>JAENPR010000111.1:0-1350394 GCA_018135685.1 Themeda triandra | reverse complement strand
TATGAAAACACATTTGGATATCTCTACAATTATAATTTGGTAAGGTATGAGTTTAGTTAGGACATAATTAAATATCCTCAACTATTAACTCAGTATCTATAGGAAGGATGATAGGCAAACAGGCCAAAACTATCATCACATCATGTTAATGATGTCCAAACTATTCACTTGCCTTTCATAAGAACCGTGAATATTTGCTTCCCTAATTATAGAGTAAGTGGTACAAAAGTCCACTAGGCACAAATCAATCCATATTGGAATAATTCCCGTACAATCTATATATGACAAGAAATCAATGAAAATTCTCATCTAATATATAGGAAATCCATAAATATTGTTGAGTATCAAATTCACCAATATGATACCGACAATATTTTTGCATTGACAACAAGACTGAAAGTACAACATACTTCAATGGACAATATGAAATAATAGCAATGGATCAATGGATTATTCCAAATCTCGTAACATATCGATTTATTCGATGATCATGTTATCCATATATTTGATGTTCTCTAATGAGAAACAAAGGAGTGTTGTTTTGGATCCGAAAGATCCAACAAGATCAACCTCCTTAGTAGCTTGATTAAGATTAAAAATACTTTAAATCTTATGTCTTAGCTACTATGTTATCCTTTATTAACTTTTGATATAGATCAATCTCAAAATTAAGAGTATGACCTTGTTTAGCACTATGCTAAACAAAGCCCACCTATATGACATTATTCCGTTTGTGGGGTTCAACTTTGTCATAATTTATTTGCACATAGGCTTGCTTCCATCATTGGAAGCAAATTGTATGAACAATACATATGATCATGTCTTCTAGTTTGAAAAACTAGAGATACGATCAACTCATGGTTAGCCTCAAGCTATATGAGTTTATTTTTGTTCATAATACTCCTAAAGAGTATGCCATAAAGTATGTGCAATTATTTTCCATAAGATATTCTTTTGAATAATCTTTATGGACATGTAGTACCTATGTCAAATGTAAAGATACTATTTTCCCCGATCTATAATAAACAATCCTAATAATTAAGGGTATTAAATGCTTTATTAGTTTATGGGATAAAACTAATATTAATGTCCATTATCCATGTGGGATATTAGGACGCCATCGAGAGTGAGTTCAGCGGACTCCTCCTCAAGTCAATATCCACAACATGTGACAAACCATTGATTTAATGAATTTACAACTAGGTAAACTCAAAATCACTATGGTGATGTTGTAATCTTAAATGCGTTACCATAAATTGATTATTTACCTAATGGTAATTTTGAAAAACAATATGATAAATTTATAATATAAAGTGCAATATTTATAGAGTTATATCTTATCATAGTGTTGGATTGTTGTAGGTAATCACAAAAATGTGTGAACCATACAAATCAGTTCATCAAAATTTTTGAGGAACACAAGACGTGATAGTCTCTATGTCAAAGACAAAGAGTAGATCTTTATAGTAGGCAAATGTATTGCAGCCTAAGCACGGTCTCTGGCAAATAATTAAAGTGAATTAAATGCAGCCTTTGCTTAGGACTCTATTGTCTTGTGTAATATCAAAATAAGATGATAAACATAGCAATCCAAAACCTTTATTTTGGTTAAAAACACGGTGTAGGTAATCATCAAGTTTCAAAGAAAAACAAGATGTAGACCTCTCGGTAATGGGTGATTTGATCACCGCTATGGCACGGTCTCTAAGCAGAATAATTCACGGGGAATTAAACGCAGCCAATGCCATAAACTCCATTACCTTGTGTATATAACCAAAATAAACAAGATATATATTGTAACTCACGTTCTATAGTAATTAAAATTCTCTAATACTATAGATGACATAGTTAAATTGCAACTAAGTCAACTAGCAAATTTAACTTGTATGTGGTGCTAAAATTGTGGTTTGGGAGCACCAACATACCCAATTCTATCATAAAATTACAAGTGCGACTAATATATTGGTGCAAAATAGGGGCCTTAGGTGCACCAACATAAGCCAAAACAAATTTATCAAGTCGCAAATGTAATAATATGTGTGCTAAGAGTGATTTGGTGCACCACATATTCTAAAGCTATGATAGAAAAATACAAGGCATTGCATATAATAATATATAATCAAACCACAATATATTTACAATGCCAATATACAGCAAGAGTACAGCAACAACAATCAATACAAGTATTTGATGCTCTTGCAAAATTTAAACTATCAAAATCATATGCTAATGACTATAAATTACTGCTGAAATTAGACAAGAAAAGAAAAGAAAAATGAAATACAAAGGCCCAGCCGAGGTGGCGGCCAAGGCACGCGGCCCGGCGAGCACGCTAAGCGCGCGGCCAACAGGCGACAGCCTTGTAACTTGCAGTGTGACGGCCCAGCGAAGGGCGGCCAGCGGCCTGCCGGCGGGCCAGCGGCCGTAGCTGGGGGAACGGCGGGCCCGGCCCGGCAAAGGCCCTAACGGGTGGTATATAAGGCCGGCGGTTAGGGATGAAATCCTAACCACCCCGCCCCGAACCGGCGGCCGCGCACAGCTCGCATCGTCGGCTGCACCGTCCTCGATGTCCGCCACGCCTCCTCCTTCCCCTCTTCTCCTCCTGGCGGGATCGGGAAGCCCATGCCCTCGGTCGGCCATGGAGGCCGGCCGGCGGGGTGCACCCCGCGTCCCCGGCGCAGCTCCGGCCACGAAGGCCGTCGCAAAGATGCCGACCGCGGTGGCGCCCCGGCTCCCCGACCGGCCGTTCGGCGGGCGGGGGAACCGCCTCCCCTCGTTCGAGGAAGAGGCAAACCCGACCCCCGGGGCACGGCGTTCGGGAGGGCGCCGCGGCGGCAGACGGGGCGGACGGCCGCGATCGTCGGGAGTAGGAGCGGCCACGGCACGGGTGGCGCAATCGGAGGAGCGCCGCACGGGAAAAGTAGTCAAAGCCCGCGGCCATGCGTCGAGGCGCCGACGTTGGGGGCGAAGCACATGGGCGTCCGGCGTGCGTGCATGAAGCCGTAGGGGGGCATCGGTGCCTGCTCTAACCGAAGGGCACGAAGCGTCGCTGTGGGTCCGGCTGCCGCCAAGGCGGACATGCCCAGTGCCTCGGGACGCCGCGCCGGCAGCGTTCATGGCGAGCCGCAGCGATCGCGGAGCGAACCACGGCAGCGAATTGCCGTCACCACAGCCAATCGGACGCAAGGATGCCACAGGATCCATTACCGAGAGGTAAGAACAAGATGAATTAAACAAATTCACATACGTGCTTACAACTTTGGTGTGTCGGGATCTCCAGATGTTTTTGCTTGCGTTCTAAAAACCAATAACGCAAGCGTGTTCAATTTTTCTTCAGGCTTGAAGCCGCACACCACAAATTGTCTTGGAGAAGAACCACGAAGGAGATATGCCGGTCTTGCAGTGAAGCAGAGGCCGATTCCTTCTCTGCTGCATCAACGCTGATGAACTCTCCAGCGAGTCCGCTCCAACATCGACGCCGGCCAAGGTTCCTCCGGCGAATCCTTCAACATCGATGCATGCGAACTGCTCTTGGCCTATTCGCTACAGTGGTGTCAAGAGCCTAACGTGGCTGATAACGTGGTAGAGGAAATTGTGGTCGTACGGGCAATGGACCGTGTGTATATTGATGAACTGTGTACAGATATATATTATAAGTCAAAGGACACATGCGCTGTTGGCCAAAAGTGCCTCTTTGTGAAGGGGTGTCTATCTAAGTGAATCACACAGTTGCTAATGACATGATTATCTATCAATTGATCACTAATGATTAATTATTCTATAATCTCAACAAAGTGATCTTAAACTTGAATCACTTTGTCAGACACTTACCAAAATCATATGATAATGGTACGCATTAATCTGGATATGAGATTGCACATAGTAGTGGACCTGAAATAGAATATCTTTTTCTTTTTAGTTGAATAATATCCTACAGATAAATAATTACTGCAGTGTCACGAATTTTCTGTCATGCCATAAATAGCTTTTCTTAATCTCAAAAAAATAGTTTTTCTAAACCCAGCAACCAAAATTTGCTCTGAGGAATGTACAGGCCTGCTGCAGGGTGGCTTGGTTGAGCGTCTAACCTGAGCAAGTATCTAAATTGGATTCTAAACAGCGACATCATGGGCTGCTGCAGCCTAAACTCCATAACCAGTTGCAAGGCAACAACGAGGAAACTGGAAGTGCTATTTTACCCGATCTGCAGCCGCTGTTGTAATGTCAGATGATGTCCCCATTTATAGATCTGTAGAAAAATGTATATATGAGTATATGGATAACCACAGAAGTCATCGAGCATCACTCCCTATAGCGAAAAAATAATAAGCAACTCATATCTGTTACAAAAGCTTTTCATTTTCTTCAAAGAATTCCAAAGCCTGTTAATTTGGTCAGTAGAAATATATCAGTCAATTGAGCATGTATATATAAATATAGTCTTCTTCTGAGCCTGGCATATAGGATGCAACAATAGGAACAGTGGTATCTTGTAAAGGATTTGGAAAAGGGAAACAAAAATAGGAAAAACTAATTCGAAGCACCTAAACTAAGTTTTTTTTTTTTAAAAAAAAAAGAAATAGCAATCCCTTTGTCCTTTTCTGCAAAACTCTACATTTATGCAGTAAACAAAAGATGACTCGAGCTGGATGAATAAGCCATAATGAAACTATTACATCTGTGAATGTTCTCATAAATCATAATCTTGTAGGTAGTGTCCTCAGATTCATACATTTTTTCCTTTTAACTTATATAAACTAAATTGTGCAGAAAGAAAAATGAAAGATATCACAAGAAAACCAAAGGATTATATACAGAGAATGCATATTTCGTACTTGGGTAGCACATTTTGAATTAGTCTACAATTCTGTGTGGAACCCTTGCGTTATGTAAGTAAATCGAGAACTAATATGTAAATGGAAATCAATGGAGAGTAGCACACACCTTCCATTTGAGTATTTCCACATTTTTTCTGTGAAATCTTTCACCGGGATCCTGTTTTCCAAAACTGGAACCAGCCCACATGAATCTTTCCTCTCAAAGTTAACCAAGACATGATCTCAAGCATAAGCTGAGGAAGTTCAGCTTATCATGCACAAGAAAAAGGACACTGAGAGCAACTCCAGCCCAGCATGCAAATTGGGACCCTATTTTTTCCAGTTGCATGCTGAGTACCGCAAAAAATAGAGGCCCAAAATTGCATCCAACTCCAGCCCAAGTCCCTACTTTTCTTAAAAAAAAAAAAAAAAAAAAAAAAGAAAAAATCAACTCCTGCTCCGCACGGCGCCCCTCCAGCGCGCAGCTGCTCGCCCGGCGGCGCCCTCCCGCCCGCGGCTGCTCCCGCGCCCGCCCTCGGGCCTCGTCCGCCCGGAGCGGCAGAGGGCCGTCGCGCGCCTCGTCCGCGGAGCCGGAGGTCGGCGTCGTCCGCCCGTCCACCGGGGAGCAAACCGAGACGACGCCGCACAAAGAAAGCGCGTCAAGAAGTAGCGGAGGCCGGCGGTGTTGGCGGCGGCGGCAAGCCAGCGAGAGGGCGGATTCCCGAGCGCCATGGCGTCCAAGTTCGGCGCGGGATGTCCGGTGCTAACGGTGGCGATGGCGGCGACGGCGGTGGCGGCAATGCGGCCGCGGCGTCCGGGCGGTGGCGAGGACAAGGAGGCGGACGGTAATGGCGGCGGCGGAATCTTCGGGTAATCTGCTGCGTAGCTCGCCCCTGCGCCACCGCAGGTGTCAAGTAAGGACCGTCTGTTCTTCCGTTCTCAAGAAATGTTTGCATCTTTGCACTGTATTCTTTTGATTGACCGATTGATTCATGTAGGAGCAATGGAAACAGAGGAGGTGAAAGATCAGGACGAGGCAAGTGAGCAGCCCGGGATTACGAGCACCATGGCCACCAAGATCGGCATGGCCATGACTGGGACAAATGGTGATGACAGCCATGGCGGCGGCGGGACGAAGCCAAGACGAGCAACGGTGAAGCCAAGAGAGTGTAGTGTAGGTTTCATCCAGTCCTTTGTGTTAGTCTTGAGAAAGTTTCAGTGACAAAGAAACACTAGTCCATAGGGCATGATGGTGCTGTGCTGGTTGTAGTCTATATATTCATCAAGTGCTAGGAATCCATCAATACATGGCTTGTCTGAAGAATGCATTGAGCTTCTTTTTTCATAATGTGAAACCAGATATATACTTGGTGTTTCTTTGCTTGCTTGGATCTGACAAAGAACTCATTGTGTTTTCTTGCTGATCTGCAGTTTTGCTTAAAAAATTTCTCATTGCTATGGGAAACTTTAGGTTATATTGTTTTACAAGTAATTTTCTAGCATGAACATATACTGTTACCTTTGACACCTACTCGTAGCTCGGACAAAGCTGCATGGCAAGCTGAACAAGAGGCCAAGGTTACACTGAATAACTGTCAGACAAGAACAAGACCCTGTTTTTATGACATTTCCATTCAAACCTTGGTACAATCAACCAAACTAATTGCATGTTGTCATTGGAGGCTCAACATGGAGCATGTCGACAGAAGGCACTCACTAGTGCACAGCTGAATCCCAAAGCACAGAAACCATCAAGAACAAGTATGATCCGAAAGAACAGTAACCATTAATAATATAAACCTGTAACATAATGAGATGTATTGTATTGTTACAGGTTCACATTACATATGAGGCTCACAGGAAGTTGACAAATCCACATAATTAGATGCTCCAGCTAGAAATGCACAGGTACCAGAATTCAATTCAGTTCAGTTCAAACTGTGTACCAGATACGTTGATATCCAAACAGAATTTGTCTCAAAAAAGACAGTAAAGTATCACCAAACATATATGGTTGGAAATGGTTACTAGCTAGTATCACCATACATTCCAGTTGCAACCATGCTGCATGCAGATCTGACCCAACTAACATAACACCACAACACAGATACTATGTACATACAACACTTGATCACAAGCTTAAGTATAGAACTGTGAAATCTCATCAATCCAGAATCCACATAAGTTCATCAATCCAGAATCCACATAAGTGACTACAGAGGTATAATAAGACTATGCTGCATGCAGATCCGGTCCTCCTCCATCTTAAGCCTGCGCTCCTTAAGCATTTGTTCCTTCTTCCACCTTTCCGTCTTCATCATATGTTCCTTGGTCTTCATTACCAACAGGTTTTGCATCATAACTGTCACGGTAGCCGCTTGTGCGCCTCTCCATGGTCTGCAGCAAATTGTTTCAAAAATTAATACAAACCTAGTAGATAGACAAAAGATGAAGCAGATGACTGCATGCCAACTTTACATGGATCTACTGCAGCACATATATGTCAGTACTCAAAGTAGTGAACTATAAGTCTCAAGTGTTCAGATCACCAGGCTGAATGAGCCTTATTACTATTTCTCCTATCATTGGCAATTTTTCAGCAGGTCTGAATGTTGCCGGTTAAACTAATTGATTAAACTTTGCATACATATTTTATTTCAGATCACATTAGTGGCACAAAGGCAGAAACTCAAATGCCACATAAGTTCAGGCAGCACTGGAAACTTCACTCAAATGCCATGTAATCATTCAGCGGGTCATAGAACAATGCACAGGGTAATGTAGTAATTAACTTGAGCACTGGAACACTGGAAACTGAGTGGAAAAGAAATTGAGCAGAGCTACAGTCTAGGATCAAAATAGGAAATTATTATGAATTCCTGAAAAAATGAGTACACATTGACCTTCTAGCAGTGACTATGCAAACCTGTAAGCAAGACTGAGATATTGTCATTTGTCTATGCGCTACCAAAATGCCACTGCGACTACTGCCGAACTGCAACTAGTTTTGCACACACTGAATCAAGAAATCAGCTACTTAAACTCATACTAGACCTCAGTTGTTGCTGCATGAAGTAACTACTCAGTACCTAGAAACATGATGGGGTTCAGTTTACTTAAACTTTATACCAGGATACTAAAGAAGATATGCATCAGTATACAGAACCGATTCCCTAGCGACGATGCCTTTGCAGTTTGCCCATGGGAGCTTGATGGCTTTGCAGTTTTCGGCATCAATGCTCGATTCAGAGCTACATAGTAAATTTTTTTCAGATGTCGTCATATGATCCTATTACTTGTCAATGAGTAGATGTCGTCACCTCTCCACCGTGACCCTGTGGTTCAATCTCATGGTTCCCCTCGATTACCATCATCGGAATCTTGGATGTAATCGGCTCCATGAAGATAAATCCATGCAGACATAACCAATGTATATGTAACTGATTAGCAGAGTTGGTCCAGGAATCGAAGTAGCTGTGAATTTACTAGTAATTTGCAGTTGATTCAAGAAAGAGATGAATTCAGTGCAAGCTAACCTTACCTTCCCCATCCATCCCATCTTGGCTGGTAGGACTCCCGAATCAGCGCATCGGGGAAGGAGCAGGAGAAGCAGGGGACTCCCTTGCCGCCGGTGGAGAGGTACTGGTTGGCGTAGGTCATATCCCCGACCATGAGGACCAGCGACGGGTCGCTGCGGGCGAGGTGGTCGACGGTGGCGGTGGAGTTCCCCATGAGGCCAAGGTCGCCGACCACCGCGACGCGGCGCGGGTAGCCGGGCCGGCAGCGCAGGAAGGAGCGCTTGCCGCTGAGCCCCCGGGAGGCCGCTGTCGCTGCAGCGGTAGTAGTAGCGTGGCCGGGCGCAGCCCCGGAGGCGGACGGGGGATGGCGCCGGGCAGGGAAGAGGAGCGGCGGTGGAGGAGCAGCAGCTGCGGCGGCTGCGGAGGCGGGAGCGCCGGCGCCGGCCGGCGTGGACGCGCGGGGTCGGGGAGGGGATAGGAGGCTCCTGGAGGTGGGGGACTGAAACTAAATTTGGAGAGGCCTTCTAAAATGGGAGCCCAAGTAGGAGGTGGGTTGAGTGGATTTTTTTGACCAAGTCCATAAATCTGAATAGGGCCCTGTTTAGGAGGTGGGTTGGAGTTGCTCGAGTGGTTAGAAGAATGGCGCAGAACTACATAAGTGGAATCACAGGTCTCTTGGTCGCTAAGTGGAGACATTGAGCAAATCAAGAAACCATGCTGCAAGCGAATTCGATCTTGCATCTGTTCTTAGCTGATCAATTTACATTGGGCACTGTGGTGGGCATCTTATCTTTGGAAAATGCAGTTGGGCATCATTGGTAATAGATTCTCTTGCTCTTATTTTGTACTACCTTTTCCATCTATGTATAACTAAGGCAATTGGTTGGCCTGGGAAAACTGCATAATCCAAAAATTGCATTGCTAAATTAGCAGTCGCTGCAAAGCTGTCTTTTTGCAAAAGAATTGGACTCAAAACTGTGTAACTCAAACTTAGACAATTGTTCTAACGATTTGAGGTATGATGAACTAAGTATGGACTAACAAATTACCTAACAAGCAAAGTCTTGCAATTAGGCGAAAAAAAATAGCAAATAGTATGTGGCATGCTGATGGTAAAAATATCTTGAATCCTAATTTTAGTAGCCTGGTCTGCCCACTGTTAAGCAAATCCACAGCGACAAGCACGAAAGATTAAGAAGGTAAACAATGTTCCAATGAGTCAAAATTAGCATGTTTGATTAGGCAGTTGCATTTGGTGACTTGCATTACCTTTTGGATTAACCAACTATTGCAGGCGGGCATTGATTGCCAATGATGTAGAAGTCCATTTTGCGTGTGGACAGATGCATAGATCAGCAGAACCTACATGGATGGACAAGGAACTAATAAAAAATTAGAGAAGTTACACAAAAAGGCAAGTAACCTGAAATATGAAGAAAGTGAAGTCATGGCTGCAGCTTGCGCTATCATGGGTGCAAATTTAGAGACACAGTATTGTGCCACGAACATTGTTTAGTGTGCATAACTGGGCTTGTCTAGTTGAAGCCCTACAGTAGGCCCCCAACCATTGACTTAAATGTCAGATGTCTAACAATGGCTAGTGATATCTCCTACAGAAAAATGAGAACAAAACCATAAGGTTTGGGGGCCTATAATAACCCAATACAAATACACGAACACATTGTCAAGGAAATGAAAACAAACGCCAAAATTTTCTGAGGCCCATTCCTCCAAAAAATTAAAAACTGGATTTACAGCATAATGAACATCATATACTATGAATGAAACATTTTTTTAGCAAGGCACACACCTGAGCATAGGGCATGTAGAATTATAGAGCAACTCAAGAACTAATGTTGTCTGTTAGTGGGTAATAAATAGTGCCAGATTCACCTAAGTATTCATGGAGAAATATCAGATGGGAGTAAATCTAGGATATCCACCTTGATGTCCAATTGGAGAGTCGAGGCTCTGGAGATGTGAAAGTGTAGAAGCATAGGTCAGCTAATCAAGCATCTTGGTAAGAAAGGTTATGGAACATAGATTAGAGAAGTTTTCATTGAATGAAGTCAGATGCAGTGGACGCAACATATAAATTGGAAGCAAGGGAACATAATCAAGTAAGAAGAAAGGTTGAAGGGGGCACTTTTCTTACAACACTATGAAAACAAAAACACCATGTTGTTCTATAAAGACTATAAGACAACTTTAGAACATCATCACCTATTTAGTTCCTGCCTCAGCAAAAAAAAATATATGTATATATACAAACTGCCAGCTGTGGCGGTAAGCCAGGTATCAGTTGAAGCTACAAATGAATATAGCTTCTATGTAAGCAAACTGAAGCGAATATTTGGAATCCATCAAACTAAAACAAGCACAAGGCCACAAATAAAATGAAGTAAGCTGACTAAGATCATTATTTGGGTTACAGACTGGTGTTGTAGTACAGTCAAAGCCTAAATAAAACATGTCCACAACATACAGTTAGAGGCTAAAAGCAGCCAATTTTATGGTTTTGGCCATAGCTAGGAAACTAAAGAAAATAGGAGGCATCAGAGTAATTACCAAAGCTTTGTCATATGTGCTATATCAAAAACCAATGGCAGACAATGCCAATGAGAGAAACAAAGATAAAAAAAAAATTATTGGAGCAAAAATAGAAAGAAGGAACAACTTAACAATTGTGGTACAAGGTTTTACTTTAAACAAAAGCAAGAGTAATGCAGGTACAAACATGCTGCCATGGACTCTCTATTCAGATAGAAGAGAATAGGAAGTGTCAATGAAACAAAATATGCAAGGTTGATACTGATTTGCTCCTCTCTTGGCAAGAAGAGTCATTTACAACCAACATTACAGGAGAACTAGGAAAGAATCCGAGCTAGAGGATTGTACTGACAACGACAATCGATGGACCTTGCCTATCAAAAAATGACTCTAGAGTAGATCCTTAAATAGTACAAAGATATATCTGCCAACTGCTATTTAGTTACTACAGGTATTCACATTCTGAGAAGAGGACCAAATAAAAATTAGATAAGCCATGTAGAAGTAGTAGAAGGCACAGTGCAGAATTTCAAACATTTCAATTTTTCAAAAGGGCAGTAGCCAATTGCCACATTTGACATTTGATAACAGCCCTGGCTTTACATTGTATGCTTACGACAAGGGGACAATATTAAAAAAAAAAATTGTCAGTAATAAAACTCATCAGAGGAAATACGAGGCGCTACCTCGAGCACAAACAGCTAGGGTTTCCTGTAGCACATAAGCACACATGGATTAGACGGAGGAGGCATCACCTAAGACAATTTGAGGAGAGGGGAGCGCGGGCCCCAACCACGCCGGTGCGCCGCCCACAGCCGTCGTCGTTGCCTCGCACCGCCCGCCGCCTCGCGCCCGCCGCCACCTCGGGAGGCAAGGGCAGCTAGGGTTTCGCCGCGTGCCCGCGAACTCCATGGCCGCCGTGCCTTCCCGCCGCGGCCGCCGTGCCGTGCCGCGCCGCCGCAGCCGTCACGCCGCGCCGCCCTGTCTCCGCCGCGCCGCCCCGGCCGCCCGCCGCCACCGCCGCGAGCCATGCGGGCCCGGCGCCATCGCCCGTGTCGGCGTTTTTTTTCTTTTTTCACGGCGTCCGTGTCGGGGAGAGGAAGGAGCGACGGGTGAAGAAGAAAGGTGGAAGGTGAATCAGAACATTGAGTATATATTTGTTTTGCTGATTTCGACCACAAGCTGGAGCGAAGGTAGAAAGAAGTGAAGAAAAGGTACGAATCAGGTGGAAGTCAATGCAGTAAATCTTAGCGGTATATTCGATCTAACAATGGTCAGATTTCTGGTGACGTGGCTAGCCACCCATTCTAGAGTCTTCCGTGAATATATTGTCTATATATTGTCTTAATATGGCTACCTAAAAATTAAAGGACAAGAGGATGGAGGATGTGTGTGGCGTGCTTCAGCTCAATGCCATCCACAAGTGATGGGAGGTTGAGCAGGAGATATGACGTCATATGCTGCTCGCCGGGTCGTGTGCCAGCCTAAAAAGAGTACTAGGCTGGTAGAGCCAACAATTTGTCTGCGTGCAAGCATGTGTGTTTATATCAGTGTGACGGGATACGGTGTACAAACAAGCCTAAAGACCATCCAATGAGTCATTTGAATATTATTTGGTGTTGTACGGGGCTATAGTATCATATTTTATAGTTGAGGAGGTCATATAGTTAATCCTTGATATATGGGGTATATAGACCTTTTGATATGCCACGTTAGGAAAACCACTGTCAAAACCATTTTAGAGGGTTATTTAATTTTTAAACTTTTTTCAAAAGTTTGAGGGGTAGAGTAATTGGTTTTATAGATAAGGGGGTAAAGTAGACAAACATAATTAGTTAACGAGGTTGAAGAGACTTTTTTCCCAAAAGTTAAACAATATGTGTACATATATTTATTGGAAGGTCTCCCATTGGCCATAGTAGTGATGTCGCTAACGGAAGGTTCTCAGACCAATTTGAATGTGAAGCTCGAACTTGGTGTTACTAAGCAAATGCTTGTCCGTAACCTATGTATAAATGTGTGTACGCTATCAACCGAACTCTTTTCTAAATATCTATATTACGTTGTGTAGTCTTCATGAAGGATAGCACGAAACTGAAACACTCGAGGTTCGTAGGAACCTAGTTCATTAAAACCATCTAGCTATTTATTCGGGGAAAAAAAACATCTAGCTATTAGATTACTTCTAGGCTATGACACGCCTAAGGTAATATTGCAGTCCTTTAGGGAATAGAAATTTCCTTCGTATGCTAACAATTAGATCACAAATATATTTTATATATTTTTTTAATATATGTGTAAAGTCAAATATGTGATCGTAGATCAGTTGGTTGGGAACCCATCCACCAGGGTTAAGTCCTCGACTTGGCATTGGTGTTCATATTTTTGAATTTATTCTAGGTTTTATCGGTACTATGACATTAAGTGGTAGGCGACGTCCCGTCGACATCGAAACGTCTGTGGGCCGTGAACTTCAAGGTCCTTCAAAGGTGCTCATAGATGGATATGGTTTGCGTATGTGTGTTCATAGGAGTGAGTGTGCGCGTCACAATTTTCTGAACTTATTCTATAATTTGCCGGTTCTATGGATTAAGTGGTAGACGTCCCGTCGATAGGGAGCGCATTTGGTGTGAACTTCAAAATCGGTTGGCTTGGTCCTTCGAAAGTGTTTATAGAGGTAATGTTTATATACATGTGTTCATATAGGTGAGTGTGCGTACTTGTTATGACCGTTTACGTTATATTGCCTAATCTACAAAAAAGCATTATATACATTATAAATAAAATATAAGATGAAAAAAGACCTAGTTTAGATCTGGCATTTTATATTGCGATTCGAACTCTTTCCAAACTCATGAGAATTATAAAAATAAGTCTTGGAATGGTTCTTACCTGAATGACACCATCCCTCACTATATATAGTGGAGGATCATGACCAATATAGAGAAATCTAACATCCAATCTTCAAAAATATATCTATTACTTCTTATTTTCTACCTCACACTCTTCAAACCCTCTACTATACTGTCCGGAACATCTCTTGATGAGATATGTCAACATTATACGAGGTCTTGCCGATCCTAGAACACCCTCACCCTACATCTGCTCCCCGACCCCGACGGCTCTTTTCAAGAGGCGTTTGTGGTTTACCAGTGAAGAACAAGCGTGTGACGACCTGCTGGTCAGCCTTGCCGTGGGGATCTCTCTCCCTCCGCTGCGTGTCAGCCTGCCAGGCCATGTGCATCCTGTGCGCGATTTAGCCCCTAGCCCCCTACCCATGTGTAGCCAGGTCTCCAAGTCTCCATAGCTTAATTCCCTGTAGGGGATTGCCAATAATTGCGAGAGGATTTGCGGACGGTTACATAATTCATTGGAGATGCTACACCAAATTGGGATCCTCTCTAGACTCTAGCACAAGAAATTGTCGTACTCTTGTGGTGGGGCTCTCTCACTGCTTTTGTTGAAGGCAAGCAGCTCATATATGATTCTGACGATTCTGTTTCTGGTGGTACGGTTCATGAAAACATGTACATAGTGGCAGGCTGGCAGCGGCTCTTTATTATTTATTTATTTATTTATATATATGCATCGGAGGACTATTTTTTTTCTTTGACAACAGGAGGATTGGGGCCTTGTTTAGTTGTCTTAAAAAGGATAGAAATATGACTCTCTTTCCATCACATCAAATGTTATATCGTATGTATAGAGCATGGTAAAATAAATAACTAATTACACAAATTAGCTATAGATCATGAGATGAATCTTTTGAACCTAGTTAGACTATGATTGGATAATATTTGTCAAATACAAACGAAATGCTACAGTACTTTTCGGGCTAGAAATATGACCATCTAAACAAGCCTGGGTTGGTAGTCTCGGATTGGATTGTTCCATCTCGACACATGTCCCAGGAGAATCCAAAGGTGTACGGGTATGAAACTTCAAAACACCATTTGTTTGGACTCAAATCTTCAGCAAAAGATTGAGTACCACGAGAGATTGTGCTCCGCATTTCACAAATCCTGCTAGCTATATCATGCATGAGTTTAAGCCATCTTATTGTTACTAATGAATCAACATGAATGTGCTAAAAATGACCAATATCGTAGAGTAATATACTATCTTACTATATTTAGTCAACAAAGCAACCATCCATGGTAAATTATGAAGGCCAAGGAATAATTCTCATATACAGTGACGAAGCTAGAGCAAATCAGAGGGTGGTGCACTTGCCTCATGGGTGCATAAGAATGTCCCATGGGTGGTGCATATATATGGTAGAAATTTAATCAATTTCACTGTTTTTATATTTTTTGGGTGGTGCATTGGCACCACCTACACACCATATAGCTTCGCCCCTGCTCATATATATTGATCTGAAGGAATAGCATCGAAGTGCCCGTTTAAATGTCGATGAGAAATATCCACGGGTATCACTAAAAAAATGAATATGGCGGTCACGCTAGCTCCCTAGACATATACTTCCTCTGGTTTCCAAAAATATATCATTTTGCATAAAGCTCGAGTCAAGCATTTTTTTTTGTGACTGCCGAGTCAAGCATTAGGAGCAATTATGGATAACTTTTAAATTAATGAGTTTGGAAATATGAAAATCATATGAATAGATTTGTCTTGAAAAAATGCTTTCAAAAAAATATACATATGTACCACTTTTCAATAAATATTTTTTATAAAAATAAAAAGTCGAGTTATATTTTGGAGACCGTGTGTTGTCCAAACAACGACATCTTTTAGGAAACTAGAGTGAGGAAGACCTTTTGTAGTTTTAAACTAACCACTACAATATGAGATAATAGCACACAAAGAAATTAACGAGTTTGTTCAGATGGTTTCTACGGCCGATAAATAGGTTGATGCTATTTTGTTGAGAAAAACATTGTACCGTTCTTTGCCGATAGGCCAGCCGATAAGTTTAAGTGTTGGGATTTTGTAGGCTGATATGTTCTAAGTGTTGGGATTTAGTAAACTTGTTTCTCGTACAAATAGTTTATTCCCATGGGATCTATATGTCAAAAGAAAAAACACTGTTCCTTTTGCACTTTTGACAATTACACAGATTAAACTTGTTTCTCTACAACACTAATATATATATGTGTTAGAACTGCTAGATGTATGTGCCAAGTCTCAATAATAGAAGAGAATCAAACATCTATTCATATTTATATGATAGAAAAAACAAAAAAAGCCATCGGTTATGCTACCCAAAAGCTGACTCCCGAATGCTACAAGACTGCTCTATTAATCTTCTGTCTCTTCACACTCATAGAACCTTCTCAAAAGACTCATTTTTGCACGTTTTACAAAAAAAAAAAAGACTCATTTTGCACGCAGAACACAATGCAAAGCTCTCCTCCTCACAAGAAGGCAAACTTTGTATATGTTGACCGAATCTTCTTTCGCATCCAGAAGAGATGTTGTGGGCTATGAAATTAAAGAGAGTGGTTCAGGTGACTACCACTCATTGATTAAGTAGGCATCCTCTGAATTATGAAAGAAGAATACACTAAACGAGCAAGGATAATAATACAATAATACAACTCTCTCAGCCCACCCATACAATAATTAGCCAATTAAGTATTCATAAACAGAAATAAAATGCAGAGATATTTTTTAGTATAATTGTAGTATCATATTTTTATTAACACTAATACATACTCCATATATATTTTAGCAGAAACTCCTCCTGGATGGTGCTAATATTTTTTGGTCGGTAATTAATAACAAACACCTGTTGTTTCAGGAATTGTGGCTTAATTAATTGAGTGCGTCCTGTTGTGCTAAGACCTGACTACCTGAGTAGGTAAATATGGTCTTGTTTAGTTCACCCTTAAAAGTTAGAATTTTTTCACTCTCTTCATCACATCAATCTTTTAACGAATGCATGAAGCATTAAATGTAGGTAAAAATAACAAATTGCACAATTTAGTTATAAATCACGAGATAAATCTTTTGAGCCTAGATAGTCCGTGATTAGACAAGTAATTGTAAAATACAAATGAAAATGCTATAGTTAGAAAAATTCTAACTTTTGGGTATATCTAAAGAAGGCCTATGCATGTATATAGTATAGTACTGTAGAACCAACCGATAATAAATAAGTCGAAGGTACGATCGATCAAGTAGTGCGAATGCAAGAAGAGAAGAATTAACAATTACCTAGGCCTTGTTTTGATTCACACAAAAAGTTGAATTTTATCATTCTCTCCATTACATCAATCTTTCCATTTATGCACGAAGTATTAGATACAAATAAAAAATAACTAATTATACAGTTTAGTTATAAATTATGAGATAAATCTTTTAATCCTAATTAGTCTATAATCTTACTACCAAAAATCCTCAAATGATATCGTAGCCACCGCTTTCGGCCTGCCTCCAGCGTTAATCCCCGCTAATGAACCCCCCGTAATCCCCCTCCCCGCTCTGTAACCCCTCCACAATAATAAAAAAAATTAATCGCTTCCCTGCACAACTGTCGCAGGCCCACGATCGTCCCCATCCTCTCCATGCACCACTCCGTCGCTCCACTCCTCCACGGTCTGCTCATCGCGCCCGCTCCCCCACGGTCTGCGCCCCCTCCACACCGCCGCCGCTTCTCCATGCCGTCGGCGCGCTGTTCGCGCCGCCGCGTGCCGACGGGGAGGAAGATGTTGCTGCACGCCAACGGACCGTCATCACCGATTAGCGCAGGAAGGAGCGCCAGGATATCTCGACCCTTAGCCAACGGGGAGGACGCCGCCACCACGCACGGATGGACCGCACACGAAGATGTAACTCGAGTCGCGTGGAAGGCACCAGACCACCAGTGAGTTATCCCGCTCCCCTCCAGTTCTCGATCCTCACACACCCCTCTTAGGGCTTGTTCGGTTAGGGTGAAATCCACCAGGAATTGTTCATGTTGATAATATGCTAGCGATGGCGGTAGGAATGAAACCAGGTCATGAATCCCTAAGAAACTAACGGGCCCTTAGTATGTGTGGATTCACCGGGAAAGAAATTGGGTGTGGCTTAAATTCATCTGACAATTTAACATAACATGGTGCTGAAGCCAACTCGTGACTCGCTAACATCGTTTGATCATTCATACCTTTTCTAAGTCTCGTCTCTCTGCAGTCGCAAAAGCTGGATGGTGCTCTGCTTCTGTGCCGTTGTGCAGTTGGGCTGTTGTTAAATTGTTTTTTTTTTTTTGGAAACGTCCAGCAGTGCTGAATTGCTGGTTTGGTATGGTTGTATTCACATCATGATCAGTGGTTTTGGTGTTGAGCTCTTGCCTATCGATGCGTGGGAACCATACTTTCTAGGCTTTAGATTCAAATCAAAACTCAATTGATCTGTATTATCATTCAAATGAGCTCATAGATTTTTTGTTCTCACCAGATTACAAAATAAATAAATGGAAACACATGCCTTTTGCTCCCAACCATTGAGAGGTGTTGCACGTCACCTCCATCCGTCATTATCATTGGTGGCACCTTGCGTTTTCAGCAGCTCGTCTCTCCAATTCTTCATTTTAGTCATGGATTTTCATAGTGAATGTTAGTTTGTGAGATGAAAACAAATTACCACTCATTGAAGCTTATTATAATTAAAGCTCAGCTGGAATTTGTTTGCAAGTGACGTTCTACAGGTAGCATAATCTCCTTAATTTTTGGCCTACAGAATTGGTATCATTGAATTATGGAGGTGAATGTTAGTTTGTCCAGGCTTCCGACAGTGGTTGTGCATTTGTAGAGTGGTTGTCCAGGCTCGGGAGCAATGTTGCGGCTGCTGCTGCTGCTGCGACCACTCCAGCATTGACTGTTTTGCATGAAGAAAACTAGAAGCTGCAGGTGACTGAAGAAGGAGGACAATTGTGCATGCTATTGGTGCTTCAGTGGAAAGGATTAACAAACGAGGGTGACCGGATGCTCATTGGCGACAGCAAAACCGGTGGTGAAGCTTTTTATTTTAGGCTTTGGTTGCAAGGTCATGGTGCTACTAATAACAAAGTAGGAGAAGCTAATTCTAGGGTGATCAAGGTCAGTTGTTTGCAGTCTGTGTCATTTCAAATTGTTACCTTTTTACCAATGCAAATACTACATTATTATCAATAAAATCCAGTAGAAGATGGTATATGATAGAAAATGGGTCACTGCAGGCCGACAAAAGTTTGAAAATGTTGGTCCAGTAGTTGTCTTCCCGTATTGATGTGGGCAGAGGCAGCTGGAGTCGATGTGGAAGAGCTGAAGAGCAGGCTACATGAAGGTTACTCCTGCTAAGGTGCTTGTTCCATTTGGTTTAGTGGTTATTTAGATCATTTTTCTGTGTGTATGTCCAGCATCTGGTCCTTCATTCTCTGGTATATTTTTTTTTCTTTTGTTTAGTTGTATAAATATGCTTCACCAATCACAATAATTTTTGATATTGTGTTGTTTGCAGCTATCACTACCGGAGAGCCAGTTTTTTCCGACGGCTCAGGAAGTTGCCGATGGCCGAGGAATCGCCATCGGCAAAAAACAGATTTGCCGATGGCAAAGTAGAGCCATCGGCAAATAGATTATTGCCGATGGCCGGGCCATCGGCGAACAAATGCCATCGGCATACAACTTTTTTTGCCGATGGCTCGGCCATCGGCAACAAAAAGCTAACGGCAGAGCCACTATTTGCCGATGGCCGAGCCATCGGCATATAAGTCCCATCGGCAAACTTCGCCGGAGCCGGACGGCGGCCGACGCCGTCTAGTTTGCCGATGGCTTCCGCCGTAGGCCATCGGCAAACAATGCCTTTGCCGATGGCCGCGGCCAACGGCAACACTTGGCCACGTGGCAGCTGGGAGCGGCCGGGCCCACCTTATTTGCCGATGGCCGGCCATCGGCATAGCCTTTTGCCGATGGCTTTCCAAGGCCATCGGCAACAGTCCTTTTTTTTTTTTTTTTCCTTCCCATTTTTTACCTGGTGTCTTCCTACCTCACATACAACCCACCTCCAAAGATTGGGACAATTTTGAACTTTTTAACTATATTTCGTGAATTTTTTGGTTTCTTTGAATTTTTCCCGCAACTCTAAATTTGAATGCAGGTACATGAAATAATGCAGACTTTTGATTCAAAAAATGATATTCATGATTCTCGGAGTAAGTTGAGGCCATATCCGAGCTCGCATGAAAGTACGACCGTGTTGGCCTCGTAACATGGAAGTGACGTGCCGGGAAAGTGTTTTAAAATTCTATTAAATCCAAACGGAGTCCGAAATTGACGAAACTTGACGAGTTGTGTTGGCATGGCATGTGTAGTGTGTGGTAAAAATTTCAAAAGTTTCGAGCGGTTGTGGCGTCGGATGGTCAAAACCCAGACATCTCCACATATGATCACATGTGGAGATGTCTGGGTTTTGACCATCCAACGTCACAACCTGCTCGAAACTTTTTGAAATTTTTACCACACACTACACATGCGATGGCGAGACAACTCGTCAAGTTTTGTCAATTTCGGACTTCGCTTTGGATTTTATAGAATTTAAAAACACTTCCCGCGCACGTCACTACCCATGTTACGAGGCCAACAGGGTCGTAATTTCATGCGAGTCCTGGATATGGCCTCAACATACTCCCAGAATCATGAATATCATTTTTCGAATCAAAAGTGTGCATTATTTCATGTACCTACAGTTCAAATTTTGAGGTGCGGGAAAAATTCAAAGAAACTGAAATAATTCACCAAAAATAGCTAAAAAGTTCAAAATTGTCCCATTTCGAACCGGGATGTGTTTTGTATAGGAACCCACCAGAAAAAAATTGGGAACAAAAAAAAATTCAAATTTTGCCGACGGCCTCGGAAAGCCGTCGGCAAAATTGTTTGCCGATGGCCGGCCATCGGCTAAGATGGTGGGCCTGGGCGGCTCTGAGCTGCCACGTGTCTTCTTTGCCGATGGCTCGGCCATCGGCAAAGTCGTTTTCCAAATAAAATAAAAAACCGCCGGCCCCGCCCCGCCCCCAAACCCTATCCCCATCTCGCGCCGACACCGCCGTCACCGCCATTCGCCGCCGGGCGCGCGCCGCTTATTCCGCGCGGCACCGCCGCAAGCGGCCGCCAGAACTCCTCCGCCGCCACCGCCACTCGCCGCCGCAAGCCCCGCGGCGCGCCCCGCCCCAGCGCCGCCGACCGCCGCCCAGCGCCGCCCAAGCCCCGCGAGCCCCATCCCCGCTACCGGCCAGCGCCGCCCCAAGGCCGGCCATAGCAAATAGGGTAGGAGGAGAAGAAAAGAAGGGAAGGGGAGAAGGAGGAGGAGGAAGAAGGAGGGCGGGAAGAAGAGAAGGGGAGGAGGAAGAAGGAGGAGGAGAGGAAGGAGAAGGGAGGAGGAAGAAAGAGGAGGAGAGGAAGGAGAAGGAAGGAGGAGGAGGAGGAGGAGAAGAAGGAGGAGGAAGGAGGAGGAGAAGGTTCGTTGTTCGTCCACGTTCGTCCGCGGCGTCGACGCCATGTCGTGACTAGGTATATCACCATTCTCTCATTGACGACGGCCTTCGTGCTGCTCTAGTCATCGGCCTTCGTGCCGCTCTAGTCATCGGCCTTCGTGCCGCTCTAGTCATCGGCCTTCGTGCCATTATGGTCATCGGCCTTCGTGCCATTGTGATTGTCGGCCTTCGTGCCGTTGTTTGTGGATGTCGGCCTTCGTGCCGTTCTTTTTGCGGGTTTTCGAAACCTCCCCATGCGGGGAGGTTCTCGCCGAAATTTTTAACTTATAGTCTTATTTTTTTCTTGTTTTGCGAGATCGGCCCGTGGGAGGTGAGTTGGAGGACACCGTTCTTCTTCGTTGGCGTTGCGGTTCGCCCGACTTCTCCGGCCCCCTAGGTATAACCCCTCTATCCGTATCATGGTCTTAGCTAGGTCACATAACCGAGTTAGGCGTCTCCCGTCCGAAAGGGATTCGCGGTCGTTGGTATGCGGATCGGTGCATATCTCGCGATGGTTTCTCTTTCGGATTGTCCACGTTTTTGGATAGCCGAGGATGCGTAGATGGGTTAGCTTCCATGTTTCGCCCCCGTCCGAGTCGGAGTTTCGTCAGCCCCTCCCCGTTGTTCTCCGGATACACACTCTCCCCGTCGGACGTGTATCGGAGAACAATGCGGGAGGTGCCGCCGAAATCCGTCTCTGACGGAGCGAGCATGGAAGCTAACCCATCTACGCATCCTCGGGTGGGATTAGGACCTATCCTTCAACTAGTAGATGGTAGGAACGCCTTGTAGATACAGATGTTGGTCTTATTACTCGCTTACGTTGGCGCATGACAGAGGATGGCTGACCGTGAGTGGATGTACACGGGATTCAAAGACAAGACCAATGAATGGGTTAAGGGGACCGGGGACTTCCGGAGAAGGCATTTGGCCCACTTCTAAAGGGGCGATTCGGGTGTTTTGTCCCCAGTAGCAAGTGTAAGAACCGATAAGGAAAGAGGAACGCGGATGAGGAATGATATTTGGGCGAACGGTTATGTTCCAAACTATACCCGCCGGATCCTCCATGGGAAACCCCAACGGGTTACGGAGGCGGTGGTGAGACCGGACCTCGAGGGTTTGATCAAGATGCCGAATGGCGACTTGCTTGAAGACGTTGAAGCCGTTCAAGGATTGGAGATGGTGGAAGAAGATCCGGGCGACCGCAAAGGCGTACTATGACATGATGGAGGCGGCAAAGGAGCCCTTCACGACAAGACCCGCATTTCTAAACTCGGATGCCATTTCACGCCTAATTGGGTTGAAGTCGTCACCGGGCATCGGTCGGGAAGGTTTTGATCTCGTGTTGGCAACACGTGGCGGTCGTCTCCGGAGGAGCACCGCCCGCCGAAAAACACGACCGAGTCACGAAGCTCCTTCGTGCACTCAAGATGCCTTATCGCCCGATCCAAGCTTGTAAGAACGGGTGTGTCCTCGTTCCGGGAGACCACGAGGCAGCAACACACCGTCCGAGTGCAAAGCCTCTAGGTACGTGGAGGTAGAAGGCGGTGATGGCACTAAGAAACAGCCTAAGATCCCCGAGATGGTCATACGACACCTTCCGGTACTACCGAGGCTGCAACGGCAAAAGTACATGACAAGAGGAGTCCGCGAAACAAATGACTTGGCACAAGAATGGCAAAAGATACAAAGTGACAAGATGCAAAGCACCGGCGGATGGTGATGCATGGAAGCACTTCGATGCCATGAATCCTCGCATGGCCGAGGAGGCTCGAAATGTACGCGTAGCGCCGGCAAATGATGGGTTCAACCCGTTTGGAATGATGGCGGCCCCGTACACTTGTTGGCCCGTGTTTGTGATCCCCCTCAATCTTCCCCCCGGCGTCATGTTCGACCCCAAGAACGTGTTCTTGACGCCGATAATACCCGGACACCCGGCAACAAAATGGGTGTGTTCATGCGGCCGTGTGGGATGAATTGCGTAAAGCTTGGGATGAGGGGGTGCCGACGTATGACCGAGCTACGAAGACGAACTTCACGATGCATGTGTGGTACCGCATACTCAATGCATGACTTCCCGGCGTATGGCTTGTTCAAATACGTGGTGTGTTCACGGAAGTTCCCTTGCCCAACATGCAAGGCAGATGTGATGTTCACTGGCCGGCCAAGGGTGGCAAGTATTCTTCTTTCGACAAACATCGTCAATTCCTAAAGGAGGACGATCCACGAGACTTGATAAAAAGCACTTCACGAAAGGTGTTCAAGTCACCGGCCCCATCCCTAAGGAAAAGAGCCCACCGACATCCTTGCACGAGATAGAGGCTCTCGAAATTGATGACAATGGTGGTTTCAAAGGATATGGTACCGACCACATGTGGACTCATATATCGGGCTTGACTAGGCTCCCTACTACAAGCACCTTCTTCTTCCACACAACATCGATGTAATGCACACGAGAAAGAATATCGCCGAGGCACTTTGGGCAACACTCCTGGACATTGGCAAGAAGTCAAAGGACAATGTTAAGGCTAGATCGGACATTGAAACGATTTGCGATAGACCAAATCTAGTGATGAAGACCCCCGCGCCGGGCAAAGAGATGGAAGAAGGGCCCGGCCGATTACATCCCGAAAAGGCCGCATAGGAAGGAAGCACCGGAGTGGTTGTCGAAGCTAAGGTTCCCGATGGGTATGCGGCGAATACGGAAGCCGGGAGTGAACTTGCCGACCGGCAAAGTCTTAGGGATGAAGAGTCATGACTTCCACATCGGATTGAGCGGCTCCTTCCCGCGATGACCGGGATACCTACCCGAGCCGGTGTGGCGCGTCCCGGGCAGAGTTGAGCTTTTCTTCCGCCGGCTTTGTTCCAAGGAGTTGTCTCGGGACGTTTGTCTTGAACTCGGAGGAGGCTGCACCTAAGTTGCTCGCAAGTTGGAGATGATATTTCCACCGGGCTTCTTCCGTCCATGCAGCATATGATTTTGCACCTACCAAGGGAGGCACGGTTAGGGGCCGTGCGGACCGTTGGTGCTATCCAATCGAGAGGTGTCTAAAGCTTCTTCGGAAAAGTGTAAAAATAAAGCCAAAATTGAGGCTTCGTGGCGAGGCATTCATTCCGGAGGAGGTGTCCACATGCACACGGGCGTACTATACCGAGAAACTTACGAGACCACGAGATCCAATCCCTCGTTACAACGTCGACGAGAATTCATGCACTCTCGGCCTTTTCGGAGGATCTCGGAAGAGCGGAGCGAGGGACCCCTCGTTACTTGCGGCATGATGAGTGGCACACTATCATGATGTACTTGTTGTTGAACCTTGAGGAAACAATTGATTATCAAGAGTAAGTTCTCGATGAGCTTGTTCCATACGTCGCCACTATCCTCCACCTATTGATCCGACCCCTCTTGTCTATTGTTTCTCCGGGGACTTTATTAATGAACACTTTGGAGCCGCGGTAGGGCTCCTACCGAGGATGAGAAAGACCATCTTCTCGGACATAATACGCCCGATTTCGTCAATTGGTTCAGCAAAAGGTAACTATCTACCTAACCTCGATTCCACTTTGCTCCTATGAGCGATTAACTTAACTATCCACCCGTCCTAACCGTGCGAAGGCTAATTGTGATGCGGAAATGAGTCCCGCATTGAGATGTGTGGGCCAAACCTTCGATCGACATGTCAAGTCATTCGACGTTTATGACGTCAATGGCTATCGGTTTCGCACGAGAAGCTACGAAGAGAAACGGGGCAATCTAAAAACCACGTGCACCGGAGTTCGGACTCCGAAGACGGATGGGAAGGACTATTACGGCATAGTCGAACAGATATTGGAGCTTGACTTTGGCAAGTTCCTAGGTTGTAAGCCTGTGATGTTCAAATGCCATTGGTTCGATCCCCAGGTCACAAAAAAGGACCTTAAGATTGGGCAAGTCGAAATCCGACAGGATTCCAAATATGGAGGAGACGATGTCTATATTGTTGCTAACCGAGACGCCAAGCAAGTCTATTACCTCCCATGGGCAAACCAGAATGACAAGCGCCTTGCGGGTTGGAGCCTTGTGCGTTCGTATCGCCACGCGGTGCGGCGGTCCCGAACGATGATGATTACAACTTTGACCCAAGGGCGAGATGAGTTCTATCAACCCGAGGGGCTAGAAGGTAAGTTGGAGATAGACATTGATTCGTTGATGAGTATGGAAGTAAACAACGACATCGATGAGGACGAGGGTGATGAGGTGCACGATGCTTTGAGGACTTAAGAATCCTAGATGCACAGCGACGCGACGCGATGTAGAAGTTGGGGAACATGTAGCGCCTAATGATGAGGACTTAAGAGAGCTTGACAATATTGATAGTGATGACGACAAGATCGATGACGAGGATGAGCGCCGTCAATATTGCCGTTTGCGGAGATAGTTTCTAATCCATGTAATATTGATACCGTTATTTATATTACCTTACATTTATGTTTTCTTTACAAGTACTTGCAATCTACTAATACTAACTGTTTTAATCTTTGTCATTGCCGGGCACTCGACAAAATGCCGAAGCGGAGGACGGTCGCGCCGACGTAACGTCAGTCCAAGTACATGCACCTCGGGCCCAAGGGACCACGTGGAGGCCGGCCACCACGAGGAGCACGTGGAGGCCGGCAACCACGAGGAGGAGGACGACGAGGAGCTTGAGGTGGAGCCGTCGACCCGCGGGGGGGGAGTCGGCGGAGGACCGCCGGGATGAGGCTGTTTGAGGACGAGGCTGTTTGTGCCGGCGGCGGCGGTGACGACGACGACGACGAGGAGGAGGACGGCGGCGGCGGTGGCAGTGGCGACGACGACGACGAGGAGGACGGCGGCGGCGGCGGTGGCGACGAGGAGGAGGAGACTGCAGGCACCTCGGCTTCCACAGGCACCGCGAAGAAGCCCTTCCCGCGGGCCCGCTAGGGCTCCCCGAGCACTTGCCGCGCCCGAGGACCGCCCGCGATCGTGATCTCGGGACGTAAGTATCCATTGTTGATTTCGTACTTGTTCTTATTTCATTTTCGAATTAAAAATGCATACTAACAATTGTTGTGCTTGTGCAAAAGGGCTGGAGAAAGGTGTCGGCCGAAGTCCTCGCCCATGTCACTAGCATCCAGGGGCGAGTGATTAAGGCAAACTTCCCCGGCTTGGTCACCATCGAGGGGAGGACGATCGTGCCCGACAAATGGCCATACTACTTCCTAATCAAGGACGCACATGGGGAAGTCCTCGCCGAGAAGATCAAGAAGCGCTTACGGGTGAGTCTTTCAATCGCAACGCATATCTCAATACTACGCATTTGTTGGACTTTTCTCAAACAATGGAATGATGTTTGATGCCTGTGTGTAGTTGTACTATAGGTTGGCGGAGGGGCAGGACCCCGATGTGGCGGACCGGCATCAGGACAAGGTGTGCGAGTTGCGGATCAAGGACATGTTCTACGAGGCACACACCAAGGCCGTCATCTCCTACTACGCCAACTTCAGGGGGATGAAGGTGGATAAGACCCAGGCCAGGGAGATGATATGTGAGCCGAGACCGACCTCACCGAGAGCAAGACATGCGGAGTAAATAAGTAGGAAAACATCCGCCGTGATTCCTTATGTGACACATTCAACTCATTATCCGGAAGATCTAATACTTGAATGTCATGCACACACCTCCGGGCCGGTGCGGCAAGTACGCCGACTGGCCGGCGTGCGATTGTCGAGAGGTGGCAAACGCCGGCGGCGTACGTGGAGCACGAGCACGTCGGGCGAAGCGCTTGGAAGAGATGGCGAGGTCCGGGGTCTCACACCACTGGGGAGCCGAACCTCGGCGAGTTCATGGAAACATGGGTATGCTTGTGTTCAACCATTTCTTATAGCGCCGGATTTCATATATCTCTACTTGTAACCATGTTTTCTGTTTTCCTCGCAGGAGGAGCACCACCCCGGGCACCCCATCAACGAGTACATGGGGTGGGCCCTTGCTCACAAGGGCCCGGCCGAAAGCGCCCTCCACCACGCACGCCTCTTCGGACGGGCCCGAGAAGTACACCAGCCCCGGTCGTGTACGACAAGCTCACCAAGTACGCCGCCGCGGCTCGAGAGGCCCATGGCGACACCTACGACGTCACCGCCGAGCCCATAGACCCTAAGCTCGTGATGAGGTTGGGAGGAGGGAAGCGGACGGCCGGTTCTATATGGCCCACGCCGCCATTGACCCGTCCCCTTCCGTCCCGACGACGACCGAGATCCGCAAGGAAGACCGGCGTGGGGGCGCACCGCGTCCCCATAGCGCCTCGGGCCGAGCAAAGGCGCGCGCCGATCGCGGGTCTTCGGGTAAGTGGAGTTTCATTCGTCGTTCGACCGTTTCACAAATAATGTACCTTGCCTTCAAATACAATCCACCATGCTCATGTAATATTGCGAGGCCACGGTCCGAGGTGCTAGCCAACCGAGCGCGATGTCGCTTGCCTATCGGGAGCACGCGGCCTCGGTTGCGCCGCACTACCGTACGGCGTGGTCGCAGATGTCCCAAAGACATGCGTGCCATGGGAATGGGTGAGCCTCCAGCTTTCTTCGCTCCACCACCGCACCTCCACCGCCGCCTTTTCGGCACCTCGTCCGGTGAGTCCCTACATTGCCTATCGCTTTAGCTTGTGATGCCATCCGCAGTACTAATTCCATCACTTGGTCTTTGTGCGGGAACATCGGAGGGTTCGAACCCAACTCCGTGCTAGCCCTCCCAGCCGGGTGCTTCTCCACAGGGTCCTGCTCCACGGCCGGTTGGGGTCCTTTCCGAGCCTCCTCACGCGGCCGTTCGTCCCGACACCTCCACCGACGCAGGGTACTCGTGGCCGCCGCAGGGCGGCCCGGCCGTCTCGCTTCCCCACGCGGCCGGGGTACTCGTGGCCGGCGCAGCCAGCGGCCTGGCCCTCGTCTCGGTTCCCTCGGCCGGCTCGGCCATGGCAAGATTGTGGCGACGCGGCACCGGCCCCGCGGCCGCGGGGAGTTGGCTGCGTGGGAGGATGCTTCGGGGGCTCGGGGACCCAAGGGGACGGCGCCACGAGCTAGGTAGCTTCTATTCCTTATTTTGGACCTTGTTGTGCCACGTCGGACATGTTTGGCCGATGTAGGACTTGTATGGATGCATTTGGACTTGTGATATGGATTTGTATGCATGGACATGGATTTGATGCTATATTATGTTTGAAATGGCGTATTATTGCGAATATATGTGATGAATGTTCTCTATATTGCTTGTGATATCATGCTCGTGATTAAATGTCTTTGGGAATGGAAGAAAACGGGGAAAAAAGGGGAAAAAAATTTCCCCGGGTTGCCGATGGTCGGCCATCGGCAAACCTGGGAATTTGGCCCAGGGAACACGGTTTGCCGATGGCCGAGGCCATCGGCAAAATGACCAAAGTTTGCCGATGGCCACGGCCATCGGCAAAAAAAATCGGGAAATGATTTTCTTAAAACAAAAAAAAAATAAGCCGACGGCCGTGGCCATCGGAAAACATAGTTGTTTGCCGATGGCCACGTGGCGTCGCCCATCCCGGCAAACCCGCCGTCGGCGACGGCGGGGCGGCTGACGTGGCGGGGATTGCCGATGGGGGCCACGGCCATCGGAAAAGGTTGCCGATGGCTTATTCTTTTCCCATCGGCAAAAAAATGTTTTCCCGATGGAAAGGTTGCCGATGGGAGATTGCCGATGGCCACGTCACTTTGCCATCGGCAATCTCTTTTCCGATGGCATATATGGGTTTGCCGATGGCTTCAAGCCATCGGCAAAATCTGTGGATCCGGTAGTGTATATTAACCGGCACAAAACTGCTATGTTCATTTAACAGAGAAGAGTGTCTATAGTATTAATAATAATGTTTGGACACATGCTAACATGGTCTAAAACGGCTATATTTGTTTCTACAGTATTTAAATAGCATTATGTACATTATTTATAGTATTTAAAAGTTGATGTCTCGTATCTGTTAACCCTAAGAAGGCCATGCTGATGCTAATAATAATAGCATATATCTAAATATCTGTTCTAATAATAGCTTGTTTATGATGTCTTCAGTTTGTTGTTTCAGACAAGGTTATGTATCGGTTGCTTACTTGCATTTTCTATGTCCGCAAAGCTTCTACGAGGTAAAAACTTGTTTTTTTTGTCACTTTGCTTATGTTGTAGAACATTGTAAGTTATAAGCTTCTAGTGGTAATGGTGGGGTTTGACGACTTCAAGGAGGAGTTGGGCTAGACCAGTTTAGAATTAGAGAGCTGTCTCAATCAGTTTGGAGTTTGGAGCTGGTAACAATGTTGAAAAAGAAGCTTTATTACTGAGAAGGGATGATGGCTGTGGGCTCAAGATCTGGAACCGGGCCACAGCCTCAAGATCTGGAACCGGACGCAACGCCCACTTAGGAAGTTAGGAGTATACTGAATCAGCAAATGAACGACAGTTGGTGAAACATTAGTATGATGTTCAGCAAATGAACGACAGTTGGTGATTATATATAAATATTACCCGTAGCAACGCACGGACACTTAACTACTTAAATACTAATTGTTAAATACAAAGGAAAGTGCTACAGTTAGAAAAATTTTAACTTTTGGGCATCTAAACAAGGCCGTGCATGATAGCCTCTGTGGCGTGGATCGGAGTGAAATCCACGAGTCATCATGATTTCAGAGCCAGGACGCAAATGCACTGGATCAATAAGTTCCAACTACCCGCACCCGGCCAGCTAATATAGCATGTTCTTCCTAACCTAAAACGGGTGAAGGGCCGGGGCCCGGTCTTCAAAAGCCAGCGCGTACTTAATGCATGCATGCATGCAGATGCGATTCAATTTTGCATGGGAATGAAACGTCAACTTCATAAGTGCATGCATTGATCAGATGTGTCTGGTTCACCTGCGTGTTCCATTCTCCTGTACTCATCTACAGTATCAAACCTGCAGTACGATATATTGACAACCGTGTCAAGATCTAGCTGGCTATTTCTACGCGGTCCCGTCCGCTGCTCTCGTGTCGTTATCTGATCACATCCCCGTGACCACTGAACTGCCGCTTCGGGCGTGACCACATTAATTGAAGTGGAGATGATCGCAGTACCATCGCCTTGTACTCTTGTGCAATCGGTGTGTTCAATAATTCATTTTGTACACATTGACGTATATGCCTACTACTGTGAGCGCTGCCCTATATATATTAGGCTAAGCCAACGTGTTTTGGGGTGTGTCATGCGACATTAAATAGGCCACATCGCCAAATCAGCCGATTGGCAGGCGGTCATTAAACGGCAGAGAGTTTCATCGAGATGAGAGAGAAGTTTCATCCCCATGAAACTCATTTGGCTTCTGCTACCTAATTTGGTCTTTGGAATCGTGTCATGAAACTATGCATTGAGACTAGCCTTAGTGACTATATATTATCGAGGAGGAAATTAATGGAGACGTTTCCGCACCATCGATTGCTTTTTTTTGGTTTTAAAAGGGATATGAGTCTCCATTGATCATTTGCGTCGAGCTTAATTAACTACCCTATGGAAGTCATGGATAAATATATACTAGAACACAAGCACCAAATAAATGCAGATTGAGGACGACCATAGATAGACGTTGTCGGTGGTACGTACTGTTTAGCCAGCCAGCAGAGAAGATTTATGGCTGCTGGGTTCTACCATCGAAAGGATACAACTATATGTGCAGAGCTTTGGCGTTCTCGCGACCGAGTCGACTGCAAATTAAGTCGGTTATTATTAGCTAGCACCGGACGCAAAAGAGCAACGTAGCGGTACACCCACACCCCACTCGATCCTCTGTTAGTACATGTGCATGGTGTGTACTGTACATGCACACCAGATGCGAGCGATCCAAAACTACGAGATCGACTACCATCCAAAACACTACTAGATCGGTCGACCGATCGACGAGCGAGTACGCTCGTGTGAACACAACGAGCTTCCTTTTGTACCACCAGGGCGGTCTTCACACGCAGCCTTTGGGGCGTGTATATAAGAAAGGTGATCGATTTGCTGGTAGTCATACTAGCTACTCCCACAAACGGCCGGGATGGCCAGTCCTCCCCGCCGCGGGATGGCCAGTCCTGATCCCCTCTGCCCGTTCTTCCTCCTGCTCTGCGTCGCCGTGGCTGCATGGTGCTGCGTCTTCCCTACCGGCGTCTCGGGAGGTCGTGTTGTTGGGTGAGATCCTCATCACGCCATTATTGCTCTATCTATGGTCGTCCTCAATCTGCATTTATTTGGTGCTTGTGTTCTAGTATATTTATCCATGACTTCCATAGGGTAGTTAATTAAGCTCGACGCAAATGATCAATGGAGACTCATATCCCTTTTAAAACCAAAAAAAGCAATCGATGGTGCGGAAACGTCTCCATTAATTTCCTCCTCGATAATATATAGTCACTAAGGCTGATTCTCCGATCATAGTTTCAATGCATTGACGCTACCAAGACTCGAAATTAGGTAATCGGAGCCAAATGAGTTTAAAATGCATGAAACTTCTCTCTCATCCGATTTAAACTCTCTCATTTAATGACCCACAAAGTCAAGGCACTTTGCTGATGCTACAAGACTCCTTATTTAACGCCGGCATTTACACACACCCATTTAAACACGTCGAGACTAGCGCAATATATATAGGGCAGCGCTCACAGTAGTAGGCATATACGTCAATGTGTACAAAATGAATTATTGAACACACCGATTGCACAAGAGTACAAGGCGATGGTACTGCGATCATCTCCACTTCAATTAATGTGGTCACGCCCGAAGCGGCAGTTCAGTGGTCACGGGGATGTGATCAGATAACGACACGAGAGCAGCGGACGGGACCGCGTAGAAATAGCCAGCTAGATCTTGACACGGTTGTCAATATATCGTACTGCAGGTTTGATACTGTAGATGAGTACAGGAGAATGGAACACGCAGGTGAACCAGACACATCTGATCAATGCATGCACTTATGAAGTTGACGTTTCATTCCCATGCAAAATTGAATCGCATCTGCATGCATGCATGCATTAAGTACGCGCTGGCTTTTGAAGACCGGGCCCCGGCCCTTCACCCGTTTTAGGTTAGGAAGAACATGCTATATTAGCTGGCGGGGTGCGGGTAGTTGGAACTTATTGATCCAGTGCATTTGCGTCCTGGCTCTGAAATCATGATGACTTGTGGATTTCACTCCGATCCACGCCACAGAGGCTATCATGCACGGCCTTGTTTAGATGCCCAAAAGTTAAAATTTTTCTAACTCAGCACTTTCCTTTGATTTAATTAGTATTTAAGTAGTTAAGTGTCCGCTATGGCGTTGCTTCTGAATTAATATTTATATATAATCACCAACTGTCGTTCATTTGCTGAACATCATACTAATGTTTCACCAACTGTCGTTCATTTGCTGATTCAGTATACTCCTAACTTCCTAAGTGGGCGTTGCGTCCGGTTCCAGATCTTGAGGCTGTGGCCCGGTTCCAGATCTTGAGCCCACAGCCATCATCCCTTCTCAGTAATAAAGCTTCTTTTTCAACATTGTTACCAGCTCCAAACTCCAAACTGATTGAGACAGCTCTCTAATTCTAAACTGGTCTAGCCCAACTCCTCCTTGAAGTCGTCAAACCCCACCATTACCACTAGAAGCTTATAACTTACAATGTTCTACAACATAAGCAAAGTGACAAAAAAACAAGTTTTTACCTCGTAGAAGCTTTGCGGACATAGAAAATGCAAGTAAGCAACCGATACATAACCTTGTCTGAAACAACAAACTGAAGACATCATAAACAAGCTATTATTAGAACAGATATTTAGATATATGCTATTATTATTAGCATCAGCATGGCCTTCTTAGGGTTAACAGATACGAGACATCAACTTTTAAATACTATAAATAATGTACATAATGCTATTTAAATACTGTAGAAACAAATATAGCCGTTTTAGACCATGTTAGCATGTGTCCAAACATTATTATTAATACTATAGACACTCTTCTCTGTTAAATGAACATAGCAGTTTTGTGCGGTTAATATACACTACCGGATCCACATTTTGCCGATGGCTTGAAGCCATCGGCAAACCCATATATGCCATCGGAAAAGAGATTGCCGATGGCAAAGTGACGGGCCATCGGCAATCTCCCATCGGCAACCTTTCCATCGGAAAACATTTTTTTGCCGATGGGAAAAGAATAAGCCATCGGCAACCTTTTCCGATGGCCGTGGCCCCCATCGGCAATCCCCGCCACGTCGGCCGCCCCGCCGTCGCCGACGGCTGGTTTGCCCGATGGCCGACGCCACGTGGCCATCGGCAAACAACTATGTTTTCCGATGGCCACGGCCGCCGGCTTATTTTTTTTTTGTTTTAAGAAAATCATTTCCCGATTTTTTTTGCCGATGGCCGTGGGCCATCGGCAAACTTTGGTCATTTTGCACGATGGCCTCGGCCATCGGCAAATCTGTGTTCCCCGGCCAAATTCCCCGAGTTTGCCGATGGCCACCATCGGCAAACCCTGGAAATTTTTTCCCCTTTTTTCCCTCGTTTTCTTCCATTCCCAAAGACATTTAATCACGAGCATGATATCACAAGCAATATAGAGAACATTCATCACATATATTCGCAATAATACGCCATTTCAAACATAATATAGCATCAAATCCATGTCCATGCATACAAATCCATATCACAAGTCCAAATGCATCCATACAAGTCCTACATCGCCAAACATGTCCGACGTGGCACAACAAGGTCCAAAATAAGGAATAGAAGCTACCTAGCTCGTGGCGCCGTCCCCGGGTCCCCGAGCCCCAGGCATCCTCCCACGCAGCCAACTCACGCGGCCGCGCCGGGGAAGCCGCCGTCGCCACGAGACGCGCCGGCCGGCCGAAATATGAGAACGAGACGGGCCGGGCTGGCCGGCACGGCCACGAGTACCCGGCTGCGTGGGGAACCGAGACGGCCCCGGCTGCCCGCGGCGGCCACGAGTACCCGTCGGTGGAGGTGTCGGGACGAACGGCCGCGTGAGGAGGCTCGAAAGGACCCCAACCGGCCGCGGAAAGGACCCGTGGAGAAGCACCCGGGAGGCTAGGCACTGAGTTGGGTTCGAATCCTCCGACTCGTGTCCGCACAAAGACCAAGTGATGGAATTAGTACTGCGGACCGGCATCACAAGCTAAAGCGATAGGCAATGTAGGGACTCACCGGACGAGCGAAAGGCGGCAGCGGAGGCACCGCGCGGAGGAAGAAAGCGGCCGGAGGCTCACCCATTCCCATGGCACGCATGTGCCGGGACATCTCGCGACCACGCCGTCTCGGTAGTGCCGCAACCGAGGCCGCGTGCTCCCGGGGCAAGCGACATCTCGCTCGGTTGGCTAGCACCTCCTCGGACCGTGGCCTCGCAATATTACATGAGCATGGTGGATTGTATTTGAAGGCAAGGTACATTATTTGTGAAACGGCCGAACGACGAATGAAACTCCACTTACCCGAAGACCTCGCGTCTGGGCCGCGACCGCCGCCGCGAGGCGCTATGGGACCAGCGGTGCGCCCCCACGCCGGGTCTTCCTTGCGGATCTCGGCCGGCCCGGACGCAGGACGGGTCAATGGCGCCCAGGGCCATATAGAACCTAGCGACGTGTTTGCTTCCCTCCTCCCAACCTCATCACGAGCGCAGGGTCTATGGGCTCGGCGCACGTGGTAAGGTGTCGCCATGGGCCTCTCGAGCCGCGGCGGGGTACTTGGCGAGCTTGTCGTACACGACCCCGGTGTACTTCTCGGGCCGTCCCGAGCCGTACGTGGTGGAGGGCGCTCGCCGGGCCCTTGTGAGCAAGGGCCCACCCCATGTACTCGTTGACGGGTCGCCTTGGGCGGTGCTCCCTCTGCGAGGAAAACGCAAAACATGGTTACAAGTAGAGATATATGAAATCCGGCGCTATAAGAAATGGTTGAACACAAGCATACCCATGTTTCCATGAACTCGCGAGGTTCCGGCTCCCCCGGTGTGAGACCCCGGACCTCGCCATCTCTTCCAAGCGCTTCGCCCGACGTGCTCTGTGCTCCACGTACGCCGCCGGCGTTTGCCACCCCCGACAATCGCACGCCGGCCAGCCGGGCGTACCCAGCCGCACCCGCCCGGAGGTGTCTGCATGACATTCAAGTATTAGATCTTCCGATAATGAGTTGAATGTGTCACATAAGGAATCACAATGGATGTTTTCCTACTTATTTACTCCGCATGTACTTGCTCCTGGTGAGGTCGGTTCCTCGGCTCACATATCATCTCCCGGGCTCGGGTCTTATCCACCTTCATCCCCCGAAGTTGGCGTAGTAGGAGATGACGGCCTTGGTGTGTGCCTCGTAGAACATGTCCTTGATCCGCAACTCGCACACCTTGTCCCGATGCCGGTCCGCCACATCGGGGTCCCGCCCTCCGCCAACCTATAGTACAACTACACACAGCATCAAACATCATTCCATTGTTTGAGAAAAGTCCAACAAATGCGTAGTATTGAGATATGCGTTGCGATTGAAAGACTCACCTTTAACTCGCTTCTTGATCTTCTGTGAATGGACTTCCCACATGTGCGTCCTGATTAGAAGTAGTATGGCCATTTGTCGGGCACGATCGTCCCTCCTCGATGGTGACCAAGCCAGGAAGTTTGCCTTAATCACTCGCCCACGGATGCTAGTGACACGGGCGGACTTCCCCGTCGACACCTTTCTCCACCCTTTGCACAAGCACAACAATTGTTAGTATGCGCTTTAATTCGAAAATGAAATAAGAACAAGTACAGAAATCAACAATGGATACTTACGTCCCGTAGATCACGATTCGCGGGCGGTCCTCGTGGCGCGGCAAGTGCTCGGGAGCCTAGCGGGCCCGGGTCACGGGAAGGGCTTCTTCGCGGTGCCCGTGGAAGCCGAGGCTGCAGTCTCCGCCGTCGCCACCGCCGCCGCCGCCGGCTCGCCGTCGCTGCCGCCACGCCACCGCCGCCGCGTCCTCCTCTCGTCGTCCGTCGTCGTCACCGCGCCCAGCGCACAAACGGCCTCGTCCTCCAACAGCCTCATCCCGGGTAGCCCGCCGACTCCCACCCCGGGCGGTCGACGGCTCCACCTCAGCCTCGTCGTCCCCTCCCTCCGTGGTTGCCGGCCTCCACGTGCTCCCTGCGTGGTGGCCGGCCTCCACGTGATTCCGCCGGGGCCCGAGGTGCATGTACTGGACCACGTTGGCGGCGCGACCGTCCTCCGCCTCGGCATTTTGTCGAGTGCCCCGCAATGACAAAGATTAAAACGAGTTAGTATTAGTAGATTGCAAGTACTTGTAAAGAAAACATAAATGTAAGGTAATATAAATAACAAGATCAATATTACATGGATTAGAAACTATCTCCGCAACGGCAATATTGCCGGCGAGCGCTCATCCTCGTCATCAAGATCAATGTCGTCATCACTATCAATATTGTCAAGCTCTCTTAAGTCCTCATCATTAGGCGCTACATGTTCCCCAACTTCTACATCGCCGCGTCTGGCTGGAGCATCTAGGATTCTTAAGTCCTCGCATCGTGCACCTCATCACCCTCGTCCTCATCGATGTCGTTGTTTACTTCCATACTCATCAACGAATCAATGTCTATCTCCAACTTACCTTCTAGCCCCTCGGGTTGATAGAACTCATCTCGCCCTGGGTCAAAGTTGTAATCATCATCGTTCGACCGCCGCTTTACCGCGTGGCGATACGAACCGCACAAGGCTCCAACCCGCAAGGCGCTTGTCATTCGGCTTTGCCCATGGGAGGTAATAGACTTGCTTGGCGTCTCGGTTAGCAACAATATAGACATCGTCTCCTCCATATTTGGAATCCCGTCTCTGATTTCGACTTGCCCAATCTTAAGGTCCTTTTTTGTGACCTCGGGGGATCGAACCAATGGCATTTGAACATCACAAGGCTTACAACCTAGGAACTTGCCAAAGTCAAGCTCCAATATCCGTTCGACTATGCCGTAATAGTCCTTCCCATCCGTGCCGGGAGTCCGAACTCGGTGCACGTGGTTTTTAGATTGCCCGTTTCTCTTCGTAGCTTCGTGCGAAACCGATAGCCATTGACGTCATAAACGCTTCGAATGACTTGACATGTCGATCGAAGGTTTGGCCCACACATCTCAATGCAGGGACTCATTTCCGCATCACAATTAGCCCGCACGGTTAGGACAGTGGATAGTTAAGTTAATCGCTCATAGGAGCAAAGTGGAATCGAGGTTAGGTAGATAGTTACCTTTTGCTGAACCAATTGATCAAATCGGGCGTATTATGTCCGAGAAGATGGTCTTTCTCATCCTCGGTAGGAGCCCTCACCGGGCAGCTCCGGTGTTCATTAATAAAGTCCCCGGAGAAACAATAGACAAAGGGGTCGGATCAATAGGTGGAGGATAGTGGCGACGTATGGAACAAGCTCATCGAGAACTTACTCTTGATAATCAATTGTTTCCTCAAGGTTCAACAACAAGTACATCATGATAGTGTGCCACTCATCATGCCGCAAGTAACGAGGGGTCCCCGCTCCCCGCTCTTCCGAGATCCCCTCCGAAAAGGCCGAGAGTGCATGAATTCTCGTCGACGTTGTAACGAGGATTGGATCTCGTGGTCTCGTAAGTTTCTGCATAGTACGCCCGTGTGCATGTGGACACCTCCTCCGAATGAATGCCTCTGCCACGAGAAGCCTCAATTTTGGCTTTATTTTTACACTTTTCCGAAGAAGCTTTTAGACACCTCGATTGGATAGCACCAACGGTCTTTGCACGGGCCCCCCTAACCGTGCCTCCCTTGGTAGGTGCAAAATCATATGCTGCATGGACGGAAGAAGCCCGGGTGGAAATATCATCTCCAACTTGCACGAGCAACTTAGGTGCAGCCTCCTCCAAGTTCAAGACAAACGTCCCGAGACAACTCCTTGGAACAAAGCCGGCGGAAGAAAAAGCTCAACTCGGCCAGACGCGCCACACCGGCTCGGGTGGTATCCCGGTCATCGCGGGAAGGAGCCGCTCAATCCGGATGTGGAAGTCATGACTCTTCATCCCTAAGACTTGCCACAGCAAGTTCACTCCCCGGGCCGTAGACATTCGCCGCATACCCATCCCGGGAACTGCTGAGCCGACAACCACTCCAGTCTTATTTCCTATGCGGCCTTTCGGATGTAATCGGCCGGGCCCTTCTTCCATCTCTTGCACCGGCGCAGGGTCTTCATCACTAGATTTGGTCTATCGCAAATCGTTTCAATGTCCATCTAGCCTTAACATTGTCCTTTGACTTCTTGCCAATGTCCGAGTGTTGCCCAAAGTGCCTCGGCGATATTCTTTTCTCGTGTGCATTACATCGATGTTGTGTGGAAGAAGAAGGTGCTTGTAGTAGGAGCCTAGTCAAGCCCGATATATGAGTCCACATGTGGTCCTGTACCATATCCTTTGAAACCACCATTGTCATCAATTTCGAGAGCCTCTATCTCGTGCAAGGATGTCGGTCGGGCTCTTTTCCTTAGGGATGGGGCCGGTGACTTGAACACCTTTCGTGAAGTGCTTTATCAAGTCTCGGTGGATCGTCCTCCTTTAGGAATTGACGATGTTTGTCGAAGAAGAATACTTGCCACCCTTGGCCGGCCCGGTGAACATCACATCTCGCCTTGCATGTTGGGCAAGGGAACTTCCCGTGAACACACCACGCGGCCGAACAAGCCATACGCCGAAGTCATGCATTGAGCTGCGGGTACCACACATGCATCGTGAAGTTCGTCTTCGTAGCTCGGTCATACGTCGCACTCCCTCATCCCAAGCTTTCGTTAATTCATCCCACACCGTCGCATGAACACACCCATTTTGTTGCCCGGTGTCCAGGTATTATCGAGGCGTCAAGAACACGTTCTTGGGGTCGAACATGACGGGAAGATTGAGGGGGATCACAAACACGGGCCAACAAGTGTACGGGGCCGCCATCATTCCAAACGGGTTGAACCCATTTGCCCGCGCTTACGCGTACATTTCGAGCCTCCTCCGGCCATGCGAGGATTCATGGCATCGAAGTGCTTCCATGCATCACCATCCGCCGGGGTGCTGCATCTTGTCACCGTATCTTTTGCCATTCTTGTGCCAAGTCATTTGTTTCGCGGACTCCTTCTGTCATGTACTTGCCGTTGCAGCCTCGGTAGTACCGGAAGGTGTCGTATGACCATCTCGGGATCTTAGGATCGTTTCTTAGTGCCATCACCGCCTTCTACCTCCACGTACCTAGAGGCTTTGCACTCCGGACAAGGTGTTGCCGCCTCGTGGTCTCCCCGTGAACAGACACACCCGTTCTTACAAGCTTGGATCGGCGATAAGGCATCTTGAGTGCACGAAGGAGCTTCCCGTGACTTCCGGTCGTGTTTTCTACAGCAAGTTTCCTCGGCGCACCGCCAACAGTTGCCAACACGAGATCAAAACCTTCCCGACCGATGCCCAAGATCACTTCAACCCAATTAGGCGTGAAATGGCATCCAGCTTTAGAAATGCGGGTCTTGTCGTGAAGGGGGCTCCTTTGCCGCCTCCATCATGTCATAGTACGCCTTTGCGGTCGCTCCGGATCTTCTTCCACCATCTCCAATCCTTGAACGGCTTCAACGTCTTTCAAGCAAGTCGCCATTCCGGCATCTTGATCAAACCCCTCGAGGTCCGGTCTCACCACCGCCTCCGTAACCCGTTGGGGTTTCCCATGGAGGATCCAAATGGGTATAGTTTGGAACATAACCGTCGCCCAAATATCATTCCTCATCCGCCGTTCCTCTTCCTTATCTCGGTTCTTACACTTGCCACGGACAAAACACCCGACCGCCCCTTTAGAAGCCGGGCCAAATGCCTTCTCCAGAAGTCCCCTTCCCTTAACCCATTCATTGGTCTTGTCTTTGAATCCCGTGTACATCCACTCACGGTCAGCCATCCTCCGCATGCGCCAACGTAAGCGAGTAATAAGACCAACATCTGTATCTACAAGGCGTTCCTACCATCTACTAGTTGAAGGACAGGTCCTAATCCTTGAGGATGCGTAGATGAGGTTAGCTTCCATGCTCCGCCCGTCCGAGACGGAGACCGTGCAAGCACCTCCCCGCCGCTCCGATACACGTCCCGACAGGGAGAGTGTGTATCCGGAGAACAACGGGAAAAGGACGAAACTCCGACTTACGGGCGAAACTATGGAAGCTAACCCATCTACGCATCCTCGGTCAGTCCAAAAACGTGGACAATCCGAAAGAGAAACCATCGCAGATATGCACCGATCCGCATACCAACGACCGCGAATCCCTTTCTGACGGGAGACGCCTAACTCGGTTATGTGACCTAGCTAAGACCATGATACGGATAGAGGGGTTATACCTAGGGGCCGGAGAAGTCGCGAAACCGCAACGCCAACGAAGAAGAACGGTGTCCTCCAACTCACCTCCCACGGGCGCATCTCGCAAAACAAGAAAAAAATAAGACTATAAGTTAAAAATTTGAGTAACCTCCCCGCATGGGGAGGTTTCGAAAACCTCGCAAAAAGAACGGCACGAAGGCCGACATCCACAAACAACGGCACGAAGGCCGACAATCACAATGGCACGAAGGCCGATGACCATAATGGCACGAAGGCCGATGACTAGAGCGCACGAAGGCCGATGACTAGAGCCGGCACGAAGGCCGATGACTAGAAAGCAACGAAGGCCGTCGTCAATGAGAGAAACGGTGATATACCTAGTCACGACATGGCGTCGACGCCGCGACGAACGTGGACGAACAACGAACCTTCTCCTCCTCCTTCCTCCTCCTTCTTCTCCTCCTCCTCCTCCTCCTTCCTTCTCCTTCCTCTCCTCCTCTCTTCTTCCTCCTCCCTTCTCCTTCCTCTCCTCCTCCTTCTTCCTCCCTCCCCTTCTTCTTCTCGCTTCCCCTCCTTCTTCCTCCTCCTCCTTCTCCCCTTCCCTTCTTTTCTTCTCCTCCTACCCCGCTATGGCCGGCCTTGGGCGGCGCCGAGGCCGGGCGGGGATGGGGCATGCGGGGCTTGGGGGGGGGGCACAAAGGCGGCCGGGGGCGCTTAGGGCGGGCGGCGGGGCCGGGCGCGGGGGAGCCATGCGGCGGCGAGTGGCGGTGCGGCGGAGGGGGAGTTATGGGCGTCGCGGGGGCGGTGCCGGCGCGGAATGGCGGCGGGCCGGGCGGCGAATGAAAGCGGTGGACGCGGTGTCGGCGCGAGATGGGGATAGGGTTTGGGGCGGCGGGCCGGCGGTTTTTTATTTTATTTGAAAACGACTTTGCCGATGGCCGAGCCATCGGCAAAGAAGACACGTGGCAGCCCGTAGCCGCCCGGGCCCACCATCTTAGCCGATGGCCGGCCATCGGCAAACAATTTTGCCGACGGCTTTTCCGAGGCCGCCGAAAATTTGAATTTTTTTTTGTTCCCAATTTTTTTCTCGTGGGTTCCTATACAAAACACATCCCGTTTGAAATCTGGGACAATTTTGAACTTTTTAGCTATTTTTGGTGAATTATTTCAGTTTCTTTGAATTTTTCCTCGCACCTCAAAATTTGAACTGTAGGTACATGAAATAATGCACACTTTTGATTCGAAAAATGATATTCATGATTCTGGGGAGTATGTTGAGGCCATATCCAGGACCCGCATGAAATTACGACCAAGTTAATCCGTGAACATGGGTAGTGACGTGCGCGGGAAGTGTTTTTAAATTCTATAAAATCCAAACGAAGTCCGAAATTGACAAAACTTGACGAGTTGTCTCGCCATCGCATGTGTAGTGTGTGGTAAAAATTTCAAAAAGTTTCGGCCGAGTTGTGACGTCGGATGGTCAAAACCCGCACATCTCCACACGTGATCACATGTGGAGATGTCCGGGTTTTGACCATCCGACGTCACAACCTGCCGAAACTTTTTGAAATTTTTACCACACACTACACATGCCATGCCAACACAACTCGTCAAGTTTCAATTTCGACTCCGTTTGGATTTAATAGAATTTTAAAACACTTTCCCGCACGTCACTACCCATGTTACGAGGCCAACACGGTCGTACTTTCATGCGAGCTCCTGGATATGGCCTCAACTTACTCCGAGAATCATGAATATCATTTTTTGAATCAAAAGTCTGCATTATTTCATGTACCTGCGGTTCCAAATTTAGAGTTGCGGGAAAATTCAAAGAAACCAAAAAAATTCACGAAATATAGTTAAAAAGTTCAAAATTGTCCCAATCTTTGGAGGTGGGTTGTATGTGAGGTAGGAAGACACCAGGTAAAAAATGGGAAGGAAAAAACAAAAAAAAGGACTGTTTGCCGATGGCCTTGGAAAGCCATCGGCAAAAGGCTATGCCGATGGCCGGCCATCGGCAAATAAGGTGGGCCTGGCCGCTCCCCAGCTGCCCACGTGGCCGATGTTGCCGTTGGCCGCGGCCATCGGCAAAAGGCATTGTTTGCCGATGGCCTAACGGCGAAGCCATCGGCAAACTAGACGGCGTCGGCCGCCGTCCGGTTCCGGCTAAGTTTGCCGATGGGACTTATATGCCGATGCGGGCCTCGGCCATCGGCAAATAGTGGCTCGCCGTTAGCTTTTTGTTGCCGATGGCCGAGCCATCGGCAAAGTTGTATGCCGATGGCATTTTGTTCGCCGATGGCCCGGCCATCGGCAATAATCTATTTGCCGATGGCTCTACTTTGCCATCGGCAAATCCCGCTTTTTGCCGATGGCAGATTCCTCGGCCATCGGCAACTTCCCGTCGTCGGAAAAAACTGGCTCTCCGGTAGTGATAGCTGCAAACAACACAATATCAAAAATTATTGTGATTGGTGAAGCATATTTATACAACTAAACAAAAGAAAAAAAAATATACCAGAGAATGAAGGACCAGATGCTGGACATACACACAGAAAAATGATCTAAATAACCACTAAACCAAATGGAACAAGCACCTTAGCAGGAGTAACCTTCATGTAGCCTGCTCTTCAGCTCTTCCACATCGACTCCAGCTGCCTCTGCCCACATCAATACGGGAAGACAACTACTGGACCAACATTTTCAAACTTTTGTCGGCCTGCAGTGACCCATTTTCTATCATATACCATCTTCTACTGGATTTTATTGATAATAATGTAGTATTTGCATTGGTAAAAAGGTAACAATTTGAAATGACACAGACTGCAAACAACTGACCTTGATCACCCTAGAATTAGCTTCTCCTACTTTGTTATTAGTAGCACCATGACCTTGCAACCAAAGCCTAAAATAAAAGCTTCACCACCGGTTTTGCTGTCGCCAATGAGCATCCGGTCACCCTCGTTTGTTAATCCTTTCCACTGAAGCACCAATAGCATGCACAATTGTCCTCCTTCTTCAGTCACCTGCAGCTTCTAGTTTTCTTCATGCAAAACAGTCAATGCTGGAGTGGTCGCAGCAGCAGCAGCAGCCGCAACATTGCTCCCGAGCCTGGACAACCACTCTACAAATGCACAACCACTGTCGGAAGCCTGGACAAACTAACATTCACCTCCATAATTCAATGATACCAATTCTGTAGGCCAAAAATTAAGGAGATTATGCTACCTGTAGAACGTCACTTGCAAACAAATTCCAGCTGAGCTTTAATTATAATAAGCTTCAATGAGTGGTAATTTGTTTTCATCTCACAAACTAACATTCACTATGAAAATCCATGACTAAAATGAAGAATTGGAGAGACGAGCTGCTGAAAACGCAAGGTGCCACCAATGATAATGACGGATGGAGGTGACGTGCAACACCTCTCAATGGTTGGGAGCAAAAGGCATGTGTTTCCATTTATTTATTTTGTAATCTGGTGAGAACAAAAAATCTATGAGCTCATTTGAATGATAATACAGATCAATTGAGTTTTGATTTGAATCTAAAGCCTAGAAAGTATGGTTCCCACGCATCGATAGGCAAGAGCTCAACACCAAAACCACTGATCATGATGTGAATACAACCATACCAAACCAGCAATTCAGCACTGCTGGACGTTTCCAAAAAAAAAAAAAACAATTTAACAACAGCCCAACTGCACAACGGCACAGAAGCAGAGCACCATCCAGCTTTTGCGACTGCAGAGAGACGAGACTTAGAAAAGGTATGAATGATCAAACGATGTTAGCGAGTCACGAGTTGGCTTCAGCACCATGTTATGTTAAATTGTCAGATGAATTTAAGCCACACCCAATTTCTTTCCCGGTGAATCCACACATACTAAGGGCCCGTTAGTTTCTTAGGGATTCATGACCTGGTTTCATTCCTACCGCCATCGCTAGCATATTATCAACATGAACAATTCCTGGTGGATTTCACCCTAACCGAACAAGCCCTAAGAGGGGTGTGTGAGGATCGAGAACTGGAGGGGAGCGGGATAACTCACTGGTGGTCTGGTGCCTTCCACGCGACTCGAGTTACATCTTCGTGTGCGGTCCATCCGTGCGTGGTGGCGGCGTCCTCCCCGTTGGCTAAGGGTCGAGATATCCTGGCGCTCCTTCCTGCGCTAATCGGTGATGACGGTCCGTTGGCGTGCAGCAACATCTTCCTCCCCGTCGGCACGCGGCGGCGCGAAACAGCGCCGACGGCATGGAGGCGGCGCGGCGGTGTGGAGGGGGCGCAGACCGTGGGGGAGCGGGCGCGATGAGCAGACCGTGGAGGAGTGGAGCGACGGAGTGGTGCATGGAGAGGATGGGGACGATCGTGGGCCTGCGACAGTTGTGCAGGGAAGCGATTAATTTTTTTATTATTGTGGAGGGGGTTACAGAGCGGGGAGGGGGATTACGGGGGGTTCATTAGCGGGGATTAACGCTGGAGGCAGGCCGAAAGCGGTGGCTACGATATCATTTGAGGATTTTTAGTAGTAAGATTATAGACTAATTAGGATTAAAAGATTTATCTCATAATTTATAACTAAACTGTATAATTAGTTATTTTTTATTTGTATCTAATACTTCGTGCATAAATGGAAAGATTGATGTAATGGAGAGAATGATAAAAATTCAACTTTTTGTGTGAATCAAAACAAGGCCTAGGTAATTGTTAATTCTTCTCTTCTTGCATTCGCACTACTTGATCGATCGTACCTTCGACTTATTTATTATCGGTTGGTTCTACAGTACTATACTATATACATGCATAGGCCTTCTTTAGATATACCCAAAAGTTAGAATTTTTCTAACTATAGCATTTTCATTTGTATTTTACAATTACTGTCTAATCACGGACTATCTAGGCTCAAAAGATTTATCTCGTGATTTATAACTAAATTGTGCAATTTGTTATTTTTTACCTACATTTAATGCTTCATGCATTCGTTAAAAGATTGATGTGATGAAGAGAGTGAAAAAATTCTAACTTTTAAGGGTGAACTAAACAAGACCATATTTACCTACTCAGGTAGTCAGGTCTTAGCACAACAGGACGCACTCAATTAATTAAGCCACAATTCCTGAAACAACAGGTGTTTGTTATTAATTACCGACCAAAAAAATATTAGCACCATCCAGGAGGAGTTTCTGCTAAAATATATATGGAGTATGTATTAGTGTTAATAAAAATATGATACTACAATTATACTAAAAAATATCTCTGCATTTTATTTCTGTTTATGAATACTTAATTGGCTAATTATTGTATGGGTGGGATGAGAGAGTTGTATTATTGTATTATTATCCTTGCTCGTTTAGTGTATTCTTCTTTCATAATTCAGAGGATGCCTACTTAATCAATGAGTGGTAGTCACCTGAACCACTCTCTTTAATTTCATAGCCCACAACATCTCTTCTGGATGCGAAAGAAGATTCGGTCAACATATACAAAGTTTGCCTTCTTGTGAGGAGGAGAGCTTTGCATTGTGTTCTGCGTGCAAAATGAGTCTTTTTTTTTTTTTTTGTAAAACGTGCAAAAATGAGTCTTTTGAGAAGGTTCTATGAGTGTGAAGAGACAGAAGATTAATAGAGCAGTCTTGTAGCATTCGGGAGTCAGCTTTTGGGTAGCATAACCGATGGCTTTTTTTGTTTTTTCTATCATATAAATATGAATAGATGTTTTTTTTTTTTGACGAGGAAACACATTTTCATAGATTAACAAAGAAGAAGCTGTTAGAACCATTGAGAGTCAATGGTAACATGATGGAGTGCCAAAAGTAAAGGGCACCCTTGTACATGAGCTGGATTAGTACAGACACCTGAGAATTCAAGGTGATTGCAATGTAAATCACTAAGTGCCTGCCTAGCCAGAAAATCTGCCATCTGATTTTGAGCTCTTTTGATTCTCTTCTATTATTGAGACTTGGCACATACATCTAGCAGTTCTAACACATATATATTAGTGTTGTAGAGAAACAAGTTTAATCTGTGTAATTGTCAAAAGTGCAAAAGGAACAGTGTTTTTTCTTTTGACATATAGATCCCATGGGAATAAACTATTTGTACGAGAAACAAGTTTACTAAATCCCAACACTTAGAACATATCAGCCTACAAAATCCCAACACTTAAACTTATCAGCCTGGCCTATCGAAGAACGGTACAATGTTTTTCTCAACAAAATAGCATCAACCTATTTATCGGCCGTAGAAACCATATGAACAAACTCGTTAATTTCTTTGTGTGCTATTATCTCATATTGTAGTGGTTAGTTTAAAACTACAAAAGGTCTTCCTCACTCTAGTTTCCTAAAAGATGTCGTTGTTTGGACAACAAACGGTCTCCAAAATATAACTCGACTTTTTATTTTTATAAAAATATTTATTGAAAAGTGGTACATATGTATATTTTTTGAAAACATTTTTTCAAGACAAATCTATTCATATGATTTTCATATTTCCAAACTCATTAATTTAAAAGTTATCCATAATTGCTCCTAATGCTTGACTCGAGCAGTCACAAAAAAAATGCTTGACTCGAGCTTTATGCAAAATGATATATTTTTGGAAACCAGAGGAAGTATATGTCTAGGGAGCTAGCGTGACCGCCATATTCATTTTTTTAGTGATACCCGTGGATATTTCTCATCGACATTTAAACGGGCACTTCGATGCTATTCCGCATCAATATATCCCAATTATAAAAACAGTGAAATTGATTAAATTTCTACCATATATGCACCACCCATGGGACATTCTTATGCATTATATATGAGAATTATTCCTTGGTCTTCATAATTTACCATGGATGGTTGCTTTGTTGACTAAATATAGTAAGATAGTATATTACTCTACGATATTGGTCATTTTTAGCACATTCATGTTGATTCATTAGTAACAATAAGATGGCTTAAACTCATGCATGATATAGCTAAGCAGGATTTGTGAAATGCGGAGCACAATCTCTCGTGGTACTCAATCTTTTGCTGAAGATTTGAGTCCAAACAAATGGTGTTTTGAAGTTTCATACCCGTACACCTTTGGATTCTCCTGGGACATGTGTCGAGATGGAACAATCCAATCCGAGACTACCAACCCAGGCTTGTTTAGATGGTCATATTTCTAGCCCGAAAAGTACTGTAGCATTTCGTTTGTATTTGACAAATATTATCCAATCATAGTCTAACTAGGTTCAAAAGATTCATCTCATGATCTATAGCTAATTTGTGTAATTAGTTATTTATTTTACCATGCTCTATACATACGATATAACATTTGATGTGATGGAAAGAGAGTCATATTTCTATCCTTTTTAAGACAACTAAACAAGGCCCCAATCCTCCTGTTGTCAAAGAAAAAAAATAGTCCTCCGATGCATATATATAAATAAATAAATAAAAAATAAAGAGCCGCTGCCAGCCTGCCACTATGTACATGTTTTCATGAACCGTACCACCATAAACAGAATCGTCAGAATCATATATGAGCTGCTTGCCTTCAACAAAAGCAGTGAGAGAGCCCCACCACAAGAGTACGACAATTTCTTGTGCTAGAGTCTAGAGAGGATCCCAATTTGGTGTAGCATCTCCAATGAATTATGTAACCGTCCGCAAATCCTCTCGCAATTATTGGCAATCCCCTACAGGGAATTAAGCTATGGAGACTTGGAGACCTGGCTACACATGGGTAGGGGGCTAGGGGCTAAATCGCGCACAGGATGCACATGGCCTGGCAGGCTGACACGCAGCGGAGGGAGAGATCCCCACGGCAAGGCTGACCAGCAGGTCGTCACACGCTTGTTCTTCACTGGTAAACCACAAACGCCTCTTGAAAAGAGCCGTCGGGGTCGGGGAGCAGATGTAGGGTGAGGGTGTTCTAGGATCGGCAAGACCTCGTATAATGTTGACATATCTCATCAAGAGATGTTCCGGACAGTATAGTAGAGGGTTTGAAGAGTGTGAGGTAGAAAATAAGAAGTAATAGATATATTTTTGAAGATTGGATGTTAGATTTCTCTATATTGGTCATGATCCTCCACTATATATAGTGAGGGATGGTGTCATTCAGGTAAGAACCATTCCAAGACTTATTTTTATAATTCTCATGAGTTTGAAAGAGTTCGAATCGCAATATAAAATGCCATATCTAAACTAGGTCTTTTTTCATCTTATATTTTATTTATAATGTATATAATGCTTTTTTGTAGATTAGGCAATATAACGTAAACGGTCATAACAAGTACGCACACTCACCTATATGAACACATGTATATAAACATTACCTCTATAAACACTTTCGAAGGACCAAGCCAACCGATTTTGAAGTTCACACCAAATGCGCCTCCCTATCGACGGGACGTCGCCTACCACTTAATCCATAGAACCGGCAAATTATAGAATAAGTTCAGAAAATTGTGACGCGCACACTCACTCCTATGAACACACGTACGCAAACCATATCCATCTATGAGCACCTTTGAAGGACCCACAGCCCACAGACGTTTCGATGTCGACGGGGACGTCGCCTACCACTTAATGCATAGTACCGATAAAACCTAGAATAAATTCACAAAAATATGAACACCAATGCCAAGTCGAGGACTTAACCCTGGTGGATGGGTTCCCAACCAACTGATCTACGATCACATATTTGACTTTACACATATATTAAAAAATATATAAAATATATTTGTGATCTAATTGTTAGCATACGAAGGAAATTTCTATTCCCTAAAGGACTGCAATATTACCTTAGGCGTGTCATAGCCTAGAAGTAATCTAATAGCTAGATGGGTTTTTTCCCGAATAAATAGCTAGATGGTTTTAATGAACTAGGTTCCTACAAACCTCGAGTGTTTCAGTTTCGTGCTATCCTTCATGAAGACTACACAACGTAATATAGATATTTAGAAAAGAGTTTGGTTGATAGCGTACACACATTTATACATAGGTTACGGACAAGCATTTGCTTAGTAACACCAAGTTCGAGCTTCACATTCAAACTGGTCTGAGAACCTTCCGTTAGCGACATCACTACTATGGCCAATGGGAGACCTTAGATTCCAATAAATATATGTACACATATTGTTTAACTTTTGGGAAAAAAGTCTCTTCGACCTCGTTAACTAATTATGTTTGTCTACTTTACCCCCTTATCTATAAAACCAATTACTCTACCCCTCAAACTTTTGAAAAAAGTTTAAAAATTAAATAACCCTCTAAAATGGTTTTGACAGTGGTTTTCCTGACGTGGCATATCAAAAGGTCTATATACCCCATATATCAAGGATTAACTATATGACCTCCTCAACTATTACTATAGCCCCGTACAACACCAAATAATATTCAAATGACTCATTGGATGGTCTTTAGGCTTGTTTGTACACCGTATCCCGTCACACTGATATAAACACACATGCTTGCACGCAGACAAATTGTTGGCTCTACCAGCCTAGTACTCTTTTTAGGCTGGCACACGACCCGGCGAGCAGCATATGACGTCATATCTCCTGCTCAACCTCCCATCACTTGTGGATGGCATTGAGCTGAAGCACGCCACACACATCCTCCATCCTCTTGTCCTTTAATTTTTTTAGGTAGCCATATTAAGACAATATATAGACAATATATTCACGGAAGACTCTAGAATGGGTGGCTAGCCACGTCACCAGAAATCTGACCATTGTTAGATCGAATATACCGCTAAGATTTACTGCATTGACTTCCACCTGATTCGTACCTTTTCTTCACTTCTTTCTACCTTCGCTCCAGCTTGTGGTCGAAATCCAGCAAAACAAATATATACTCAATGTTCTGATTCACCTTCCACCTTTCTTCACCCGTCGCTCCTTCCTCTCCCCGACACGGACGCCGTGAAAAAAGAAAAAAAACGCCGACACGGGCGATGGCGCCGGGCCCGCATGGCTCGCGGCGGTGGCGGCGGGCGGCCGGGGCGGCGCGGCGGAGACAGGGCGGCGCGGCGTGACGGCTGCGGCGGCGCGGCACGGCACGGCGGCCGCGGCGGGAAGGCACGGCGGCCATGGAGTTCGCGGGCACGCGGCGAAACCCTAGCTGCCCTTGCCTCCCGAGGTGGCGGCGGGCGCGAGGCGGCGGGCGGTGCGAGGCAACGACGACGGCTGTGGGCGGCGCACCGGCGTGGTTGGGGCCCGCGCTCCCCCTCTCCTCAAATTGTCTTAGGTGATGCCTCCTCCGTCTAATCCATGTGTGCTTATGTGCTACAGGAAACCCTAGCTGTTTGTGCTCGAGGTAGCGCCTCGTATTTCCTCTGATGAGTTTTATTACTGACAATTTTTTTTTTTTAATATTGTCCCCTTGTCGTAAGCATACAATGTAAAGCCAGGGCTGTTATCAAATGTCAAATGTGGCAATTGGCTACTGCCCTTTTGAAAAAATTGAAATGTTTGAAATTCTGCACTGTGCCTTCTACTACTTCTACATGGCTTATCTAATTTTTATTTGGTCCTCTTCTCAGAATGTGAATACCTGTAGTAACTAAATAGCAGTTGGCAGATATATCTTTGTACTATTTAAGGATCTACTCTAGAGTCATTTTTTGATAGGCAAGGTCCATCGATTGTCGTTGTCAGTACAATCCTCTAGCTCGGATTCTTTCCTAGTTCTCCTGTAATGTTGGTTGTAAATGACTCTTCTTGCCAAGAGAGGAGCAAATCGAGTATCAACCTTGCATATTTTGTTTCATTGACACTTCCTATTCTCTTCTATCTGAATAGAGAGTCCATGGCAGCATGTTTGTACCTGCATTACTCTTGCTTTTGTTTAAAGTAAAACCTTGTACCACAATTGTTAAGTTGTTCCTTCTTTCTATTTTTTGCTCCAATAATTTTTTTATCTTTGTTTCTCTCATTGGCATTGTCTGCCATTGGTTTTTGATATAGCACATATGACAAAGCTTTGGTAATTACTCTGATGCCTCCTATTTTCTTTAGTTTCCTAGCTATGGCCAAAACCATAAAATTGGCTGCTTTTAGCCTCTAACTGTATGTTGTGGACATGTTTTATTTAGGCTTTGACTGTACTACAACACCAGTCTGTAACCCAAATAATGATCTTAGTCAGCTTACTTCATTTTATTTGTGGCCTTGTGCTTGTTTTAGTTTGATGGATTCCAAATATTCGCTTCAGTTTGCTTACATAGAAGCTATATTCATTTGTAGCTTCAACGATACCTGGCTTACCGCCACAGCTGGCAGTTTGTATATATACATATATTTTTTTGCTGAGGCAGGAACTAAATAGGTGATGATGTTCTAAAGTTGTCTTATAGTCTTTATAGAACAACATGGTGTTTTTGTTTTCATAGTGTTGTAAGAAAAGTGCCCCTTCAACCTTTCTTCTTACTTGATTATGTTCCCTTGCTTCCAATTTATATGTTGCGTCCACTGCATCTGACTTCATTCAATGAAAACTTCTCTAATCTATGTTCCATAACCTTTCTTACCAAGATGCTTGATTAGCTGACCTATGCTTCTACACTTTCACATCTCCAGAGCCTCGACTCTCCAATTGGACATCAAGGTGGATATCCTAGATTTACTCCCATCTGATATTTCTCCATGAATACTTAGGTGAATCTGGCACTATTTATTACCCACTAACAGACAACATTAGTTCTTGAGTTGCTCTATAATTCTACATGCCCTATGCTCAGGTGTGTGCCTTGCTAAAAAAATGTTTCATTCATAGTATATGATGTTCATTATGCTGTAAATCCAGTTTTTAATTTTTTGGAGGAATGGGCCTCAGAAAATTTTGACGTTTGTTTTCATTTCCTTGACAATGTGTTCGTGTATTTGTATTGGGTTATTATAGGCCCCCAAACCTTATGGTTTTGTTCTCATTTTTCTGTAGGAGATATCACTAGCCATTGTTAGACATCTGACATTTAAGTCAATGGTTGGGGGCCTACTGTAGGGCTTCAACTAGACAAGCCCAGTTATGCACACTAAACAATGTTCGTGGCACAATACTGTGTCTCTAAATTTGCACCCATGATAGCGCAAGCTGCAGCCATGACTTCACTTTCTTCATATTTCAGGTTACTTGCCTTTTTGTGTAACTTCTCTAATTTTTTATTAGTTCCTTGTCCATCCATGTAGGTTCTGCTGATCTATGCATCTGTCCACACGCAAAATGGACTTCTACATCATTGGCAATCAATGCCCGCCTGCAATAGTTGGTTAATCCAAAAGGTAATGCAAGTCACCAAATGCAACTGCCTAATCAAACATGCTAATTTTGACTCATTGGAACATTGTTTACCTTCTTAATCTTTCGTGCTTGTCGCTGTGGATTTGCTTAACAGTGGGCAGACCAGGCTACTAAAATTAGGATTCAAGATATTTTTACCATCAGCATGCCACATACTATTTGCTATTTTTTTCGCCTAATTGCAAGACTTTGCTTGTTAGGTAATTTGTTAGTCCATACTTAGTTCATCATACCTCAAATCGTTAGAACAATTGTCTAAGTTTGAGTTACACAGTTTTGAGTCCAATTCTTTTGCAAAAAGACAGCTTTGCAGCGACTGCTAATTTAGCAATGCAATTTTTGGATTATGCAGTTTTCCCAGGCCAACCAATTGCCTTAGTTATACATAGATGGAAAAGGTAGTACAAAATAAGAGCAAGAGAATCTATTACCAATGATGCCCAACTGCATTTTCCAAAGATAAGATGCCCACCACAGTGCCCAATGTAAATTGATCAGCTAAGAACAGATGCAAGATCGAATTCGCTTGCAGCATGGTTTCTTGATTTGCTCAATGTCTCCACTTAGCGACCAAGAGACCTGTGATTCCACTTATGTAGTTCTGCGCCATTCTTCTAACCACTCAGAGCAACTCCAACCCACCTCCTAAACAGGGCCCTATTCCAGATTTATGGACTTGGTCAAAAAAAATCCACTCCAACCCACCTCCTACTTGGGCTCCCATTTTAGAAGGCCTCTCCAAATTTAGTTTCAGTCCCCCACCTCCAGGAGCCTCCTATCCCCTCCCCCGACCGCGCGTCCACGCCGGCCGGCGCCGGCGCTCCCGCCTCCGCAGCCGCCGCAGCTGCTGCTCCTCCACCGCCGCTCCTCTTCCCTGCCCGGCGCCATCCCCCACGTCCGCCTCCGGGGGCTGCGCCCGGCCACGCGCTACTACTACCGCTGCAGCGACAGCGGCCTCCCCGGGGGGCTCAGCGACGAGCGCTCCTTCACCACGCTGCCGGCCACCGGCTACCCGCGCCGCGTCGCGGTGGTCGGCGACCTTGGCCTCATGGGGAACTCCACCGCCACCGTCGACCACCTCGCCCGCAACGACCCGTCGCTGGTCCTCATGGTCGGGGATATGACCTACGCCAACCAGTACCTCTCCACCGGCGGCAAGGGAGTCCCCTGCTTCTCCTGCTCCTTCCCCGATGCGCTGATTCGGGAGTCCTACCAGCCAAGATGGGATGGATGGGGAAGGTAAGGTTAGCTTGCACTGAATTCATCTCTTTCTTGAATCAACTGCAAATTACTAGTAAATTCACAGCTACTTCGATTCCTGGACCAACTCTGCTAATCAGTTACATATACATTGGTTATGTCTGCATGGATTTATCTTCATGGAGCCGATTACATCCAAGATTCCGATGATGGTAATCGAGGGGAACCATGAGATTGAACCACAGGGTCACGGTGGAGAGGTGACGACATCTACTCATTGACAAGTAATAGGATCATATGACGACATCTGAAAAAAATTTACTATGTAGCTCTGAATCGAGCATTGATGCCGAAAACTGCAAAGCCATCAAGCTCCCATGGGCAAACTGCAAAGGCATCGTCGCTAGGGGAATCGGTTCTGTATACTGATGCATATCTTCTTTAGTATCCTGGTATAAAGTTTAAGTAAACTGAACCCCATCATGTTTCTAGGTACTGAGTAGTTACTTCATGCAGCAACAACTGAGGTCTAGTATGAGTTTAAGTAGCTGATTTCTTGATTCAGTGTGTGCAAAACTAGTTGCAGTTCGGCAGTAGTCGCAGTGGCATTTTGGTAGCGCATAGACAAATGACAATATCTCAGTCTTGCTTACAGGTTTGCATAGTCACTGCTAGAAGGTCAATGTGTACTCATTTTTTCAGGAATTCATAATAATTTCCTATTTTGATCCTAGACTGTAGCTCTGCTCAATTTCTTTTCCACTCAGTTTCCAGTGTTCCAGTGCTCAAGTTAATTACTACATTACCCTGTGCATTGTTCTATGACCCGCTGAATGATTACATGGCATTTGAGTGAAGTTTCCAGTGCTGCCTGAACTTATGTGGCATTTGAGTTTCTGCCTTTGTGCCACTAATGTGATCTGAAATAAAATATGTATGCAAAGTTTAATCAATTAGTTTAACCGGCAACATTCAGACCTGCTGAAAATTGCCAATGATAGGAGAAATAGTAATAAGGCTCATTCAGCCTGGTGATCTGAACACTTGAGACTTATAGTTCACTACTTTGAGTACTGACATATATGTGCTGCAGTAGATCCATGTAAAGTTGGCATGCAGTCATCTGCTTCATCTTTTGTCTATCTACTAGGTTTGTATTAATTTTTGAAACAATTTGCTGCAGACCATGGAGAGGCGCACAAGCGGCTACCGTGACAGTTATGATGCAAAACCTGTTGGTAATGAAGACCAAGGAACATATGATGAAGACGGAAAGGTGGAAGAAGGAACAAATGCTTAAGGAGCGCAGGCTTAAGATGGAGGAGGACCGGATCTGCATGCAGCATAGTCTTATTATACCTCTGTAGTCACTTATGTGGATTCTGGATTGATGAACTTATGTGGATTCTGGATTGATGAGATTTCACAGTTCTATACTTAAGCTTGTGATCAAGTGTTGTATGTACATAGTATCTGTGTTGTGGTGTTATGTTAGTTGGGTCAGATCTGCATGCAGCATGGTTGCAACTGGAATGTATGGTGATACTAGCTAGTAACCATTTCCAACCATATATGTTTGGTGATACTTTACTGTCTTTTTTGAGACAAATTCTGTTTGGATATCAACGTATCTGGTACACAGTTTGAACTGAACTGAATTGAATTCTGGTACCTGTGCATTTCTAGCTGGAGCATCTAATTATGTGGATTTGTCAACTTCCTGTGAGCCTCATATGTAATGTGAACCTGTAACAATACAATACATCTCATTATGTTACAGGTTTATATTATTAATGGTTACTGTTCTTTCGGATCATACTTGTTCTTGATGGTTTCTGTGCTTTGGGATTCAGCTGTGCACTAGTGAGTGCCTTCTGTCGACATGCTCCATGTTGAGCCTCCAATGACAACATGCAATTAGTTTGGTTGATTGTACCAAGGTTTGAATGGAAATGTCATAAAAACAGGGTCTTGTTCTTGTCTGACAGTTATTCAGTGTAACCTTGGCCTCTTGTTCAGCTTGCCATGCAGCTTTGTCCGAGCTACGAGTAGGTGTCAAAGGTAACAGTATATGTTCATGCTAGAAAATTACTTGTAAAACAATATAACCTAAAGTTTCCCATAGCAATGAGAAATTTTTTAAGCAAAACTGCAGATCAGCAAGAAAACACAATGAGTTCTTTGTCAGATCCAAGCAAGCAAAGAAACACCAAGTATATATCTGGTTTCACATTATGAAAAAAGAAGCTCAATGCATTCTTCAGACAAGCCATGTATTGATGGATTCCTAGCACTTGATGAATATATAGACTACAACCAGCACAGCACCATCATGCCCTATGGACTAGTGTTTCTTTGTCACTGAAACTTTCTCAAGACTAACACAAAGGACTGGATGAAACCTACACTACACTCTCTTGGCTTCACCGTTGCTCGTCTTGGCTTCGTCCCCGCCGCCGCCATGGCTGTCATCACCATTTGTCCCAGTCATGGCCATGCCGATCTTGGTGGCCATGGTGCTCAGAATCCCGGGCTGCTCACTTGCCTCGTCCTGATCTTTCACCTCCTCTGTTTCCATTGCTCCTACATGAATCAATCGGTCAATCAAAAGAATACAGTGCAAAGATGCAAACATTTCTTGAGAACGGAAGAACAGACGGTCCTTACTTGACACCTGCGGTGGCGCAGGGGGCGAGCTACGCAGCAGATTACCGAAGATTCCGCCGCCGCCATTACCGTCCGCCTCCTTGTCCTCGCCACCAGCAGACGCCGCGGCCGCATTGCCGCCACCGCCGTCGTCGCCACTGCCACCGTTAGCACCGGACATCCCCGCGCCGAACTTGGACGCCATGGCGCTCAGGAATCCGCCCTCCTCGCCTGGCTTGCCGCCGCCGCCGCCAACACCGCCGGCCTCCGCTACTTCTTGACGCGCTTTCTTTGTGCGGCGTCGTCTCGGTTTGCTCCCCGGTGGACGAGGCGGACGACGCTCGACCTCCGGCTCCGGCGGACGAGGCGCGCGACGGCCCTCCTGCTCCGGCGGACGAGGCCCGAGGGCGGGGCGCCGGAGCAGGCCGCGGGCGGGAGGGCGCCGCCGGAGCAGGCTGCGCGCGGGAGGGCGCCGTGCGGAGCAGGAGTTGATTTTTTCTTTTTTTTTTCTTTTTTTTTTAAGAAAAGTAGGGACTTGGGCTGGAGTTGGATGCAATTTTGGGCCTCTATTTTTTGCAGACCAGCATGCAACTGGAAAAAATAGGGTCCCAATTTGCATGCTGGGCTGGAGTTGCTCTCAGTGTCCTTTTTCTTGTGCATGATAAGCTGAACTTCCTCAGCTTATGCTTGAGATCATGTCTTGGTTAACTTTGAGAGGAAAGATTCATGTGGGCTGGTTCCAGTTTTGGAAAACAGGATCCCGGTGAAAGATTTCACAGAAAAAATGTGGAAATACTCAAATGGAAGGTGTGTGCTACTCTCCATTGATTTCCATTTACATATTAGTTCTCGATTTACTTACATAACGCAAGGGTTCCACACAGAATTGTAGACTAATTCAAAATGTGCTACCCAAGTACGAAATATGCATTCTCTGTATATAATCCTTTGGTTTTCTTGTGATATCTTTCATTTTTCTTTCTGCACAATTTAGTTTATATAAGTTAAAAGGAAAAAATGTATGAATCTGAGGACACTACCTACAAGATTATGATTTATGAGAACATTCACAGATGTAATAGTTTCATTATGGCTTATTCATCCAGCTCGAGTCATCTTTTGTTTACTGCATAAATGTAGAGTTTTGCAGAAAAGGACAAAGGGATTGCTATTTCTTTTTTTTTTTTAAAAAAAACTTAGTTTAGGTGCTTCGAATTAGTTTTTCCTATTTTTGTTTCCCTTTTCCAAATCCTTTACAAGATACCACTGTTCCTATTGTTGCATCCTATATGCCAGGCTCAGAAGAAGACTATATTTATATATACATGCTCAATTGACTGATATATTTCTACTGACCAAATTAACAGGCTTTGGAATTCTTTGAAGAAAATGAAAAGCTTTTGTAACAGATATGAGTTGCTTATTATTTTTTCGCTATAGGGAGTGATGCTCGATGACTTCTGTGGTTATCCATATACTCATATATACATTTTTCTACAGATCTAGCAAATGGGGACATCATCTGACATTACAACAGCGGCTGCAGATCGGGTAAAATAGCACTTCCAGTTTCCTCGTTGTTGCCTTGCAACTGGTTATGGAGTTTAGGGCTGCAGCAGCCCCATGATGTCGCTGTTTAGAATCCAATTTAGATACTTGCTCAGGTTAGACGCTCAACCAAGCCACCCTGCAGCAGGCCTGTACATTCCTCAGAGCAAATTTTGGTTGCTGGGTTTAGAAAAAACTATTTTTTTGAGATTAAGAAAAAGCTATTTATGGCATGACAGAAAATTCGCACACTGCAGTAATTATTTATCTGTAGGATATTATTCAACTAAAAAGAAAAAGATATTCTATTTCAGGTCCACTACTATGTGCAATCTCATATCCAGATTAATGCGTACCATTATCATATATGATTTTGGTAAGTGTCTGACAAAGTGATTCAAGTTTAAGATCACTTTGTTGAGATTAATTAGAATAATTAATCATTAGTGATCAATTAGATAGATAATCATGTCATTAGCAACTGCTAATGACAGTTACTTGTAGATAGACACCCCTTCACAAAGAGGCACCTTTTGGCCAACAGGCGCATGTCCTTTGACTTATAATATATATCTGTACACAGTTCATCAATATACACACGGTCATTCGTACGACCACAATTTCCTCTACCACGTTATCAGCCACGTTAGGCTCTTGACACCACTGTAGCGAATAGGCCAAGAGCAGTTCGCATGCATCGATGTTGAAGGATTCGCCGGAGGAACCTTGGCCGGCGTCGATGTTGACGGACTCGCTGGAGAGTTCATCAGCGTTGATGCAGCAGAGAAGGAATCGGCCTCTGCTTCACTGCAAGACCGGCATATCTCCTTCGTGGTTCTTCTCCAAGACGAATTTGTGGTGTGCGGCTTCAAGCCTGAAGAAAAATTGAACACGCTTGCGTTATTGGTTTTAGAACGCAAGCAAAAACATCTGGAGATCCCGACACACCAAAAGTTGTAAGCACGTATGTGAATTTGTTTAATTCATCTTGTTCTTACCTCTCGGTAATGGATCCTGTGGCATCCTTGCGTCCGATTGGCTGTGGGTGACGGCAATTCGCTGCCGTGGTTCGCTCTCCGCGACCGGCGGCCTCCTCGCCATGAACGCCGCTGGCAGCGTCGCACGGCACGCAGATGTCCGCGGCTTGACGCGGCAGCCGGACCCACAGCGACGCCGTGCCCTTCGGTTAGAGCAGGCACCGATGCCCCTCTGGCTTCATGCCTGCACGCCGTGACGCCCATGTGCTTCCCGCCCGCAACGTCGGCGCCGACGCATGGCCGTCGGGCTTTGACTACTTTTTCCCGTGCGGCGCTCCTCCCGGTTGCGCCACCTTCGTGCCGTGGCCGCTCCTACTCCGACGTCGCGGCCGTCCGCCCCGTCCCAGCGCCGCGGCGCCCTCCCGAACGCCGTTGCCCTCGGGGTCGGGTTTGCCTCTTCCTCGAACGAGGGGGGGCGGTTCCCCGCCGCGAACGACGGTCGGGGAGCCGGCGGGGCGCCACCGCCGGTCCCGGCATGCTGCGACGGCCTTCGTGGCCGGAGCTCGCCGGGGACGCGCGGGGTGCACCCCGCCGGCCGGCCTCCATGGCCGACCGAGGGCATGGGCTTCGATCCGCCATAGGAGGAGAAGAGGGGGAAGGAGGAGGCGTGGCGGACATCGAGGACGGCAAGCCGGACGACGCGGCGCGTCCGACGGCGGCGGCGGCCGCCGGTTCGGGGCTGGGTGGTTAGGATTTCATCCCTAACTGCCGGCCTTATATACCACCCGGTTGGGCCTTGCTCGGGCCGCCGGCCTGCGCCGTTTGGCTGCGGGCCGGCCGCTTGCCTGGCGGCCGCCGCCGCCCGCCTTGCCGTGCTTGGCAAGTTGCGGGCTGGCCTTGCCGGCGGCTGGGTCGCGCGCTTGGCGAGGCTCGGCTGGCCGCGTGCCTTGGCCGCCGGGCCACCTCTCCGCTGGCCTTTGTATTTCATTTTTCTTTTTCTTTTTCTTTTCTTGTCTAATTTCAGCAGTAATTTATAGTCATTAGCATATGATTTGATAGTTTAAATTTTGCAAGAGCATCAAATACTTGTATTGATTGTTGTTGCTCTGTACTGCTGTATATTGGCATTGTAAATATATTGTGGTTTGATTATATATTATTATATGCAATGCCTTGTATTTTTCTATCATAGCTTTAGAATATGTGGTGCACCAAATCACTCTTAGCACCACATATTATTACATTTGCGACTTGATAAATTTGTTTTGGCTTATGTTGGTGCACCCAAACCCCCTATTTTGCACCAATATATTAGTCGCACTTGTAATTTTATGATAGAATTGGGTATGTTGGTGCCCCAAACCACAATTTTAGCACCACATACAAGTTAAATTTGCTAGTTGACTTAGTTGCAATTTAACTATGTCATCTATAGTATTAGAGAATTTTAATTACTATAGAACGTGAGTTGCAATATATATCTTGTTTATTTTGGTTATATACACAAGGTAATGGAGTTTATGGCATTGGCTGCGTTTAATTCCCTGTGAATTATTCTGCTTAGAGACCGTGCCATAGCAGTGATCAAATCACCCATTACGAGAGGTCTACATCTTGTTTTCTTTGAAACTTGATGATTACCTACACTTGTGTTTTTAACCAAAATAAAGGTTTTGGATTGCTATGTTTATCATCTTATTTTGATATTACACAAGACAATAGAGTCCTAAGCAAAGGCTGCATTTAATTCACTTGTGAATTACCTTGCCCAGAGACCGTGCTTAGGCTGCAATACATTTGCCTACTATAAAGATCTACTCTTTGTCTTTGACATAGAGACTATCTTGTCTTGTGTTCCTCAAAAATTTTGATGAACTGGTTGTATGGTTCACACATTTTTGTGATTACCTACAACAATCCAACACTATGATAAGATATAACTCTATAAATATTGCACTTTATATTATAAATTTATCATATTGTTTTTCAAAATTACCATTAGGTAAATAATCAATTTATGGTACTGCATTTAAGATTACAACATCACCATAGTGATTTTGAGTTTACCTAGTTGTAAATTCATTAAATCAATGGTTTGTCACATGTTGTGGATATTGACTTCAGAGGAGTCTGTTGAACTCACTCTCGATGGCGTCAATATCCCACATGGACAATGGACATTAATATTAGTTTTATCCCATAAACTAATAAAGCATTTAATACCCTTAATTATTAGGGATTGTTTATTATAGATCAGGGAAAATAGTATCTTCTGTTATTAAGGTACTACATGTCCATAAAGATTATTCAAAAGAATATCTTATGGAAATAATTGCACATACTTTATGGCATACTCTTTAGGAGTATTATGAACAAAAATAAACTCATATAGCTTGAGGCTAACCATGAGTTGATCGTATCTCTAGTTTTTCAAACTAGAAGACTATGATCATATGTATTGTTCATACAATTTGCTTCCAATGATGGAAGCAAGCCTATGTGCAAATAAATTATGACAAAGTTGAACCCCACAATGACAGAATAATGTCATATAGGTGGGCCTGTTTAGCATAGTGCTAAACAAGGTCATACTCTTAATTTTTGAGATTGATCTATATCAAAAGTTAATAAGGGATAACATAGTAGCTAAGACATAAGATTTAAAGTATTTTTAATCTTAATCTGAAGCTACTAAGGAGGTTGATCTTGTTGGATCTTTCGGGATCCAAAACAACACTCCTTTGTTTCTCATTAGAGAACATCAAATATATGGACAACATGATCATCGAATAAATCGACTGATATGTTCTGAGATTTGGAATAATCCATTGATCCATTGCTATTATTTCATATTGTCCATTGAAGTATGTTGTAACAGTCTTGTTGTCAATGCAAAAATATTGTCGGTATCATATTGGTGAATTTGATACTCAACAATATTTATGGATTTCTATATATTAGATGAGAATTTCATTGATTTCTTGTCATATATAGATTGTACGGGAATTATTCCAATATGGATTGATTTGTGCCTAGTGGACTTTTGTACCACATACTCTATAATTAGGGAAGCAAAATATTCACGGTTCTTATGAAAGACAAGTGAATAGTTTGGACATCATTGACATGATGTGATGATAGTTTGGCCTTTGTTTGCCACTATCATCCTTCCTATAGATACGAGTTAATAGTTGAGGATATTTAATTATGTCCTAACTAAACTCATACCTTACCAAATTATAATTGTAGAGATATCCAAATGTGTTTTCATATGGAAACACAAAAACACAACATTGGATAAGGCACATAAGTAATGAGATAGGTCTCATTTTGGTTGTATTATGCATACAACCATTCCCCGTACAACTTGTTGTGTATAAGAATTTTTCACATTGTTAATTTACTCAAAGAGTTAGAATGGTCAACTTGGCCATCTAGAAGGATACGTGAAAAATTATTGGCAATTCTTTTGGTCTAGATTATCCCCTAGTAAGGTCACAATAAGTGCCATAGGGAAACAAATTTTAAGATCCTCTTATCTTAAAATCAGATTGAATACCTTAGATTCCTGGAGCATATTCAAAAGAATTTGTATGGGTCCGATACAAAGATTGTATGGACAGTTCAGGCATTTCATGGTTGTAAAGATACATCCGCAAGATGATCTAGAGTGTGGAAGTATCCACACTCAACCATGCATTTAGTAGATAATGCCTCTTCATATGAGCATTATCCTGAACATTACTAAACTTTTGTGCCTACAATGACGATTGTAAGGTATAATACAAGTTTAGTTAGATATCCAAAAGAGGATAACTGGAATCTATAAGTATGGCATTAATGTCATAGGAAGACCATTATTAGTAAATTGCTATCGCCAACTTCGTGTTGGAGTCGGGTAGATTTACACACTCCCGATTTATGATTAACCGCATATCCCCTCTATGCATTTAGTACGTGGGAATCCACGAAGATTTCCTATTTGTGTAAGATTTGGGTTACGTTGTATACGTACCAATCTCACCACCACAGCATATATTGATGGGTTCACACAGAAACTGGGGATCAACGAGAGATTTCAATCTCCGTCGATAGTTAGGTATCTAGATCTCTTATGGAGATCTATTTACAACCCGTATGCTGATTTCATTGAGCTTTTTCTAGGCATTAGGGGAGATTAGTACCATATATAATGCCCGAAACTAGAATGCATAAAGCATTTTTAGCTCGGGATCACGTACTAAATAAATTGAACATTGTGTTCAAAGAATTGTAGATTTGCATAAGTATTGCAAATAATCGCCAAATGCATTTACTGATTATACTCCATTGCAAGTATGTGCCGAAAAGAGTAGTGGTATTAGTAAACCACTCAACTCCCTATTGTAAATAACGGGGGAGTAGTATGGCCATAAAGCGGGATTATTCATGCTAGCAATAGAAGGTTTTCCTTCTAAGATAGTAAATGCAGGTCAACCTATATGGTTGGCAATACTATTGGGTAAACATTTGTTATTACCCCGTGGATAGATGCTATCCACAAACCCGGATCGAGGTGCACCAAATACTGATGCTGGGATATCGGAAAGCCCTGACTCTCGTTTGAGGAAGTCAAAATGAGTCATTCAGGGCTATTTGAGTTTTTGATAGACTGGAGAATTATATAATAGAAAGTCTACATTTGTCGACAAATACATCTATGAATAAATTGTATACAATATACCAAGTCATCCGAGTTACTAAGACCATGGCGAGTGCTTTGTCACTCTTCTTGGATTGGAACTTGTTGAGTAATTGTAGTACATACGAGAGATAGTCTTGCTCACCAGAGAAGAGGTGTTTTGGGCTGTGATGCCAATACCTCATTGTACCTTATTGTGGGTACAAAATGTTTTCATCCTAAGATTGGATTGAGAACAATATGGTGGTGAGTTATAAAGCAAGACTAGTAGCACAAGGGGTTTTTACGCAAAGCCCAAGCATTGATTCCCAATGTAAGTTATTCTCCATAGTAAGTTATAAATATACGATACTACCTTTTGATTGGCAAAAGCATCTATCATTGTTGATAGTTGATAGATGTAGTGATTGCATATATTTATATGATCACTTGATTTGGAGTATTTGTGAAGCTTCCGGGAAGGAGTTCACATACTCAATCCTTAGACATAAAATCGCAACATATATCGTGTATTGCTTAAGTCAATATGTGGCTTTAAGCAGATAAGTCAGATTTGGTACAATCGACTTTGAAAGTATTCCTTGATCAATTAACGGGATACAAGATCGATTACACGTGGTGTTCATTTTGAAGTCCCTGATTGGATTTCATAGTATTATATGATTGTCAATAATATTGACATAATTGGGAATGAACATTTTGTAATCTAAAGACGGAGTTTGAGATGGGAGATATGGTCTAAACCAAAATTTCATTTTGTGTTTAAGATCCGAGTATCTTCTCCCAGGATTTGTACTAAAGCTATCTATATCCACATCATATTGAATAATTCGATATGAAGGTATATCCTATGGTTGTTCTACCTCACGATAGAGGAAGATTGTTTTATACCATTGTGATTGAGATGAGATATTGGGACAAGTTGTCCATTATCTCGGTGCTATTTATGCGCTAACATATCTTGCAAAAGTTCCCTACCGGATATCTTTGCAATGATTTGCTATCCAAATAGCAGCGCTATTCTACCATATGTTGGTAGTTTGAAGTTATGAATATCTCTTGATATTTTAAAATAGCACTTGTGGTTTTTGGTATAACCATGATCCGATTACGTGGATATTGTGATTCGGTCATTGAATAAGATCCCCAAATTCCGGATCATTGAAATAAGCTTTACGTAACAATCATTACGAGGCTTCACATGAATGTGTATAGCTAGTCGAATGATATATCACATATTGATATTATGTGATATTGATTCCATTGAATCAAAAGTCATTATCTTGAAAAGGTAATGTAACTTGTGTTGTCTAGATAAGAACAAGTTATACTTAATGCAATATTTTGCATTAAGATTGTTCTGTCCTAGAGGTTATATGGACATATGAACATTTGCTTGTAAAGATATTCACAAAGCCTACCATACTCCGCATTTCTTATGTGTTGAGTACATTGGTATGAATTTGATTAATTAGTTTGAGGTTTGCAAGTATCATGGGGAGAATCTCCCTGATTGATAACTTGTTATCAGGGGGAGAGTCTCCCTGATTAATAATTTGTTGCAAATATCATATTGCACTCTTTTCTTTGTATGAGTTTTTCCCATTGGGTTTCTCATATAAAAGTTTTTAATGAGGCAATATCAACACAAGATTATGTTGTATTATCCATTTTCCCCACAGGGGTTTTTGACGGATAATATTAGGACATAGAATGCATTGTACTCTTTTCTTTGTGTGAGTTTTTCCCCACTAAGGGTTTTTCACATAAAGTTTTTGATGAGGCAATGGCAATACAAAGGTGTATGCTATATCATCTAGTTTTCCCCACCGGGGTTTTTGGAAGATGATATTCGAGGCATATTGACCCTATGGTCAAGGTGTTTTTAGACTAAGGCTTTGAGTTTTCTCAAAGGGTCTAATAACATTGGTGATTGTATATCATGGAGTTTCTCCTTATTTTTCCCATAGGGTTTTAAGGAGTTTTGCCTCGATATACCGATATTACTTTGGTTTTTCCCACGGGGTTTTCCAAAGATTCATTTTGTTAAATCACAAGAAATGTCATATTATCTATTTTCCTCATAGAGGTTTTTAAAGATAATATATATGACATATTGATCTTTGATCAAACTGTTTTTAGACTATGTCTTTAGGATCACCTAAAGGGTCTATTAACATTGGGAGTTATATATATCACGAAGTTACTCATTATTTTTCCCACTTTGGGTTTTTAAGGAGTTTTGCGTGGTATATCGATATACTTTGGTTTTTCCCACGGGGTTGCTTCAAGACAATGACTGATGAACAAACAACAATGGTGTCTACAAGGAATCAATTGATCAAGGGGGAGTGTTGAGATTAATTAGAATAATTAATTATTAGTGATCAATTAGATAGATAATCATGTCATTAGCAACTGCTAATGACAGGTACTTGTAGATAGACACCCCTTCACAAAGAGGCACCTTTTGGCCAACAGGCACATGTCCTTTGGCTTGTAATATATATCTATACACAGTTCATCAATATACACACGGTCATTCATATGACCACAATTTCCTCTAACACACTTATCGAAAACATATAAGTCCACTCCTAATTTATTTGTACCACATTTTTTCCTGCCTAAATTAAAACATTAGATTCCATAAGAGTTGTTTAGGAATATGTAATGTCTCAAAAAAAAAAGAAATAAAGAAAATGAAATAAAAAAATAAAAAATAAAAAAACGAGCGTACTATAGCGCGCTACAGTAGCCGCGAGTGTTTTTCTTTTTATTCTCCCAATGATGTGAGGAATCGGTCTCCACCTCGGTCTCCACCTCTTGTTCGGTTTCCTTCTCAAACCCACGGCACTTCTTCTCCAATAGCCGCCGCCCTCCTCTTGCCGGTCACGAAGGAAGAAAAGGAAGAAAAGGAGAGAAGGGAGGAGAAGGAGAAGGCCTAGGGTTCCGCCGCCGCCGCCGTCGTCGTCGTCGCCGCCGCCGCCATCGTCGGGGTCGTATGTGGTGTCGTTCTTCCCGTCAAAAAAACTGGTTGGGTCTCCTAGGTGAGAAGCCAAATGTTGATCCCCTTTCTTTGATCAATTTCCCATGGATCGAATCATGCCTTTAGTGGGGGTTTAGTTGGAGTAATTCCTGAAATCAATCTTGCCCCGTTTTGAGACCCAACAGATTCTGCAGTTTGTGTTCGTCGCTGTTTTAGGGCATCTTAGAGGCCTCAATAAATATTGCGCCTGTAGACAAAGTTATAGTGAACTTCAATATGTTTCTTTGGACACCAGAATCACCCCCATAGCCTTTCTAGTTTAGGAGATATGACTTGTTGAATCAGTCCGTTTTTCAGTAACGAGAATCTGGACAGTTTTAGATCTATGCCGTTTTGGACTATTTAGATGAATTAGTTTGATTTTGTCATCTAAAAGAAAGTTTTAGGGTTTTTCTTCACCTTTCCAGATTGGTAAATTTCATATTCATTGAATTAGTATATCTTCAGTTATGAATTTTTGAGTATTGATATTCAGTTTTAGACGCCAGAATTATTCAGTTATGTTGCGTGGTTAATTAGGCAATCTTGAAGACCTCTGATGAAAAACTTTATAATACGAACACTGTAAATGATGGAGTTTTACATAATCTGGTAAATTTTGAGAATTTTTGGGATTGTAGTTTGAACTCTACAAAAAAGAGAAGAGTCGGTGCTGCTGTCTTGATCGGTAGCACAAACGATAGAGGCTTGAATGTCGGGTTTGGGGCGCTCTAGTGCGTTTTTGTTGTCATACTTGCTTGTATGTTGGTGCATGTACTGAATATTGCTTGTGATCAGGTGGTAGCACTTCGGAACGTTGCTAGTGCTTTGATCTTCTTCGGTATTGAGGCAAGTGAATGTAGCGGTGGTTTGCTACCGTTTTGGCTTGTTATTTTCATCACCTACATCTTATTATTTATAAGAATATCTTACCACTAATATACAAAACATAAACTTGGTTTATTCAATCTTGATCAATTATGGTCTTATTTAAGTATTCATGGTGATGTTATTATTATATGTTGCTATTTGTGGCTAGCCCACAACTTGAAGATGAAGTTGAAGTATCATTGGTGGAATATGAATTTTATTGAAGCATGCCAAGTGCATTGCATCATTCATTGGCATTGGAAGTAATGTCTTGACCTATGGTCATGATCGTACCGGTACGCATCATGGGATGCAGCTCCACACCTTGTTGGGTGTGCAGGCAGGAGACATTTGCATTGCATTCATATGCATTCACAAGAAGTATGTTATTGAAGGGATTTTGGAAGTATTTATTGAAGGTCGTATATCTATGTTATTATGAAGTATATTAAATGTGTTATGTCTATGTTTTTATGAAGTATATCAAAAGTATTATGTCTGTGTTATTGTGAACTATATTGAAGGTGTTATGCCCTTGTTACTACGAAGCTTTATAATCTGGCTATGTTCAAAATTGGAAGTCGCTCATCGATATTGATATTATATCCTCATGTTAAACTGATGTTTAATTCAACTTGTGATTTAAATAGCTTGTCAAAATAAGTTCGCTTGCCGAGATGTTTCATCTCACCCTTGCTTTACTCACTCCAGGTACTTGATGCCTCGCTTGGAAGGGAAGGGGATTAGTTGCACGTCACACACTCTCCTTATAGAGTGTTCAAGTTTTAATAATAGATAATTTAGTTATCTTCATGAGACTTAGAATTAATTGTTTAAAGAAACTTTCTTATTCGAGTACTGTACTTTTGTGTTAGGATGTTCATTAATACTAGTTTATTCCTTTGGATAATATATTTGTTTTGCTTCCGCGTTGTTCTTATATACAAAGGAGTTGCCGCCAAAATCTTTATTGGATATGTGCGGCTGTTGTTGGTGTTGTTTAGTGACATCCCGGGGTGTGTGTGAAATTCCGGGGTGTTACAGTTGGCAAGGTCAAGTATGTCTCCATTGCTCACCCACGAGCCAATGGACAAGTAGAACGTGCTAACGGGATGATCCTCGATGCCCTCAAGAAACGAGTCTTCCAGGTCAATACTAAGCTTAAACCTGGTCGATGGCTCAAGGAATTATCCGCAGTGGTCTGGGGACTGCGCACTCAAACCAGTCGCAACACAGGAGTCTCACCATACTTTATGGTGTACGGCTCAGAGGCCGTCATACCAGCCGAGGTCGCTTTTCAGTCACCACGAGTAGCCTACCACGATGAAACTACCTCCGACGAGGCCAGAGAGGTGGACATCATGGCTAAGGAAGAACAGGCCCTCGAGTCATATGCTCGGACCGAGAAGTACTTAGCTACGGTACGACGCTACTACAACCGCAACGTCCGAGGACGATTGTTCGTGGTCGGCGATCACGTGCTCCGTCGTGTTCAAAACACGGACGGTCTCCACAAGTTATCTCCAAGGTGGGAAGGACCGTACAGAATTAAGGCTGTAACACGCCCGACGTCGTACAGGTTGGAGACACTAGACGGAGTCGAAGAGCCAAACTCATGGCACATAGAGATGCTCATACGCTTTTACCCATAAAGATATGTACCTAGTACTTCTTTCCTCTATTAACAAAGTTTCCTCTTTTATTGTCTCTCTTTCGTCCTGTTGCAATTTCTTATCTGAAATATTGCACCACCTTGCATACATGCGCCCTGCATAAGTCACATCTAAACTTTGCGTTCTGCTCGCCGAGAACGATTTGATAAGGTCCTGCGCCTCGGTCCTCTGTCGATGTGCTACAGCTCCGTGCTACACAGCACTAGGAGATCCGGCAGGCACCCTCTAATAGATACTTAGGATCGTACCTAGTGATCCTGGCGTACCGCGCTGTTCACTAGTGCGTCCCTTTGTCATCTTGACAGAGCTAATCGCTTCGAGAGTGGGCGCAAAACTTATTTGTCGACATGATCCTTTTTAAAACGTTATGCATCTAAGTCCGGTATTAGATTCTCGGAAGAAAAGATTAAAATGACACACTTGCACATGTAGATGGGTATGGTTGACATATGATGCGTGGGCTTTGAGATTGATGTGTTTGTTTTTTTTTTCTTAGCATGCCATAACGGTTATGTTGTGTATTTCCACTATTGCTGATTATGATAGAAAATGCATATATTATTTGTTTAATATATGTCTGCTTTAATTGTTCTTCATGTATTGTACCTATTGGAATATGATACTTGCAATATTTGTTGCTCTTGCAATATGATATTTACAATATTAGTTGTTCTTACATGTATATTTTTGTCTAGTCTTTTTATCATAATGTTGTTCATAATTTTGCCTTAAGATGTCACAGTTGTTAGTGCTTGAGTGATAGAGATATTGAAAATTATCTATTTGTTAGTTGGTAGTGTAAGGTTTTGCAAATCCATAGAGTAGCTATATTGTAGTAGTGCAGATGGCAGAGTGGAGGGCCCCCACAATGTTTTTTCTGCACTACTAAGTGAGGATTGCCCGAGAGATAGGTTGTGAACCAACTATCCATATTCGAAGAAAATAGTGGAGTGACGGGTGGATTGGCCCCCCACGCCGTACACTCTAACTATTTTCTCTCAACATATCGGATTGGTGGATCATTGTGTGTCTTGTCCTATGTATAAATGTTGTGATGTTTAAGCTTGACCCTAGAATGGTGTAAGATTTTCCCTATGGTGTTGGTGCAACCTTGTGTAGATCATATTGAACATAAGTAGTTCTGAAGGTTAGATGCAATCATGTGTTTTTTTTATTGTAGAGAACATGATAGTTATCTATGATTAGTAATGTTTGGGTTGAATTGCTATTTTGAAGCCTTATCTTTATTGTGCTTGATGGGATGATGGTTTTGTTTATTTGCCTTAACTTTATGTATTAGTTTTGAGCATATATCTGGTTAGTGGATTTTTGTGAGGTTCCTAGCATTTAAGCCTAGTGTTATGTTTATTGTTAGTATGGTTGCTTTGAATGTAACTTGGAGCCATAGAGGTTTCATAGTCTAGTTCGGTTAGCCTATGTGTTCTAATAGTTTTGAAAGCTTTGATGTGAATCTCCGTGGTCAAGCAGAGTGGTTTAGATGATTTAATAGTAGGCATGTATTCTAATTGCAGAAATTGATTGGCACATTTTCTAATATGGTGCTAGCAATCTATTTGGGAGGATCATGGCTTATAAAGGCTAGTGCTTATAAGGACAAGTTAGTTTTGGAGGTTGTTTCATGGTGTTTTTTTTCTTGTTTCTTTTATGAACATGTCATGATTGACACAATATTGCTTCTTCCAAAATATTTATGACACTATGATGCATAACCCTTAGTGGATGGTGAGAAATGGACATTCCTAAAGGCATATACCAATGTAATGAAAATAGAATGCTATATTGTTTCAAGTCTACAAATATAGTGGTAGTTCATCAGGTGGTTTTTGTTGAATAATGCTTGTGTTAAGGGAAGGTTCTAAGGCATTCTGGCTTAGATGTTGGATTTCTTGTTCTGGCATCACTTGGTCATTCTTGATGGGACTTAAGTGTTTTGCTTATCCCTGCTACATGCTCTCATGGACCAAGTGGATCTTAAAAGTAAAGCTTGTTCTTAACTTGAAGTTTTAGGTTGTAATGGAGGTATGAATAGTTTTTCTAGGATTCTTGATGAGAAGGTCAAGCCGAGGATTCTAAGTAGGTTGTTTGGATTGATGTTTGTTATGCTATTGGCTACACTTTATAGTTAAGTATTGTTGGCATGATGTGATGCCATATCAGTTTGATTCCATGGTGATGTGAGATCTTGTGGTTAGAATCTACAAGTGAATAAAGTACAATGCTAATAGTTGTGGTACCCTAGTGAATGCATATGCGGCATTTCTTTTTTGGAGGAGATCTACTATTTTGCCACTTTGTTCCAGAAGTTAGAATGCTAGTGCTGGCAAGCATGTATTGTTATGCTATTCTCTCACATAGTTAATTCTTACCCAATGGAGGTTTGATGATGATCCATTCTTAAGAATAAGATGGTATAGTAAGGGAGGATATATTGTTGTGCCATTGTGAAGAATTTTCTGAGGTTTCTTTCCTTAGGAATGTTTTCTAACTAGGATACTATTACTATCGATCCCAGGAATGTTGATTTTGTGGTGGAGTGGTAGAGACCAACTACTGCCACCGATGTTTAAAGTTTTATTGGACTTGTTGGTTGCTACTTTGGTTTGCTCAAGACTTTTCTACTATTGCTAAACCTATGGCTAAGTTATCTATGAAGCATGTGTCTTTTGTTGGGATTATTGAGTGTGTGGCATGCTTTTGGACTTTCAAGGAGAAATTGGTGAATGCTCCCATTTTATTATTGTTGTGATCGAGAGTGGCAAACTTATGGATGTCTCGCATATTGGTCTAGGTTGTTTGCTCTTATGGGAAGGTATGGTGATCAATTATGATTCTAGATGGTTGAGGCATCAGGTGAGTTATCCTACATTTAATTTTGAGTTAGTAGAAGATCAGGAGGCATTATCTTTGCCAAGTCTTGTGACATCTTTATAGACCACCCGAGTCTCAAGTATATATTTACTCAAAAGGAGCCAAACTTGAGACAGAGGAGGTGGCTAGAGTTGATTGAGGGTTATGATTTGAGTATTAGTATCAATTGTAGATGCTATTAGTAGAAATGTTGTTCCTAAAGCATCAGTGACATTGATCGGTGACCTTGTTCACGTGGGTTTGTTACGTTAGTGTTGCATGTGAGGATACCCAATTATGGATTTAGTCATCAATGTGTGAGAATGTGCGAGTGGCTCAGTTGCAAGATCATTTGCTTCAAATTGTTGATGATCGCATTGAAGTAGGTAAATTCTGCAGTTTGGAATGGAGGTCGATGGAACTATTTATTTTAGAGGTCACCTATTGTGCCATAGAAAGCTAAGGTGAAGATGAATATTTTAAGGGATCCAAGCAAGACTAAGACTTATTGAGGTTTAAAGCAGAGTTTTGGTGGAAGTAGACTAAAGTTGATATCCCCTAGTATGGTGTAGCTTGTGGTGAGTGCTAGCAGGGGATGGTTGCTTGCAACTTCTAGAATGGAAGTTGGAGGATATTACTATGGATTTTATGGCTGATTTATCTTGTTCTCCTAGGGGTAGGGATGCTATATGAGTGGAGGTTGAACTACTCACAAATTCGTTGCACTTCATTCCAATGGAGACCACTAGTTCTATTGTAGACTTGGTTCCCTTTTTCATTATGGAGGTTGTGAGGTTGCTTGCTATGTTGGAGTTATCGTTTTAGATCAAGACTCCAAATTGTTTTCTAGGAGTTTGCAAAGCACTATGGGAATGAGGCTTGCCATGAGTGTAGCTTTTCACTCTTAGACCGATAGTCTATCTAAGCGCACTATCTCAGATTTGGAGGACATTCTACACGATTCTGTCCTTTCTTGGATTGGCAGTTAGGGGAAATCATCTACCTTTCACTAAGCTAGGATAAACATGGATCCATACGCGAGGCTTTGAATGGTAGGAGATGTATTCCACCATTGCATAGCGAAACATTGGGAGAGAGTTTTTTTAGTTTGGTCCAAATTGGATTCAATAGAAAGTTGTGAAGGTGCAGGTGATAGTCAAAGTATTTTGGCTCCTTAGAGCCACCAGAAAAGCTATGCAGATGTAAGAAGAAGTGACCTTGAGTTTGCAGTGGGTGATCAAGTTTTTCTCAGAGTATCACATACTAAGGGTGTAGTGTGGTTTTGTACTACTAGGAAGCTTAGTCTGAGGTAATATGGACCTTTTGATATCCTAGCCGGTTGGTAGCTTGGCTTATCGCTTGCAGTTGCTTGACTCTGTGAAGGGAGTTCACAGTGTCTTCCATGTCTTTATGTTGAGGAAGTATTTGTGGGATCCTGAGCATAAGATCGACTTAGGGTCGATTTGGGTGGAGTAGAACTTGACTATGAAGTGTCACCTAGTCTGTATCTTAGAATCATTAGAGCGTGTTATAAGGACAAGGATTATCAAATATGTGAGGGTCCTATCGAGGAATTAGCCTGAACATGAAGTGACTTAGGAGCTAAGGGAGGAGATGGGAAAGGAATATCTTGACCTCTTCGAGACCGATGAGTTCTATGTGGTTTAATGCAGTTCACTCTTTACGTGGGTTTCTATTGTAAATGCGGCAGAATTCGAGGACGAATTCTTTTTAGGGGGAGAGACTGTAATGTCTCAAAAAAAAAGAAATAAAGAAAATGAAATAAAAAAATAAAAAACGAGCGTACTATAGCACGCTACAGTAGCCGCGAGTGTTTTTCTTTTTATTCTCCCGATGATCTGAGGAATCCGTCTCCACCTCGGTCTCCACCTCTTGTTCGGTTTCCTTCTCAAACCCACGGCACTTCTTCTCCAATAGCCGCCGCCCTCCTCTTGCCGGTCACGAAGGAAGAAAAGGAAGAAAAGGAGAGAAGGGAGGAGAAGGAGAAGGCCTAGGGTTCTGCCGCCGCCGCCGTCGTCGTCGTCGCCGCCGCCATCGTCGGGGTCGTATGTGGTGTCGTTCTTCCCGTCAAAAAAACTGGTTGGGTCTCCTAGGTGAGAAGCCAAATGTTGACCCCTTTCTTTGATCAATTTCCCATGGATCGAATCATGCCTTTAGTGGGGGTTTAGTTGGAGTAATTCCCGAAATCAATCTTGCCCCGTTTTGAGACCCAACAGATTCTGCAGTTTGTGTTCGTCGCTGTTTTAGGGCATCTTAGAGGCCTCAATAAATATTGCGCCTGTAGACAAAGTTATAGTGAACTTCAATATGTTTCTTTGGACACCAGAATCACCCCCATAGCCTTTCTAGTTTAGGAGATATGACTTGTTGAATCAGTCCGTTTTTCAGTAACGAGAATCTGGACAGTTTTAGATCTATGCCGTTTTGGACTATTTAGATGAATTAGTTTGATTTTGTCATCTAAAAGAAAGTTTTAGGGTTTTTCTTCACCTTTCCAGATTGGTAAATTTCATATTCATTGAATTAGTATATCTTCAGTTATGAATTTTTGAGTATTGATATTCAGTTTTAGACGCCAGAATTATTCAGTTATGTTGCGTGGTTAATTAGGCAATCTTGAAGACCTCTGATGGAAAACTTTATAATACGAACACTGTAAATGATGGAGTTTTACATAATCTGGTAAATTTTGAGAATTTTTGGGATTGTAGTTTGAACTCTACAAAAAAGAGAAGAGTCGGTGCTGCTGTCTTGATCGGTAGCACAAACGATAGAGGCTTGAATGTCGGGTTTGGGGCGCTCTAGTGCGTTTTTGTTGTCATACTTGCTTGTATGTTGGTGCATGTACTGAATATTGCTTGTGATCAGGTGGTAGCACTTCGAACGTTGCTAGTGCTTTGATCTTCTTCGGTATTGAGGCAAGTGAATGTAGCGGTGGTTTGCTACCGTTTTGGCTTGTTATTTTCATCACCTACATCTTATTATTTATAACAATATCTTACCACTAATATACAAAACATAAACTTGGTTTATTCAATCTTGATCAATTATGGTCTTATTTAAGTATTCATGGTGATGTTATTATTATATGTTGCTATTTGTGGCTAGCCCACAACTTGAAGATGAAGTTGAAGTATCATTGGTGGAATATGAATTTTATTGAAGCATGCCAAGTGCATTGCATCATTCATTGGCATTGGAAGTAATGTCTTGACCTATGGTCATGACTGTACCGGTACGCATCATGGGATGCAGCTCCACACCTTGTTGGGTGTGCAGGCAGGAGACATTTGCATTGCATTCATATGCATTCACAAGAAGTATGTTATTGAAGGGATTTTGGAAGTATTTATTGAAGGTCGTATATCTATGTTATTATGAAGTATATTAAATGTGTTATGTCTATGTTTTTATGAAGTATATCAAAGGTATTATGTCTGTGTTATTGTGAACTATATTGAAGGTGTTATGCCCTTGTTACTACGAAGCTTTATAATCTAGCTATGTTCAAAATTGGAAGTCGCTCATCGATATTGATATTATATCCTCATGTTAAACTGATGTTTAATTCAACTTGTGATTTAAATAGCTTGTCAAAACAAGTTCGCTTGCTGAGATGTTTCATCTCACCCTTGCTTTACTCACTCCAGGTACTTGATGCCTGCTTGGAAGGGAAGGGGATTAGCTGCACGTCACACACTCTCCTTATAGAGTGTTCAAGTTTTAATAATAGATAATTTAGTTATCTTCATGAGACTTAGAATTAATTGTTTAAAGAGTGGTTATTAAACTTTCTTATTCGAGTACTGTACTTTTGTGTTAGGATGTTCGTTAATACTAGTTTATTTCTTTGGATAATATATTTGTTTTGCTTCCGCGTTGTTCTTATATACAAAGGAGTTGCCGCCAAAATCTTTATTGGATATGTGCGGCTGTTGTTGGTGTTGTTTAGTGACATCCCGGGGTGTGTGTGAAATTCCGGGGTGTTACAGAATAAATGTTGGAAGGACCTTAGTTCTTTTGGGTTCAAGAGTTGTTTATAATTGATTATTTAGCATTTGCTTTTTGCCATCATTGCGACCATTTTTTCCAACCCTTTGACTTATAGCTGCCAAGCTGTTTAAGAAAATGCCTATGGGTTGGCAGTCCATAGTGCGTTTACGAACTCATGTTTAGTTGCAACTCCTTGATCTTATGAGACTAATCATGATTAAGAACTCCTTGAAATTTCACACCATAGTGCAGTCTATGTTTTTCATGGAGCTGGCTCAATTTGAATCTTTTTTATTGTGCCGTCTTTAGCTCTTACCTCAGAAAATGGCAACCAGCAAACTACACATGAAGTGGTTCATGTTTTGATATTTTCATGTGGCTTTTATGGCTTAGGCATCTTTCCCTTGTGATATGTAATGTTTTAGTACGTTTCTTTGAACATAGATTTCTTAGAAAAAAAAAACTACTATATGTTTCGACTGGTCTATTTGGTGATCTCTTGGAATTATTGATCTGTTTAGTGTCCTTTATGCAGAATACCAAATATGAACTGCAGTCGACGCCTTGAGTGCACTCCACCCCTCTCGAATTGTTGCCAAGGATGCTACACTTATTTGCTATATTATTCCTGCTTTCTTATTAAAGGAACCATCGCGAAACCAGATCACAATTCCATGTAGAGCTTCTTTCCTTGCTTTGTATAATAGCTGTGACCTATGCACACACCGGTATCAATGTATAAAACCACCTATCCTCAATGTACAAAACCACCTATTAATGTAACGTAGATCCTGTACCTTGCACTCCAGATCAAGAGACATAAGGCTACATATTTGTGTTGTAAAAGTGCAGCCGCCTTCCATGGTAATGCTCCCTATGCGTGTTACAACCATAATCAATTTAACCAACAATCCACCCATAATATATTAGCTTCACGTTTCCTCAAATTCAGAGACATGGACGCGCGGATGCGCGCGCCTTGATACTAGGAGGAGAAAGTGGAAGGGCAAGGATTGTATGCCATGGAGTAGGAAATAAGGTGGGCTCGCCCATCCAACGGTAGCCCAAGCTTGGGAAGAGTTCAGAGAACGAGGCAATGGTTGTACACCCATGTTATGCCACCGTGTCAATTTGTAGATTTTCATACCATTTCATGATATTATTTTGTTTTTTCATTTATTAGAGCCACCAAAACACAAGTTTGAGTAGTCCTAATAAACACTTTGTTTCCATCGATTGTCATGATCTGAACTCAAATAGAACATTTCGTACCATATATATACATATATTCTAAGTTTTTAGACATTATTTACTACTTAAAATCGTGTAGAAAATTACTTAAATGTTAGAAAATAGCTAATCCTTTTCGCTAGGAAATTAGTCTAGGTGACGTTAAAATTATGTAAAGGTACATACTCCCTCCGTCCCAAAATAAGTGCCATTCTCACTTCTCGAGAAAAACTTGCCGGCAATTATATATTAAAATATATTAATATTTATGCTAAGTGATTAGTATCATAGGAAAGATCTTTAAGTCTAGTTTTTTAACAAAATTGTTTAGAAATATAAATGTTGCATATATTTTCTACTCCCTCCGTCCCTAAAAGATTGTCGCTACGTTTCCCGAGAAGCAACTTTGACCAATTATATATTAAAAAAATATAAGTATCTATGGTATATAATTAGTATCATTAGAAACATATTTGAATCTAGTTTTTTAACAAATTTATTTAAAAATTTAAATGTTGCACGTATTCTTTACAAATTGAGTCAAACTTGTGACACGAAAATCCAAAACGACACTTATTTTGGGATGGAGAGAGTAGGGATCATGTAGGACATAGTTATTAGTATGATTTTATTTTAGAATTAAAAAATATATTTTTAAAAGAAAAGGACTGATATATGAGTATCTCTAAAAGTTTGCTATCTCAACTTGATATTCATATAATTTTGGCAAAATAACACAAAAATAGTCTCTAACAGTTTGGTAAAACAACTTGACATCAATAGCATCTTGTCTTGGCATATCTTCCCTCCGTGCACGCAGATATAAGCGCGCATATACGACTTGACATCTGGGGATCTTCGTTGCTTAATGAGGCTCTTTGTTCGTTTAGTGGGGCTCTTTGTTGAGATAATTGCTCATTTGGCCTTGGAAAAAAGTTCAGTTACCTATCTGGCCCAACTTTTCACGAAGTTGCTTATTTGGCCTCAAAGTAAATTTTTGTTACTTTTTCGGCCTTCCGTCAGTTTTGAAGGGTTAACGGTGTCAAGTGGGCCGTAAAAAAAGACCATTTTACCTTTTTGAGTTAAAAAAATAAAAAAACAGAGTTTTCTTTGTTTTATGTATATGTTGAGTGCGTGTGTGTATTTGAGAATATATCTATATACACACGCACACTCAACATATACATAAAACAAAGAAAACTCTGTTTTTTTTATTTTTTTAACTCAGGGGCAAAATGGTCTTTTTACAGCCCACTTGACACCGTTAACCCTTCAAAACTGACGGAAGGCCGAAAAAGTAACAAAAATTTACTTTGAGGCCAAATAAGCAACTTCGTAAAAAGTTAGGCCAGATAAGTAACTGAACTTTTTTCTAGGGCCAAATAAGCAATTGACTCCTCTTTGTTCGGTTAGCGGACCTCTTTGTTCGGTTAGCTGGCCTCTTTGTTTTGTTAGCAGGTCTTTTTATTTTACCAAGTTACAAATATGAGAGAAACTGCTTTTTTATTTGACATATTGTTTTGGAAGTTGAAATCACCAGTAAAATTTAGGCCCTATTTGACATGGCTTAGCTTCATTAGTGAAGCTGTTTTTTTTTTTGTGTTTTAGCTTCACAAGCAACTTCTTTGATGAAGCTAAATTATTTTTTAACACATGTTTGGCAAAACAGCTTTATATATATAGGATAGCTAAAGACAAAAATGACTAAAATGTCCATCTTCTTCAACCGTGACTTTTTCCTTCCCCATCAGGTTCGTTCGCAACCGCACGAAAAGGTCTCAGTTTTTTCGGCCTTGTTTAGTTCCTCCGAATCTGCACAGTGCTCTCCGGAAGCACTGTAGCAAATTCATTGTTTTGTGGTAATATTTGTCCAAATCTTGATTAATTAGTCTCAAAATGTTCGTCTCGCAAAGTACAACAAAACTGTGCAATTAGTTTTTGATTTCATCTACATTTAGTACTCCATGCATATGCCTACATTTTGATGTGATGGGGAATCTTCTTTTGCATAGTGGAATTTGGGGGTGAATTTGGGCATCTAAACAAGGCCTTCTTCTAGGGAGAATTGCTTATTTGGCCCCAAAAAAACTTCGCTTACTTATTTGGCCTAACTTTTTTCGAATTTGTCTATTTGGCCCAAAAGTGAAATTTTCTTACTTACTTATTTGGCCCTCCGTCAGTTTAAAGCAGGTAACGGTGTTAAGTGCCACGCAAAAAGACCGTTTTACCCCCGCGTGAAAAAATAAAAAAGTGCTTTTTTTTTATATGTTCAATATATATATTCTCAAATATTTACATAATCGACATATATATTCACAACCACACAATTATTTGGGTATTCTCACATAACCAACATAACCACATATATATATTAAGCAACTGAAATTAGGCCAAATAAGCAACTGAAGTTTTTTTAGGGCCAAATAAGCAATTCTCCCCTTCTTCTATCCTCTCGTGCTCCTCTCCAGCCAGCCATAGACAGAGATGGCGCTGATGGGTCACGCGTGTCTCGGCCTCGTAGGCGAGCGAGCTCCCCGGTGAGGGCCATGCTTGCCCGCGCGCGGCCGAGGTCGCTTCCCGGCCAAGCAGCGCGCCGAAGCGGTCGACACCGCGCCGCCGCGCGCGTTCCCCTCCCGGCCAAGTTCGCAGCGCACGCACCCAGCTACCGAGCCCGCCATGCCCTAGCGGCCGAGCCTGCACTAGTCGCCGCCGCGCGCGCATATCCCGGACGAACCCGCAGCACCAGACGGACGGCCGCGCGTGCAGTGCTCTAGCGCCTGAGCCCGCTTCGCTCCGGCGACCGAGACTGGAGCGCCCCGGCGCGCGGCGGCGGCAGCGCTCCGGTGACGAACGGAGCCCCGGCGGCCCGTGCCCCGGCAGCTGAGCCTTGGCCGGCCAGGCCCCATCACCTCCATGTGCAACCCGGCGAGCCGTCTCTTTCTCTGCTGGGGACTGGGGTCCCGACCAGGTTTTTTCCCCAACCGTCTGGCCGGCCATGAGTTATCCTCCGGCTCTGCATGTTCCAAGATTCGCGTTGGCATTCCTGGTCTCCCGTTCCATTCCCATCCAGAGTCCATAGTCGTCGACGCCGCCGACCGTTCTCTCTCTCTCTAATCAAGTTTCTTCTATACCCTCCTCCTCCGATCTATTTGCTTCTATCCAAATCCATCACAAATATTTCTCCCTTCTGTCATCCCTGCTTTCTCCCCAAATTTATCATTTTTTCTTGTTTTAACCAGATTTATTCAAAACAAGGTTCAAGTATGCCGCCGTGGATTTATCCCCTTCAGATTTCATTAACTTTACCCTTTCAGATTTATCCCACTATTGCCTAGATTTTAATTTTTGCATAGGATTTTGTTTTATGGATGTACCATTTTCTTACATTCTGCTAGACCCCCTTTGCGCTAATAAGCCTTTTTAGCCAGCTCACCCTAATTTTTTGTTTCATTTTATTACTCCCTGCCACTAATCTTTATGTTACTGTACCCTAGTTATTCCAGGATCTATGATTAATTTAAGTTTGCTTACTTCTTGATTATTTTTTATGTGCTACCATTTCCTCATTTTTAGTATCCACCTCTGGACAGGATTTCCTCATTTCCCGTGTTCTGCATAAGTTTTTTCTGCAATGCACTTCTAATCATAGCATTAGTATGATAGTAGTATACTACCTCCCTTTTAAAGCGCATTATATTTATGCTTAGACTTGACTAGATTCTACACTGAAGTATTAAAACTAGTGGTTCTCACTAATTCTAGTTCTTCTAGATAATCTTGACAATTAATTACTGTTACATTACCCCAGTAGAGATTGATGTCAAAACTCAATCAGACCTCTGCTCTTGGAAGTAGAGTGATTTTTGTCTGTTTTCCAAAGTTGGATAAAAATAAATAGGAAAAGAACTAGATGGTTCCATACTTACTACTGATCTGCAGTTCAGTAGTGCCTTTTTTCAAATTCTTATAAGAAAACAGATACGGCACCCAAGTGTTTAGCACTTAAGCAGTGATATAGCTATTATGGAATTCTAGTTTTTACGATCCTTCTGATATCCGCAGTTCGAGTTTAAGTAATGTCTAACAACTTGGTGCCTTCTTGGCAGCCTGCATGAGGTAGCACAAGTCCATATCTGCACCTATATTTGAGGCAGCCCCATGAACTAGCATGTTGAGTAATCAGTATATGAAATTGAAACATATTTAGAAAATGAAACCTCGCTCTAGAATCTATTTTCTAGAAACAAATGTAGGCATAAGCCGTCTCCTAGTGCCACAAGAGCAAATGATCTTAGGTAGATGTTGTTTGAAGAGAAGAATTCCATGATAACTAATACTCAAAATAGCAGAATGATATATGAGCTGGTTGCAGAACAATTTGATTTACACAATCTCACTGATGTTCTTTTTACACGATTCTTTCAGCTAGGATTTTCCTTTTTCAGTTCTCTTCTATTCAATATTACTATTCGAATTTGTATTATCTACTGAACGATCTGTGCATTTTTCTGCTGAATGATCTAATCTTTACCCCCATTTGCTGCCATCCAACACTCCCTCGATTTTTCTATTTTAGGTACTCTCTTAATCTGTTTAGTACTCTCTTAACTAGATTTAGGAAGAGTCTGCATACATTTAAATTAAGAAACTTCCACTCACAGTGTACTTGATGTTAGCTAGCTCGCATGTACTTGATTTACTTGTAAGTTGTAACCTGTGTACGTCTAAATTTATATATTGTCCGCTCACATTGTTATCTTAACCAGCCCTTTGAAACAAAGTGCCATCTTACCCCTAATGCAAAAAGGTGTTAGATGGTGCTCACATTGTGCATTCTTGCTTCAAACAAAGGAGTTACATGGCAAATATGGGCCACTAAAACTATGCTTTGTTGCTGAATAGTGCCAGCTCATTGAAACATAGTGCCATCTTACCCCCTAATGCAAAAAGGTGTTATATAGTTTTTAAAAATTTACATATTTGCCTGATGGAAACCTTAATTATTCTATTCAGATATGCTTTGTTGCTGAACATGTACATTGAGATATGCTTTGTTGCTGAATACAAGTCCAAAACTATGTTTTATGATTTATCTCAGAGTGCTCATGCAGAAAAAAATAGAATCAACTAATATTTGAATCTACATTTGAACCAACTGTGTTAACAGATATGATGAGTTTTACTGTAGTTGGGCTCAACTGTGTGAAGATTTTACACTTGCCTCTGTGTTCTCTTTTTGTGTAAATTTAATAAGCTTATGTCTTGATAGAACGTTTTGCCAATCTTATTAGGTTCTTAACAAGGCTACTGTTTGCTCACAATTATGCATCTACCTTTTTGAGTGATAACTAAAATTCTAAGAAGCTTTTGTTTCTTTCTATTAAATTTCCTGAACTGAGACAGTGAGTTCCATGGTTGACAAAATTAGGCCGTTTCTTTTTCTTTTCTAGTAGTATGTTGTATGCTGATGCTTGAATTTTGGTTTCAGTTATGCATATATACATGTTCTGAATTCTGTGATTTATGCCTATACATCTTGAAATTAGAATTATTAAGTCTATTCAGATTGATTGTTCTTTGGACCTTCCTACAGCTGAATGTTTTCCAAATCAAATAGTTGTTCCTAACAATTCAATATTGGATTTTTTTTGTTATTCCTCGCTCTTTGTATTCAAGGCCATTTCCTCTTGGCTTGAAAGTGCATATTTTTGTAGGATGGAAGCAACCTCTATTTCCATGATGGTTTCTGCTGCTGGCCTGAATGTTTAAGTAGTGATCTGAGAGATGCTATCTGAACTTTTCTTTGACTATGTGAATGCAGTTTCAGTAACCTATCTTGTTTTCTAGAGTTTGAGATAGAATATATGTTACTGTTAGTGATAAAGTTTGTGGTTTGTCATCGGCATTAGAGTGTTAAACTGAATGATCTTAGTTGAAATTATAGTCTTCTTGTCAAGATTCTGCACTTGAAATTATAGTCTGGTCATGTTTGTAGCCATATTGTGTATATATATATATATACTATTTTCACCCTTTATAGGTCACCCATGGTTGTGGAACATGCATTTCATATATTTTTTAGTGGTACCATTTGTAAGCAATTCTTTTATGTGCTTCAGTCTGACAATCTTTTTGCAATTGTTGTCTTCTACTGGATATCATGTTTAATTATGTACTACAAAATACTCTTTAGGCAACTCTTGACCCTTAAGTTGTTTAGAATCTGACATGAAAGAGTATGGTTAAAAAAAGAAAGCGTTGTGGATCTGCATCAATTGAATGGGTTTAGTGCTAACTTACTGTTATGAGCCTATGTGTGCACATGTAAATTTATATATACATATTTTGATTTGTATGATTGTCAGCTCTATTTGTGGTTTAAATTATTAATGGATGTGTTTCGAACAACAGGTGTGCTAACCAGTGCATGGATCGTCAGTCGCTCAGTCTTTTCTCAAACCAGTGCATGGATCTGGGTAGACTTGCTAGAATGAACAAGCTGTTCCCAGCTCCAAGATGCATTTTTTATGCCGTTCTCAACATTGAAAAAAAGACGCTTTGATCTAGCAGATGATTCCGAAGGAAAAGCATTCTAGGAGCATTGTCTTATGTTTGCCTAGAAAAATTATATGTTGATCTATGCCAGCTTAAGTATATTTAATCCTTAATTTGCTCTCTAGGACAGTTTCACATGTTTTTATGTGATTGCACTTTGCAGTAGAAGGCTAGGTTCCACTGCCTGTAACCTATGTCGTGCCCATATTAAATATTCTCACTTCGACAATGCAGTGTGTAAATGTGCATGAAATGGATATGGTCTGCCTGTTTGGTTAATTAAATTTAAGAACAAACAGGTTTTATTTTACATGCTTGGTGTACAAAGATAAATACTACCTTTGTCCAAAAAGGTACTGCTACATTAAAAATATGCCGAGTTCAATTAATTTATATATAGATACTAGTATTTATTAGAGTACTAAATAAAAAAACATTAGTTTCATCAAAAAACACATTCTTATAGTATATTTTAAATCAAAGTGAGAGAGAGAGAGAGTGTGCGCTTATGTACAGGCAAAATGACAGAGAGAGATCCTAACCACTGGCATCAACCGATCAGCATCGATCAAGCCATTGACAGCGATTGGGCTATAACGGCAATTTGTATGGATGCAAGCCATTGACAGCGATTGGGCTATAACGGCAATTTGTATGGATGTCGCGTCCGCTGCCCTGTGTGGGTTCGCGGCAGAGGCAGTAGCCGGATGGTGCGGCCACAACTATGGCAGGTCGGCGCGTGGGGTGCGGGGTGGCCGTGTGGGCGGCTATGCCAACAGGGTCGCACGTCGAGCAGTGGCGGAGCGGCAGCAACCGCGCTCGGTGCGTCTGGGCGAACAAAGAACTTCGTCTTCCTTTCTTCGATCGGCTTCTTCTCTATTATTTCAGGTCAGATTCGCAAACACACAGTTCCGTCATATCTCATGGAGAAAAAAGGACTTAGCCAAATATGGACGGAAGTTACTCATATTGGAACCGGAACGGAAATACGTAAGAGGCGGACAGAAATTAGAGGGGGCGGTCAGAAAAATCTGCGGACAAAAAACTTGTGGGAAATTTTGCGGATTAATTATTACTCCTCCGTTCCAAAAAAAATACAATTCTAAAGCACAAGACTATGGTTTAGTATCTCAAGTTTGATTAATTATAGATAAAAAATTATTAATATTTATGTTATCAAACAAATATCATTAGATTCCTTATGAAATGTATTTTTTTAATAAATTAATTTGAAGTCATAAATATAAATAGTATTCGCTAAAACTTGGTCAAACGTGAGCCTACTTTATTCATACGCAATCCAGAGTTGCAAGCTTTCTGGAACGGAGGGAGTAGGTAAAAAGATTACTTCTGGGAAATTTTGTGGATTAATTATTAGGTAAAAAGATTAGGAAATAGATATCTTCCTCGATCCTAATCTGCCTAGATCAACGTAACTCAAAAAAAAAAAAAAAAAGGCATACATGACACCGATTCCTATATTGATACGGAGAAGGTGGACAGAAAAAAAATCTTACGTGTGGCGGACTGAAATTTTGGGTTATTGTTATTACTAGCAAATATGCCCATGCGTTGCAACGGGAGAAAATAATACACTAACATGTCATAGTCCAAATACACTAACATGGTCCGTGCGTTGCAATAGAACATGTTTTTTTAACAAATAAACATGGTCCATAAATTCATTATTATATAAACCACTTCGGGCCAGCCCGAGGGCAGGGCGTGCCGCCGTGTCGAGCTCCTAGGGCCGACGCGCGCTCGCTTCCCAGGGCTGCCGCGATGCTGCCTGCTGGTGAGCGGAGGAGTGGGATCGAGCGGTCCGCCGACGCGCCGTGCTCGGACCCAGAGTCAAAGCCTATGGCGGCGGCACACACCCACCAACGTCCAGCGGACGAAGCTCGGGGCCGAAGCGGCGCGGGTCGTCCACCATGTGTCTGCACCCAGAGGCGTGGAGGAGGCCATGGCGGCGCACCCCCACCGACGGGCGGAGCTTGGGGTCGGGGCTGCCTTCGGGGGACCTTTACCCCCAAGCGTGTTGAGCGTGAGGCGGCGTGAATGGAGGAGGCAGTGACGGGATGCTGTCGGAGCTCCTGCGACTCTACGATTGCGAGCGATGGAGCGAGTGCGGTGGCCGAGCGATTGGGGACAGGCCGGGAGTGAGGCGCGGAGGTAGAGAGGAGTGTGGCGGCGGAGCGACGCCGCGATGAGCAAGCCGCGAACCCGCGATGCATTGCGTGTGCGAGTGTAGGTTGCGGGCATGCGGTTGCGGCATGGTGGGGAGAGGAAGGGAAAGGTTAGGGTTTGAGGCTTAGCAGGCTGGATTTTGATGGGCTGGTGGGGACTTGAGGACTTGAGGTGGCCACCATTCTAAGCAGGCCGACTTGTCGGACTGCGACTGAGCTATCTTCTTTTACCGAGCCGTGCCCGTGCTGTGCCGCTAGCCTGGGTGGCGGCCCAAGTACGGCCTGGTGCCTTGGGCCGGCCCGGGTCTGATGGCTACCGGGCCGTGCCATGCTTGGGCCCGGCCGAGGACTGTGCCACGGGCCGCGGGCTGCATGGCCAACTATAAACATATGCAATGAAGATTTAACACACATACGGATAAAAAGTACAACCAAATAAAAATCATAATATCTATAGATAGACCACATTTTTGTGAAGTTAACAAAATTTGTTTGATATTTTTATGATTTTATATGATTTTTAGCGAATTTTGCAAGATAAAAAGAAAATATGAGGGAAAAACTTTACATTTTGCATCAGGAACCCCGATCTTTTTGAAAAATTATTAAGGCCCTTCCACCTTTTCTTTTTCTCTTAGATCTTTACATCTAGATCCTTATAATATTAGCTTTTTCACTTCCAACTTCTAATCTTATATTATTACGTTAGTTTTAAAGGGTACGGTACTTCTATCTCGAGACGGAGTCGGAGCTACGGAGCGGATAGATTGTCCGGCAGAAAAATTTTTTGGCAGACTGAAATTTTGCCTTTTTATTAATAGGGATAGACTAGCAAATATGCCCGTCATTGCGACGAGAGACACTGAAGACTACTAAAAGTTATTCAAATTGATAACGTGAATGATACTTATGTTTTGTGATTTTATAATTTAAATTACGATAACTATCATATTCATAATATAAGTTAATACTCACAATAAATAACAATGTCCTATTAAACTTGTATCGAATTAAAATACACCTTGAAATATTTTTTTGTTGCAAATCGTATAGTTATTTAGATATAAATAAATATTTTATAACTTTGTAGCTTTTCATACTCATGGATATCGACCTTTGTACCTATTCGACGCATCATACCATCTTCTGTAACTTTCTTCTTTATGCATTAAGACTGGTATGTCCGTCGATGGTTACAACGGGAGAACTCTCTTTATTTATTTGCATGGGGACTCTTGTCAGAAATTACATACTGCTCGACATTTTGGTTCATGGAATAATTAGTTTACATTGACTAATCCATATTTAAATAGAAATAAGTTTTTTTTATCAAAACTACAAGGATGATGTAAATGTTTCTCCTCAAAATTTTAATACAAATAAATTTTTTTGTCAAAATTATATTTAAATACAAACATAATAATTGAAATGTAGAAATTAAGATTGTAATATATATAGATAGATCATATTTTTATGAAATTAGTAAAACTGGTTTGGTATTTTTTCTTTTTTTCTATGATTTTTAATTTTATTTTTGCAAAATTTTTGAGACTTTGCATCAGGAACCTGATCTATTTCAAATACAATTAAAGCCCTTCCACCTTTTCTCTCTTTCTTATATCTTTGCATCTGGAACCCTGTACTGTTTTTTATTTGCTTCCTAGTCTAATCAACGTTTAAATACCGCATTGGAGACGGAGTCGAACCAAGCCGGCAGGTGTTGCTGTTGGCGGACGGAAACTTTTGAGGGCAGACTGAAATTTTATTAAGGCAGACTGAAATTTTCTCTCTTTATAGATAGGTATAGATATAGACTAGCAAATATACCCGTGCGCTGCAACGGGACCAAAAAATTATTAAATATTAATGCAAAATGATAATGTGAAAGTACATATCTACTTATGTTTTATGCTTTTATAATTTATTTCTATGAAAGCTATATCACATTAAAACACAACTTAGTATTTTTTATTCCAAAACACATAATTATTTGCATATAAATATATTATAACTTTAATTTTTTATACTACCCAATGCTTCTATGGATAGATCATATACTTATGAAGCTAACAAAAGTGATTTAATATTTTCTGATTTTTCTATGGTTTTTGGTCATTTTTATCATTTTACAAGATCTAACTTATAGAAAAATAGAAAAATATAAAACAAAAAACAAAAACTTTGCATGGGCTTGGTCCAGACCACAACAAAGTCGGCCGAAGGATTCGGCCCATGTTGAAAAAGAAACCCACCACAAGAGGCCCACTCGGATTGGGATATTTTGCATTAGATGTATTTCGAATATTACTAAGACTCTCCCACTTGTATGCATAATTATTTTTCATACTACCCATACGTTTTATGGACATATCATATTTTTATTAAGCTAACAAAAGTAGTTTGACATTTTTCTATTTTTTCTATGGTTTTGTCAATTTTTGATGATTTTGCAAGATCTGGCTTATAGAAAAAGAGACAAACAAAGGAAAAAGAAAAAAACTTGCAGGGACTTTTTTATTCTCTTCCTCAATTTTAATCGGGCAATCGAACCGACAAGTCTGGATTTTATATATTAATTAATGTTGCTGGCCAAATTAGATGGCTTTTGTATGCAAGTATCATTCTTTGTAGATCTTTTGACGCATCATATCAACCTTCGTACTTTTTTGTCGATTTGTCAAGGCTATGGTCCGTGAATGATTATGACAGGAGACATTGGTGGTCCTTAACTCCGATTTTTACCAGCCAATTATAGATCGTTTTGAGAGAAATAAATATTTTATTGCACATATATCTTTACTATTGACCTAGTTCCACCTATGCTTGGAGAAAATATTGTTTTACAGAATATACACCAAGTGCAGGAATTTTCAGAATAAAAAAACGTTTTTTGGAAGGCGTAAAAAGGCAAAGAGAGCAAGGCAGCCCACCTCGGGGTCGAAGTGGGCCAAAACACCAGCAAAGGCGCGGCCTAGAGGACGGCCCAGGCCCACACGCCAAAGGCGGTAAGGGGGCGGCGCCACCCAGGCGCGGGCGCGCCAGCCCTGCCGCCACGTGGGCCCGGCCAAGGCGGTTTGCCTTCTTCCATCTGGGGCATGACGGTTTCGCTGGTGCTTTTACCTCACTACCCCCGAATCGCCTCCAGCGCCCTATAAAAGAAGAGAAGAGGCCCCCCACCAACACACACACCATTTGGAGCCATCTCTACACTTCTCACTTGTTCTTTTAGCATTAGTGTTAGTCCTTTGGAGCTAGGCAAAGCTACTTGGAAAGCTTGTCTCCAGGAAGAAGAGCTACACTCTTGGTATAAATCTATGAAGCGTTCTTCCTTAGTCAAGTTCTCATTACATTTATATAGTCCTGCATATGAACTAGAGTATAGTTTAGTACACGATATATTCGATGATCAAGAAATAGGCCATAGTTCTTATGAGAGTTGTTCAACGTGTTCTACATTGTTCTTCATCGTTCGTATGTTTTACTTGTTTAGATTAGATTGTAGAAGAGGAATAGTGGTTCGATGTACCTTCGGGTTTGCCTATGTCTTAGCTCGTCCATGCGTAGGGTGGGAGCCCTGGGGGACGTATGTAGCTCCTTAGTATGCGGACGTGGTGTCCGGGTGCGAGGGAACCTTCGGATATGTCGGCATGCCACGGTTGAGGTGGTAGGCGGCAGGTGGTGACAGCCCTGTCCGTTCCTTGTAACCCCCCACGTCCACATGTTGAGTAGGAGTTCGTAAATGCCGCCATCGACTGGCAGACCAGTTGCCGCGGTCTCCCCGTATTCCTAGTCTATAGTCGAGTCTTGACTTGTATAACATGTGGAATTAGCTGTTCTAGCAATGACTGTATAGGACCTGCCTGCTCCGCGTAGATTATTCTTTATTCTTTATTTTACCTTTATTCCTTTGAGACTGCTTTGAGTGTGTGTCCACTATCCCAACTACCGTACGCTTACCCCTGTATAGCACATTGGTCGGTTTCTCCTTATGCTACATATTGTATTCATACCCATGCTAGATTACTTAACTATCCATGCCTTCCTTTGGGAAATTATAAATAACGTTACCCTAAATACTTCCGGGTGAAATGCTGCAATGATAGATCCGTGCGCTTGCGGATATTTATTCTAATAGGATGCGATCTATCTCTTGGCAACACTCGCGTAGTTGCTAGAACCTGTTTCTAGTAAATATGTCGAGTAATGCCATTTAGCGTTTCTAGGCGCTGTTATCAGAATTAGGCTCTAAATCTATTTTTGGTAATCGCGCTAAGAAATGCCAACAAGCATTTCTGGCGCCGTTGCCGGGGAAGGCATGGAAGTTAAGCATCTAGCAGCATGGATATGCATATGATATATAAAATGAGAAACGACAATGTCTATACAGGCTAACTTTTATGTTTTCTCCTATTGTGGATGAAAACAGGATAGTGCATGACCGGTTTCTCTCTGTCGGAAAATTACAACTCAAATCCGGAGGCACTCCTAAGGAGGAAGAGGACTTGTGCCCTTTCCTCTTCTACTACTCCGTTGACAGATAAATCAGTCACCGTCGCACCTACCACGCCGCACTCCATGGCCAAGTCCCTGCGCGAGTTCTCTGTCCCCAATGTTGCCAACGTGCCCACTGGGCTCGCTGTCAACTTGGGAGACAAGAACTTCGAGCTCCGGACTGGGCTCATTACCATGGTGCAGGCAAGTTCATTCTGTGGACTGCCTAGTGAGGACGCCAACGCCCATCTTCAGCATTTCTTGGAGATATGCGACACCATCGTCATCAAGGATGTCGCACCTGATGCAATCAGGCTCGGGCTCTTCCCTTTCTCCCTTGTGGGAAAGGCGAAGACCTGGTTCTACAAGGACAAGGCCGCTGTTGACACATGGAGCAAGTGCTCCACCGCGTTCCTCGCTAAATTCTTCCCCATGGGCAAGACCAACGCCCTGCGGGGAAGAATCGTCAACTCCCAGCAGAATTCGCTGGAACCCATCCCTGAGGCATGGGAGAGGCTCCAGAGTACATCCAGGAATGCCCTCGCCATGGGATGGAAAGTTGGCTGGTGCTCCAGAACTTCTACAATGGGTTAACACCCATGTCGAAGGGGCACCTAGACGCCGCCGCTGGCGGCGCATTCCTATCATTGACTATTGATAGTGCCACGGCACTAATCAATAAAATGGTAGAAAACCAAGCTTGGGGGGAGGACCGCACCCCCACTAAAGGACAAAAAGATATGTATACCGTGAAGGAGGCGGATATGCTTGCCGCAAAAATAGACCTACTCCTGAAGAAGATTGACGGTGGTGCCATCAATCATGCATCCGGCACCGTCAACACCATGGACGCTCGCATGACATGCGAGGTCTGTGGTGAAACTGGACACTCGGGGAATGACTGCCCCGAGACCCGTGAAGAGGCCGCCTACCTCAACAATGGGTTTCGCCGAACAAGGAGGAGGAAATGGCTGGAACAACCCGGTCCCCGTCCTCCATTCCAAGGTAATTCGAATTACGCCTCCGGGTTTAATTCGAATCAACCTTCATTGAAGGACCCGGTTTACGGCCAAGCCAAGATCAATGAAAATCTCACCAAAAAGATGATCCAAAATGATAAAATCCTGGAGAGTATGAATAACAAGCTAGAGGGCCTCTCATCACCATCAAGAGTCAGCAAAGCTTCAACAAAATGATAGAGACCCAGCTTACCCAGCTAGCTGCCGCTCTTCCCAAGGCTGGGAACACAGATGCCAAAGCTGAGCTGAAATTAGTAACCACAAGGGGAGGAAGGTCCACTAGTGATCCACCATACCCTGACCAAGCAGCATCAGGAAGGCAGAAAGCGCAGAAACAAAGGGCGAACCTCCTTTAGAGGAAAAGCCACAAGAAGCAGCACCAACGGGAGCAACGATAGACTACCCTGACACAACTCACCTACCGTTCCCCTCCAGAACCAAGAAGCTATCCGCGGATGAACAATTCGTACGCTTTGTTGAGATGATAGAGAAGGTACATTTGAGCGTCCCGCTCATGGATGTCTTGCATGTCCCTTCCTATGCAAGATACGTGAAAGATATCATCAACAACAAACGTCCTCTACCATCCATGGAAACGGTCAAACTGACAGAGGAATGCAGCGCAGCAATACTCAATCGTCTGCCTGAAAAGAGAAAGGATCCTGGATGTCCAACCATCACTTGTTCAATCGGGGGCCAACAGTTTGACCAAGCTCTCTGTGACCTGGGGGCTAGCGTGAGCGTCATGCCAAAGACAGTCTTTGACAAGTTGGATTGCACGCAGCTTGCACCAACAACCATGACACTCCAGCTGGCCGACTCCTCCATCCGTTACCCTGCAGGAATTGCAGAGGACATCCCGGTGAAAATCCGAGGATACTTCGTGCCAGTCGACTTCGTGGTGCTAGACATGGAACTTACCAAAGAGAACCCTCTCATCCTGGGGAGGCCATTCTTAAGCACCGCTGGAGCCCAAATAGATGTTGGAGCTGGAGAAATCCGCTTCAACATAAATGGCCACGAAGAGAAGTTTGAATTTCGACCCCGCAAGCAGGAACAATGCAACATGATCCGTATAAAATACGGACCAAACACCCAAGGCATACGGGAGGTTGAAATCCAGCCCCAGGCCTTCATGAGCAAGCCAAGGAAAGAGAATAAGGAGAAGCCAAAGGCAACTCCTAATAAGGAGCAAAAGGCTGTAACACAGCCTAAAAAAAGAAAACCGCTCCTAAACAGAAAGGCAAGAAAGAAGAGGTTTCCACACCACCAAAAAAGGTGGTGCAGAAGGGGCAGGAAGAGCCACCCGTCGCTGCACCACCCAAGGTTATCAAAATGGAATGGAGACCTAAGAAACCATCGAAAACAACAGACATACCATCCACGAGTACAAAGACGGAGGAAGTCCTGCCCAAACAAAAGATCAACCCTGGGCCATGAGCTACAAAATAGCTTGGGGGAGGACCCCTACTTGAGGTACCTGCATTGCATATTTAATTCCTAAAATTTTATTTTTCTCTTAGCATGTTTAAATTCAAGTTTCTTGCATGAAAAATTTAAAAGAATAATAATAATTTATTCCATTCCATATATGTGCCATGAAATGTTTAGTTCTACCCATATTGAAATGATTGGTTGCTCTGTTTTATGTCTCGCTTGTACTTGTTTAAAATAGAGTTTTCTCTAATATTTGGGTTTATCGGCTTTACATTATCATGCTCTAGAAACTTGATTTAGTGGGTTGCATACAATTACTCTCGTCTAGGTTATTGCACAATATGATATAGTGACATAGACCACAGCAATGACTTTGTCTCTTTGAGAAAACCTGACGTCCGAAGTTTTTGTTTCAAAATTTTCAAAAACAATAGTTCCTCAATGATCGTGAAATACCCACCAGAGCCATATGATTTGTCTGTAGTATAAAACCTTCATACGCTGCTTGTTCGTACATTGAGTTCGGTCATATTGTTACCGACGTGAGATTGTGACTTTACACCCACGATTGAGATTCACTTGCACCCACCAAATAAACGCCGACTCTCACACCGAGAGTTGCGCACAACATGCACCCTTCACCATCCGCCAACTCTTACACTGAGAGTTGCGCACCACCTTTTCCACCAAATAAAAATGCCGACCCTTACCCTGAGGATCGTGCACCGCTCTCTTGTAGTTTGCAAAATTCTCCATGCATTGTTCATCATGACATCCCTCTCTACCTCATCTTTTTCATCAATAAAGTTATGGGCTATGTTCTTAGTCAGAGGAAAAAAATTGAGAGAAAAGAAAGAGAGAAAAGAAAAAAAATATATAGTCGTAGGGTTTACCACTCTTGTAGGCAAACGGGAAAAGTCTTAGATCCCCGTTCAAAAAAAAATGAGAGAATAGTTCTTAGTTACTCTTTGATAGCCCATCTTTTTCCTTCATCTCTTCATTCACCAATAAAAGAGAGTATGTCATGATGCATGGAGACCCAAAAATACCACAAAAATTAGGAATCATCTTTTCATCCATCCACACACTTGCACATCTCAATCAAGGTGTATGGCTTAATCTCCGTAAGGTTCAATCTTTGACCTTACAATATATGTGATACAAGTATGCCCACTTACATACCTACCTAGAACTCCACTCTCAGCTTTTTAGTGGTAGGAGGAAGGCAAAAATCTCAAAATGCCTTTGGTGAGGTTGTCATACACATTGAGTGATCGAGTGGGTCATTTGAGGAACTTGGTTTATTTACAAAATCTTACAAAACCTCCGGACTGAAAGTTGATCTTGGGACGAATGAAAAGCACCGGTCTTTGGATCTGTTCTATTTTGCAATCGCCCAAGACTTGAGAAAATTAGAAGCCCCACTCTATTCAGGAATCATAGAGTAGATATAATTGCCGATTTATTCAAATAACAGTAGAACACTCTCTTTTATCTTGTACACTTGAGATATAATCGGCATCGTAGCAACCCCTGATCAACAACCCGAAGCAAAGACTTGCTCGGGACGAGCAAGGGGTAAGCTTGGGGGATCTTGTTGGTGGTCCTTAACTCCGATTTTTACCCGCCAATTATAGATCGTTTTGGGGGGAAATAAATATTTTGTTGCACATATATCTTTACTATTGACCTAGTTCCACCTGTGCTTGGAGAAAATATTGTTTTGCAGAATATACACCAAGTGCAGGAATTTTCAGAATAAAAAAGCGCTTTTCGGAAGGCGTAAAAAGGCAAAGAGAGCAAGGCAGCCCACCTCGGGGTCGAAGTGGGCCAAAACACCAGCAAAGGCGTGGCCCAGAGGACGGCCGAGGCCCACACGCCAAAGGCGGTCAGGGGGCGGCGCCACCCAGGCGCGGGCGCGCCTGGGGCGCGTGCGCGCCAGCCCTGCCGCCAGGTGGGCCCGGCCAAGGCGGTTTGCCTCCTTCCATCTGGGGCATGACGGTTTCGCTGGTGCTTTTACCTCACTACCCCCGAATCGCCTCCAGCGCCCTATAAAAGAAGAGGAGAGGCCCCCACCAACACACACACACCATTTGGAGCCATCTCTACACCTCTCACTTGTTCTTTTAGCATTAGTGTTAGTCCTTTGGAGCTAGGCAAAGCTACTTGGAGAGCTTGTCTCCAGGAAGAAGAGCTACACTCTTGGTATAAATCTATGGAGCGTTCTTCCTTAGTCAAGTTCTCATTACATTTATATAGTCTTGCATATGAACTAGAGTATAGTTTAGTACACGATATATTCAATGATCAAGAACCAGGCCATAGTTCTTGTGAGAGTTGTTCATCGTGTTCTACATTGTTCTTCATCGTTCGTATGTTTTACTTGTTTAGATTAGATTGTATAAGAGGAATAGCAGTTCGATGTACCTTCGAGTTTGCATATGTCTTAGCTCGTCCATCCGTAGGGTGGGAGTCCTGGGGGGACGTAGGTAGCTCCTTAGTATGCGGACGTGGTGTCCGGGTGCGAGGGAACCTTCGAATATGTCGGCATGCCACGGTTGAGGTGGTAGGCGGCAGGTGGTGACAGCCCTGTCCGTCCCTTGTAATCCCCCACATCCGCATGTTGAGAAGGAGTTCGTAAATGCCGCCATCGACTGGCAGACCAGTTGCCGCGGTCTCCCCATATTACTAGTCTATAGTCGAGTCTTGACTTGTATAACATGTGGAATTAGCTGTTCTAGCAATGACTGTATAGGACCTGCCTGCTCCGCGTAGATTATTCTTTATTTTACCTTTATTCCTTTGAGACTGCTCTGAGTGTGTGTCCACTATCCCAACTATCATACGCTTACCCCTGTATAGTACATTGGTCGATTTCTCCTTATGCTACATATTGTATTCATACCCATGCTAGATTACTTAACTACCCATGCCTTCCTTTGGGAAATTATAAATAACGATACCCTGAATACTTCCGGGTGAAATGCTGCAACGATAGACCCATGTGCTTGCGGATATTTATTCTAATAGGATGCGATCTATCTCTTGGCAACACTCGCGTAGTTGCTAGAACCTGTTTCTAGTAAATATGTCGAGTAATGCCATTTAGCGTTTCTAGGCGCTGTTATCAGAATTAGGCTCTAAGTCTATTTTTGGTAATCGCGCTAAGAAATGCCAACAGACATCTCTTGATTTTTCATAAGAGAGTCAGGAACTATATCAATACATTTATTTAGGATTTATTTTTTAGACAACAATCTGACAAAGATTCCGGTTCACAAAATAATTGATTGTGATATTAACTAATCCATATTTTAATAACGATAATTATTGTTTTTATTTATAATGATTTAACGTACCTATAGTCAAAGCAAAATCTAACAATATTCATAACATCTATGGATATATAATATTTTTTGTAAAGCTAACAAAACTGGTTTGTCATTTTGTGTTGATTTTGTATGAATTTTGCAAGATTTATGTTCTTATAAAAATAGGAAAAATAAAAGAAAAGAATTCTAAACATTTTGCGTCAGGAATCCTAAGGTATTTTAAAATTTATTAATCTCCTTCAACCTTTTCTTTCTCTTTAGCATATTTATATATGAAACCATATATATATTCCTTTTATTTTGTTTTCTCTAGTTCTAATTGAATTGGATACGGTCACGAAAATTCAGTTTTGGTAGAGATCCCCTGCCAGAAATTGTAACAAACTTGGTGGCTCACGATTTAGCTGAGCATCATGATTTTAATATAAGCCAGTAAGATGCTGGCGAAGGTTCAAAAAAAAAAAGGCTCAAACAGTCCTATACGGACTGCAGTTCCCGAGTTGGATAAAAGGTTCTATACGGACTGCAATTTTCCTTTTTTTTTATACGAACTGCATGGACTACAATTTCCAGATTTTGGAGGTGGACTGAGCGGACAGAAATCAGGGGTGGGCTCCAACGGTTTTGCATATGACTTTTACATTTGTGCAAACTTTACATTTGAGAGGCATGGTTTTGCATTTATGCAGAGTCTGCTCTGGTTTTGCAAACGCATTTGTGGAAGGAATTAGCGCGCACAGGACTTTGCATGTAAGTGAGTCCACTAAATTGGGTAATTGCCAAGTCCAAATGCAAAGTCCCTTGGAGTTGGCCTAATTTTTTTTTTTTGAAACCACAGGAGAGCTGCGTTTCATTGTATTATAGAGAAGAAAAATAGGAGGGTCCTCAACAGGCTCCTCACTCATACGAGGACCAAATATGAGTGAGGCGTTTGCAAAGTCCCTTGGAGTTGGCCTAATTTTAGACTTTGCATTTTGGTTTGAGACTTTGCAAACAACAACAAATGCAAAACTCATTTACAAAGGCCCTTGGAGATGCTCTAATAGACTAGCAAAAGTGCCCGTGCGTTGCAACGGGTCACATTATTAAGTTGTTTAACATCTTCCTCACACAGTCACATATATTTCTGCTAGAAGGGTTTGTTGTCCATCTTCACCAAAATAGTCGTGTATGGAGCACGGTTGGTTCTTCATTTGCATGGGACGGGTGTGGCTAGTGTGGTGTCTAGGCTTTCTGCGCATGCATAGCTGGTTAGGCTTCGAACCTACACGGTTGGACGTCGTGGTGAGGGCGGTGACCCGACGAGGCATGGGCATGGTGCGGTGTGCATGGTATGCCGGCCTCGCTCGAGGTGTCATCATCTTCCCGCCCCGCGTCGCCATGGCGTAGTTGCCTTGCCTCGCCCACGCTTCCATCCCACGTTATGGCGTCAGTCGCCGTGCACGCAAACCTTGTGCCCGCCTCTGGCGATATTGCCATGGGTGTCTGATTTAAATCAAGATGTGTTTGATTTTGGTCATATATGGGGTTTTAAGTTAATGTGATTCCTTGTTGGTCTTTTATGGATTTGATTTGCAATTCGTTTTTTATTTGTTGATGGGTTTGTAGTGCTAGCACCTAGGATCGATCTTAAGCGTTCTTTTCTTAGTCAATTTATAAAAGTGTAATTCTTCTTGTATACAATTTGGAGCCTTTTAATTTGTAATTCATATTTTATTTCAGCATGTGTACAAGTCAGGCAGGAAGGAGGAGGATCAGGCACGAAGAGTATAGGGGAGACAGAAAAAAAAAACTTTGCCAGAATTTGTTGGACCAGAGTCCTTTATGGACTACAAAATCTATATGCTACCTAATAATTTATGGATCAGTACGTATCCTATACAGACTGAGACTATAGGAAATTTATGGTTCTGTCTGTATCCTATACAGACAACACAGCACCAAAATTTCCTGCATGCTTTTTGCCCGCTGTATCATGAAAATTAATGTTGTTGTATTTGTATTGTTGTGTACTGTATAAATTTGGTATGTGCCACTGCAGCTGATGAAAATATTAGCCAAATATAATACGTCGTATCTCCTTTTATTTGCTGTCAAATTTGACTCTCTGTAGGCTGCTGGTAGATGAGATCCGTATGGGTTAATAAGGTATCAATTTATTTAGTATGGAAGTTTAAGACATGAAAAGAAGCAGATATTTCTGTGGGTTTATTTTGTGCCTGCCTATGAATTGTTTGCAACGCTATTTAAGTGGCCACCCTGGAGGAGCAAATATATCACGAAAATTAATGTTGTTGTATTTGTATTGTTGTGTACTGTATAAATTTGGTAGGTGCCACTGCAGTTGATGAAAATATTAGCCAGATATAATACGTCGTATCTCCTTTTATTTGCTGTCAAATTTGACTCTCTGTAGGCTGCTGGTAGATGAGATCCATTTGGGTTAATAAGGTATCAATTTATTTAGTATGGAAGTTTAAGACATGAAACGAATTAAGCAGATATTTCTGTGGGTTTATTTTGTGCCTGCCTATGAATTGTTTGCAACGCTATTTAAGTGGCCACCCTGGAGGAGCAAATGCCCAACACAGATGCAGATCCAAATACTGTAGAAGAGAAAGCAAACGCTGCTCCGTCCTCAGGTTATCACTCATCACTGTTTGGTCAGTTGGTCACCATGGCGCTCGGCAAGAAAGGCACCGTTGTCCTGTTGCTCTCGGCACTTTTCGTAGCCATGGCCACGGTTGCCAACTCATCTGATAATGATAAGGTATTTGTGCATGTCTTGCCGTTTGAAATTATCTATCTGTTTTCTTATTATTCAAATCAATTTTCACTGGGTACGTTTAAGATGCAAGGGTGCATATACTCACTGCATTTCTTCATTTCCATTGTGCAGGGATCACCTAATTGTGTCTTAAATCCAATATGCAGCGCATCTACGTGCCATATCGAATGTCAGCGCCCAAAAGTAACCTTCTGCCAAAGAATGAGCACTGGCATCATGGCCTGCTGCTGCGGTGACATGAAATCAGCCCTCATGGCAAACAGTAGCTATAGCAACCATGATTAGTAACTTTCTTCTAGTAGATGTGTGATAAGTTGGCAAGAATAATGAAGTGCATATCTGGTTGCCCGAGCAGCGCCTTCGACTTTATTGTTTCCATTTTTCGTGAAATGATTTTTCTAATCATTTCGACAAGGAGATGCTTGCAAAATGGCAACATACATATATAGACCTGGGAGCACATAAATACGTGCCCAAAGGAAGTTGTATATATATCCATCTAGTGTAGGAGCAGGTCACTTAGGCCAGTTTTAGTGGGGGTTTCACCATAGTGTCATGTACATTAAATACAGTGACACATCAGCAATTTGATTGAAACGAGGAGGAGAGAGAGCAACATGGTTTCACCATGGTGAAACTGGGCTGGCGTCGTTTCCCAGGTAGTGAAACCCGAATGAAACCTGCACTGAGCCGTTTCATCGCGTCGTATACACGTGATTAAGGATGTTTGTGATCCCATACACGCATACACATGCGGCAATTAAGTGCTTTTCTAAGCCTGGGAAACAGTGCATTGAAACTGTTGCATTGTGGAGGGTGTTTCAATGTTTGTTTCACAGAGGCTTTATTAGCAATTTTGTTTGAGAAACAGTACACTGACACCATGCACTGAGACTGGCCTTAGGGCCAGAAGGGTGTCTCGATCCCCCCACCTGCAGCGGCCCGTGTTTGATGTCCATCATGGCCCATGCCTTGGAGTCCGTGTGCACATGATTTAAAGCACCTTGGACCTGCTGATAGATGTGGCGCGTGACGGCACGGATGACGTGCCGATCTCCGCGTCGTTGGACGGTGGTGAGGTTGCGATCAGAGCCGGCGGGCCTTGAGGCGAAGCAGGAGCGCGCGGGAGGAGGATCGGGAGGGAGAGTGGTGTGGCTACACCGGCTGTGGCCGTCGAGGACGAGGCCGGCGCACGGTACGGCGTCGTTGCCGGTACTGATAGTGAGGCCAAGTGCTCGCCAGCTCGATACAATAATGCCTATGAGAACTTCTTGGTGGTAAGTAGCGATGAAAATGGATCGGATTTTATCCTGCCATCCGTCCGTCGGAAGGGCTCAAAATCTTGATACGAACGTTTTGGCGGACATCCGAGCTCTTACACGGATATCGAATACAAATCCGAATACCTTACACGGATGACGAATACAAATACAATATCCTTCGCTACCCGTCGGATACCGAATATCCGAAACTTTATTCAGATTCATCCGAACATTATGTAAGGATAAACATCCAAATTTTAAAATTTTTATTGATTTGTAATGAGTTGAATTGAATATATAATATATGAATATATGAATGAATTGAATAATAATAATATTAAGTACTATTAACATCCATCCTTTGAAGCCACCGTGGCACATCAGTATTGCTATGCCTAGAGGTTCACCCGCCGTGGCATCCGTCTCATATAGGCCACTTGCTCCTTCGTTGCTAGCTGGAGCATCGAGGTGGGACTAAAACCAGCAAAATGGCACTATTTTTAATATTATTGTTATTATTACTATTTACTGAGCAGCCAGGCAACAAAGAAGCCGTCCATTACACCTAATAATAATCCTGAAGATTACAATCAAAAGGCTGCCATGCCCACATAAAATAAAACATAAGATACAATAATATATTTGCAAAAAAAAGGACAACAATAAAAAAATAAAATTTAATATATACGAGAATATATTCAAAAAAAATTACAATATTCATATGTAACTATATACTTGCCCATCCGTGTGTTTTTTGTACTGGACCAGTGGAGGTGGAGTGTAGGCATCATCCATATTCATATACCTAATGACAAAAAAAAATGGCCAATGGCCATGTATTCCATACGTCACCTTTATTCTTCTCATATCAAATAAAAAACTGCAATTCTTAAAAAAAATGCACCTCCTTTATGTTTCTCAAATGACTACAACACATGTTGTATATATAAATATATATAAATGTTGCTTTCACTCAATATCCGGAGAAATATTCGTAACCGAAACCATCCGTGTCCAACTCATCCCATATTCGGTTATGTTCATTCATATTCGTATCCGTGACAATTCGTAGTTGTATCCAATAGCTATTTGTGTCCGAATCCGAATCCGAGAAAAATATGAAAACAAATATGATATCATTGATATCCATTCGTATCCGATCTGTTTTTCATCGCGAGTGCCGTGCAGCGCCGGCACCTGGCTCACGCAGCACGTGGTTGTGCAATGCGAGTATGCGAGTGCCACTTGGGCCGGGGACGACCGACCAACCCGCCCGACCGGGTTGGGTTCCTGACCAACAGTGTGCTCTGCTACTGCCTACCGGTAGCCTCCCTAGCCGTAGAGCATGGCCCTTCACTGTCTGCTTCGTGCAAGACAAATTAAGGAAGGGTAAGCCATTTACCACCGTGGCTTGACACGAAGACACGGCTTGGTTTGGACTTTGTCTTCCAGCCGTCGGTGTCCAGTACTACTGAGTTAAAAGAAAACAAGTCTCATCATAGTAGTACGTTACAATATTTTAAGCTTATTTATAAAAAATATAAATAGATAGTAAATGTTATGACAACAAATAAGTATTCTTTATATTCATACATTTGATCAAAATTCAGACAATTTAACAGAGGATATATATGATTATATTTTTCTTTTTGAACTGAGGAAGTAGTTTGAATCCGTCCTTAACCAGTAACCACGGTTTGTGTGCCCCGAGTATGGCTGCACCAGCCTTCATTGCGCAATTGGTTGGTTTCTTGGGGCTTGGATGCTTGCGGGTTTATCGGTTTAAGCTAGTAGGTCGTCATTGCGGCCGAGACATGCACAAACCACGGAGTTCTATCCTATGTGTTGTGTACTACTTCTTCTATTCCAAATTCATTTTGATTTTTTTTCTTCTATTTTACTATATATCTAGACATATTATTTATCTATATACATAATAAAATGGATAAATTAAAAAAATCAAGTGAATTACAATTTGGAACGAACGGGGGAAGTAGTTTTAAGTGTTTTACACTGCCTTTTCTATATATAAAGAGTGTTTTACACTGACGCCTTTTGTTGTGTTACATAGACATTTTTTTAGATAAAGGATAAATAAACATCCGGCCTCTATATCCAAGGATGTACACAACCAATTATTACAACGTCGAGTATTACGAACTGAAAAAAAGCCAGAGTCTTAAACATAGACCAGGACACTAGAGCAAACGAAATTGCTTCCACCCTCTATTTGAAATCGAGATGGCGTCCTTGGCTTGCTCATCCCGCTGCAACTGGGCCCAGAATTCAGCCTTGTGCAGGGTATGTTCATCCGCCATTGTTGCAGCCCTGGTTATGGCGCAACATCTTGACGGGCACCTCCTTTGCTTCAACAGCAGCAGTGGCCTCAGTCTTGGTAGCATGGGTGATCCAGCAGCTGTAGGGTTGATCTCCCTAACTGCCGAGCTCACCACGGCGAGATCCCCCACTGTCTCCGGTGAAACAGCCAGTGCCACAGCCGTAGATGCCACGGCAACACCATGGCTGCGGGAGCAGTCTCGACTGCCCCTTCCCCCGTCGTCTCCAAAGCGGGCAGCAGATCCCCCGACGGAGGAGAAAGCCGGGGAGGGCACCAAATGAGAAGACGTCTGCCACATCCTAGCGTCGGAGCGGCCTCCAGCACCGCGCGTCCAGGGACGCCATCGCGGCGGCACCATCCACCCAGCAGCATCCATGCGTGGACGAGCGGATCCGGCCTCCGGCGAGCCACCCTGACGAAGATGCGCGGGGTTGGGGGTAGGGTGTGCGATGCAAGAGCGGAGAACGCGATGGTTACCCTTGGCTGCCGTGGGCCGCCGCCGCCACACGCCGGAGGGCCGGGCGGCGGTCGGAGAGGGCGCGAGATGGGCGGGGCTAGGCTGCGATCGTCCACCGAATTTGGCGGAGAGCCTGCCCCAGCACTCGGCCCTGCACCGGCGCTGACCGCTGACTCGATGTGCACAACTCCATCAACGCCGTCTTCGGGGAGGTGGAGCCACATCCACCGGATCCCGCCATCTCCAGCATGGTCAGCGGCGACGACGGCCTCTAGCGGTGGCCCCGACCCCTAGGAGGCCGACTCACGGTCGGCAACAGCAAGATCCGAACCTGACGGCACTAGCGATGGCTGCCCGGTGGATCCTGCACCTGCGCACGTCTGGGGAGGAGTGGGGAAGGGATGGCTTGGAGAGGGGAAGGGGGAAGGGGAAGGGGGAGCGGGCGCCGGCGCCGCTGGCGGCGACGGCTGGGATCGCGTCGCCGAGATCCCCCTCAGCTTCCCTGTCCTGCTAATATTGGAGCCCCCCAACCCGGAATGAGTCTCCCGCACCCTCGCGAGTTGTTACATAGAAACTAAAATAATTTTGTGCTTGCAGCGTTATTCTGACCAAGATTTAGGATAGGTGTGATTAACAATCTTCACACCCTGCTTAACCATTGTTCTGCACAAAGCCTACAGATCCATCAAAAAATTGTAGCTTCAAATCTTTCAAAATTTGTTACCTTCTTCATCAAGCTCTTGCCCAAAAAGAAAAGAAAAAATCCTACTACCAGTAGCTGAGGTGCGCAGCAACCCCCTACGTGTTAAGAAAGGAGCAGAGGCTGTTGTCGTGCCACTGATGCTTACAAAGAACATTCCTTTGTTTAGGGACATCGGAGCCAACACCGAGGTCCATTGGATCGCTAAACAAGGTGGGGAATTTTCCACTTCATCCACAGGTCTGCATGCGTCATCTAGAACTTGGAATCTTGGATTAAGAAAACGGAGATCCATAACTTTCTTTTTTACCACCTACCTACAACCTACCTCCGATCCACCATTGATTTTCGCAGCATCATTCTTGTCTTGGGACCTCACTCGCCCGGGATCCGTAATGTTGTAACCTGACACCGTTGGGCGTCGGATTGGCAGCCCATGTTAGTTGATCTCCTCCTGACTCGGTCCAACGACCGAGTCAGGGCCTTTGATCGCCCCTGATCGGGGGGAGCCCAGTCAAACACTGGCTGGTGGGCCCCTGTCGCACAGTGCCTATAAGAGGAGGTGGGGGCCAATGGCTCTGGTCATGAGGTTCACTGCAGCCGCCACTCCCCACCGTCCTAACCCTAGTCCGATCATGAGGGTGCACTGCCAGCGACGGGAAGCGCCATCAGCATCCTCACCGTCGCCCTGCAGCACCCGATGGCCGCGCCGCCGCCGGGACGCCACTGCTCTTCCCCGACGCACCCGATGGCCGCGCCGCAGCCGGGACGCCACTGCTCTTCCCCGACGGTATGTCTATCTCCCACTCTCTTTTCTCTCTGTTCCCACTGATCCGTGCACCAAGATGGTGCACAGGGAAGTTCTACCCCATGAACAAAGAAAGTCGATCCACTGCTAGTCGATCCTAACAGCTTAACAGGTCTAACAATGGTATCAGCTCCTGGTTAGATAGTGGATCTAGAGGTGCGAGTGAGAAATCACAAAAGAACGACGGATTTGATCCGGACAGACCACCCTAACCCTAACCCTAGGCGGATCTGGGACAGGGCAAAGAAAAGAGACCCTAACCCTAGAAATGGAAGAAGAGGACAGGGGGCTTACCTGTGGCTCACCTGTCGCAAACGAAACCACCGCCGGCGCTCAGAGGACGCGCGGGAAACAACACCCGAGCCGCTGGCCGGTGAGGTCTCGCCAACGCGCGGCTTCTGGCCCCGGCTCGCGGGGATAAGGGCAACGCCGCAAGGCCGCTCGACGGCGGCGCGCTCACCGTCGGGCGAGTGCGCGCGCCGGCGAGGGGCCTGGCGGCGGCGCCGCGACCTCCCTTCCTCCGGCCACCACGAGAACCGCCCCTGTTGCGGCTTCGCTCAGGCATGGCGCTGGTGCAGAGAGGAGGAAGAAGAGAATAGAGAAAGGAATATGGAAGGGAAGCCGACCGGGACCAACTCCGGCGGCTCCATCCCCTGACCGGTGCCGACGGCCACCGCGGTTGCCGCGGCTGCTGCCTCTGGCGGTGCTGAGGAAAGAAGGGGAATGGAAGAAAATGAATTAGGGTTCCTGGGGAGGAGAGAAGTGCTCTGGTTTTGTCCCTGCGAGATCCACGGTCAGCCGTTCGATCAAAATTAACGGACGAGATCAGACAGGCCGGATTGAGCCCAGGCGGGCAAGAGAATTGCCGGCCCAGGCCCACGTTGCGGCCTGGGAAGGCAGTCGCGGCGCGCGCGCGGCTGGGCCGGGTCCTTTTCCGCCGAGCTGGGCCTCGGGCCGCTCTTACTGCTGGGCGCCGGGGAGCCGGCCGCGCAGATCGCGAATAGGCTTTTTGGGCCGGTTGTTGCTCACGGGCCGCCATGACGTTTTAACAAAAAAAAAAAGGAGGGCGTAGCACTGGGCCGTTGCAGTGCCGAGCAGGTGCGCGCGCCTATGGGCCGCGAAATGGGTTTTCGGGCCAAATTGGCAGATTGCATAGTAAAAGTCAAATTTCATGTTTTCTTTTTTCCAGAAACAGTTTTGATCATATTTAAATGATTTTGAATCGATTTTGATGCAAATTTTTTGTACAAATTTTATCCAACGATAATTTTGTTCAGAGATTAGTAAAGTGCCTTTTATGTTTCGGAAAATTGATTATTATGAAAAGTTAAAGTTTCCGCTGCGTATTTAAATTTGTTGTCATTTTCATTATTAAATTCGAACCAACGGGAGAGTTTAATTTTGAAAATGGATAATTTTTACGTTATTATAATGTTGTTATTATTCGACCAACGTTGATTAATAGCAATATTATGATGTTCATAATGAGTTTTATCGATGCAATTCTCCCGCCGCTAGAGTGCTCGCGCGCGGGGGGGATGGGTCGCTTGCCACGCGCGAACAGGCTGGCTTGCCGACAAAAGTAGGCCTTCGGGCCAAATTCTAAAGAAGAACAATTGAGAAATTGTCACGTTTTCCGCTGCAAAGTTAAAGTTTATTGTCTTCTTATTAAATTCGAACCAACGGGAGAATTTAATTTGAAGAGTGTTATAAGATTATTGAGTTTTTCATATGTTAATTCCATTTCTGCCCAACGGTGATGTGGAATTAATATAGAAGGATGATGTTTTATTCTGTTTCTACCTATCGGTGATTTAGAATACAAAAGAAAGTTTAAAAGTTTAATGGACAAAGGATCTTCGTGTTTTCATTCTTGAAGGCAGAAAGAAATAAGTTGGGTACTTGTGACTCAGATGATGAAAGGCCTAAGGGCAAATTTTTTGTAAGAAAGAAAGCCAATTGTTTAAGGGATAATGTACTCTTCAAAGAATAGCTTGAAAGAAAAGTTTTCAGGGATATGACATAAGAAAAGAAGAGTTTAGTTTAATAAGTGTTTTTTTATGTTTTATTTTAACAAATGTTTTTATGTGCTCCTCTTATAAAGAATAAATTAATCTTAAGTTCCGAGCACCCTATGATAAGAGTTGTAATAAGTCATATACATGTCTAATTTGACCAACGTCCGATTAAGCATGTGTGTGGTATGTGGTACAAAGTATTTGGAATTATTTTTTGAATTTGATGACTTAATATACCCTGAGAGCCATTATGGCACTTATATCCCTTCAAGGGAATTATCTCGCATGGCGAGAAAAGTTTGAGAAAGTACCGCATGGCGGGGTAAAGTTAACATAGTAGAAATGTTGTTCAAATCCCGCATCGCAGGAGAAGCCTGGCATAGTATTCATCCTGCACCGCAGGAGAAAGTTCCGATGACTCATATGCTTTTAGTGTTAACCATGCACTTCAATTGTGTCATAGTCATTAAGCACTCAATGGGTTAAGGAGAATAGAAAGTTATAGATGAACCTAAAGACAAGAATGACTCGCAAGTGTAACTTGCAGAAGTATTGAGGGACTCTGTTGAGTTCATGAAGTGGAATGAGAAAAGTGTACTCCCAAAAGATTTTTAGAAATAACTTTGTTTTGCATGACTCGATCATGTGAATAAAGTAAAGTGATAAATGTTTCCTCATTTCTAAAAGTTATGAATGTTTTCGAAAGTACGGCAACAAAGTTTATGCCATATTTCGAGGGGGAGAAATCTGATATAAATCAGGAAAAGGTAATTGATAAAGACGATTGAAAGATATTCCCCATTGAATAGTTTGAATTTAGAGCAAGTGTGATCTATAAAGTACGAATATGATCGTTGAGGGAGTACAACGGTCATAATAATGATACCCCAAAAGAAAATGAAAAGATAAGAAATACCAAGATAGTGCTTTAAGCGCCATATGAGGTATACATAATAAACCCAAATAAGAAAGTTTGAAGATACACTATCTTTGTAGAAGATGGAGTAATCTGGGGAGCATGGTATGAAGATACGTATCCTATGATATAGGAGACTATAGAATCAATTGCCTCTTGGCAATAACCAGCAACAATGACCCCAAATGAGAGACATGGTGAAATTCAAATGGAGGGTAATACCATCTCAAAGAAGAAGCTATGAAAGCACTCGCTTGTCTAAATGGCAATGAGCTAAGCATGCTAAAATGAAATCAAAGATTACCAATGATGGTTGGGATTCATAAGTAATTCCTAATGGAGCCAAAACAAGAGGCCGTAATGGGTTTACAAGACAAAATATGTGACTCCAAAGGAAATATGTGAAGATATATATAGCATGTCTTGAATTGAAAGTTTTACGCAAAGCAAAAGAATGCACTACAATATGTGTTAGCGATACGTTATGATGAAAGTAATGACGGCATTTCCCAATAGGGATTTGTAAGGAATTGATTACGGCACAACCTTAGAGTTTGTCGAAAGCAAAAGAGCATAAGGGATGTCGCCTAAAGAAGTCAACTATCATAGTTGATTTGAATTAGAAAGTTTGGGTTTTAAAGAGAATGATGGGACAATTGCTTTTGTGCAAAGTTATAGAATGGGAAATTCATTTCCAAATCCTATATATGAGGATGACATCTTACTTGCTAGTAATGATGTCAATCTACTACAGGAGAAGTCCTTGTCCTCAAGGTTCAATAGGAATGTTCTCGGTGAAATGAATCTTGTTATACGAATTGAATTGAAATTCACCGTGATAAAAGAAAAGGGGTATTAGGACTATCGCATCAGCGTACTTAGAAAGATTCTAAAGAAATAAAGTATGCAAGTGTGAAAACCTACGCCTGTTCCTATAGTTAAGGGTAATGGATTTGAGAACTATAATGTTCCAAGAATCGATATGAAATAGCTCAAATGATTATGGTACCATATGCTTCACTGTTGGAAGCCTAAAGAATGCAAGTATGACATTACCCTAACACAGTTCACATATCCGGTTATTTTGGCAAATACCAAATCCGATATAGATCACTGGAATGGAGTAAAGAATGTTGGCCTCATGCTAAGTAAGAAATGTTTGTTTGTGGCGAGATGTGTATAGAAATCTACATTCTAAACACTCGCAGTTGGAGTTTTATTGTGGAAAAGCTCCAACAAAGAACTATTTTGTATCATCAGTGATGCAAAGTTAAGGTATAGCATGTAACAAGGCTACGGGACAGGCAAAATGATTAAGATAACTTATACCCGGAGTTGATGATGGTGCACAACAGCAATAACCATTTAAGTTGTTCACTCCTAAGACAACGAGTCAAATGTGATGCCAAACACATTGACATAAAGATTTACGTTGTAAAGGAGAAAGTCCGGAATCATATTCAAAGTATTGAACATAAAAGTAATAAGAAAGTGCTTGCGGATCTGCTTACCAAAGGCTTACCACCCAAAGTGTTTAGAGAACACACAAATCGACATGGGTTTATGGTATAGCCTATGTTTTCCCTGACAATAAACGGCCCAAAAGTTAAAGAACTTATTTCGAACGGAGATATGTATTGTAGCTGTGAATTCTATCGGCAATTGACCGTGACGATGAAGCAGCTTCTATGCATTAATTTGTGATGGAATGTGTAAAAGTGAAAATGTCCAAAGTAAGGTATATGTTGAGATCAAGGGGGAGAATGTTAGTTGATCTCCTCCCCGACTCGGTCCAACGACCGAGTCGGGCCTTTGATCGCCCCGATCGGGGGAGCCCGGTCAAACACCGGGCCGGTGGGCCCCGTCGCACGCGCCTATAAGAGGAGGTGGGGGCCAATGGCTCGGGTCATGAGGTTCACCGCAGCCGCCACTCCCCACCGTCCTAACCCTAGTCCGATCATGAGGGTGCACCGCCCGGCGACGGAAGCGCCATCGCATCCTCACCGTCGCCCGCGCACCCGATGGCCGCGCCGCCGCCGGACGCCATCGCTCTTCCCCGACGCACCCGATGGCCGCGCCGCGGCCGGACGCCACTGCTCTTCCCCGACAGTATGTCTATCTCCCACTCTCTTTTCTCTCTGTTCCCACTGATCCGTGCACCAAGATGGTGCACAGGGAAGTTCTACCCCATGAACAAAGAAAGTCGATCCACTGCTAGTCGATCCTAACAGCTTAACAGGTCTAACAGCCCAAAGACAAAACTAATGCACTCGGTGGGAATCAGCAGCACGAATCTAAATGAACATCGAACGTCTCGCATAGCGGGGCGCACACGTGAGGGGATGCACAGGCACATTCGGCGGCGACCCTGAACCTGACGGAGAGCGACGAGATGAGCGCCATCGAGCGCAAGTGGTTCGGCGACGACGCGGATGGCTGCGCGGCGCGGGGCAGCCCGTTCACGTCGGAGAGGCTCAGCTTCGACAGCTTCTGGGGCCTGTTCCTCGTCACCGGCGCCACGTCCCTCCTCTGCTGCGCGCTGCACCTGCTCGTCTTCGTCGTGGCAAACCGCCGGGCGTCGCGGCGCGTGCCATGGAGGGACAGGCTTCGGATCTTCCTCAAGCTCTTCGACGACAAGGACCTCTCGTCGCACACGTTCAGGACCAACAGGGATGGCGCCGGCGGGTCGGTGGCTGGTCCGAGCGCTAACGACGCGGGCGCCTCCCCGTCACCGGCCGTCGCGGTCATTGAAGCCGGCAGCCCGCTCAGCGTATCCAACCACACGTACGACAACAGTGACTGGTCGTTTGGTGCGCCGAGCCCGGCGCCTGCTGCAGCTGCAGGTGAGATCGAGCTGGCTGGCGCCGGCGAGGTAGAGGAGGTGGCCGCAGCTCCAAACCCTGGCGGCTCCGGTGATCAAAGTGGCACAGTCCATCAGGCCAGTAACTGATCAACAGCTACTTCTCTGACTGCTCTGGCAGGAAATGGGCAACTGCTGATCGATGATACGAGTAGATTAATTCATTTCTCTACACCTAAAACATTTCTAATGTCAAATCTACCCGGCAGCACCAAACCCACCATGCAACAACCCTTGGCTATGCGGCATACAAAAGCAAACTCCCACAAAAGAAACGATCCCGCCCGGCCATTCAAAATTCCCACCCGTCCACCTGAAATCACGGTGTTGCTCCACCTTCTAAAGTAAATCACGCTTTGGCCATTGGGTTTAGTATGGAAGGCAATGCCGTGATTGACTATAAAAAAGAAAAGTTAACAAAAAAAAAAATCAGCACATACATGCAATGATTGACTGGTTAAGAAGGTTGTAAGAAATTCCCAGCCCAGCTAATCCGTCATTGCCTTCACGCGGTTGCTCCACCTCAAATCCTTCCCTCTGCCTCCTGCTCCTACCCCCACGGCCGCACGCGAAGCCACCGAGTCCTGTGCGCCGCAAACAGCAAACAGCAAACAGTCAATGCAATTGCATTCCTTTCCATTGTTCTCGTCATTTTCATGGCACTGCCCTTTGTTGTGGTCTCCTCTAAATTCCATTTATAATTCAATTAACTTGACTATTGGACCTTTGACATATGGATTAGTCTGTGCTAACTAAAGCTTGAGTTTTGTTACGGGCTGGATGACTGATGTAGTGGTGTTCTTCAATTAGATTGTTACTTTGTGCTATAGTGAATTTTTCATGGTATTGTTTCCAGATATTATTTGATTCTTTTTGTATTTTCTAGGAAATTCCTTGCTTTCTTCGGTTGAGATATTTTTTAATTATCAATCCATCTATTTTAGCTAACTATATAACGAACACTCATATATATGTTATCGTTGTTTGATGTGTTTTCGTTGTAACGCACGGCATTTACCTAGTTAATTGGAAAAAGCTCAAGGATAACATGTTTTCTTTTGAGAAAACGGATAACGTGTTAAGATGGGGCGCTTAAGTAATTGTACGTTGTAAATTGCAGGAAGTCCAATAGTGAAATTTGTAAAAAAGGTTAGCGAAGTTAGTTTTTTCTCGTATCACTACGGACAACCAAATCTCGAGATCGACGAAGTCACCATAGTTGTAGGGCCTTATACAACTACATAAGCGATGGTGGTCTCCATTACGATTGATCTATCTAGTAAAATAAGTTGTCTTCAACATTATGTTTGTAGTAGTGTTTTTTTTAAGGGAACTGGAGGGGCCGAAGCCCATACGGGAATTTATTAACAAAACAACAAGTACACAGGTTACAACAAGGAAAAGAAAAAGAACAGCAAAGAAAGAAGCTAACTAGAAAGAAAAGAGAGCTCAAGAGACAAAGAAGGAAACGAAAAAGATTTGCTCTAAGCAGCAATAAGCTCCAGAGTTTGTATCCATGTGAGAAACTGTTCTTGTTGTCCTGAATTCATCCTGAACTTCAGCAGATTCAATTCCTTGAAGAAGAGAGCTTTACAATCTTCTCTGTTATTTCCTTGGCCCCTGAAAATGAGGTTATTTCTAGTAACAAACACTCATAACAAAGCCCTTACCATGCATCAGCATAACCATGAGCACGTACACAATCCAAATGCTGATAATTCCATTCAAGAAACTTTACAGTATACACCGGAAGGAACGAATCTGCACCTACCTCAACATGAAAACCTAACATCAACTACTCTGAACAATCAACAACAGGAAGAAAATGCAGGTATGACCTCTTCATCACAACGGGGATGCAGGGTGTAAGGTCGAGATGGCGGACTAGAGGGGGTGAATAGTCCTTTTTAAAACTAATCGCTCTGGCTAACCGATATAAGTGCGGAATTAAATCTATCGGCCTACCCAAGATTTCACCCCTCTAACTATCACTCTAGATGCACCTTGTAAAAGATCCTAAAACAAGCAAGCAAGGTGCCAATCTAGCTAGTGCACACTAAACAAGTCTAGCTTGCAAGGTCACACAAACCTAAGCAACCAGTACTTTAGCAACCGGGTGTGCACCTACACAATTCTAATGAGCAAAAGCACAAAGCCAACCTAAGCTCACTAGTTGCTCAAGGACAAAGCCACACAAGCTAAACCAAGAGCTCAAACTTACTTAACTACACAAGCTAAGCAAGGCAACTTACTCTACTTCTTAGCTACACAAGCAAGAAGTGAATAACAAGCTACCCAAGCTAACTAACCACAAGAGCAACTACACAAGCTATATAAGAATGTAAGGAAAGTAAATACAAAGCTTGTGAAAGAGATTGCAAACCACCGCGAAGTGTGGACACAAGATGACTCGGCGATTAGAAATCGCTCTCTCACACTATCGAATGATCACCACCAAGCATAAGTGAGTTAGAGGGCTTCCAAGCACCACCACACAAGGCAACATAGCCAGGGCGTGCTCAGCCACCGGCCACAACCAGCCAAGACTCATATTTATAGCCCCAAGGGCTGAAAGAGCCGTTGCCACCTCGGGCAACCGACTTGCCTGCGCCGGACGCGTCCGGCCATCACCGCCGGACGCTCCAACCCGCGTCCGGCGCACCACGATGCGCCACGTGTCCTAGCCATTTGAACCCGACCGTTGTCGCCTAACGGCTAGTCCCAAAGCGCGCTCAGGAAACCTGCGCCGGACGCGTCTGCCCGAAGCCGCCGGACGCGTCCGGCGCTCTCACACAGACCGCCCGCGCGCCACAGAGAGCCGCCGGACGCCACATAGTGACTCGCCCGAGTCCGCCTCCTGCGTCCGGCGCGCGTCCGGCGGTCCCGGCACGCGCGACACTCGGCACCGGTTTCGTCCGAGTCCGCGTGCGCGGACGCGCCTCCCCGGGGCCCGACGCCTTCGCCCAACAGAGCGCCGAAGACCTCTACGCGCCGGACGCGTCCGTGCTCCCCAAGGCGCGTCCGACGCCTTCTCGCAGAGCACACTCCGTCGTTTCGTCGCCGCGTCGCAACGCCAACTTCTCCACCATGCTATCCAACAAGTATACCAACTTGATCACCATGGATAGTATGTTTCCAACAATAATTTGCATCCGGCGGAATGGAAAATATGCCTCCAATTTTTCCCGAAAGAGCCGAATCCCGCCTGAAAGGATTAAGATGCCCAAGAGGGGGGGTGAATTGGGCTAATTCTAAAAATTCTTGCGGAATTAAACCTACTAGCCCATGATTCACCCTATTGTGCCTATGTGTGTTCCTAGACAACGATCAACTAAAGTTTTGCACCCTAAGTTCCAATCCTATTCTAGCATGGCAATTCTAGGAAAGTAATTGCAAGAATGTAAGAGCTAGAAAATAAATGCGGAAATTAAGGGGACAGAACACGGCGATCTTTTTCCCGAGGTATCGGAGAGTCGCCACTCTCCACTAGTCCTCGTTGGAGCACCCGCGCAAGGGTGTAGCTCCCCCTTGATCCTCGCAAGGACCAAGTGCTCTCTAGGGCTGATTCTTCGTCGCTCCGACGCGGTGAATCGCCAAGAACCGCTCACAAGATGAGTTGGGTCATCCACAAGCACCGCCGGATGATCACCAAGCTCCAATCACCACCAAGCCGTCTAGGTGATGGCGATCACCAAGAGTAACAAGCACAAACTCTCACTTGACCTCGCAAAGCCTAGGGAGAAGAGTGGATGCACACTAGCTACTCTCGATCGCTCATGAACTCATGGATTCTCAAATCTCTTCAAGTCATGAGGCTCTTGCAACTCTCCTGCTCTCACAAGGTGGCTATCAGCTGATGAAATGAGCAAGAGACTCGAAATGGTGGGGGTGAGGTAGTATTTATAGCCAAAGGCCAAAATCCAACCGTTACCCAAAATTTCAGCTCAGACGTGAGCGCCGGACGCGTCCGGGCACTCACCGCCGGACGCGTCCGGCGCTTTATGGAGTTCAAACGGCAACCTAGCCGTTGGGCTACAGTGCGGGCTCCGGACGCGTCCGGCGCCTGCGTCCGACGCGCGTCCGGCGCGCGACTGACCTGCTGAGCCCGACTCCAAAAACTCTCTGGTCCGCGTCCGGCGCACGCCGGACGCCAGGGCCACGCGTCCGCCGCTCAGGGCAGACCAAAGGACAGCTTTACCATGCGCCGGACGCGTCCGGCGCCCACGGCTGGCGCGTCCGGCGCCTGTTGGAGCTCCCGTTTCCACTTGATACGCGATCCTTTGAAAACGGTGACAACTCCAAACACTCTCAGGGCTCTCAGGTAACTTCCTAGCGCTAAGATTTCACCAGTGTGCACCACACCTAAACCCGAGACTCAACTAGGTCAAGCTACCCATTTGCACCCCCCTTAATAGTACGGCCAAAGGAGAAAACAAAGTCCTAACGACTGATCCGATGTCTCTCAACACCATCGACAATCGGAACTAACCGTCCTTAACCTTGTCGTCCAACCTTTGAAAACCGAAACGATTTCCATCGATAAGAGGGCATGCCAACCAAATGCCTGAGATTCCATTACCATGACCTAACTCCCTTTGTTTCTGCAAAACACACGTTAGTCATAGTAATCTATATTGTCATCAATCATCGAAACCCACATCAAGGGGCCTAGATGCTTTCAATCTCCCCCTTTTTGGTGATTGATGACAACCTCTGGAGTATGAAGAGTTTAGTTGAGGTTTTCAATCATGCTTAGTTCACATGAGCCTTTGACAAAGAAAGCAAAGGTTAGAATGACTCATGTGACACCAAGCCAAAAGAAATGTGCTCATATAATCTGCAGAAACGAGTTAGCACAAGACAAAAGCATAGCTCATATGGAATCAGAGTAAAACGCGGAAGCCAAGCACATATGAGCAAAGAGCCAGGTGACATAGAAGGTGATACCAAACCGAAGAGCATATGTCACTGCGAATGAAAGTACCTCTCACACATATCATACAATGCATAAAGTAAACATGATGCATGCAAATGTATCAATCAAAAGAACCAAATCCCAGGCTAAGAGCTCCCCCTAAGTCTACATACTCCCAACTCTCCCCCTTTGGCATCAAGGACCAAAACCTAAGGATGAGGGGTGGAAGGAGCAGACGAGCCGGTCTCACGGGCATGTGGAGCAATGACGAACGTTGTAGCATCATCTGGGCTGTCATCCGAGCTCTCCGGCTGACCGAGTGACAGAGCCTCGCGACCCTCCGGGCCGTGACGCCGGAGGTGAGGCGGTCCGGGTCTCGCTCAACCGACACCGTGACGGCCGCCGTCTCCGTGGTCGGCACCGTGATCGGAGCTATCTCCCGGGCGACCCCGTGGCTCGGACGGTGCAGCAAGTGGAAGAGTAGGAGCCACCCGTGGTACCGCCGCAGTAGGGAGAGGATCTCGTAGAAGCCACCGAGGAAGGTATAGTGCCCGATGTGCCGGTGCACATCACCGGAGGAATCTCGCTGCGATGTTGCGAGTCATGCCGAGTAGGCCGTCTCATGTACTCGGTGTCGCCTCCCGTGAGTGCACCGTAGGAAGCCCGATGATGGGCCGCACCCGAGTCTCGGAGTGAATAATGGATGAGAGCCAACGGGTGAGAAACCAAGTGGAGATTCGTGGAAAACCGGGGACACCCGAACCGCCGGAGAAGAAGGTGCTATGCCCGGAGCCGGTAAGCCCGCACTCGTGATCGGCATTTGAGAAGGTCCTACTCCCAAAGTCCGTCCCCGCCGGGCCGACTCGGAGCCGAGGGAAGAATTCCCCGAGGTACCGTGGCACCCGTCTCGCTGAAATAGTGAAGCAATCAAAGTCATAGTCTGCGCCGTGTGTGCCGCTGCTGCCGTAGCCGATGCCGTGCATCCCGGCGAGCTCGTATCTCGGCTAGAGCAATCTCATGCCGCTCCTTCCGCACGCTCCCGGTTGGCAGCCAACCCGTCAAGTACCCGAGTCGCGCTCAATGGCTGCTCCCCGAACCGCCCGCCTCGCATCATGTTGACGAGGGGGAGGACGAACGGAATGTAGTACTCCTCATCATCCTCGAGTCCGAGGTAGTGATCTCATATCCTGCCCTCGCCTTCGCAATCTCGCTTCTTCATCTCGCGCTAGCCGCTCAACTCTAGCATCCCGCTCGGCTCCTGTCTCTCAGAATCGGATCTCCATGGCGAGGAATGACTGGAGGAGCATCTCGCGTGATTCGACAATGGGAAGCATCATAGGAGCCAAACACCTCATAATTCAGCGGATCTTCATATTCCTTTCGATAGAGTCCGGAAGATCACCATTTCTATAGATGAGCCGGGTGATCCAATGAGCATAGTGCATCGAGGCGGTGGTGCTTGAAACTCCCATAGATGACATCTTCCATATCACGAGTATCAAATCCCGGATATCAAAAGGAATCTTTCTCACAAGATGTGACACTACCCACCGCCGGAGCCTAGTGAACCCGTTCCTAAACCGGGTCTAACAAGAATGGTGTATCTCGAATCGATCAAGAACTCGAGCAAGACGTAGCTCATCCCGTGTGTGTCCCGCTCGACCCGCACCAAAGTTAGGTCCAAAGACCTCTCTCATGATCTCGGGAGGTGGCACTACTCCTCCCCGTGCACGGCGGGGTGGCTCAATTCCCGGAAAGCACAAACATGATGTAGCTTGATGGGCCGCTCTGAAATCCCCAAGAAGTTCCCGCTTCCTCACCGGACAAGTTCTCGCCTCGACCACGAATGGTGTATGAAATAAGTGAATGATTTGGAGCAATCCACGGTGTAGCATAGAACTCTAACACCCATTCTCGGAATATATCCGCGATCTTCCAATTAGATCAATCATGCCCGGCCGTGCACCCAAATACTCTCTCAAGGCCGGCCCAACACATGTGAGAAAGTGTCGGCTATCACTGTCCTCTCGCTTGGTAATCTTTGACTTCGCCCGTAAGCCTCTACCAAGGACTTGTGCGTAGCCGTGTAATAAGGTGCACCAGCTCTCTCCGGAAGCAGAAACCGGATATTGATGTCCACCTGTCTCGATAGCCCGTATCTTCTTTGCACCGGCCTTCAACAGCTCCTCCGTACTCAATCTAGGTCCCGTAGAGCCCCCGCCGGGCCGCCTCCTCGTGGAGTAGAAGAGGGACTCGACTCCCGTGGACCGCTGAGCCGTCTCGTCGCCGAAGAGTCCCGACACGGGAGGACCGACGTAATGGAGAAAGATCCTGCTGCTCAAGAGTGGTCTCCTCGCCTCGGGAGCCTCGCCTCGCCTCTCCCGTGCTACCGCGATCCAGGCTCTTGTATCACAATGCCCGCACCCCCGCGAGCTCTCCTCTCGGCACGCTCTCTCGCCGTCGTCGCACGCTGGGCTGCCCGAGAATCAGGTAGGCAACCTTTTTCTTTTCCTCATAGTCACCGTTTTCTTGCCCTTAGCTTTCTCAATCATCTCAGGAAGATTTGGCCTTCTGTGCGGATCATCATCTCCCCCTGAACCCCTGCCTGAATTTTTGCACCTGGGCATGGCTGACACTGCTACTGATCAGGCAATCTGAACACTGAGAGAGGATGAACTGATGTCTTAAGAGGCTTGGCCTCAAACCATACCCTCAAGCTTGGCTTAGGGTTCAACTGCCACTGCCAGTAACCGAATGACACAGCTCGCTGCAAGAATGGAGTAGATAGGGAATATATATAACCATAAGCATGACTAAAGATGCGAAAGCCTATTCAGAAGCAAAGCACTAGGTAAGAATAAGACAGATTATGGTTAATACCTAGACCATGACAATCTCATGTGAAAAAGGTAAGATGACGATGTAGGGCACCTTGCAAGGACAGGGAATCACTGCACAAAGGATTTGATCAGGAATCGATCAAAACAGTGAATGAAAAGCTGGTTTGGGCATTTCATCGAGCAGGTTGAGGGCAGGGTGGTGGCTCACCATGGATCGGCTCCCTCTGAATCTTTATGACGCCTGATGGCGAGCACAAGACAAAGAATCACCGGGGAGACGCCACGGACGGAGCTGGAAGCAAGTTCGCCGAAGAAGATGACGACCTCGAGGGGTCGACGTCAATGGTGTTCACGGTGGCGAGCTGTTGGGGCGGCGCTCAACCGGGGTGACTCTCGCGCGCAGAGTGGGCGCGGCGGCCGGAATGGCGCGCGGCGGTGGCTGGCTGGCGCGTGTGCGTGGAGGAGCAGGGCGGCGCGAGGGCTGGGCGGCGCGGTGCAGTGGTGGTTAGGGTTAGGGCGACCCGTCGGCGGCGTACGGATGGCGAGAAGGAGAAAAACGGCCGCGGGCGATTTGGAATGAAAGAGAAACACTGGGTGGCCCCACACGTCAGATTAAGTGACTCGCGCACTTCCTCATCGCGCCGGACGCGTCTGCGCTGCGTCTGGCGGGTCGTCGGACGCCGAACAGAGACTTCCCAGAATGGTAGCCCAAGTCGAGTCCGTCGGACGCGCAGCAGACGCGGGCGCCGGACGCAGGAGAAACACTGTTACGCGTCCGGCCAGTATTGATCTTCTGACTTTCTCTGCGACTGATCTTCTCAAGGCGCCGGACGCGTCCGCCGGTTTCCAAGTGCGCGTCCGGTGCTCTTTCAAGAGCTGAGTTGAATCCTTTCTCCGCGGCACCTGCTCCCAATTGGTTTCCAAACTTTTGAAGATTCAAATAAACACAGTTTGGAGCCAATATAAGGTCCTCACTCTCAAACCCTCAATTTACAAATAGTTTGCCATAGGCTACACATAATTTTCGAAAATAGGCAATAAACACGAGCGAGGAACAACGTATGGCCATGAGCTTGAGTTTTTAACCAAATAGAAGCGTCAAAAGCTTTCTCAATTCATGGACGAACACAGAGGTTGCTCAAGAGATAAACGAAAAGAAACGAAGAGCAACACACAAGCACATAAAATTACTGGAATTTGAATCTAGGCGGCTTGTCAGGTTTGAACCAAGGGTAAGCTTCTTCACACCTCCGGAGAGTGTTATCTTAACCAAGTTAGACAAGCCCTATATGCATTACAGAAAATTAAACGTGCTCTATAAACAATGCAATGCAACCAACAACACCTTTCATCTCTTCCTTGTGAAGTTGCTTAGGTCAAGGATATTGAGCTCATTCCTTAACCAACAAAAGGTTGATTCATCCAATGGCTTTGTGAAGATATCCGCTAATTGATCCTCACTTCTCACACCTTCTAGAGATATATCCTTTTTAGAGACATGATCCCTAAGAAAGTGGTGGCGGATATCTATATGCTTTGTGCGAGAGTGTTGAACCGGGTTGTTTGCAATCTTCACTGCACTTTCATTGTCGCACAAGAGAGTCACTTGACCAAGATTCACACCGTAGTCAAGGAGGGTTTGTTTCATGTACAAGATTTGTGCACAACAAGCCCCCGCTGCTATATACTCGCTTCGGCCGTGGATAGAGCAACACTGTTCGCTTCTTTGATGACCAAGAGACAAGTGACCTCCCAAGCAAATGGCACCCTCCGGATGTGCTTTTTCTATCAATTTTGCAACCGGCATAATCCGAATCGGAATAGCCAACAAGTTGGAATCTTGCTCCTTTGGGATACCATAAGCCAATGCTTGGGGTGAGCGCAAGTACCTAAGGATCCTCTTGACAAAGACTCGGTGAGCTTCCTTAGGATCGGCTTGAAAGCGAGCACACATACACACACTAAACATGATGTCGGGCCTAGATGCAGTGAGGTACAACAAGCTACCGATCATAGAGCGGTAAAGAGTTTGATCCACAGAGTTACCTTCCACATCAAGGTCGAGATGCCCATTAGATGCCATAGGTGTGTTGATTGGCTTGCAATCCTTCATATCAAACCTCTTGAGGAGGTCCTTGGTGTACTTCTCTTGTGATATGAAGGTCCCTTCCTTCAATTGCTTGATTTGAAAACCAAGAAAGAAGGTGAGCTCGCCAATCATAGACATCTCGAACTCTTTTGACATCATGTCACCAAACTTCTTGCATTCTTCTTCATTTGTTGAGCCGAAGATGATATCATCAACATATACTTGACAAATGAAGATCTCTCCATTAAGCTTCTTGGTGAAGAGTGTGGTGTCAACCTTCCCGATGATGAACCCCTTCTCAATGAGGAGGTCCCTAAGGCGCTCATACCATGCTCTAGGGGCTTGCTTGAGCCCATAAAGTGCCTTGGACAACCTAAAAACATGATTAGGACAGCTAGGGTCTTCGAACCCGGGAGGTTGATCAACATAAACAAGCTCATTAATGAAACCATTAAGAAATGCACTCTTCACATCCATTTGAAATAGTTTCATTTCATGGTGTGAAGCGTATGCAAGGAGGATACGGATGGCTTCAAGTCTTGCAACGGGAGCAAAGGTCTCTCCAAAGTCTAGGCCTTCAACTTGAGAGAATCCCTTTGCCACGAGCCTTGCCTTGTTTCTCACAACATTGCCTTGGTCATCTTGCTTGTTGCGCAACACCCACTTGGTACCTATGATTCTTGCATTCTTGGGACGCTCTTCAAGTGTCCAAACCTTGTTGCGGGTGAAGTTGTTCAATTCTTCATGCATGGCATTCACCCAATCCGGATCTTGAAGAGCTTCACCTACATCTTTTGGTTCAACACAAGAAACAAACGAGTGATGTTCAAGAAAACTAGCAAGTCTTTGAGATCGAGTCATTACACCCCTTGATGGACTCCCTATGATTTGATCTTGTGGATGATCGTGGAGTTTGGGAATTCTCTTTTCAACCACTTGTGGAGTAGGTTGAGGAGCATCAACATCTTGAGCTTGTGCCTCTCTTTGTTCATGGGAAACATGAGTATCTTCATTTTCAGTCATCCCATCTTTTTCTTTGTCATCTTGAGGCACACTTGAAGAAGAGGAAGGCTTGTCAATGACTTGCACTTCATCATCATCTTCTTTAGGCTTGACGTCACCCACCGGCATGTTCTTCATTGCTTCCCTCAATGGTTCATCACCTACATCATCAAGATTCTCAATTGCTCCTTGGGAGCCGTTAGATTCATCAAACTCCACATCATATGTTTCTTCTATCAAACCGGTGGCATGGTTGAATACTCGATATGATTTGGATTTTGATGAGTAACCAACAAGAAAACCAATATCACAACGTCTTTGAAACTTCCCTAGGTGTTGCCTTTTCTTGTAGATGTAGCATTTGCAACCAAACACCCTAAGTAGGAGACGTCCGGCTTCTTCCCATTGAGAAGTTCATAGGGGGTCTTGCCATGAAACTTATGGAGATATAACCGGTTTGATGCATAGCATGCTGTGTTGATAGCTTCAGCCCACAAGTTCTCTGGAGTGTTGTACTCATCAAGCATTGTTCTTGCTAGAGTGATCAAGGTCCGGTTCTTCCTCTCAACTATGCCATTTTGCTGAGGTGTGTAGGTGGATGAGACTTCATGTTTAATCCCAACTTCATCACAATAAGCTTCAATGTTGGTGTTGTCAAATTCTTTGCCATTGTCACTTCTAATTTTCTTGATCTTGACATCAAATTCATTTTGAGCTCTCTTTGCAAACTTCTTGAAGCAAGGGGTGGCTTCGGATTTGTCATGAAGAAAGAAGGTCCATGTGTATCTTGAGAAGTCATCAACAATCACTAGACAATGGAGTTTCCCACCAAGGCTCTTGTATGTGGTTGGTCCAAACAAGTCCATGTGCAGCAGCTCTAGCACTCTTGAAGTTGACAGAAAAGCTTTGGTTGGATGAGTGTTTGCAACTTGCTTGCCGGCTTGACATGCACTACAAGGTTTGTCCTTTTCAAACTTGACATCTTTCAAGCCCCTCACTAACTCTTTCTTCAAAAGCTTCTTGAGTGTACTCATCCCAACATGTGCTAGCCTCCTATGCCACAACCACCCAAGTGAAGTCTTGGACAAAGAAAACAAACATTCGATTTGCATCTTCGGAGGTGAAATCCACTAGATAGAGATTGTTGTATCTAAAGCCTTTGAATATCACAACTTGAGTCTTCTTTCTTTGACACTATCACTTCCTTCTCATCAAACAAGCATTTGAATCCAAGATCACACAATTGACCCACTCGACAGCAAGTTGAAGCTTAATGGTTTAACATAAAGCACATTTGACAAAGAGTGATCATTTGATATTGCAACTTTGCCCAAACCCTTGACTTTGCCCTTTGAATTATCACCAAATGTGATTCTATCTTGATTTTGCTCCCCTTCATCTAGTGAGGCAAACATACGAGGTTCACCGGTCATATGTTGAGTGCAGCCACTATCAATAACCCAATGACTTCCACCGGTCCCGTAGTTCACCTACACACAAGAGATCAAGCTTGAGGTTTAGGGACCCAAACTTGTTGAGGGCCCTTGACTTTCTCTACTAGAGACTTTGCAACCCAAATTTGCTTAGGCCTATTCTTATTGGGGGGACCTAAGAAGGTGACATTCACTTGTCCTTTTGAATCCTTTCTAACCACATAATGAGCATTGTATGCAAAGGGTCTAGCATGCTTGGGCAAGGGTTGTGGTGGTGGAGTTTCACACTCATGAGCAAAGTGACCTTCTTGTCCACACTCAAAACATCTCTTTGGCTTTGGCTTTGGCTTTTGCTTTTGTTGACTTGCTTGCTTTGCTTGATGTTGCTTCTCTTGATGTGACTTGAACCCAATGCCACTTCTATCGGTCTTCATCACGGTGTTCATCAACAGCTCACTTTGAAGTGACTTTCCTTTTGCAAACTTGCTCAATCCAATCTTGAGGTGTTCCTTCTCTTGCTTGAGCTTCTTGTTCTCTTCTAGAAGTGACTCATTTGTTGATTGCTTCAAGCATGACATCTCAAAGTGGAGTCTTTTGTTCTCTTCTTTGAGCTTTTCATTCTCAAGTGCTAGTCCTTCATCTTCAATAGTGACGGTGTGACTGATTTTTGCTTGTTCAAGATCCTTCTTGAGCTTTTCATTTTCATTCTTTATCTTGACATAGTCATCATAATTCTCGGTCACCACCACCGACTTGCCTTTGCTTTGCTAGCACCTTGCTCAATGATCTCATCACATGATGTAGCTACATCATTCTTAGCAACATTGTTAGTAGCCTCATGTGTTTCGGCAAGAAGCTCATAAGCCATCGCTAGATTCCCATGATCAACTTTAATAGTTGTGTACTCCTCTTTTAGAGAGCTATAACTAGATTTGAGCTCATCATGCTTCTTCTCAAGGTTCTCATTTTCAACTTTAAGCTCTTTTGAAGAAGCTTTGAGTTCCTTGAGTTTAGAAGACATGATTTCATTTTGATCTCTAAGCTCATCATTAGTTTTCTCGCATAGCTTCCATCTTTTCTAGAAGAGAAGTATTTTCACCGTCAAGCTCATCACATCTTCCTCTAGTCTTAATGATGGTTTTTGAGTACTTTCTAAGCAATTTGACAAGCTCATCATAGGTAGGTGACTCATACTCATCATCACTATCACTTTCACTACCACTATCATCACTATCACCATGTTTGGAATGTACCTTCTTTTCACTTTTAGCCATAAGGCAAAAGTGGGATGGAGTAGATGATGATGGCAAGATTTGTGGAGGTGGTGAAGATCCAATGCCAATAGCAGCAACACCTTCATCATCACTTTCCTCATCGGATGACCCACAAGAGGATTCAATATTGGTGAGCCAATCACCAACAATATATGCCTTGCCATCCTTCTTCTTGTGATACTCTTTCTTTTCTTCCTTCTTCTTGTGATGCTTGTCTTTCTTCTTCTTTTCTTTTTCTTCATCATCACTTGAGTCATCCTTCTTGTCCTTGCCCTTCTTCTTCTTGTACTTCTTGTCTCTTGGAGGCTCCTGGACATTGATGAGCTAGATGTCCAGTCTTGCGGCAATTGAAGCACTCCATTTCGGAGATGGGCTTCCTTTTGCTACTTGTGAAGAACTTCTTCTTCTTGCCATCAAACTTGACACCATTTTTGTTGAGCTTCTTCAACATCTTGGTGGTCTTCTTCACCATGAGAGCAAGACTCACATCATCAATTTCAGCATCACTAGAATCATCATGAGTTGCCTTGGCCTTGCCTTTTCTTGAGTGACTTGCATTGAGGGCCAAATCTTTCTTCTTGGATGATGAGCCATCCTCGGGGGTGAGATGCATGTACATCTCATGAGCATTGATCTTTCCCAATATTTGAGTCGGTGTAGCATTGGAAAGATCACCTTGGTGAAGCACGGTGACAATGTGCCCATATTTCTCAATGGGGAGGACACATAGGATCTTTCTTGCAACATCGGATGGCGACATTTGATTGAGTCCAAGCCCATTGAGTTCCTCTACAATAGTGTTCAAACGGGAATACATCTCATTAGCACTTTCATTAGCTTTCATCTCAAAAGAATTTAACTTGCGCATAACAAGATGATAGCGTTCCTCACGCTCACTCTTAGTTCCCTCATGGAGCGCACAAAGGTCGGACCATAGTGCATGGGCGTCCTTGTGGTTCCTAACGCGATTGAACACATCCTTGCAAAGACCGCCGAATATAGCGTTCCTTGCCTTTGCATTCCACTTCTCATAGTTAGCCTCTTCACCGACAAGGCTAGCTGAATCCTTGGGTTTTGGGAGTCCTTGAGAAGCGGCACGGAAGCATCCAACATCTATCGCTTCTAAATGTGCTTCCATGCGAATTTTCCAATAAGGAAAATCATCTCCCTCGAACATGGGAGGAGGTCCATCCCCATGGGACATCTTTACTCTAGGCGGTTAAGCCTAATTTAGAGCAAACAGGCTCTGATACCACTTGAAAGGATCAAGATGCCCAAGAGGGGGGGTGAATTGGGCTAATTCTAAAAATTCTTGCGGAATTAAACCTACTAGCCCATGATTCACCCTATTGTGCCTATGTGTGTTCCTAGACAACGATCAACTAAAGTTTTGCACCCTAAGTTCCAATCCTATTCTAGCATGGCAATTCTAGGAAAGTAATTGCAAGAATGTAAGAGCTAGAAAATAAATGCGGAAATTAAGGGGACAGGAACACGGCGATCTTTTTCCCGAGGTATCGGAGAGTCGCCACTCTCCACTAGTCCTCGTTGGAGCACCCGCGCAAGGGTGTAGCTCCCCCTTGATCCTCGCAAGGACCAAGTGCTCTCTAGGGCTGATTCTTCGTCGCTCCGACGCGGTGAATCGCCAAGAACCGCTCACAAGATGAGTTGGGTCATCCACAAGCACCGCCGGATGATCACCAAGCTCCAATCACCACCAAGCCGTCTAGGTGATGGCGATCACCAAGAGTAACAAGCACAAACTCTCACTTGACCTCGCAAAGCCTAGGGAGAAGAGTGGATGCACACTAGCTACTCTCGATCGCTCATGAACTCATGGATTCTCAAATCTCTTCAAGTCATGAGGCTCTTGCAACTCTCCTGCTCTCACAAGGTGGCTATCAGCTGATGAAATGAGCAAGAGAGACTCGAAATGGTGGGGGTGAGGTAGTATTTATAGCCAAAGGCCAAAATCCAACCGTTACCCAAAATTTCAGCTCAGACGTGAGCGCCGGACGCGTCCGGGCACTCACCGCCGGACGCGTCCGGTGCTTTATGGAGTTCAAACGGCAACCTAGCCGTTGGGCTATAGTGCGGGCTCCGACGCGTCCGGCGCCCTCGAGTCCGACGCGTCCGGCGCGCGATCGACCCGAAACCCGAGCAAGCTGACTCCAAAAAAACTCTCTTCGGTCCGCGTCCGGCGCACGCCGGGGCACGCCAGGGCCACGCGTCCGCCGCTCGGGCGCACCAAAGGACAGCTTTACCATGCGCGGACGCGTCCCGGCGCCCACCAGGCTTCGACCGGTGAAATGAAATGCCCTAGGTTATACCTTTGCCTTGCGCATTTTCATCTCCACCGCCGTCCGGCGCTGTGACACTCTTGGTCCGTCGAGCTCCCGTTTCCACTTGATACGCGATCCTTTGAAAACGGTGATAACTCCAAACACTCTCAGGGCTCTCAGGGCTCTCACTTGATACACGAAAGTACCCTGAGGGGCTCGCATTGCGTCGCCGGAGGACCAATCACTCGGCACCACCAATCGCTCAACAGCGCCAGCCCTGGACATATATGTAGACGAGATTCCGTAGCCCGACTCCCACGGCCATGCATTATCTGGCACGTCAGAATCGCTTTAAGATCCGCGCGCGATTCCCACCCTTCTCATCCCCTGCTCTTCCTAACACTGTGTCCCACCATCCCATTCCATCCTCCCATTCCCGTTCCTGCTGTACCATGCGCACTCCTGAGCGGATGAGGGTTGGTGCTTGGTGGAGCAAAGCTGTGGACAACGCCAATGGAAGCGCTGCGCTGGAGATAATGCTGGAGATAATGGTGGGTGGCCTTGCAAGTTGCGACGCAGCGCTGAAGCTTGAGCTGCGCGGCGATGCAGCGAGGCGTTGAAGCAAGCTCGGGTGGCGGCGCATCCTCTGCATACTACGGAGGGAAGTTAGAGACCTTTACGGTACTCAAATGGGCCTTGGCCCAGACGCTCCAGCCCATAAGGAACATAGCTTATATGTCTTTTATTTTATACATCAGGGAGAAAATAGAAAAAATGGAATATAAAAAAACTCAAGATTAAGATATCCTTTACAACAAATAGTGTAAAATATGGGATTTGCTAAAAACCAGTCGCCTGGGTTTTTTTTTCAAAAATCCCAGGCGACGTGCTGAACCGTTGGATCAGCATCCAACGGCTAGATCTGCATCCGGTACACACACGCACTCTTTCTCTCGTTTCGTCTCTCGTGCGCTACCGGGTCCGCAAATTGCACCCGCAAACCAACCTGCCACCTAACGGGCCCGCAAAAACTTAACGGGTATAAGATCCGAAACCCGCTAACTCGCCTCCGTGCTCATTTGGGCCACAATTCAGCTATCGGCCCAATAAAAGCATACACGAAATTACAGCTCGCCGCTGCACCCTCTAGCAAGAAAGAAAATATATGTCCGGCCGTCACCATCTTGCTTTTGTCTTCTCTGTTGCTTTGTCGATGTAGTTATCCAAAGTAATCTGTAGGATCCACAAACACTATTTTTTGTTACGATCAAAATTTCTCAACATATACTAACTGGGTCATGTCCATGAGAAATGCCAAAAGGTATTATTGATTCACGGTTAGTTTATCACTTTATCTTAGACTATCATAAGGTTCCACACACTGACTATTACCGAGACTATCATTCCAACGAAGATAGGATAATATGTAAATTACAATTACAATGAGCATCCTTTTTAGCCAACTTGACCACAAGACCACAGGACAAGCACATCACATGTTTACTTAGACATCTAAAGAAAATATGCTCCACTAAAAGGTTTCAGCACACGCTTCTTTGATGAAGTGTGAACATATTAATCTTCAACAAGCAAGATTCATCTTTATGCCGTGAGAAAGTTCAGTAACTTAAGATGCACAGACTCACAAATGACCACAACACTAGCATCACAAAACTGTAGTATGCAATTGCACATGTTTGGCACTATAATTACAGAGAATTGAAGTATGCAATTTGCTAATTATGAATGTGCAATTTACAGAAAAAAGGAGTTGCTAAACATAATGTAGGTTCCTTTTGACCGTATGATGACATAGGCTTCAAAAGTATAAAACTTCATAGAGATCAATATTTATTTACACGTCAACTAGGATCTTGAGTGCTTGAGAATGCTTACCAACGAGATGATCACAATGCCAGTCTGTAGCGTGTTGCTCCCGTGTGTGCCGGGACATCTCATAGTTCTCTAGCTGCAGCGTTCTCTGATTTTAGGTAGCTCTCGCTCGCTTGAGGTTTGCCTCAAGTGCCTCCTCTGATTCACTGTCCCTCATCTCAAGATTGGCTGTATTAAAATGAGCAGTCAATTTCTTGTCAGATGTTTTACTGCATCAACAGAGTTAGAGGTAACTGAATGGAGTCCTACTTCCTAGGTTCTCAAGAAATAGAATTTGAGTCCAAATGCACATATTCTTATTTATCAAAGGTAAAGAGGTAATAAGGTTTTGTACGCTCCCCGGTGAAGCCACAAAGTTCGTGTATCATTAAAATACTCAGAAATGACCTATTGAATACATCACTAAAGTATAGAAATGTAGAAGACAAGACAAATGAGAGGTGTGTGTTGACACAAATCACAAATAATTACCATACTTGTCCTTGATCCAAGCTCAATACCAAATACAACCAAGTTCAGTTTCTTCTACATTTCCCTGCAACAGACCAACATGTTCATCCCATTAGAACATCACTGACTTGTCTGAGGTACACCATACATAAACTAAGATACACATACAAATCAAAGAGGACAAATGAGAGGTGTGTGTTGACCCAAATCACAATAAACAGATTGGAACATGTTTTAGCACATATCACAAAAGACAATTTTTTTCTATGTAAGGACAGATCATAATTTTTTCTATGGGAGCACAAGGATTAAAAAATGAACAATGAATATCATCTTCAAATATTAGAAAACAAGAATATAAAAATTGCACATTTTGAACAGTGCAAATACTACATATTGTTATTGCAATTATAATGTACATGTATATAAATGCATCTAAACCACTAATCCAACCTGCTTAGGGAATCCCATAAACGAGCAATCGGATGGCTCCTCAAAGGAATCCCATAAACCAAGACTTGTCCTGCACAACACTGATAAAAAAATCAACATCAACATCTCTGTGAAGAATCTACCAGAATGTGGAGGACAGTTAATACTACACTCTCTGTAGGCAACAAACAGAAATTGCACTTGCCATGTGAATTCTCCTGCATGACCTTGCATAGCTCATCAACAACCTAAAAAAATATAAAAAGGGGAGAAGCAATTAGAGAAAATCAAACACAACACAAGATACAAACTACGGTTCAAAATGCATGGTCAAACAAGAGATCCCACTTGTTTTTGTATAGCCAAGCCCACCCACTACAAGATGAAGATCTGCGATCTACAACATTTTCACACGCAGAGACAAATGGCCATTGATTAAAACAATCCAAGTACATATATAACACTAGTCTCGCCAAGCCTATATAAATAAAATGATCAATTTACTACGTGAGGTAAAATATCCATCCCGAACATTAGTAGTTCAAACAATAGAACAAGACAATGACAGAAGGACAAAGGACAAAATTTTCTCACTAGATCGAAACAAGCGAATGACGGAGAGGAACAATCACAATGACAAGAGGGACAATCTTTTTTCTATGGAAAGACAATAGACAAAATTTTCTCACTAGATCGAAACAAGCGAATGACGAGGAATAATCACAATGACAAGGGACAATCTTTTTTCTATGGAAAGACAATAGACAAAGATTTCTCACTAGATCGAAACAAGCGAATGACAGAGGAACAATCACAATGACAGAGGGACAATCTTTTTTCTATGGAAAGACAATAGACAAAGATTTCTCACTAAATCGGCACAAGCACAATAGACAATGGACAATTTTTTTCTATGGAAGGATAATAGACAAGCCCTAAACCTAGGCCAAAGACAAGTGAAAAAAAGGATGGGATATATTAGCACAAGAACAAAGACAAGAAACAATTTTTTTTCTATGGCAGGACAATAGACAGAAGCCCTAAACCTAGGCTAGCACAATTAAAAAAAAGGATGGAATATATCAGCACAGGTACAAAGACAATTAACAATTTTTTTCTATGGTAGGATAAGGACAAATAAGAGGGGTGTTGGCACAAATCACAAGAGACAATTTTTTTTCTATGAAAGAACAAGGATAAATAAGAGGTGTGTGTTAGCACAAATCACAATTAACAAAGTTCAAGATGCGTTAGCACAAATCACAAGAGACAATCATAGCTAGGGCTACCCGACCAAATATGGACACACGGACACCACACAAGCCCAAGCCCAGTAATTGCACGTATATAATCCATGTCTAACAATAAACAAGGCACAATGAATATATATAACTGAGCTTGAAAAGTTACAGAACATATATATATAAATTGCATATTTAAGATAGTGCAAGTAGTACTTGCTGATATTGCAATTATATTTTATATGTATATAATTAAAAAATTTGACTCATATATATGAACCTTGCTATGAGTACTCAGTAATGTTAACTTGTCCTGGTGAAAAAGGGAACACACGAGAAAGCACATTTAATAGAACTCGGACTATGTTAGCACAAAGACAAATCTGATTCTAGGTTTGTATTGAGACCTCACAAGGAGGGCTTCTAACCATCTAAGCATAGAGCCGAAGTCATTTTTTAGTAGGGAACAAAGCCATGAAAAGTGGCTTCAGCCAAAGGCTCTAGCTACAACACTGGAGACGTGCCAAATGCACATGTATGCTGCAAATGTAGACTATGTAAACAAACAAGGTGGTGTCATGCACCTATGCACAAAGACAACTCGAACTAGAATCGTGCATCACAATCGGATTCTATTCCGGCCACAAAAATTACTTAACAATATCAAGAAAAAACAAACAAACAAAAGCGAAAAAGGAAACTAAGGATGGAGTGTGTTTAATTAGAAAGTTACAGAGGCTAATTATGAAGGTAGATGTAACTCGAAATTGGAAATAGACATCTCTCTCCATGTTCTCGTTGCAAACCTGTCACCTAAGGTCCAACTCTTAAATGGATGATAGCGGTAACAAACATATCTAGACGAGCATAAAAGCAGAGCAAACAACCGAAACCAGACCTGAAATCATGAACCAAATATACAGCTCCATGTGTGAACTAGCTAGAGAAAAAGGAGTTTCTCGATAGAAGATCGACATGCATTGCATAGATAATGATGAACAGACTTGCTGGGATAGTCTATTTGATCAGAAGTGCAAAACTTCAGAAGCTTGAGTGTCTGTAAGGAATAGCAGCTAAGCTGAAGCTACACCCTCTACGGAGAGTAGAATTGATCGCTCAGATGTAATTGTTTTCTTTAAGAGATCACTAGATTAAATGAAATTGCAAACTCATCTAACCAAGAAGGAATTTAGGTAAACTAACTGAAGGTATCACTACCTGATAATTCACAGATCAACACTAAACAACAACAATTACAGGTAATGGGACAAAGCATGTCATTCAAAGCCATGATGACTTGGTTAGGCTTTCTCTTCCCAAAACTAGTGTAGAAGTCAATCAAACACTCCCTGAAGCAACATCATATTCCAACAAGTAATGGGACAAAGCATGTCATTAGAACATAAAGGATATTCAACAAGTACACCATGATCAAAGTTAACAAGATCTCTTCCCGGATCAGACCATCATCTTTAGATTCCCATAGCTTAAACAATGAGTCAATCATTTCCATTTTTGGGGACTGGGTGCAGACAGAAGCTCTGTGTTTCGAGATAAGAAAAACAAAAACAAAACAAAAACTGTCACAACAGCTGCTATTTATTATGTATAACAGAAAATTACAAAAATCATACTTACAGTAGCAATTGACGGTACATCAGAATGTCCAGGAGACCCGTGGCTGACATCCATCCCCGTGGATAACTCGAAGAAATTCAAGAGGCAAACTAGCCCAACAGTTGCTCTATACCACAGGCACTGGGTCGTGCAGCTCATGGACAACATCATAAGATTTCCTGCAATGACCCGAAAATAAACCTGACCTCGAATCCCCTCCTACACAAGCTCCCAAAACCATTACATCACGCATGATGCTACATCCTGAGGACCAGTTGAGTTCCACCAAAAGCCATTGCACTCTAACTCCTAGCTGATATCCCAAAGGGCCTAAATAATCAAAAGAAACAAGTGTTAAACAAATTAGACGGTTGCATATCTTAAACTGAAATATTATACAAACGAAAAGATTATTCTCTTTTTAGCCAAAGCTAACCCTGAATCCACAAGACAAACATCATCAACTCATCAAAGTCATCTTACAACCAACAGAACATGTTTTTAGACATTTCAGAGAAGATTTAATAACAACCAAACACTACAAAAAAGTCAAACAAACAAACGCTACTTTCACATGAAACTGTAGTTCAATCAAGTAAAAGAATCTAAATGAAAATGTAAAACAACAACACCTGTCATTCAAAAAGGGACTTGGACAGCTGGACCTCTTGCTTCACAGACTATGTTTTGCACTACTACTCCTACATGTGGCACAAACTGTCAAACTTTGCAAGGAGGGAAGTCTCGGTTAAATTAACAAACCGCCAAACCGACAAATTGGCTCATAATGTAGTTGTTGTGTTACAATTCCAACCGGCATTTAACTTTAGTTACAAGAGACACATGAGCAAATGGTACACAAAGGGTATGGATTACTTTGCTATATCTGAATGCAGTAGCGCCACTGCCAATAGTACACAACACCTAAAAAAAAAAGAAGGAGATTAGTTAACAAAAAAATTTACTCTTAAGTCCCACTACACCATATAACACTGAAATGAAGATATAGATGGTTCTAAAATTATATTATGCAGTCACATCATCCAAACCCCATCTGCAGACATCTATTTTTATTCACCATATAACACTAAAATCAAGTTATAGATGGTTCTAAAATTATATTATGCAGTCACATATGCTCATCATCCAAACCCCATAAATCTGTTTTTATCCATTTTCTACACAGAAATCTGTAAAACAGAGTCAGTTGCTCTGTTTTGGACGTTGATGACTCTAATCTTCAATCTCCAATTGAAAAAAAAAAAAGAGCTATAAATTCTACAAATTTGCAGAATCAGAATGAGCACAAACCCTGGACTGCATACATTTAATACAGAAATCTACCACACCTATCATCACACTAGAGAACACAGACCAATAAAAATGGACTAAACACACTTCTCAAACTCTTGCAAAGAAAACAGCCAAGACTGCATGCTAGAACAACAATGCTCCAATTACAATAAACCATACATGAATACTGCAGCCAACCATACCTTGACTCTATTAAAGAACAAAGAGACAGAGCAAATCATCATTTACATGAACTAAATAAACAGAGTTGCAACAAGCCTGCCCAATGCTCGTACTGCAAAAAATATCGAACACTGGAATCACTACACATCCCACTACACTCCTGTCTGCTTGATTTGAATCCCCAGGATGCAAAATCCCCAAACACATCGACATGGCATAGACCAGCAGCAGCAGACTCGTCAACAATACCCAAAAAAAATGCACCTAACAAGAACGGAATCAGATCTGCAGTTCGTAAATTATCCATAATCAGCATTTCGACATTCCAACGAATCCTCCACCACACAAAAAGCAAAAACCCATTGCAATCCGGAGAAACAACACCAGAATCCTGCTCAACTAAGGCAACTCCGCCCTCCATGGAATTGACGCACACATAAATCTTGCCCACCGCCACAAACACCATCTTAACCTACCGCCGACAACCACCATTCCCCACTCCCCTCCCCACATCAACCAAACAACCAGCCAGCTCTACAAAATCCCTCACAAATGAAACGATATACCGAACAAGGGAGAGGCAGAGGAAGCCCCCGAACATACCGGACGAGCACAAGCTATGGCGGCAGAGGCTCCGCCGCGACTGTACGGAGAGGAGCACGGAGATGGGAAGAGGTATCGCCGGTCGGAGTTGGGAGTCGTAGATGAAGCCGACGGAGATCTACCGCACGAGCACCCACAGATGCCGGAAAAACATCCCTACGCACGCGCAGCAAGCGGGACCATCGTCGTCACCTTTGCCATCGCCATCGCCATCGACGAGGAGACAGCAAGTGAGGAGACGGGAAGAGGCGAAGTGGACGAGAGAATGGGGAAAGTGACCACTCCCCTTGACTGGAATCGAATCCTTGGAAAAGGACCCGATAAGCATGGGCGGACCCGACAAACAAGGGCGGACCCGTGACAGAGTGGCGCAGGCGTCGCCGCCGCTCGCGTCAGCCCGCGCGCGCCACGTGTCGCCTGGCACAAAGGACAAATTCCAGACGACGACAACATAGGAATTCTGGTAAAATATATTCTGATAAGAAATTTTCGTCCAAAAGGAACATGTAGATTATAGATAGATTTCATAAATCCTCAAAGAAAATACTGAAATCGATATTTGTCTATAGCAACACATCGTATGTATTATAAAATAAAATATTTTGTCTAAAATTTTTTTATGCTTTGCAACTAAAATGTCTATAGATTTTAAATTAAATAAAAATTTCAATAAAACATATAAGTATAAATGTTTTAAAAAGTATAAATATTTTAAAAAATATTTGATATTTTTCTCGTTGCAACGCACGGGCATATTCGCTAGTATATCTATATCTATACCTCTTTACCTAATTATTAATTGAGGAAATTTCCCACACCTATTTTGTCCGCCTACACAATAGTCCGTTTAGGATTATACCTCCGCCTATCGGTTAAAAAAACTGTGTATTCTAGGAATCGTCTATCTAAAAAGAATCATGATTTCTCTCTTAAAATAATTTATTAAAACGTCTACTAATCCAAAAAAAAAATCTCCTGTAAAAATTGTGTTTTAGATGCACAATGAGGCAATTCAGAGTTGGAATACCTCACAACATTAGCCCAAAAATTCAGTTACGTGTAGGTGCATGTGCATGTCAATTGCCGAAACCACCTATTTACCAAGTGTCCGGATGTTTACCGAGGGCAACGGATCAGGTGCAAACCAAACCCTTCGTGAAAACCCGTGCAAACCATGGCAAAAAAGTTGTCTAAATTCACCAAAAAAAATCACACATGTAGATGATATGATACACAACCTTGTAAAATATCTTATTCAAACTCGACTTGGTTTGTGAGATATAAAAATAACAATCTTTATAGAGTGCCTTGTTGTCCGGATGTTTGCCGAGTATCTTGGCTTCGACACCCAGCAAAGCACTCCTCAGTTTATTCTCACTGTCCACGACACTTTTTTTTTGCCGAGGGTCATGTTAGTCTTTGTCCGACAAAAATGTACTCGACAAAGAGTTGTTTACCGTCAAAATTTAAGACGAGTGTACTATGTCGGCAATGCCTTTGCCGAGTGTCTTTTGGGTTGTGGCTCTCGACAAAGCAGCTGATTCAGGTACTGATCGAAAGAATTTTCTATTAGTGTTAAGGTGGGGAGTTCGATCACAAAACAATTGAAATGCATGAGCCCGATCATAAGATAAGCATCCTTTGCCTACATGAATTCGAGTAGAGGTGTTCGAACATGTTATAGATTTTGATTCAAGATGAACGAGAATGTATGACACGACTGTTGAACAAATCTTCAGAATTTCACATCGTCCAAGTGAATGGACTACAAATTATCCAGTTTGTTTTGCTAAAAGTCAAGCTAAAAAGTATTGTTCATTGATTTATCATAAGAGAAAAACGTTGTATGATAGGGAAAAGTTTAAGTGAACAGATCCATAGCAACGCACGGGCATATTTGCTAGTAATAATAAAAGGCCAAAATTTCAGTCTGCTGTTCTATCCGCTAATTTTTCTGTCCGCTTGCCTCCCTCCGGTTCCCAAGTAATTTCCAATCCAAATTGGAACCGGAAACCGTGAAAGAATAAAAAAATCGTTAAACCCAAATCAGACTACCTTTACAGCGCCCTTTACAAATCAAATTACCAAAAATCGATTCCTTCATCCATATACACGAAACGATTGACGAGCATGAAATAAGAAATCAAGAGAAGAGAAAATATTGAATCAAGAAAATCACATGGGGTCAAGTGTACATGCCGCCCCGGGCATCAGAGCAACGCTGCCGGCCAGGTCCGCCTGCAGCTGCGTCACCTCCCACCGTGCGCGCCGCCAGCCAGGTGCGCCTCCACTGCCTTCGCGTGGCCAGGCCAGACCTGGTCCGCCCACCACGCCGTCGTCTCCCACCGCACGACGGCTAGAGGCAATGCTGCTTCCCCGCACGCCAAGCCAGGGCTGGTAGGCTCACCGATGGAGGAGAGCAGCAGAGACCGGGCCTAACAATGGTGTCCAGTGGCGAGTTCTAGCTCTTGGACCCATCGAGAGCGCTGAGCGCGCTTGCCTGCGAACCCGACGAAGAGGCGCGTCACGTCGAAGAGCTCATGGCCGTCCCTCCCCAGCCGGTGGAGGCCGAGCCGGATTGGGCACAATCCTCCACAGCATCTTCGGCTGGCTGGCCAGACCGGCACGGCACCATCGTCATTGCCTAGCTTTGGAGCCACCACCGTGCCGGCGGTGGATCCATCCACGACACCAGCACCTGTCGGCTGCCGCTGGTATCCATGCAGACAACGAGGTCGAGATGAGATGGGAGGGGAACCGAAACAGGGAAGGAGATTTGAACAGGTTGCGGCTCAGATCCGGGTTGATTGAGGTTTCGGATCTGGATTTTGTATGCATTGCGAGAGGTTTGCTAGAAGGAGAATAAGCTCGTGCTAGAAGTTCCCTTCGGCATACACTTTCCCTGGAAACAAATGGACAGGAGAGTGGAAACAAATGGACAGAAGAGCACCGCGCCCGTGCGTGGTGTTGTAGGCTTGTGACTCGTCTTTTTTTCCATCTGATGAAGCACGGAGAAACCGAGGAGAGGAGACGCGTGTGCATATGGAGGAGAAGAGAGGAGACGCGTGTGCATATGGAGTAGAAAGCCGACAAGTAAAGTAGGTGATGCCACGTACAGTACATATATGTGTGCATATGGAGTAGAAAGCCGAGAAGTAAAGTAGGTGATGCCATGTACAGCACGTATATCCTCTATACTTTGATTTTCTTGAAATATTCTCCACTCGATTTGGCTTACGGCATCTTAAAATAATCTAGCAAAACAAAAAACTAAGAAAATATGGTATTGCATATATTAAAATGTGGTATGTATATATCTCCATGTATACCACTATTTATATATCATAATAAAGAGCCAAATTTTTTGCCATTTTTTGGTATGGTCTTTTTTTGAACCTAATGTACTTTTAACAGTTTCAGCTTCATCAGTTGAAAAACAAACTGCTCTAATAGTAGAGCAAATTGTTGTACCAGATGGGTCCAAAATAGAAAAAAAAATAGAAAAAAATTACACCTCAGCCACCACCGCGATCTACTTCACCGAAATATAGAATGGAGAAAGTACCTTTATCAATACTTATTAGTTCAACCTAAGAAAATAATTGATTCATTCATGAATAGAAATTTGTTGTGTGCCAATAATGTCGCAGAAGATATCACAACAAACTTCATGAACAATGTTAGATTATTGGCCCGTAAAGATTGAAAATTGATGGTAATGATATATTTTTTCCCATCACCCGTTGCAACGCACGGGCACTTTTGCTAATAGCCTTTTTAATTGGCAAAATTTCAGTCCGCCTTTTCTTTCCACCTATCTTTCTTCCGCCTCCCTCCCTTCAGAACTTTTTTCTACCCTTCCGTACGGTCTGCAATCTATAGAGTTCGTATTCGTGTAGAATTAGGAGAGAGACACAACTGATTATAAATAAATTAATTTATGCACCAAAAACCTACCGATAGAACTTCTTGTATGTGGAGGTGTATAGGCCGTTTCAGGCCTTGGCCCATGTGATATTTCATTTACCCTTTTTTTTAAATAATAATAATAATAAATGACGTATGCATAAGTTTACTTAAATCATGACCAATACTGTAAATAACTAATGTAAGGTTGTCAATTAGATGCATTTTAATTTCTTATCATGTGTAATGGTAGTGTGGACTTGATATATTTCACCCATTCTTAAGAAAACTAAAAAATGACGTTTGTACATTTTAAGTATAGTTTACTTAAATCATGACCAATAATGTAAATAACCAATGTAAGGTTTCAATTAGATGTATTTTAATTTGTTATCATGTGTAATGGTAGTGTACATGGATTTGATATATTTCACCCATTCTAAACAACCAGAGGGAATTGTTGTGCCAAACGCTTTTCACAAGTGTTTTGGCTACACTAGCAAAAATTAATTGTGTTGCTAGAGCCAACTTAATTTTTTAAATCCAACATTATATACATAAATCACTTTAGTAAAAATACAATCATAAAATATTAGATTGGATATTGTGAGAGGAGGTTATCACTTGCCGTTGTTGCTCGGATTAATTTGCGGCACTGAACGGCGCTAGTGGGGTGGTCCATGGGCACCACACCACGGCGCCGTCGGTAGGAGAAAGAAGGGCTCAGTTTTTTTGGGGGAGCATCACTCGATGATGACGGTGTGCTTACGAAGAAGATTATTCGTTATTCCTCCTCCGCCTTATTTTAGCTCTGTGGTGGCCTCTGGACCATCCGGGTTTTGGGTAGGGAATTGTGCAAATCTTCAGCACGTCTGAACAATGGTTTCTGCGCCATCGCCCAAGCGGCAGTGCCGCCGTAGACCAGGAGGGTCCCCTTGTTTGCCGGCCTGCCCGGCGATCGATCACCTTTGGTCCGATTCCCTGGACCAGGGATCGATTCCTCTCTCGTGCTCTCCACAAACCCCCTGCATTCCGGCATCCATTCCCGTTGCCTACTAAAAGCCACTTTTGGGTCCCCGCTTTAAGCCATAAAAATGAAACAAAGTGCTACTCCGTTTTAAATTGTAGTTCGTTTGACTTTTTGACCCTAACTTTAACCACTCGTATTATTCAAAAAATTAGTGCAAATACGGTTAAATTTAAGTCATTTTTGAAGGTCTTATGTTAGTAAAGCAAGCCACATCAAAAGAGATAATATTTGACATAATTTTTTGAATAAGACGAGTGGTCAAAGTTGTGGTAAAAAAAAAGTCAAACGAAGTACAATTTAGAACGGATTAGTACAGTTTATGGAATGTGCTAGAGTGATCCAAGGCAGAGCGAGAACCTGCTGCTCCAGTCAAAAAAGCAGTCCGCCGATCACTCGCGGCACACTCGATTAGGGCAGTCCCAACGGCCATAAATACCCCGTTTCTATGTGCATTGAAGAAGGCTCCACGTTCGCAAAAATTGAATGCGGCGAGAAAATCGATGAAGAAAGAGAGAGCTCCACGAAGAAATCGTTTCTCATGCACCAAACCGCTTCTACCCTCGCAACGAGGCGGCAAGAAACGATCAAAATGCCGATGGGAAGAAACCACCAGCGTCCATGGCATCGATTGCCCACCGCGCTCGCCGCGCTCGGCCGCGAGCTCGCCCACGCTGGGTGTGCTTGCCGTCCGCCCAGGCCGCGGCGCCGCCCTGCCCGGGCTCGACAACCGACATCGCCGCGCGTCCCTAGCCGCGCGCACGCAGGTCGCCGTGCTGCTGCGCTTGCTCGCCATCGACGGAGCGCCGACGTCCGCTCGCGCCGCACCGCCATGCCTGCTCGCGCTCGACGCCGGACGCCATGGCCGCCCCGCTAGCGCCTCACCGCACCGCTTGCCGACTCGCTCCGGACGCGCTCGATGCGGGCCACGCCGCCGCCGCCAGCTGATGCGCTCGCGCCAGACACGCTCCCCCACGCAGGCTACGCCGCTTCGCCGCCTCCCGCTCGGCCAGGCCGCGCAGCCGCGTTCGCGCCGGTCTTGCTCGCTTTCAGCCGCACCGCCTGCAGACGCTGACGCACAGGAGCAGCGGAGCAGCTCGCTCGTTTGCTGGCCGACACAGGAGCAGCGGACGACCGCGAGCTCGCCGTCGTCCGCAACGCACCGTCGCCCTCGCTGCTGCGCTCGCTCGTTGCTGGCTTGTTGCCCGCACGAGAGGATGAGGAAGGGACGAGGAGAGAGAGTGGGTACACATTCATTACACATTTATTACGGAAGAGTTCACCGTTGGGCAAGAGTAGTTTCGAGAGCGACGTTTTTTTGGTGGAGTTCGTGCGCGGTGTCGATCGGTTGGGACTTCCCTTAGGCCAGTCTCAGTGTATGGTGTTATTACACTGTTTGTCAAATAAAATTGCTAACAAAGTCTCCATGAAACAAACATTGAAACACCCTCTACAATGCAACAGTTTCAATGCACTGTTTCCCAGGCTTAGAAAAGCACTTAATTGCCGCATGTGTATGGGATCATACACTTTAATCCAGATGGACGACGAGATTTAAACGCATTTCGATCTTGGTTTCATTCGGGTTTCAATGCCTTTAAACGACGCCACCCTGCTTTCACCATGGTGAAACCATATGGCTCTCTCTCCTCCTCGTTTCAATCAAATTGCTGATGTGTCACTGTATTTAATGTGCATGACACTACGGTGAAACCCCCACTGAGACTGGCCTTAGACGACTGGACAGAGGCATGCCGCATGCATTCTCCTTGGCAGAGAAGAATAGAGACGGAGAGAGAGATATGTGGGCCACCAACGGTGTGTCCAGAGAAGCGTCACCATGTCACGTGCTTTTACGATTTCTTTTAGTGATCCTGCCCTTTAATTACCTATAGTTATCTCTTGTCATTTATCAATCAAACGGGTCGCTGTAGGGGCATGGGCAGACGGCACGTAGCAATCATCTCACCATGCATCTCAGGCAAATGGCAAAGTGTGAACGGTGAACCCATCCAAGACCGGCCAAGGGATACATATGCTAAGTGAAGAGATGAAACTAAAAACGTGCGGCCACAAATGCTAAGTGAAGGACTTTTTAAATCTAATTAACCGGAATCGTGATCAATTTAGGTAGAGTCTGGTTAACTTGATGACTCAGAGTCGGAGACGCAAATGGAGTCGAGACTCGAGAGTGACAAATGCGCACACAAAACCTGGGGAAACTGTACCTGCTGCGCCTGCCGAACCCAACCCGCAACCGGCCAACCGACCAATCGCAGTCATGCGCGCAGACTGCTTCTATCCTACGAGTAGGTGTAGGCGAAGCACACAGCGTACGAGTTTCGCCAAAGAAAAGACACCGTAGGACCAGACTCAAAATCGGCCTACTGTTCACCGCGACTCACAGTCATGGCCGCCGGGCAACGGTCCGGCGCTCTCGCAGTCGCGTCGCATTGTACATCACGTGCAGCGAGGCTACACCCGGACGGACCACCGCTGCGAGAGCGAGGGCCGTGTGACTCCGACACGTCACTCCGACACGGCGCTACGTCACTCCGACACGGCGCTCGACGCGTGCGTGGCGTGTGCTTCCGTTTGTCTCCACAAATCCCTCGCTTCATCGATTCTCGCTGGCCGCTTTCGGAGCCGTCGTAGTTTATGGAATGTGCTTGAGTGATCCTAGGCACGGAACCTGTGCATGCTCCACGCCACACTTTTTTGCAAAAAAAAAAAAAAGTCGGGTAGCCGACTAGCCATGCATATGCTTCTTATTTAAATTATTTTCCCTAACAAAGATGCGCGCCACGAACGCGTGCTGAAAAAGGTCCTACCACTCGTTTTCAATTTTCTGTTATTGATCAGGCATGGATAAAGGAATAAAAATGCACTGGAGGGTTCCTTCCCTTCGACTTCTATCTGTAGCCTCTCTCTGCGCCAAGATTGAATGGCTGAAAATTTGTTACGGCCAGAGGAGGGCTCCATACTCCCAGGTCCCACTCCCAGCATTCGGACGTGCAAATCTTATGATAGATCGAAACGGACGGCGTATTTCATCCTACGACCTTGCGTTACTCAGCTCTCTCTTCTAATATATCTGTCCAGCGGGTCGCTGTTGGGGTGGCATCGGCAGTCGGCAGATGAAACGTAGCCATCATCTCAGATTCCAAGGCAAAAATGTGTGCATCCATCCAAAACTCCAAAGCCCTTCAAGGGATTATTCAGAGTGGCAAGTGTTGACGAACGATTAAATTGGTGATCCGGAAGGACACGTCGACGCATCGAAGAATTTCCGAGACAATAACGAACGTTACACCACGATGATCCTGGTGGGAGGGTCGTGCTGGTGTCCGACCTGGTCGGCACCAGGCACCTCTTCGACCACCCCACGATAATTCCCGTCGCGCGCTGTGTTGAATTGGGCTGTTTTCGGATGCATGCCAAGCCCAGGGAGAATCTCGCTTTCGGCCATCCTGTGCGCTTTTGGCCCAGCGCTCCAGCCCACCTCGTGTTCGCACGCTCTAGTCCATGTCGCTTTAGCTCCAGCCCACCTGGCGTTGGAACGTCCCCCTCAAAAAAAAAAAAAAAAACTGGCGTTGGAACGCTGCAGCCCAGGTTCGTGAATGCAATAAGAAACTACGAATCGTAAACAAACAAAATATTTGTAGGCAAAATAATAAAAAACTCTTAAATAAATAATAGATAATAAATAAATATACAATAGAATAAAATATATACCGTGTCAAGTGCAAAAAACTCTTCAAAACAAAATCACATAAGGATATATTTAAATAAAAATCAACATACATTACCTCTTTATTATATTTAAAGATAATTATTAAACATCACATTAACACTACATGAACATCACCGAAAGAAGCATAGAACATCATATTTATACTACACGAACATCATATATATACCGTAACATATAAAAAATAAAAAATAAAATGTGTGAAGTAATTAGTTATAATTGGATAAAAAGAAGAAAACAAATGCTACCGAATATTACAAATACATTGTAGAACATCGCATTAACATTGTACGAACATTGTAAAAATAATTAAATATACATCGTCGAACATCACATTAACACTACATGGACACCACAAAATATAGAATAGAACATCGCATTTTTACTTGCATACATAAAGAAATAGACCATAGTGTGTATTTTGAAATAAAAAACTTCATGAAGCACAATAAACTCTTAAAAAAAGACCCATATGGATATATTTTAATAAAAAAAATAGCGAACATTATCTCATTGTATTTAAAGATAATCACCGAACATCACATTAACACTACATGCACATTGCAAAAATAAGCATAGAACATCAAATCTATACAACGTGAACATCATATATATACCATGAAATATAAAATGAAAATAAAAAATAAAATAAGTGAAGTAATTAATTATAATTAAATAAAAAGAAGAAAACAAATGCTATCTAACATCACAAATACATTGTAGAACATCGCATTAACATTATTTGAACATCACATTAATACTATGCGAATATAAAAAATATACATTGTAGAACATCACAGTAACACTACATGAACGTCCACAAAAAATAAAATTGATCATCACATATTTACTCGAGACATGAAAAATTATATGACAAAACATACGTACATTTGTGAAATGAAAATGAAACATAAAACTATAAATAGAAAACAAAGAAAGTAAAATCAGAAATAGCAAAACGAATAATAAAATACCACAAAAAAATAAAAAAGGAAAATGAAAAAGAATTAGAAGAAAAGAAAAGAAAATAAACAGAATAAAGGAAAACAAAGAAAAAATATAAAATAATAAAATATGTCCAAAATAATAGAACTATAAATAATAAGAGAATAAGGAAAAGAAATAGAAGAAATGAAATAAAAAGAAACACGAAAAAAGAAATAGAAAAAAACTGATCGATGCATCGGAAAAGGAGCGACGATGGCACCGAAGAACAAGAAAAACAAAATGGAATCATGTGGGCTTTTGCTAGTGACAATACTGGGCCGTGGTAGCTCTTTATTACAGCAGGTGGGCCAAATAATTAAGCAATATGCCCACAGCAGGCACATGCGAACGTGGGATCGGAAGTCCGCGTGGGCCGCGCTCCATGGGCCGCGCGTCGTCGCCTGGGGTGGTCGAAGAAGGGATTCTCTCCGACCTGGTCGGAGAGGAAGATTTCCTTACTGATTCTCGCCGGAGATGATGCTCCAGAAAGACTTTAGCTACTGACAAGCCCATCGAATTCGGCCCACTAGTGGCCCAGAAGGACTTTAGCTACTGGCAACCCGGAGACCAATAACGTGGGCCTACGATTCTCAAAAAAAAAAAACGTGGGCCTACGATCGGCACGACTTCCGCCACAACGCCGCCGCCGGCGGCCGGTTCAGCTACCCTCCCACCTGGCCACCTGCGGTTCCCTCATTTTAGGATGCTGAATTCTGCTTCCTGCTACCACAGATGGCTCAGGCTTCGATTAAAAAGAGATGGCTCAGGCTCATTTACATGATTCTGAGTAGAAATTGCCTTGGTGGGCGGTCTGCCGCATCTGGGATCCTTTCCGCCTGGTGTGCTCGAGGTTGGCTCTTGTATGTACTCATCACTTGTATCTTGATAAAAAAAAAATTGTAGAAAGTTCCCGCTAGGTGGGCAAAGATAATTTTTGACTAAGCTGTTGTTCTTTTTCTTTATTACTGGAAACAAAAGCGTTCCTCCGAATGTTGTAGTGGCTTTGGGGATCATTAACTCGTGATTCTTTGGTTGTCAACTTGTGATCCTGATTTTGGGTTTTTAGTGGAGGCCTGGAGGGTGGGGGTACCAAGACTGAAAGAAACTGTATTCTATGTTATACCAACTAGATCGCATATCTGCCTAATCCAACCTGTCTTGGAGTGTCACCTGAAACGTTTCACGCTCAAAAATCAAGCAGGGACTACTTCAGCAAATTGTATGGATAACATGCTAGATCTTGGCGGAAAACAATTCGGCTCTAATAACAACCTTAAATTACAAAGTCAACTACGCTAAAATTGAGCCGAACTTGATACTTGTGCTGCTCGCGGCCTAGAGATCCTTTCACATCTGTAAATGACAAGGGGCCCACTGTACATAAGCGTGTTTGTTTGTTCATGCATCACTATTGCTCCGGCTTCTTGCCTCTGGCCTTCTGCATGTCCACCATCTTTAATTTCTCCTTGTGGCAAGATGTCATCTGAATCACCATTTTCATGTTCTACTTGTTTGCTTTTGCAGAAATAAATTGTTAAGGCGACCACAAGAGAGGTGGTTGAGGCAACTCCAGTGGCAATGATCGGTCCTGCGAAACTGTCAAAGGTGAGTGTACCTGAACCAGAGATGGTGCCCACATTTTGGCAGTTGTTTTGATGTCCTATCCATTTCTTCTCGATATGAATTATAGTGTCTCCCCTGTTATGTTGAGGATTGCTTGTGAGATGTCACCTATTATTGGCGATCCCTTCTGAAGTGCCTGTGGAAGATGGTACCCTTGTAAAAATCATGTCCCAACTCAGACTATTATGCATCATCGTGGAAACTGAAATAAACCCGAATTTGAACTTGGTTATGCTGAAGTAAATAATTTTAATAAACATAGCTAAACTTACATATCCAAAACCTGCATTCTTATATATTGGTCCAACCATGGTGTATCCCTTGCAATGCTCCGCAAGGAATAACTTGAGGTATGGGATTTCATCCACAAGGGCATGAATCCATTTTGACCATAACATCAAACTATCGAGAAATTGTGGACTCTATGTGGCGCCACTGCTAGCGCCTCCTCCCCACCCCACCCCCTCATCTGCAAGCGGTGGTATAGATTCTAGCGCAAATGAACTGATATGTCCTCCATGGATGCAACCCCATTGTCATTGAGGTACTCAAAAATGCTGATTCCGCGATTCTAGCGCAAATGAGCTGATATGTCTTCCAACCCCATTGTCATTGAGGTACTAAAAAAATGCTTATTCTGCGATTCTAGTGATGCAACCCCATTGTCATTGAGGTACTCAAAAATGCTTATTTCTGTGAGTAATATTTTCTTTATTTGTCCTCACACTAGACTAAGAGAAGACTTTCATATTTAAGTATAGCAAAATCTCCACTTATACATAAGGTGGGAAGGATTCACACCCCCCCCCCCTTTTTTTTTTTTTGCATATTTATATAAATGGGCCATTGAAATTTATTTGGAATCCTTCAAAAAAAAAGTTATTGGGCCTAGCTCATTTATTCTAATACCAGCTAGCTTCAAAGTGTGTCCAACTAGTGAACTACGACATGGAGGACAAGGCCTCAGCGGCTCAGCCTATCGGGAAGATAGGGTGCAGATACTAGTACAACTTTGTAGAGAATAATTTGCCATGTTTTTTTCATAGTGTGCTATACTGCTGTAAAGAGAAATGTGACGGGACTTGGAGTCTTGGACAATAACACAATATATGAAGGTGACCATAATTTGCCAGTGTTTAGAGCTGACCATAATTTGCCACCGCCAGGACGGTCTCGGTGGGCCGATCAGCTAGTCACTGGGCCTGTATGGGCTGTAGCTAGAAATTCAACAGGGTGGCAGGGTGATGGGCCATCACAGCCCGCAAATGACGCAAGGGCAGAAGAGAGGACAAGGCAAATCCTTACATCTTCCAGAAGAGTTTTATTGTTTTGTTTTTTGAGTTTCAAAAAAACATTCTTAGTTCCGATAATCGTGCTGACTGCTGAGGCTTTTGGATGGACAGCTGGGATGGTTGCGTAAGCCTAGCACAGCAGCTGGAGGTGGAGCAGCATTTCTTCCGATGCAGTGGCCCGTGCATGCCTTGGCCTACTGCGGATTTCTTCCGATGCAGTGGCTCGTGCATGCCTGACGTTATTTTGGTGTCCTTATCTTCCCCATTTAGCAGGTATATTGGTGTCGTCTCATAACCTGTCTCATAGAGTGCCACGTAATTTAAGACGACTTAATGGACTACGTGTACAATGGTTGTCGTTTTAAGTTGTCTCATAAGAACTCGCAATTCCTTAATTTATGGGGAGAGTAAAAATAGGATTGTGAGGTGCATGACAACTACAACTCATACAATGGTGAAATAGCTGTCTCATAGTCCGAAATTTTAGCTCATGAGGTGGTTGTTTCGCGAAGCAACTACCTTATTCTCTCTCACCTCTCTCTTTCCTCCACATCATCAAAAATCCTATGTGGCAATGTATGAGACGGCGTATGAGACCGCTTATATTTAGCAATGTACCTGCCCTAACTGCTATAAACATTTCCACATTTCTAGTTGTGATGCAAAATTGGGAAGCAAACTCAACTTCGATATGTGAATCCTAACCCTTAAGCAAACCATCTAACAGAACTAACCAGACAGTATCGAATGGCCGAAATCCTGTTGCTATTCCGACCCTGCAGACCTCTCTCTCTGCTAGGCCTTGTTTGGATACACTCCCAAATTTTAAGTTTTTTCACTCTCTCTCCATCACATCAATCTTTAGACCTATGCATGAAGCAGTAAATGTAGGTAAAAAAGTAACAAATTGCACAGTTTAGTTGTACATCACGAGACGAATCTTTTGAGCCTATTTAGTTCATGATTGGACAATATTTGTCAAATACAAACGAAAGTGCTACAGTTAGAAATTTTCGAACTTTTTGCCAACCAAACGAGGCCTTATTTCAAGGGAATAAGACGAGCTGCAGCGGGGTACTCAAGCGCGCACTGCAGGAAGTTTTTTGCGGAAATTTTGCTGCAGCGGGCTCCTGAATCCATCCCGCTACCAAGCGTTGTCCGGCAAATGTGGCGCCTGCGCGGATGTACGTTGCGTATCTAGGGCGGTCCCACCTTGTCTCCTGCGCCCGGCCACATGGAGCGTGCGGAGGGAGAGGGTGGAGAGAGAAAGGTGCATGCAGCGGACCCCACTATTCCAACTATATAAAAAATGTTATAGCGCACAAACGAAAAACCCAAATTAAATTCCGATTGCACCATTAAATTCATTGCAATAAATCTTTCAAAACAAGATCTCACATGAATATATTTAGAGAAAATTTATAAAGGATGACAAGTGGGGCCCCTTTTGGTTGTTGCTATAGAGGATGAGATATACAGGATGATGGGTGCGGAAGAAACGTATATAGAGGAGAGAATCTTGCTGACTAGGACGTATAAAGGAGAGAAATAGAGGAACATGAGTGCGGGTAGCCTAAGGCTGAGGAAGCACAGAGCTGTCGAGCCTAGCATAACCTGTAGGACATGTAATGCGACGAAGAAGTGAGCGAAAGGCCAAGTGGAACGTGACATGAAGTCACTGAAAACGGTACGCGGTACTGAATTCTTCGGTCTGACACAGCACACAGCCGTTCGGCACGCCTCGGCCGACACCGGAGAGCATGCACGACAGCACGAGGCCGGCCCCTCCCCGTGGTGTCGGCGTCGCCGGCATCGGCCGGCCATCGTCGCCGCCAGTCAAATCAGCGACACGTATTATGCCTGCCTAAAATGTGTCATTCCCTTCCCATCGCGCCAGGGGACCGGTAGATGAGACCGTCGAGGTCCTACCCACGCACATGGCTGTGCATCTGAACGGCGGCCGTGAGCCCGATATTCGCGGAGAGCAGCGGCCGGGCTCCGTTGCCGCTGCGCCATTGGTTGCAGTTGGAGAGGTTCTGGTGCTCCTCCTCCTCCCCAACAGTCCTCCCACCAGCCCTCCTGTCTCCACACCGACACAACACGGGAACAATCTGCGAAAAACATGTGTTTCGTACTGCAATCATTTCCCAAGAAGCTTAATAATCCGTGGCGTTGCGGTATGTTACCTCCGTGGTTTAAATATTTGCAAAGGCAATCTGTTTCTTCAGTGAAATATAAGCAGAATGACTCCCCTGTCTGGCATGATCTACTTAAGATCAAGAATGTATATATGCAGGGCAGAAAAATTAAAGTGAGAAATGGTAGAAACACTAGATTATGGTTGGATGTGTGGCTGCATGAGGAACCTTTGTGCATACTCTTCCCTGAGCTGTTCAAACTATGTGAACAGCAGGACATTAGAGTCTGCCAGGTTGTGAATGATACAAGCTGTATCAGCTTCAGTAGATGGCTTACCCCAGAGCTGGAATTGCAGTGGGGGGGTCTGCTGAATGAGGTCTTGAACACTCCTATGGAGGATGGTCAGGATTGTGTCTTGTGGAAGTTAGGAAAAAACGGAAAGTTTTCTGTCAAATCAACTTACAATGCCTTGACTAAATCAGACCGTGGCCCTAATTTCAAATACATCTGGAAGGGGAAGATACCACCTAAAATCAAAAATTTTCTGTGGCTAGTTAACAACAATGCTATTTTGACTAGAGATAACCTAGTTAAAAGGAAATGGGTTGGTGATTCCTCCTGTTGCTTTTGTGATCAGGAGGAGACTGTTGATCACTTGTTATTCACCTGCTCTACAGCAAGGTGCATTTGGGGGACAATTGCTTTCTGTATTAATGCCACTGACATCCCAACATCCTTTGCACAATGTTGGTCGTGGTGCTGCAAATGGCTAAAAGGGCATCAGCAGCTCCATGCTTTGGGGGTTGGGGCTATATGCTGGGCATTGTGGAAAATGAGAAATAATATCTGTTTTGAAGGAAAGAAATACAGTAACCCCTTATCCATTGTGAGTCATGTTTTTGCTCTTATGAAATATTGGACAGGGCTAATCAAGATGGAGGACCAGCAAGAGGTCATTGCAGGAATTGACACTATGTGTAAAATTGCTATGCAATTGCTGTCGACGAGGCGCCCGCAGTCCACTCAGCTAAGGATCATGGCGGCCCCAACATCAAATGAAGATGGAGATGTGACAACCCAAGACGGTCAGCAGGATGAAGCAAATGTGGCGGGGGAACAGGAACAAGGCGTCTGAGAAGATGGAGAGAAAGAAGAAGGAGAAGCGCTGGGATCAGGATGTAGTCAGTTGCTGTGCTGCTGTTTTGGAGATCGTTGAGTTGTTATTTCGTTTGGGGTAAGCCCACCTGTTGTTCGTTTGGGGTAAGCCCACCTGTTGTGGCACCCGTTTATCGTTTTCCGGCCAACATTCTGGGCATGTCCTTTTTCATTTCTGAACTATCTGCAACTCTTTGTATTTCCGTTATGAAGGTAATGGAAATGGGGAATCCCCTAGTTCGAAAAAAAATGTTACCTCCGTGCTCATGTTCATGAGCAACCACAGCCAATAGTTGTCCTGCTGTTCTGCTTGCTCATCAGTGACTCTTTACTAGCTAGTAGTGAGTGAGTGCTGACCGGCAAGCAAAGTTGCGTTTACGTACTCTCTCTTGATGGCCTGGTCCGGCGAGACCAGATCGGATCAGATCAGATGAGCGACACTAATGACAGCATGGTGCCTGGAAGTATAGATCAGCAATGGAGTAAAAGGAAGCTTAATGGCTTTGTCAGATGAGTAAAAGAGCCTTTTAAGGACTGTTGTACTTCTTCCATCTCACTGTGTACTAGCTCAGTAGCATCTCAAAAAGAAAAAAATATATAAAAAAGTTCAGCAGCATCATTTCCTTTACAGTATTGCACTGCGGCACTGGATAGCTTTACTTTAGATGCGAAAGAAAGTAGTACACTGCGAGATAATCAGCAAATTTTTTATTTCAAATGGTAAATCAACAAAAATTGGACCCATAAAACATTGGCACAACAGAAATGGCTACCGTTTCACGTATTGGATGAAGCCTGAACACAAATTTGGCTGCTTCTGTTGACCTGTCAAGGCAAGTTTACCAGGTTTTTGCACAGTTCAGAAAGTTTCAGATGACAGGAAGTAAAATCCCAACTCCACAATTACAAGACAGAATTAGAAACCTTGCGGTTTTGCACATCTGAACTGTGCTTACTTCTTGGATCACAGATCTTAGCCGTTGCAAGTACCAACTTGCAGGCACTTACCAGTCATCGCTAGTAATCAGGAGTTCAGGACAGACGTAGCTGGAACCCTGTAATAGCATCTTCAACCAAAATGAGAGGACAATTGTGACGCCGGTGCACCACAAACAAAATGCTTAGATGCCCTTATGAGCTATGAAGTTATGATGGTGCGTGAGAACAAAGGTCACTGCACCAACAGTTTATCCAACTACCAGCCTGTTGGCTACTCAAAAAGCAGATCCACCGACAGATAACAAGATAGGACCATAGAAGTAGACTGCAATGCAATTCATCAAGCAAGTATGGCGACAAATATCACACAGAATTTGTACATGTTCACAGTATCTTCTCCCCCGAACCAATTTCGTATCACGATTTACAAATGAACACGGCACGTGTTTTCAGTGTTTATGAATTCAACAAAGAACATCGGCAGAATGGAACTCTATATATGAACACTGCTGGAACATTTACTGACAGTGTACAGATGAACAAGAGCTATCTACTCTTCAGTTTATTACGCACTGTTGGGCTTTCCGGGTTTGTACCCTGAATCTGAACTGAACTGCAGAACCAATTGCACTCCCCTTCGTACAGATGAATCAATTGAATTGAACTGAACTGAACTGAATCTGAGCAGGGTTGCAACTCTGACGCGTGATTTTGAATATAAGTGTATCTATGAACATATGCGTGATTTCCAGGCTGTCTGAACAATAGCATGCAGGGAATCAACTTATCTGTTCACCAATTAGATCAAGGCCAACGGCAAGGAATGCCACCCCCTGGAACAGAAGGAAGTAGAAATGAATCCCTTGAGCAGACAAGAGGCTCCGAGTCGCAGCAGTGAGTAGGAGCAGAGAAAGAGCAAGCTCCTTCTTGTAGATCTTGTTAGTCTTTTTGGCATCATCTGACACCTTCTCTCCCTGCTCCTTTCGCACATTGATCTCGATCAATTCACTGTTTTCAGGCAATTGCTTCTGGAGTTGAGGAATTGTGATGCTCTTCCTGTTCTTTTCTGGTGATGTCAAGAGATCCAATTCAGATGATCGACCAGACTTCTTGGTGACAACCCATTCATAGGAGCTCCCAAGTTTGAACAACCCAGACACCATTGCGTTGAACTTGGTCACTGACATGGTGTTCTCGAAGAGGAGGTATGGTACAATGAAGGGAAATGATCTTGGGGATGGCAGAATATTCAAGAAGGACATGCAAACCGGCACATAACAAATGACCCACACAGGCAACTCGGCCTCGGGAACGAACATGGTTAGTGGAAGAATGACACAAAATAATGTGAAAGAATAGAAAGGAAGTATCAGCTTCCTCAAAAGAAAGAACAATAGTATTAAATTTGCCTTCTTCCATGAGGAGATCTGCAATCAAAGTAGCAAATTTTCGTCAAAAGAAAAATATTGTTCCATACTCTCGAGAAAAGGAACTTTGATCCCCCAGCACAAGTTCCAACTTCGAGCTATCGGGATTGCATACCTTGGCAGTAAGTATGTCCGGAAGGCACAACCGGAAAAGGTGCATTGGGCCAGAATGCCACCGGTGTTGCTGTTTTCGATATGCTTCATAAGATTCTGGAACTTCACACAAGACCTGGATGGTGCCAAAAAAAATCAGTTTCCACATGGACATCAGGATATTACACCGATTGCTATGTGAAATGCTATGGTTATGCAAATGTACCTTCACATCATTCAGGAAGATGAACTTCCATCCATTCAGGTGTGCGCGAACAGCAATATCCATATCCTCCACGGTTGTCCGCTCAAGCCAGCCTCCTGATTCTTCCAAAGCTTGGATCCTCCAAACTCCAGCAGTTCCATTGAACCCAAAGAAGTTCAAGAAGACCCCATTAACCTGCTGCTCCACTTCAAAGTGGAAGCAAAGGTTGATATTCTGAAGGCGTGTCAAGAGGTTCTCATCCTTGTTCACAAAGCTCCATCGGGCTTGTACTAATCCAAGCTCAGGGTTCCCCTGAATCACCCAAAGATTTGCTCTAGACTCAGTATGAATTACGCACACAGTAGCTGATGTTGTAGAACTGAATACACAATTCTTACCTCAAAATGTGGGATTGTTTTCTTAAGAAAATCAGGGCTTGGTTGGAAGTCCGCGTCAAAAATGGCAACGAATTCAAAATTCTTGACATAGTCACAGCTCATTGCGGAGTTGAGGTTCCCAGCTTTATACCCCGTCCTCAGCACCCGATGCCGATAGATAATGTTGACACCCTGCTGGTTCCACTTAGAAACTTCTGCTTTGATCAACATTTGAATGCTCTCGTCGCTTGAGTCATCAAGCACCTGGATCAGAAACTTATCCCTAGGCCAATCTAGCTGGCACACGGCTGAAATTGATTGCTCATACACCTGTTGCAAATGCAAAAATGATCCTGTCATCCATCCACAACCCAATGAACCAGCACATCACAAGCTGCATAAGGAAAGGAAATTCAGCTCCTTACCTCCTTCTCATTGCACATAGGAATCTGAACAAGCACCATCGGGTGCAGATACCCTGAACCCTCCCGGAACGGGTCCCCTTGAATCCTCGGCTTGATTTTCCTGAGCTTAATCCAGAAGCACCCGACGCACAGGACGAGGCGATCCAACGACTGGACAACAAACAGCAAGATGCAGACTTTGGACAGGAACTCGATCGGCCGTCGGATGTAGTCTGCCCGGAACGACATCCAGGCGAGGTACGCCGAGTGCAGCCACCCCTGGATGTCCTCCACCTCCGGCAGCTCAGGCACGGCCAGACTCGGCCTCCGGAAGTGCCACCCGTTCCAGTACGCCGCCAGCTCGACGGCGAGCGCGAGCACGGAGAGCGCCAGGAGCGCCTTGATGAAGCGGTAGAGCAGCCAGCCCCGGCCGAGGCCCTTGGCGGCTGCGGCGGCCTTCCCCCGGCGGCGGAAACGCTTGGCGACGGCGGACGGCAGCGCCCAGGTGACGGCGGCGAGCGAGGCGAGGCACCCGGCGGCGCGGTGCGCGCGGAGGAGCAGCACCCAGGTGAACTGCTTGGCGCTCCGGCCCCGGGCTTTGTCCGTGGTGGGAGGCAGGACGCCGCCGGCCCGGAGCGCCTCCGCCGCCTCGGGCCCGTCGATCTCGACCACCGAGTAGTTTGGGTTCTCCATGGTCACCACCACCGGCGTGCCCCGCCGCACGTCCCTCCCCCACGGGTACGCCAGCCCCAGGCCCGGCGCCATTGCCGCCGCCGCCGGGAACTGCGACACTCGCCGAGGAAAGGGGACACCGGCACCACCGACACTCTGGAAAAGCAAGAACGGCTTCTTTTCTGCTCACCAGTCACCACGGCGCTCTGCCTCCGCCTACTCGCCGCCGCTGCCGCCGAGAGCGTCGTGGATGGAGCATCTCTGGGAACGCGGAATGCAGCTGCGCCTGCGCGGGTGTGGGGAATCAGATGGATTCTCAGTAACTCCGATCGAACTTGCCGTGAGCTCTCAATTCCTGATCTTCCACCGCCGCAGGAGAGACGGGCGGCGGAGGGAGCAGTTGTGCTAGTAGAGCTCAGCGGCGGCGCGTGTGCTTTTTAGCAAGCCACATTCTCTTCCCTCTTTTATCTCCCCTCCTTCCTCCTCTTCCTCCCCTTCTCTCTCCCACACCCGACACACCCTCGCACTCTCGCTCACGTCCTTTTCCGGAGCTCAGAGGCAACCAAGAGCTGAATCCGCTTGTTAACACTAGTACGCTACTTGCGCAGGAGTTTGCTGGTCCCAAGAACAGAAGAGCAGCAAGCAAACAAGAACAAGGAACCCGGGCTCGAAAGGGCAGAGGCGTTTTTCTTCTCTGAACAACAAAGGGTTTTGAGGAGGGAGAGGACAGAGGGTTCTTGCTAACTTAAAGCTTGAGAACTAGCGGTGACTGGTTCCACGAAAACTTGCCTGGTGGCTTTTGGTAAAGAAAAGAGCATCCTTTGGACTCAGCCAGGTCCTCGTCACGGTGGCAAACGAAACGGGCGCGGGCGAGCCGGAGTGCCGGCCGGCGGATACGGCAGGAAGCGGACAGCAGGAACATGGCAGCCGGTTTCGGAGCTTTCGGCGAGGCAAACGACCCGACTTGCCAGTCCTCGAGGCAGTGCTTGCCTGCTTGCATGGTCAGCTGGTCCGTGTCCGCTTCAATTTCGTTTTCTGTTGCGTTTGGTCTGAGTCTGACGCTCACGTTCTGATGGCGGCAGATGTCATGATGCAGGGGTTGTTTTCTTCTTCTTTTTTTGGAGTTTGGCCATTTGGTGCTCATGCCCTCAAGGTCACGGCCGCACGGGAAGGCTACGAAAATCGCCGCTTTTTGGCGTGCCGGTGGCATCGTATTCGTGGTATCGTGTAGAGCGGGAGTTCTGTGGACGTTTACATGGCCTGGCAACTGGCATGATGGCGATGCAAGTTCGTATTAGACCAACCCAGACACCTGAACCTGGTGGTAGAACCATGCTTTTCTGACGGTGGATGATGATGGACCATTTCCCATGGCACGCAACGTGCTTGTTCCGGGGCGAGTGAGGTCCCAAGACAAGAACGATGCTGCGAAAATCACTGGTGGGTCGATCGGAGCAGGTAGGTTGTAGGTAGGTGGCAAAAAGAAAGCTATGGATCTCCGTTTTCTTAATCGAAGATTCCAAGTTCTAGATGACGCGTGCAGACCTGTGGATGAAGTGGAAAATTCCCCCCTTGTTTAGCGATCCAATGGACCTCGGTGTTGGCTCCAATGTCCCTAAACAAAGGAATGTTCTTTGCAAGCATCAGTGGCACAACAGCCTCTGCTCCTTTCTTAACACGTAGAGGGTTGCTGCGCACCTCAGCTACTGGTAGTAGGTTTTTTTTTTTTTTTTTGGTAAGAGCTTGATGAGGAAGCTAGTAACAAATTTTGAAAGATTCGAAGCTACAAAATTTTGATGGATCTGTAGACTTTGTGCAGAGCAATGGTTAAGCAGGGTGTGAAGGTTGTTAATCACACGTATCCTAAATCCTGGTCAGAACAACACTGCAAGCACAAAATCATTTTAGTTTCTGGCTCTGTCTATGTAACACAACAAAAGGCGTCAGTGTAAAACACTTTTTATATATAGAAAAGGCAGTGTAAAACACTTAAAACTACTCCCTCCATTTCAAATTGTAGTTCACTTTGATTTTTTTATTCATCCATTTTGCTATATAAATAGATAAATAATATGTCTAGAACCCTAGACACATAGCAAAATGAATGAAAAAAAAAGTTGAACTATAATTTGGAATGGAGGAAGTAGTACACAACACATAGGATAGAACTTTGTGCTTCGTGCATGTAGTTCAATCAGGTGTTCTAACCACTAGGCTAGGCTAGAGTCCCTTTCGACTTGCTATAAATTTTGAAAGATTTGCAACTTAAATTTGTATGGATAGTCACTTCAAAAAAAAATTATATCGATAGATTTGTAGCATTTCTCTCTAAATGGGTAAAGATAATGGAAAAGGCTGCGTGTAGGCTTGTGCAGAGCAATGGTGAAACACAATGCCAAGATTGTTAATGTTAATCACACGGATCTTAAATCCAGATCGGACCAGCACTGCAAGCACAAAATCATTTTCAGAGAGTTTAGCGTCGCGCTGCTAAACCGGTAAACCCGCAAGCATCCAATCCCCCAAGCAACCAGCCAATTGCACAGTGCATGCTGGTGCATCCATACTCGTGCACACAAACCGTGGTTACGTTAAGGGCGGCTCCAATGGCTGACAGTGTACTAGCTAGGAGGATCAGTTGTCCAATCACGAGGAGAGAGGGTGAGAAATATTTCAGACGCTAGCGACGAACAAAGCGATAGCTCGCACACTGTCCAAAGAAATAAATTGTGACTGACTTTGTGGCCCCCTTTGTTTCCTTCCATGCAGCTAGTGTTTACAAGTATTTTTTATTTTCTCTCTCTTCATTAGCGCTAGCGATTTCCTTCCCTCCATTGCGGACGCCCTAAGGATGGATTCAAATTACTCCGTCTTTTTCATAAAAGAAATATAATCATAGGTATTGTCCGAACTATGTTAGACTTGTTTTTTGTGGGGTAGTAGTACTCCACACCGACGGCTCAAATACCAGATTTCCAGCTGAAGCCATCTTATCGCATTCGTGTCAAGCCACGGTACTACCCTTCCTTAATTTGTCTTGCACGAAGCAGACCCCAACGCAGGGCCATGCTCTACGGTTACCAGGAGCCAGTAGGCAGTAGCAGAGCACACTGTTGGTCAGGAACCCAACAGGGGCGGGTCGGTCGGTCGTCCTCGTCCCACGACCCAGTGGCACTCGCATTTGCACAACCACGTGCTGCGCGAGCCAGGTGCCGGCGCTGCATGGCACGGCGGCACCCCGAGTCCGGCCCGAACCGCCACCAGTCCACCACGCTGCGGCCGGCACTTGGCGCTTGGACCGCCGCGCCGTGCCGACGACCGACGCCCCTGGCCCTGGGCGGCCTGGGCTCGGACTCCGTCGTAGGCTCGTAGCCTCCTGGGCTCTAGCCCTCTAGACACGCGTCACCCTCGAAAGCGGACAGCCCAACCGCCGAGCGCCCGAGCCCCGCCGCGCCCGCGCCGCGTACGTGTGGGTGAGTGAGTTCATCGTGTACAGGAGTACATACGTGTCCATGTGCGGCCGACGCGGCCGGGCTTGGCGCGTCTACTGGCCGGGGTGACCAGACAGTCGGCTGACGCCTCCTTGACGCGGACGTCCCAACCGGAGAGGCGTAGTAGTTCGGTTCGGTCACTCGACGGATGCGGCCGGCCGCCCACGCTCCGTTCCGTTCCGATTTCCTCCCTTGGGTGAGGGTGAGGGTGAGCGTGAGCCAGTGACGACGGACAGTCGGCACGCATGTGGTAGGTCGCTCTCGCGTGCGTAATGTATTCATTCATTTGGTTGCCACGTACTACGCCCGCGGTGGTCTTCAACTTCAACAACTATCTCGCTCGTTGCGTCAGAGGATCAGAGGAGGTTATCACGCGCCGTTGCTCGGATTAATTTGCGGCACTGAACAGCACTAGTGGGGTGGTCCAATACATGGGCACCACACCACGGCGCCGTCGGTAGGAGAAAGAAGGGCTCAGTTGTTTTTTTTTTGGGAGGAGCATCACTCGCTGATGACGGTGTGCTTACGAAGAAGATTATTCGTTATTCCTCCTCCGCCTTATTTTAGCCCTGTGGTGGCCTGTGGACCATCCGGGTTTTGGGTTTGAGAATTGCGCGAATTTTCAGCACGTCTGAACAATGGTTTCTGCGCCATCATATCGCCCAAGCGGCAGTGCCGTCGTAGACCAGGAGGGTCCCCGTGTTTGCCGGCCTGCCCGGCGATCGATCACCTTTGGTCCGATTCCCTGGACCAGGATCGATTCTTCTCTCGTGCTCTCCACAAACCCCCCTGCATTCCGGCATCCATTCCCGTTGCCTAAAAGCCACTTTTGGGCCCCCGCTTTAAGCCATAAAAAGTGAAACAAAGTACAGAAAAGTTTATATGGAATGTGCTCGAGTAATCGATCCGAGGCAGTGCTCTTCTCTTGAGCACTCAGCAGCAGCCACGGTGACCCCGTCCGTGAGTCAAAAGCAGTCGCCGGTCACTCGCGGCAACCATTCTCAAATCTCAACTCGATCGATTAGATGACTTAGGCAATAGGCATGCACGCATACCCTGCTTCTTTAATACTTCTCCTTGGCAGAGAAGAACAGAGGAGAGAGAGAGAGAGATCTGTGACACCAACGGTGTGCCCACAAAAGTGTTACCATGTCACGCGCCTTTACGATTTTATTTAGTGATCCTCCTCATCCCTTTAACTACCTAGTTATCTCTTGTCAACATTTATCAATCAAACGGGTCGCTGTAGGGGCATGGGCAGATGGGACGTACAGTAGCAATGAATCCCACCATTCATCTCAGGCAAAAGTGTGCGAATCCATCCAAGGAGACCGAGGAATTACACGGAGTGCGCGCATGACTGCATGAGAAGATGGTGAAACTAGAAAGATATACATGCACATATATGCTTGTCAAAAGTTCAAATTCCTTTTTTTTAGAACCAATACTATAGGAGGACATAAATTTAAGTGAGCAAATTTCACCGGAAGAGATATAATCTAATTAACTGAGCTATGCACGCTGCTGCTACATCTTCTTAGGTTGTTTGGCGGATCATTTCTACGCCCGACTGACGTTGTTTTGTTATAAGAGAGCAACATTGTTCTATGGCTGATAAGTTAGGTGAAACAGGGCGAATTTGCGAGCCCCAAACCCTACTTCCAGTGACTGCAACGCAAAGGAGTCAGAGATCGAGTGACAAATGTGGACACAAAGCATTTTTTTTTTTTGTTTCTGTGAACAATGTGCACACAAAACTGGGAAACTGCACGTCTGCACCTGTTGCGTCTGCGTGCATGTCTCACAGCCGTAGTCATGAGTCATGACCTTTTACCACTGAACCCAGCCTGCAGCCGGCCAACCGACCAATCGCAGTCATGCGCGCAGACTAGGTCTCAGGTGATGTACGCTGGCCGACGGCCGACGTGCTCGTACTCTGGCTCTGCATATATACGCTTGTCGTGTTTGGTTTGTTCAGGTCCCCGGGTTTGTTCGAAGCGAAGCAGGACAGCGTAGGACCAGCCCTCGCAAAAGCCCTGCTGGTCACCACGACTCACGGCCGTACGTCGAGCGACGGTCCTCATCGCGCTCCCGCAGTCGCGTCGCATTGTACATCACGTATTCACGTGCAAAGCAGCGAACCACACGCAGGACGCAGGTTGCACCCGGACCACCACTACGAGAACGTGGCCGTGTGATCATGACCGCGCTTTGGACCCCTGCTCCGAATCTCCGGTCGAGTGTCCGACGCCCTCTGGGCTCTGGCCGGCTCCGGGGTGAGCTACTCCGTGCATCCGCGCTCCGCGGCGTCCTAACCTCATAATAACCGTCGTGTACTGATGTGACCGATCCCCACGTAGGCTCGCAACCCGTCTTCCAGATTTCCAGTGATGCCTGCGCTGCGGTTTACCGTATGGTGTGTGCATGTCTCATGTCTGGGCGCCGCGTCACGGTCCCATGGCCGGCACGGCCGCCTGTGGCGCCTCCCTTACACGGCCGTCACAACTAACAACTGAAGCGGCGCGTTCTCTTCTCCCTCAGCTCCTGCCTTCTACGATTCCATTATTTTATCCGACCTTCCGTTACTCAGCTCTCTCTTGCAGTAATCTATCGAGCGCGTCGCTGTTTCGGAGCATCGGTGCCGGCAGTCGGCAGATGAGACTTAGCAATCATCTCAGGCGAAAAAGTGTGCATGCATCCAAAGTCCAAAGCCTGTCATCAAGGGATTATTCAGCGTGGCGAGTGTTGACGAACGATTAAATTCGCGTTCCAGAAGGACACGTTGACGCATCGAAACTTTAGAATTCCCGAGACAACAAACAAACACTAATTCTCGGCGGAGATTCTTCTTAAACTAGAAAGGCCGCTAAGAAGTTTTCCATCGAGCCCATCGATTTTGGCCCACTAGTGGCCCATAAGGAGTTCATCTACTGGCAGCTCGGACCCATAACGTGGGCCTATGAGCGGCACGACTTCCGCCACAACTCGTCAACTCCGGCCGCCGCCGGCGGCCGGCGGCCGGTCCACTGCACTCCCACCTCTGCTTCCCGCCGCGCAGCCCTACCGACCTTCGCAGCCTAACAACTCTCTTGCCACCAGACAGGCGGTTCCCACGTTTCAGGTTGCTCAACGCTGCAGCGAGTCCTAGCATTGGCTTTGAGCGAGCAAAGGAAACTATCCAACACGCCTGAGGTGCTCGAGGGTTTTGCAGGGTACTCAGATTATTTGGCTCTTGTATGTACTCCATCTCAAGTCTGAACACTTATCTTGATAAAATGTGGAAAGATCTTGCTATAGGCCCAGGGCTAAAAGGCAAAGGTATAATTTTTTCCTCAGCTGCTGTTCTTTTTCTTGACAGGAAAAAAAAAAAGGTTCCTCTGAATGTTGTACAGTTGTAGTGGCTTTGGGCTCATTAACTCGTGATTCTTTGGTTGTCTACTTGTGATCCTGATTTTGGGTTTCTAATGGAGGGTGAGAGTACCAAGACTGAAAGGAGGCAACATGGGTGTTGTGCCAACTAGATCGCACATCTGCCTAATCCAATCGGTCTAGGAGTGTCACCTGAAATGTTTCACACTCAAAAATCAAGCAAAGACCACTTCAGCAAATTGTATGGATAACATGCTAGATCTTGGTGGAAAACAATTCGGCTCTAACAAGCTTAAATTACAGATTCAATTAAGCTAAAATTGAGCCGAACTTGATACTTGCGCTGCTCGCGGGCTAGAGATCCTTTCACATCTGTAAATGACAAGGGGCCCACTGTACATAAGCTTGTTTGTTTGTTCATGCATCTCTATTGCTCCGGCTTCTTGCCTCTGGCCTTCTGCATGTCCACCATCTTTAATTTCTGCTTGTGGCAAGATGTCATCTGAATCACCACCACCTTTAATTTCTCCTTGTGGCAAGATGTCATCTGAGTCACCATTTTCATGTTCTACTTGTTTGCTTTTGCAGAAATAAATTGTTAAGGCGACCACAAGAGAGGTGGTTGAGGCAACTCCAGTGGCAATGATCGGTCCTGCGAAACTGTCAAAGGTGAGTGTACCTGAACCAGAGATGGTGCCCACATTTTGGCAGTTGTTTTGATCTCCTATCCATTTCTTCTCAATGTGAATTATAGTGTCTCCCCCTGTTATGTTGAGGATTGCTTGTGAGATGTCACCTATTATTGGCGATCCCTTCTGAAGTGCCTGTGGAAGATGGTACCCTTGTAAAAATCATGTCCCAACTCAGACTATTATGCATCATCGTGGAAACTGAAATAAACCCGAATTTGAACTTGGTTATGCCGAAGTAAATTTTTTTAATAAACATAGCTAAACTTACATATCCAAAACCTGCATTCTTATATATTGGTCCAACCATGGTGTATCCCTTGCAATGCTCCGCAAGGAATAATTTGAGGTATGGGATTTCATCCACAAGGGCAGCAACACCACCATTCTTGGATCCTCTGGAAAGCTCATCATGAAAATCTTCAGGGTTTTCATAGGGCTTGATCTTTGATACCTCAAAGCCGATTTCTTCCAAAAGATCCTTTATGTAGGAACCATGAGGATACCCAACACATTCTCCAGCTTTGATAAGTTCTTCGACATTTGTTACAGTTGGATGGAGCTGTTGCACGGTTAGCATGGATGTCAAGCTTGCAGTGTAGCTTGACTTGAGTACCACAAGAAAAAACAGCCATATGACCAACACGATCCGAGAGATAAGGCGTTTCACCTTCTCTTCTGCAGAGTTAACATACTTTTCAGATAGATTTCAAAAGTACATAATTCATAATGTCCAGTTTTGCTAATCTTTACATGCATACAGTGATACAATGGTAATCTATTCCTTCTTGCATTTGTTAAATTTCATATTGACTTGATAATTCTCAGTGCAACAGCACAAGATTTGTCCCTGTTTGATCACATCTATGCTGTAAGACATCAGACATGTCTCATGAACTCAGTGCATTTGGTGGATACCATATAAACACTACACATTTCTTTTTGCGAGTTGTGAAAACTTGCACATGAAATTAACTAGCTAAGAAAAAGGGCATATCAGCTTGATAATTATGCTGTATCTATCCAAAATTTTACTGGAAAAGGAGTAATGATAAGGTACTCACTCTCTTCAAACAGGGAAAAATATATCATCGTAGCTAGTTGCTGGGGAATTGGACCATGAATTTTCTTCTTGTTGCCTAGAAGCTCTAACAACCATATCACAATGCCTGTGTAGATAAAGAGTATTATAGTCCCCACCCACATGCCAGGTGTGAGTGGCTTCAGGAAAATCCATGTATTCTTGTTTATGCTTTCCCTAACAGGAACAACCATTGCTATCCCTGATTCTGTGTATGGCTGAGTGAAGTCAACGTACAAACTTCTGTTGTACCCAATTGTTATGTCTCCAACTGCTATATCATATTTCTGTCCGGTGCAGAAGAAAAATGTTTAACCAAGAGCCATAAAAGGGAGCAAATTAAACAAGAAAACATATAACCTGTGTAATCAGATTGGTAGGACTATTTTGTGAAAACTAAATTCTGATGTTTAATGAGCAAGGTTGAGCATTAATGGCTTAATAAAGCAAAACGATTTACCTCAGCAATATTTATGACAGTCGTACATAATAAAATATGGAAGAATGCAATTTTGTTTTATGCCAGTGCATGGCATTATCTACAATAAGAATGACGGCAAAGGACTTATAGTTGTTCTTGTACTATGTTATACATCCATTAAACTAGCATGATGTAGAAACAATAAAACAAATTATTTGAAATAACAGCATGATATTGGAAATACAGATCTTGAAAATCATAATGTGTGCTATTATAGTTTCAACTTTCAACTTGAGAAGAAAATGAATATGTTTCTTACCTTAAGATAAACTTGATTAACAAAATCATCGTAGCTTGAACTTGAATTTTTTGTGATGTTAAATACTACGTATTCATACGGGAGTGCATAAGGAAGTCTCTTTACTGCCTCCTCGAAAACATCAATTGCAATGCCACTTGCTTTAATCACGCCTGTGACGGAATCTTCGACAACGTCTATGTATTTTTGATATTTATTTCCTGTGACTACACCAACTTGAAGCTTTTCCCCATTTGTTGGAATTTCCCAGCCCCTTGGGATCTTCATAGATTCGCCTGGCCAAATCACAATTTTCAGATCATGTGTGGTGTCCTGGTATTTTGTGTTTGACCTCTGGTCTAATTGCTGTGACAGTCCATTTTGTGCAGTCCAAAACCCAATTGCTCTCTGTGCTTTTCCAACTACATTTATTATTTGAAACTTGGAAACTTGCAGCTGCCCATCTGAAAGGTCAAAGTAACCACTTAAACCTTCAAATTTATTTTGCAATATTGCATTTAGGATTGCTGGACCATTTCTTGAACTTTTCAAGGCTCCCAAACTTGTAGAGTTTTTCAGTGTCAATGGTCTCAGAAATTTTGCTTTAGGAGCCTTGGCCTTTTCTGCTGCTTGAGCTAACCCCCAGATCGTATCATAACTCCATAGTCCAAAGATGTTTAATTTCAACATTGGGTCATTTGGATGATCATTTCGTGACCTCATATACCATCTCATGGTGAAGTTGTCAAGTTCTGTCGATTTAGGAACATAGAACTCGACCCCCAACGCACCATTCATTGCTTCCACAACTGAAGGATGTAGTAAATCAATGAGATTTGCTAGTTCATCTGTTATAATCCATACAAACCCCTCGCTCATCATCCCAATTTCCTTTGCTTTTGTGAAGAAAACGGAGCCTAAAGATGGGGGCATGTGCACCACAAAGACCCTTGTTTGCATTGTCATCAACTTGTATAGTTCTTCAGTAATTTCTTCACCTGTTGCTGATTCATCTATCACACTCCGGTAGGGAACATGGACATCTATTCCCTCGAGGACATCAACAAGATCTGCAATAATACCTGTACCGTCAATGTTGTCCATGTAGATAGGCACCACCTCTCTCCATCCATAAGTCTTGATTATGGAGGTGATGCTACTCACTTGTGCAGAGTCATTCACTGTTGCTCGAACAAAATATGGAAGGTAATGGGAAGATAAATATGTGCTTCTTGCTGTGAATGAGATAACTGGGACTCGACACTTATTTCCAAGAGCTGATACAAATACAGCTTGAGAAGATTTCTGTGGTCCAATGATAGCTTGGACATTGTACTTCTCCAGCAAGTCGATAACTGCAGATTTAGATGTAGAGATAAGCTGTAGCTTTTTAGTGGAAGCAAGTGTCTTCTATTCACAAGCTCTGTACGCACAATGGGATAACATGGAATAGCTCTACTGTTTCATCGTAGTTCTTGTGAGAGATGGACTGATTACTAGGACTCATTCACTGTATTGTTCAGATATAGTTAATAGCAATGAATTGGGTGGTTCTGCTGGTCAGATCTTTTCAAGCATTTAAGTTCAACATTTACGCCCCCTGCCCCCCTTCTTCTTCCTTTATTTTTTTGGTTATATCCCAAATGTCAAATCCCAAAACATTTTAGAAAATTTACATTTGCTGTCATATGGACATATAAAGGTACCGTTACATTCATTTCAATTTGAAAATGTAATGACATTAAGCCCCCCCCCCCCCCTGTGTTGATGTGCCACCTGATACATACCGTGTTTGCCATTGCATAAGTGATTTTCAACACAGGGTTGCCAGTGTCTTAGAACTGTACTATTTCAGGAAAAAAAATGGTCATCTAATGCACCAATGCTGCTTTTTTTTGCATGTACAGATAGACTCCTTATGTACATGCTCAAATAGTAAAATTCTACAGTTATCTTGCTAAAAGTTCATATATAATTGTTTAATAAATATCCCCATATTACAACAAAAGTAGTAATGAAAATTGGCCAATTATTTGGTGGATCTCTGTTTAATTAGTGCAAGAGCACAAACAGAACACAGCATCTTTATGGACTATTCCAGATTCACTTTGTGTCCAAAAGTTCAAACTTCCGAAATAAGAAAGGCAAAAACAATAGAACGTCAGTCCATAGCTGAGCATGTAATTTACCTGCATCTGCAGCCTGGACATCATCACTCATGGAATCCCTTACATGGAGAACAAGCCGAGTGGTGTAATTTGGATGGGCAGCATAGAAATCTTCCACAGCAATTGAAATGCTTGTGCGTGCTATCTCCCCCACTGGTGTCCCCAAATCAAGTACCACTGCCACATGGAAATTTTCTACTTTATTTTCTATAACCCCTAGCGCAACTTCATAGCTGAATGCCAAGAACAGGAGCATTGTGATCGTAACTGCCGCTGCCATCTCTTGAGGCATGCTGTTTGTAAAAAAGTAGTTATGCACTGGTGCACTAGTTATAGATGAATTTTCTTGGGTTTCGCTAAAACTAGAAAAATAAAACAAGGAAACTCCCTGCTTTCAATGTTATAGTAGAGCCGAACTTTCCTCAAGTCTCCGTAGGATTGCTTGACTTTGATTTGATCAAAATCCTGTCTCTTCTTTGTGGGTCCTGTCCGAGAACTTTTGTGTACGCTCTCCAAGCTGAGGTTTTCTTCCCTATCTTTTTCCACCTGGCTCGTCAATTCTGGCTTGGCTCTCTTCGTACTTTTCAAAGGGTCACTGCCTATGAGGTTGTACAGTCTGATGGTGTCTCATTTGGTTTTTCCCCTCACTGACATTTTAGCATGTTGGAATAGTAAGCTGATGACTGAACTTTCTCGCCCTGTAAAGGAACCTACGTTCCTACAAGTTGAAGCATGAAGCATGGTCCCACCACAATGTTGCATGGCTGCAAGTCCTCGTGAACTTTCGTCACATTTCATTGGTGACGTATAGTACTAGGACTGGAACTGTGGGAGATTGAATTTTTCTTGGAGGTGGTAACTGTCAGAGACAGTCAGTATCGTTGTACCAATGTGATGACCATATGAGCTTTCGAAATAAAGAATATGCTGAATTTCTGTATCTGAGTGCTTCGAGGTAATGTTGTATGTCATATTCAGCTATGATCTCAGTACTTTTTGGTTGTCTCGCAATGACGGGCATCCCTCTTTACCAGGCAGGCAGCAGGCAACCGTGGGCTGTGGCCATCCATGAGCACTCAGGCAGCACTGAATGCCAAGACCAGGATCATTGTGATCCTAAACTGCTGTGGCCATGTTGTAGCAGAACCAAGACCAGCTATATATGAGGTTTGCAGAAGAACCTTTCTGCGCTAGTGCATTATTTGTGTTGATGCATAAGTTTCCTTGGTTTCTACGTAAGTGGGACCAGATGATGTTGCCTTGCCATGTCTCGAGTAAGTTGAACTGAATGTTTTTAGGTCTTTCTTTGACTACTTGACTTCTATTGAAACCTGTCTTTCTCTCTGGTACTGTCGAAAGAAGTTGTCTGCTCTCTCAGTTGGTGTTTTCTGCCCTTTCCTTTTCTTTCAGAATTCCTGGTGGCTTCTTAGCTATTGCTACTACTTTTCAAAGCCTTCATTACCTACGGTTACAGTTGGATACCATTTGTTTTCCTTTTCGTCTCATTTAACTGTGTGTCACATCGCGTTGAAATAGGATGCTTAAGACCTGTAAGTTGAAGCATGTTCCTACAACTTATTTGGTATTGGTGCAAGTGCAGGTGCAGTGAAACTTCCCTTGCGCTTTTTTATGGATGCTGGTAGATACTACGACCGGGAACGACCAGAATATTATTTTGCCTTAAGCAGCTAAGCCTTTGTTTGAAACAAACTCTCACTAAAGGAAAACTAGTTCATTTTTCTACACCCATATTCTAATGCTATATTCGGATCATCAGATGTGGTACGTTAAATGCTACTCTCTCCATTCCAAATTATTAGTTCGGGCTTTTCTAGATATATTGTTTATTTGTTTTTTCTATGCACCTAGAAATAAGCCATGTCTGTATAAATGATAAACCTATGTATCTGAAAGTCAGAATGACTTATAATTTAGAATGGATGGAGTATTTCTTTAGTATCAGGTTCTGCTAAAAGATCGATGCATGTTTGTATGTGTTTCGATGGAGTGAATCCTATATTTGTGTATTGTGTAGATCATGCCAACTCATTTTTGTTTGAGGACACGGAGGCGGCGGATACGGTCGGCAAGGAGAAAGTGGAGGCGGCGGCAGCGGCGGTGGTGGATACGACCCCAAGTACTGCGGCGGTGGATGCAGATGTGGATACAGCCCCAGCGGAGTACGGCGGCGGAGGCAGATACGGGTCCCGCAGAGACGAGTACGGCAGTGGCACAGGCGGAGAGCCCGAAATTCTTTGAAGAAAATGGAGCCCAAAGATGGGGACATGTGCACCACAAAGACCCTTGATTGCATTGTCATCAACTTGTAGAGTTCTTTGGGTAATTTCTTCACCTGTTGCCGGTCCGGAACATGGACATCTATTTCTACGAGGACATCGACATGGTCTGCAATAATACATTTACCGTCATCGTCCATGTAGATAGGCACCACCTCTCCCCATCAAGTCTTGATTATGGAGGTGATGCTACTCACTTGTGCAGTGAATCATTCACTGTTCAAGAAAATATGGGAGGTAATGGGAAGATAAATATGCACTTCTTGTTGTGAATGATATAACTGGGACTTGACACTTATTTCCAGGAGCTGATACAATCACAGCTTGAGAAGATACTGTGGTCCAATAATAGCTTGGACATTGTAGTCTCCAATAGGTCAATAACTGTAAAATTGGATGTAGAGATAGGATGTAGCTTTTTAGTGTAAGCAAATGCCTTTTATTCACGAACTCTGTAAATAGAACAGGATAACTTGGAATAGATCTACTATTTCAGCGTAGGTTTTGTGAGAGATGTATTGTTACTAGAATTCATTCACTGTACTGTTCAGATGTAATTAATAGCAATGAACTGGGTGGCTCAGTTGGTCAAATCTAGGTTCCTGACCATCTTCAACATGCCTCATCATGTGGATAAAAAAATCTTGTAAACCATCTCTAGTCTTGTTTGGATACCTTCATATCTATCTCAGATTCTCAGTCCACATGTATTCAGATGGATTGAGGTGAATATGAGCATCCAAGTTCCCTAAAAAACAAGTGCCCAAACAAATCCAGTAGTATGCAAAAAATTAATTAAGATATAAAATAAAGGTAATCATCATAAGTTTCTTCCTATGCTCGAGTGAAAATAAATGCAAAACCAGTTATTGACTTATTTTCACTCGAGTTGCTCGAGTGAAAATAAATGCAAAACCAGTTATTGACTTATTTTCACTCGAGTTGCTCGAGTGAAAATAAATGCAAATACTACATCACTCAAACCATTCAGTACTCAACTACAGTGGATGAAAATTTGCTCGTGTTGAACAAGGATCAACTGTTGTCTTATTTGCATTTAATAAGAATGAATGGTAGAATACACGTACATGATGAAGCCTCAAATCAGCAAATTGCTAAACTGAATGAGATACATCAGCTACAAATAGGCACGCCGATGAACGTATGTTTTGAAACCTCAATCTACAGTACAGTACAACAAGCACTCGAGCTAGAGTGCACCCTCCCTACATCATCTCCAATCATAAGAATCAGCACGATGCACTGATTATTTATTGGTTGGATGGGTCCGAATCAGACCCAACCAAAGATGCTCCTGCCGTTGGCTGTTGCCCTTTCTCCTCAGCTCAGCTCTGTATCCTTCTACTGCTCAACTACCTCCCCTGCAGGAGTGCCAACAGAAGATGCACTGGCCTGCACCGGAGTTCGCCCCAAAGAGGTGAAACTTGGAGGCAGCTGGTACAGTGGATCACTCCCCTCAGATTCACCCAGGTAGGCTTGCCCTAGACAGTAGCCCAGTGCCCGGGCAACAGGGACAGCTACTGCATTCCCGACTTGAATATACCTATCGCCATCAGAGAAAGCACATATGTTCAGAGGCAAGAATTACAATGCAGCATGATCCTGCTTCTGATTTCAAGAGCTGTAACTGACTGATCAATGGCTTACTGCTGACAACTTTCAAAAGGGACTAGATCAGGCAAAACTGAAAAGAGGAACTTACTTCTCCTTGATTGGACCAAACAATCGGTAGTAATCAGGGAAACCCTGTAACCTTGCGTTCTCCCGGACAGTCAGGACTCTTGTTTGAGTAGGATGCAATATAGCCTGTGGACAACATGTTCGATCAGGATCATATGCAGGCAACACTAGCGGTAAAGACAGTTGCAGTGATTAGCATAAAGGGGTAGTTTGTACTGAAGCTGACCTGGTTGTGAGGCTCTGCTCTGGTTACGACTGTAGCAACTGTCTCGTCCCACCACAAGCGCCCAAATGGCCTACAACATCATATGTAAGGACAAGTAACCAATAACCTACTTTTTCCCCCAAAAAAAAAACAGGACCATTTTGCAACTTACTTGAGTGATTTGCCCTTGATGAATGACATTGCATAGTCAGGAACCTAGAAAACAAAATATTTGTGCAAAATCTTATCATGTCTTAACCATGAATCTTACAGTAGTCGCAGCATCTCATCAGTTATGAGTCTGAATATGCAACATAAATGTTGCGCTGTTATGGAAAAAATAGTACAAAATAACACATACCAGTGGTTTCCCAGACGAAAGTTTCACACGCTCGATTTCTGGATCCCACTCAACAATATTGTTTGCTCCAACCTTGACACCCTTTAGGTCACGGAAGTTGGCTCCCTGTCATAGGAAAAAGAGTGAATGAGTGATAATTGTTTGAGAAGGAGAAAAAAAAAGGAAGCCACAAATGCTATCAACCCACCAACCTTCTTGACAGGAATTTGCTGAACCCGCTCATAATCATCATTGTTAAGCCGTAAGGGCTGGTGATCCAAGAGCTTGCCTTCATCTGGACCAGCCTCCTCACCAAAGGACCAATCCAACATGTCTGGAATAATGATAAGAGTGAACTTGCTGCACAAGTACCAAAGCACCAAGAAAAAGGGTGGTTCTTTGGAAATTCATGGAGGTCAACCAGTAAAGTTCACTAGGCCTTTTACCTTTACGACCAAGTCGAATGTAACGCTGGAATTCCGTTTTGGGGGGACCACCATACTCCATTACATCATTAGGCTGATGGTTTTCAACCTGAAGAGAAGAGTAAGATTGCATGCACATTGGGAAATGTATGAACTTAACAAAACACTTGCCTTTGGTAAATCTGAAATTGCATCACCAAGAAGCAAAGCTTTCTTTAGGGATGGTTTTTGTGTCTCATCATATGCAACCACACATTGCTGTAAGCAAGTTCAGTTGGTCAACAGATTTTACACATTCCAAAGGATTTCAAAATTGTGATTGCACTTACTGAAAAGGCGTTAGGGGTTACTCCACGTACTACAACATCATATGTAGGCAGAGGATACTTAGGGAGCACCTACATTGTCAAATACACCTGATTAGCCAGCAGCCAACAGTGCAATAGCAAAGCATATAAAACAGCAAAGTACCAAACAGACCATGGAAGAAAGAGCACCCCAAAGGAACACACGCATCCTGAACTGTGGCAGACCATAGCAACCGGCCACCATCATTCCAAGGCGTGCTTGGTACTTCATAGCAACTAGGCAGCTCAATGCATATCTTCCTAGGTAGCCATCAGCAAATTTGAGTATGTCCACAACATTTTCCATTAAAACATACTTGGGCTTCAAGTACGCCACAATATCCATGAAAGTCACCATTTGCTTGTTTTTCTCATCATTCAGTGGCTTATCACGGTTTCTGAACCGATTAAACCCACTTATACCTTGACAGGGTGGGCCTCCACAAATAACATCAACATCACCCTTTTGAAAAAATAGATTAGGTAGATATCACCAATAAAATGGAGAGCTAAACAAACAAGGAGGAAAATCACACCCAACTAAATACTCACAGGCAGCGGGAGAATTTTTCTTTTGTGCCCTTCTTGTACAAATTCTCTAATTTTCAGTGGGCAGTCACTGTTTGTGAAACAAGGATTAAAGTGCAAATAGATGTACAAAGCAAAAAGCAGATGACATACCAAATACTAACCTCAGATTATCAATCGGTTCCCAGGTATCCTCTTCAGGACCATATCCTTCCCACTTGACCTGCAAAAATGTAGCATTAAAACAAAATATACAGAAATACCCATTGCTTAAAAAACTTAGTTTTTTTCTATATATTATCATTTAATTGAACTTTTTTCTTAGAATCAAGTACAGATGAACACTTAAATACCTTGAAATAAATACCATCTTTTCTTCCACTACCACCATAGCATATCCCAATAAGCTTCTCTACAACAAATTCATCCTTGTCAAGAGGGCCACCTTCATCCTCTTGATCCTCTAAACCTGCTAAATTATAATCCGCGTCCTGATGGACATATTTCTCACACAGAACTGCCCATTCCTTAAGAAGAGCAAGAAACTCATCGGCTTTCTCATTCCGCACCTATATTCAAAGATCCAAAGGAACATTGTGAGTAGTTCGACAGAACAGATGAAATCCAAGACACAATTTACTATAGATACCTCAGTTTGTGGATGATTGTACTTTAAACTTTGGCACGCAAAACTATTGAGATCAACAGCCCATCGCTACAATTATAGCCAGAAGAGTAAAATCAATGCTGAGATCATGAACATATTCTAAAGAATAAATAACTAGGTAGAAGATTACAGTTTCGAGTTTCAAGCCGGAAAGAGCTGCACCCAAGCAAAGACCAGTGGACATGCCTCCACAGCCAGAATACAGATCAAGAAGGGTTGCTGTCCTTTCTAGCATACTAGATGACGTCTTCAAGTCCACATCATCATCAGAAATACCAGAGGCAGTTTCACTTCCTGATTCTCCATTTTCTAGTAGAAAAACAAGTGTCACAAATTATAAAAAATATACACATTTAACAAATATCAAAGTTAGTCACTGTAGACTATTTAAACGTATTTTAGTTATTGAGCTACATACACCAACCATTGCACTCACAAGCCTAAGCTGATAAGGAAATGTGTTAAATTTAGTTATATTAACACCTATCACTCTATCAATCTATCACATGGAAGCTCCCAAAGAATCACATTTATACAAATAAACACGAATATTTATGATATCAAATAAGTACATTACATTGATTTTAAAATATATTTTCATATTAAACCTAATTAAAAAAGTAAATGTTGATGTTTCCCTATAAACTCGGTTGACTTATCCAAAACCTAGAATTGCATTCTTTTGGGACAAAGAGAATATATAGCATACAAATATTGTAACACACATTAAGAGGGAGCTATTTGGTAAGTAGTATTATTGCACTAATTTAGCAAAGCAAGTAAATTGCATTCAGCTAGTCAACCAAAAAAGGATGATGTGAAAGCAAATTACCTAATGAGATATTAGCAAATGTAGAATATGCAACGGAGTATGACATGTCATAGTATAGGTCGCAATGCTCTATAAGCTGAGCCTTGGCTTTTGGATCAATCTAAGACCAAAAAAAAAAAAAAAAAAAAATTATAGTGAGAAACTTTATGTGCATAGCAAAAGCACAAAACTCTTAGTAAGGCACTTACATTTGGATCAACATATACTATCTTAATTTTGGAGATGATGCAATCAAGTACATTGTCATTCTTTTCCTCAGAAACAAAAACACGTCTAGGGTCATGCTTGTGGCCATCAACATTAATGGACACCAAATAATTGATAACCTGCACCAATACATTAGTTTCTTAAAATTTTATGCTACCTCTTGACATGAATAGAAATAATGCTCAATACACACCGTATCCTCTGCACGGAAGAACCAACGGCAAGTAAAATAGTGACACCGATCAGTACCCTCAAAAAATTCAGTAATCCGACCAATGTAATCTGCCTCATTTTCTCCGGCCTAAGATAGACAAAAAGGAAACATAAACTTAATGTCAGTAGCCATTATTAAAGAACATAAAAATATGTGATGTGAGAGCAAAATCATCTAGTGGTATTGTGCACAACCATTATTTGAGCATTCTCGTTCAATGCATCATCAATGTTTATGTTATGTTGAATTACAAAGAACTTTCATGAAACTTAAATTTAGGAGACAAGCAACACTTCCATCTCATAGATAGGCAAATAAGACAAAAAAATTCAAATAATCTCATAGATCATAACAAGATGTACAATGACTAGCACATGCAAAATAGATGCAAGGTTAAGCAGAAATTGTCATAAAAAATAACATCCTCTTAACATTAGAACTATTATGCATTGAAATTGTTGAACAGTGCATTTTCAACAGAATCAAAAGTTTCTAGCTTTTGGGAGCAGGCTATACACCAAACACAGCATAGTGTAGAGACAGATATTTAGAGCACCCCTCTATGTTATACTCCCTCTGGTCATAGATACTTCACACATTTGAGTATTTGATCTTGTAATATTACATGCATATCTTTGTCCACTAATTTCTTTTAGAATATGATCTTATAACCCTTCCAATATTAGAGATTTGCAAGTATGTTGAATACAAATCAACACATGGAACATACACATTTTGAAACTAAAAAATAATGAATACTTATTGATGTCCGTAGTTTTTAAGTCTAACCAAATCTTGTTCTACTCATGACCATTAGAAGTAACCATAAAGCACTTGTTAAACACGCATCACTAGGGATTGATTTCAAAGTTCAATGCTCCCTTCCATGGCAATTATATGATAACAGTCACAATTATACCATCACAGAGCACAACTAACTCTCGATGAAAAAGGAACGGAACAACTAAACTAATAAGCAGCCAAAACTCGTCATCATTGCCAAGCTTGCTGCAAAAAGGACCCAAGTAGCTCCTACTTCCAAACAGAGGTCCTAAGCAAGCTCCTGGACAATGCCAAATATACTACAAGACGGTATTTTGTACTTGCAGGCATCCAGACTTCGTCATTGGAAATGGACAACAAAAATCAAAAAAGTTTTGCTTCCTTAACACGTGCATGAGCAGAGCATAAATGAGAGCAGCAACAGCATCATGGCAAAACAAAGAAGGCAATGAAAGCACTGAACAAGGACCTTAACATAGACGTCGTCCCCGAGGCAGTAGACGACGTTGTCCACCTTGGCGCTCCGGTAGTGGGCCCTGGCCTTGACCTCTTCGTCCTCCTCGGGTCTGCACGCGCCACGAATAAGCAAAACAGGGGATTGCTATTGCTCGGCTCACGAGTCACAACAGGGAGCAAAAATGCGGGATCGAAACGAATCAAAAGCAAAGCAGCGTAGGGAGGGGGGAAATTACTTATTCGCGGCAGTGCTTCGCTCGTAGCGCTTCGGCCAGTTGCTGCGCGCCTCGGCCGCGGGGACGGCGTCGCCGACGAACTCCGGCTCGTGGTCGCCACCGGCGGCGGCGCTCCTCCTCCCCACCCTCCTCTTCCCGGGCGACCCGGCCGCGACCGCGGCCACCTCCGCCTGCTCGTCCGCCTCCGCCTCGGCCTCCTCCTCGCCCATGGCCAACTCTTCCTCGTCGGGCTCCTCGGCGCACACGTCGTCCTCCACGGGCTCCTCCGCCTCGGCCTCCGCCTCCGCCTTCTTCCTCCTCCCCGCCTTGGCCGGTTTGGCTTGCGGCTTGGGCTTCTTCCCGGACGACGACGCCGCCGCCTTGCGGCTGCGCTTGGCGGAGGACGGCGCCACAAGCGCCTCCTCCTCCTCTGCCTTGGCGGCGCGCTTCCGGCCGGAGACGCGCGTGGGCGCGGCGGGCGACGGCGAGCTCGGCGCCATGGCAGGGCTTCTCTCTGGTGCTGGGAGATTGGGAAACGAGGGCGTCTGGCAGGAGAGTGAGCGCTCGGGACTCTAGGGTTGTAGAAATCGAATCGAAGGGGATCGGTCAAAATGGAGAACAGAGCGGGCAAAATGATCGAGCGAGCGGGAGCGTCCAATTTTTGACGGCGTGGGGCCCGTCTGCAGAGGCAGGGTACATGGATTCGAATTTTGGCCGGGTGGCAGCCGCGTCCGCGCGGGTTTCGGCAAGGGTATGGATTCGAATTTTCGCCGGGTGGGCGGGTGGCAGTCGCGTGCCCGCGCCTGCGCGGCTTTCGGCAGTTCTGCGCGTTTCCAATAGCGCGTAGCGGAGACCGAGCTTCCGCTCGAGTGGCTAGCGGCGGCAGTGGCCACGCAGCCAGCGCAGGTTCGAATCCTGGATTCGACTGCGTTTCTCACCAGGACACTGTTTCATAGTAACAGTGATTCCCAAATAAAAATCATGTTGCCTCCCTCGCGTGATCGCCATGGTCGAACGACGCGCCCGTCGTCTGTGGAGCTCTGAAAGCGTTCTGTCGATCTCCGGAAGGACGCGATTTCCGTATGTGTAGTTGTAGGTCTGCGAAGGCGTGCATAGGAGTGTTGTGTGTGGTGTGCGTGGTGTGCGTGAGGTGTGAGTGTGTACGCCGAACGATACTACAATGCCAGTAAGAGGCAAAAAAAAAAAAAATAGCGCGTAGCGACTGTATATTTTTAGCTAGTTATTCTGATTATAAATTATAAAAAAAATAAAGAGACTAGTCACGAATAAATAATTAATTAATTTCTAGTTATTCTGATTATAAATTATAAAAAAAATAAAGAGACTAGTCACGATTAAATAATTAATTAATTTCACGTAGTCTAAAAATCTAGTTTCAATCATTCTTTGTTTACTGTCCTCTAGTATATAAAGGAAGAGAGAACCACACTACAACCCCGGGCCCCGTGGTCGATCACGACCAATGATGTGAGTATGTGATTGTGATCGATCTGGCTTGTCCTGTTGCCGGCACCTACATGTCTGATATTGTAGTTACTTTTAGATGGAGATGGAAGTTGTCGGATATTATACTGTCCACTCACCCCGCTGGATGATGAGGTGCTGGCCGGAGCCCGGAGGAGAGGATACGGCCCCTACTAATGCAATAGGCACATGTGCTTTTCTCTTTCACGTCCACCCAATGTAGAGGTAGATGGACCGGTCATGCGAGAGAGTGTAGGCTAGAGTTTCTTCATTTGTTTTCCTTTTTTCTGGCTGATTGGTTCACTAATCAGAGTTATTTTAGGTGGTACGTCTACTTTTTACATATTTTGAAGCATTTAAGTTCAACCATATTCGTTTGGTCATTTCTAACTGGCTAATTCTTGTTGTTGTTGATTTATTGTGAGGGAAAAACACTGTTAAATCGTTGGTTGGTAAGCGCTGGTAGACCAAACAAACAGAGCGAACATTTATGCCTCTTGCCCCCCTTCTTCTTCCACTATTTCTTGGTTATCTCGCATATCTCAAAACATGTTAGAAACTCTAAGCGGTCCACTTTATTGAAGTTTAGTCAAATTTAGTCACTAAAATATATAAAAAAACTAAAAGGACCACTAAAGTTTAGTAGCTTTAGTTTAGTAGCCAAGGGGCTGCTAAAAGTGGCTACAGTGCAAAGTTTATATGAGATACCCCTTATTAATTAAGTCTCGCATCTGCTCATAGCGAGCCTACCCGTATTAATTGGAGGTAATATGTACTTTGTTTACGGCTTCAGTGGCTTTTAGTGAATAGAACCGAAGTAGGGCCTTGTTTAGTTCCCACTAAAATTTCAAATTTTCTCTCTCTCTCTATCACATCAATTTTTGGACCCATGCATGAAGCACTGAATGTAGGTAAAAAAGTAATTACATAATTTGTCTATAATTTGCAAGATGAACCTTTTGAGTCTAATTAGTCTATAATTGGACAATAATTATCAAATACAAACGAAAGCACCAAAGTTGAAAAAAAAAATCGCTATCTAAATAAGGCCCATGTGTAATGTCAAAGTCTATTTATAGTACCAATGATCACCTGAATTAATTCCATCCCTCATTCCCATCTAAGGACTTGTTTAGATGGTAACTTTCTTCAATTTGAAGTATTGTAGCACTTTGGTTTGTATTTGATAGTTATTGTCCAATCATAGATCAATTAGACTTAAAAAGATTTAGCTCACAAGAAAATTGTATAAATATTTATTTTGTTTTACCTGCATTTAGTACTCTGTGCATTCGTCTAAAGATTGATGTGATGAAGAGAGAGTGTAAAGATTTAGAATTTAGAGTGTATCTAAATAAGGCCTAAGGCATAAGGGTGGTTGAAGCACGCTTAGTGCAATATCACGGGTAGAACTAGAAGTCTAGAACACGACATCTTCATTGACTATTCTAGATTCACTGTGTCCAAAAGATCAAACTTCTTTCAGCCTTATTTAGATGTCTTCAAATTCCAATTTTTTACACTCTTTCTTCATCAAATCGAATCTTTTGACACATGTATAGAGCAGTAAATATAGGCAAACAAAAAAACTAATTGTACAATTTGATTATAAATCACGAGACGAATCTTTCGAACCTAGTTAGTCCACGATTGAACATTAATTGCCAAATACAAACGAAAGTGCTACAGAAGTAAATTTTCTCTAAATTTGCAATCTAAACGAGGCCCCGAAAACTTCATTAGCGATGGTATAGTATAAGGACTGCTGGACACGAACTGGGAGACTGATTTTTCCCTGGAGGTGGTAACTTTCAGAGAAAGACAGTATCATTGAACTAATGTGATCATGACTGTATGAGTAAAATGTACTATGTAGAGCGAGGGCATGCTGTATTTCATTTTTCAGCTATGAGCTCAATACATTTTGGTTGTCTCACGATGATGGGCATCCTCCCTTACCGAGTACGCTAAAATGTTGTTTTTGACTTTTAGACTTCTTATTTGACTATTTGTCTTATTTAATTTTTTATATAAATAATAAAATAAATAAATTATTATTAAAATATATTTAGTGATAAAATGAATTATAATAAAAATAAATAATACTTATATATTTCTTTTAAATCAGATGAATGGTCAAATGTAATGAGATGGAGGGAGTATAGCCAACCGTGTGTGCCATGATCATCCATGATGACCACTCCTCAGCGCTGAATGCCAAGACCAAGATCATTATATTGTGATCTTAACTTTTGTGTTATGGCCATGTCGTAGTAGAAGTGCAGAACCAAGACTAGCTATATATATATGAGGTTTGTAGAAGAACCTTTGTACGGTCGTGCATTATTGTGGAGATGCATGAGTTTCCTGATGTCTCTGGGTTCTACGTAAGAGGGGCCAGATAATGTTGCCATGTCTCGTATAATTAAGCTGAATTGAACTTTGTTAGGTCTTTCTTTGACTAATTGACTTCTATTGAAACCTATCTCACTTTGTTAGGTTATATTTTATAGTAGAGGGAGTTATACTGTCAACATTTGATATATTAAGGGTTATATAGACTTCTTAATGTCATGATAGCAAAACTACTTTCAAACCACTTCAGGGGATTTTAGACGGGTTTTAATAGTTTGAAGGGTAAAATACCTGGTGTATAGGTGAGGGAGTGAAGTAGACAACCAGGGTTAAACATACTCTTTTGCATAAAAGAAAATGGAGTGGACCAAAAGGGAATGAATTGGACTTAAAAAAATTAAAGCAACAAACCTTAACCCCAACATACACATCACCCTTCCATGGCTAACACCATTAAATATTGTCATTAGAGCGAGCCACGCTAAGATTCTGTTTGGATGTAGATATTAAATTAAACCTTAGAATTTGGAGTTAGTATTGGTTGACTCAAAGGAAATCGACCGGGCTGGTTCTATAAAATTACTCTATTCGATTTGGTTTGATGGTGTAGACACGACCTTCATTCTATCCCGTTTTGGTCTGCTAGTGCAGACACAACCTTTATTCTATCAAAAATGCATTAGGATAGATGATGCAATATGTAAATTCTATTGCAGCACATATACAAATGCTAGTAGACAAAAAAAGAGAAAACAAATAGAAACCATCAAATGAATTCGCAAGTTTGGTCCAAAATTCTAGACACTCAAATTAAGTCCCAAATATAATAAGTCATGTGATTCGACGTATTATAATAATAGTGAAGAAAAATTCTTTTAGACCCCTAAACTTTTACATCTGTCTGATTTCTTGCCTAATTTATAGTTTTTAACACCCCTCAACTTTTGAAACCATTTGCTTTTACACCCTAGATAGTTTTGTTGGTAGTGTGTGTGTGTTTATTTTTTTTTTTGTGGTGCCATGTCAATTATTCTACACGACACCTTATCAGCCGCGAGAGGTAAATCAGACCAAAAATATATATTTTTAAAAATACAGAATTCATATTTTTTTAATGAAATTTAAAATATTGTTTTATAGAATAAATACGCAATTACAAATTCTAAAATCTAGTTTAATCTTACAAAATTCACAAAGATTTCCTTGCGAGTGCTTGAGAGCTAAACCAGCTCGTCGCATGAGCAAGGTTATCTATGCTTTGCTGAACGAGGATGGTCAGGTGAGGCAAACCAGATCAGCAAAGTTACATTTTTTTTTAAGCAGAGATCATAAAAGTTACATTTTTTTTGAGTGGAATCAGCAAAGTTACATGTCCAAAGAAAGTTCGAGAGAAAAAAAATGCCCAAAGACTTCCCATTTCCTGATGAAATCAAATCTCTCTTAGTTACTCGGCCCACGTTCTTCAGCCCGAATCGCAGCCCAGTTTCACTCAAGCCCATGTCTTAGCGCGGCCTCGGTGCCGTGGACTCGACGCCCTCCACCATGGCGCCGCCGCGAATCCTCGCCGGCGCCGCCATAGCTGCCGCCGCCGCAGCCATCGTCCTCTCATCATGTAACCTCTCGCTCTCCCCTCACCTCATCGTTTCTAGCTCCAACTTCCCAACATCAACCTCACCGACGTGCCCATCCCGCAGGCTTGTTCTACAGGCGCAAGTGCGCTCGTCTGGCCGCGCGGGTCCGCGAGGTGGAGGCCTCACTGGCGGTCGCCGCAGAAAAGCTCGCTGCCGAGCGCCGCGGCAGAGTGCGGGCCCAGCAGGTGAGGTCGGCGCCGTCCGGCGCTGCAAGTTTTTCTGCACTTCACTTCGAGTTTTGGGCCATAATCATCAGGCTCGTGATGCCGACTCTCTATTTCGTTTCCTTGATTGCAGTCGCTGAGGAGGGCTCTGAGTCAGCAGGAGCCTCGCTCCGGCGAGGCGACGCCGGCCAAGGCCGCCGCCCCAGCATCTTACCCGCTGGCGCCGATTGGCACTGTCCAGTCCTGCTTCTCCACTAGGTGCTGATTGCCATCGATTTTGTTCCCATTTCTCACGCCTTGTAGTTTTCAATCAATTTGTTGAATATAGTTACTGAAGTATTGGAGTGAATGCTTGGAGTGGATGTATGTAAATATTCAGAGCTAATGTCCACTCTTAAAGAGGGCAAATTATCAATTAATCCGAATTATGGCCTATGGACCTAAACGTATATTGCCCTGTTGACCCTACAATTGCAGGAACGGTACACCAAGGCAGCCTTTGGTAGTTACGTTGGCCAGGGCAACTGTGGCGTTTGATCCAGCCAGAGTCCCATTAGCAGCGCTGGAGGGACTAGCTAGTTACTCACATTGCTGGATCCTTTATGTTTTTCACCTGAACACTGATCTTGATAAACTGTGGAAAGATCCTGCTAGGTCTAAGCTAAAAGCAAAGGTATGGTTTTGTTCTTAGCCCTTTGGTGGTTCCTTTTTCTGATATAAATGAATATTCTTCTGAATGTTGTAGTGGATATTGGGTTGAACTAATGGAATCTCCTGATTTCTCATGGAAGGTAAGGGTACCGAGATTGAAAGGGGGCAAAATGGGGGTTTTGGCAACTAGATCGCCACATCGGCCTAATCCAATCGGACTCAGCGTAGCAAAGGTACTAATTATACAACTCAATTAGCCTTCCTCTTATTGTCCTCTGTGATCTCTGCAGTGCAATGGTTGAAGTGTCACCTGAAATGGTCCAGTGTTTGTCTTCAATTATTGTTGATTTAGGATCGAGGAATTGTAAACTTCTAGGTAGACAATAATCATAATGATCATTGCTATATAATGTTGCTTGCTATCTACCATCTGAAGGATATTTTTTTTCACACAAATTTTCACCACAGGGATTCTCTTCAGAAAGGTTTTCTTGTGATCAAACATCCTAGTGTGGCACTTATAAAGTCAACTAATATATTGATTCAGATTAATTCTAGGGTGCAAAAAATTCTTACTTGCTTTGGAGTATTCCCTAGTTTGGTTGATCTTGTTAAGCATGCTACAGCTATTGTGCATGCCCGATGTGAACATTTCTTATTTGCTTTGAGCTGTTGTCTGCTTTGATTAATCTTGTTAAGCATGCTATAGCAGTTTGACGTTTTCTCCCCTTCATTTCTACATTTTTACAGGTGGAGGCGGTGGATGGGCATAACCTTTTGCTCTCTGGAGTAGATTTGGTTGATGGCACGGTACCAATTTAACCATTTATATGGTCCAGCATTATGCAAAGGATTGATATAATTAAGTTCTGTCAGCTGTGAACTCTTCATAATACATTGATCACCTATCAACAGCCCGTGCTTGATATTAAACCATACCTGCCATATTCTGACAGCGTTAAAGATGCAGCGGTTCCAAATTGGTTAGAGGTATGTACAATATCGCATCTCATTTCATGCATTTCTCCAAACTTAAAAAATTCATTTCCCTGCCATCAGTTTGAAATAAGGGTCTGTTTATTTTTCTGGACCAATCATCGTTCTGCACAGTAATGGATGCTGGAGAGCATATGATGCTTCATGATGTCTGCATATACATGCTAATTTGTTATTACCTCTATACATCTTCATAGTTCATACAAGTGCACTGAGCTTATCTAACTGAAAAGATGTGTAGCTGTCTAGAACTCTAGATACATAGCAAAATGAATGAACCAAAAAAGTCAAAGCTACTTATAATTTGGAACGGAGGGAGTGCCTGTTACATAGTTCAAAATTTTGGTAAATCTTTTCTTCTGTATATGAGGGTTTTGATTGGAGCAAGATTTGGATACTGAAAGAAAAGTTTATGTATTCAGGAATTGTTGACTTACAGCTCACATGCGAGATCTCTTATTGCTATATTTTGTGCCAATGCTACAATCGAGTACCTTAATTGTTCACCACCTAGTAATCTTTGAGAATTTTGTTGAAGCAGGTTGATGGTGCATTAGCTGTGGAGTCTGTCCATTTTTCTGAACATTTCATTTCTGCGCTTCCCACCTGCTGGACACATGTAGTAAGTAGCATTGATGTTTTGTCTGTAAAAAGAAATCTTATATGCTGTGTAGTGATTAAACTGCATTTTTTTTTACATATGAGAAGGAATCACACTAGGCCACCTGTAAAAATTTGGGCTTACAGTTCAAAATCTATTTATTTGTTTCAGCAGCACCAGTCGCTCTATGCTTCAGCAGACGAGTTTCAGGATCTGATCAAGCAGGTCCTTTCCTGGGACATCAGGTCGATCTCACAGCGGACCCGTCCCCATCAAGTGAGCATGGAAGCTGATACCAATGACCACTGTGGCTAAGACACTGATGATGATCACAGGGACGCAGGTCGCTGCGGTGTGGTTTACCACCTACATCTTGAAGGCATCGACGTATCTTACAGAATCGATCAGGGCTCCAACATTGTCGTCGAGGACGTCGCCCTTCTTCCGGACATAGTCCAGAAACGGCATGGTTATTTGGCGTGGAGGGATAAACTTGGCAGCAGCCTTTTGTAGCATGGCCATGGCCACTCGAGCTCGCTGCGTTTTGGTTATCGGTTGCAGGAGTGCAGTGTGGTGTAGGATGTCAGTAGTGATGCCGATGAATCTGAATGTGGTGGTGTCTCTGAATTTTTTAGAGCTTGGTGTATCTGAATTGGATTTGGAATGTAGAATGTTTTCCCCCTGTTTTGCATAGGAGTCATAAACAAACTTGCTCTGATTTTCCTGATGTTCCTTCCACTCGAGTGCAGGAGCCTTCGGCCAGTCTACTCGCCCTACTGATGTATTTTAGTAGCATGGCCCATGTTTTTTTTTAGGCCCTGGTGGTAATGACAACAAGGAACATGCGTTGGAACATGCGTTGCTGTTCTTGTTTCTTGTTCATCTCATTCTCATCTCATCCATCGTCTTCATCTCAAGCGCCACAGGCCACAGCAACAGCCGGAAGCTAAGGCAGTAGACAGTCATAACCAAGCAGACTTCAGAGGGGAGAGTAAACGGAGGTGAGGTACGGCAGACCTAGCAATACTGGTGGAGGCGCATGCGCCCCTGCTAATCAGCCTGAAGCGCTCGTGGCCCTGGCAGCTGTATCCAGGGTCCAGGGTGCTCACGATCCGGCACTTCGTGTACGAAGCACGTGACTGAAGCGGCAAGTACCCATGGTGCCGGAACGTACGTGGGCGTGGGGTTAGGAGCTGGAGGTTTTAATGGATTGGTGCGGTCGGTCAGAGCATGGTGCACTTGTCTGTAGTTGATGATGTTCGATGGAATGCCTCAACAGAGGATTCAGTAGTTAAGTTTCTGCATATGCATTTTCAAATTGTTATCAGGTGGTTCAAGTGTTAATATGTACTCCTGCATAATACAGGTGAGCTTTGGTGAGCTCATTGACTTCCGGGACTGAGACCATTGTAAGCTAGTAGAAAAAAAAAAGCTCAAGTTCAGATGGATTCTGCTTGGAGAACAGTGGTTGATTCACCCCTGTGAGAGGCAACTGAACCATTGCACGCATCTGTGCTTGTGTGAGGATTTCTGTCACACACCTTTTATGAACCATTTTGCTCATCCAGCTGGCTGTTTTCTTCTCCGTCTCCTCTAAACTGGACATGTTCCTCAGGTACCACTCCTTGGTTTCCTTCTTGAGGCTCATTATTATCTTCATTTGCTCTGTTTTCTTCTACCTGCACTCTATCAACCCTTCCATGACCTCTGTTGACCTGTGCTGCTTTTTGTAGGCATAAATTACCAGAGCTATCAAAAGAGAAGAAGTTGAAGCAGCTCCAGTTAGGATGAACAGTAGCCTAAAGTTGTCAAAGGTAAGGCTGCTTGAACCTGTGATGGGACCCACATTTTGGCAGTCATTTTGATATCCTATCCATTTTTTCTCAATTTGAAGTATGGTATCTCCCCCTGTTACATTTAGGATTGCCTTTGAGAGGTCGCTGAGTAGAGGATTTCCCTTTGCAAGTGCCTGCACAAACAGCATAGCCGTTATGATGATTCATATGTAACAATGGCAACAGTGATTCATTTTTTGTCTTATGCAATGATGGTTAATTAGTACTTCAAATTTTCTTATATGCCATGACGGTTAATTAGTACTTCAAAATTTCTGACACCTATCTCAACATTTCTACTAGGCACAACTATTGAATTGGCCATATAAGGCGAAAATAACTATAGGATGTTGTCTTTCACGTGAATGCTATCTCAGATTCCTTTTTTCTCCCCTCATACTAACAAACAAAACTGATGAACTCATTCATTTTATCTCTAGGAATGTACGTAGTGCAGAAGAACTTAGATGCAATTCAACTTACATATCCAAAACCTGCAGCCTTATAAATTGGTCCAACCATAGTGTAGCCTTTGCAGTGGTTTGCAAGGAACAGTTTAATGTAAGGAACTTCATGCACGAGAGCAGCAATACCACCATTACTGCTTCCTGTTGAAAGTGCATTGTGAAAATCGTCAGCTGTATCATAGGGTTTGATCTTGGATCTTTCAAAACCAAGTTCTTCCAAAAGTCCCTTGACATATGAGCCACGATGGTATCCTACATTTTCTCCACTTTTTAGGAGTTCATGGATATCATTCACGGTAGGCTGAAGCTGTTGTACAGTCAACATTGATGACAAGTTTGCAGTGTAACTTGATGTAAGTATCAGAAGAAAACACAGCCACACAATCAGTACTATCCGAGATAAAAAGCGTTCCACAATCTCTTCTGCAAAAACTAAGATAACTGAGTTAATGTTTTAGACATCTCAAATCCAACTTGATAGCTGTAATTTACACATCACAGAATTTTTTGTCTACCTTTTATAAATATGACTTGGTATAGTGTATGGATAACAATTTTGCATCCTCTACCCTTTTTTTTTTTTATTTTGGCTTACTGGATATTATTTTACTACAGATACAAAATGGACAAAGTTGCTCCATTTATTAGCCATCATATTTTTTTTGTGGGAGCCATTTTTTTTAGAAGGCATTGTGGGAGCCATTTTATATGCTCATCAATATGAAATATTGAATTTGTTGCCTTTATGATAAATCAGATAATATATGTAAATTATTTGGTAATTGTAGCAAAAAAAAAAAGTCTTGTCTGCTGTCAGTTTCTAATTATATACTTTGCTGTGATATGATGACTTATAAACTGTATGTATGTACTGGGGTCATTTAGCAAATTAGAAATTGGAACATATATTTTCTTTACTTAAAATTGAGAAAAATAATAGCTATATTATTTACTTATATGGCTAGGCTAATTACTAAGGATAATGTGTACCCTAAGTCTCTAACTTCATAATGAAAAGCCCCTATTTCCTCCTAACTTTTTTAGGATAATGTGTACCCTGTCACCATAACTAACATAACAAGTCACCTTCCTACATGCCCCTGGATCCAGGTCTCACTAATAGCTTAGAGAGAGTTCCATTATGTTGTAAATTTTCATTTATTGTAGTTAGATCAATATTTAAAACATAGCAAGGTGGGACAAGATAAGCTGAAAATATGCGGTGATCTTGCTACTAGATTGCATTTAGTAGACACTCAAATTGCAGTATAACAAGGCGAGTATTGCGAGTCATGTGGGTATCACACTTTAAAATCATGACAATTTTAGTTAAAGACTTCTTTTTAGCATAATTGCGAAAAGCTTTGTAGTAATTTTGCAGTTAGAAGAAACTGATTAGGATTCTGTCATATCTAGCAACATAAAAGAGATCTGCTTTCATATAGCCTTTATCTTATCTGATTGTAATCCATAAATTCTTACTCCCATGTAGATTTCTGAGCTCTATGCTGTATTTTATACGTTTTGGAGGGTAAAATCAATGTGATGAGTGTACTCAACTCTCTTCAAATATGGAGAAAAAGATTAGAATGCCGAGCTGTTTGGGAATTGACCCACAAACGTTCTGATTGCTGCCTAGAAACTCCAATGATAACACGACGAGACCAGTGTAGAAAAAGAATGCAATGCTCCCAAACCACATGCCAGGTGTTAGTGGCTTCAAGAAAATCAATGTGTTCTTGTTTATGCTGTCCCTTACAGGAACCACCATTGCTATCCCTGATTCCGTGTATGGCACAGTAAAGTCAGCGTAGAAAGTTCTGTTATATCTGATTGTTATATCTCCAATCGCTATATCGTATATCTGTATGGAATGGGAAAAAAAAACAATAAATGTTTACCTTAGAATAATGGCATTTAATTGTCAATAATAAATTAATAATATGGATGGATAATTGAGATTACCACTCAGTAGATAGTTGTGGCATATGTTCTATGAAATATGGCTTTTCCATTGGGTTCTACACTGTACAGTTTATTATCATGCAACTGATGTTAAGCAACTAATGTAAATTAAGCCTGGAGAACTACATAGCATGTTAATATTCTCTGTTATGACAAGAAGGAATATTGAGGATCCAATCAGTGTACATGGATTTTTGGCATGCAAGAAAACAAGCAGGTGAAAAGTGTTTGTACTGTACTATACTGAAGGATATTAGGTTTAGAGTTATCTACATTGGTTTGTCGTAAACCATGTTCAAATTTGGCTGGTGGTTCGAGAATTTAACTTGCTAAAGAAAGTCAAGTTGGAAATATACAAGTCCTAAACTTATTTTTACCTTAAGATGAACTTGGTAGATAAAATCATCATAGCTTCTGCTACTTGTCTCCTCTGGAGAGCCAAATAATACATACTCAAAAGGCACTGCATATGGAAGTATCTTTACTGCCTCTTCAAACACATCAACTGAAAGGCCAGTTGCTTTAGTGGCACCTGTGATTTGATCCTTCTCAACCTTTATAAATTGTTGATATCCACTTGGGCGTACACCAACTTGAAGCTTCTTCCCACTTGCAGGAACCTCAAAGCCTTTAGGTATGTCTGTGGATTCTCCTGGCCAGATCACAGGGTTCAGATCTGGCATTGGGATTGAGTATGTTGTTGGTTGTGATTGATTTAATTTCCTTGAAAGTCCATTTTGAGCACTCCAAAATCCTATCTCTCTCCACCCTCTTCCAAATATATTTATTATTTGAAATGCTGAAACAACCAGCTGCCTGTCTGAAAGGTCAAACCTGCCACTCAAACCTATAAATTTACTCTGCAAGATTTCCTTCAAGAGTTCTGGACCATTACTAGATGTTTCCAAGGTTTCCAAGTCTGTTGTTTTTGGCTTGGATATTGGTTTCCGAAATGTGGCATTGGCAACTCCAACCTTTTCTGCAGCTTGTGCTACTGCCCAGATTGTATCATAGCTCCACAGTCCAAAGATGCTTAATTTTGGTGGTGGATCAGTCGGGTTGTCAATTCGGTACCTCATATTCCACCTTGTGGTGAAGTTATCCAGTTCTGTTGATTTAGGAACATAGAAGTGGACACCCAAGGCACCATTCATTGATTCCACAACAGAAGGATGCAGAGAATCTATGAGATTAGTTACTCCACCAGTTATGATCCATACATACCCTTTTTCCATCATTCCTATTTCTTTAGCTTTTAAGAAGAGGGTGGAGGCCAACACTGAGGACATGTGCACAATGTAGACCCTTGTTTGCATTGTCATCAGCTTGTATAATTCTTTGGTGATTTGTTCACTAGTTGCTGATGGAGGAATCACACTGCGGTAGGGAACCTGCACATTATCTTCTTGGAGGACATCCACAAGGTAAGGTATGATACCTCTACCATATTCAGTGTCTTCATAGATTGAGACGACCTTTCTCCATCCATAGGCCTTAATTATTGAGGCAATGCAGCTCACTTGTGCTGAGTCATTTAGTGTTGCTCTGACAAAATATGGAAGACTGCTAGTGGATAGAGTTGGACTTGTTGCAGTGAAGGAGATGACTGGAACATGACTTTTAGTTCCGAGTTCTGAGATAAATAGAGCTTGTGAAGATTTCTCAGGACCAATGATAGTTTCTACATTGTAATTCTCCAACAGATCAAGAGCTGCAGAACAGCATACAAAGGCATACTTTGGTACAAGATCATCTTTATAAATGAAAATATAGTATTTGCACAAAAGACACGCTCAAATACTTGCAATTGAAGACAATCTTTGTTGCAAGGATGGCACAAGTGAAACAAAATGATAAGAAATAAGTTTCTGAACTGCAACATGCTGAAAACTACCATGCTGTTGCAGTATTGTCAGAATAGGATGTTTGCAGAAAAAAGGCCACTTAAAGCAAACTTCAGAAGATATAAATAAGTAATTAAAGTTTACTCATCAGTTGCCACTATTTTTACCATTTCAAAGATAGGGTAGTTTATGCTCATATCTTGCTACATATTGACTTTTTCAAAGTTTGGGTTACAGAACCTTTCTCCTCAGCCAGGTGAAGCCTCCTTTGAGAATTGGTGGTCTAGCTAATCGTTGTTTCTTTGTGGCACGCCACCTGATGTGAGGTGACTCACGCTATTGGACACGGAGGTAAGGAGGCTTTGGGTTTTAATTAGGGCCAAGGGCATATCTTATCTAGCTGCCCAATTGCATGGTGTGGATTATCTTCTGTGTATGTGAGTTTTTTTTCTTGTTCTTTTTTTGGGGGTGGGGGTGGGGTGGGGTGTGTCATTCCTGCAGGCCTTGTTTGGATATAGTCGTATTCACATCAATTAACATGTGTTGAGGTGGATTGGAATGCAATTTAGTTCAATTCCACTCCAATCCACCCCAACACATGTGGATTGATGCGAATACGAATGCATCCAAAGTTCCAAACAAGGCCATAAGGATTATCTTACCCCTGTTTCTTTCTTTGTAATATAAAGATACAGAGTCGTCCTATGGTTCAATAAACAATGTGGCCTCTCGATGGCTGCATTCCCTTTGAGTATTTGACTTTTTGATTCACAGAATGAATGTTTTTTACTCTATCTGTGATCTCAGTACAGGATATATTTTCCCAAAATATAAAAATCCACATCCCATTTGTAGAGAACAATATTGCAATTGCTTGTAAACTTAAACTTGGATATCTACAATTGATTTTTGTCCTTAGTCCACCAAAACAGTGTTGATACCGCAGCTTGCATAATCTGCGTGTTCACATTTTGTCTATTTTCTGCAGTTTTTTTTTACCTTTCCCCCCTAGGCACATCTGGTAAATACTATTTTAACTAATCCTAGCTCTGTTATTAGTTAGTTAATTAATTCTTTCAAATTTATCATATTAGGAATCACATCTAGAAGTATGCACAGCATTAACCAGTTTTGAGAAACAGAAGGAAATAAGCTAGAGTTGAACACCTTTTCAATTGGGTTTGTAACATTACACTCAATAAAAAAAGTGACAAAACTTGCCCATTTCGTCCTGATGCAATCCCATTATCCCAATGGTAAAGAGCTTGTAGGAAATTTGTCCTCTCACATGTATCAGGAAAAACTAGGTATGACATGGCCATTTCTGTTCTTATATGATGCAAATTGCTTCCTGATCTATCTGTTAAGAAGCGCACATTGTCACTAATGAAGATTGCTTCTTTCCACATTTAATACGCAAAGTTCACCACGTTTTGTTTTTCTTTGTCTATTGTTCCTTTTACACCAAGTTTCCATTGTTATTCAAACACTACTAGTGCCTCATTTTTTTGTGTGTGTTTGCTCTTTTGTTCCTACTTTGCCGTGCTGAATGAATATGCTCAAGTTATGTTTTCAAATAAAACAACTGTGTATAATTGTGCGATAGTGTGTGCAACCTATCATGAAGCAGCACAAAAATAGCATGTAAATGCAATTGACACACAGCAAGGTTTCAGACATCTACCTTGAGATGCAGCCTGGACATCATCACTCTTGGAATCCCGGATGTGGAGAACAAGCTTTGTGCTATAGTTTTGGTGGGCAGCATAGAAGTCCTCTAAAGCCAATGAAATGCTGGTGATTGCTATCTTGCTGACCAAGGATCCCAAATCAAGGATGACCCCCACATGGACCTCTTGTGTTCCTCCTCCAGAAACATTTTGTGCAACAACAATTCCAGGTAATAACAAGAGGAGCAGGATGATTCTGTTAGCTATCTCCATTTCGAGAGCTTTCAGGTTTGTGGAATCTACTTGCATTGCACACTCATGCCTGTTAGTTATATAGACTGTTTCGGTAGCCCCTTCCAAAGTGTTTCTGCAGTTGAGCCTGTTTAGTTTGTTCACTTTGTTGCAGTAGTGTTGCTTCGAGCTTAAAAATAACTTGAATAATGCAAGGAACAATGATGAAGGCCTAGATATTGAAAACATTGTCGCCCTCTATTTGTCAACCTATTGACTTTTTTTGGTTGCAAGTTGTTTCTGGACTGTTTATATGCTTTTATGAACGAACTAATTATTGGTAGTTGATCACATAGGAAGGACTGCAGTGGTTGACATTTGGGCTGGGTCTCGCTGTCTATTTGCCTTCTGAAAGTCAGTTGCTTCTACTCCACGCGCTTTCTATTGGTAAGTGTGACACAGTTGACTTTGAGCAAAGTTAAATTAGTGGCGTATGCTGCTTTGATTGGCTCAGGGATTGTTTTCACTAACGTGTCAATTTGGGCAATCAGTGATAGACTGATACGTATTGTAATTTCACCTTGGGAGAAGGCCTGCACCTGCACCGTGTTCCGGCCATTCTGTATTCACACTCTCTTGTTGGGTCAGGCAATTTCGAGGCAAGGATTGGTGAAGTAAGGATGGAGATGCAGGTTTATTAAATTTGAGTCAAAAATTGGACCATGCTCTGCTGAAATCCAGTATGTCTGCAAGGATTGAGCAGAAGCAAGAGGGATTGGCTGTATCATTTTTGAGACAGATGCCATGCTAGTGACAAACGCGTTGCTGAATTCAGACATGGGCTTTCGGTCATTGGGCGACCCTTCTTCGAACTGAAGGATTTGCTCCATGATGCATTCATTTCTGCCTCTGTCAATACTCAATAGTTTCTCCAGGGAGTGTAATCGCGTACCACACAGTATGGCTGTGCTTGGTCGTACTTCCCATGCTAGTTGTGATATTGTGACAGTCGATACTCTCGATTGTATTCTGTCTACGGTGACTAGCGATTCAGCCGTGTTAATGGAATTCTTGGATTCCGTTTAAAAAACAGCAAATATTTGAACAATCCATAATCTTGTATGCAAGTGTCACCTAGATTCTCAATTTTTTTGAGGAACATCTAGATTCTCAAATGTCATTCCGTCAAAATTTTGGATTACCATTGCAAACCATTGGCACAAAATAGCCAGACAAAAAAAAAAAAAAAAAAAAAAAAAATGGGCCACGTGCTCGGCCCGGTAAATGAGCTCGAATTGTGTTGCCAGCCAATTGGGCCTTCTCACGGCTGCCGTGGTTAGTGGGCCGTCGGAGTTCCGCACGGCGCATCCGTTTCTCCTCTTCCGCAGTTGCGCTCGCCGGGGCGGCCGCCGCCGCCGCCGCCGCCGCCGTCTCTCTCCCCCAATCCCCCTCCAGAGGGTGGCGCGCAGCGCTGAGGCTCTCAGCCAACCGAGCTCCCGACGCGAGCGCCCGTTCCGCGCGCGGCAGGGCGGCGACCACCAAGGCATGAGGGGATGGGTATCTCGCGCATTCAGTTCTTTGCCATACCGTACGACGCTTCACCACTCCAAGGTTTCCCCCCTGCTCGATCCCCCGACCATCGCCGCAGGTCCTGAATGTTTCTGATGGTGTGTGCTACAGAATGCCTGAGTGCCTGTTGCTTCTCAATGTGACTTTTCTACTCTCATTTCTGTTCTCAGTTGTACCCGTTTTCTCCCTCTCAATGTGACTTTTCTACTCATTTCTGTTCTTTAGGTGTACTAGTTGCTTCCAGGATTCCATTAACGTGATGCACCGCTCGCTGCCGATTGCATAGTTGCATCGCACCACGCGGTGGGCCAGTGGCATACTTGCATGTTGGCTATGCAGGTATGATAGTTTCTCCCGGTAAACCGGTGCCAACAACAAATGGTTATGACAAGAAAAAAGACGATAATTGGAAGTTCCATGTGCACTAGTTACAATAAATCAATAATTCTTCTCTGATGTGATTTCTTCTATAATAATCACTTTGTCATGTGAAAACTTAGTAACCGTTCTACAGATTGGGTGCCTTTTTACTAACCAATATCTGACACAAAATTAATTGAAAATCTACTCTTTTTCTGCACGGATTAGCTACTTGACCCATGATCAATAGGGCTACTGCAGATCTTCGAGCATCATGCATCAACCCGGCCTGGCTCCATAGTTTATGAAACTAAACTTGAGCCACTTGATCACCTGTATTTGTTATGCCTCCCCTGTGGGTGATTTGAGAACCAAAATGAGTCAATGCTATTGAATTGTTATTCAGCGGGCAGTCCCTTAGCTGATCACTATTTGTGTTCGGACTATGAGGCATGGATATTGTTGTGGCTTGGTATTCTATATCATTGCAGCCTCCATTTTCTGCATTGATTTGATCTTCGTCTTGAATGTGCTCATTTTCTTCTTGTTGCCCATGTCCTTGTTGATTCTGATCATCTATGTTGATCCTTGTCTTCTGTTGACCTTTTTTGTACCGGTTCCACAGCAAGGCTATAGCAAGGGAACAGGTTGTCACGAGTCCAGTTAGGAGAAATAATCCCCCAAAGTTGCCAAAAGCGATAGCACCTGAATCAGCAACTTTTTCCTCATTTTGACAACTGTTTTGATCAGTCCATTTCTTCTCGATTTGAATGATACTATCTCCTTCTGTTATGTTGAGGATTGCCCTTGATATTTCAGTAAGTAGCGGAGATCGCTTAGGAAGTGCCTAATCGCCAAAGAGGAAGTCCTTATTAACTTGAGTATACTAACATTTAAAGAATTCTTCGGTATACCTGACTCAGCACTAGCCATGAAAAGTAGAATTTATGAACCTCACCTCTATTTTGATCTAATCTTTTCAGCTTTAGCGGTACAATGGAATGTGGAATTTAATGCAGCATATGATTATATTATTTGAATGTTAGATTTTCCATCATAGTTTAGTAGCAAACTAGCAATTTTTAATATAGTTAGGAAAGATTGAAATAATTGGCTAGAAAAGAGTAGTTGAACTTACAAATGCAAAGCCAGCACTTTTGTAAATAGGTCCAACCATTGTGTAACCTTTGCAGTATTTGGCGAGAAACAATTTGATGTATGGGACTTCCAGAACGAGGGCAGCAACACCACCATGTCTGCCTTCGTTAGAAAGAGCAATGTGGAAGTCATCAGGGGTATCATAGGGTCTTATTTTTGATCTGTCAAAACCAATATCTTCCAATAGGCCCTCTATGTAGGAACCTCGGTGGAACCCTACATACGCTCCTTGCTTCTGGAGTTCATGAATGTCAGTCACCGTTGGTGAAAGCTGCTGTACAAGAAGCATTGATGCGAAGCTTGCAGTATAACTTGATGCTAGCACCAGAAGAACAAACATCCATACAAGTAGAACTATTCTAGACAAAAAACATTCCAGCTTCTCCTCTGCAGAATTAAATACAAAAATGTTAATTTTTTTCCAATACACCAATTCAATTTGTAAAACAATATATTGAATTTTTATTGAAAAGTTATATGTTAAGCAAATTTTGTCAATGGCTACCATAGTTGTTTGAAATTTGTAGATGAACAAAACCAGTGAGAAGTATAGTGTTTAAGTGTTTTACTCAACTCTCTTCGAATATGGAGAAAAAATCATAATCCCAAGTTGTTTGAGTGAAAAGGGACCCTTTAGATATCCATTGCCACCTAGTCGCTCTAATAGCCAGACAGCAATTCCAGTATATATAAAGAACATTATGCTTCCAAACCACATTCCTTTGCTTAGTGGTTTTAAGAAAATCCACATGTTATTGTTGACTTTTTCCTTGACTGGGACAATCATTGCCACTCCTGTTTCTGTGTATGGTACAGTGAAATCGACATACATCGTTCTGTTGTATCTGATTGTTATGTCTCCAATTGCTATGTCATATCTCTGCATTCACATCAATTGATTGTAAAAGGTAAAGTCTGCTAATCATGTGATATGCACTACATCTGATTCAGTAATTGTTGGCACACACCCTGCACCAGGTGAGCAGCACCTGCTCTCCCTCCCTCCTCTTCTCCCCTGCACCAAGGTTGAAGATGAGCAGAGCTCTCTTCCCTCACTCACACTCAAGCACCAGCGGTGGCCGAGGCCGAGACTCAGTGAATGGGGGGCAAAAGCTACCCTTGGCATTGCATTACCTTGCATATATACACCTCTAGCCTACCAACTATGGTACTACAAGGGACATGGCTGAGTACAGCCTCCCATACCTTGACTAGGCAGCCATACATGGCTTACATCACTATCTACCTACTCCTAGATGGCCTATTGCCATGCTTCTACGAGTACAAGGGCATGGTCGCCATGACCATGAGCCGACCTCTACTTGACCTTGCCCATGCCTAGGAAAAGAGAGATGGGATGGCAGCAGATTACATCTTACAATCTTCCCCTAATCCTGTTGTCAGCCCTTGACCTCAACCATGCCAATCATCTTCCTCAGCTCCAGGAACCGAAGGCACCCGAGTGACTTGGTGAGAATGTCAGCGAGCTTCCGTCCGGTGTCGACGAACTCGATGACGATCTGTCCTCCATCGACGCAGTCCCGAAGGAAATGGAACTTCACATCGATGTGCTTGCTCCTGTCGTGGAGGACCGGGTTCTTTGCCAGCGCGATCGCCGGCTGGTTGTCCACCTTGAGTGCCGGCGGCTGAGCCTGAACTCCGGTGAGCTCAGTCAGCAGCCTGCGCAGCCAGACCACCTGGCACGCCGCCGTGGCCGCTGCCACGTACTCTGCCTCTCACGTAGACAGCGCCACCATCTTCTGCTTCAACGACTACCAGGCGATCGGCGCTCCACCGAGGAAGACGAGCACACCAGACGTGCTCCTCCGCCCATCCACATCGCCCGCCATGTCAGCGTCGCTGAACGCCGTGAGCCCCGGCGCGCCCTCCTTGGCCTCCGGCGGCGCCTCGCTGAACACCGTTAGCCGAAGCCCGCCGCGCTTGGGGAACGCAATCCCGCGCTCACCGAGCCCCGGACGTAGCGGGCGGCCCGCTTGACCGCCGTCCGGTGATCCTCCCTTGGATCCTCCATGAAGCGGCTCACATAGCCGACCGCGAACGCAATGTCCGGCCGAGTATGAGCGAGCCACCGCAGCCGCCGATGATGCTCCGGTAGGGTGGCATCCACCTTCGCCGCCGTGCTAGCCTTGGAGAGCTTGATCCGCTCCTCCATCGGCGTTGCCACCGCCTTGCGCCCGCCGCCATCCCGCCCCCGCTCCAAAGCCTGCGCGTATGCGTGCTGCCATAGCTTGATGGCGTCCGCGCCCTGCTTCACCTCGATGCCGAGGTAGTAGGAGAGCACGCCCAGATCACTCATCCTGAATCTGGCGGCCATTTCCTCCTTGAACCCGGCGATGTCCTGAGCTCTCGGGCGCCTGTGACGATGAGATCGTCCACGTACACCCCGACGATGAGCTGCTCCTTCCCCCGTCGGCAGGTGTACAGGGCATGCTCTGTGGCGCACCGTGTAAACCCAAGCTCCACCATCGTGGCGTCGAGCTTGGCGTTCCATGCCCGCGGCGTCTGTCACAGCCCGTAGAGCGCCTTCCGCACGCGCAAGACCTTCTCCGCGCCCTTGATGACGAAGCCCAGCGCCTGCTTGACGAAGACCGTCTCCGCCAGGTCCCCGTTGAGGAACGCCGACTTGACGTCGAGGTGGTGAACCTGCCACTCCTTGGCCGCGGCGAGCGCGAGTAGGAGCCGCACGGACTCCATGCGCGCGACAGGGGCGAAGACCTCCTCGAAGTCGATCCCTTCACGCTGCACGAACCCGCGAGCGACGAGCTGCGCCTTGTGCTTCACCACTGCGCCCCGCTCGTCCCTCTTCACCTTGAAGACCCACTTGAGTCCGATCGGCCGGCAGCCCGCCGGCGGATCGACCAAGTCCCAGGTCCCGTTCTCCTCGATCGCCTTCATCTCCTCCAGCATCGCCTTCCGCCACGCCGCGTCGCGCTCCGCAACGGCAAACGTGGCTGGCTCCTCTGCGCTCATCAGCAGCAGCGCGTGGTCGTCGTCCAGGATGCGCGCCGCCAGCCCTGGCACCGCCGCATCCCCGACCACATTGTCCATGCGGCGGAACTGGACCTCCTCCCCTTCATGGAAGGCGTCCACGAACTCCGAGATGTTCGACGGGGGAGTGGCATACTCCACCACCGTCGCTCCTGGCGTCCCCTGCTCCTGCAAAACAGGGGAGGTGTCCATCACATGCCCCGGCGAGCCCTGGTAACCTACTCCAGGCGGACTGGGTGGCTCCACCACCTCCGTCGCCGCAGGCTCCCCTGCTTCCCCGGCCGCCGGCTCCCCTGCTTCCGCTTCCCCGGTCGCTGGAGCCTGCGCAGCCTCGCCGTGGCCGTGCACCACAAGGCGCTCCACGACGAACGTGCTGTCGAGCCCGCCGCCTTGCCCCGCCGCCATCTCCTCCGCAGCCCAGTCCCAGGCCGCCGCCTCGTCGAAGACGACATCCCTGGACACCACCACCTTGCCCCTCACCGGATCGTACAGCCGGTAGGCCTTTGATCCGTCCTCATAGCCGAGGAACACGGCCCTCGTGCTCCTGTCCTCCAGCTTGCCGAGGCCGGGCTTGGTGTTCTTCACGTGGCCGATGCAGCCGAAGGTCCTCAGGTACGAGACATTGGGCTTGCGCCCAAGCCATGCCTCGTACGGTGTCTTCCCCTTCAAGGCTTTGGTCGGCGATCGGTTCAGGATGAACACAGCGGTGGTGACCGCCTCACCCCAGAACGCCGCCGGCATCCTCTTGGCCTTCATCATGGAGCGCGCCATCCCCACGATGGTCTGGTTGCGCCGCTCCACCATGCCGTTCTGCTGCGGCGTGTAAGGCGCGGTGAGGTGGCGCCTCACCCCCTCCTCGGCGCAATACTCGGCGAACTCCACCGCCGTGAATTCGCCGCCGCGGTCCGTCCTGAGCACCCGGAGCTTCTTCCCCGACTCCGCTTCCGCCCGGGCCTTGAACGCCTTGATGGCGTCCGCCACGTCGCTCTTGCTGCTCAGGAGCTGCAGCCACATGTAGCGGCTGCAGTCGTCCACCAGCAGGAGAAAGTATCCCCGACCACCGTGCGTCGCCGGCGTGATCAGCCCGCAAAGGTTCCCATGGACCAGCTCGAGTGGATCCGCCGCACGGTAGCGCGCCGCCGTGGGGAACGGGAGCCTCCTCTGCTTCCCCGCCGAGGCGGCCGCGCACGGCCTCGCCGGCGTGCTTGATCTCCGGGCAGCCCGTCACCATCTTGCCGAGGCGGCCCAGAGCATCGAAGCTCAGGTGGCCGAACCGGCCATGCCACAGCCATGGCGCCTCCGTGCACGCCGCCGCCAAGCACACGGGGTGCTCTACCTTCAAATCAAGAAGATAGAGACGGTTCTTGGAGCGCGTTACCTTGGCGAGAAGACGCTGCTCCGCATCCTTGATCCGCAGCACGTCGTGGCGGATCAACACCTCCGCACCACGCTCGTCCAGCTGCCCCAAGCTGACGATGCTCGCGCGCAGCTGCGGGATGTAGTAGACGTCCGTCAGCACCCGCTGCTCCCCGTTCCGGCACCGGAAGACGATGGTGCCCTGGCCGCGGATGTCCACCCGCGAGCCATCCCCGAAGTTGACCGTCCCGGTCTTGCTCGCGTCGAGGTCGGAGAAGGCGGCGCGGCAACCGGTCATGTGGTTGCTCGCGCCGGAGTCGAGGTACCACCTCTGCTCCAGCTCGTCTCCGACAGCGCCTAGGTGAACTCGCGCGCGCGGCTCGTCGAGGTGAACGACCGACGGCGCAGTCCCCTGCTCCGCCACCGCCTCCTCTGCTTCGCCGTCCTGCAACGCGCAGTACTCACCCATAAGCAGCGCATGATCGTCGTCGTCGCTGTCCTGCGCTAGGTGCGCCTCCTCTTCTTCTCCGGCTTCTTGTTTGGGCACTCCCGCGCCCAGTGCCCAACCTCGCCGCACTTGCGGCAGGCGTTGGGGTCGGGGAAGCGCTTCTTCCCCTTCTTCTTGTCCGCCGGCGCCTTGCCGGCCTTCTTGCCTCCACCGCCGCCACCAGTGGATGAGCCTTCGCCGTTCCGACGCCTCTCCTTCCACCTCGCCACCCACTGATCCTCCGTCAGCATCAACTGTGGCTTGGGCTTCTCCGCGGGCGCGCGATCCTCCACCGCGCGCATCCGCCCTGTCACATCCTCCAGAGAGAGCGTGGAGAGATCCAACATCGTCTCGACGGACAGGGCGAGTTGGGCGTACTTCGGCGGCACGACGCGCAGCAGCTTGGCCACGATGTCCTCGTCGTCGATCGGCTTCCCAAACGTGGCCAGCTGCCCGGCCAACGTCTGCAGGCGCAGCGCAAAGTCTTCCACTGTCTCCCCGGACTTGAACCGGAGTTCGTCGAAGTCCCTCCGCAGCTGCTGCGCCTTGGCCTTCTTGGCTCGATCCGAGCCGAGGCGGAACGAGGCGAGCATGTCCCAGGCCTCCTTCGCCGTATCCTTGCCGCCGAGCGCCTCATGGTACTCGGCCGGCGTGGACGCCATGAGTGCCTCCATGACGCCCACCTCCGCGTCGTCTCCGGCGTCGGCTTCCTCGACAGCTCCCCACCAGTGGCGCGCCTTGAGCTTCCACTTCATGTGGACGCTCCACTCGCCATAGTTGGTGCGCGTGAGCATGGGCCAGGAGTTCGGGCCGCTGAACTCGCGCACCCGATGCACCTCCACGGCTGCCTTGGAACCTCCAGCCGCCTCCGCGGCTGCCTTCTGCTTCTGCGCAGCTACCTCGGCCTCAGTGTCCCCCATTGCCAGCGATCAAGCACGGCAACGGCTCACACGACTCTGATACTACGTGTTGGCACACACCCTGCACCAGGTGAGCAGCACCTGCTCTCCCTCCCTCCTCTTCTCCCCTGCACCAAGGTTGAAGATGAGCAGAGCTCTCTTCCCTCACTCACACTCAAGCACCAGCGGTGGCCGAGGCCGAGACTCAATGAATGGGGGGCAAAAGCTACCCTTGGCATTGCATTACCTTGCATATATACACCTCTAGCCTACCAACTATGGTACTACAAGGGACATGGCTGAGTACAGCCTCCCATACCTTGACTAGGCAGCCATACATGGCTTACATCACTATCTACCTACTCCTAGATGGCCTATTGCCATGCTTCTACAGGTACAAGGGCATGGTCAGCCATGACCATGAGCTGACCTCTACTTGACCTTGCCCATGCCTAGGAAAAGAGAGATGGGATGGCAGCAGATTACATCTTACAGTAATGCATTCTAATTTGTATTTATAAAGGAAAACAGTTACGGCCAGTATATATTTTCTTTGGGAAAGAAAGAAACAAGCCTTTCGGATTTATGTCCTTTCAGTAAATCAGCAACAAGGTTTGATTCTGGTAAAAAGTAGGATTAGGTTTTTACACTGGTTGAAACTATAAATGCTGGAAAATATTAACTCGCTACAATACTATTTACAGTAATATATGCGCATTTTAGTTTATTCCCTTGGAAGATTGGAAAATTGAGTAGTATCTTTTAGGAATTATTCCTTACCTGAAGATAAACTTGGTAAACAAAATCATTATAGCTCCCTGTACTTTGTGTATCAACAGTATCAAATGATTGGTACTCGTAAGCAAGTGCAAAAGGCAGTCTCTTTACTGCCTCCTCAAATATGTCGATTGACAGTCCACTTGCTCTTGTTGCATTCGTGACAGGATCCTTTGATGTTCTTATAAACTCTGGATATGCACTTGTGTGCACACCGACCCTAAGCTTGTTAACACTTGCAGGAAAATCCCAACCCCTTGGTACTTCTGTTGATTCTCCTGGCCAAATCACTGGATTTAGATGTTGCGTTGATGCTGGCATTGTTAATGTCAAACCATTTTGATTTAACTGGTATGTAAAACCATTTTTTGAAGTCCAAAATCCAATATGTCTCCAACTCCTCCCAATCACATTTATTATTTGCAATGCAGACACTTGCAGCTGTCTGTCTGAAAGGTCAAAATTTCCACTTAAGCCGCTGAATTTGTTCTGTACAATTGCTTTTAGGAGCTCTGGTCCATTTCTGGAAACAGCCAATGACTCCAAGCATGTAGAATTTTTACTAAACTGCAGTCTCTTATTTTTGTCAGTTAATACCCTAACCTTTTCTGCCGCTTGTGCTAATGCCGAAACTGTATCATATCCCCATAGCCCGAAAATGCTTAGTTTATTAAATGGTGATTCATTTGGGTTGTCTTGTTGGTACATTCTGCTCCATCTTATGGAAAAACTTTCAAGTTCTTTTGATCTGGGGACATGAGATCTTACTCCTATTACCCCATTCATTGCCTCAATGACAGATGGATTGAGTGAGTCAATGATGTTTGCTAATCCATTTGTAATGATCCACACAAATCCTTTGGTCATCATCCCTGCCTCCTTGGCCTTTGTGAAGAGAAGGGAGGCCCTGGTCGATGACATATGAACAATGAATACCCTTGTTTGCATTGTTTTTAGCTTGTAGAGCTCTTGCATAATGTTTTCTCTTGTTGCTGACAAGGAGATAACACTACGATATGGAATATGAGCATCTATTTGTTGAAGGGCGTCAATGAGGTGTGGTAGAATGCCCCTCCCATACTCGGTATCATCATATACAGGAACCACCTCTCTCCATCCATAGGCTTTGATAAGAGAGGCAATACTATTCACTTGAACTGAGTCATTCAATGTTGCACGCACAAAATACGGCATGATATCTGAAGTGAGTGAGGGACTTGATGCAGTGAAGGATATAATAGGTACTTGTGTCATATTCCCAAGGTTGGATATAAACACAGCTTCTGATGATTTCTGGGGACCAATGATGGCTTTCACTTTGTATGTCTCCAGTAATTCAATAGCTTCGGAATTGCACAGGAAAGGAAATTTCTGTCAAGTAATATCAGCAGAACAATCTGTAGTACTAAGAATATTTATTTTCAAGTGCTTTCAAGATTCCATAAAGATAGATTTTGCTAGAGGACACTCTGACTATGTGGGTTTTGTTGGTGGAATGCTAAAAATGTTTACCGTTTGAGGAGGACATTCTTGAAAAATGAATATTTTGTCATTTTCTTCTAGCAAATATTCACTTTTTTTTTGGTAACAGATCCCCCGAAGACAAGAAATAGAGTCCAGCAAAAGTGGCAGTGTGTTTTCTAGTAACATTTGCCTTGGGGAAAGGTAAAGAGAAATTATTTTCCCCATTTATGTTTCTAGGGCTCTAATCTAGATCTGCAATTCGTACCCAACCTCACGATTCTGTCATCTGTCCAAGATATGCAGTTTTGTCTGAGTGAATGGTGCTGCCAAAGCGCAGCTGGCTACTCTCTGCAGAGGAGCTAGCTGATCAGGTTCCAACCCTGGTTCTCACGCTTTTTTTTTTTTTTTGACAAGGCACACTTGTTTAGTTGGGCGTGTTAAAACCTTTCTGTTCTCCACCCTCGTGTCTTATAACATTACAAATTCTGTCTCTGAAAGACAGATTTGTCCCCATGACTACATACGATATATTTGCCTTTTATTCAATTGATCCATAACTATATCACTTTATGTATGATTTTATTTTCAATAGGAACAAAACATCTTTATCTACTTATATGATTCTCAAAGATCCTGTGCTTGTTTTAAGATCATGTACCCCCACACAATAACTGACAATACACTTATGAAACTATGCTTTTGCATAAAGGTGTCAAATAATATACACTTCCTTTAACTGTACAGATAAACAGTTTCAAGTGAAGTTATTGGGTCTTGATGACAATGCTACAGAACACGTACCTGCTGAAGCAGCTTGGACATCATTGCCCTCCGAATCCTTGAAATGGAGAACCACCTTCCTGCTGCAATTCCGGTGGGATGCATAGAAATCTTCCAAGGCCAGTGACATGCTTGTCCGAGCTACTTTCCCCACCAGTGAACCCAAGTGAAGGATCACGCCAACATGGAATTCGTTTGGGCTGCTTCCGGTGGTGTTCTGAGCTGCACTGGGACTGAAGATGAGTAGCAGGAAGAGGATGGATTGGGGTGTTCTGTCCATTACCTTTTGCCGCAAGGTATGCAAGTTTCAGTAAAGTATGCAAGCCTTGTGCTGGTATGCCATCATTAATACGATGGCTTGTTGAGGACCCTTAATTGTGAAGTCTGGTAATTTAGTCAAGCTGGAACTTGCAAGGCAGTTCATTTAGTCGTATTTGTAATGCAATAGCTAACCTACTTACAGTGACTTTGGAAATACTAGCATATGGACCACCATCTTGTCTCGGTCTTGACCTCTCAGTGATTGGTCCAGTAACATGACTGCTGGGTGCTGGTCTATTGTTGGACTTCTTGCCCAGGGACTGGGAATTTATGCTGAGAAATACGACGTGCAAGTCGAGCCGAAATGGATTGGTCAGCAAAATTTTGTCTTGTCGAGGAAAAAGGGTCTGTGTTTCAATTTAAAATTGGATTTGTTTGCAGAGAAAAATGTTTGTTGTTGGCTCTAGCTTTTGTAGGAGAGTATGTTCCTTCAGTGCGGGGGCAAATTTGACCGGGCCAAACTGCATTGGTTTGTCGTCTTCCTTCAAGATTTCTCCATTTCATTTTTAGAAGATTATTATTCCACTTTTAGATGACGTATTTTCTTGTTAGATAAATTTTTTTATAGGCCTCAACTCCTGTTCCTGTCTAATTTCTAACCTTGCTTCAAAATACCTAATTTATACTCTAGTCTTAGGGCATGTTTGGATGAACGAGGGCTAGTGATAGTTCTGATAGGGTTCTATGAACTAATGAACTAAGTGATATTTAAGGCTCGGATTAGTTGTTAATCTACCTATTAATTCATCTGTTTGCTCCCCATGGACTAAACTTTAGTCAACTAGTTGTTAATCTATGGGATAAGGAGATCATATCATGGAGCGGATGGGAAGAGAACGAGTCAAAACTAGATTTGTTTGCTTTCATCATGTAACGGTATTGGTTGCAGTATCCAGTCACGATCCAAGCCACCTATCAGATTACGGCAGGGTGGGAGGAGTAACTCCAACGGTTTTGCATTTTTTTTTTGGTAAAATTGGGAATTTGTCAAGTTTCAAATGGATATGGTAAAAGTAAAAGGAGTTAATTTCCAACTGTTTTCCATTATTCACTTGACAAAACTAAAAGTTATGCGCGCGAGGGGATAATACCCCGTGGGAGTAAAATACCCCGCGGGAGTAGCGCGAGGGTGATTGCCAAATAAATCGTAGTTTGACATATATGCCAAATATCATTTGGTGTTTGCCAAGTTAACAAAAATATCAAGTCCATTTGACAAACCGTTGGATAGAAGATTTTTAGTTTTTTTTTTTCAAAACAAGAATGTCAAGCCCATTTGTAAAATTATTGGAGTTGCTTTAATGGAATTGGATTGCAAGGGAAGCGAATACACAATACAAAGAAATATGGCGAAATAGCCATTTTGGCACCTCAACTATGGCAAGGCTCAAATTGGTACCCGAACTATCAAAACGGCCACTTTGGCCCCTGATCTTTTAATTTGCGACTCAATCTCATCATCTCTCATTTATTCCATGCCACATGGACAGATGACCATGCAAATTGCCGGTCCTACCCTTCCCTAATTCCTTAATCGAGCAGCAGGTTCACGGCGTTTTCCTCCATCCGTTCCTTCCTCTTCTTTTTCTCCATGGCGGCTACACAAGTAGGTTAGGGTTTCGGGTTGGGGAGGACAGCAGTGGCGGCACACCTTCTCTTGTTGGAGGCACACCCCATCTCTTGCTGAAGGTGCACCCTTCTATTGGTATTCCGGCTCATCTACAAAGACGACGTAGGAAGAGTGGACGTGCTCCAACCGGTGAGATGAAGTGGCACTTTTTTGATTTTGTGATTGGATCTGTTTACTTGAAGAAGGTTAATTTGACCATATAATTGATCCGTAGGACTACAAAACAATGTCTGAATTTGAGGTACTGGAAGTTCAATTTCATTTTAATGGGGATTTTGTTCTTGACGGGTCAAAGATGATGTACTGCAATGGGGATTGGAGAGTGTCTCACATAGTGAAGGACAGGCAAACGCCGTGAACAACGCCGTGAGCAGCCAGCAGGTAAAGAAAATAGGGAGGGGCAAATTTGACCTTTTACCATGACCTCTGTCCACATGGCAAGCAATCGTGGTGAATGGATGAGATTGAGTCGCAAATCAAAAGATCAGGGGCCAAAGTGGCCGTTTTGATAGTTCGGGTACCAATTTGAGCCTTGCGCCATAGTTGAGGTGCCAAAATGGCTATTTCGCCAAAAAATATATAGAGATGAGAATCGGTTAACGGTGTTATCCATTTTTGTGTTACAAATAACCAAACCAAACACTTCGCCGAGAAGTGGCATTTGTTTAAATTGGTGATTTTTGCTCAAGAATGTACAACGTGCAGGTGAACAAAAGTAACTTCGCAGCTATTAATCATCTTTTTGTTTCCGTGATTAATAGTAATAAGTGCAAGCTGCCACCATATAATTCGGATACAACTTATAATATTTTGAAGGTGTAAATTGGGCTGGTTATGATATTTGAGGGTGGAAACAAGATCTTAAGAGTTATGAGGGCCATTTTATTATCAGTTTTTCTTGCCATTTCTCTGAGTGTGTCTATTCGATTTCGTACACTACTAGAAACCAGCGCGGCGTTGCCGCGCACCTGCCCTGAGTGAGACCATTGGAGTGGACAGTCATGTTCCTCCACTTCCTACTTAAGGATCAAAACATTGCATATATATTGATGCAAATATAAGAGGTAACTTAAGATAGACTATTACTTAGAATATTAATTTACAGTAAAAGCTTTAGATATTTTTGGGAGCAAAGGAAAATGAAATGCATCACTTGAGTCAAGCTGTTGGGTATACGTAAAGAGAGATAAACAAAAATTGTGTAAATGATCTCTCCCCATAACTTTAAACACTTAGCTCAATGGTAATATGCTGCTGAGAACAATTTATAGTTTTGAAGAGAAGTAGTAGTAATTAACAAAAGCAAAGTTGTGCTCTGCTGCTCTAGTATGAATATTGCTGTACATAAGTACATGACTAAGAATATCTAAGAATGCAAAACTGTAAAAGGTAAGATAATCCTTATTGAAAAGAAATTGCTTGGGTTCAGGTTTGCAAACACGATTTCGAAGGTTAACTTTGCTACTCTTTTTTTTGTTTGGCAAAAGATTATAATATGCAGTTTGTACCAAAGCAAAACCAAGGGGTGATATTTAAAGATTATCTTGCTACATCAGTAACTTGCATCTTAATACCCTTGGCCTGGTTGAAGTTGGGGTACCATTTTTCCGCTCTAAGCCTATGAGAATTGACAGAATTGAGGATATATATGTAACAACACGAGGGTGATTCAAAAGGCTGGGGGAAAAATTATAAGCTGATAATTGAACTGACTACTGGACTCGGGGTTAAACTTGCACCTTGATCAATATTAGAAGGACTGGAAGTCTGGAATAGCACAAAAGTCTTTGCAAACTGAGATAGTGATAAAAGGTTACCAGGTTTCCCAACCATGGAAGATTCATCCGCAGCCTATGGAATCATCAAATATCTTGTTTGGAAACAACGTATGCAGCAATCTTAGAGTGACAATTTGTACAACTATGTCAAGTTTTCATACGATCAACATTTGCATCTAATCCTATTAGAATCTATAGGTTACTAATGTCAATTTGAAAATTGCCACATTCCTACCCTTGTTTAAAGTTGTAGATACATCTATTTGTCCACAGTAATAATCACTGATCGGCAGGAAGCAAATACAGTACTGAGAAAATGTGTCCCCCTCCGCCGGAGTATACATTGCTGAACCACGCTGCTTCGTCTTCTGGCATCTTCATGTGTCCCTCCGTCGGAGTATACTGCAGAACGCATCGCTGCTTCGTCTTCCTGCATCTCCCTGATGGGTTGCCCCATTGTTTGCTACGGCACCCTGCACGATGGTCAAGCAAAGTAGTGGACAACACGGCGCCTCGTTTGGGCAGCGCCGCCTGCACCCCTGCAGCTAGATCTTGTTCTCGCCACCCTGAGGCTGAGCAGCACGCTTTTGCCGGTGGCAGCCTCCACCCTCTAGCATATGCTCTGTCGTGGTCTCGTGGATTCCGAGCTGACGAATGTGCGAATGCAGACATGGGTAAACAGAGGAACAACGGGGGCAAAAGATCCAGATGCAGAGGGAATTGCTAGAACATACCGACCTTCCTGACCTGGTCGTGGAGAGAACTCGTGAACAGTCAGGTGCCCACGGGCATGCCGCACGCTCGCCATGCCGGGTTGCCGGCGCTGCTCGCAGGTTCCGGGAGGGGAGGATCTCCTCGAGTACCGACCGCTGGAGCAGACAGAGTCGGACGGGGCGGCGCCCGAAGGGAAAGGACCAACTTACATAAGGATGTCCCAGGCAACAGGGGCGCCGGGCGACCGCGGGTGTGCTCGCCGGAGTTTCGCAGGGGCGCTCTCGGCGTACGGGATTGAGAGGGCGACTGCCGGGGCTGCAGCGCTTGGGCCCAACGCCCGCGCCGGGGTGACCGCACGCGCCTTGCCTGCGCCCGCCACCCGCTCCGGGAGCGGAGTGGCCGGGCCGCCGCGCCCCCACCACGCCTTCGCCGAGGAGCTGGGGCGCCGCATGAGCGCAGCAGTCCGATGCAGCCGGCAGGAGGGGCCGAGGGGGCGACCGAGCGAGTCTAGTGGGTTCGGGAACATTCGTGTCGGCCCCGTTTTTGCTTAACGGGTATGAGACCCGTCAGCGGCTGATCGGACGATCAGTGTTGCTGGTTCGCCAGATCGGACGGTAAGCGGGCTAACGGGCGACGTGGCCCTATCCGTTAGCCCGCTTGTGTTGCATAAATCGTATGGAGAGATTTGGCCGGCCATTTACCATCTGTTTGGTTACGTTTGTACACTTTGTAATGGTAGAACATTTACGGGATCATCCAATATATCTTGCTAATTCAGCCCAGCCCACGAGAAATGACCGTCTGCAAGCCCACCTCATGTGCCGTGGTTCCGCCAACCACGGGGAACGCGCTGCAGGAAGAAGGGAGGGAAGCCGCTTCGACCTTCGAGTTCGAGGGCCGGCGCTCGGCGCCCGGCGGGGTGGTGATTGGTGGAGGAGGGCGACTCAGCAGCGTAGTATTGCGTCCTGCGGCGGAGGGGACCTCGGCAGCAGGAGACTGCAATCGCTGGCAGGCAGCTGTAGCTGTCGATGGAGAGTGAGGACTGAGGTGAGCGCACGGGGAGTTCACCATTTTCCTTTCTGTTAATTCTACGACGTTTTCACTACGGGGGGCATTGTTTGTTGTCTCGTTGCTGTATCCCCAAGCACCTACGTCTTATTATTTCTTCAATAATTACGGCAATAGCTGATTATATTGACGTACGTTTGATAACTGTCTTGTTTGCATATATGCAATTCTTCCCCCGTCTGAACTGCAGGGATGCTCATCCCTACGTGCAGTCCTGCAGGGCAGTTTGAGGAGGTTGAAGTGACTGGGTAAATTCTGTGGAGTGGTGTCATGAAAATTGAATAATGTGATTCGGTTGACTTGTCATGGCGCAACAAACCATTGATTGGTGCTCCATGAGACAAAAAACTTCTGGACTTGTGTGCACTCACAGAACTTCAAACATCACAACGCGGCCTGGCTCATTTATCTTTGGAACTAAACTTGAGCCACGTTGTTTCCTATACTAGTACTAGTTTTTTTATCTCCCCTAGTCCCCTATGAGTTACGAGTGAACTAAGATAAGTCGATGTTGTCAGCCTGTCACCTTACTGTTCTGCGTTCAGTCTCAAGCTTTAGTTCTGTGCACCATTGCCGTCTCCATTTTCTTCATTGTTTTCATCTCTGTCTTGATTGTTCCCATTTCCGTGTTGATTCTGGTCATCTCGTTCCGTCCCTTCATTTTGTTGACAGTTACTCATCAGATAGGATGCAAAAAGGCAGAAGGTAGTCACGAGCCCAGTCACGGTGAATAACCCTCCAAAACTGTCAAAAGTTATAGCACCTGAATTATTAATATTATCCTCATTTTGACAACTGTTATCATCAATCCATTTCTTTTCGAGTCGAATGATAGTATCATTTCCTGTTATGTTGAGGATCTCCCTTGTTATGCCAGCACGTAATGGTGATTGCTTGGGAAGTGCCTGCCCACCAAATATAATTTCTTATTAGCTTGAGCATTCTAAAAATTGAAGAATTATACAATTTATTTGACTCAGTACAAACCACAAAAATAATTTTCTGCGACTATTTTCTTGTTTCACCTTGTTATTGAAGCTGGCAGGATTTGTTTTCTTAGAATTGTATCTAGCCGCTATGAAGTTCCTTGAGCTATTAATAACCATTCTGTTTATTTGTGTATTCCCTTTTCTAAATATCATGACACATATTGCAAGCATTTCATATGTATAATTTAGTGCAGCTTATGGTAATGTTTCAGTGTTAGATTTTCTAGAGTAGCTTTGTAGTAAATCTTTTGTAACGTTTAAGATTAAGTTATACATCGAAACCAATTCAATAAATAGTGTAGTAGAGCTTACAAATGCAAAGCCTGCACTCTTGTAAATAGGTCCAACCATTGTATAACCATTGCAGTACTTCTCAAGAAACAATTTGATATACGGGACTTCAAGAACGAGCACATCAACACCACCCTTTTGGCCTCCATTAGAAAGAGCGCTGTGGAGGTCAACTTGAGTATCATAGGGTCTTATTTTTGATCTGTCAAAACCGACATCTTCCAATAGGCCCTCTATGTAGGAACCTCGGTGGAACCCTGCATATGCTCCTTGCTTCTGTAGTTCATGAATGTCAGTCACTGCTGGTGAAAGTTGCTGTACAGTAAGCATCGATGCAAAGTTTGCAGTATAACTCGATGTAAGCACCAGAAATATGAACATCCATACAAGTAGAACTATTTGAGCCAGAAAGCATTCCAGCCTCTCCCCTGCAGATGAAACAACAAAAAGGTTATTTCTGTGATACACCAAGTTAACTTGCAAAGCTGTGGTAAGAAGCATATGCCACAAGGGACTTCCCACAAACCAGTTGAAACATCTGTTTCTTTGGGCAATAAATCCAAGTCTTGATTCATTAGGACTGCTGCATTTGTTTTTGTATGCATACCTAAGACTTGTGTTTTTCCAAAAGTAATGACTACCTTTTTGTCGAAGACCCAATGAGTCATATATGAGCATGTTCTTCTTTCTGAAACCTATGAGCTTAATGAAATTTCTTGCGGGAATTTTTAAGTGCTTTTATGCTTTTTGAAGAGGTTCAATTAATGCATGCTTTGGAAACTATGCATTGAACTTAAGGGCACTAATTTCTATGGGTTAAAAAATTGTATGGATCAACAAAATAAGTATGGAATAACAGTGTTTAAGTCACTTAACTCCCATCTGATATGGGGAAAAACATCATAATTCCAAGCTGTTTAGCTGAAAAGAGATCTTGTAGGTGTCCATTGGCATTTAGGCGCTCTATCAGCCAGATAGCAACTCCTGTATAAATAAAGAATATAATGCTCCCCAACCACATCCCTTTGCTTAGTGGTTTCAAGAAAATCCACTTATCTTTGTTCCTTTCATTCAATGGAACAACCATCGCCACTCCTGACTCTGTGTATGGGACTGTGAAGTCGACATACAGTGTTCTGTTGTATCTGATTGTTATATCTCCAATTGCTATGTCATATTTCTGCAATGGGATTAGTTAGTGAAAATAATATACTGTTATGAAGTGAAAATAATATGCTGATTATGGAAGTAGTGGCCACATGCTGAAAATCAGAAAAAGGCTAAAATTTTCCAGCCACCAAGCCTACTGTGCTTGTGTGTGTTCTTGTGTGAGTGAGTTCCGGGGAGAGCTGTTAGGGCTTAGGCCTTTCGTGAAGTACTGTGCTACAACTGATTCAATGGTATATGCTCGTTTGTTGAATAAAGGAAAATGATTTGTGGTCAATTCTTTTGAAGGGAAAATAACTCATGCTCAATTCACCTGTTGAGTAAAGGAAATAGTGGTAAATATATATTTTATTGATTTTGAGAAATACTGAAACAAGCCTTTCTAATTTACTTCATTTTAATAAATTAAAGCAGCAGCAAGTTTTGATTCTGATTGAAAAATAATAGAGTTTGAAAAACAGGAAGCAGTTTGTCTAATATTTGAAACTCTAGAGTATCTTTTTTGCTTTGTGATATGCACAAATTTTCTGCTGTCTTTTTCTCAATAAAATCTTTACAGTTGGGCCCTCCCCTGCTATATTTAATGTTCAAAAATAATATATACAGAATTTTTAGTTACTTCCTTGGAGAATTAAAGAAGCCGATGTTATCTTTCATAAATTATTCCTACCTGAAGATTAACTTGGTAAACAAAATCATCATAGCTCCCACTACCGTGTGTGCCAGCTGAGTCATATAATTCATAAACATAATCAAGGTTAAGCCTCTTTGCTGCCTCCTCAAATATGTCTACTGAAAGGCCACTTGCTGTTGTTATGTTCGTGGCAGAATCTTTTGATGCCCATATAAACTCTCGGTATGCACTTCTCCGCACACCAACCATGAGCTTGATACCATTTGCAGGAACCTCCCATCCCCTTGGTATTTCTGTTGACTCTCCTGGCCAAATTACTGGGTTAAGATCAAGCATTGATACTGGACCTGGTACATTTAACTTCCGGGAAAGCCCGTTTCTCGAAGTCCAAAACCCAATCTCTCTCCAACTTCCTCCAAGAACATTTATTATCTGTAATGAAGAAACTTGCAGCTGCCTATCTGTAAGGTCAAAGTCTCCGCTCAAACCTCTAAATTTGTTCTGTACAGTTTCTGTTAGGAGTCCTGGACCATTTGTGGAAACAGCCAATGATTCCAAGAATGTAGAATTTTTACAGGATTGCAGTCTCTTAATTTTTCTACTCGATGCGCCAACCTTCTCTGTTGCCTGTGCTAATGCCCAAACTGTATCATATCCCCATAGACCAACAACACTTAGTTTATTAAATGGCACTTCATTTGGGTTTTGTTTCTGGTACATTCTGTTCCATCTTATGGAAAAACTACCAAGTTCTTCTGTTCTTGGGACATGAAACCTTACTCCTATTACCCCATTCATTGCCTCAATGGCAGATGGATTGAGTGAGTCAATGATGTTTGCTAATCCATTTGTAATGATCCACACAAATCCTTTGTCCATCATTCCTGCCTCTTTGGCCTTTGTAAAGAGAAGGGATGCCCTGGTCGATGACATATGAACAATGAATACCCTTGTTTGCATCGCCCTTAGCTTATAGAGCTCTTGCATAATGTTTTCTGTTGTTTGCGGACAAAGAGATTGCACTACGATATGGAATACGAGCATCTATTTGTTGAATGGCATCAATTAGGTATGGTAGAATGCCCCTCCCGTATTCGGTATCGTCATATATTATCACAGCCTCTCTCCATCCGTAGGCTTTGATGAGAGAGGCAATACTCTTCACTTGAACTGAGTCGTTCAATGTTGCACGCACGAAATATGGCATACTATCAGAAGAGAGAGAAGGGCTTGTTGCTGTGAACGATACAATAGGTACTTGTGCGACACTCCCAAGTGTTGATATAAATGCAGCTTCTGATGATTTCTGCGGGCCAATTATTGCTTGCACTTTGTAGTCCTCCAGCAATTGAATAGCTTTGGAATTGAATAAAAAAAGGAAATGATTGTCAGATAATCAGAGAAACAAATTTGTTGTTCTATGCGTATCTATTTTCCTAGTGCGGTCAAGGTCAGGAGAAAACGAAAGTTTTCTTTTTTTTTTTTGGCCTTCTGCCTATGGTAAGGTCTTCAATCCAGAGCTCAAGACTTGCAACTGATGCCCAGCCTCATGTCTTTGCCCAAGTGAAATGCAGTTTCGTCTAAGTAGCTGCTAGTTAGTATGGCTCTTGTATCTCATTATATGCTATTTGGTATAGGATGGATTCTCATTTTCCCTTTAAAGATGATTTTAATTTTGTTGATTGTATAGGATGTATTAGCCTCTTTAGTAGAGTATTCATAGAACTACGTCAATCCATATCAACGATTTTGTTCAATCAGAATGGAACCTCTACCTGTATATATGATTTCCATGGACCCTATTTTTGTTCTCCTTCCCTAACTGAGAAACTGGCCAAACTCTAATATTTTTTTTCTCAATCACGCAAAAGATTTGCGCGTTTTTTGATTAAGAAGAGAAGTTTTAGTACAACCGAGGCGATTACAAGATTTGACAGATAACACACACCCTACAACAGATCTCTAGCTATCCTATTACTCGCTGCACTAGACAATCGAGGCTCCAACACATGACTGTATCCATAGCTGGCTCAAGCCCGCACGCGCAGTGCACGACGGCGCCTCCTGCGTCCACCGACCATGCGGTCATCAGGGAAGAAACCTGGCCGAGACGCTTGAGGATAGGGCGTCGAACTTGTTTGTCGCCGTGGACGCAGTCAATGGAGAAACCTGGCCGAGACGCTTGAGGATCAGGTACTCTCCGCGTCTGGCCACCGGTATCCGCGAAAGGCTTCGGGCAGCAATCCGTCGGCTCCGCAGTGGCCTCTGCCAAGGCGTAGAGACATTGCAGGGCGAAGGCCGCCGTAGGATGGCTTCAAGACCTTGCCGGCAAACGCTTGGAAACGCCGCTGAGCAGATGCGGTGTTTATCGGTGATGATGGCACGTCCCGGTCAGCGTTGAGGTGGTTAGCCGGCGCAACGTTGCTAGTCGGCATGCGGAGGATGGAGGTGTCGTTATCGATGGCGACGCACAATGGAGCATGTGGCATGTCCTCCGAGAGCAGAGCGGCAGCCACCTCCGGAGGTTGCGCGTCGTCAAGGCACGCTGGCACAGGGAAGCCCGACGGCGGTGTGCAGCAACCCGCGACGTCCACCGGCGCGTCTTGGGCCGCAACTGCGTCCAACGCGGGGACCCCGACCACGCCCCGTGGGAGATCCGCTTCGTGTGTTGCTTTGTTGCGGCGGGCGTAGACGAGCAGCGACACAACCCTCTGTGGCGCTACGGCTGTGGCCAGGGCGTCGTGGACCTCCTACGGAAGACTCGTCACCGCTGGAGGGGTGGCTACCGGCTCTGGAGCCGGACTTCCGGATATGGTGAGCGGGCCTTCGAGAATGACCGCTAGGCGACGTCCATCGAAGTTGCCACCGGATCAGCAGAAGTTGGTTCTTGGTCCACAATTGGAGGCTCGGTACATGCTCCAGCCATGTGGCGAGCAGACCGCGCCCGCCAAACCTTGGGGGGTTGGATGTCGCTGCACATCTTGTGCTTCCACTTCCGCTTGCGATGTCGTCGCCGGCGCGAGCGGCGCCCGCGACCAATCTGGTAGGGGTGGCTGTCCCCCGCGGGAAGGCGGCCACCGCACTCGGCGGCGTTGACGCCTCCGTCGCTGCCACTCTTTGGCTGAGCGACGCGCCCGTCGTCGTCGATGCACCTCGGCCTCGCGCACTCCCGCACGAGGTGGCCAAGGCCGTGGCAGCGTAGGCATCGCCACGGGAGGTTGCAAGTGGCGACGCGGTGCCCCTTCGTGAGGCACTTGAAGCAGCGAGCATCTGCGAATGCCGGAAACCGCCGTGGTTCGCTGCAGGTGGCGCTGCCACGGCTGCGGTGGCTCCGCAGGTTGGCGAGGATGTTGGGGGAGCACGCGTTGCCATCCATCAGCGTCCGGAGCGGTCGCCCGACGCGTCGACCCCAGTCGTTGGTGGGCGCGTCCCCCCCCCCCCCGTCAGTGCCTAGGCGCTCGTCGCGCCCGCGTCGGTCAAGGCGTTGCCGGGCAGGGACGCGACCCTCCACCGGCCGAGCAAGAATACCGCTAACCAGCTGTGGACGCGGTCGGCCGCGCTTCCTCCGTCCTCGCCGAGGTCCACCCCATCTGGCAGCCACCCCGCCACAACCCGGAGCCACAGACGAACATGCCTATGGCCGCACAGGCGCAACGTTCGACTTCGGCGGGCGACACACAGCAGCCAGGTAGGACGGGGGCTTCACGTCGCTGGGCTTGTCGTCGTCGTCATCCACCCACCGCCGGTGCTTGGAGCGCCCACATGAGACTGGCACGAAGGGAGCCGCATCCGGAGAAAGGGAGGAGCTTGGGGCCATCGGCGAAGGCGTCGAAGCAGCGTCCACGTCCATCACCTCGTCCTCGTCCTCGTCCTCCGATGCATCCTCGACGATGACATGCAAATCGTCCTCCGTGAACAGACGGAGGTGTTGTACGGCCTGTGCCGGCGTTGCCGATGCCGGGAAGTCTGCCGTGGCCAGGAGCAGGTCCGTCGTTGGTGAGGGTGCGCGGGGCTTAGTCGCGTCCCCTCCAGCTCCGGCCCCCTCCACACCAGGAGTGGAGGCGCAGGGGTCGGCGGTGGGGCCTGCAACAGCGGGCCGACAGCCACGAGCGCGGGGGGCTCCGGTGGCTGGCATGCGGCCCGAGACGGCGCTGGCGGCAGCCCACCATCCCGGAGACGGTCCGGGGCGCTGCGGCACCCTCCATCTCCCCAAGGGTGGCCCCGGCGGCCGACCACGGAGACGGCGACGCGCCGGGCGTAGCGAGGGCGGGGGAAGCGCTAGGAGGTGGGGATGGGCCCGCGGCCACCGGATGCGAGGAAGGCGGGGGCCCTCCGGCCGACATCGGGCTCGCCGCGGCAGCGGCGGCGGGGCCCGGCCTTAGCGACGTCGCGCCCGGCTCGGAGCTCACGGAAACGGGGAGTGGATGAGGGGAGAGGGAAGAGAGGGGTGGGGAGGTGGGGGAGGGCCGAGCGCCGGCACCGGCAGCGGCGGCGGAGTGGAGGGGGCCGCCATAGGCGACTAGGTTTCGGGCCCCCGCATCGCCTTACCCTCCAGAGGGTGAGCTCACTCAGCACCGACTGATTGTTTTTCCCCAAACTCTAATATGATTAATTTTTCCTAACTGTACAGATGAAAATGAAGGAGAAGTTCTACCCTCTTCACAAAATATGGGATGCTGCAGAACACATACCTGCTGAAGCAGCTCGGACATCATTGCCCATGGAATCCCTGATGTGGAGGACTAGTTTCCTGCTGCAAGTCTGGCAGGCTGCATAAAAATCTTCGACCGCCAGTGAAACGCTGGTTAGTGCTACTTTCCCCACAAGGGAACCCAAATCGAGGATCACCCCGACATGGAATTCCTCTGCCAGGCTCGTGGTGGCATTCTGAGCAGCACCGGAACTGAACACAAGCAACAGCACCAGGAGCAAGATGACTTGGCGTCTTTTCGCCATTACCACCATTCATCCTATGTTGGTTGCTGAACGGCGGTGCTGCCCACGTCGTTCTAAAAGGAATGCTGCAACGGGGCTCTATCCACGTCGCTTGCAAATCGCTGGGCGTGTCCACGTCCTCATTAAATTCTTTTACTTGGCTGCGGCGGCTCCACGTCGCCTCCTGTGTTCGGGGCCACGTCGTTCCAAATTCACAGAGACTGTCCACGTCGCTCCAGTTGCATTTTTGCAAAAAGGCCCTTTTTCTTCTTGAAATCACAGTCTCCTGCACCCAGGTCCCCCGTGAACAGTAACTGAGGTCTGTTTTTTTCGCTTAGGCCCCTATAAAATAGAAATCCGTCGCCCGAAGAAGACAAAATTCCGAAAACGTCGCTTTTTTCATTTACCCCCCCGCCTCCCTTCATATAAATTGAGCCCTCCCCTCAAAAAAAAAAAAAAAAAAAAAAATCCCCAACCTCCCGTCTTTCTTCCCCACCCCGTCTCTCCTCCCGTGTACACGGCGACGGCGCCGCCTCCCGCATGCGCGAGGGCCGGCGAGCGGCGCGGCCGGCGCACCGCCGACCCGCGCGGCCGGACGCGGCGGCGCAGGGTGGCCAGGGCGCCCCTCTCCCTCTCTCCGTCCCGCCGCCGCTCCACCGCCTCCCCGGATGCGGCGCGGGGCGCAGCGTGCGGGCGCGGCGGCCGGCTCGCTCGCGGGGCCGCGCGCCCGACCGCGGTGGCGAGCAGCTCGGTGGCCGGCGGCGCGGCGAGCGGCGCGGGCAGGCCGCTGCACGGCGACGCGGCGCGGGCAGGTGCGCCGCCGGCGCGGGCGGCTCCCTCCTCCCTCCCCGGTCCGGCACGGCGACAACGCGACCGGCGGCGGCGGCGTGGCTGCCGGCGTCCTCCCTCCCCTCCCCCTCTACCTCCATCTCCAGCTGAGCCTCCTCGCACCTCCGTCGACGAACACGCGGCTAGGGCGGGTCTCACGCTGCTTCGGTCCCCTTCTCTCTCGGAGTGGTGGCGCTGCTGCGGACTCTGAACACGGCGGCCTCCCAGTCCAACGCGCAGAGGTCGGGTGGAGGTGAGAAATTCAAGTCTTTCATGTCCTAGGGTTTGTTGGAGGTGGATTTTGTCTCTAGCTTTTGTGGATTTTGATTCTTTTCTGCAGCCCAAGTGACTCAGAAATTTTTGCATTTTCATGCCAGTTTCCTGGATGGATTTGAACTCGACTTTTTTTTGGTTCTCCACACCCGGAGTGGATGGAACAGCTACTGCAGCGAGGTTTTCGCGGATGATCCCGGTCCGGGCGGCCCGGTGCGGCGGCAGCGACGGCGGCCTAGGGTTTCGTGACGGCGGCGACTTAGGGTTTCATGACGGCGGCGCGCGCTTCGTCCTCCGCTCGGCACCTCCTGCCATGGCGCAGAGACGTCACCAACTCCTACGCCGCAAAACCTCTCAACCCGTAGGTACCTCCTTGCACGGGCTTGGTTCACCCGGGGATCCGATCTGGTGCTCGCCTTGCCGGAGGAGATGAACGGCGCTGTGGGCAGCCACCACCAGCTGCATCGAGGATCCGGGCTCGGCGGCAACAGCAGGCTAGGTACAGTGCTCTTGCAGCATGTTCGATCAATTGCCTCTTCACATTTTTCATTCGAGTTGAGGTCACCGAGTTTTCTGCACTTTTAGTTTTCAGGGCTGCTGTGAGAGGATTGATCATTTACTATTTACTGGTCACTGCAGAGGATTGATCGGTTACTATTTACTGGTCGCGTTAATCTGATGTATATATATATTGACTACTACCATTGACGTCATATCAGATTGTGATGCATATATTGGCTTAGATTGTGATGCATATATTGACTTTTGTTCCTTTACAGATGCAGTGGAAAAAAGTTTGGATGTCATCTCATAGGGCAAAAGAAATAGCCATAATGACAGGACCGCTGCAACAAGAATTATATTATTTTTCTTGGTTTACAGTTACAATTTATTTGAGATGGAGTACCTATCTTGTCCAACCTTTTGCACACAGTAAAAAGGATTCACTGCTTCATAATCCTACTCTGCCAACATATATGATCGACTTCTATTTCACCTTGGTAGCTGTATAAGCACTTACCTTAACTATTTGTTGTCCCATTGCAGGAGTCAGATCTTGAGCTTCTGAAGAAAGGAGAGGGTTTTGGCACAAGTTCAGATAGAGCATTTTGGTGAGTTCTTGTGCCTCTTCTTGCTTGCTTATGCAGCATCTGCACATTCATCCCACTACTATGAAACAGAAGGTATTTGATTCAGTATGCCAAGTTGTCTGGTAGCTAGAATAGTGGTCCATTTTGGTTGCTACGTATAGATGTAGTGTTGTCCCGTGCACAAATGTTCATCCGTGCTTTAACAAATATAGTGCCTGGATGCATTGATAGACATTACAGAATGAGCTTTCATGTATCCAAGAATACAATCCGATGGTTATTATTGCAAGCAACAGTACTTTTCAGTGCCTGTCATTGTGCGTCGCTGTGAAAAATCAATTGATGGCATTTTGCTTATTTCTGGACCTACTCTTATTTCTTATATTCTTTCTATCTTCTTTTACTCTGACCTTTTTTTATATGTCTCTAAGCACTCAGATTAAGATTAGAACCCATATTCAATATTTGCTTATTCACATTATTTACAGAAAGCTAACTACGGCAATGTTGTTCCCTTAGTGGTTATAGTTTTCCTATTTAGATAGGCTTCTTGTGCCGTGAATTAGACCCAGTCTATAAATATCTCCGAGGTTAATTTTTAGTGATGGTCTCCTGTTTCGTTAAGAATCTACTTTTCAGCGTATTCTTTTTTAGTTTCAATTTCAGGTATAGTGTCTTAGCCATGACTGATTTTGATCGGTCTTATAACTTTTGATAACCTTTTCTACTGTCCTCATTTATGAGATGTTACATTTAGGTAGCATTTATCCTTCGTATGGTCTTAATGATTTGTACATCTAAAAAACTGATTGAGAGTGCTTCCTCGAACCTTTAGCACTTCTGATGACTTGGACTTTATGTTCAGATTTAGCCTCTGGTTGTAGAACATGAACACATAGTTTTCCCTTCAGTTGAGTTAAAGCTCAAATTTGTTCGTTGCTATTTTTCCTTCGACTGATTTGTCTCCTTTCCATTCAATTCCATATGATCTTGTGGTTGTTACTTCAAAGGGTTTCACTTATGGGAACTAAAATAAAATGAAGATATGTTGTCATTGCCTCTGTTGGTCAATACAGTCTATAGGATAGTATAGATGTATATGTTATGGCTTTGTTGTCACATTTTTATTTATTTTCGCTTAGATTCTCTTCATCCATTTCCTCATGTTCTTGTTTTCCACAAAATGCAGGGTGATGAAATTGGGAATTCAGTGGCATCCAACAACAATTTACTATGCTCCATGTGAAGCATCGCCTCTTTTTAAAATTCTTATTAAGATCCTTTCGCAACGGATGTGGTTGCTTGATTTTCATAGCAAAGTGTTCAAGTCCACCACATGATGACTTTATACATTCTCTAAGATTGTATTTAGGTCACTGTTAGGTTCCTTATTAATACAAGAGGGATGAAAATTAGAATTTAAATCATATGGCACAAGTTTCTTTCTCACCGGCTTTGGCTCATCTTTTTACCCGCCTACCGTCATTCCCGTGCTACCGAGCTTTGGCGCATCCTTGTGCTAGCTTGGTTAGATTATGAATGAAACTGTTCCTGCATAGTTTCATTGAGATGCGTATGAAACTAATAGTTAATTGCTTTTCGTGCTCCTCGCCATGCAAGATATTGTTGGTGCTTTGTTACCGAAGCTCTCCAAACCCCGTGGGATGGTCAAGGGCACATGATCAATCTATATCGCATAATCTATCCATGTGAGGTAACCATATATGCCATATGAGTGTTTATGCCCACCTGCTGAACATCCTGTTTAGATTTAGCCTTACTGGATATTCAATATGATCATTTTTTTCCCTTGAGGATAAGCTAGAATTGAACTTTGGTCATTGCTATTTTCTTTGGTCAGTTCTGAAGGTTCTTGACAATTAGTCAAATATTTGGATTATATTTTCCCTATTTAGAGTTCCCCTATTTAGTAATGTACTTTTTTTTTTGCAGATATTTATGCCTGGTAATTGTGAGAGTGCCAGATGGGACGAAGGGCCCATGCTCTCGGTTTCTATTAGACTTATTGGTTTGCTTCAATGTCATCTCTTCCTTTCTTTCCTCCAAGAATGGATACATGCGTAACTCGTAGAAAACTATGGAATGTTTTGATTGTCGGGCCCATGTTGACATGTATATTTGCACTAACCTGATGTCACCACAATCGGTGAATTTACAATAATAATCTATTAGAATTTGGTGATGCATTGTGGTGCATTCTTCAATGACTATTATTCTGGGCACAGGGTTTTCAAGCACTGTGATGGTAACTCACAAGGCCAATGCATAATGCATGAGATATTGCACTGGACGTGAGCCCTTGCGCAAGATCAGTATGGCAACTATGCTACACAGGTAAAATTTGTTTGTAACCGATATAGTGGATCCTTGGACTCGTTGCTCCTTCGACCCTTCCAATATTTGATGTTCTCTATTTCTTTTGCAGCATGTTCTAGAAAGAGGAAAAGCTCATGAGAGGAGCCAAATTATTACTAAACCGGGCCGGGCAGGTTGTTACCATGAGCCAAAATAAATTTGCATCAAATGTATTTGAGAAGTGTTTCCGACATGGTGATATTGTGGAGCGGGATCTTCTCGATCGTGCAGATTTTGGAGCGAGACGAGGGCAATGACAATTCGTCGGTATGTTTGATAGTGTAGTTAAGTGCTTTCTCTACTATCCCTTCCTTCCTTTGCCAAAGGGAGTGGGATTCTGAAACTAATACTAGGACACATGGACCTGATGTCAGTTAGTTATATAGGCAATCCGATAATTCCATGGGTGTCTTTCGGTTCTATTATTCCAGCTTCGGGACCTGTGAATCTGATGGACCACCAAAGGAGGAGTCTCCTGTAACCTTGTAACCTTATTTCTTTCTGTCTTGATGTTAGCTTATATTTGCTAAAATATGTTTCTAATCGTGCAGGCACATATTTTATTACCATGTGCCTTGGTCTCCTGTACATGGCCAAATCTTAACTCTGAACTCAAGTAGACAAAAAAGCACTTCGTGTTGAACTGAAGATAGTTCAATTATTGGTCCAATATGCGTTTGTTTGCGGTGTGTGAAATATAAAATTAGTGTAATTATAGTGCAATTTATTGCCCTACATTTGCTCCAACAATCAACTGCCACAATACTCTTATGCCACTTCCCTTTAATAGATTATTAACATTTATCTCCCTAATTCGCATCCTTTTTGTCCGATTTACCAGCAAGTTCATTTATGCTTAAAAGCTCTTTATAATTGGCTAATCGGACTTGATATATCTACCCTTTTTTTTACTACTGTATCTTACAAAGGCAAGCTCAAACGGAGAAAGACTAATGCACAAAGGGTGCAGCTCTCATTGCGCCACATGAGCATCAAAATGAACAGGTATTGTATGCAGCGGAAACTTAATTCGTGCTCAATCTCAACTACCCGACGGATGATCAATCCAATACGGGGTTCCCAATAAGAATTTGATCACCAAGAGCCTCGTTATAGCCATTTAGATCTCTCGAAACAGTCCATATTCTTCCAGGCCACATTGAACCTACAATTTTATTGTTTGTATATACTTTGCATCATTCAACGACATATGTAACATGTACACATCTAAGTACATTCTTTCTCATATTGTAATCTATCTATCCAACATATTGTCTTCGTGTTTCCTTAACATTGTTTCGCCGAGTTTTGGCTCCCGCTTTTTCTCCCTCCTTAACATTGTTTCTGTATTGGATTCTAGGGTCTCCCACAAACAATGCTTGCAAACTGAAATGGTTGTACATTATCAAGTATCAAGAGAAATAAAATGGATATTGAATCATTTTTTATGCAAACAAGCACTTGTCTATGGTTTAGCCTTTTCTGAAATTAAGAAAACAAATCTCAAAAGTTTCTATTGTAATCATTTTTGTGGTTGTGATGATGGTTGAAGCATCTTCAAGTTGTGCCTTTTCCTTTGCCATTGCCTTTTCTTCTGATGAACCCACATATTTTAGGTAGCCCCGTGTGAACTTGATTCTTGGTTTCATTGCAGGTTGCAGTTAAATACTAACGAGAAGGGCCTATAGCTATGGCTTCAAAATAGTGAGGGTACAAGCCTGATGACCATGTATACATATTTCCTTCATATGTAGCAAATAGTTGTACATGAAAATGTGCAACTTTGGAATTACCTGACACACGTGTGTTTATTTATTATCTAATATAGGATACTGCATAAACCTTAGATATTATGTTCACATGGTTGATTGTTATGCGCCAATGGTATTCTATAGATTAGGTAGATGAAATATTGACCACATCTATGTTGCTTTTTTCCCCTAAAATGTAACTAAACCTCAATGATTGGTCTGATGATTCATGTGCTTCTGATGATTTCTTGTCATATCTATTTTTCCTCCATCATTGATACTCTTATCGTTTCGCTCTGGGCGCGCAAGTGCGCGCCATTCCACTGGTCCCCATAACCGCAATGCAAGGTCTGTCATATTGCCAGAGTGTGAATCATTTTGTAGGACTGCTTGCCGATGACCCAGATTCTAAGTCGTATCGACCTGGAACTTGCTCGGCAGTTAGCTTCATAGTTTCTGCCTTCGGTGTTGTCCCGATTCGCAACAGATACAGCTAATGGTTGAGTTGGAGTTATCGAAATCCAAATTGCCTCGGTTTCAGTGTTTGGATTTACTGGTGATGACATTTCCTGCCTGTCTCGCATGACGTCTGCTCTGTTCGGTTGCTGGTCCAGGCGATTCATTTCACCTCCAAATTCTACTATAAAAAAGAAGATTCTCCGTCACATCAAAATACCGGCACATGTATGAAGTACTAAATATAGATGAAATAAAAAATTAATTACATAGTTTTGTTGTACTTTGAGAGACATAACATTTTAAGCCTAATTAATCAATGTTTGGATAATTATTATCAAATAAAAATAAAATTGCTACGAAGTGACGCGACGTTTACTGTGCAAAGACCAACTTTGGTATCTAAACATGGCAAGTATTTGATGTACTGTATACGACACTGTTCTAAGTGCCATCAGCTTACGTACATAGTTTATTTTTTTTATTCCACTTAGGTTCATATTTGACCAGGACAAAGTAGCACTGACCTGCTATATCGTCGGAGTGGTGACTAGATAGTTGAGGATGAATCACTCAAGGGAAAAATGGCATGGAGATTGAACGGCCTACATGTCTAGTAACCCATGACAGAAATTATTTTTTTTCGAAATCCAACGTCAACCAGGCTATTTGCCGTGTCCTTGTCTAATAACCCATGACTGAAATAAAATTATTTCAAAAACTAACATCAATAATGGAACTGTCCTATACTTTTGTTCTATACTTGTCCACTGATTCATTTCTGTTCAGTTGATGAATCGATTGATCACTTATTTTTCCAGTGCACTGTAGCTAGAGTTGTGTGGGGTTGTGTTGCTAAGTGCTTTGGTGCCACTAACCTTCCAGAAAGTCTGGATGCTTTTTGGGATTGGCTTAACAGATGGTTCTCAAGTGGGAAGCACTCTCATGTGTTTGGGGTATCTGCTCTTTGCTGGGCGATTTGGTGTGCTCGTAATAAGGCTTGCTTTGAGAAAAAAAATGATCAAAAGTCCATTGGACATTATTTGCCATGTTGTTGCGCTAATGAGGGTTTGGACAGATCTCTTCAAGGATGTTAATAAGGAGGACATGGAGGCTGGTATCGACATGATGCTGAAGGTCGCTTTGGGCATTCTGGCTTCTAAGAAGAGCAAACCAACGCCGGGGGAGCAGGAGGCTGCTGATGGTGCTCCAGACGTCGACTGAAGCTGCTCGTTGTGCGAGCTGAGTGTGGAGGGGCGTTTGAAGATGAGAGTATCTGCCCTTTTCCTGGTCCTCGGTGATTCAGTAACTATCAGTTTGTGATCAGAAAACAGTTTTCTCCCTTTCTTTGCCCTAGGTGGCGTTCCTCTTGCGCAGGGTGGTTAAGCGCAGTATGTAATAAATGCTATGTTCGCTGGTGTGGTTGTCCTCGTGCGCAGGGTGGTTAAGCGCTCTTTTCTTCCTCTTTAGGTTCTTCCTTTACCCCTTCCTTGGTAGTTCTTTTGCTGCTTCTTTCTACTTTGGTTCTAAGCATTGCTGTATTTCCGTTTTAATGAAATAAAAATGGGGAGTCCCCGATTCAAAAAAAAAAAAAAATACTTGTCCACTGAAATAAAACTGTCCTATACTTGAGCAACTTTGTGGCATTGCAGCAACTTTGCGAACCTAATAAGTTGCTTCTGCCTCCGGGTTACTTAGTGTGCAGTCTCCTGGCATATCGCTATTTGTGTTCGGACTATCAGGCACCGATATTGTTGCTTGATTATCTATATTGTCATCATTGCGGTCTCCATTTTCTTCACTACATGCACCAGCATCTTGAATTTGACCACTTTCTTCTTGTTTTTGGGACTGGCGCATAAGAAATGCCGCAAGAATGGAACAGGCTGTGACAAATCCAGTTAGGAGGAATAGCCCGCCTAAAACTGCCAAAAGTGATAGCACCTGAACCATCCATTTCTTCATTATGTTGATAACTATTTTGGTCAATCCATTTCTTTTCGATTTAAATGATTGCATCTCCTCCTGTTATGTTGATGATCGCCTTAGATAGCTCAGCAAGTAATACAAATATGTACGCATAGTCACATACACACACAAAAAAAAAGATACACACTCAAATCAGAATAAATCATACGAAAATGACGAATATGAGGTTCACGTGCACTAAAAACAAAGCCTATGACGATAATAATTCTCATGTTTTTATTTCACTATTTTCTCACTAAATAAATCTTTTTTTCTTTCTCGGCCCAACAAAGCAGGCCCAACAAAGTCGCAGGCCCTTTGGCCCAATAGGCAGTCCGCTTCCTGCGTCATGGACCGGTTCTCGGGCTGGGGACGGACGGCAGGTAGTCGAGCCTCGAGCCGTTGAGGAGGGTGTGGGCCGGCTGGCCGCTGGGCGGCTCGTCGGCCGGCAAAGGGGATCCCGGCAGGTGACGCCGTGGCGGCGGCCACGAAGTTGTGCTACCGGTGAGGCTCCCTGTCCTGCGCGAGGAGACGGGATTCCTCCTCGTCATGGGAAGTGGTGGTGGGCCCTAAGGGAAGTTTTTCAGTTTCATTTCTTCTGGTCTAGAGGTTTTACTGCGCGGATCGTCGTCGATTGGGCATTGCATATTGCTTGATCTCTCTGGCCAGATTATTCTCACTCATTTTGTGTTGGTATTATGGCATCGAAACATGATATGAACTGGACTACCAGACTAGTTTTAATAATTTTTTGACAATAAATGGCTGGTTGAAATGTTGACATTTTTTTTTTGCTTTTACAATAATAATGGCTGGTTGAAAAGCTAAGATGCGCTAGTTTGCAATGCAATTAGCTTCCAGTTGGGTTGCTCGTTAGCTGGTTGTATTGAATGAAATTCTGGGAAGCAAATCTGCAGTTGTGCACATGCATAATAATACATAATACATCTTGAATGTGTCTGGCCGTCTGGGTGAATTCTGGAGAATGAACCCAATGGAAATTTGGATTAGGTTTACTCAGTCTTGGCGCAAACCATTGCTTGCTGCTCCATGAGATGAAATATCTGGATTTGTTTGGACTCCTAAACCAGCTGAGCTGATGAGTTCTAAGGATATTTCTATCTCTTGTTGGCAAGCATCATCTTGCGCATCATTTGGCACTGCCATCTGTATATTTTGTGCCTGGTTGCTATCCAGTTCCCTTTCTTGGTTCAGCCTGTTGCTCTGCTCTGATCCATATCCTTCCTCCGTCTGGTGGTCACAACCTATGGTGTTCTTTATCTTGTGCTTGTTTTTGTAGAGAAACATGATCAGGGCTAGTAAAAGGGCAGAAGTTGAAGCGATCCCTGTTACTAGAAAGAGTCCTGAAAAGCTTTTGAAGTTTAGACTACTCGAGCTGGCAATGTTTCCATCATTTTGACAGGTATGTCGATCTCTTGTCCATTTGTTTTCTATCTGGATGATAGTGTCCCCTTCTGTTATGCTGAGGATGGCTCTAGAGAAGTCGTTGACCATAGGGGATCTCTTGGGAAATGCCTACTCAATAAATACAACAGATTCAGTAATACACAAACCAAATACCTAATAGTTATGTTTGAAAAAAGAATTGAAATAGTTAGCATTCTAAGATTCACAAACATCCATAAAAAATGTGCATTAAAGATCAGTGAGTTGCATGGTTCTTGCAGTTTCCAACTTTTGTAAACTCATGTCTATGGTTCTAGAGTGATCTACTATCACTGAAAGTACTAGTTTCTGGTTGGATGAACATTATGATTAACAGAAATCTAAATGGTAACCTATATCTTTCCATTTCTTCTTGTGCTGATGGCATAAATTTGTGTTGATAGCATGTCAGTATATTTAAGTATCTCCATTTCAGTATTCTGGAAATAACATGAAACTGTTGAGTCACAGGTATCTGCAAGTTATCACTGCATGTAAGTATGTACAACATTGGCCAATAATTTTAGTAAGATTTTTCTGCTACATCAAATTTACAAAGAAATAAGTGCTTTTGAAAAGCCACCACAATGCCAAATAAAGCCTTAGCTACTGTGCATTGTTATTTTCAGATGTGGTCTGTGTTTCTATAGATATTACGTCAGGGGTTCACCATTATTTCTCAAGTTTAAGCAGATTTCAAAGTATATGTTTCCTAGTTCATAACCTTTAGAGGCATTTAATGCACACAGCATATCTGGTTAAGCTAACTTACAAAGCCAAAACCTTCGGACTTATATATTGGTCCAATCATTGTGTAACCTTTGCAATTCTGTGCTAGAAATATTTTGATATATGGAACTTCATGTATAAGGGCAGCAATGCCACCATTTTTGCTCCCTCTAGAGAGAGCATCAGCAAAATCATCTGGAGTATTGTATGCCCTGATTTTTCTTCTGTCAAAGCCAAGTTCTTCTAACAGATCAACTACATAAGAACCATTATGATAGCCTACATATTCTCCTTTCCTAAGCAGTTCATGAACATCAGTTACTGTGGGTTGAAGCTGTTGCACAGTGAGAATTGATGATAGATTGGCTGTATAACTTGATGTAATCACAAGAAGTACAAATACCCATACAATAACAACCAATCTAGACAAAATACTGTCCACTCTCTCCCCTGCAACACGATGAGCAACAACAACCATCAATGTGCCTTCAAATAAATCATGAATGTTAAACATGCTGAGAAACTTCAACAATGATTGAAATGAATTTATGATAATAAACTGCAATGGGAGAATATTTGCATTTGCACATATAAGATTTTCTGTTCAACCTAACTTTAGTTGTACAGGTCAGATTAAATTCATTAAGAAACTCAATCTATTAAAGTATTTATTAGTTATTGCAAATGCAGAAAATTAGATGGCAAACATCATCACTCACTATCTGCAAAGAAGGAGAAATATATTGCTATTCCAAGCTGGCGGAAAAATGAACCAGTCAGTTCGGCATTATTGATTCGTCGCTCCAATAGCCAGATGACAATCCAATAGCCAGATCAGCGCTTTCAGACAATAAATCAGCAACTCAGCCAGCCACAAACGAGATGAAGAATGCAATGCTTCCAAACCACAAATCAGTAGTTAATGGCTTAGTGAATACCCATATATTCTTATTCTTGTTGTCCTTGACTGGCACAATCATTGCTACCCCAGATTCAGTGTAGGGTAGTGTGAAGTCAGTATAGGAAGTTCTATCTCCAATTGCTGCATCATATATCTGTAAGCATAACATTTATATAGTGTTATAAGGCATTAAGTCACTTCTTTTACTTGAACATTTGGAAAATAACTGTACCTCTACTTAAGCTCGCACACATTGACAATTATGGGGGGTGTCATGGGTCTAAATTGGGCCATATGGGGCCCACTGAAGCCCAACATGGACCCATAGGAAACCAGCGAGTATTGCAGTGCTGCTGGGAATTCATATAGGTGTAGGTTTAAGAAGAGTCCAGAAAATAGAATTGATTGTAAAACAAGTCGAGTCAAGTTGGCTCCTCCCTATAAATATAAGGGGAGATATGATTATTGAGATTTAGTAAGGAATAATCAAGGGGTACAACTAATAATACTCCTGATTAAATATGGTTTGAGTTATGTGCTCATAAAGCAAGGAATTAGTATCTTAGTTATTTCACATTTCACACATTTTGAAAAGAAAACAGGGCTTCAAAAAAAGGATCTCGACCACCTACGAAGCATGCAACATTGTAAATAAGAAATAGGCACCCAACCTAATTTCAAGATGAAGTTGGCTAGAACTTGGGTGATGAACATGTATATCAATATCTCCCACTAACTGAAGTAGTTCCTAAAAAAATGCTATCTGATACTGGTACCATTTCACTTACGATGGTTAAATTCTTAAAAAAATAATAATAATAATAATTTCTGCACCGTGATCTTCTTGACAAAATAAGAATAGCAATTCCCTTACCCCAAGATGAACTTGGTAGACAAAATCGTTATAGTTCCCAGAGTCTGCATTACCAAATGATACATATTCATAAGGTATTGCATATGGTAGTCTCTTCAGCACCTCTTCAAATACATCGATGGCATATCCAGTAGCAGTTGTTGCATTGGTAGTAGGATCACTTTCCACCTTCATGAACTCTGGATATCCACTTGTCCGTACACCTAATCGGAGCTTCTTTCCATTAGTAGGGATTTGCCATCCTTTAGGCACTGCATAAGATTCTCCTGGCCAAATTACTTGATTAAGATCAGGCATAGAGTTTACATTTTGTGTTTCTAATTTGTTTTGATCCAGCTGCTTGATGATTCCGTGCTTTGCAGTCCAAAAGCCTATCTCTTGCGAAGCTCTTCCAACCACATTAATTATCTGGAATATGGAAGGTTGCAACTGCCTATTTGTAAGGTCAAAATCACCACTTAGGCCTCTGAACTTAGTATGTAAGATTGCATCTAGGAGGTTTTGACCAATTGCAGAAATACCCAAACCACCTAAACATGTTATGTTCTTCCTGTGTTGTTGCTTGTGTCTCTGCTTCTGAAATACTGCATTACCCATGCTAACATTTTCTGCTGCTTGCGCCAAGGCCCAAATTGTATCATAACTCCAGAGTCCAAAAATGCTTAGCTGAGATGGTGCAACTGCAACATTTGGATTGTCTTGTTTGAATCTCTCATTCCATCTTGCTGTGAAATTATCAAGTTCCTTTGATTTAGGCACATAGAACTTCACACCTAATGCACCATTCATTGCTTCAAGTATTGAAGGGCTGAGTGAACTAGCAATATTTGCGATACCATCTGTCAAGATCCATGCATACATATCACTCATCATTCCTAGCTCCTTGGCCTTCATGAAGAGAACAGATGCAATAGCAGATGACATATGCACAATATAGACCCTGGTTTGCATTGTCATTAGCTTGTAGAGTTCTTGCTCAACTTGGTCACTGTTTGCTGATTCAGAGATCGGACTACGGTAAGGCATAAACCCTCCAAACTCTTGAAGTGCATCAGACAGATATGGTATTATACCTCTGCCATAGTCTGTGTCCTCGTAGATGGGCACCACTTCCTTCCAACCATAGGCCTTAATGAGAGAAGTAATGCAATTCACTTGATCTGCATCGCTTAGTGTTGCACGCAAAAAGTATGGGACATTTCCAGATGAAAGAGTGGGACTTGTTGCAGTGAAGGAGATGACCGGAACATGGCTCTTGTTTCCAAGATCAGACACAAAAATAGCCTCTGAAGATTTTTGGGGACCAACTATTGCTTGCACATTATAATTCTCCAGCAGGTCTACTGCTGTAAAATTGAATAATTGTAACAGGGGTGAACTTTAGTTTACAAGTGCATTTGTTTGTACTCTGGTTGTAGCTAAGATATACAGTATGCAAACATAGTGCAATAATCAAAATATTATCATTTTCACTGAGCCTGTATAATAATTGATATTCCCTGTTTCAGTATTTTGATTGTACATACTAAGGAACTTTCTGACTTAGCTAAGAATGATATAATTCTTAGTTGGAGTTGTTTGGAAAGAAAATCCCTATGGTGCTAAACTGCTAATGTGGTCAAAGAAAACATGAGTACTGCAGAACAAGTACAAATATAAGTATCTAAGTACTGAAAGTAGAAACTACCCTTATCTTTGGACTTTGGGTGCATCATTGTTGTTGGCTTAGTTTTGTAGCATGCATTTTTCTTTTATTTATTTCATTCTTCTTAGGTATACCTTGTCGCTAACTTTTTGCATATATGTCTACCCATAGTTGTACTTTCTGATGAAGTGATGATGGGGAAATATTGAACAACATATCAGACTAACACTTTAGTGAACATAACATTTCAGTTATGTATAAAACATGCCAGATGTTCATATGTACAACAGCGAATAGAATTGTATAAGAAAAATCTGTTGCATGCATTGCACCATAAATATTAGTATTGGATTCTAGCTATAAATCCAACCTTTTTTTTACTAGGACTACCTTATGATGTAGAGAGGGGTGGTGTGGGAGTTTGTCTTGTAAATATGGAATTTTTTCCCTTCTTAATGTAATGATACACAGTTCTCCAGCCCCCCCAAAAAACCCCCCCCCCCCCCCCACCAAACACAAAAAAAAAAGAAAGGACTGCCTGTACAGATGGCATCTTTAGAGCAGAACTTTCAAGCAATATCGGAAGTTCAAATTGATGAAGAGAATCTGTTAAAATATAGATAGCAGAAAATCTAAACAAATTTAAAAGGTAAGTTTTTCCTTGCTTCCATTTCCACTTTTAAAATTCTTTTAGTCCTCAAGGTTTTGGCATTTTTTCTCAAATATACATGAGACCTACGTATCATTGCATTAATAATTTAATAAGAAGATACAAAAATGCCAAAGTTCAAACACACCCACACCCTTATGAGCCTAGCACACCAAGCATTTCACTTCATTTCTAAGTTCTAACAATGAACAAATTGTAAATGTACCTGCTGAGGCAGCTTGGATATCTTCTCCATTGGAATCCCTCATGTGGAGAACTAACTTTGTTCTATAGCTACTGTGACCTGAATAGAAATCTTCCAAGGCCATCAAAATACTCATATGCGCAATCTTGCCCACCATTGACTGCAGATCGAGGATGACTCCAACATTTACTGTGGTGGGCTCTGTTTCAGTTGCATTTTGAGTAGCTGTGATATTGGAGATTAACACCAACAAGAAGATGGTCTTGGATGGCATCTCCATGCTCAAGGGTTGAGTTCTACATGACCTGTGGAACCACTGCATTGCCTTATATAACTGGTTCAAGGCACCATTATTCTAACTAGGCCTTGGCTTGGTCAACTTCGAACTACAATGCCAAGTTTGCATTCTGGTTATCTTTTTCCTCTTACATTTTGCTTTAGAAAACAGATACCATACTGATGTTTTTTTAAGATGGACAGGAATGACAGATACAACGCCATTGTTTCTGGAAGCTTACTTTCTACAGTGATTGATGAGGGTGAAAATGAGAAATCCAAGAAGGATCAGTGAGCTGGATGGGTTACATATAGTCAATCCTTTGACCCAAAGAATGGGGATCTGGGACTGTGAGAAGTCAAAGGTGACCTTTAGCATGCGATGGACACTAGGACTATCTGCTACAGTTGTGTGTGGTTTTAGTTGTATACCTAACCTAAGTGCTCCCGAGGTTATTGGCCTCCTCTTCTGTTATTTAGGTTCTTCAATTTCACTCTTTTTCTTTTACCCCTTTTTTCTCCATGATACTCTTTTTGCAAATACCTGGAAGGATTAAGTTATTTTTTAAAAAAAAAAGAAGTTGGGAAGAAAATCAACCAAATTAGAGCAAAAAGGAACCTTACCTGAGAATAAGGTAGATTGATTTATTTTTATGAGAATTTAGGTATATATGAACTTAGTTGTCTCTCCGCACAAATAGAAATGTATCCACTGTCGTTTGACTCGTTCTTTCAAAAGAGGCTTTGAGATTTCTGCAAATTGAAGAATGGCTTTGGCATACACAGCTCATGTTGATGTTGCTGTAAGACAGCATGCGGAAGTCAATGTGGCTCTGTTGTGAGGATGAAGTCCTGAAGTCCAAAGTCAATGTGGCTCAGTTGTTGTAAGACAGCATGCGGAAGTCGAAAGAAAACCTTCGTGCTTTCGACTGCCATACTGCCGCGACACTCAACAAAAAGTCAATAGTCAAAGCCAGTGCCATAAAATGATGAAGTGCTTTCGACCATGCAAAGTTCTTTATTTTTATTTTGAAAATAAATATGATATATAAGCTGATGCATTTTCCTTCTTTGGGCCAGCACATAACCAAACTGGTTCCATTCAGCCCAGTCCATAATTCGCATCGCACCCCTCTTTTCGGCCCACTATCTCTTACTAGGACGGCCTGCTTAAAACTGGTAACCGTCCCCGGTCCAAATTAGCCACGGGAAAAGGAAAAAATGGAACTGCCGGCGGCCGGCGGCCGGCGGGCACCGCCGCCGAAGCCGGAAGCCGCCTTGGCCCTTTGGCTGCGCCGTGTAACCAGCTGACGGGTAGTCGGGGGTGGGCGAGGCCACGGTGCTGTCTTACTGTCTATCGGGCTTCGGAGGAGGGGCCTCTGCACTCTGCAGCATGCGACGGCAGGAAGGCAGATGTGGCGGGAGGTGATGTGAGGAATGCTCCTGCTCGTCGGCGGCTCGGCGCCCATGGGAAGCTAGGTGAGCACAAGCTCGCGGGCGCATTTGCACGCGCTCATGCTAGATTCCTGTTTCCGTAAGGGTACATGACTAGTTGTTCTGATGCTTGCATTGCATCTCTGATGGTATAATGGGGTAGTTAATCCTGTACAAACAAGTGAGTAGCCATCTTACTAGTTTATTTACTCTGGCGAGGCTAGGATTACAGTTATGCCTAGTTGATGTACATTTGATACCTAACTAGTTTCCACAGGCAGTAATCTTAGGACCTGTTTTGATCCCCGGAATTCCCGGAATTGAATTCGTAGTAGTTGTGGAAGAAAGGAGTTGAGATTCCACCACTTTCCAAAGTTCACTTTTAAGCCTATCTCAAATTCATAGGATGGGAAATGAATTATATAGATCATCATTATTAACCATCCTATGTTTGCACTCTCCAACTTCATTCCATTCCATTCCAAGTATACAGTTAGCTCAAATATGTGCCTAAATAACAATGAATTCAATTCTTTCAATTCCAAGGAGCCAAACAGGCCCTTACTGTTGGGTTGCTGGTTTATTGACTGATATGCAGGGATGCACTAATTTACATATTCATTTTAGTTTACTGTTGGAAATGCTCATCAGCTGGTGTACTGAGTATCGACTGAAATGAGGGGACGCACATGTGCTCATGCGTGTACATGTCGAATGGTAAATTCTCGAGAATGGAAGTGTGAAAAATCTGGATTAGGCTGACTTGTCATTGCACAGCTCTGTTGCTGGGTGTTTCGCAAGATGCAAAGCCCGGACTTGATAGGAATCCAGAAGCAGGACTAGTGACTTCTACGGATATTTCTATCTCTTGTTGGCATGCATTATCTTCTAGATCATTTGGCACTGTCACCTGCATGCTCTGGGCCTGGTTGTAGTCTGATTCTCTTTCTTGATTCTGTCTGTTTGCATGCGCTGATCCATGTCTTCCCTGAGTCTGGACTCGACTTATACTGTTCCTTATCTTGTGCTTATTCTTGAAGAGGAACATCACCAGGGCTATAATAAGGGCAGAAGTTGAAGCAACACCTGTGACCAGAAAGAGTCCAGAAAAGCTTTTGAAGTTTAGACTGCTGGGGCTGGCAATGGCACCATCATTTTGACAGACATGTTGATCTCCAACCCATTTCTTTTCTATCTGAATGATGGCATCTCCTTCTGTTATGCTGAGTATTCTCCTGGAGAAGTCATTGACCATAGGCGATCTCTTGGGGAATGCCTAGTCAACAATTAAAATATTTTCAGTGATATACAAATTGGTTAAGTAATGCCTTTAATTTTTTGAAAAATTAAAATGGATAGCATTCTAAAATCCTCAATAATCATCCAAAAAAGGGTAAGGTTAAAGAATTGCATTGTTGTTTCCAGCTTTTGCAAATTCATTTTTGGGGTTAGATTTATTTATCATTAAGAATTCCATATACAAATTTGCTACAAAACACGGACACGGCAGGAAAGGGCCGTATCGCGTGTCCGACACGTATCGGACACGGATACGCGTCCGATACGCCGCCGATACGTATCCTCGGAGTATCCGATTATTTATTATTTTTGGAAAATTTCGATACGTCTGGCTGATACGTATCAGAACTACGATACGCGTATCCGCATGTATGGATACGGCCCAGCCCGATAACAGCCCAGCAGCAGCCCAACATCATCCGCATATTCCTCTGTCCATCCTGTCGCCCTACCCTCGTCACGAGGCACTCGTACGCGGCCGCAACGCGCCGCAACCCCGGCTCCCCGCGCGCCGCGACCGGACTCCGACCCGCCGCCCGCCGGCCACCGGCGACGAGCGCCCGCTCGCCGGCGACGTGCATCCGCTCGCCGACGATGAGGATCCGTCCTTGCTCGCCGGCGACTAGCTCCGCCCCTGCTCTCCACTTCGCACGCGGCCGCATCGCGCAACCCCCTTGGCCTCCGCCCCTTGGCCTTGAGTACATCTCCTTTCCATATTCGATCTACTCTACTACTTCTGCAGTCCTCGTTGCTTGATCTCTAAATTTGGTTAATGCTAGCGCAAATGCTAGCCCTAGTATAGGATCTGTGGCTACGGCGGCCACAACAACAACAGACATTAGGGCTCTCCTCCTTCTGATTTCCTGTTTTAGATAGAAATTTTGGTAATTGCGCATTAATCTAGTATGGTTACATGGTTAGACTTGGATCTCCTTTAAAAAACAGTTTTAATTTGCATTATTATTGATTTATTAAAAAATAGTAAACGTATCCACGTATCGGGTTTTTGGGAAGTTGGCGTATCCGATACGCGTATCCGTATCCGATACCGATACACGTATCCGTATCCGTGCAATTTAGCAAATTTGAGTGATTTATAATAACTAAAAATCTGTGAATGGTATCGTCTGTCTTTTCTTTTAAATATGAATGGATGTTGCTTCTCCTTGTCCTAGTCTTTTAGGATTAGGGTTGAAAGCAGGTGTCAGAAATTCTGATACTGTTCAATACCCCTTTCTGCATTATTCTGATTTTTTTTTTTTTTTTGTAAAAACATTGAAGTTGTCACTTTAAAATAACTTCACATGCAACTGGCACTTAACTGTTCATTGCACAAACATGGGAAATATCCTGACTTGGCTGTTTCTGTTTTCTATTTTGCATTATTATTTCCAATTGTTTTCATCCTATTAGGATCAGATTTCCTTTTTATCAAGTTCTCTTGAACAATTTTCATTTAATTATTTTTTCTCAATGTGCAAGAGAGTTGTGTAGCATTTCACTAAGGAGAGAACCATTACAAACCCAAGGTCCCCAACCCCAACCCACCCAAAATACCTTTGCACGACTAACATTACATTTGCTCATACTATGCTATACATAGATTCAGAAGTTAGAGTTTGCATGCACTATTTAGTTTGCAATAGCAAGAAAGATAATAGCAAATAGCTGCCAGTCATCAGTGCATTAACTTCAACATTTTTCCAATGGTGTCTGTTACCATAATTTTCCTATAATAACAAAAAGTTTCTTACAAGTGATAATATGACTTGCAATAGTTATTTTATTTAGTGCCTTTTGTGGTAACTGATTGTGCAGAACTATCCATGCTTTCCTTGTTTGAGTAGACCTGTTTGTAAATTATCTTGGGTCTTAAGCTCTTAGAAAGTGCATTAGTTTATATCCCTATTTCCAAATGTTCTCTCTGTTTTAATAAATATTTTTTAGGAGATCTCCATTTCTTTCTTGATCCCGAGAAGCTCGAAACTGTAAATTTTCCTATAGCATACAAATAAACATATCTGGTGTAATTAACTTACAAAGCCAAAGCCTTCAGATTTGTAAATTGGTCCAACCATTGTGTAACCTTTGCAATGTTTTGCAAGAAATATCTTGATGTATGGAACTTCATGTATGACAGCAGCAATACCACCATTTTTGCCCCCTTTAGAGAGTGCATCAGCAAAATCTTCTGAAGTTTTGTATGCCCTGATCTTTCTTCTGTCAAAGCCAAGTTCTTCTAATAGATCCCCTACGTAAGAACCATTATGATACCCTACATATTCACCTTTTCTAATGAGTTCATGAACATCAGTTACTGTGGGTCGAAGCTGTTGCACAGTGAGAATTGATGATAGATTGGCCGTATAACTTGAGGTAATCACGAGAAGTACAAAGACCCATACAATGACAACCAATCTAGATAAAATACTGTCCACCTTCTCCCTGCAAAATGATGGGAAACTGCCAAATAAGAAACTTCAAATCAAATATGAATGGTTCTTATTATGAAAATAACCTTCTTGTACTTTCTAAATAATTTATTTTTGAACATTTATGAAAAATGAATTATGGGATCGTATAGGAATATTTACTTATTCCCCCCTTCCTGTCCTAACTTCAGTAAATATAAAAGGTGAACTTATGTCTCTTTTCCAAACAATAATGCAATGTGTCAAACGGAAACAAGAAACTTGGATATCATCACTCACTATCTGCAAAAGTGGAGAAATATATTGCTATCCCAAGCTGGCGAAAAAATGAGCCAGTCAGTTCAGCATTATTGATTCGTCGCTCCAATAACCAGATGACAATCCCTGTGTAAATGAAGAATGCGATGCTTCCAAGCCACAAATCAGTAGTTAATGGCTTTAAGAAAACCCATGCGTTCTTATTTGTGTCATCCTTCACTGGCACAATCATTGCTACTCCAGACTCAGTGTAAGGTAGGGTAAAGTCAACATAGGAAGTTCTATTATACGTGATGGTTATATCCCCAATTGCTGCATCATATACCTGCAAACATGACCTTTGGTGTTATATAAATACAACAATGTTAGTTTTACTTGAATTTTACTTGAGTTACTTAATGATCAATATGTAACTCCTTGATCTCTGCACACTGACAATTATTAGGGTTTGGACAACAAAAACAGATAATGTCAACAGTTACAACTTACATTGTGTCATTCTTTTACAAATTGAAAAGCAATCATATTGCTGTTATGCTTTGAGTAAGTATCCTGTGGTTATGCCTTAACTAGTGGGTTCGTACAAATAATAATGCTGACTAAATATGGTTTTAGATCTGTGCTAATAAAACATTGAATTAATGCCTTAGTTTTCACTTTTCACGCACCCTATTAAGTGTCTACCTGGCTACCTGCATATCTGATTCTAGCACCAATTCACTTGTGATTGTTAAAGTCTTAAAAACATTTTTGAGAAAAAAAAAAAATCCAGAGAGAATAACCAATATATGCACCTTGATCTTACTAACAAAATGGGAATAGCATTTTCTTACCCCAAGATGAACTTGGCAGACAAAATCATTATAGCTCGCCCCTTCATTATCAAATGCTACATATTCATAAGGTATTGCATATGGTAGTCCCTTCAGCACCTCTTCAAATACATCAATGGCATATCCAGTAGCAGTTGTTGCATTGGTGATAGGATCCTTTCTACCTTCATAAATTCAGGATATCCACTTGTCGTTACACCTACTCGGAGCTTCTTTCCATTAGTAGGAATCTGCCATCCTTTAGGCACAACATATACTTTTCCTGGCCAAATCACTGGATTAAGTTCAGGCATAGAGTTTGCATTTGTTGTTTTTGATCCATTTTGATCCAGTGTCCTGATGATTCCATGTTTTGCTGTCCAAAAGCCTATCTGTTGTGAACTTCTACCAACCACATTAATTATCTGCAATGTGGAAGGTTGCAGCTGCCTGTTTTTAAGGTCAAAGTCACCACTTAGGCCTCTGAACTTATTATGTAAGATTGCATCTATGAGTTTCGGACCAATAGTAGAGATACCCAGAGTTCTGAGACATGTTGAGGGCTTCTTGTCCTGCTGCTTCTGAAATATGGCATCAGTTATGTTAACCTTTTCTGCTGCTTGTGCCAATGCCCATATAGTATCATAACCCCAGAGTCCATAGGTGCCTAACTGAGCTGTTGGATCATTTGGGTAGTCCTGTTTGAATCTCTTATCCCATCTTTCAGTGAAGTCATCAAGTTTCTTTGATTTAGGCACATAGAATTTGACACCCAATGCACCATTCATTGAATCAAGAATTGGAGGGTTGAGTGAGTTAACAATATTTGCAGTCCCATCTGTTAAAATCCATGCATACATTTCACTCATCATTCCTAACTCCTTTGCCTTCATGAAGAGAGTAGAGGCAATTGAGTATGTCATGTGCACAATGTAGACCCTTGTTTGCATTGTCATTAGCTTGTAGAGTTCTTGCTCAACTTGATCATTGTTTGCTGATACAGGGATCACACTACGATAAGGTACAGAAGCTCCAAATTCTTGGAGGGAATCAACCAAGTATGGTATGATACCCCTGCCATAGTCTGTGTCTTCATAGATTGGTACCACTTCTCTCCATCCATATCCCTTAATTAGAGCAGCAATACAGTTCACTTGAGCTGCATCACTTTGTGTTGCACGCAAAAAGTAAGGCATGGAGGCAGATGTAAGAGTAGGACTAGTTGCAGTGAAGGAGATAACTGGTACTTGGCTCTTGTTCCCAAGATCAGACACAAAAGTAGCCTCTGAAGACTTTTGTGGTCCAATTATGGCTCTGACATTGTAATTCTTCAGCAGGTCAACAGCTGTGTAATTGAATTATGAAAGAATAATTTTAAGAACATCTATGAAGATTCTACCACGGTTAAGAATATAGATATCAAGCAGAGATGGTACAATGAAATATGCTATCTAGACATTTCTTGGGATAGTGGTGGATAAGCGGATTCAGATTTTTAGATATTAGAGGTGCAAACTAGCCAACTGCTTGCATACTGCATAGAACACATAATAGATAGTTTGTTGTCAGAATACACTAGAACATGCTCCTTTGATGTGTTTAGTATGGACTAAAATGGATTAACAACTTAATGATACACAAACCCAAATACAATTGATGTTTTTTGTTTCATAATTTCCATCCAGTAAAATTATTTGACAGTTACATGTAACCCAAAAATTACCTTCTGATGCAGCTTGGACATTGTTTGCATTGGAGTCTCTGATGTGGAGAACCAGCTTTGTCTTAGTGTTCCTGTGAACTGTGTAAAAATCTTCCATGGCCATCAAAATACTGGTTCGTGCCATCTTACCCACCAATGACTGCAAGTTGAGGATCACTCCAACATTGAGTGTTGCTGCTCCACTTACAGGAGCTCTTTGAGCAAAATTGAGGATAACGAACACCACAAAGAAGGTGGTTCTAGCTAACTCCATCTCCTTGAGTTGTGTAAGTTTTAGAGAATGTGTGTGCCAATGCAGTCTTGTTTGGGAAGTCTTATAGGTCTGGATTTTTTTTTTTTGACCTGGTCTAGTTACATTTCAGTTCTGTAAGCTATGAACTAAAATTTAAAACTCTTCCATATCTGTTTTTCTTGTGAAAAGTGCTAACCTTTAAATATATGCATCGGATGTATCAGAGTACCTGAGAGGAGATTCAAGGAAATTCCTGGCGAATAAACCAAGAATGATCTGGACAGCTGTAAGCTCTGAATTAACATTTTTGTCCTTCCATCATTTCTTCTTTTTCCTTGTGAAAGAGTTAACATTCTATTTATAAATTTATAATTCAACGGGTCTGAATACCTGCAAGGGGAAGTTGATAGTTCCGTGGAGATTCAAGGAAATTCCTGGTAACAAACTAATAACTGAGGATGATATGGATAGGTTCCCTGGTCAACCCAATCTTTGGCCCTTAAGTGATAATATAATTGCGAGAATAAAGGTCAAAAGGAGCTCACTGCTGGCAGTCCTGCGAGTCGAAGCATGAGATTGCCGTCTAGAAGCAATCAAGATAGTGTTGACAATGAGCAGTCAAGTCATCGGGGGCTTAGCTTTCTTGTGAGCGTAAGTACGAACTGATGAGTGACCTCGAGGGAAATTAAAGTATCAATCATGCTGTACGTGAAGAGAATCTGTTCTGTGATCGTTGACTTTTGAACTGCATAACACAGTTTTTCTTTAGTAATTTGTTTTTTAGATAACTTTTCCTTTATTAATTTATGCATCTGGTAGTGTTGCGCAAAATAGATTTTCTGACGGGAGCAACTGAGATTGTTAGAGAAAAATACTCAGAATGGCGACGGTGATCCATAGTCGCAATTCATCTGGTTTTTCATCCATGTATGTCCATGCGTGCGTGTTCAAAGGTTCCTGCTATTGTTGGAAATTCAGCTTACATAGAGAAAGGCATCCCAATTTACATAGAGAAAGGCATCCCTGCTACTGGGCGATCTGATTATTTGTGTGATGATAAAAGTAGTAATATTTTCATTTGGCAAAATCAAGCTTCCATTTCGTTATGCTCATGGGCGCTCCTGCTTTTGCTTCGACGGGGAGCAACATAACGTAATATACTTCTTGGGGCGCTGGCGTTTGCTCTTCAGTCTTCTATACAAGGCCATGTCCTCCTTCCAGAGGAGGTAGTGGCTGAACGTTTCTCAGAATCTCAGATGTGCTGCCATGGCCCATGGGCATGCCCAATTGCATTAGTTCAGAGAGTCCTTCCTGAACTCCATCCCTGCTCCCTTGTCCCTTCATGGCCTGATGACCCAGAAGCAAACACCACCCAGCTCAATGCAGCGAAATCAATTTTCAGGTTACATCCCTAAAAAAAAAAAAAAAAAAAAAAAAAAAAAAAAAAAAAACCTAATTTTCAATTAAGGTTACATCCATCCCTTTGAGGCATATTTTTTTAATCATAGTATTAATAGTCACTCATGCATTGCACGTACATTCACCCATACAAACGTGCGTACATACTAACTCTATGAGCACCTCCGAAAGTCTAAGCTCGAGATGGACGAAGTCACCATGAGCACCTCATTTGTCAACGGTCCGTGGCTTACTATTAGAAAAACAACGAGGAATCCAGTACTAGAGACCCCAGTGTCCCGGTTCATGAAGTCGATCAGTTCATGTGAGTGTGAATTTTGTTTAATTAATTGTTTCCTCAAAGTAATTGCATCATCGACTATTTCGATTATATTTATATTGTCATTATATAAATTTTTTTTGAATTTAAAACATATAATGTTGTTTAGTACCATTACAAAGTCCTCTTGATTATATTTTCAGTTGTTAACATCCAAATCAAACCTAATTCCTCTTGGATACCCGAATCCACCCACCTAGTTCATATGAGAGATGCAGGATTTTTTTTAGGAAACCTGCAGGAAACTGATTAGAAATTTCGGGCAATTAATGGTTTGATAGATGATGACTTTATTTTGGGTCGGGTTCAATGACTTTGGCACACTTAGAAAGAGACTGTCATCCCTTTTGATTGGCATAGTACTACATTTCACGGAAACCAAGGAGCAAAAAGGCGAGCATATGTGTGAACAAACAAAAGTTGCAAAGGAAAACGACATTGACGAGGACTTTGCCTTGCTGGCTAGCTCTTGACTCCAGGCAGAGCAGAGCACCAAGTCAGTCAACCATTGCTCTCGCAAGTTCAGTCCGTTCAGTCGTGCTTCCCGGGTCCTTCAAGGAAACTACTACTGTAGTACTACCGCGGCATCAACAAGGGAATCAGGACGCATGTCCTCCTATTTATAAATGTGCGCGCAAGATTCAAGATGCTCACAGTCGAGAGTCGAGACTCGAGAGCTTGTGCAAGAAGAGGTGCGAGAGCAAGATAGATGAACGGCGCCGGCAATGGCGAGGGTGAGCCCTCCCCCGTGGTGTGTTCCGGCGGCGGCGGCGAGGCGGCGGCGACGACGACGCAGTGAAATAAGGTGCCCAGCTCTTCCCCGTCTCGGCTATGTTCTTCTCCAGCACCGTCGACGAGCTTGGGATCCTAGGAGATTGCAGCGGCCGCAGCTTCGTCGTAGAGGCGGAGAGGTGGTGCTCGTGCTGCTTTGTCGGTCAAGGATGCAGAGGAATCTGAGGACATGGAGGCGAGATGGAGCGTGCTGGATCGAGCTCGCTGCTGGCGGCTTAGGGCGACGGCGAGCTTCGGTCCACGGCGGAGCGGATTCCGTTCCACCACGACGACGGATTCAACGGCGCCGCCATCGCTGCTTCAAGCTGGATAGTGAGCCTGACGGACGGGCGCTCAAGAAATTTTTCGCCATCGCGAGATCGAGCGACCGCTGCAGTCCACCGGCACGCCGGTGGTTTCCTCCGGCTGCAGGTGCTCCAGTCTTGGCGGCGAGGGCGAGCTTCGGCGGCCGGCGACGTTGGTCGGTTCTGGGTACCGACTCCAAAGGGGAAAAGGATGTATGTGTAAATTCTAGAATTTTGGAGGTCCTTTTCGCAAAGAGGTTGGACAGATGTCCTCCGTATTCTTATACGGTGTATTTGTACTTGTACTGTACTGTTTTCCATAATTAATACAGATATACTTATCAAAAAAAAAAAAAGAAAGAGACTGTCGCGTGCGGCCTGCCAGAGTGCTAGTCTGGGCCATAAAACGTCATCCTGGGCTGGCAAGCCTCGTATCCCTCTGTAGGCTGATACTACTGGGGTAAGGCCTGGTTTTGACGCCTGTCGTGGTGTGGCCCAATACCTGCTCGGGCCCAGTAAGCACCCATCTCAATCTCAATAGGACAATAGGAAAAACTCCAATTACCTCCCAGCTCCCACTAACGCGGTCCAAATTTTCTCCTAATCTTAAAAAACAGTTTTTTTTAAATTCTCTCAACTTTTAAAAATTGTCCACTTTTGCACCTTGAGTGGCATCGACGGTGTTTTTGATGATGTGACACCAGTCATGGGGTAAATTACAGTAAGTTGAAAGTTCAAGACGTAAATTGAATGAAAAATGTTTTATAGATAAATAAAAAATATTTAAAAATTAAAATTACCCAAATATATTTTACATGAAAATACAATGCAATTGAAAATCCTAAAACCTGGTTTAATCTTAGAAAATTCATAGAAAAGTTGTTTTAGCACGGAAACTTATGAAACTAGTTTAGTTTTTTTTTTTTCTAAAACCATGCTCTATGCTATGGTGCCTAGCTTAAAATTTCTATCTGTACAAATATCATGGGTCATGTGCTACCATTTAGATTTTTATGTCACATTACGCTCCATAATTCATTGCACAAAAACTAAATTAAATTTAATACATTTACTTTGAATGTTTAGGGCAGCCGATAGAGTACATGCGGCCATGTAGGCTAATACGTATACTTTGAAAATTTATGTACGGCATGAAACTAGTGCCCGCTACAATCCTGACGATGCTTCACTGGCGCTTCTATGTAGTTCAGATTATCAATATTGAATAATTAAAATAGGCACCAAAGCTTCTACTTAAAAATAATCGCCAAATATGGTTCATCAAGATTCAAACAATTTCAACCTAGGGACTATAACATTGAACATGCTTTTAGAAAATTTCTGAAATAAGTTTCATAATTTTTGAGCTATAAAGTAATTTTTCTCTGAATTTTTAATATTAAACCAAATTTTATGATTTTTAAATTGCATTATTACGTTTTCATGTAAAAATATGTTTTAATGTTTTTTATTTTATTAATTTCTAATCTTTATGCAAGTATTTTTAACTTTACTTCCTTGAACTTTCAACCAGTCTCATTTGATATGGTGCCACGTCAGCAGAACCACTGCAAAAACTGGCACAGAGCAAAAGTGAAATGGTTTTTAAAAGTTGAGGAAGGTTAAAAAAAATTGGTTTTCTAGATTGGAGAGGAAAAATCAGACAGCCCGATAGCCGAGGGTCTTCTTTCATCTCAATTTCTCATTGCCGCGTGTACAGAACGGAAACACAGATAGACCTTCATTCGTGTCGCCCACGACTACGCCTGCGCGGTAATTCTCGCCTCGTCGTCAAAGGCCCGCCAAACTGCTGCTTAATTCGCTGATCCCCTCGTACCTCTTGCGCTTGTCTCATCCCACCTCGGACAGAGTTGTCTCCACCCATGGCCGGCCGCGCCCGGCCCCCTCCCTTCCGCCGTGCGTTCTACCTCATCGGCCTGCTGGCCTCGTTCATCCCGGCCACGTCGCGGGCGCAGCCACCGGAGACGGTCACGGTGGGGCTCATCATCGACGCCGACTCGCCCGTCGGCAGGATCGCCAGCACCACCATCCCGATGGCGCTCGAAGACTTCTACGACGCCTTCCCCAACGCCTCCGCGCGGGTCCGCGTCCTGCAGCACGACTCCGGCGGGGACGTCGTCGCCGCCGCGTCTGCCGGTATGGACACGTGTCCCCCCCAACCGCCCCCACCACTCCGTCGTCGTCGGCTTCGTTCCCTGACGTCGTCTTGTCGCTCGCGTACGTGCAGCGCTGCAGCTGATGACGGGCCAGGGCGCGCGCGCCATCCTGGGCCCGCAGTCCTCCGTCGAGTCCGCCTTCGTCGCGGACCTCGCCACGCGCGCCGAGGTCCCCGTCGTGTCCTTCTCGGCGACCAGCCCGTCGGTGTCCCACTCCGAGGCGCGCTTCTTCGCGCGCGCCGCGCTCAGCGACGCCAGGCAGGCGGAGGCCATCGCCGCGCTCGCCACCTACTTCGGCTGGCGCCGCGTCGTGCCCGTCTACCAGGACGACGACTACGGCGCCGCGTTCGTGCCGTTCCTCGTCGACGCGCTCACGGCGGCGCGCGCGGAGGTGCCCTACCGCTGCGGGCTGCCCGACGGGGCGACCAGGGACGCCGTTGCCGCCGCGATGTACCGTCTCGAGTCCGAGCAGACGCGCGTCTTTGTGGTGCACGCGCGCCCGGCGCTCGCGGAGCTCGTCTTCGCCGCCGCCGTGGACGCCGGGATGATGGCGGAGGGCTACGCGTGGGTCATCACCGACGGGCTCACGGGCCTCCTCGGCTCCATCCACCCGCCGCAGGGCGTCATCGGGCTCGCGCCCCACGTGCCGCACACCGACCGCCTGCGGAACGTCCGGAGGCGGTGGGCGCTCAGGTTCATGCGCGAACACCGGGACGCCGACCCGGCGCAAGCCGAGATGGGATGCTACGCGCTGTGGGCGTACGACGCCGCATGGGCCGTCGCGTCCGCGGCCGAGCGGCTTAGCCCCGGCGACCTGTCATCGCCACCGGGGCTCGTCGGCGGCAGGAGCGGCCCCACCGACTTCTCCGGGCTCGGAAAGTCAATGTCCGGTGAGAAGTTCCTGGCCGCAATCATGAACACTACATTTGATGGCCTCGGCGGCACGTTCGAGCTCACCGACGGTGAGCTGGCACTGCCGGCCTTCCAGATCGTCAACATCATGGACAACGCCAAGGAGCGGGGCATCGGGTTCTGGACGCAGAAGGGCGGACTGCATCGGCAGCTGGGGCGCGGCCGCGGGGGCGCGTCGAACAGCGGGCTCGCGCCGGTGATCTGGCCGGCGGAGTCGACCGTCGTGCCGGCTGGTTGGGTCCAGCCGACGAGCGGCCGGAAGCTGCAGGTGGCCGTGCCGGGGGGGCGCGTCGACCCTAGCTACCGTGCGATGATGCACCTCGACGTCGACCGAGCAACGAACCGGACGGTAGCCGGCGGGTTCGTGACCGAGGTGTTCGAGGCGGCGGTGCGTCTGCTGCCCTACGCGCTGCCGTTCGAGTACGTGCTAGTGGACTCCATGCTCTACGACACTCTAGTCGAGAGGGTCGGCAACGGGGTAAGTGCAATATCAAATCTTCGACTTGTTAATTTCTGCACTCTCATTCTGTTGCTACATTTTTTTTTTTTGCATTGCAAGATCAATAACAACGTCAACCACACATTCCTGTTGTAATCTATATTAAATGACATAGTATTTTTTAGTATTTTTTTTAAAGGAAGCACGAGTTAATTAGTTGTTGCATAGGCATTAGCTTTCTTTTCTTTTTCCGTCTTTTTTTTTTTGAAGCACAAGTTAACTGTTGCCTAATATATTTATTAGGCATTAGCTTTTTCTAACAACGTCAAAAACACATTCGTGTTGAGTAATCATAACTGTATGTTGGAACACGTACGGGTCAATCTGAGAAGTGGCACATAGTACAATTCGCAATTCAGATATATACTCAATCATACTTTAAATTTCAACCTTTATAAGGATAAACTAACCATTGCCATAATTGAAAATGAGGCATTAGCACAACAAAGTAAAGTTACATCTTAATATCTCTGATGAAATCACCCCAGACTGTAGTATATTTGGAACGTACGGATCAATATACAACAAATAAAAACAATCTAATTCTAGTTTAAATATAATCATTATTAAATTTTTTAGTGATAGTGCACACATTAATCTCATATATCATGAAAAAAGGGCAAAACTGACAAATTTGAATTCTCTTCTTATATTTAGGATTGTAGCCGGCTAGAGGTATAGTAACTTTATATATTCATATTAACTACAACATTTTTGGCCGGACAGCTATAGCGTAGAACATAAGCTTTACACAATGATATTGGTCGACGTAAACGGGACATTCTCATGGTCTTAGTTATTCGAAAGGAATTTAACCTGCAATTTACATCCATAGGACTCCTTTTTGGTCTTTATGATATCATTAAAGAGCACGAGGTTTCGTTGACTTGAGAAGATTCCTTAGATAGACTTTGTCAAAAACACGCGTTCTTGTCATTTGTCTTCTAGTGTGTAGTCACGTAGTAGCCTAGTAGGAGTACGTAATAATTAGCTATTTATATAACACTACCAGATACAATGCATGGAGTTTCCTTAAAAGCATTTTGGGTTGGTTTCATCAGTAGATAAATAGGTACTCCGAGATCCCCACTGCATTTACAAAAGTCGAGCAGATTCAAAAATAAACACCATACTACTCCCTCTATTCTAGTACATTATAAAACGTTTTGACTTTTCTACATATATAAATTTTGCTATATACTTAGATATACTCTTTCATTCTATCAAGAAAGTTTCAATATTCATAAATGTGACTCTAAATTAATTTATTATGAAAATTTAGTTCATAACTATCTAATAATATTTAAACATTTATAGATCTATATCTTTTGTGAACATTTTCTTATGCTACAATATACTAAAACATGGTACTGTGCTAGAATAGATAGATATATAATAAAAATAATGTATCTAGAAAAACAGAAACATGTTATGATTCGAAATGCAGACTTGCTTTTACAAAAGTCGAGCATACTTAAAAAATAAACACCATGCTATAATAAAAATAATGAATCCAGAAATAGAAGCATTTTGTAATTTGAAATCTATGTAGGGAGTAGTACAACGAGACCCTGTACTAATTGAACACCAGGTCACATATTTCTGAACTTCTTTTTATATATACGAAGCTGTCACAGTTGAAACTTCTCTGTCGCCGACCGTATATTTTGACTCAGAATGCATTGACCGGTTGACCATTTCCAGGTCATAAGTTGGCTCCTGTAGTAGTCCAGTCCATGGACCAAACCAAGAGTTGCATATATATAAGAAGTTGACCGATTCTGTTATAAGTTTCACTATTTGAAAAAACATTTAAGATTAATCAAGTCATGTCGTTGTGGATACAAACACATCATCTAGCACTGAAGGGATCATTAGCTTCAAGTGCAAGTATCCGTGCGTGTAAGATGCATGAGAACTTGAAACTAATTGAACAGGTTTTTACCGGTTTCGTAAGAAATCATGTTGCTAAAAGTCATTTTGGATAACCTGAAAATCTTTTGAAATTAATTAAAGTACTGTGTAGAAAGTAAACAATCAGGGTTACATGTATTTAAATGTTTGTTTGTGGAGAAGATATGAATTGAACTAATAAATCCGTGAGCACCTACGCAAGTATCTGACGCACCGGCATACGTAGATTCTGTGACGACGACGCCGGTTGTTTGAAGTGTGAACCCATGCCCACATGGCACTTGTCGAACTTGTCATAAACTAGACGCTGGTCGGAATCAAATCGTTATCGGTCCTGTGTGTGATCAAGCAGATGCAGACACTGTACTGCTTAGTGACACCTAATAATAATAGTTCAGTTAGCAACTTATGTCTCGAAAGTCGTAACTCCACTTGCTTCAGCTTATATATGAGTACTGATGATGTATAGTAAGCATACTTTATTACCGCACAAGTGCAATTATAGGATTTCTCTTACAATATTTTATTAGGAGTATGACTGCTTTGATAGGCATCGAGTTACTAAAATGTAATTGACTCACTTGGTCTAATAAAGTTTTACTATAGTATCGAGTTACAAGGATTTGATATCTGACTAAGTTCCTGGAAAATCTTGATATTTATTTATAATATAAAATAAGTATCACTAGATTTACCATGAAATGTTTCTTATTATATATTTATTTGATGTCATAGATATTGATATTTTTCTATAGAAATTGGTCAAACTTTAGATAATTTGACTAAGGATAGAAGTAGAATTGCACGTTTTTTTCGTACTTTGGTCTCAACTTATACCCTTTGTTCTAGAATCATTTTAGTTTTGCCCTAGGGCAATGCTAAAGTACACTTTGACCTCTATTTAATGCAATATCTCAAATCAATCTGATTTTTTCTAATTTTATGATTTAGTTAATGAATTAAAAAATCTAGAAAGTATGATAAATGGATAAAAGACTCAAAGGTTATATATGATTACCTCCTAGAAGGTTATAAATGATTATAACCATCTCATCAAACTACATGGACGGCTCACGGTTATTTGTAAACTTATTTGGCTTTGATCATATTTATAGAAAAAAGTAACAACTTATGTAACATTAAACTAGTTTCATAAGTCCAATTTGATATTAATATATTTTATATAAATTTTGATCAAAGACTCAAAATAAGAGAAGTGCACTTAGAGAAAAAAAAAATACTATAACAACCTAGGCAACGTATACTTTGGAGAGTCGCGTTTTCACCACAGTTTGACCCTTAAACTATGGCTCTGACTGGCATAGATTCGTGTTGTTACAAACCAACAAACATTATTATTTACACTCTTCTCAAATTCGAATTTGCCCAAAGTATCCCAGCCAAGGATTGGAGCCTAACATCGCTGCATCGTGTCCACAGGAGTTCGACGCGGCGGTGGCGGACATCACTATCACGGCGGACCGGTCGCAGCACGTGGACTTCACGCTGCCGTACATGACGTCGGGGATCTCCATGGTGGTGCCGGTGCGCGACCAGCGCAGCAAGCGCGCCTGGGCCTTCCTCAAGCCGCTCAGCTACGACCTCTGGCTAGTCAGCTTCGCCTTCCTCGTCTTCACCGGCTTCGTCGTCTGGACCGTGGAGCACCGCAGCAACGAGGAGTTCCGTGGCCCCCCGTCCTACCAGATCGGCACCCTCCTCTACTTCGCCTTCTCTACCATCGTCTTTGCACACAGTAATGCAAATGCAGTCTAGCTCCCTGCATGCTCCCCCTGTTGCTTGCATTGGCTGCTTGCGGTGATCCGCCATTGCCGATTGGTATTAACGACGACGTGCTTGGATGCAGGGGAGAACCTGAAGAGCAACTTGTCGCGGTTCGTGGTGGTGGTGTGGGTGTTCGTGGTGCTCATCCTGCAGTCCAGCTACACGGCGAGCCTGACGTCCATGCTCACCGTGCCGCAGCTCGAGCCGGCCATCGAGGACTTCACCGCGCTGTGGTGGGGAACGGGCAAGGTCGGGATCATGAACAACTCCTTCATCCGAGCGGCCATGAACAAGTCGGGCTTCCCTCAGTCCAGGCTCCAGCGGTACCAGGCCACGCAGAGCTTCCACGAGGCGCTCCTCAACGGCACCATCGGCGCCATCGTCGACGAGACGCCCTACCTCAGGCTCTTCCTCAACTCCTACTGCGACAACTTCACCAGGACCGCTCAGAGCAACAAGACCGGCGGCTTCGGCTTCGTAAGCGACCCTGCCATGCCGCTAGACAAGTAGACATTAGCACATCATCACTTGGTCAGGTGCAGCATTTCGATCGATCGGCAACTAATAACTCGTGTCGTTCTCATGCATGGACGGATCGATCGAGCAGGCGTTCCCCAAGGGTTCGCCGTACGTGGCGGACCTGTCGCGGGCGATCCTGAACCTGACGGAGAGCGACGAGATGAGCGCCATCGAGCGCAAGTGGTTCGGCGACGACGCGGACGGCTGCGCGGCGCGGGGCAGCCCGTTCACGTCGGAGAGGCTCAGCTTCGACAGCTTCTGGGGCCTGTTCCTCGTCACCGGCGCCACCTCCCTCCTGTGCTGCGCGCTGCACCTGCTCGTCTTCGTCGTGGCCAACCGCCGGCGGATCTGGGCGTCGCCGCGCGTGCCCTGGAGGAACAGGCTCCGGATCTTCCTCAAGCTCTTCGACGACAAAGACCTCTCGTCGCACACGTTCAGGGCCAACAGGGATGGCGCTGGCGGGCCGGTGGCTGGTCCGAGTGCTAACGATGCCGGCGCCTCCCAGGCCGTCGCGCGCATTGCGGCCGGCAGCCCGCTCAGCGTGTCCAACCACACGTACGACAACAGTGACTGGTCGTTTGGTGCGCCGAGCCCGGCGCCAGCTGCAGCCGCAGGTGAGAATGAGATCGAGCTGGCTGGCGCCGCCGAGGCAGAGGAGGTGGCCGCAGCTCCCAACCCTGGCGGCTCCGGTAATCAAAGTGGCACAGTCCATCAGGCCAGTAACTGATCAACAGCTATTTCCCGACTTTCTCTGACTGCTCTGGCAGGAAATGGGCAGCTGCTGATCGATGATACGTGTAGATTAATTAATTCATTCATTTAATTGGAAAAGCTCAAGGATAACGTGTTAAGATGGGGTGCTTAAGTAATTGTACATTGTAAATTGCAGGAAGTCCAATAGTGAATTTGTAAAAGCAGGTTCGGTAGTGAAGTTAGTTTTTTCCCCTACCATTAAGAACACATATCTCAAGATCGACGACACCATAGTTGTGGGGCCTTAGCCAACTGTACATAAGCGGTGGTGGACTCCATTATGGTCGACCTATATAGTAAAACGGGTTGTCTTCGACATTATTTTCATAGTAGTGCCGGTTGAATCTTGGAGGATCATCAAGCATACCCCTTTATCTAAACCTTAGATTGAATTTTTGGATATATAAAATTTTACGTGATTTATGGTAAGTCCATACCCCTTCTTTTGGCCCTTAGATCTGACTTGCGTGTGAAGTCAGCAACCAGCATAGCATGAAATTTATTGAGCTCATGCCTAACCCCCAACCATGCTACCCTCCTTTCCCACTCCCCTTAGCTTGGCATCGATGCCTTTTCCTCTGGTGCTCGCCACCACCATTACTGGTCGCCAAACTCTTGCTATCACCACTATTCCTCGCCTTGTGCTTCGCCTATACCCTACAATTGAGCTCTGTTGAATCACTATATGCCTCATTTACCCTTTTCCTTCATTGGACACGTAAAAACCGTGAGGAGCATCCTAGCCTATCATACTACAGCAGCCATGGTCGAGCTTTGAGCTTGTTGCATCATTGTACCCATCGCTGTTGTTCATCACTGCATCAATGAGTGTGAAGTTGAGTCCCCATGGTCCCATCATTCCCCTCCACACGTATTCAGGGCAATTATATATTGAACTCAACATTTCCGCCGCCATCTTCTACCTTTTTGCATGGGTGAGTGGTGAAGCTCATTGATCGTGCCATCCATTGTAGCCAGCAACTACTCCCTTGGTCGAATCAAACGCTCCCGGCCATACACGTGCCTATGATGATTTGAGGAAGAAAGAATACATGTGCCTATGTTGATCTGTGGAAGAAAGAAGAGGAAGGAGATGCCCATGGGACACCCTCGCCACCACGTCTCCGCAGTGTGCCCTTGCAGCACTATTCCTCGTGCCACTAAGCCTTCGTCACATGCCATTGTCCCATGTGCTCATTCCACTTGCTAGCGCTTGCTCTCATCACCTTTGTCAGCGAGGAGGGGCTAATTGCAAACTTCATATAATGCAGATTGTTGACTCTACGTGCTACATTAGATCTAAGGGCAAACAAAAAGTTATGAACCTATGGTGAACCACTTAAAAGGTTTACTACTTGGAAGTTAAATCTAAGGGCCAAACAACAAGGTATGGACTTACAGTGAACCGCTTTAAAAGTTTGTGGATCAGACTTAGAAATCAAAGTTAATGGATCTCTGGTGCATTTAACTCTTAACTTTTACCACTATATATAAAAATGTTACACACCATACCAATAAACTGATTTGTTCTTATGACTAACATATGAAGTATACAATCAAGTATAATTTGACCTCTTTAACAATCCGCATGATAATTTTGAAATGTCAGATGCCATAAGAGAAATTAATTCATTCTTAATTTTATGGATAAAATAACTATAATGAATCTCTTTGTTTTGAATATGCCTAATATGATGTCGCATTATCATATCAAATTCTTCAATCATCTTAACACAACATAAGAGATTGTCATCTGAGGTCTTGCCCACTGGATTCTCTAAAGCCAAATTGCGTTCACAACATAAGGAATTGTCATTGAGGTCTTGCTCACTGGATTCTCTAAAGCCAAATTGCGTTTACCAAGAAATCTTACAGTGAACTTGACTTATGCTGTTATGCGTTCTTCCTGCGAGATTGGTTGCGAGCAAAAGCTAGAAATCACGACGAACCAAATATGAGTTCAGTCGAGATTCAAAGACGGGACCAAACTTGCCCCACCAAAGGCGACCTCGGCCACACTGCAAAGATTGTCGTCCCCATCCTGCATACAAGTCAAGATAAAGTCGCTGCCACCTCCGACGACTCCAATGGCGGAGGTCGTTGCCGCGTTGCGCGCTTCCACAGATTCTTTATCGTCTACAGAGAACTAACATCCAGCAAATACTACTCTACAAAAGATTCCATGGTGTTTAATTCCCTGGCCTGGATAATCGTTCGACGTCGCTGTCGAGTTTGTTCTGTCTTTGCAATGCAGCCAATTTATCTCCACGTATTCATGCCATTTTAAATTCGCGCGAGATGGATCTCAACAGCCGCTGCAGAAATTTCCAGCTTGGACCGTTTCAGCGGCCGGGACGTGAAGCAACGCCGGTGGAGATCTCCCGGTGTTCCATACTTCCATGGCAACAAGGACCACCGGGTTTTCAAATCCAGCTGCCAGAAAACTGCTGCGCCCCGAAGACTTTGACCGCACGACAGCTAGCGTCTCATGATTCGACGCCTACACACATGCACGCGGCTCCCACGGCGCCACAGCCACGGCCGGCCGGCTTGAAGTTTTCTCGCCACGGCCGCGGCCGGTCACGTCGTGCCGACACGACACGAAAGTACCCTGAGGGGCTCGCATTGCGTCGCCGGAGGACCAATCACTCGGCAGCGCCAATCGCTCAACAGCGCCAGCCCTGGACATACTATGTAGACGAGATTCCGTAGCCCGGCTCCCACGGCATGGGCAGCGCTGTATCATATGGTCGTGCGGAATTTCGCGGCAATGCGCCAGGCCGCGACGCGGTGACCGCGACCCTGGTTGGCGTGATGCGCACCGGCGGCGGCTGTAGTAAGCGCGTGTACTTGTCGGGAACGGAAACTGATATCGGCAAAGTCGTGGCGTGTCGCTGCACTGCAAGTAGAAAGGCCGTGCCACCGAGGGCAACTACTAGTCAGCTTGGCGCTAGATGCCGCAGCGACCGTTAGCCGGTGCCGGTCGAGCAAAAGAATCTCTTGTCCCCATGAAAGCAGGAGCGGCTGCAGGTCAGCTGGCAGTAGCGGCTGCCCGCCGCTCGTCTGGTTCCGCAGCACCCTCGTTTCGTCTTCTCGCCGTCGTCCTCCTCCTCTGCCTCCTCGTCGGTGCTCGGCAAGGCGAGGGGCAGGCGGCGGCCTGCTGCCGGCGGTGCCGGAGCGAGGCGGGTGGTGGACGTGGGGGTGATCTTGGACCGGACGACATGGCTGGGGAACATCAGCTGGGCGTGCATGGAGCTTGCCCTCGAGGACTTCTACGCCAACGCGAGCCATGCCAACTACAGCACCAGGGTCGAGCTGCACCTCAGGGACACCCCGGCCGGGCCGAGCGCCGTCGACGCCGTGTCGGCAGGTACGTCCGCGCCGACTAGCTCCCGCGCTCACTCGGCGATTTCATTCATTCGTCGATAGAGCCTACCCTGCTGTGCATATGTTCGTTCGCAAATAAACCACAATGCCCCCTAATTTCGAGCTCAATCTTGCACCGAAACTTTGTTGGTCTTCACGGAAAGAGCTTTTTTTTCGCGAGCGGGTCTGGTACCCGTATTTCATTAAGAGGAAGGGCCAAAAAAAGGCCAAAGCACGGTTACAAAGAGCTCACAAGTAATCCAGACATAGGACGATTACAGTAAAGCCCCAACACACAAACACAAAACACATACAAACAGCAAGAAAATACAGGGAGGGAACAACCCCGCCACCACACATCAACCAACTAAGCCTGCAAAGAAAAACATCCACGCAATGGTCGCCAAGATGGTAGAACATCCCAGCGACCAGGTAGCCGCTGCGAGGTATGAACAACAACAACGGCCAACGACCAGGTAACTGCTGCGGTGTAGGGTGCCAACGACCAGGAAGCCGTTGCACATAAGATACAACATCCGCCAACGACCAGGTAGCCGTTACGGGTAGAACGACGACGACGACACCAAGCATTGACAAACCACTGCGAAGAAGACCACGAGGCACACACAAGCTTAGAGAAAGAGCGACACAGTCAAGGATGGCAGGAGGTAGGCGCAGCAGAACAGGTTTACAACGGTGCCTTCACGAAGGAGGTGACGCCGACGGCGCCATCATCGCTGGCCTTAGAGAACTAAGGCAGAGGCAGAGCTTTCGCCCAGAGCCCGGCAGCGAAGACCACGGCATGAGACATGAAGAACGACGCCTTCAGGAAGGGAGTGGCGCCAAAGGCGTCACCGTCGTCTGCCCGAGCACCGTCGGGCTGAGCTTTCGCTCCAATCTACATGCATAGGCACGGGGCGCCACCGCACCAAAGACCCATCCTTACCACCACGTGCCGAAGAAGGCCCCCATGGGCCCCCATCCGGCCGCCCACGGCCCGCCCGACCACCGGAGGAGCCCGCCGCCACCGACGCCCGGTGGAGACGTACCGCCGCCAAGGAAGGAGGCGCAGAACATGGCCAAGAAGAGGTGGCCGGTCTCCAGGAGCAGGCAGCGGACAGCCACAGTGGCCCCTCCGGCCGGAACAGGCGCACCCGAGCACGGGCGGGAGGCAGGCCGACGGAACCCGCCGGCCATCACCGCAGCAGGGTGGGGGGTGGGGAGGAGGTTGGCAGCCACCAGACCGGAGCCGTGAACCCGGGTCCGGCCCAACGCCGGCGAGCCCGCCCACCGTCCCTGCAAGCGCCGGAAGCGGCGAGCGGCCCGGTGCAGCCGCCGCGGCCGGCCACGCAGCCTGAGGGGCAGCACCCCCATCCCCGCCGCATCCGGGCAAAGGGTGGCCGGGGCCAGCCGGACAGGGGGCCGAGACCCCCACCCCCGACAGATCCGGTCGCCGAGCTGCCATGGCCGGCCCAGGGGAAGGGGGCTTCTGGGCGGCGGCGGTGGTCGCCCCCCGAGTCGCCCCAGGGGAGCGCTCGGGAGGAAGGGGAGACGCTGGGGTGAGATGCCCGGCGGCGGTGGTCACGGAAAGAGCTCAAATTTTTAGATACCATACTAGCTTGTAAGCGTCTTTGACAGCGCTGTTGTGGGAACTGGAGACTCAGACACCACTGCCCCAAGCTTGCCATTGCATCCCATTGTGTTAGTGTAAAAATATATTGCCGATTGTATTAACTGATTTTATTATTTTTTTACGAAATAATATCTAATAAGCTTATTTATTAAAAGTCGCTCCCGAGTAGCGATGCAAGTTCAAACTATTTCGGATCATTGGGTCGATCAAAAAAATTGATCAAATGAACTAGAATGGTATTGTTGTAGTTTAAGAGAAGCAGAAAAATAAACTAAAATTAGGGTGAACAGGAAAAAACACACCCAAATCGGGGAAAAAACCACTCCCGAGAGCCGAGTGGTGGTGGGCTCGACCCAAGCCAGGAAAGCCCAATGGCTGATGTGATGTGTCAGGAGAGGGCCCACGTTAACTAAACCGGACATCAGCCCAGCCCAACGCCCGAACGCGACTGCCCAGCCCACAGGGGATTCGAGCCCATTGCAACAACCTGCCAACATCCCGCCCCGCGGCTTCTCAGTCCTCACTTTCCGGCCGGCGGCCGGCGGCCGGCGACGCTTCCGGCGGCGGAGGGTTCTCTGCTCCCGCGCCGCCAGGGCCCAACCGACCCGCTCCTGCCGCCCTCGCCGTTTCCTTTCTCTCGGGTCTCGGCATAAGGAGAAGGTACCCCGCTACCCCACGACCGCATTTGGTGTTTGTATTAAATTGGGGGTTTCCCATGGTTCTGTGGAGCATGGAAGCCTGATAGTTACAATGCCCAATACATTGCTCATCCTAGATTTCAGTTAGGATAAGCCCATGGATGCGTTTAAACCTCGTTCCACCCCCGTCTGAAGTCCCCCTTTCGCATCCTAGTCTCAATCCTTGGATCTGCTGTAGGTTTCAAACTAATTTTGCATGTTCAGGTAGGATGAATGAATGGCACCAAACTTTTCAGTCAGTTTCATGAATCATTATTCGCTGACATATGTTTGGGTCTTTGGGAAATACTGCAGGTGTCGATCTACTAAAAAATGTCCATGTGCAAAGCCATCGTCGGGCCGCAGACATCTACTCAAGCTAAATTCCTTGCAGAGCTTGGGAACAAGGCATCAGTTCCAATCATTTCATTTTCTGCAAATAGCCTGTCCCGGTCATCCAGCCAGACCCCATACTTCATCAGGACGGCATGGAATGACTCCTGCCAAGCTGAAGCTATCGCCTCACTTGTCAAGAAATACAATTGGAGGGAAGTCATTCCTATCATCGAGGACGATGATTCCAACACTAGATTCATCCCTGATCTCGTTGAAGCCCTGGGACATGTCGACGCTCGTGTTCAGTGCAGGTACAAGATCCATCCTTCTGCTGGAAAATATGAGATAAATAGTACTGTTATGGAAACTTAAAACAAAATTGGACAAGCGTCTTTGTTGTGCGCATGTCATATCAGTTAGCCCTTAAGTTTTTTCAGCTTGCTAAGGATGAGGGAATGATGGGCCAGGGCTCTGTCTGGATTACAGCATATGGTTTGACAGATATCTTCAATGTAGTTGGTTCTCCTGCACTTGATGTGATGGAAGGTGTTGTTGGGATTGAGCCTTATGTTCAAGAAACTGCGAAACTAAAAGATTTTAGACAAAGATGGCTTGATAAATATAGGTTGGAAAATCCTGGTACATCAATTAATGAGACTATAACATCTGGTCTATATGCATATGATACAGTATGGGCAATAGCATTAGCAGCAGAGAAGGCTAATATGTTAATTCAGACTTTGTGCTATCTGGAACAAACAATGGGTCCACTGATTTCGACAAACTAAGTACTTCTAGGGCTGCTGAAAAATTTCGCAATGCATTCTTGAAGGTTAATTTCACAGGCATTAGTGGGCAATTTGTCATTCAGGATATGCAGTTCCAGTTAGTATCAACGACTTACAAAATTATCAATGTAGCTGGTCGGAAGAGGAGAACAGTTGGTGTTTGGACTCCAGGATTGAACATATCCATCAGTACTATTGTATGGCCAGGTGGCAATGAGAAGACACCTACAGGATGGCTTTTGCCAGCGAATAAAAACCTTACAATAGGAGTACCTGTGAAACCTGGGTTTGGCAATTTTATAAAATCTGATGAAGATGGTATCCCAAGGGGTTCTGCATTGATGTATTTAAGGAAGTTATTGGTAAACTGCCCTACAAAGTTCCCATTAGGCACTATAAGGAGTTTGGAAATGGAAAAGGAGAAAGTAATGGAACTTATGATGAACTCATCTACAAAGTTTATCTTAAGGTATGTATGTATGGACCTATTTTTCTTGTATTTTATTCCTTGTTACAGTCAAACCAGAGGTGTTGAACTTGTAGTTAAAACTAGCCAGGTATGTTCTTTTATTACATGATCAAAAGTGATCTGAACCTGGCAATTTGTTGTCCTTGTTGCTCTTCTTGAGTGCAAAGAATTGGCAGCATGTGATTTTTCTACAGACTGTTGACCATGTTAATGTCTAGGTAGCTTACGAATGGAAACCACTTCACTTACGGATGGAAACCATTGCAAAAGGAGCGGGTAACCATTGGTGTCGAATGGCATCAATGAACCGTCGCTAATTTTAGTGTTTCTACCCCTATTCCAAAGTCCAATGGTGATTTTGCCCCTCTTTTTTAACTTTGTGATTTTATCCTCGTTTTTTCTAAACGAAGCTAATGTTTACCCCTAGTATGTAACTTTGTCCGAGACAGATTGATTAAATAGTCAAAAAAAGAAAAATAAATGAAAAAACACTGCGCAAAAAGACAAGGATACTTTTATGCCCCTCTCCTACCGCTTGGAGGCGATAGTTTACAAATCTAGCGATATTAAATTGCGTTTATGTGGATTGTTAATTAAAGTGTTGCATAATTTTTTTTAAAAATCTGTCCAATAAAAATGAGAGTTTGATGTCTAAAAATAGAGGTAAAACACAACATAAGAAAACAGGGGTAAAAACTTATGGACAAAGTCATTATTTTGTCCAAAAGTTAACATCGTTAGAAGGACTTAACAAACTAGGGGTAAAGTCTTGCTTTGTTTAAAAATTAGCGGGTAAAATCATAAAGTTAAAAAAAAAACGAGGGTAAAATCACAAATAGGCTTCAAAACAGGGGTAGAAATGCTCAAGCCCCTACTATTAAGCTTTTAATTTAAATAGCAAGTCGCACTTGTAATATGTAACTGGCTTTCCTGTTTAATACTCAAATGATTTGCAGTTTAATTTGTGCATTTAGTTTTTTCCAAAGTCTATCAACCAGTTCTGTGTTACTTGTTGGCAGGAATATGATGCGGTTGTAGGTGACATAACAATTTTGGCCAACCGTTCTCTATATGTGGACTACACTCTTCCTTATACTGAGTCAGGGGTACGCATGCTTGTTCCAGTTCGGGACCAGAGACAGAAGACTGCATGGACATTCCTAGAACCTCTAACACCTGATCTATGGTTAGGAACTGGAGCCTTCATTGTCTTCACAGGTTTTATAGTTTGGTTTATCGAGCACAGAACAAATCAGGAATTCAGAGGACCACCAGCCAGTCAAATTGGATCAGTCTTCTACTTCTCCTTCTCAACACTTGTATTTGCTCATAGGGAGAGGATTGTGAACAATTTATCAAGAATTGCAATAGTTGTTTGGCTTTTTTTGGTGCTAATATTGCAGCAGAGTTATACTGCAAGCTTAAGCTCAATTCTCACGGTAGAACAGCTTCAACCAACAGTCACCAATTTAGATGAAGTTATCAGACGAGGGGATTATGTTGGCTACCTTAATGATTCTTTCATGCCTGAGCTTTTGAAAAGGTTGAAAATTAACGAAACAAAAATGAGGGCCTTCAGCTCTCCTGAGGAGTACAATGACGCCCTATCAACTGGAAAAGTTGCCGTCATTGTTGATGAAATACCGTACCTCAAAGTGTTTCTCGCAAAGTATTGCCACAACTACACTATGGTTGGGCCAACTTATAAATTCGATGGATTTGGTTATGTAAGTGGTTTGTTTTTTAATTGTCTGTTTTCATTACAGCTTAGTGATGAATCAAATTGCATCTATTTTATTGTAGAACTCTGCTAAGGTCATAGGTTCTAAAATCTGATGCCATGAGACCAATTTTTGGTATTCGAGAAAAAAGAGCAGTTTTGACAAAGATTGAAGTTTATTGTTGTCTGGGATTCCAGAATCTTCCAATATAAAAATGGCAAAGGATGGGAACAATCAGATTTGTCTTCTTGTGGAAATGAAACTCATCAAGCGTATACTTTATGGAAATATGGTGCCATGTTATTGAATTCCAGCTGGAGGGTGGGAAGGGCATAAAAATCTTACATTACATGTTTCTAGAAGTATTAAATAGCACAAATAAATTTACTTTACCAGATTTTCATGCAGTTTTTTGTTTTCTTGTAATTGTGTGGTGCTAGTTCAGTATGTTTTTCAATTAGTTTGCTAACTACTTAATGTGAAAATTATGATCAATGTAATTGTCCTCACTGTTATTATACAGGGTTTGTGCAAGTGGTTGATAACTTGATATAACTGGCCCACTGTTACATTGGGCCTTTGTAAATGATTAATAACTTACATGGCATTTTATAGCATTTGTATATTAATTATTGACATGTTTTATGATTCTCATCTCCGTTCTATTCCTGCAGGCATTCCCTCGAGGCTCTCCACTTACACCTGAAATTTCAAGGGGAATACTGGAACTAGCATCAAATGGCAAGATGGATGAATTGGAGAAACAGTTGTATGGCGACACATCATGCCCAGACAAAGATGACTCTCAAACTTCAAGCAGCCTTACGTTGCAGAGCTTTCTTGGGTTGTTCATCATCACTGGGACATCTTCATTACTGGCTCTGATTTTGCATGTCATTATAACCCTTTATGATCAACGGAGTCATTGGATCAATGGCAGCGGTCAGATATCATGGCATGAATTGCTTGCTGTTCTCTTCAAGATTTTTCATGAGCGTGATAAAGAGGAGCCTGGAATGGAAGATATAGATCCTACTACAGTTGAGAGTCCATGGAGCATGTCTAATCACATCATCGAGAATGTTGATTCAGATACTGATACGGGAAGCATGCCAGAAGGAGAAGGAACTCCAGGAAGGGAAGTTTCGAATCAGGATCCTGGTCCACCATCATTTGCATACATGCATTCTGAGGGGGCAATGGAGTAACTAACATTCTTTTATCTTGCACCGTGAACACCAAGAACTCTATGGTCACTTGCATACAATTCGGTGAACTTGATTTAGATGTATCGCCTACCTCTGTTTCATCTTTAGTACAAGTGTGTTAACATGTACTGCTAGTTATTTTCATGGCTAGTGAACTAGGAAATTTAACATAATAAAATCTTTGTTGAAAGAGGTGCCTGTGCATCTTATAGGAACCTGTCTGATGCGTGATGCGTGTGGCTCTGAAATAGATAGCAAATTTGTCTGTGTTTTTTTTTCTTCTTATCTCTTGATTCTTCCCCAGATTCTTAAATACTAGCAATTGCTAATCAAGTTATATCACTGTACAGTTTCACTTTCCAATTGAACATTATTGAACATAAAATTCATCACCTGTAGGACTGTTGAGTTTATTAATCCCTCTTGAGCAATTGATCAAATACTGTCACTGAACCAAAGCTTGTTGATGGTTACTAAGATGCATCCGATATAGCCAAAGAAAAGATTTTATACATAGGTAGAGACAACCAGCCTTTACTCAGTGCAGAACTACATAATAATATATACTAAGTTGATGTTCCAATCCTGAATTTCTGGAGGAGATTAGTGTAGGAGTGTCCCTAGCAAGCAGACTCAGATGTACAGCTCTAGCATTGACAACAAACACATACCATGATTCAAAATCTTCAGAAAAGAAAACACACCGAACGATGCACCAGATGTATGTTCTGAGTTCAGAGGCTGAAACTATCTACTCAGTATGATATCACACGTCCACAACTAAAACTTCATTCAATCTAGCTAGATATGTATATCTTACACGTGCTAGCTAGTATGTAATGCATGTCTGCAAATTAAAGCTTCTAGCACTGGTTATACCCTTGCACGTAGTCATCGAACACTGAATCCACTCCAGGAGTGGAGCAGCAGGAGCTCCAAGAACCAACGCTGCCGTTCGCCGCTGTCTCATGATGATCCACTGCTCTGAAGAAGCAGTGGTCTATGCCGTCTACCTCTTCGTCGTCGCCGATGTGGTAGCCGTTGTTCTCTCCGAAACTCTGAATCTGCCGGAGCAACATGTCGATCTCGTCGTCCATGCTACTCTCAAACGTCGCGGAGGCAGAGCTTGCTGTCGGCGTCGAGCTGGAGCTCTCCACGCCTACTGCCGTCGTCATGGTCTCACCCGTGATTGTCGAGAGCGGCGGAGTGCAGGTTCCGTCCATGTTCTCCTGCACTCCAGCGCCTGTGTAGCCGAAACTGCCTGGCTTCTGAGTCCAGAGCCCGGCGCAGTAACCAGTGGAAATAGCACCTGCACCGGCCGGTGGCTTCCGTGGCAGCATCTCTGAGCTCTCACTCGCCGCCGGCGAAGGAGAAGACGAGGGAGACAGGCTCGGCCACAGCGGCGCACCGAGGCTGCTGCCATAGTTGTACAGGGTGAAGGCCGCCGCCGCCGGGTTGTCGAGGCGCGCCTGGTCCTGGTGGCGCCGGTGCAGGCGCATGCTCATCTGCATCCTCTCGAGCGCCGACGACGAGGCGAAGGAGCTGTGGTGCTGCCAGGTCGTTGGGCTCGTGAGGAGCTGGAGGCGCGCCTCTGCCCTCGGCCGCCGGCCGCCACCAAGCAGGCGGCGCTTGAGCTTGGTGTTCCAGTGGTTCTTGACGTCGTTGTCCGTCCTCCCCGGTAGCTGCGCGGCGATCGTTGCCCACCTGCGGCCGGACAGCCAAGACGTATCACATATGATCAATGGTTGTTAATAATCGTCGTTCACAAGCTGGCCGAGCTGCTGATTATTGATCTACTACTAACTCTTTGAGTTGCAGTGGTTGGAAAGGTGCTTGAATTGAACGCGCTGAATATGAACTGTACGACGACGCGTATGCTCACCTGCTCCCGATGCTGATGTAGAGGCTGCAGATGAGCCTGTCCTCCTCCTCCGTGAAGCCGCCGTGCCTGATGTTGGGCCGGAGGTAGTTGAGCCACCGCAGCCGGCAGCTCTTGCCGCACCGGTTCAACCCTACAATAAATGACGAGCAAAACGCAACGATCCCGTTCAGCTTTCATGTCATGCACGAGCGATCGATCGAGTACGCTGCAGGCTGCAGCTAATGCTCTGCGGATGATGACACAGCTATTTACTACTCCTACCGATCTTGTGGGGGAGCTGTATCCAGTTGCCGCCGGCTCCGTGCTCGTCGATGTAGGCTTTGAGCACGGCGTCCTCCTCCGGCGCCCACGGCCCCTTCTTCACCGTGGCCTTGTCGCAGCACGGCGCCCTGCCCATCTCGCTCTCTCTTTGCTAGCTAGCTGCCCGTGCCTATCGGCGGTGAAGTTGATCGGCAGATCGAGCTCCCTCTCCCTCGAGTGGATGGAAATGGCGTTACGGCGGCGCAGCAGCAGCACGGTCTCTAGGTCTCTAGGAAGCTTGGCTGACAGGTTGAGCCTTGTGGTCAGGGATGAAAGATGATGGCTGGGTTTTATTTATATAGGAAGGGACCTTGATGTGTAACATTAGTTTTATTTCCTCTGACGACAGTAGAAAACAGTCCATCAGTACGACATCTATATTACTTTTACTTATCTTTTTGTATCAATTATAGCTTATGAAAGGAGTGGGTTATATATATAGTTGCTATAGTTTTTACTGTGAAATATAATACTACTACCGTAAGACGTGATCATATATGTGGACCACATGCGTTTACTTAAGATTGTATTAGTTGCATTACGACTAGCTATAGCTATAGCTATATCTGACTCGTTATAAGACGTACGTCTCTTGGAGATTTTAATTTCAAATGATTGCTGGGGCCAGTTTATAACGCAATTCCTTTGTCATGTTGTTCCATGTTTGCCTTAGTTAATTTCTAAACTTGTGACTATAGCAATGTTCAAACCATTGTTATATTACGTCACTGGAAGTTATTTGCAAATAATCTCAGTATAGTTTTTTCTTTTGCGACGAATATTCTCGGTATAGTTACGACATCTTCTAAAGACCATAATTGAAGATTTAAAGAACATTTTTCTTCTCTTAAAGAATACTAATTGAACTTGTACTAGCCAGCACGTAGCCACCTATTAGCCTGGGTTACTACTATATAGCCTGGGTTACTACTATATGACTGGTCGGCTGGTCCATGCAACTTGCACGACCCTTGAGCCTTGCATTGACACGCATTTGGTGGTGCTTCTCTAAAGCATTCTCAAGTTGCACACAAATATCTCTAAGAAAAACATTTATATCAATCAGGTTACGCGTTGTATCCTTAGTGCCACAATGTGTCCACTAGTCAACGCTGCCACTATGGTTCAATGTACTAGCATTTTTGTTCTCAGCCAAGCAAACTGCAAATTCAAGTGTACACTTAAATTAGTGGCCGAGGGCAAAGAGGCAATTATGTTGACGAGCAACGACTTATGGATTTATAGGACGTAACTAACAAAATGCATTTTTATACCGTGTATATAACCTGGCGGTAACGGTTATTTTTTCTTCTCTTCTATTCCGGCCAGTCTTTTTTTTTTTTCTTTTTACATTGTTCTTTTTTCTTTTTACATTGTTCAATTGTTGTGTTTGAAGTTGTTTCAAGACAACTTATAATTCTTTAATTTATTCATAGAACAAAATTAAAGTTGTGAGTTATATATACTCCCACCTTCCGTAAGATATTTTGGATTTTTTAGATACAATGTTGTATATCTAGACATAGTGTATAACTAATTAAGTGCATATATAGCAAAATATATGTATCTAGAAAAGTTAAAATGTTTTATAATTTGGATTGGAGGGAATACATGACAACAACTCATATAATAGTGCAATAGTTGTCTTGTAATCTTAAATCTTAGCTTATGAGGTTGTTTCATGAAACAACAACCTCTTTCTCTCTTCCTCTCCCTCACATCCAAAATTCTTACATGACACTGTATGAGATGGAGTATGGGGCCGCTAATATGTAGGATTGTACTTGCCATTAGGGATCCATGCTTATAATGGTGAGAATAACCCTCAGAGTGACAATTACATGATGTGATTGCTTGTCTACGAAGGTGATCATCACAATTCTATTTACATTGAAGCACTACAAACAAATTTATGCGGTATTTCCTATGCTAGGCAAGCAATCAAAAGTTTATATATATCAATAAAATACATATAATTCTAATATCCTATCCCTCAATCACTCCTAAGTTCAGATTGTGCCAAAATTCTCCTAATCGCCAAACCCCGAGTGCTTTGTTGAAATCATTTGCTACCTGATCCCCTATAGGAACATATTGGACGCCCAACAATTATTCTGAGACACCCTTTCTCTATCGAAGTGATAATCTATTTCAATGTGTTTAGTCCTAGCATGAAAAATAGGGTTAGATGATAAATAGTTAGCACCAATATTGTCACACCATAATCTAGTAGCTCGAGGACTTTGAACACCAAGTTCCTTTAGTAGGGACTATATCAAAATTATATTTGTTGTTGTACATTGGCCACAGACTTTTATTCGGCCGCAATACTAGATTTTTGATATAGTGTGATAGTGGGTTGCTTTTTTATCACTCCTTGACACATGGTTTGAACTATGGAAAACCTCAAATCCTCTAGTAGATCATCACTTGTCACTAGGGCATCCCGCCCAATCCGCATCGGAGAAGGCCAAGACATGTGTACGTGGAGGCACACATTGTAATCTTAAACCAACAATGTTGGTGGCACTTACATGTCTAAAAAATCTTTTTACCACTATCCAATGTTGAGTAGTAGGAGCATATATGTACTGGCAAACCTTGCTGACTGAAAAATGTCCCTACTAGCATGGTTGGATACTATAAACCTCCTACTATATATGATTTTATACCGAGTAGTATCCTTAGGTCCCAATGGTTCACCATCATATGTTGTTAAATTTTCTGAAGTGGACAAGGAGGCATCTACCAGTTTACACTCTGTCATTCCTACTTTTTTAATTAAATATCTAGCATACTTAACTTTGCACAAGGAAAATACCATCACATTTCTTCTTGATTTCAATGCTCAAGAAATAGTGAAAATCTCCAAGTTTTTAGTGCAAACTCGGCCACTAAATCTTGCAAAAGAGTTGTTGTTGTTTCTTGTGAAGAAAACCACAATCAATTACACAAATAAGAAGATACATGGTGATATTCCTTTTGTTGAAATACACTAGTGGATTATCAACTTTTGAAGGATGAAAACCGAGAAGTTACAATTTTGTACTTAACCTAGAGTACCAAGCACATGGAGGTTGTTTCTCCCTATCCATAAAGGCTTTATCCAATTTGGAAACGAGTTGTCAATTTGATTTGTCGACATACCTAGATGATTGTTTCATATAGACATCCTCCTCTAGAGAACCATTAAGGAATGTGTTCTTAATTGGCAAAAGCTCCACCCTTTGGAGACCCAAATGGATAAAACAAGTCTAATCTTATCTGATTTCACAACAAGGCTATAAGTATCCTCTAGAACCCCTTTTTGCTAGCAATCTAGCCTTGTATCCATCTATAGTGCCATCAACCTTTCTTTTTTACTGTGTATACTCACTTTCAATCTATATGTTGCATCCTTTTTAGGTTCAACTAAGTGCCAAGTCTTATTTTTCACAAAAGCTAAATATTCTTTGTCCATATACCTAACCGTACCATCAATGTACAATTTTGTTTTTTGAATTCCACTTTGAGATCAAGTCTACAAGTGTTGTTTGCCATCATGTTGTAGGAGACATCATATACTGCACAAGAGATATTGTATGTTGCAGTGGTAGAGTCTAGAATGCGCGAGGCAAGAGGTTGTGGGTTCAAATCCTAGTGGCTATACTTGTTCAAGAAAAATAAATAAATCCTCTGAGTTGCAGTGCTTCTTGCAACATTAAAAATATTTTTAAATTAGACTCTAAATGTTTTCTTCATCTAAAAATTATTTAGGGATGCCTGAAAATTGATTTCTAGGAGTGCAGTGCTTCTTGCAACATTAAAAATATCTTTTATTATTTTTATTAGACTCTAAATGTTTTCTTCATCTAAAAATTATTTAGGGATACCTGAAAATTGATTTCTAGGAGTGTTTTAAAATTGCCACTAAAAATCATTTCTTTTTACAAACTATAGTTATTTTAAAACGGGGATTTTTTTTTTACCATTTGCAAGAGTCATTTGTGTACTAGTGTGCAAGTCGAATACCACTGGTATTTCTGTTCCATGGCAAAAAAAATGTTTAATTATCAATACTATTTTGTGACATTATATAAGGACAGCTACACATCTCACTGTCATCAAACACTATGGATGAAAACGATGGCAAGGCATCGTCTGCTGACTCTTATTTCCTAAAACAAATCTAGAACTAGAAAATATGATCATCTATGCCAAGTCCATCGGAGAGATTAATAAACTACACATGGGATCACTCCTTTTTCCTCTCAAAACACATACAAACAGATGGACCCTAGTTATCAAACGTTATTGTTATTATGTTCAATGAGGGCCTACATATAGCAAAGCAAGTAAAGTCAGCTTCTTTGCACACCAATAACGCATCGACAACAGCAGTATTAATTTATTTTGTCAACTCGACATGCATAAAATTGGATCCTTATCATTGGGAAACAAGGTGATCTCACGTTAAGTACATATATATATGTACGCCCACTGACAGCTACAGCAAGCTAACAAGCTATATATTTTTTTCAAATCACACACTGTGATTAGCATATAGGCAACAGTAACATGGATTACACATTGGTTATTTAGATTTAATAACACTCATATATATTGGCATGCACTAGCCCACTATTGTTCTTTGTTCAAAAAAAAAAACTGGACACATATATAATAATATTGGAAAAAGGAAATTTCCATTTGAGAGAAAAAAAAGGTGACAAATTTTTCAGTATAAACAGTGCCGTATTCTTCATCTTTTTCCCCTTTAACATTAGCACATTTTATTGATTCCACCAGTCTTCTGTTTGGTTTCAGGACTGTATTTCTTTCTCTGATATAGCTAGATTTGCTATGTTAAAGGAAATCATACATTCAGCTATGTTAAAGGAAATCATACATTCAGTCTACAGTCTACACCCCCGGTCTCGAAGAACTCAGTCTACTGTTCCATGTGTAACACACACAATCTTGGTATTTTCTTCTAACCGCATGGACTTCACTATCATTGATATCACTAGCTAGCCAACAAGGCAAACACACCTTCGTTATAAAACTCTTTGTTGGAGAAATGACGGTTGTTTATGCGAATTAATGAAGAGAGTAGGTCGTCATTTCCTCGGCGGATGTACAGATAGTACTATATATAATTTCCTCATATATTTCAAACAGCAACTGGAACTATGAAATTCGAGTATATAGCTAACACGGATCCTGTAATAAACTTTTCAGTTGAGCTATACTTGTCGATTGCTAGTGGGATTGGGCAGTGGCCCAACCAACCCGTATGCATATTATATTGGCGGCTCATTTGTCTGCTCGTACAAAGATTAGCAGTACGTACTTGTAACTTGAAAAATCGCTCCAAGTCCAAGACTATTTGAGAATAATAAATATATGTTGTCACGACGTGTACAAATTATAGTAATAAATAAACTGTAGTAACCCAAACTATCGTAGTAATAATCCGGAAGCATCTTGGCGAACAACTAACATATTGATTGTTATTGCCTATTATTGATACGATTTCAAACAGTTGGTCCATTCGAAGTTTCTGTCAACACTAGACACAAGCGTCCGTCCTTTGTGAAAGCGGAAACATTCTTCACCCCTAGAAACCACTTGTATGTGGTGAAAAAGAAAGGTCTGCCATAGCTTTTCAGACTAGAGATTAGCCAGCAGAGCCTTTATTTAGCCCTTCCTTTACCAATAGTCGCTGCAGAATGTCGTCCAAGACTATTTCCAAGAGAATTGCAGTGAGAAAATATAAGGTCCAGCGCATAAAGTTCCTTGCTGCGGCGTACCGTTCCGTCGTGTTTTGACCGCTGTGGAGAAGATGCCACTGAAATGTCGCAAAGCTTGTGCATAGTGGTGCCGGCCATTAGCGACTTTGGCTGCATACCATACTATGCACTAGTGGCTAGCTAGCTTTAGATCCTTCCTTGTTATATGTACTACTAAATCTGATGGTTCAGATACCACAGCAATCTATCCATGTATATTCCACTCAATCGTGTGTTCACACGTCCCAACCGTACTCCTTCGTTCGCTGGTACGGACTGAATACCATTGCTAGTCTATTCTTGTTCGAGCATACTCCCTCCGTCACTAAAAAACTGTTGCGGTGAGATGTGTACCACAAGTTTGACTTAATTTATAAAAAATTATATAATATTTAAATATTAAAATAAATTTATTAAAAGACTAGATTCAAATATCTTTCTAATAGTACTAACTATGTACCATAAATACTTATATTTTTAACATATAATTAGTCAAATTTATTTCTCAAGAAGAGGAACACAGTCTTTTAGAGATGGAGGGAATATGACCTTTGCGTGACTCACACAAGTACATGGTACAATATTTTCAAAAGGCGTTGCTAGTTTTGATTATTTGGTTTGGATTTTCAGAGCAAATTTTAGGTGTTTTTTTAAATTCATTTTGGCTACGTGTTGGAGCAATTTTGCTAAAGAAAAGGTTGCTAGAAAATTTGTGAGAATGTTTACGGACATCTCAATCAAATTGTCTTACACAAGCTTACATCTCCAATTTAATTAATCAATATGCTAAAGGCTTTAGGATCCCTTCATTTTGGAGGAATTGAAATATACTTAATAAATTAGACTATTTATTTTGAAATTTAAGATTTATCAACTTTTCAAATTTCACAAATAAGTCTATCTCAAATTTATAGGGTAGGGGATGATTCTTAGATCACCAGAAGTACATCCTACCCACCAGAAGTACATACATCCCACCTAAAGCCATAACCCACATGCTTGGGAATTTGGCTAACAGGCATAGGTCAAAATTAATGGACTTTAATCATTATTATATGGAGTTAAATCCAATAATTTAGCAATTTGGTGTATGCCTAATGATCTTTTTTAAGACAAAAAATAAATTACTTTCTTTATGTAGGATATCTTCAAAGGAATATATTGATGTGTTATTGGCATTATATTGCTGAAGAGCAAAAAAATGCAAGGGAGACAATCTGTTCGATTATCAAAGCTTTAAAAGACGTTCCTTTAGACTTTTTACCAATAAAATGGATGCAAAACAATAATATAATTTCATCATGATTTTTTGTTTTCTTTTGGTCCTCTGTTTATTTAGAGTGTGACCACAACCGACGAGCAGAAAACTCTAGTAAAAACTTAGAACTTGTGCAATAATAAGAGCTGAAACATTGTACCATGGCTGATAAGTTCAAATGAACATGGCGAATATGATTAATTGCATGTCTTATCTAGAGCAACTTCTACCTTTGCTTTTGAAATAGTAGAGGTGCAAAAGCTAACTATAGCTATGTGAAACATGCTGCTACTAAATCCCCCAGTCAATCAAAAACCACTCAACAGTCAGAAGCCAAAACATGCTGCAGCTACTAAGTCCGACCCTTTGCGTTTCTAATAAAAGCTGCTCTTGGAGAAGAAAAGGAAAACAACCTCTTAGGGCACTCAGACAAGTAGATCTGCATGCATAGTGCAGCCGACGTACATGTCCCGGCCATGTGAGCGTGACAATTCCTTCAAGCTGCTCTGCCTTTATGATGAGAAGAGACCGGACAAGATCACTATCACCTTCTTCAAACAAGACGACGAGCCTAGCTGCGGATGCTGATCAGTATACCGTGACAAATCTGTCACCTTAGTGCTGTAAATTTGCAATCACTGTCATCGATCGACAACTTAACTTTCAATTTGTAATAATAATCAAATTCAAGTCAACATGGGCGAAGAATGTGTAGCTTCCTTTTCTTATGGTTAGTTAACATCCTAGCTAACTGTTAATACGCTAGCCCGATGACCTATGTAAGATGTAAAATTTTATAGGTTTGTGGATAAATTTAAGAACCATAACTAATCAAATTTCTTATTTTTCACTATCTCTCTCTCTCTCTCTCGCCCCCCCCCCCCCTCCACACATATCCTTCGTTTTCTAACACAATAGATATAATATACTTAGAAATGACGGAATAAAATGCGGAGGGAGTAAATATCCCGCCCACAACAAACTGGCTAATGGGGTAAGATTTCATACTCATACCCACGCCTATAACATTTTGTACTTGATCTCTAAAAGATAACATTTTGTACTAATACCGGTCAAGTATGATACCGTGGATATCCGCACTTCTTGTTAGAATCATTTGTATTTTAAACACTAATGGTAAATCTAACTGACATGAGTGGAAGACGATATCGGTACAAAAGGTGAAGGAGTTGGAGCCAAAAAAAAAAAAGCGGCTCCTCATCAAGTGCCCTGACTCCTCAGAGGGAGCATTAAGGGAGGAGCCCCGCCAAATATGCCCTTATTTAGAGTTATTTTTCATATATTATCATAAATAATGCAGAAGTAGGTACTTTAGAAATATTAGTGGTATTTTATAATAGCAATCTAGTGGTACTTCGGTAGTCAGATGTGGAAATAATGGTCTATTTTAGTTTACTTTTAGTAATAATAGGAGTGAGTAATTTAGATACAATTTTAGGTTTTACGTTACGTTATGCATAATATTCCTTTGGAGTACCAGAGACGTATAATCTAGATGTAAATTTAGAAAGTTACTCTACTAATAAAAAGTTAAGGGCAACCATGGAAAGGAAGACGATTTTTTTTTTCACAAGGTTAGAAAAGGCCGTGAAGGCGTGAACCCTCTTTTTTATCTAGCACGTCTTGTGTGGGGATTAAATTGGAGGTGATTAATTCTCAGCATACTGAAATATAAACAAAATGTGCCAAGATGGAGTTGATGATTGGACCCTCGTCGACCTACGACGCATCACAACAAAGTGGCTGCATGGAGCTTCACACCAATTTTCAGAACCAGCTCATGAAACACCCGCGAGTGAGAAGTGAGAACACCCTGCAGCTCCGGGCACTTTCCTGGATGCCCACATACCATCCAACCGGCACAAAAGAGGCTCACATTGACCTGGTTTGTGCTGGAAATTAAACAAGGAGAGGAGGATCGAGAAGACAGGCAGGTAGGCGACACCGGAAAGGCAGGATCGTTTGCCACCTTTTTCCAGGAAGAATGTGACACCGGAATGATCCGTCGCGTTTAAACTTTCACTCAAAAGCGATCATCAAAGTGTGGTGGACGATTTGGTTAGGGGATGCTGGGATGGTGGTGCTTCATTCTGAGCCTTTTCTCCTTGTCTTCGCCTGACCTAGCGTTTGGATTCAGGAATCCCATGGCGCTTTTGAAACTGAGATTGGCCATCAGCATGGTGTCATGCGTAATCTTGTCAATAATGGCAGCAGAAAAGTGTTGTCATTGTGCTGTTATAGGATAGGCTCGGATCAATAATCTACAGTATCTTTTACTTTCTTTCTGGTCGTTGTGAACTCTTAAAACTGAAGGTACTAGTAGCTAAGCTAGCAGCTGCCTGCCTGAACCAAGTAGAAACTACACCCTGCTGACCTTTTGCCTCATGTCATGGATGAGTCCATTTCATATTGTCATGTCATGACCGTACCTCTCTTAGCTAGGCTCTTACTGGCCCGAGTAGAAAATGAAGAATGGGGAATTCAAAAGGATTAGCGAAGATCCATAGCAAAGTCAAAAGCCCTTAACCTTCAAAAAGAAAGTCAAAAGCCCTTGTTTCAAAATGAACGATTTGACATGAGGATGAGTAATTTCCTTGCAGAAAGCTTAATTATTGGGGTGAAATTGACTTTCTTCTCTTTGTAGAAAAATGATAAATAATATATACTCTCTGTAAGTGGCGGCTATATTTGTAGCAGCTCCCTGTTACACTTTTCATTAAACATGAAAATAATAGATGAAATATGAAAGCGACTAAGTGAACAACTTGAGACTTATTTTACAAGACAATAATTCAGCAACATGATATTTTTGGACTCCAATGTTAGATATCCAATCCAAGTTACCCAGATATCCAATCCAAGTTACCCACTTGACCTTACGATATCCTATCTGTCGATCTATAGAAGTAACCTGTTACTTATTTTTACTTATCTCACAAATCTCATCATGAAAATCACTTAGGTGGTTAACAATGATGGTTCACTCATCTGGATGTGACAGACGAGGTTAAACCAACTGAACTTAGCGAAGTTCCTTTTTGTCCTGTTCGGGAAATCAACTTGACCTACGTAAGTACTGAAACAGTTAACCAATGATACCGGTAAATTCTTTGAGCATATTCGAATGGGCAAGTTTTCGATTGCACCAGTTCAATGATTCTCACTTTCATACTAGAGATCATCAGTGTCACTGTCTGGATTGTTAAACCATATCATTGCGCCGGCCATGATTTTGTTAATCCTTCTAAGCCGTCAGCAGAAAATGGCTGTGAACTTGGGATGAAGTCAACACTTCCTCTTCTTGTCATTTTGCCACTTTATATATATGCAAGTGAAAACACTGAGATAGACCTAGAAACTTTTGTGATTATAAATGTCTATGTCGATGACCATGCAAATAGAAATTGGAGAGTGACCAGACTGTGCAATATTTTTAAATCCTTGATGGTGGGTTGGTGGCCTAAATATGATACTAGGGCTAGTCCCTTTCGGAAATCCAAGCTGCATTGAAAAGATGAAGTGCGTTAAGTTTTCATTTCTTTTTTTAAAAAGATGTAGGGACAAATTTGGTTCACGGTGAGAAATTAACAAATCCAAGTCAATCTTGGAGCATGGTACACCATCAGTACGGTTGATGATACAATATGTAGCATGGGGCGACCTTTTCGTGCCTGTGTTAAGATTTCTAGCGTTGTGCTACAGACAAAAGCAAGGACACCATTAACCAGTGTGGTCATGTGAAAGTACATACTAATCAGTTTGTCAACGATGGAGAAATAAGCGACCTAGGGAATTGTCTATAGAGATGTTCTCCTAGGTCCAGGCCTCCAGGGGTAATTTGACAATTCGCCACCCAGGAAAGAGCTCCTTTTCTTTTTGTGTGTGAGAAGCACCCGGAGAAGAGCTGCCTCAAGAAACCTTTGTTACGGTTGTTTTTGCTCGCAAAATGCTCCCTTAGAATGGTATATGTACAAAAATAGATTTTGTTTCAAACATTCATGATGTTTGCCAAATATAATCATCCTTGGGCCCCGTAGGGTTGGTCAGTTTGTATAAAACTGCATGGGCAAAACGACTTGTGTTCCAGCAGTTTCGATACTAGATTAGATAAACTAGACCTAATCATTCTCCGGATTATCACTGTGGCGATGGTAATTGAGAAATACTAATTATATTAGCAGCACTCTAATAATAATACATCCCGAACTGCAATGGTGATACACTTTGGAGATTATGGCAGTCCACTGTCCACCGTTACATCGAACTGATCGAACAAGAATGCCAACATGCCCCCATTCATTCCACATGATCCCTGTATAATTTCTAGTTCCACTTGGACACTTCGTACAAGTTGGCCTAATCCAATCTACATCTACTCCTCTCTTGTCGAAGGAGTCATTCCTGCTGTAGGGCTGTCTGCGAAGTACTCCGGGTGTTTCAAGTTCACACCATGCTGCAGAGAGAAGTCTCATGTGAGTATCAGGATATATGAGATCACAAATGGAGCAAAAGCTAATGTGGCGGAAAGGAGTCCAGTGACCATGACCAGTAGTTAGGAAGGGAATATGACCTAGAGCATCTCCAACAATTTGGTAAATGGTATATCTTGAGTTTTAGCAAGTTGCTAATTTATTTGGCCTCTTCAACAATTTGCTATTCTAACTTGGTAAAAATAAAAAAGTAGGCCCACCTAGGACCCATTCCAACTCAAGACTTCTCTGTGGCGTTGATTCTGGCTTCCTTCTGGCCAAATCTTCCTTGCATGCAGGGCGATGGGAAGAGGAGAAGGCCGCCAGCTGACCGTCTTTCACGCGGGAGAGAGTAATTTCGCGCGGCTGGAGTGCTTCACGCGCGCGATAGCAACCTTCACCGGGCGCGACACCGCTGGATACAAAGTTGGAATAAATAGCAAGTTGGTTTACCAAGTTGTTGGAGAAAGAATTTTATGATTTTGTCAAAGTTATAAGAATAGCAACCTATTTTAAGGAGTTGTTGGAGATGCTCTTAACGATGCAGAAGTTCCTAAGCCTAAACAGGATAGATATTTTATGAATTAGGATTGCATTTGTCAGTTACTCTACAGAAGCACACCTTAAAAAATAGGATTTTTAGTTTTTTTACCAAATCTAATTTCTAGAAGGATGTCTGGATGGTGGACACTGAAGAATCTCTCTATCAATATTTTGAACTTTGTATTTCATATGCACAAAAATAATGCCTTTTTTGGAATATAAGAAAGAACAAAAGCACCTTCATCATCATGCTTAATAGCACTGGTATGGTACTAAATATACATTGATTGATTACTAAAGGTCAACTGGAAAAGATAATTTGCTGTGGACTGAAGATGTACCACAATTTTCATCAGCCTTAAGAGTTGTGCTAATAGGACTGCAAGATTTAGGCAGGAAAGAGGAAATTCCAAGTTCCTAGGTTCTTGATTCTGGAAGTGCTTACTTCCATGCATATAATGGTCTGCTTGTTGATGGTTAAACCATTAAACCTATAAAGGGTATTGTCACTAAGAAGTTCAGAATATGCAATGTTCAATTGGCAATTTGAAATTTGATCTGCTCCATTCATTGTGAGATAATCTATTTTCCCTCCCTCTCTCTCTGATTTTGCTGCAGCAGCAGGGTTGGCACTCGGGTCAGTTCTGCTGACTACTGTTGAGGTATGGCAATAGGCCATGACCTCTTGTACTAGTTAGTACACTAGATAGTAGTGGCATACATCAGCCAAACTTGATAGTTGAGGCTGATCTCAGCCATGTAGTAGAGTATATGTAGTAGGTGTACTAGTGTACCATGTAGGGGTACTAAATTGTGTATATATGCGCACTAGGCAATGCAATGGAAAAGGCAGTTCAGGGTTGCGACATTCAGAGTTTCAGAACTGGTGCTTGTGCTGTGTGTGTGATGTGTCCTCAACTCATTTCTTCTACCTCTAGCAGTGGTGTGTGTGAGTGTGTTGATGAGCTAGCTGCTCACCTGTGCAGGGAGATCGAGGGCCAACATTCATTTACTGATTGCAATATCCACTATTACACATTTAATTTAAGTGGGAGGTGAATTGTGACATCTGGATCCCATTTTTCTTTCTTACTACAGGGTTCTGTTCACTTGAGCTTCTTCCTAGCGCTGCTTGTGCAGAGGTTTACTGTTTATATCTTTATATAGTATATTATATTCTGTGTTTGTAGCTCCCCGCAGCAACAGTCGAACGGCTGGCTTCAAGGCCCAGTGACAGTAAGTTGACAGTTATGGTGTAATCAGTGCAGGCAAAGAAAACCACACTAGCCTGATCTCCATATGGCCTTGTATATTTAGGTCCATGCACAATATCAATAACAGAAGATGGTGTGTACCTCACTCTTGCAAAAGATACAGGTCATATGGTTATGGGTGTTGGGCTCAGGACAGCCCAGCCTGCGGTGCCTATAGCATTCTTGCTAGAGATTAGATTAAATCAGATCAATTAGAGGGATTTGATCAAATAGACATAGGATTAGATTTCAGTCAATCAGAGATAGGTTTGGGTAAGACTTGATTGGGCCTTCCTTAGGTGACCAGGAGTCCTCTCCATAAAAAGGGAGGTGACATACCAAGGAGGGAAAAACAATGAAGAAAGAACAAACAATCCAATTCCCCCAAATACTCTAGTCTCCCTCCACGCCGATTTTGCCCGGCTATCTTCCTGGCAATGGCTATCCCCCAATGATCTAAGGATCATAACACATATGGGCATTGGCACACTGGCGCTGGGTTGCTGGAATGGGTCGTCATTAAGATCTCCAACTGCCGCTTAGCAATCTATCCTGCATCGTTAAGTTTTTGTTTGTGTGGTCTGTTCTTAACTGCTGCTAACAGTTGGTTTTCCTTATGAATTTTTGGAAATTTGTGAGGTATCAAACTGGATCTACATGACTGTTTAAGTTTAAGAAAACAGTGGGAAGATTCAATTTCAAGTCCTGACAAAAACAGATTGCTTTAGTGTCTAAACCAGATAATGTGCTCCTGACTGATTTTTCTCTCAAGAATACATATCTGCCCAACTGGTTGGAAATTGGAATACAGAAGATAGTAAATGGAAGCTGTTGCCAACAAAAAAAAGTAAAAGTGCAAACTGCAGAATTAAATGGAAACATGGTTACCTCACGCAAAGCTTTAGAAAGATCATCCATGGTTAATACAAGACGTCTATCCTGAAAATAGGATTTTTTAAGAAAAAAAAATGTGATAAGTAAGCAGTAAGGATACTAAAGATTTAACGCTAGGAACATGAAAGTTCAACTAGTGAGTAACACCTTAGGCTGTTTGCTCTTGTTGTCTTTGATAGGTGCTGCTACCCTGGCCTTGCAGTGCCTAGTTCAAGGGAAAGAATAATGTAATAGCAAAATTAGTCACGCAACTACAGTGTATATAATGCATATCGCTAAGAAAATCTTAAAATAGTTAGCTATATAGTGAAGAGTAGAGTGCTATACACTGACAAAAACACACACACGCAAAATAAGACCCTGGCAAACTTACACAATATAATCCGAAAGAGCCCACCCTCCCCTCGCAGTGAATCTGTTTTTCCTCAAATAATCAGTTTGTCACCTCTTCTAGCAATTTAGCGGTTCCTACAACTCAGTTGTCATATGCTGCCTACGCTAATTGTGATTGGCAGATCACTGCCTGCAGAATGGGCATTTCAGGTCGTGTCAAACTAGGAGCCTCTCCACCTGGCAGCCTGCTGCCACTACAACTGCAAATTGCACCTTGCTAAGGCACATGATGGTTGATCAGGCATCCTTTGGTTAATTAGGTATGTTCTTAGTTGGTAACTCATGATGATGATACCAAAAAATTCTACTTGACATGTTTTCTAATTTCAGTATGCTTTAGTTATTCATCACTTGATTAGCCAGGCTACATAAAGAATGAGCTCCATTGTTAATATATTATTAGAATTACAGAATCTACATAAAATTAGGCATACACTTTGTAAATGTATCTTATATTTTCTAAAAGAACTTTGAAGAAGACAATTGCGTGCTACACTGTTACCAAAGCCTCACCTGCTATATAACCTGTTTATAAAAGTAACTTGACTACTCAATAATATGTATGTGTGTGTGTGTGTGTGTGTGTGGGGTGGGGGGGGGGGGGGATTATTAATATTTTTTTATTATTTTGCACGTTGTATACTATAACATGATGAAACTCTAAGGAGTAACACTGAACGAAATGGCATTATACACTAATTTTAGCTTTAGAACTTGCCACCTGCACCCTGCACGAGACAACTTAACTTTAAAATGAGGATAGGTCTCATAAGTTGAGTAGCAGTGGCGTTCAGCCTGAATAAAGGAGGGGCCAAGAACGTGCAATCAAGAAAATTAGCTGTGTAATTGTTTAACTAAGCTATGTTGAATACTGTTAAAGGAAACTTCCAAAAGCAGGGGTGGCCATGGCCCACCTTGGCCCTCACTATCCTCCGCCACTGGTGAGTCATCATGTATTTCCACTATTATGCTACAATGGAAATGGGGTTTCCTCGTCTGGGAAAAAACTAGGAACATAGCATATTCTGAATGGAACAACAGAAACATGAAATGTTGTAACAATAGGAAAACGTTTGTCATCATTCCGATATTATTACATTTATTTATTTATTTAGGAAAGCTGATATTATTACATTGACTGTGAATGCATGGTTCTTAAGGCAGTAAGGTGACACCTACATCTGTCCCTCATGTCAGTGCAGAATTACGGACATGCAGTTATGTCATTTTTTTCCCAAAATTTCAATACGGAGATATGTTTTAGTATTTTTTTGAAAATTAAATAATATGGCACATAAAATATGTAATAATAAGATAAGATATATAATAGAGAATAAGAGGTAAATACAAGAACTGATGGGCCGCAATAACTATTAGCAGTCAGCCCACTACCTCATCAGAGCCCAATTCATCCAACAGCCCATAACCTTCCCCCTCCCCTCAATCCCTAATCTACTTCCTAACTGGATGCTGTTTCCATCAGTCCTTTCTGATGCTACCATGTTGGAGCGACAACAAGCCTGGCTGCCCCAACAGCACGCCTCCCGGATTGAGGGCTGATGACACCCCTTTTGAAACCAAGTTCTACTCATATGCAGTCAGATCGAGCTATCCAGTTGACAGTGAAGAGTTGCAATGACCACAGGCGCCAGAGCATGGGAGAAGAGTGGGGGCAGTAGCAGGTGCAGCCTTGCCTGGTTCTCTTCATGCTCTTCCTTTCTTTAGTCTCTCCCTACTTTCCGGTATCAATGGCTCCAGTGCGCATATACATGGTGACCCGCACCCCCACGTATCCATGGAGCATAGTTCCCTCTCCGTCTCTCTCCAGATGCGCTACCTGCCACTGCCTGAAACTTTCCACTTCTTTTCCCTTTGCTCACTGATCTGCGCTCTCAAATCAACCACTCTGTGTCAGCCAACGGTGCCGGAGCCAGCAGGGATGGCAGCAGCTTGGATTTTTGACCTTGATGGCCCCCTCCCCTCCCATTTTTCTTACGTTCTCCCTCCCTCTAAGTTTGATCATGGCAACAGGGACGCCTATAGATTTCCAGCAAACCTTATCGCCTAAACGGCACCTTACAAAACCATGTGTCCATGAATAATTTCACAATTACATGCAATTAGCGAGGGATTTTGATTGACTCCTAATAAACTTGCCGAACCAAACAAAAACATGGAGTTGCACAGAATATTTGCATTCACGTTGAAGAAAAGAATGATACTGTTTCATTTTTTAATATATGCTACAATTGAAATTAAGAAAGGAATACGTTTACTCTGTAATAATAACGAGGCTATGAATTTACTCACTGAAGAGAATCGCTAGCAATGTCTGATAGGAACTTCTGGGTAGCGACAGCAACCAGTCTCGTTCTGCAAAACACGAAATCAGATTGTGTGCAACAAATCAAGCAAGCAACTTGTGTTATTAACTTCAATCCATGGCACTCATCAGATCTCAGCTTACTACTATCCATCAGGAAGAGAGATCGGAAAGAGGACGAGCACTCACAGGCGAAGGTCGGGGCAGTGGAACCCGCTGCGGCCGAGGTAGTGCTCCACGAGCTCGTCGGGAATCTTCCGCACCATCGAACCAACCAAGCATCAGGGCAAAGCCGTTGACAGAAAAGTGAGAAGAGAAGGGGGCAGGGAAGCGGCGGCACCATACCGTGGGGGTGTAGTCCATGAGGGATGAGAGGAACTCGGTGAGCGCAGCCTCGTCGTCGTGCCGCCCGTCCCCGCCTCCACCCGCTCCCGGACCCATGCCCCCGCCGGGGCCTCCTGCGCCGCCGCCGCCGCTGTTGCCGCTCATCATCCTGGACCTCACGTCCTGCCGCCTCACTGCCCCCACCGCGCGAGCCCGAATAAACGTGAGGAGAGGTGCGCCGCCGACGCCCGACGGGGCCGGGACGGGGACGGGGACGGGGACGGGGACGGGGGCGGGGGCGGGTGCGGGCGCTCGCGTCGGCCGCCTTGCGTTGCGTGCCGGTGAGGCGATGGCTAGGCCTAGGCGCGGGACGGGGTCCGAGAAGGTTGAAGAATGTCCGCCAGGGCCTGTCCAGCAGCCCAAACGAAGCCCAAATCACCACCTCCTTTTCAAACTCCATAAGTTCCACTCGAAAAAAAGGTATTGTCCCATAAATAATTTGCTAAAAAATGTAGAGTCTAAAGTACAGGAACTATACTCATGAGTGCAAATCAGCCCAACAACTTGTAATTTGCTCTATTTGGTATAACAACTTATCATCTTAGTGCATATACGGTACAAAAAACTATTCTCTCATGTGTGGTTTTTTTTTTTTGAGAAAAAGGGTTGGATTTCATTCATGATCTTGTTACATCCATCCCTTTAAACAGGGCACCCCTAATAAAAGAGAAAATTACATAGAAATCCACATCAGGAGCACCCAACGGTCTTCGCCACCGTCGACCACTCTTGCCGCAAGCCGAGCCCTCTCCATTTCGCGTTATGAAGAAGAACTCCAGATGAAACTCAAGGCCGGAGCCTGAGTCGACGAACTCAAGGTCGAAACCTGAGTCAACGAAGAGATTTTTGAAGCCCATCAGTAGCACACCAAAAGCATGCTTTGAATCCGCTGAACGCCCCGGGCAGTCCTTGCATTCAGGCTCGGTCGCCAATCGTTTCACCGGCCAAGCCCAGTCGACAAGCAGCAATCCCGTAAAGGGAATCGCAAAACACCAGCTCTGACATACGAGCAGGTGGAAAACCAACCTCACGAAGCAGTCGCAACCACTACGGAGGGACAGAAAGATATCCCAGCTTCCAGAAGCCATGTAGATGAAAGGAAGATCAGCGGTACTGTACTCGGCTTGAACTACTCCGGCGCAGAAAAGCTCCTGGCAGATACGAACACCAACACAAAAAATAGCATCAAAGAAAGCATCGTCGATGCCGCATCGTCCGCATAAGACACCAAAGTTTCCAAGCCGGTCAGCCACCACCAAACTCCGATCAGCACCAACATAGCAGCCGGAGAGGGCAGAAACAATTCTCGGAGAAAACACCGAGAAGAAATCCAACCCCTTTACCATATACCCAAAAGGGATCTTAAGAGCTTCCTCCCTTCCGCAAAAGAGAAGAAGAAAAGCTGACCTCCAAGATCCAGTCAGCCCATCGCCGCTGCACAGACCAGCGAGGTGGATGGAGGGCTGACAAAGCTTATTCCGAAAAGACGGCGCCGCCACCACCATACGCACGCCGCCAAGGCCAAAGCTAGGGACTATATACACCGACCACACCAACTCCCCGGTTCCCCACACCTCCAGGGCCAAGAAGGCCACCGGAGGCGCAGGGAACCGGCAAGGATGAGCCGGATCGAAGAACTCCTCTGTCGCCGCTACAGTAGACAGTGAAGGAGGAAGAAGACTCGAGAGACTGTTGTTTTTTCATGTGTGGTAGTTTAGGCCACGGTCATATTCGTATAGCTCGTGTAGCTTGACGTACACGCCCCGTGTCATGTATATGGCCCGTGCAGCCCGTAGCTCGACTTACACGACTCGTGCCACAGCTTGAACATACATAGCTCGTGCAACAGAGACGAGGGCGTCGACATTATGGTCTCAGCATCGCAAGTAGCTGCAAATCTGCTTCTCTTAACAAAGATTCTCATAATCCTTTACAACCTTGGAAGAGAGAGGGAGAATAAAGTCAAATAAGATGCATGGTAGCTCACCTTGAAAGGCCAAGGTTGTAACATAATTCTCAACTAAGGATAAACAAGTTCTTTTTCGCAAAGAAGATAAACTTGTGAATGTTCAAGTAGCTATCACAAGTGAAGATTTAAGTCTCCTAGAAGTGGCTCGTCTTGGGCCATGTACTCTTCTAGAACAGATTGAGTGGTGTTGAATTCTACAGGTGTGATAATGGCATGAGCCGTATATGTCAAGTTGCGAGCTGCTCAAGCTGTATAAGTCCCAACTGTGGCCTAAACCACCAAGCACACAAGAGAATGGCATTTGGACTGTATATGCACTGAGATGACAAGTTCGTGTACCCAATATAGCATATTAGAAGTTGCTGGGGTAACTTGTAGCCACAAGTATAGTTCCTGTACCTCAGATGTAATTTACTCAAAAAAGTATTGCCCCATGAAACAATTACTGTCTTGAGCATGCCAGCACGTGTTAGCATTTTTGAAATCATTTCGCAAAATTTTTCAAACCCATCTAAACCTCACTTTTGTCTCTAATGTCAACGAAATTAGGACCTCACAAGTGCTACTAGAATAACCGTTATGCTAACACATTTGGACCTTTTAATAGTACAACTATGTACCATAAACCTAGCCATTTTAAACCTATCTACAACAACACGTCTATTAAAATGAAACCCTTATGTTTCATACCTTTGCCTTGCAATTCTACTTTTTTTTTCAAATGTTACCCACGAGGAAACATTATTTGACATATTTACCAAACCATATTATCATCAAATCCTTATATTGTTCTTCATTAGTAATGTGGATCACTCAAAACATCATATAGCCTTCAATTCTATGGTTCTTGCCCTCGATTGCTCTACTCCATTGCCTTGGTCCATCAACGACAAGATTTCTACTCACATTTCACCGCCTTAATGGTCCATCATATCCCAAGCCTCTAGCTTTCCCTTCATTATTGCCTTAGTCCATCGGTGCCAAGCTCTCCACTCATACTATTCGATGGTTCACCGTGTTCGAAGCTTCTAGTTTGCCTTACATTGTCGCCCCGGTCTTTTGCAACCAAGCCTTACTTTGTTATTCACCTTATTACCATGCTTGATTTAAGTTTTTCTTTCCATAACGATGCCCAAGTTTTGTGCACCGATACATGCTTTTTTTTTTTCAAATGATCTAATCATATGTGGGCAGGCAAAGATTCAGCAGGTACACACAATCAATCATATCCTTCAAAGTTTTTATGCTATGTCGGGTCAAGTGGCCAATTAGACAAAGTTTTGAATTCTTTTTAGTGGAAAAAGATGCCACAAACCCTTATATCCTAGATTAAAGGTATTTCTCCCTCTACTCATCTCCACGATCCTGGTCATTGTGTGCTTTGTCCATTACTTGCAGATTTTACATGTATTACAAAAAATCTACATCATTCAATCATCAAACTAGGAAGAACTACAAACAAAATGGCTAAAAAAAGGCAATAGAAATTGTACTATCTAGTTCAATTCGGAGCATTTTTTTATTTGAAAATATGGAGTACTTTCAATGGGCTCCTTCTGTCCCATCTATATCTTTTGTCTTTTATGAGTAACGATAATTTATTGGTCTAAAAAAAAGAGTAACGATAATTTACATTTTTTTAAAAACCCAAAGCCCCAGCTTTATCCACTCGCGCCGCAGAGGCTCGCGCTCGCGAAACGCAGCGTCCGGCGGCAGCGGCAGTGGCCAGCGGCGAGAGAAGAGATGATGCTGATGAGGCCGCCGCGGTTTCTCTCCCCCTCGCCCACGCCAGGGCGGCCGCGCGAGCCTCGCCTCCGCCGGCCTCTCGACGCCTCCAGAATCTTCTCCTCCCCTCGCCCCCCGGCCGCCGCTCCCGCCCGCGGCCCCGGCTCGCCTCTTCTCCGTCCACCGACCTCCGCCGCCTCACCGCCCGCATCGTCGACCTCACCCGCCGCAGGCAGCTCGCCCAGGTTCGCCTCGCGTGCCCTGCTTCCGTTCCGTCCTTCTCCGTCTACTCCTCCGGCGGTCGGATTGTTCTATTTTATTTTTGCTAGTGCCGAGTGATCACCTGGGTTGTGCAGATCATGGAGGAGGTGGAAGCAACGCGGCGTCGTGCGCGCGGGGGCGGGTCGCTCAACACCATCGTCATGAACGCGGTTCTGGAGGCTTGCGTGCGCTGCGGCGACGTCGACCGCGCGCTCCGGCTCTTCGACGAAATGCGCGGGCCCGCGGGGTGCGGTGTCGACAGTGTCTCCTACGGCATCCTGCTCAAGGTATGCGGTCGCGGTATCGGTTAATGCTTGCACGCAACCTTGACACCTGTAAAAACTCATCTGGTCAGTTGTTTGTTCTAACTGGTTGAGTAGCGATAGAACTGTGGAGGTGAACTGAAGAAACACCGTGAGTGTGAGTCCAGCAACATTTTTTTAGAAAAGGATGAGTCCAACAACATGACCTATTCTGAAAATGTATGATAAGGATGCGTATCTAGTGAGTCCTGTTTGGCATTGATGGAAGAGAAACGGCATGCATACTTAATTCTTGTACTCATCTTTGTTTGCTAATTGTTTGCTGAGGTTGGTGTGGCACCAATTTGCTGAACTCCCTGCGATTTGTTAGTAAATGGTTCATGTAATTTGTACACACGGATGTTTAATTGTCCGGCTATTTAGCCAAAACCAGTTATAATATTAGTGGTCTCACCGGACATCCAAGCAGCAAATTACATTTTGGTGGAAAAGTATCCGGGCTTGTAATTCACAAGGGTTTTTGACTGATTACCTGGCCACCAAAAGACCCTTAAGGGGTGTTGTTTACGAATGTAAAAGGCCTGTGGCAGTGCAATCTGTTGGGCGGGCCTATGCTGCGACTGGGCCTGGGATACATTCAGATACATTATACAGTCTCTTTTTTTGTCATAATTTGCAAATATATTGTTTATACATATATCATATCATACCTGAAACGTTGCACTAGAATGGGCCGGTACTGGTAGGTTCCAGTCCAAGAGAAGAACCGGAATGACTTTGGGAATGGAATTGACAAGTATGATCCAGCACCTGCTCACGTATTTGTAAGAGTTTCGTATTCTGGCACCAGATATTCAGTCGCTACATTATGCAAGAGTTAACACCCAATCTGGATGGCAAGGTGTTTGTGGATTGTTGGTGCAGGAAAGAGGGATGAATTAGCAAGGCCATGTGCATGGGCTTTAACTCCCTTGTCATTCTTGGCACCTGGATGATCTGGAAGCAATGGAATGAATGACACTGTTTTTCAACAATGGCTCACCCTGGATACAAGCAGTAGATGAGGAGATACACTTGTGCCTTCCAGTGCTAACTGCTAAGGGCCTGATGTCACTGGAGGCCAGTAGAGGCTAGATAATTTGGCTGGGATCATTTGTATCAAAAAGGGAAAGTATGTAATCTGAAAAACTAGCTGTATCAAACTCTTTTCTTCTTAACGCAATGACACAGAGTCCTGCATATTTTCAAGGGAAAATCATGGTTACAGAGAAACATGTGTTAATGATGCTTAGTGGCTTGCCCTTGAATAAGATACATAGATGTATGTTATAGCCTTGATTGGGTGTTATACAGCTATTCCTTTTTCTTTCTGAAGAAACAGTTATGCTAACCAAGAAATAAGCACCTTTCTGAAATCTAGGTAGATATCCCACACTTATAAGGAAACTTGTAACGGTAGATTCAGGAATCAGGAGTCTTCCTATGGTTGCTTTCTCAGTTCATATGAAAAATCAGAAAAGAGGTCCATTGTATCTTTCTAACCAGAAGCAGTTCGTTCATGATAACATAAGGGCATTTTACACTACAAGGCCTACTAGATCTATCTAGGAGCAGTTACAGTACGTCTGTTTTAGATTCTATGCAGTTTTTGAGCTTGTGTGTGATGTTAATTTGAATTCACCAATATTCTATCAACTAAAGTCTTAAATGACCTATTTGTCTGAAAAAACAACAGTGTTATTATGTTTCATTTTTTCTTTATAGTAAGTTGGTAATTTCCAACTCATACAGAGCTGTCTCTCTTTTATGCCCCTGTACAACTTTTATCAAATGTGCATCTCAGATTGTCTGAACGCTCACCATGTTAATCACCAACTGCCTTCTTATTGTTCTGTTCAGGATTTTGTCCTTTAGAATATGTTTTTGTATCCTTTGATGAATGGACTGATATTTAAGGGCATATTTGTAATCTGTTTGTTTGCAGGATATATATGACCAACCTTTTTCTTTTCATGTGCATTCTGCTAATTGCTTCAATTTAGGAGCTTAGGGAATCTTTATGTTTGAAATATTTATGTATTACACTGCTTTTCATTGAAGGGCCTGGGTATAGCAAGAAGGATTGATGAAGCATTCCAAATACTGGAATCAATTGAGAAAGATTCTTCCATTGGGAGCCCGAGGCTCTCTCCTCATCTCATCTGTGGTTTTCTAAATGCCCTTATTGAAGCAGGTTGGTACAGGATTGATCATTTAATCTTCCACAGTACTAGAGTTGGTTTACATTCCTTCTGCCAGAGAAATTCACCCGAACAGTTTTATTCTTCATTAAACTGCTGATTCACCAAGCCCATCTTAGCATAAGAACATCAATCCAGAATTCAAAATTATCTTGCCTTGTTCATGGGAAAACTCTAATCCTTTGTGTCTAATTCTACATGATACATATCCACAGTGATGGCCATCAGTGTGGGTTAGATTCTGCTTAGGGGCTGTTTGGAAGGGTGGTTTTGGACCAAAGACTGTTGTAAATCACAAGTCTGGAAAATAATATGAGCTAATCTGTAAAAGCATGTTGGCAATTATTGGGCACATCTGGTTTGCGAACACATCTCCTGCATGATAGTATCGTGGTTGTGAAGTCCACCCGCACCGCCACCTTCTAGCACATTGATTCGACTCCCATCTGTAGCAATGCCTCTCTTCCTCTTTATCACGACACACCTTGACGCACGCCGTCGATCAGACAGCAAGTATCAGGATGACTTGCGCTGCCGAGCCCTTGACGGCTGAGGCGTTGAACCAACCATGAAGGCAACGACTATCACATCAGCTACAGTGACAAGCCCATTGAATCATCATCGCCCACCACACTTAGTTCTCGTGATCTGCATTGCTTGTAGCAGATGGTAAGTTAAGTTTGTCGCACAGCTTTGGCTTTTCACTGTGATTTGGAGTTCTACTCCCTTCTCTATCGATGATGAGGGTGTGCCCCTTTTCCAAGGATGGCGTTCCCATCAATGATATTGACAGCGAGCTCTTCCTGCAAGATGCTTTGGTCCGAACTTTCTGTGGTCTGTGCCTTGATTTGAGTTCTAATCGGAAACTTTGTCCAGTGTTGCTCTCAAAACTGAAGTTTGGTCTGATCTTTTACTATGCTTTGTTTTGAAATTTCAGTGATTGATGCCATGGTTAGTCTCACTAGCTTACTCTGATTTCTATGGTTAAATGACTTTTCCTTCTTGAGCATGATGTAGAAGGAAGGGAATTCAATGCATCACAGTTTGCAAATTCAAATTATTTGCAAAACCTGGACCAATTGGATAGTAAAATGGCTGCTTGTGTGTGAATGTTATCTACACTTCCGACTCAGCAGATATTTGCATAGCCGGTCCCCCCACCCAAACAGCAAGTTTACCAGTGCATAACTAATTGCAGAGGGAATGCCTGGTGATAAACAATACAATGTTTCCAAACAGGGCCTCAGTGTAAAAGTGTAAATGTGTTATGTGCAGATACTAACTAGTATAGTTGAAACTCAAATAAGTACTGTATGACAAGATGAGTAATAATCACTTAAAGAGTTAAAGTATTAACTCTATTTACTTATTGCCTGGATATAGTTGTTTTCATCATTCCCAATTTCCCTAGTGTTGCTGGGACTAAGCTTGACAGGAATTGTATAATTATGCCCATTTATGTATTACTAGATTTGTTTTTTGAACGCGCAGGAGAGCTGCATATCATTATATTAAGAAGAAAAAAAGAGTCAAAGTGATTCATACAAGCCCAATAGGGCCGGGTTTACATGTAAGGGCTCACCAATGAATACTAAAAGGTGACCATCAAACTGTCTACACTCTCAGGTTATGGCCAGATGCTCTGAGGCCTTTGTCCCCTGCCATACACACCATATTTTTGCCGCATCTGTCCTGCACATAAAGCATTGAGACTAGGAGACGCTCCCTCAAAAACACATCAATTCCTAGGCTTCCTAATCCAAGCAACCAACACAACTAAAGAATTGGCACCACCAAATAATAGAGTTAGAGTCAGTAGGCCCTGGTGTTTTGTGCTGCATGTCAACTAAGATAAGACTGAGAACCACTCTGTTCTTAAAAACACTGTTCTGTAGCTTCATTATTCTACAAATACGTTTCTGCAACTTCATTTACTAATGGAATTGAACTTCAACTTATCCAGGAGATATGAGGCGTGCCAATGCTCTTGTTGCCCGTTTCCGCAAGGTCCTTTATGAGGGCCACTCTGTCTTACTATACAACTTACTGATGAAGGTACAATGTTGTTATTTTACTATTTTAGTTTTAAGCAAGTCACTATTGTAACTACATAATCTTTTGAACTGAACATACTCCAGGGGTACATTAAGAGCAACTTCCCTCTCGGAGCGTTGACTGTTAAAGATGAGATATTGCGTCAAGGGTTGAAGCCTGATAGATTGACCTACAATACCATCATTTCTGCCTGTGTAAAATCAGCAGAGATTGATAAAGCTATCCGATTTCTTGAAGATATGAAGGTGTCACACAAGTGTTGGAAAGGCCAGTTTTAGCCACAAAATTGTTTTGGTATACAAATGGTTGCATCATGTAACAAAAATGAATTGATTATATTACAATGCAGGAAGAAGCTATTAAGGAAAGTAACCCTGAACTCCTTCCAGACGCTGTTACCTACACAACATTACTTAAGGTGTGCTGCCTGCTAGTGCCCAGCAGTTAGTGATAGCAATTGCTGGCTTCTGGCTACACTCCTTTCATTTTACATTATTAAGCAGTGATATTGTAGTGCTCTTGCACTGAATTTTTAGATAATAGTAGAGGCTACACTCTTCTTTTGTTGATAACTCGACATGATCAGAAAATGACATTTAAGTGATTGTTACACAACATTCTTTTTTGCTCATGAGATCATAATTGTCGAAAAAGAAGACCACATTGCCTTCTGAAAAATAAAAAATGTGATACAGCCTTAAAATTGAGAAACATAATTGGATTTCTGAAGGATGCCTTTTAGACCTCTTGAACAAGTAGTTTGATCACTGTTGTGTTTGCTATCATTTTTGGTTACTTAACTTTACAAATCAACATTCTGCAGGGTTTAGGAAATAACCAGGACCTTTATTCAGTTTTGAATATCGTTGTGGAGATGAAATCTTCATTAATATCACTCGACAGGACTGCATACACTGCTATGATAGATGCCTTGCTAGCTTGTGGATCCATTGATGGTAAGCTCTGTATCATCTTTTTAGTGGCACAATTTTCACACCAACACTACAGTAAATTTCCCTAAAAAACACAAAGAATTTGCATGTTGAACATCGGTGTCTGACTAATAACTAACTGTAACATAGCACCCACTTTTCATCCGCACATTTGATTTATTTTCCAATTGACTCTTCTTTGCAGTGTTTCACCATTTAGTTTTCCTTTGATGCTAACAATTGGCCTAGCACATTCTTATTTTTACCCTTCTATATCCCAGATGTCCAAGCAGCGTATCCAATCTAAGTATCTAAAATGTTGAAATTTTTCTTGGTCTGTTGTGTTTGCACAAATATTTATAATTGCTTCACCGATGTTATCTACATCTTAAATCATCACATGCAGCGTCTAAAACTTGCACCAAAATCATTTTCTGAAGCATAGACAACTTGTTAGTGTGGTTGGCAAAACATCTTATAACCTTTTTTTTTTTTTTTAAATGCAGGAGAGCTGCGTTTCATTGTATTGTAGAGATGAACAATAGTTGGGGGGGGGGGGGGGGGGTGGTCGGTCCCTAATATGGTCCTCACTCATACGGGGACCAGATATGAGTGAGGCGATTACACATGCACAAGGTTTAAGCACATAGTGAACAGCACAACTCGAAATTAGCTAAATGGATCTAGTCTGCAACAGTAACATCTTATAATTTGGAATAGAGGGAGTATATGATATAAAAGAAATGAATGGTCAAAGTGTAATTTAGAATACTGCCACATCAGAAGATAAACTGGATCGGAGGGAATACAGACTAACTTATGTGTACTTCCATCTTAGTGTCTAAACTCTTTGTCCTTGTTTAAGTGAATATAAATGTGTATGAGGCAACCAAATCACCTTGAGAAAGTCTTTTAGATCATGGATTGTGAGAGTGAAAGCTGTTCTATAGACAAAATCCTCTTGTTTATGATATGTGTACTGCATTTCTGTACTGATATACTTTGGACCTTTTTGGTGGTTATTATCGTAGGAGCCCTTTGCATTTTTGGTGATATAATAAAGCATGCTGGCAAGAACAAAGATTTGAGACCTAAACCTCATCTTTATCTTTCGATTATGAGAGCTTTTGCTACCAGAGGTGATGTTGATATGGTCATGAGATTGAACAAGCGCATGTGGCCGGATTCAGTTGGATCGATTAGCCGTGCAGCCAAAGAAGAGGCACATGAGCTATTAATGGAAGCTGCTATAAATAATAATCAGGTAGAAGAGTTTTATGAAATTAGCTGTCTGGCAATGTGATTTTGGATTCATTACATATGCAATACCTTGGTTCCTTGGGTTTTAGTTTTACTAAATTTGACTAGGATAACCTAAACTGCAAGTCCTACAGAATCGAGATGCATATTAGGTGTTTTTTTTTTAATAATAACACTCAAAAGAGTGTCTCATATCTGATTTATATTGAGGAAAACAAAGACTAGTACAGAAGATGGACAATGAGACATAAAACGACCTCTAAAAATAAGAGTACATCGGAAATTACATGGGTCACCTGTTAAGGATGCATGGAAATGTCTGCTATTAATGTATTATATTTACTGTTGTAGGTAGAGTTCTTTTGCAAGGAGGGAAATTATCACTAAGCACTTCCAACACAGTGTATTTTTCAAGTGGTATCGATTAGTAAATTATTCACTGTCTAGCTTGTATGAAGAAATGAGAATGTATAAATTACTTTGTTAAAGTGTTTTCGCTATAGGTCCAAGAGGTTTCATTGTGCCACTAATATGTTTCCCCATTTGTCATATGGCAATAGATGGATGCAATTCAGTGTACAGTTCTATGATTTCTGAATTTTATGATCTTATGAAGCTTAGTATCACTATGAGGTAAACAATCTTGGGGAACTAAGGGTTGTTGAAAGGACATGTTTGTTCCCGTGTTCAGTTAACCAGATTTAACCATATTACCAGATTCAAGGTAGCTCGCCATGTTCATGATTATGCTTATCTATCTAGAATCTAGATAATTGTACCCCTGAATGTTAACTCTGCTCAGTCTTAACATTTTCAATTTTTCAATACATCGTGTCCCTATGTACTTACAGCTCCCAGATTAATGTTTCAGATAGATTTGGCCAGAGGGCTTCTAAGACAAATAGTGAACGAGAAGGAATGCTTCTCTTGGACAAGTAGAGTAGGTCTGGTATGTTTCTTCTCCTAGGATTTTATTTCTTAAAATAGTAGTTACTGTATATGCTTCATTCATAGAGCAGAACCAGAGCCTCTTTCATTTGTCATTTTGTTAACAGTGTAGATTCTCTGACATGTTTTGCCACCTTAAATTCTCTCTATTCCTCTACCACTCCTTTATCTATTGCTTCATCTAACAATGATACTTGAATGAAATAGCTATGAAGCATTTCTTTAGTGTTACTATATGCAATGTTAGTTTTGTGACATGAACTTATATGCGATTAATGTCATTCCAACCTTGGCCATGGTTCAACTCGAATTCAAGCATGGCTTTGCGCCTTTGCCTTGTTGCAAAAGTTACTTCCCACAATTAGTGAATGGATAGATTTGAGCTTCTGTACTTCATGTCTCTAACTGTTCTATTTGCTAATTTTTTTTGAAAGTTATTTGACCATATTAACTGAAATAAGAGGCAGTTATCCCTACTTTAGTATTGACTTGACCGCTTCAAAAATTAGATTGTCCAGTCTGGCCACTATCGTAAAGTTTATAAATTCCTTATTTTGCTAAGTTGTTGATTGGCTAGCACTTTCCTAGCATCTTTATGCATGATTCATAGCATCACTCAGGTGAACTTTATAACTCTAAGATAGCTTAGAACTTCATATTGGTATGAATATCAAGGCACCAGCCATAGCAATACATCAGTTATGGGTTTTGACTTGATCACTCCTGCCTAAAAATCTTCCGTCTCATTACTTCATACTTAGGGCCTTTTCGGATACACTCCAATCCACCCCAATCCATATGGGCTGGGAGGGATTGAGGTAGGAAGTGAACTAATTTTCCTCCCAAACAAGCCCTTATGTGGTGTGGAACATCATGTCCTAGCTTATTATGTGGGCAAGACTGAATTTTCCAGCTTATAGCCATTTAAATGTAACTATTCTGCCAAATCTGTGAACTGTATTTGTCTGGTTACTTTTGTTTCTTATGTAATGCCAGCCTGGCTCTGAAATACATGACAGACATGTAGTACGGAGTAGTTGCCAATAGCTAATGTGGCAGTTCTCATGCATTGAAATGTATGGAATACTAAAATTGTATTGTTGCATGTAATTGTGTATCTGAATGCAATAAATTGGAAACTTTAACTCAGTAGACCAATGTCAGAATAGGAGCATATGACATATGTACATTAATTATTTATTCACGGCCACTTTTACAAATTTAAATGTATAAAAATGAAAGGAGTAATGTGTTAAGTTAGTTTCTTTGCTGTTGTTAAAGGTCGCAATTAAAGTTGAAAGCTTATCTGGGTTCACCAACTCTCTTCTAAGGCCTCACATTTTTCCACAGGTAGGACATTTTTATATTGTATCTCTTTCTCTGCTTTACTCTGTTTGTTCAAATCTGAAGTCCTGTCCATTGAAATTGTAGATTATCTTGAATGATCCAGTTGAGAAGTATATGGTTCCATTTCAAGAATCTCGACCATTACCTGCTGACTTAATCTTGCGGAAGGCTGTGATGCGATTCATGAAAGATCGTGCAGTTCCTCTTGTCGATGATTGGGGAGGTTGTGTTGGCATCGTTCACCGTGACGATTGTACCAAGGTACGCTGTGCTGTCTCCTTCATTCCGCGTCAGCAACACATGGTTGATCCTTGTACGCAAAGCTAATGAAGCTAATGAAAAGGTCGGCACTGGTTTCAGCAGCAGTGATAGATTCCTTTTTTGCCACGTCGGTTTCTTAATGATTTTGGGAAAGCTACCTATGTCTACAAAAAAAAAAAAAAAAAAGAGAGAGAGAGAGAGAGAGAGAGAGAGAGACTAAATACTTTTATCAAGAGAACATGATCTTTCGTGGAACTATGGTTAACTAGGGTGATATTTACATTTTCCTATACAATGAAAGAGTAGAAATGCACAATGAGGGACTGGAAGTGCTTTCCACCACTGTATAACATCATGACAGTAATTGAGTTTCTTGTGATTCTGGACTTCATTTTCTCTTTTTTTTTTTTTTCCAGCTGGATGCACCTCTTCTCTCAATGTCTAGAGGGCCACCTTTGTGCGTGCCTACTTCAACCACCGTGGAGCATGTCATTGATCTCCTCCTCAGAGAGAAGTCTGAGATGGTGGTCGTGGTGAAGAATGGTAACATGTACGAAGGAAGCTACACATCGAGCTCAAGACCCTTGGGCGTTTTCTCCCTCTCCATGCTATGGAGCTTCACCGGTGATTACTCGTCGGAATCAGATATCCCCGACCCAGGCATCTCCTGGGCAACAAAACCCAAACAAGACGCCTGAGGCTTGCAATCGCGGCTGATTCTGCAGCTAGTTGGGTGTCTTTTACTCATCAGCTTATAGCAACTCCACATCGTGATGCCGAGCAAACTAGTCATGTAATGGTCCTCCAGTTGGACAAGGAGAGCGGAAAGGTTTTGTCAAAGGAAGCCGCTAGGCTAATCCTGACCTGCTAGTCATGATATTTTCTGATGCACAGAGCAAAAGTGACACTGGACCGGAGATTCCCGCCCTGACTTCGGGTGAGGCGCCAGCGCCACCGCGCAGGGATGATGGTCCTGGGTCCTGACCGGTTTGGTGGCATGTGGCATCATATGATCATATCCCTGCTCTCACGGTCTCGCTCTCACCAGGCTGCAGTCTAGGGGGTGGCATTGCCTTTGCATCTGCCCTTCCGATCAGTCTTTATCTGGTCCTGGGCTCCTCGCTGCCGGGACCGAAAAAGGTACTGTAGGAGATAATTGGTCATTTGCTCCCTGCTAAGATGTTCACTGATCAGTAGTATTGCTGCTGCCTGCTGCTGGGAATGGGATCCAGAGGATGGATCCTCCTGCTATCGTGAACAGTTGTTCTGTGACCTTCCGTATGGATGGCTGATAGGTGTGGACACCTCATGTCATAGGACCATGGCTAGCTTTTCTCTGCCTCCTGGGAGGTGCATGTGCAGTACGCATTGGGAAAGACGGCTTAGGTTTCCATTCGATGTCTGGAGAGATCTTAGCAGCCGGTTAGCCCGTGTGAGATCAGGCCCGGGTGTGGCAGTCTGTGTGGGTAGCTAGGGTGCGGCAGTCTGGGTGGGTAGCTAAGGCCTTGTTTAGTTCCCCCAATTTGGGGCTTGCCAATTTGATAGTGGGCACTGTAGCGCACTGTAGCATTTCGTTTGTATTTGTGAAATATTATCCAAACATTGATTAATTAGGCTCAAAAGATTCGTCTCGCAAAGTACAACTAAACTGTGTAATTAGTTTTTAATTTCATCTAAATTTAGTCTACGACGTGTCTTACATTTTGATGTGATGGGGAATCTTTTACTGTGCCAAATTGGCAACCACCAATTTGGTGGAACTAAACAAGGGCTTAGGTGCTTCTGCCTCCAGTTCCAGCTGCAGCCTAATAGCGAAGCACGCTGCTCCTAATACAACCGGCTAGGAGTACAATGCAAGCGCATTTATCCTCTATGGTCCAGCAAAAAAAAAAAAGATGTCACAAGTCGCAAGTGCGGCTTTCCCAAGTGGGCTGTCCTTGCGGCCGGCTCCCAGCAGCGCTTGCAGCCTTGTCCCGGCGGCCAGCGCAGTGCAGTGCCGCGCGCTAGCCTCCTCAGAGAGTTTGTTATATTAGCAGGTCCTGCATGCTTTGAATCATCCGATCCGTGTTATTATTGGTTGGTGTCACTGCCGGGCTTGCGCTGCTGCGCGCGGTCGGCCGGCGGCAGTGACTGGTGGCTATCGTACTCGATCGGTGGCCCGGCGGCCGGGCGGTTGCTGCCTGAAAGCATGGAATAATAACTGGTTCATCGTGGGTTGGGTCCCATTGGTGATGCATCTCCTGCATGTTTGATAACATGGGTGTAGGTACTAGGTTCTTCAATCCCATGGCACATGTACGTCTTCTCTTTATTAGGAGAGGCTTCCTGCCCTAGAGAACCCACCCATGTGTACTTAATCCGTGACGCAGGTAGTGAGGCAACCATGCCTGCATGCATCTCTCACCTCGCCGTCCGTATACGTAGTAGCTGCCCTCTGACCATATTATACATTGGCACTCTGGCCATATTATACAGTGGCACATGAGCTCCCCGCAGGCGATTGGCTCGTACTCTAGGTCGGGCCAGCTAGCGGCCTCCTTGGTTGCCAGCTGATTTGCGGCTATCAATCGACGGGTAGATCGCGGTGGCCACCTACCCATAACCTCTCTCGGGAGTATTTACATGGTGCATAACTGCATATATGCTGCTCGCGATCACGATCTATGTGTCGGCAGGTAAAGAGATCAGTGTTAGTGAGAAATTACATATATACTTCATGCATAAATTCGTAGTAAGAGTGCCCACACAGGGTATCGACGCCACGCATGAGCGCTCGGATCGACGCCGCGGTGCGCAAGATTGAATGGTTAGTACGTGAGTAATCCTTTTTGTTTCCAAACCGAGGGTGACGGAGCGTGTTTAAAATCTTGTGGCCAACCCCGAAAAATTTGTTAAAACTCTTTTCTACTTAAATACAATGATGCGCAAATCTTTTGCGTATTCGAGGAAAAAAAGAGTGCCCACACAGTTATCCGAAGAGACTGTTTCCAATGCCTTTTTTTTTTCTAGTTTTCCTGTGCTTGATTTCGCCATTAGTTTATGTTTGTGCCCGCATGTACCACTTGGAGCATGTATCAAAAAGATGGACCTTGCTATGGTTCTATGATCACCTCGATCTGTTTCAAAAAGAGACTTATCACTTGACTTTGTTCCTACTAAATACGAACATGAGCGAGAAAACAAGTTGACAAGTTGGAGATATGTCATTCCCTTGGAAGGGTGATCATAATGCCAATGGAGGACATTGCTTAGTCAATTGATCAAGGGTGTGCAAGGTGGCTAGACCTCTCGAAGTTCGAGAGGGCTTTGCAACTACGATGTGGGCCCACATCAAAGCATAGTCAGCAACTACGTTAATGCAGGGAGCAAGGTTTGTTTGGACTTGGATGACACTTTGATCGAAGCCAAGTTTACAGTTTGTTATATATGAAAATACCATTTTTCATGAGTTTTAGGGTCAAGATTAGAATGATGATATATCCGGTGTTTTCCTGATGAGTTAGGGACGGGGACCGTGATCTCACCTTGCCTGCTTGCAAATAAATTTGAAGGTCGCTTGTGACTTTGTGACTGATCGTATCCATCGGCGCGCCAAGCAGCCGGCAGTGCGGCCTTCAGTCCCACAGCTACGAGGCAGCGCGGGTGCATGCATGCATGCGCGCCCAGACCGAGAGCAGCTGAGCAGCTGCTGGGTACGTCAAGTGTTTGGTGGCATCCCCTCTCGCGTGAGACAGCCTTTGTGTCTGCCCGGTCCCCGTGTACGTGGTCCAGCCTTAATTGATCTGAGCCTCGCGGTCGGCCGGCCCGGGACCGAGAACTACAGTGTCGAGAAAAGGCGTGGGTCTGCAAACATGCATAGTAAACAGTTGTGGGGGAGTACTGCGCTGCTGGCATTGTGGCAATATGACATCCTGTCCGCGCGCACGCAGTCGTTGCTTTAGACCTAGCAGTAGTAGTAGTAGCTATAGTTTGTTCACATATGGAAGCACTTGGTTTGGATTCGTTTGCATTGCAAGTGTGCAGCTTGGGTGGAGGCACCCCGACTTACAGGCGCTGAACAGCATCGTAGTGCTATATATTAAGCTCAAGTTCAAGTGCAAAGTGTGCTAGCCACTTGCTCAAGTGTCCTTGATCAGCGCCAGCAGGTCGCCAGGCCGGTTCCCAGCTCCGGTCCCGGCGGGGGTCGGGCGCGCGACGAACTCGACTGCCGCCCTCGTGTCCATGCATGCTGCGGGGTGTACGTCAGTGGCAGTGGCACGGCAGCATCAGACGCGCTCGATCCCACGGCTCGCCCAGCCGAGCGGATCGCGGGCCGGCCATCATATCGTCTCACATGCATGCAGACTGATCACAGTCGTCCCCGGCCCGCAGCCGCACTGGGGCTCATCAGTCGTACGCGTGTACCGGATGGCTCGGTGCCCGGTGGTCGCTGCGTGCGTCGGTGCGTGCAGAAACGAATATAGCACAAGTGCAGTGTACGTAGCCCAAATCATATTTACACGTACTGTACGCAAAGAATCCTAGATAGTACCTCTTACATAAGTAGTAGGGTTTAAGGTTAGAGTTTAGACTGACTGGATCTGGGAAACTGCTCCTTTGAGTGCTCCTTTGAGGAAAGGACGTAGTACTTACCTGGGAAAACTTGCAAAGCTATCATATCATGCATGACTGCGCGCGCGCATGCATGGCTTCCTCTGCACCAATCAGGGCGCGGATCATTGTCGCGGCGGCCGTGCAGGAGTATAGTAGTATGGTCCAATGCACATGCACCAAAGCATGCATGGAATAGGAGGCCGTACCTGTGAGAACCGGTGCATGCAGTACGTAGTGCATGCAGGCAGGCCTTTATCTGCACCAATGGATGAATGGATTTGTGATTTTCATATTTCACGGCAGATATATACTACTGTAGTTTGTACTACAGCACTATGATACTGGCCGGCTCGTCTCGTACTCGCTCGGTGCGGACTTACACAGTGCCAGAGTGCGTGGCCTCTGGCCTCTCTTGAAGGCCGGGCACGGCCAGGGCGCCCACTGATGGTTTCTGCTGCTGCATGTGCTATATGTCGATGCACGTTTTGTATATGTCGATGCACGTTTTGTACTATGCCTAGCTTTTTTTTCGCACCAATCGATGTACTCCGTATATCTTTTTTCTGCACCAATGAATGGGTCGATCCGTGTACAGTGCGGCGAACCGGTGACGAACCAATGGAAGGGGAAGCTGGCGAAAGAACTAATGCGGCTACTGTGCCTGTTTGCTGTGGGTTTTAGGCCTTGTTTAGATACCAAAGTTGGTATCCAAATTCTGCATAGTAAACGTCACGTCACACTGTAGCAATTTTGTTTTTATTTGGTAATAATTGTCCAAACATTGATTAATTAGGCTTAAAATGTTCGTCTCGCAAAGTACAATGAAACTGTGTAATTAGTTTTTTATTTCATCCATATTTAGTACTCCATACATGTGCCAACATTTCGATGTGACAGGGAATAGGAATTCTGCATAGTGGAATTTGGGAGTGAAATCTGGAATGTAAACAAGGCCTTAGCGGCTCAGGTTGGGTGGATACTGTACATACGGCTTGCAGCACGTACTACGGCTCATTTATTTGAGAACCATCTATCTACTATAATCACTGGACCACACTTACAAATCCGAGCACCGCTCACGCGCTGTTCACTCCGCTGCGCAGAGAAGTGCTCAAAAGTAAAAACACAGTTAACTGTGTCGTCGTCACGGTGCTGTTTAGCGCGTACTACGGTCCAATCGTTGCCTCCAATTGTCGTGTGTACTACGTATAGTACGTACTGTGTTACTTATGCACTGTCATGTACTCCTCCACTACTTAAACACTTTAATTTAAACCGTCCATATATATATATGTGTCAAGAAAAAAAAATATATGTGTGTCAAGATGTACTATATACATCATATTAGTACGTCGTCGGTACGAGACCCCTGCACGTTGTGCTTCGTGTATACACGCGTTCAGTTCACCAACTGGCAACTGTGCATTGCGCGCGGTGCTATCAGTTCAGCAGCTCGCACACGTACGTGTCGTTGCGCCGGCAGCAGATCGATGCGTCCATATGCGTGCGTGCACTGCATGTGTGCCGACCGAGAGAGCGTGCAGGCTGCTACTGCAGCATGCAGGCCGCCGGCCGGGCGCCGCGCACCCGATCGATTGATCGAGACATCGAGTGCATGCCCCTGCCGACGCAGGTACTGCCCGCCGCGCGCCCTTGTAACTTTGCGGTCAGCCGGCCGGTAGCACGCCCTACGTGCTGCCCTAGTGATGACCGTCATCATAGAGTTCACGGATACAGCTATACCGGCGGACGACGATTGGCCGCGCCCGGGCCGCTGGTCGCCGGCATTCCTGCTCGCTCTGATTTGCGCCGCTAGTCAGTCTTTCCAGGTTACCCCCTCTCCTCCGCGCGTCAGTCTAGAGTGAGGGGCAACATATAGGGCCACTTGACTCAGCTAGCGAGGAGGCTGCTGGGCGCTGTCGAGCGAGCCCCGGCCCGCTGCAGGCTGCCCCTATGAGTCTTTGACACGTCACGCGTCGTCTGCTCCGCGCGCAGCAGCCGACAGCTGCAGCCATACGTGTCCTCACATGCAGGGAGCAGTTCTCCCAGAAATATGCTCTCTCTCCCTCCATCGTTTTGACTAGCAATAACATGTAAAATAAAACAAAACATGTACTCCTATACCTGATGAAGTTTGGAGAAGTTTATATTATTGTAAAATTGTTTATATCATATTGATTTCACTGAAATGCTTGGCGATTTATAAAATTTAGGTATGATGATAGTCACACTACTGGAAACTAAACATTTCCTATTGGTATAAAACCGTCACGGAAATCATAAATACCAACATGAAAATTAGAAAGCTAGGTAAAAATGTTTTGAGTTACGATAAACTTAGATAGAGTTATATTACAGAGTACTAGATTGGAGGAAGCATGTGGTCTAGGAGTAGAGGAAGGCATTGTTCTATCCGTTTTTTCATTGTATTATATATACTCCTCTCCCCTTCCAAGTTATAAGAATTTTTTAGATACATAGTTTTTGCTATACATTTAGGTGTACACCATGTTTCTGCGGCTGATAAGCCGGCTGATACCGATTTGTTATGAGAGAGAAACACTTACCAAGGCTGATAAGTTCAAACGATCGATCGGAATGACAATAAGAGAAGTGCTCCCACATTCATTGGACCACTATGAACGTAGTACATTACGTAGTAGTAGCAAATTAACAAGCATTGCCATCTGGCTAGTGCCAGTCTCTCATCAGCCTAGAAACACAGATCCATGCATTGTATTAGAAGACACAGCAATGGAGTAAGTATAGCGAGAAGGGAGCTAAAACTCATGTAGGTGTAGCCTTCTCAGTGCCTTCAACTTCAACAATATAATGTCGATCGTGTTGTATATCATTATGGAAAATGATTTGAACTTAGACAGTTCACTACAAGAAATGGTGCTTTACATGACGAATTAGAATGACGTTATAAGAAATCGTCATGGTACAACCCAAAGCCCACTATAAGCCCACCACAAGTCAAACCCTAGCCTCACTCCCTCTCTCCCTACCCCTCAGCCGCCCCCACCTTTCCCCTAAAAAAAAAAAAAAACAGCCGCCCCTCACCCTCTCTCTTTCTTCCTCCCGCGACAGAACATCGGCGGCGGCTCCCTCCGGCGCGGGCCCTTCCGGCGGCGGCTCCCTCCGGCGCGCTCCTTCCGGCGCACCCCTTCCGACGGCGCCCCTTCCGGCGGCGGCCCCTCCGGCGCGGCCCCTTCCGACGGCGGCTGCCTCTGGCGGCGGCCCCTCCAGCGCCCCCCCTTTCAGCGTGGTGCCCCTTCCAGCGTGGTGCCCCCTCCGCCCCCTGAGCCTGTGATCTGAATAAGGTTCGTTCCCCTCTCTCATGTGTCAATTCGCGTATATCTTCCTGTGCTCACGATGTAACCTGCAGTTCCTGTGCTCACGAAGGCCTGTGATCTGAATATTGCTCCATTCACGATGTAACCATTGTTTAGATTGCTTTTCTCATCCTAACTGTCAACTTGTACTAATCTGCTCCTGTTAATTTGTTTGCGTCACTTGTCATTCTAGCTAGTATTTTTACTAATACTCAAAACGTTTTTCAGGCTGTACTTCAGAGATCTTGTCAAAGCCCATTTCAGCCGCTGATGAAGTGTCAGGTATGTAAAGGTCACTTTTGCATCTAATGTAGAATGGAGCAATATATGTCCCAATTTATTTTGTCTGCAGTTTTTGTGCATTGTACTTACAGAAAAAATCTTGACTCCATTTTTGCAGTCTGGCTAAAACTTATGACAAGTTACATGACCGTGAAGAGATGAGAAAGAATCAAGTAGGGTGCTAAGTTAGGTTTACTATAAGTGAAGATACATGTATGGTGGTATGACATAGTGCTGCTGCAACTGCACGCATTTGTTGGGATCCATTCTTTGTTGTAGTGTAATGTGTAGCTGGATGGAAACGTAGAAATTGTATTGGGCTTTATGTGATTATATAATGAATGATGTTATTATATAATATGTTGGGCTTTATGTGATTTCTATATGTACGTATGGCAACTTAAATCTATATGGAGAACTGGTTATGACGATCAATTTTGTCACACGCTGTTGGGCCCAAGCCTGGGCCATGTGGGCTTCCAGGGGTTCCATGACGAACATAAATGCCATTCTGTGACGGTCCAATGCAGTCCAGCAAATGTATGACGTGAGATCCATGACCATTTTGTTAATCGTCATGCTAAGTTAACTGTGACGTATTTTCGACTGTTTGTGACCAAATCAACCGTCATGTAAAGCACCATTCCTTGTAGTGGTTGGACCAGAATATTATTGGTAGGTACTTAGATTGTGGCAGGAGGGAGGGAGGGAGGGAGAGAGAGAGAGAGAGAGAGAGAGAGAGAGAGAGAGGTGTCAATGATGGCCAAATCAAATCCTCTTGGTCTGGACCATTGCGATGGACAGCAGCTTTACCAAAATCTGTCCGTTTTTATTAAGGGGTGAAATCGTTGGCTTGTCCATTCGATCGATTCAGTTCTCATTGATTGCTATATCTGAGCTAGTACGGACTGTCACAGCTAGCGTCACGCTTCACGACAAACTTCTCTTCAGCTTTCATCGCACGCGCGTAATTTTTCTTTCCATATCTTGTGTAGTTGTGTGTGCTGGCTCTGCCTACCGTCCCCAGCTCGATCTGCGTGATCCGATCCAGCCACAGCAGTGTTGGTCATCAGGACAGTTCACTGAACTCGAGCTTTCTCCAAGACAGGCAACCTCATGTCATTGAGAGGCACATATATGTTGATTTTGTTGAGCTTTCACATCCTGTAAGTTTTCTGAAAACAGAAACACACTCACCGGATAGTACATGTGTCGTTTTTCTAGAGTGATATATACTTGTCTGGTCGATCAGTCGATCTGGAGGTTGTGAATGATGGTGTGCGTGTGTGAAACTGTTAATATATATGCTCACCAGTACTGCTCGCAGCTTCTGTTTTCTGAAGCCTGAAACAGAGACTTCTCTACAGTAAAAAGAATCTAACAAAGATATCCAGTAAAAGCACGTGAAAAATTGGGGGCATCTAACAAAGATATGGCAACTACTACGATCTGGAGGTACTTCTGTGTGTTCTCTGGAGAACCACCACTTATATATCCGCAAGATTTAATTTACCATGCATACATATACACACATATGGATAGTGGCGAGCGCATGATTTTAAAGGTGGGTATTCAAAATATAATAGGATATAAATTTATTTTGGACAAAACCTAATATTTGACATGTACAACACTACATAGATATAATTGCATGACGTATAGCAACGTTTTCGAACTGAATTCTTCACATATTATTCGTTTACTTATTTCTTTTTTCATTACATGTACATACATATAAATTATATGTATAATTTTGTTTGTGAGAAAATTTGGGTATTCAGATGAATACCCATGCTATAAGCTAGGCCCGCCCCTGCATATGGAGCTCTAAAAAGCCTTTGCCGAGGGCAAAGCCTTCTTTGCCGAGTGTATCGGGTTCTCGGCAAAGGACTAAAATCTAGTAGAGTGCCACTTGCTGAGTTTGCTCCATCCTTTAAACTTAGAGAGCATCCTCTTTTACGCAACATTTACCAATTACCATGCCCGAGCTAACATGATCTATATATGTCAAATTAATTATATTATTAACTGTTAGGGGTGTGACATATGTTATGAACCACTTTAGTAAAAGGGCCTAATTACTAGGCCTAAAGCCTCATTCATGAGTGTTTAGGATCTGATTGTAATTTTTAGAGATCCATTTGTAATTATGATTGAACTCCACCAAAGGAAAGAACAAGAACATCCACCTCCCATATAAAAGAGAGGGCAAGGGCAAGGTGGAGGGGTACTATATTGGCCATTTTGTCAATTGCTTATTCTCTCACACTCTCCTCCCTTCTCTCTCCTATTCTGTCTAAAACCAACATTAGAAAAAAATGAAATTCTTTTGGTTAGAGTTACTCAACTAGCATTTATTATATATTCATAAGTTCATATTTATGGAGAGATAAAAAAGCATTTTATTCATGAGGTTTTTGATTATCACTCTCCAAACTTAAAAGGAATAATGAACAACATCAATTATATGTTTACAAGGTTAGGCTAATAATCTCTTTAAGTTATTATGTTTATTGTCTATCTATTAATAGCATTATAACTCCACTAAAATATATTTGAACATTAGGCCAGTTAATCTCCGCAAGAGTTTCCATTTTCTCATAATATTTATCCTTTAGGGAAAATATATTTTTTAGATGGTAGTCAAGAATTTTTTCATTGTATTCTTGCAAGTTCATTTGGGACATCTAAAATAAGTTCTAGATTGATTATTTGTTGTCTTTTACACAAAATATTACATAATGAAAGATTGATCTAATGTAACATGAAATAAAGAAATGCTTTCATTTATATTAGGAAGTATGTCATACCAAATATCAAGCCCCTTTTCACCTAATAATAAAAAAATGTTTGAATATTTTGCATGGTTATACTGGTACTTGTTCGTTGTTTTAATATATGACATTCTTTTGTTTAGTTAGTACTAGCTATTTAGAAATACATATGTATATGTATTCATGATAGTGGTAGTGGGTCACTCGTCTAGTGATGATGATTATGCTCGACTTCTCTTTTGATTATTGGCAATGCTAACATTGGTAGATTCATTCATAACTCCTAAACACACGTGTGTGGGAGAGATCTGTATGTTTTCCTTCTCCACACACCATAGACAATTTCTAATTTGAACTTATAAGATAATATATGTTCCTCGCCTAGGTTAGAACAAGCTAGATCGGTAAGATAGCATCTAAAAGATGGTACATATATAATGAATGGACAATCATACTTTAATTTTAATTTGATCATGCGTGGTAAGATTGGTTGCTCGTGAAAATAAGATTAAACCATTGTTCTCACACTTTCTCTCCTAGCATTGGATATCTGTTGTTTAGAGTATTGTAGTTTTCACTATATACCATAATACTATGAATAGATGGCATACTCCAAGTAGTCGTTAATGGAAAAAAAGACATATATATTCAAGAAATGACTAAAATGGAAGTACCAAAATTGATCCAACCCTTAATTCTCAGTACTATAAATTATAATTGGCAACACAAATGAGTCAATAAAAAAATCGATATACAAGCAGAGTTCAAATCACTTAGGATGGAGCTGTAGTTTTGAAACCACATCATCTTTCCTTTGTATTCTCTTATTTAGTTCTCCATGTTGACAAACCAAACCTTTTGATGATGTATAATATTAAACAAATATATATATGTATGAGAGGTTGGGTTTGTTAGATCTTGTTGATATATTATGAAGAATCATTGATAATAGTTGGTATTTTCATACTTCACCTAAATTAATGATACTTTCTCCATTCCAAAAGGCTTAAATCCTAGAAAAATTCAGAGAGATTAGCATCACCATGGTACCCTATTAATTAAAGGTGTTTTTCCTAAAAATAGTTGTCACCCAGGCAATTTTCCACAACTATAGCTTGTATACTCACATAGTTATGGAGCCACATGAAACATATAGATATATTAGTTTCCATTCTTGAGTTTAGTTAGTGCTCTGAATTAATGTGGATGGACCTGTTGCATGTTTGTGACATGCAGAAAAAAATTCAATGTGTCAATTAATTAACAAGGTTGAAGGAGGTTCAGTATATAATCTTATTGTATATACTAGACATTCAGTTTTGAGTGGGACTATTTATACTAGCATAGAAAAAAGAAATGACTTACATACTACTTGCCTTTTGTAAGAAGACTGATATAGAGAAATAACATGGAGTATGATATGAAAAAGTTTCAGCAAATTTACATGCAGCAGTTGTCAAATTCATCAACTGAATTAATTACATGGGATGATAAGTCCTAATATTGGAGTGTATAGATTTCAATGTTCAGAGGATTTGGACCAATTGAATTTCACTTGATATGCCTATGGGATGCATAAGGTAAAGAAGGCAAGGTGTATGAGATGGGATTATCGTGAACCATGGAATTCTGTGTAGGATTTCAGAAGCACCCCCTCCCCCTCCCCCGAAATTCAGTTTTTGCAAATTCAGTATGGCTTAACACTAAAAGGGAATATGCATTAAATGGAGTCAATTGATAGTTGTGCCTTCCAAGCAACTCACGAGGAGAAAAAAAGCATCACTAGAATCCTAGGAAGTTCAGTTCTTATGGGATACAAACAATTCAATAATGAGGATCCTGAAAAGTTATATCATTGTGAACCAACTATATATATATATTGTACAATAGATACCTGTACTAGTGCACTTGCCACAGTTCTAGCTAGTTGACAACCAATTTTTTTTTCGATAAAGGAAATTCAATATCCGGCCTCTACATCCGGGGATGTACACAACCAAAGTTGACAACCAGATATACGGAAATCAGAATAATCTGGGGCACACGAGAACGAAGGGACATATCAAGCAGACAAGCAGACTCATATATAGACGAGTTGAAGCATTACAAAACTGAACAAAGTTTGACATGGCATGTGCACGATTTAGAATCACTTGAAAAGGATCCAAACATTGCGGCAAAACTCATGCGCCCTTTGGAAAATAATAAAGCGATCGAGAGCTAGCAAAAGCTAAAGAAAACTGCGCACAAAGAGGACTCAAGGAACAACCGAAGAGCACACCAAATACCACGCCCTTTTGGATAGCAGGATGGACCGACAATAGTTCTTCCCGATTAGTTCCATCATCAGATCGAAGAATATAACTGCACAACGTACAACATGAGGAAGTGCTGGATCCAGCACTATCACAGAGATACCATACGCACTCGAAACAGATGATTGCACTCATCATGCTGATCGAATATTATCTAAGCAAACAACGGGGCGAATATATTAAAGGTGGATGAGGAAGAGGAACCAATCAAAGCCTGAGGGAGAGGTCCAGCTCCTCGGCGCGCTCGACGCCGTAGCCGTACTCCGACGACCTCTTCTTGTTGCTCGACGGGGCAGGCGCAGGAGCGACATCATGAGCAGGAGCCTTCTGCTCGTCCATCCTTGTTGCAACGACGACGACTCCAGAACCCGCGGTGCCTTGTGGCCTGGCGGGGGCATCGCGAGAGCCCATAGCGGCGGCGTCCCGGGCGCCCGAGGCGCTGGCCGCCGCCCCGTGCGCGCGCAGGGCGGCGGCGATCTCCCTCCGGCGCTTGGCCAGGCTGCGCTCGTACTTGTGCGCGTTCTGGTGGCCGCCGAGCGCCTGCGAGCTGAAGAACTTGCGGTCGCAGTACATGCAGATGAAGTAGCCCGGCGGCTCCGGCGAGACCGAGGGGTGGAAGAGGGTGAGCTCAAGGCTAAGCTCCTGCTCCATTACACGGCCGGTAGCTAGTAGCACTGTCTGTGATAGGGGTGTCTGTGGGAGAGAGAGGGGGCGCTAGACACTAGGGAGAACTTAATTTGCAACAGCAATCGTTATAGTAAGCGAGTTTAAATACAACTCCCAAACTTGTGTTGCATTGTTCCGTGAGATGAGGTTACGTACTGGAGATCTCAGTACAGCCAGTGGACGGGGCTCGCGCACGTTTCCGTTTGGTAGGTATATGTGGCAATAAGGAACGGGAGAAGAATCATCAGGTCAAGTTGCTTGCCGCTTGGGGCCTGCGCCCCGGACCCGGAGTGCACAAGAGTTCAGTTAGACAAAAACTTTAGGAAACTTGCATATCTTTCTTATGAGATACACATATACAGATAGATATGGGTCACACTCACAACGAACAAAGTGATAGGAAACACCAACCATTGTTCAGTTCTTTCAGATAAGAAAGCAAGCTGATTTTATTTGTATATAACAGTACTTTCAGACAACAAGCAAACTAACGTACACACGAATCCTCACTACGTTTTACCGATCGAGATGCATGCGTCACAGAGTGGCAGACAAACTGACAATACAAAGAACGGAATCACACAGCGAATATAAGATACCAGATGCACGCTTTCAGCCATATGTAGTGCTGGTCCATGGCTATATCGTCGCTTCTGGCTAGAGCTACCGGGTCTGCACACTTTCAGCTTGTTTTCTTTCCGTCTTCGATGCTCAGCCTGCACAATCCTGGCATCGATCTCTCCTATACTCGGATGGATGGTTCAAGCTCGTAACTTCCCTTCTCCTTATTGAAATACACATCGATCGTGTTCTCTAGAAAAACAGAAGATCCCATCCAGATGCAAGATAAAGGCCGGTAAGGCCCGGCGCCCCCACCACCGTACGTCCCCGGTGGGTAGCAAACGACAAGAGTGTTTCACTACAGCTTATATGTATGGCTTGGAGGCGAAACAAAGCAGCACATGCATGCGGCCGTCGCCGTCGCCTTCATTCGCCTTCGTGTACCAACGGTGTGTCCTCCAGGGTCCAGCGGGCAGCCCCGACCGGTGACCGGGGACCAGGTGGCGCTCTCGCCATCTCGCGGCCGGCCGGAGAGAGCATCGCCATTATTGTGTTGTGTCAGGCCGCAGTCGGCCGTACGACGGTGTCATTTGGTCCTACGGCGGCAGGGGATTGGTGTCGATCGATTATTTGTTCCTGCTGCATCTGCATGCCGTGTACGTAGAGCTAGAGCTGGCTGCGCGCGACTTCCAGTTCCAGCCGATGGTTGTCCCTACTTGTGGGCAGTCCGCACTCGGCTGGATCTCGCTATTTGGGCCTATCAAAATTCTGTTAGCTACAAAATTAGGTCTCTGTGGAACTTCGTTCTAAACCCGAACCATCCTCTCGATCCGCCGCTAGCTTATCTCTTTGACCGTGCGAATCATTCTCCCTCTCCTCCTCCTCGCACACTACCCTCTCCTTCTCCGCACACACTACCTTGCCCTTCCCGCGGCTGCACTCCGGCCTCCGTGCACTATATATATATGGTCCACTATCGTAGAAATGGCTAGTACACCTATAATAAAAGTTGACGTGCAAATGTCTAGACAACTTTAATTTTACCGAGTTACTGCTGTGTGAAACAACTTTTTTTAGAGTTTGAGGGCAGATGCCCTGTCATTGCATTGCAAGGACAAAAATTAACGGTTTACAGCATTCGTGGCGGGTTACGCCATACCCAACAAGTTCAGGAGCTCCTGCTCACAACCAACACAAAAACTCAAAGACCTGATACTAGGTAAGCCTGACACCAACTTAGACGAAAGTACAAAGCAGAACATAACAGTTCTAAGAGCCTTCCATTTTTCCTTCTTTTCTTCCTCTACCAACAGCAAGCATCGCCAGACGGTTTCTTCTTTTTCATGGAGCCCGAGCCTCCAGTCAGGCTGATCCCATCTTCCTCAGATCCATCCACTTCTTCACATTCCCCCAAGCTTTGCCTCCTGGCCTTCAGCGAGCTTTTCTTTCACTTCATCAGGGATCAGCAGGGACTTCTCATCATGAGCATGCTTGAACATGTATGCATCCCACTTGTCCTCCACTTGGTTCAGCCACCAATCCTGATTGGCCTTGTAGCTAAAACCTTGAGCTTCTTCACTTTGTTCACAAAGTTCTGTCTGTTCTTCTCTGGGCAGAGAATCACCCAAGCTTGGAGCATAATCACTATCCTCATTAGCAAGTCCTTCATACTCACCCAATGAGCACCCTGAAAATATAATGAGTTTCTTAATTTCCATAGCCCCCACAGGGCAGCAGCACAGATGCAGTTTTCAACTAAAAACTTTTTATCACTTAACCACATCTGCCCAATGGAAATAAAGTCAACTCCTACCATTCTATCACATACTTCAGAAACACACTCCCACATCTGTTTAGCAACCGTGCACTCAAAGAAAAGGTGTTGAACAGACTCATGTTCCCCACAGAATAAACAAGTAAGATCATCTAACTTTACTCTAATGTCAAGGTTATCTCTAGTTAAGACCTTATTTTTAGAAGCAACCAAAGAAAGAACTGCACTCTAGGAGGTATTTTCAACTTCCACACAACAGGGACAAAAATAGGAACAATTCCTCTAAAGTTTATTACTTTGTACAAGGACTGTGAAGAATAAACACCATTTGAATTAAATTGCCAAATTAGGGCATCCTCATCATCAGTAAGGCTAATAGTAGAAGCTAGCTGCACTATTTATAACCACAAGTTCATCTGTCTCTGATCCACAGTTCTTCTAAAAGTACACTTTAAATTCAACCCATCCCACAGGTCAGCTACAGTACTAGCCTTTTCATTAACTATAGAATAAATTTCCTAGTATTGGATAGCCAAACTGGACTGGCCTAACCAATTATCCTCCCAAAACTTGACTCTTTTCCCATTCCCAATCTTCCATCTATATCCTAGTTTGGCTGCATTTGCAGCCAACATAAACCCTTTGAAGAACTGAGACCCACCCACTGTTGAAGCACACCACACATTTGGTTTATTTCCCACATACTTATGATCTATCACCTATTTCCAGAGCTTATTCCCATCCATGTTATATCTCCTCACCCAAGAAGCCAGCAAACAAATATTCAAACCTCTAATGTTAGGGATACCCACCCCACCAAACTTCTTGAGCATTGCTACACTTTCCCAATTTGCTAAATGGATCTTTTTCTCCCCACTGCTACCACTCCACAGACAGTTTGCTAGATGAGTATTCAGAATTCTAATTGCCCATTTAGGAAACTTAACAAAGGAAAGAAGATAAACTGGAATGCTAGTCAAACAAGCTTTAATCAAGACTACTTTCCCTGCATAAGATAGGAGGTTACCTCTCCACCTAGCTATTGTTGGCATTTCTTAGCGCGATTACCAAAACTAGACTTAGAACCTAATCCTGATAACAGCGCCAGAAACGCTAAATGGCTTTATTCGGCATATTTACTAGAAACTGGTTCTAGCAGCTACGCGAGTGTTGCCAAGAGATAGATCACATCCTATTAGAATAAATATCCACAAGCGCACGGATCTATTGTTGCAGCATTTCACCCGGAAGTATTCAGGGTATCGTTATTTATAATTTCCCAAAGGAAGGCATGGGGTAGTTAAGTATTGTAGCATGGGTATGAATACAATATCTAGCATGAGGAGAAACCGACCAATGTGCTATACAGGGGTAAGCATACGGTAGTTTGGATAGTGGACACACACTTAGAGCAACCTCAAAGGAATAAAGATAAAATAAAGAATAAAGAATAATCTACGTGGAGCAGGCAGGTCCTATATAGTCAATGCTAGAACAGCTACTTTCACATGTTATACAAGTCTAGACTCGACTATAGACTAGGAATATGGGGAGACCGCGACAACTGGTCTGCCAGTCAATGGCGGCATTTACGAACTCCTACTCAACATGCGAACGTGGGGGATTACAAAGGACGGACAGGGCTGTCACCACCTGCCGCCTACCACCTCAACCGTGGCATGCCGACATATCCGAAGGTTCCCTCGCACCCGGACACCACGTCCGCATACTAAGGAGCTACCTACGTCCCCCAGGACTCCCACCCTACGGATGGACGAGCTAGAACATAGGCAAGCCCGAAGGCACATCGAACCGCTATTCCTCTCCTACAATCTAATCTAAACAAGTAAAACATATGAACGATGAAGAACTGTGTAGAGCACGATGAACAACTCTCACAAGAACTATGGCCTAGTTCTTGATCATTGAATATATCGTGCACTAGACTATACTCTAGTTCATATGCAAGACTATATAAATGTAATGAGAACTTAACTAAGGAAGAACGCTCCATAGATTTATACCAAGAGTGTAGCTCTTCTTCCTGGAGACAAGCTCTCCAAGTAGCTTTGCCTAGCTACAATGGACTAATTCTAAGACTAAAGAACAAGCATGAGGAAGTGAGATGGCTCCAAATGGTGTGTGTGAAGGTGGGGGGCCTCTCCTCTTCATTTATAGGGCGCTGGAGGCGGTTCAGGGGTATTGAGGTAAAATAACCAGCGCAACCATCATCCCCTAGATGGAAGGAGGCAAACCGCCTTGGCCGGGCCCACCTGGCGGCAGGGCTGGCGCGCCCGCGCCCCAGGCGCCGCGCGCGCCCTCGACCGCCTTTGGCGTGTGGGCCCGGCCATCCTCCGGGCCGCTTTTGCTTTGTGTTTTGGCCCGGCCTCGACCCCGAGGTGGGCTACCTTGTTTCCTTTGTCGTTTTACGCCTTCCGGAAAGCGCCTTTTTATTCTCAAAATTCCTGCACTTGGTGTATATTCTGCAAAACAATATTTTCTCCAAGCACAGGTGGAACTAGGTCAATAGTAAAGATATATGTGAAATAAAATATTTATTTCCCCCATAATGACCTAGAGTTGGCGGGTAGGAATCTGAGTTAAGGACCGCCAACAAGATCCCCCAAGCTTACGCCTTGCTCGTCCCGAGCAAGTCTTTGCTTTGGGTTGTTGATCAGGGGTTGCTACGATGCCGATTATATCTCAAGTGTACAAGCTAAAAGAGAGCTTTCTACTGCTATTTGGATAAATCGGCAATTGTATCTACTCTATGATTCCTGATGGAGTGGGGCTTCTAATTTTCTCAAGTCTTGGGCGATTGCAAAATAGAACAGTTTCAAAGACCGGTGCTTTTCATTCGTCCCAAGATCAACTTTCAGTCCGGAGGTTTTGTATGTTTTTATAAATAGACCAAGTTCCTCAAATGACCCACTCGATCGCTCAAAAGTGTATAGTAACCTCACCAAAGGCATTTTCAGATTTTTGCCTTCTTCCTACCACTAAAGCTGAGAGTGGAGTTTTGGGTAGGTATGTAAGTGGGCATACTTGTATCACATATGTTGTAGGGTCAAGGACTGAACCTTACGGAGATTAAGCTATACACCTTGATTGAGATGTGCAAGTGTGTGGATGGAATGAAAGATGATTCCTAATTTTTGTGGTATTTTTGGGTCTCCATGCATCATGACATACTTTCTTTTATTGATGAATGAGATGAAGAAATGATGGGCTATCAAAGAACAACTAAATTTATTCTCTCTCTTTTTTTTTTTTTTTGAACGGGGATCTAAGATTTTTCCCGTGTGCCTACAAGAGTGATAAATCTTCTAGCTATAAAAAATCTCTCTTTTTCTTTTTTTTTTCTTTTCCTCTCTTTCTTTTCTCTCACACTTTACCCCCTTTTTTTTTCTCTGACTAAGAACATAGCCCAAAACTTTATTGATGAATAGGATGAGGTGGAGAGAGATGTCATGATGAATCAATGCATGGAGAATTTTGCAAACTACAAGAGAGGGGTGCGCGATCCTCAGGGTAAGGGTCGGCATTTTTATTTGGTGGAAAAAATGGTGCGCAACTCTCAGTGTAAGAGTCGGCGGATGGTGAAGGGTGCATGTTGTGCGCAACTCTCAATGTAAGAGTCGGCTTTTATTTGGTGGGTGCAAGTGAATCTCAATCATGGGTGTAGAGTCATAATCTCACGTCGGTAACAATCCGACCGAACTCAATGTATGAACAAGCAGCTTATGAAGGTTCTTATTCTACAGATAAATCATATGGCTCTGGTGGGTATTTCGCGATCACTGAGGAACTATTGTTTTTGAAATTTTTTTTTGAAAGAAAGACTCCGGACATCAGGTTTTCTCAAAGGGACGTTTCATTGCTGTGGTCTAAGTCACTATATCATATCGCGCAATAACCTAGATGAGAGTAATTGTATGCAACCCACTAAATCAAGTTTCTAGAGCATGATAATGTAAAGCCGATAAACCCAAATATTAGAGAAAACTCTATTCTAGACAAGTACAAACAAGACATAAAACAGAGCAACCAATCATTTCAACATGGGTGGAACTAAACATTTCATAACACATATATGGAATGGAATTATATAAATAAAAATATTTTTTTATGCAAGAAACTTGAATTTAAACATGCTAAAATAAAAATAAAATTACGAGAAATTGAATATGCAATGCAGGTACCTCAATTGGGGGTCCTCCCCCAAGCTTATCCTGAAGCTCATTGCCCAGGGTTGTATCCCTGGGACCTCCAATAGGCCCTCTGCTCCTCCTGCTGGATGCGGAGGCTCTCGGCAAGAGCGTCGAACCGCTGCCCGTGCTGCTGCTGCCACTGGGTCGTCGACTGCATGAAGCCGCCCAGGGTGTTCCTGATGTCGTTCGTCTGAATCTGCAGCTGTCCAATGCGGGCGTTGACTGAGGCCAACATCGGCTCCTACTCTGGTGGTGGTGAGTCGACAGTGTACCGCCTCTGTCGCTCCCACTCGTCGGTCTCTGCATCGGACCATGCCCCCTCAGCGGTCTGCGCTGGCTGGGGGTACTGCTCCCACCCCGAGTAGCCTGCGTAGCCCTGGTAGGCCTCCCATCCACCATAACCATACTGCTGGGGAGGTTGTACAGAGCATCCGGGCGAGCGGGGAGTCGAGGCGTGCATAAGCCTCGGCCCTCTCCTCTAGTGGCTCTCGGAGTCCTGTTCTTCCCCGCGTGCTTCTTCGTGGTCTTCAAATCAAAGGTGAGCACATCACAGTTATATAAATAGAGATCCGGGTTAGGTAACCGAATCTTATTTACATAACCGGCAAAGAAGAAACATATACGATCTTTCCCATCGGTTTTCAAAGTGTGTCCTTGGGTTAGGGCACGCAAATCACAAATCAGCCGATCAAGGGGAATGTACTCAACATCGTTACCATCTAGTGCTCCTACGGCATTGGCAATGCGAGTAACAAGAGAGGTGCAATCGATAGCATAAGACTTCTTAACCATATCTAGCCAGTGGAGGCACATCTCCCATACAGGAGCGACCTTAAACTTGTGAACTATGGCATAGAGAAGCTTAAGTTCTACAGAATGCACCCATCTAGTCCTGCCAGCAGGAAACAAAGTCATGGAAATCCAGCGATGCATGAGTCTAAGGGTAGGGTGTTGGATCTGCGTATGAGTCTAAGGGTAGGGTGTTGGATCTGCGTGTTCAGGGGTTTGAAAGGTCCAACTTCTACCCTACCCGAAATCTTCTCCCAAAAAGAATTGCGATCAAAACCAGGGATAGATGCATCTAGTTTAAGTGCACACTTATAGTGAAAGCCTAGATGATGAGCGAGTTCCCCCCAAGTAAGAGAATATTATGTGCCAAACAAATGGAAGTAAATACGCTCATCATCATAATCAAGTGTGCAAAGAAACTGGATGGTCAAGAGACGCGAACCTTGCTCATCGATGGGCTCGAAGTTTTCCCAACCAACCGCCTTCCAAATGGTTTCGAAGTCGGTGTCCATACCTATTTTCTCGATGAGGTTGGCGTCGTAGATCATCGTGTGGTTGAAGAGCCGATCCTTGAGGCGATGGTACCTCTGCAGCTCCTGCTCTCCCTCCAGGTCGAGGTACGGGGCGTCGACCGCGTAGATCCCCTCGGGCTCGGGGGTTGCGGGCGCCGCCTCCTCGGCCGCTTCTGGCTCGTAGGGGGCACCTTGGTAAGAGCTCGAGGCCTCGCCGTACCCCCACGAACTGTAGTCGCTCATGGCGGACTACGCCGGTGGCTAGCTCTCGGGTGCAAAAGAACTAGTGGAAGTTGATTTTCCACACCCGAGACTAGCTCTAACTCTTGCTCTCTTGCTCAAAGATTGCTTGTGGAAGCTTGTTGTGTGAGAAATGGGGGTGGAAGAGAGTGAGAAAGTGAGGATGTGAGGTGGTTTGAGCACCCCGGCCACCCCCTCCTTTTATAGCCGGATAACCAGCAGCAAGGGGGAGGGGCAACGGCTAAGAGCCGTTGGCCGCCGGCCGGGGCCCCACCTCGGCAGACCTGGCGCGTCCGCGCCTCGGGCGCGCGCGCCCAGGCGGGCCCCGCTGTCGCCCTGCTTTGGCCGTTGGGTGCCAACGGCTAGCCCTTGGCGCTAGCCGTTGGTGATTCTGCCCCGGCCGTTTGAAAAATATATATATTTTTTTTTAAAATAAATCTTCTCTCTTTTTTTTTTTTCGAGTAGCAAGAAAGTACTTACCGACTGCTTTTTGTCGGTGCTCTTATTTCTTCCCCCCAAGCTTGCTTGGCTTAACGAGGTGACCAAACCCCGTCGCGATCATATTTACTCGACTCGGGCGGGACCTCGGGTTGCCCCGGATCCCGCTCGTGTCGGCGTTTGTCGGGATCGCTGCGGCAATCCGGGCGAGCCGGGTCTCTATCATCTTGTTGAAGCTCAGCTGGTTCTTGATAGCTGATGATAGGCCCTCTATCTTGTTATTCATATTCTCCAAGATCTTGTCATTTTGGATCATCTTTTTGGTGAGGTTTTCGTTGATCTTGGCTTGGCCGTAAACCAGGTCCTTCAATGAAGGTTGATTCGAATTAAACCCGAAGGCGTAATTTGAATTACCTTGGAATGGAGGACGGGACTGGTTATTCCAGCCATTCCCTCCTCCTTGCTGCTGGCGAAACCCATTGTTGAGGTAGGCGGCCTCTTCACGGGTCTCGGGGCAGTCATTCCCCGAGTGTCCAGCTCACCACGTACCTCGCACGTCATGCGAGCGTCCATGGCGTTGACGGTGCCGGATGCATCGGTGATGGCACCACCGTCAATCTTCTTCAGGAGTAGATCTATTTTTGCGGCAAGCATATCCGCCTCCTTCACGGTATGCATGCCTTTTTGTCCCTTGGTGGGAGCGCGGTCCTCCCCCCAAGCTTGGTTTTCTACCATTTTGTTGATCAGTGCCGTAGCACTGTCAACAGTTAACGATAGAAAGGCGCCGCCAGCTGCGGCGTCCAGGTGCCCTTCGACATGGGTGTTAACCCATTGTAGAAGTTTTGGAGCACCAGCCAACTTTCCATCCCATGGTGAGGACATTCCTGAATGTACTCCCGGAGCCTCTCCCATGCCTCAGGGATGGGTTCCAGCGAATTCTGCTGGAAGTTGGCGATTCTTCCCCGCAGGGCATTGGTTTTGCCCATGGGGAAGAACTTAGCGAGGAACGCGGTGGAGCACTTGCTCCATGTGTCAACAGTGGCCTTGTCCTTGTAGAACCAGGTCTTCGCCTTTCCCACTAGGGAGAAAGGGAAGAGCCTGAGCCTGATTGCATCAGGTGCGACATCCTTGATGACGATGGTGTCGCATATCTCCAAGAAACGCTGAAGATGAGCGTTGGCGTCCTCACTAGGCAGTCCACAGAATGAACTTGCCTGCACCATGGTAATGAGCCCGATCCCCGAGCTCGAAGTTCTTGTCTCCCAAGTTGACAATGGGCCCGGTGGGCACGTTGGCAACATTGGGGACGGAGAACTCGCGCGGGACTTGGCCATGGAGTGCGGCGTAGTAGGTGCAAAGGTGGTGACCGGTTTATCTGCTCGGTGGAGCGAGAAGAGGAAAGGGCACGAGTCCTCTTCCTCCTTAGGAGTGCTTCCGGATTTGAGTTGAAGTTTTCCGGCAGGGAGAAACCGGTCATGCACTATCGTGTTTTCATCCACAACAGGAGAAAACATAAAAGTTAGCCTGTATAGACATTGTCATTTCTCATTTTATATATCATATGCATATCCATACTGCTAGATCTTTAACTTCCATGCCTTCCCCGGCAACGGCGCCAGAAATGCTTGTTGGCATTTCTTAGCGCGATTACCAAAACTAGACTTAGAGCCTAATCCTGATAACAGCGCTAGAAACGCTAAATGGCTTTATTCGGCATATTTACTAGAAACTGGTTCTAGCAGCTACGCGAGTGTTGCCAAGAGATAGATCACATCTTATTAGAATAAATATCCGCAAGCGCACAGATCTATCGTTGCAGCATTTCACCCGGAAGTATTCAGGGTATCGTTATTTATAATTTCTCAAAGGAAGGCATGGGGTAGTTAAGTATTCTAGCATGGGTATGAATACAATATCTAGCATGAGGAGAAACCGACCAATGTGCTATATAGGGGTAAGCATACGGTAGTTTGGATAGTGGACACACACTTAGAGCAACCTCAAAGGAATAAAGATAAAATAAAGAATAAAGAATAATCTACGTGGAGCAGGCAGGTCCTATATAGTCAATGCTAGAACAACTACTTTCACATGTTATACAAGTCTAGACTCGACTATAGACTAGAAATATGGGGAGACCGCGGCAACCGTCACTCGCGCCGATGGCGGCATTTACGAACTCCTACTCAACATGCGAACGTGGGGATTACAAAGGACGGACAGGCCGTCACCACCGCCGCCTACCACCTCAACCGTGGCATGCCAACATATCCGAAGGTTCCCTCGCACCCGGACACCACGTCCGCATACTAAGGAGCTACCTACGTCCCCCCAGGACTCCCACCCTATGGATGGACGAGCTAGAACATAGGCAAGCCCGAAGGCACATTGAACCGCTATTCCTCTCCTACAATCTAATCTAAACAAGTAAAACATATGAACGATGAAGAACTGTGTAGAGCACGATGAACAACTCTCACAAGAACTATGGCCTAGTTCTTGATCATTGAATATATCGTGCACTAGACTATACTCTAGTTCATATGCAAGACTATATAAATGTAATGAGAACTTGACTAAGGAAGAATGCTCCATAGATTTATACCAAGAGTGTAGCTCTTCTTCCTGGAGACAAGCTCTCCAAGTAGCTTTGCCTAGCTCCAATGGACTAATGCTAAGACTAAAGAACAAGGATGAGGAAGTGAGATGGCTCCAAATGGTGTGTGTGAAGGTGGGGGGCCTCTCCTCTTCATTTATAGGGCGCTGGAGGCGGTTCAGGGGTATTGAGGTAAAATAACCAGCGCAATCGTCATCCCCTAGATGGAAGGAGGCCCGCGCCCCAGGCGCGCCCGCGCCTGGGTGGCGCCGCCCCCTGACCGCCTTTGGCGTGTGGGCCCGGGCCATCCTCTGGGCCGCGCTTTTGCTGGTGTTTTGGCCCAGTTCGACCCCGAGGTGGGCTACCTTGTTTCCTTTGTCGTTTTACGCCTTCCAGAAAGCGCCTTTTTATTCTGAAAATTCCTGCACTTGGTGTATATTCTGCAAAACAATATTTTCTCCAAGCACAGGTGGAACTAGGTCAATAGTAAAGATATATGTGAAATAAAATATTTATTTCCCCCATAATGACCTAGAGTTGGTGGGTAGGAATCTGAGTTAAGGACCGCCAACAACTATCCTTTTCAGCATTTTGTCAACAAGTGGTTGTATATCTTCCCTTCTAAGTTTCTCAAAATGTAAGGGAATGCCTAGATATTTTATAGAAAAGGCCCCTAGTGGGCAAGAAAAGAGGTGAGCTACATCATGTGCTTCTTCATCAGAGAGATTCAAAGCAATGACCTCACTCTTATGGAAATTGATTCTCATTCCTGAAATTGTTTCAAACCACATTAAGATCCCCTTCAGATTAACCAAGTGCTCTTGATCAAAATCAGAGAACAGGATGGTGTCATCAGCGTATTGGAGAGAAATGACACCGCCCTCTACCAACTCATTTCCTAGTCCCCTAATCAAACCAGCATTTGAACCCTTCACCAGCATCCTTGTTAGAATATCACCCACCAGGTTGAAAAGCAGGGGTGAAAGAGGATCCCCCTGTCTCAAACCTTTACCTGGCTTAAAATATTTACTCTCCTCACCATTGATCAAGACACCAACAGAACCATTATAGACTAAACTCTTAATCCAATCTATCCAACAAGAATTGAAACCTCTAGATTCTAAAATCTCAAACAGGAAATCCCAACTAACTCTATCATACGCTTTCTCATAGTCTAACTTAATAACACATCCAGGGCTTTTATCTTTATGCAAGCTATGAACTAGTTCATGAGCAATGACTACACTTTCAAGAATATATCTCCCTTGAATAAAAGCACTTTGTTGTGGGAAAATTAATCTACCAATGACCTGACCCAATCTTAAAGTTAATGCTTTAGAGAAAATCTTGACACTACAATTTAGAAGGCTAATGGGTCTAAATTTCTTCAAGGATGTAGCACCTTCTTCTTTAGGTATGAGTGTAACCATGGCAAAATTTAATCTATATAAGTCTAACTTCCCTAGATGGAAATCCTTGAACATAGCCATAAGGTCCTCTTTTACTACATCCCAATATTTCTGATAGAACATAAAGGAGACACCATCAGGTCCAGGTGCTCCATCTGAGTAGCAACTAAATACTGCTTCCTTGATTTCTTCTTCAGTGAAAGGTCTAGTCAGAAACTCATTTTCCTCTCTAGCCATTAGATCCTCTTGGTTCCAAAAATCCTGACCTAATTTGACATCACTCCCATCTTCTTTGGCAAACAAGTTTTTATAAAAGTCTACAGCTATTTTGAGCATTCTCTTTTGATCACTAACCAAACCATTAGGACCTTCCAGGGCATCAATCCTTTTCTTCCTACTCCTATGATTGGCTACAGCCTAAAAGTAGGCTGTATTTCTATCACCTTCTAAAATGTCCCTATCTCTAGATCTTTGTCTGACTTTAATTTCTTCTAAAGCCCATATTTTATCTAACTCATCAGAAACTATTTTAAACCTTTCAATTTCAGCAGCAGAGAGTTGTCTACATTCCATCTCCCTTTCTAAATCTCCATATTCTAATGCTAAATCAGCTTTAGCTTTATTCATGGATGCCACTTCATTGGCAGCCCACCCTCTAGCAGCCTTTCTAAAGTTCCTAATTCTAAATTGCCATCTTTCTATGCTGCTTGTAGCTAGACAAGGCATTGACCACACTTTCTTAACTACCTCTTGAAAACTCTCCTTAAGCATCCACCATTTCTCAAACCTAAACTGTTTTTTACCAAAGAACACATTATCTCCAGTGTCCAGAACCAGAGGGTTATGGTCACTGGGATATCTATCTAAACCCTTCACTCTTACTAAAGGAAAAGTTCTTTCCCAATCATTATTCATAAAGATTCTATAAATTCTAGACATCACAGGGCAGTCCTGGTTGTTTGTCCAAGTATACTTGATGTTACTAGGGTTAACCTCAATCAAAGCCCCCTTACTTACCCACTCATTAAACATATCAGCCCACTTATAATTGATGTCTAGATTATTCTTATCATTGGCATGCCTAACTAAATTAAAGTCACCAGCTAATAAAGTAGGACCTTGCCACTTCTGCAAAATGGTACGTAATTCCTTAATGAAATCCTCATTACCTTCCTCATAAGGAGAACCATATACTACTACAAGTTTCTAGCAAAAACTAGTTTTAGTATCAGTAATCATTAAACTTATTGAGTACTCCAGGTGGTCACAAACAATAGCAGAAAATTTGTCTTTTCTACACCCTACTAATATCCCACCAGCAGTCCTCTTAGCAGGAAGAACTGCCCAAGTAAAAGGAGTGTTACCATCTAAATTTCTAATCATTCTATGTGTAAAGGACTCTTTCTTTGTCTCCATTATGCCTACTATAACTACACCAGTACATCTAATCCTACTCATGAGTGCAGGTAATCTTCCAAGCGTATTCAACCCTCTAATGTTCCAAAATAGACCTATCATTTGGTAAACTTCTTTGGTTTTCTTTTCCTAGCTACCTTAGTCCAAGCTTTTTCATCATGATCATCTTCTTGATCATAGCTTGTACTATTCTCATCATTCTTACCTGGAGTTACTGGGTCCTCTCCCAGATTTCCTCCATCTACACTATCAACGCTAATATAACTACTAGCTCCTACTTTTATTTCTACCTGAGTTTTTCTACTTGGTTGTCTCCTACCACTATTACTAGGCATGCCTTAATAGAAAAGGATCGTGAGGCAACTCTCCTGCTCTACTTCTATGCTCACAGTTTCCTACCACACAAGACTTACAAAAAGACACATTTCTACTCTTATCCAAAGAGGACATCTTATCACAAACTTTGCTGGAAACTAACTCATCCTTATCCCTAGTACTAGACTCTACTCCAACTACTGAAGCAATATGCACTAACTTTGCAGAATTTAAAGTTTGGCTTGGCTTTTTACCTTGGGGTTTCTCCAGGTTCTTCTTCTCTATCAGTTCCTGAGCCTTGATCAGCGCCGGCCTCCCATCTTGAGGAAGTCTTTTGCTCTTCCTCTCAGGGATGATAGGTCCCCATTCTTTGCCCTTTTTCTTCATACCCAACTCCTTCTTCTCCAGAACAGCACCATTCTCTATAACAACATTAGATTGGTCTTCTGCATCCTCACAACCAGGCCTCTGCTCACTAGATTCTGCCTCTACACCCAAAACCTGCTCATCACCAATCTTTCCATCAGCTTTGCCAGCTTCCTCTTTCTCCACAAAGGCATAGGTCCACTCAACCGGAAATTCAGACATCTCCTCATCATCAGGAACATCTTCCACTGTTACCTCCTCCTCCATATCAGGCCCCACCTCCAACTCCATTGACTTAAGTAGACTTAAGCAGACAGATTCTTTCTTGCCTTGGTCAAAGCTCTCAGATTCCCCATTGAACAACTCAAATAGGCTTCTAACAGTTCTACCCCCTCTCATTGAAGTTTGCTTGTCTTGACTTGCTATCTTAGGAGAATTTGTACCCCCTCCTTGATTTGGATCCCTGGCTGACCATTCTCACCATCCCTTTTGTTGTTTTCACCCCCATCTAGCAGATCTTCATCTTCTATATCATTTCCTTGATTATCCCCAGTCTCATCACCATCATCTCCCTTACCATCATCCCCTGGAACACTCTCAGCAAGTTGGATCACACCTTCAGTTTTCAGAGTGATCAAGAAAATCTCATCACCCATCTTCACAATCCTCTGTCTTGGGATCCTAGCTAGGTTTCTACATTTGACCTTGATTCTAATCATCCCAAAGAAGTTACTGAAGAGAGATTGCCAGTCCACTTCAACTAGTTTCCCCACAGTAGCAGCAACTTGCCTCAAGGTCTCCCAGTCACACCACTTTGGTGGAATCCCACTTACTTGCATCCAAACATCTTTTAGTTTTGACATTGGTACTATATCAACATTCCAAACCTTGAGAGAAACATATGTGTCATTCAGTGTGAAACAACTTAATGGAATGATTGTACATCTATCTAAATATCTATAGAAGATTATCTTGTCTCCAACTATGCTCAATATGAACCTATCCTATTTATCTATCATGCTTACTCACTGCACAACAATTTCTCCAATCTGGAGCTAAGCCTAGCGAGCACTATCAGATACTCTAGGAAAGTAAAGGCACACTATGAGCTTCCCCTAAGGTAAGTGGTTTTGATGGCTAATGACAACATTGCTTTGTGACTAATAATTAATGTGTGTTTCATAAAAAAATTAATGTGTGTGTTTTGGAGAAACACGTTTACGTTAGAGCATCTCCAACAACTTTGTAAATTTCACTTGGTATATTTCGCATTTTAGCAACTTGGTAAATTATTTAGCAAGTGAAAAAATGAGTCATCTCCAACAACTTGGTATTCCAACTTGGTAAAACTAGAGGATGATAGATGGGACCCGCATGTCATTGCCTACTTCTTCCCCACCGCGCCCTCCACGCGAACAGAACACGACGTTGACCACCGGGATGGAAATTTTGACTCGCGATTTCTCGACAACGGCTGCACCAAATCGGGTGAGGTTCGATCTGTTAACACCAGAATTTGGTCAGGAATATGACAGGTGGACCCGCGGGCGGCAGAGAGAGGGATTCGGCAAATGCATATGCGGTCGGCTAATTTCCATGTGATCGGCAAATGGCCAAGCGGTCGGCAACTGCTTTATTTGAAGGCGGAGAAAGGAAAAAGGAAGCTGATCGAAAAGGGAAGGAGTCGTGATGATCAAGGACTCCGATTATGGATAGAGTTAGCGTGTCTTTGTCTTTCCAATTTTGTTTAGATAGTTCGTAAGTGCTTAGAACTCATGTTCTCATCCCGGGGTATAAATATAAACCCTCGACCATTGTAATAAGGGTTCACAACCAAATCAATACAACCGGCCCCGTGCCACCCTTTTCGAGTCCCTTTAGTCGAGTCGTCGAGTTTCTTCGAGGGGAGCCATCGATCCGTCGACCCCCGTAAGTACCGGCAACCTTGCTATCATGTCTAGTATCGTGCGGCGGATTTAGATCGTGATGCAAGTAGTCCTGTTTGTCCCGACTGGATGGCCGTGCGGCAGGCGTCTGCTTGACGACAGGAAGTCTTCGCTTGTGTTTTGTCTATCTCGACGGGATGGCCGTGCGGTAGGCGTCTGCTTGATAGCTTAGCATAAGCAAGATAGTTATCGGCTCTATTAGATTTGGCAAGATCTAATAGATTCATTAAGTTATCACGTGTTGCTTGCTTTATTTAATGTTTAATTATTTGCAACACTCTTTTGCCCAATCTAGATTGATACTCTTTCGGCTTGTTGATCGTTCCTTTCATGCTTATTTGATATTCAAGTAGATCAAGCTCATATAGCCGAATTAGATCGATCTAGATTGTCACGTGTTGTGGGTTCATTCACGTTAGATGTAGATAAGCCTTGACAGGACCGGGTACCGTGCGGCAGATGCAGGTCTTTGGGTTACTCTAGAGCTAGTCATCCGGTGGACTAGAGATCGGTTTAATCTGATAGGTTCTTTTTACATGTTACTTGTTTGTTCCTTCTTCATGGACCCCGATTCGGCAATCTTGCCGATACGGTTATGCTTATACATGTAGTGAGTATTTATAGATTTGTTAGGTAATTACGTGCTTTTAGCTCTTTATTATTAGATTGTATCATGCGGTGGATTGATCTAGTAGTAAGGAGTGGTGTGAATTCATAGCGAGTGGTATCATGCGGTGGATTAGCTTGCTTGGGTTTATGCTCGACGGGTTTATGAAGGCTAGACGTGCGGCAGACTAGTTGGAGTAGCCTATGCATGTGTTATCTAATAGATTTATATTTATAAGTTACTTATCCTTAATTAATAGTGCTTGATGATGCTTTAAACCTGAGATGTAGTTTGATATGCTTTAATAATTTAATCTTGTTCAAACATGTCTTCATTTACCGTATTCGGCAAGTTTGTTCTCGTTAACATCGCTTATGTTACTTTAGCCGAATGAACCGCAACTGTTGGCGATAGCTTCTATAGCTATGTGTCGTCGTAAGTGGCTTCGGGCCGTAAAGATGGAACCGCCTGGTCTCACCCAAAGACGTTCCAGCTTATGATCTTACTGTTTTATCCCTTGTCGATTTTCAGTCAAATCGACTGGCACGCCACCGGATTCAGACGCCCGGGCACCCGATTTGAAGCTAGGCTTTCCGGCTTGCTGTGTGTGAGACACAATGCGCCACATTTTGTGTCAACACACTTTTTGGCACGCTCGGTGGGACAACTTCTCAGTCTAGGATGGGATCGGAAATTGACAACGATCACGTTCTAAACGTGACCATAGACGAGCCGCAACGAGCAACGCCGGATAGTGGAACAGGCAATGGAGCAAGCCAGCGAAATGTCGATGTCTTTTTCCAAGAACAAGAGTGGCGAGTGATCGTCAAGCAATCATCGCCACGAGTTCTCCTCGCCGGTCGGGCCTAACATTACTGACGAGGAGGAAATGCAGAGGGTAGTTGCAGCCATATATAAAGCAGTGGGAGACACTATGTTGAATCACAACACAGCTTTTCTCGGGCACATTCCGCAAAATCATGGCTGACACTTTTGGTCCAAAGAAGACAAGCGCTTTGAAGAAAGATTTGGAGAGCTTGATGGGCCGGTGTACTTCAACACTCAAGCAATCTTCGGGAAGTCAACTGGAGGAGAAGAGATGATCGGTACAAGCAAGGATGGAGCTGTTCATGATGAAAAAGAGAAGCCTCCTGTTGCCGAGCAGCAAACTTATGGTCAAGTAACTTTTGGTGCAACAACGATATACCCGCATCTGCTTACAAGATCTCCCCGGTGGCAAATAGATTGCGAAGAGTGTCTATGGAGATGGGTACAATGAATTCACTGGACATTACGGTGCTCGAATGCTTTGCCGAATCCGAGGGTACAGGAGTGCATCGGGAATGCCTTCTAGAAGACAGGGCAAAAGATGCAAATGATGACCTCCTAAGCGGAATGGCCGATATGATGCGTAATCAATTCGGCCGAAACCAAAGCATCGACATATACATACAAATCTCCTTTCCCAGTGGTACAATAGGGTAGCTCTTCCACCAAGAGTTAAGCCACCAACGGATTTGACCAAGTTCTCTCGGTCGATGACACCAAGATACCATTGAGCATGTCGGCGATATCCGATGCAACTTGGAGAAGCTGCTGCCGATGAAGCATGGAGGATCGATATTTTCCTATGTCTCGACGGGGCCGGCTTTCACATGGTTTGCATCGCAGCCGGCTAATTCCATTGGTACATGGGCAGAATTGGAGCAAAAGTTCCATTCATACTTTTATACGGAACCAATGAGAAGAAGATGGTTGATCTTTGGGCTATGAGGATGAAGACTACTGAGACACCAATGGAATATCTTCGTAGATTCAGAGAAGCGAAGAACATGTGCTATTCTCTGACTATTCCCGATGACCAACTCGCGCAATTAGTCATTGCAGGTATGCTGCCACATATCAGAGACAAGCTATTCGGTATGGAGTTTGAAGACCTTGGACAGCTTGCACAAAAATTGACAGCCATGAGCAATCAAGCCCAAGGGTTCGGGAGAGATGCTCGTTTTCGAAGAACAAGGTAACCGTTGACATGTATCGTGATTTCTAGAAGAAGCATCTCGAATATGAGGATGAAGATGAAGTAGCTCGCGAGTTGAGCTGGACAAAAGAGCCTACTTTGGTCACATCGATGGGTGAAGCAAGAAAAGGGATCTTATGATTTTGATGTCGGCAAAGCGAGATAAACTCTTTCTCATCGATCCAAGAGGGACGCGTCAAGCCGCGAAAAGGACATCCTATGTTTGCCCGAAGGGGTAAAGGATAAAAAGTACTTGTGGGTTTCATGATACAAGTTCTCATCATATCAATGATTGCCGAGTGTTCAGTGGTAAAGATTCAAAAGCTATTCAAGATGGACACTTGAGATTTGATGGCAAAATGAAAGTAGACAAAAACCCATTCCCTCGTAACATGGTCTCTTTCTCTATAGGCATGGTTGATGCCAGTGAGTCCAAGGAAAAGGGGAAGATGAAGGTTCTGACCTCTGAAAGAGCCAAGGAGAGTGGTGCTGTTGACCCTAATCGGCAAGTTACCAAGGAGGAAGTGCAACAAGTACGGATCAGAAATAGCCGAACAGAGAAGGGTCAGACTTCAGATGCAGCTAAGGGAAATTGCCGAATACACGCTGAACCGAAGCGCAAAGTTACAGCGCGACACTTGTTGAATAAGTGGCAGTGGGAAAAGAAGATGGAGTATGATGAGGAGCAGCAGTACATTGAAGAAGAAAGCAGATTCATGGCAGAGCGCCGAAGATATGAGGCAGAGGTGCGCCAAAGAGAACAAGAAGAGTACGGGAGAGAGCAAGAGCAATCTCATTGGAACTATTCCTTCTTCGACACCGTTGGAATGAAGGCTTGAAGTTGCTCGCCAGAACAATTGCCCCGAATGCGTGATCAATATTCGAGTACGCAATCTCGAGTCAACCGCCGTCCCGTTCATGATAGACTTGGAATGAAAGTTCCAGAGAACGATCGGCGCCTAAAAATAAACAGTTTTGATGGACATCAGAGGAAAAGATTTGCAGACCAAGCTTGGGTTCATAGCAATGCCCATAATGCGGAAGAGAGCTCATACAGGTGGCAAAGAGGTCAATGGTGTCCTCCTGGTTTGAGGAAAAGCCAGAAGAGAAGAGTTCAGCGTTTGAGAAATCAAGAGCTGAAGGTGAATTAGCCGAAAAGAAACCGGTGTGCGTCCTAAGAAAAAAGATGATGGACGGGTCCTTCGGCCGATACTAACATGGTGTTCTTTATTCCATTGGAGTTCAAAGCTCCTCAAGATCAAGAAGTTCAAGATGAAGTGTACTCGGACTTTGATGAAACCGAATGCCGAGATCTCGATGGCTCAACTTGTATTGACTCGGCAAGCAGTCTTTGACAAGCCGGTTAAAAACCGTCATCGAAACCATTATACCCGAAGGGATATGTCAATGGCAAGCCTTTAACCAAGATGCTTGTTGATGGAGGGGCCGCTATCAATATTATGCCCTATACTACTTTCGAAAGCTTGGTATGACAAGTGAGGATTTGTTGCGGACGACATGATCCTTAGAGATTTTGCCGGCAATGCTTCGATACTCGTGGAGCGGTACATGTAGAATTGATGATTGGATCCAAGACTTTGATCACTACTTTCTTTGTCATTGATGGCAAGGGGGCATATAGCTTGCTTCTTGGAAGGGATTGGATCCATGCTAATTGCTGTGTGCCATCAACTATACATCAAATTCTTATTCAGTGGATAGGAGATGATGTAGAGATTGTTCAAGCTGATGATTCAGTGAGTGTTGCCACTTCCGAGCCTGCTTATTGGGAGTATGATGGACTAGACTGCCTTTCGGGTAAGATATGGAAGGAAGGTCCCGTCAATGTGTTCGACAGAGATCAACAACCGATCCAAGCAAATGGCTCGACGTAATTTTTAATGGGCAATCCAATCGATGGCAACAAAGGCAACCGGGTCGTGGTTTCATGTCGGCCGACAAGTTAGAAGAAATCAATGTTGGTGATAGCACAAAGTCAAGGCCGATGTATATCGGTGCAGATTTAGACCCGTAATATAAATTGAAATTAATAGAGTTGCTGAAGGAGTTCAAAGATTGTTTTGCTTGGGATTACACAGAGATGCCTGGATTGGATCGATCAATTGTTGAGCATAAGTTGCCTATAAAACCTGGATTTCGTCCCTTCAAACAACCTCCACGAAAAATTTATAAAGAGGAGGTATTGGCCGATGTAAAGAAAGAAGTTGAAAGACTGATTGAAGCAAACTTTATTCGGCCATGCAGGTATGCAGAGTGGATTTCAAACATAGTACCTGTCTACAAAAAGAATGGGAAGATGAGAGTATGCATAGATTTCAGAGATCTCAACAAAGCTACTCCCATGGATGGTTACCCAATGCCAGTTGCCGATTTACTAGTGGATGCGCAGCGGGTATGAAGTCATCGGCTTTATGGATGGCAATGCTGGCTACAATCGATTTTCATGGCGGTTGAAGATATTGCAAAGACGCATTCGATGTCCCGGCCACATTGGGTTATTTGAATGGATAGTAATGACATTTGGATTGAAGAATGCTTGGTGCAACTTCTCGAGAGCCATGAATTATATCTTTCATGAGTTGATCGGCAAAATTGTGGAAATTTATATTGATGATGTGGTAGTCAAATCCGAGACCATGAAGGACATTTAGCCGATTTGAGGAAAACTCGAGTGCACAAGGAGACATGGCTTAAAGATGAATCCAAATAAGTGTGCTTTTGGAGTCTCGGGCCGGTGAGTTCTTGGGGTTCTTGATCCACAAAGGAGGGATAGAAGTTGGGAAAAAGAGCATGGAAGCAATAGACAAAGTTGTGCCCCCAACTAACCTTACGAGTTGCAATCATTGGGGCAAGATCAATTTCGTGAGAAGATTCATATCCAATTTATCGAAAGAGTATTGCCTTTCTCTCCATTGTTGAAGCTCAAGAAGGATCAAAAATTTATCTCGGGGTGACATACAAAGAAAAGGCTTTTGATGAGATCAAGCAATATATGAAGGCACCACCGGTGTTGGTACCTCCACAACTTGAAAAGCCTTTCAAGTCAGATGTGGCGGCCGATAGCCTAACAATAGGATCGGCCCTTATGCAAGAGTTTGATGGAAAAGAGAGGATAATAGCTTACCTTAGCCGAAAACTGCTAGATCCTGAAACAAGGTATTCGGCTATAGAAAAGCTCTGTTTGTGTGTTTATTACTCGTGCACCAAATTTCGGCACTATTTGTTAAATGCCGAATGTGTGGTGATATCTAGTTTTGATGTAATTAAACACATGTTATCAATGCCGATTTTAAATGGAAGAATCGGCAAATGGGTATTAGCACTGCCGTAGTTTAATTTAAAGTATGAATCGGCAAAAGCAAGAAAAAAGGACAAGCGATTGCTGATTTTATTACTCAACATCGTGATTTATCTCGTTGATATGATTAACATTGCCCCATGGGCATTATTTTTTGATGGATCATCATGTGACAAAGGTGGTGGTGCTGGTATTCTTTTGATATCCCCACGAGGAAAGATATTTGAGTTTGCTTTTTCAATTGAATATCCTGTCACTAACAATCAAGCAGAGTATGAGGCTTTGCTTAGAGGGCTTCGGCTGTTAATAGAAGTAAAAGCCGTTGCTGTTGAGGTGTTCGGTGACTTTGAGTTGGTGATTAATCAATTGACAGGGCAATATGAATGCAAGAACGATATATTGCAAGAATATCATGAGCAATGTCGGGGACTTTTTAAGAGCTTTTCAGTAGTGACTTTGCATCATATACCCAGAGAGCACAATGGAGAAGCAAATAGATTAGCTCAAGCCGCTTTCGGATATCGGGAAAATCATGAAGTCTATGCAGCGAAGAAGGTGCTTTCAATTGTGATCGATAAATGATGACCGGAGAAGTGACATTATCGCTTATCTCGAAAGATCCATCTCAAAAAGTTTCCCGAAGGCTTAGGTATAAGGCCCTTAAATTCGTACTTCTTGATGATCAGTTGTACCACAAGTCTATAGATGGAGTGTTGCTCAAGTGCTTGAGTCAAGAAGAAGCTAAAAAGATTATGTTTGAAGTTCATGAAGGAGCTTGTGGTGCACATCAGTCGGATTACCGAATGAAGTGGATAATCAGAAGGACAGGGTATTTTTGGCCGACTATGTTGGAGGATTGATTTGAATATTACAAAGGGTGTCGAGATTGTCGATATTTGGTAATGTTCAAAGAGCACCTGCATCCGCTTCCGAATCCAATAATCAAACCTTGGCCGTTCGTAGGATGGGGTATAGATTTAATTGGACAGATCAATCCTCCATCTAGCAAAGGACACAAATTTGTGTTGCCGGCAATAGATTATTTCACCAAATGGGTTGAAGCTATCCCTTTGAAAAAGGTCACATCGAAAAATATGATCGGTTTGTCAAAGAACATATAATTCATAGGTTTGGGATCCCACAGACCATTACAACTGATCGGGGACTCGGTTTACTTCTTCGAGTTTTGTGATTTTGCCGAAAACATGGGGATAAGGTCGTATAATTCTTCTCCTTATTATGCACAAGCCAATGGCCAAGCGAGAGGCATCAAATAAGATCATGATCAAGATTATCCAGAAGAAGATCGATGAGAAGCCAAGGAAATGGCACTTGGTCCTTAATGAAGCATTGTGGGCTTACCGAATGGCTTGCCATGGATCCACACAAGCATCTCCATATGAGTTGGTTTATGGACATAATGCTATGATGCCTTGGGAGTTGCAATCAGGATCAAGAAGAATTGAGTTGCAAAAGGATCTGACAGATAAAGATTATAAGGATTTAATGATGGATGAATTAGAAGATTTGCATTTGATTCGTCTTAAGGCCTTGGAGAACATTGAGAAGAATAAAATACGTGTTGCCAAGTACTACAACAAGAGAGTTAAAATTAAGCAATTTGCGTGAAGGAGAATTGGTTTGGAAAACAATATTGCCGATTGGTACCAAAGACAAAACTTTCGGCAAGTGGTCTCCGAACTGGGAAGGACCTTTTCGGGTTGTCAGTTGTGCACCTGGCAATGCGTATATACTGAAAACGCTGTTTGGGGAAGAACTTACTAGAGCCATCAATGGCGATACCTTAAGAAGTTTTATCCAAGTATCGAAGTTGGATCTTAATTGTGACTATGACGTAAACGTGGTATAGCCGATTGAATAAAATCGCCTTCAGAACAAAGGAAGGAAGTTGAAGAGAAATAGCCGATATTATTATATCGCCTCTAGTGCAAAAATAGCCGATATCGTGTGTATCGTCTTCAGAACAAAGATAGCCGATACAGTTGTATCGCCTTTAGTCGATTTTTTAAAAGGTATAAGTGAACAGTTTGATCTTATCTCTCGGTGATAGGTTTATCGGGAGAAGATAAAGTGAATTGAAGTACTACGCTACAAACCGTCAAGTCGTGGAACAGGGACCGAGATCTAATCGGCTAAGGTGATGTCATGCGATTCGGGAGATTTCGTTCGGGAAGAGTGTTGCGATCGAGTTCTAGCTAAGGAAAAATTTGCAAAAAGGCAAATGCGACAGATGAACACCATCACGTACAAGCAAGAACAAGGAAAAGACCAACATCCTTCATTAAGATTTTTATTTACAACCCGTGTCAATCCTAATACAAGCTACTCCTCTTCTTCGGTGAAGAGCTTGTTGAGGACGGATTTCGGGTTGGTGGCATTGGCCATGGCATCGGCGTGGGCGTCGTACCCCGCCAGGAGGCCCTCGATGTCGTCGACCTCGTGGGGAAGCCCGCCGCGGAAGCCGGTCGGCATCGGAGCGTAGTCGTCCCCGGTCCAGGACGACATCCCCGCCAGGCCGAGGGAGGTGCCGAGGCGCACACCATGAAGGGCTGCCCGATCAATCTGATCAGGCACAGCCTCCAGACGATCTGCCACGGTTAGTCCCCTGGCGTTCACCTGATCGGCCACCCTCGTCGCCGCCACCTTCAGGCGGTCCAGCTCCGCGGTGAGGTCTGCAAAGGAACATAAGATAGATCAGTGAGCAGATGAATCGGGAAGAACGGAAGATCGAAAACGATTGTTGAAAAGCTAATACTGGTGATGGCCTCGCTCAGCTGGCGGCAGTTGTCCTCCAACTCCAGCTGGGCGATCCCAAACTTCTTGGTTTCTTCACCAAGAAGCTCCATCGCCTCGTCCCGCTCGCGGCGGTACGCGGCGGCGTCGTAGCGGCTGTACGGCGGAATCTCCTCGTCGTTCCTGTCCCATATAGGACGGTACGAAGAAGAGGACCCCGACGAGGCCGAGGCGGAAGCCGGTGCCGGAGCAGGAGCAGGAGCCGGGGCTGGAGCCGGAGCCGGCGCGGGGGCGGAGGCGTCGAATGCCGCGGCCGGCGCTAGGAAATGCCATTGGCCGGTGCTGATCCTCGCCGTCCTACAGGCAAAGTGCAATCAAGATCGGCTAAAACAAAAGGAAACCGCAAACAAGATGGAGAGATCATCTCTTACTGCAGACGGCGACCACCACGGCTGCTTCCCTCCGCCGCATCCGCCGCAGGAGCAGGAGCGGAAGCAGAAGAAGGAGTGTGGGTGCCGGCCCGGGCGACCCGCCTCCGGACGTTGGCGACATAGTCGCCGGTGTTTCCGACGGCCCTGAAACAAATCGAGAAGATGAACAACTGCAAGGGGGCAGAGACTCAGATCGGGTAAAAATTATCAAGCTGCACAACTCAAGGGATTGAAAATCTCACCGCCGGCGCCGGTTGCTGCTTCCCTCTGCCTCGTCCTGAGCAGGACGCTTGTTGCGATCACCGCCGCTCGCCATTGGTGGTGGTTGGGGCTTGAAGGCAGAGAGGAAGTGGAAGAGATTGAAGATGATAGCAACTGCTTGTGCTTGATGTGATGATGGTGGGAGCCGACTGGTCCTATTTATGAACGTGGGAGCCGTGGCGATGATCATGGGGAAAGCCAAGCGACAGGATAGGGTTTCCACACTTATGGGCCGATGTTGAGTTGGGCCGAGCCCATCACCGCTGGCGATTCAGTTACCATACGCTCGGTCGGCTAAATAGCTGATGAGAGCTATTCGGCTAAAGTGAGCGCTTGAGGCAAAGCGGCTACATTCGGTTAAAATGCACAGAGTACGCTTGTGATTGGAAGAGCCGAATGATAACGAAAGCGAGAGAAGAAAGAGAAAAACAAAATATTAAATCAAAAGGAATGAAATGTTGAAGAAATATGATGCATTCGAGCATAATGTTTACAAATTTCATCCTACGATTGGAGGTTTTACACATTCGATATGAACTATGATATTCGGGGCATCGGTTGATTCTGTTGACCTCGTCAAGGGCTCTTTTATCTTCAACTTCAGAGCTTTGGATCTGCTGCAATCTATTCTTGATTTGCTTGGTCTCTCTGACAAGAGAGCTTATTTTGGTCTTAGCCGAATCAAGGGGTGGCAGAGTAGCAAGTTTGGCCTCATGAGATTGGATATTGGCATCCAATTGAGCCAACTGAGCCGCTAGTTTAATTCTCTCATCTCTCATACTCTGCAATTCTGGCTCCAAGGTATCCCAAGATTGTTTGGCTGATTTAAATTCAGAGTAGAGCACCTTAACTTGTCGTTCTCGGGCGCCTTGTCGACTCCGGGATGATCTTGTCGATGTGTTCTTGTGTGCTCTCTTGACAACGGCAAAATGGTCATCAAGATGAGACAAAGCATTTATGGCATCCTTGAGGTCGAAGGGAGCTCTTGGCCAAGTGGCTCGCTATTTCCCTTATTTTGTCGATTCTCGAGTCGTCAACGATATCCCTCTCCAAAAATGAAATTATGGCCTTCGCTTTAACTCCGACTCTCGATGATAATTGCCGATTGGAAGAGACTTCATCATCATCGGCAAACTCTTCGGCAAGAAAAGCTAGCCCGTTGGAGAGCAGGACCCTGGTGATAGAAAGGAAATTTATTTTAGCCGAGTGACTTAATTCAGAAAAGGAATGACTAGGAAAGATTAAAGATAATACCTCTTCGGCAAAAGCATGATCAATAGCCTCCTGAGTAGCATCAAGACTTTGAATAACTGGCACAGATGCTATTTCATGGATAGCAGTATCGTGGCTTGTTGATATATCTTGAATAGCCGAAGGAGTTAAATGCTGGTATGTCTTGAGGAAGAATTTTTTCTCATTACTTCTCCCGATGATGAGGAGAGGTGCCTGTTGCTATGTCTCGTTTGTTCATCACCGGTGAGAAGGAATTTCTTCTACGGTTTCTCCTTGTTCACCCGCTTGATCACCTGCTGATGAAGAGAAGTTTCTTCTATTCTTCCTTGATTATCTCGAAAAAATATAAGATAAGATTGGTGTGTGAACAAAAAGATGAAAATGACAAGTATGAGTACATACCAAGATTGCTAGCGAGACTCATTGGCATTTGCTTGGCCGTAGGAGTTTCGGGGGAGTTATCCAAGTTCACTACCCTATCGACTTTGAGGATTGGCCTCGTACTGTTGAAAGAAAGTAATAAGTGCAAACACATTTGCGAGATAGAAAATAAAGGTCAAAAACATTCATACCCGAGGGAGTGGCTTAGCTTTCTTTGATCTTGTTTTCTTGGGAATTGCAGTGTCCCTGATAGGGGAAGAAGGAGTTTTTCTTTTGAGGTCCTTCAGGAGCACTGTATCATCAGCAGGTATCTTGTTGAATGCTGTCAGATTTGGAGCATCATGTCCTAGAGCAGTTATGGGGCCAGGTTGCCAGTATTGGACCTCTGGAGGACTTGGAGGAGCATTGTCCTGTTCAAAAGGATGTTTTAGAAACAGAGCAAAGACATCAAGTAACAGGTAGTTATAAAAGTGTACCTCATCATCAGAAGAGAATGAGGGCATTAAAACTTGGCATAGAGGATGGACTTGTGCTCTAAAAATGTGAGAGTGCCATTCTTGCCACCAAAGGTTGAATGAAGGATGGGCAGCTTCAATTATCACCGGAGGATTGGGTTCATATATTGGAAGCTTGCATCCGAGATTGAAAACTTTATTGGCCTCGATTGCATTCAAGCAATGACTCCTGGTCCGATTATGCTTGAAAAGTATGGCCTTGGGGGCAATTGACCAAGTCCAAGCTGCCTGGCAAACATGTTTGGATTGTAAAATTCATAAGTTGAGCTTATCAGCCGGCCATGATGAAATTCTCGGCCGGTAGAGCACAGGCCCGATGAAAGAATTGAAGATGTCCCTGGAATCATCATCTATGCAGCCCAACTCATAGCCGAATCATGCGGGGAGAGTTAAATTTTCATTCTCTCTCGTAGGGGAACCAGATCATGTGGTTGAATCCCTTGTAGAAGATCTTGAAAAGATGACCCAGGTCCAAGTCAATGATGATTGAAGATGCAGCCTCTCCATATGTCTGACAAGATTTGTATCTGGGATCTTCATCTTCAGCGTAGTTGATTGAAGGAAAGTTCAGGTTGTGAAGATCAACAGAGACAATCTGATGCATATATAGTTGCAACCACATCTGAAGAAGCCACCATGGTCCATTGACACGGAGATTTCACCCCGATTCCTCATCCGAACAAAGTGATCTGGTGCATCATGTGGTAGAATGCTCCCAGCAGATATTTGCCCAAAGGAATCAACTTGCTTGCAGCTAATTCTTCAGCCATCACTATGTGATTCAGAGTGGGCTCATTGGACTTGCCACAGAAGATAAATCTGCATAACCACATGTTCATGAAGGCCCTATACTCTTTATCAGACACAGGGCCAGTTGAAGCATAAGTCTGAACATACTTGGCCCAACCTCCTCCTGATTTGACTGCCTTCTGTGAGCTGGTGCTTTTGTATTTGAAGGGATAGGTTGGTTTGGTGATGTTCAAACCGGTCATCATGAAAATGTCTGATAGAGTAATTGACATTGGGCCATGACCAAAGACAAATGCATTGATAGCATCAGACCAGAAGTGGGAAGCAGCTATAAGGAGGGAGTCATTTCTAGGCATTTCGGCTAAAGAAAGCTCCAAACAAGGTCTTGAATATCCCGAGATTCCCAAAAATCACTTGTTCTGGACCGCATCCCGCGATACCGCTTACGCCATCCCGCAATTGAAGGAAGGGGCCAAGTTTTGAAAGTGTTCGACCATCTATTTGAGGGGCAATCCTAGATTTGAATGGGATCCTCAAAGTTTCCTTTTCAATAAAATCCCTCGGATTAGGGTTTCCCATCGGACCAAGGAAAAATGACCCGGGATAAGCTAGATTGGAAATCAAAATCTCGTTCTTCATTTCCTTTATGAAAGTAAAGCGGATGAATCAAGAACACATCTGGAAAACGATTCGAGTAAATTGCCGAATGGGTAAAAACAGGTAGAGTTACCTCTAGAAGCTCCTCTTGAGTTCCTGTTGCCATGATGGAGCTAGTTGAAGTCTCCGTCGCCATTGAAGACAGCAGCAAGCGCAGATCTCAAGTGGCGGCTGCGGGCGTTGGCGGTGCTGACCTAGGCGAAATGCGCTGATAGTCAATTTCGAAATAAAACTCTTTTATCTCAAAATTGAGGGGGCATGTGTTAACACCAGAATTTGGTCAGGAATATGACAGGTGGACCCGCGGGCGGCAGAGAGAGGGATTCGGCAAATGCATATGCGGTCGGCTAATTTCCATGTGATCGACAAATGGCCAAGCGGTCGGCAACTGCTTTATTTGAAGGCGGAGAAAGGAAAAAGGAAGCTGATCGAAAAGGGAAGGAGTCGTGATGATCAAGGACTCCGATTATGGATAGAGTTAGCGTGTCTTTATCTTTCCAATTTTGTTTAGATAGTTCGTAAGTGCTTAGAACTCATGTTCTGTCCAGGGTATAAATATAAACCCTCGACCATTGTAATAAGGGTTCACAACCAAATCAATACAACCGGCCCCGTGCCACCCTTTTCGAGTCCCTTTAGTCGAGTCGTCGAGTTTCTTCGAGGGGAGCCATCGATCCGTCGACCCCCGTAAGTACCGGCAACCTTGCTATCATGTCTAGTATCGTGCGGCGGATTTAGATCGTGATGCAAGTAGTCCCATTTTGTCCCGATTTGGCCGTGTATCGTGCGTCGCTTGACGATTTAAGTCTTCGCTTGTGTTTTGTCTATCTCGACGGGATGGCCGTGCGGCGGATTAAGACATAGCTTAGCATAAGCAAGATAGTTATCGGCTCTATTAGATTTGGCAAGATCTAATAGATTCATTAAGTTATCACGTGTTGCTTGCTTTATTTAATGTTTAATTATTTGCAACACTCTTTTGCCCAATCTAGATTGATACTCTTTCGGCTTGTTGATCGTTCCTTTCATGCTTATTTGATATTCAAGTAGATCAAGCTCATATAGCCGAATTAGATCGATCTAGATTGTCACGTGTTGTGGGTTCATTCACGTTAGATGTAGATAAGCCTTGACAGGACCGGGTACCGTGCGGCAGATGCAGGTCTTTGGGTTACTCTAGAGCTAGTCATCCGGTGGACTAGAGATCGGTTTAATCTGATAGGTTCTTTTTACATGTTACTTGTTTGTTCCTTCTTCATGGACCCCGATTCGGCAATCTTGCCGATACGGTTATGCTTATACATGTAGTGAGTATTTATAGATTTGTTAGGTAATTACGTGCTTTTAGCTCTTTATTATTAGATTGTATCATGCGGTGGATTGATCTAGTAGTAAGGAGTGGTGTGAATTCATAGCGAGTGGTATCATGCGGTGGATTAGCTTGCTTGGGTTTATGCTCGACGGGTTTATGAAGGCTAGACGTGCGGCGACTAGTTGGAGTAGCCTATGCATGTGTTATCTAATAGATTTATATTTATAAGTTACTTATCCTTAATTAATAGTGCTTGATGATGCTTTAAACCTGAGATGTAGTTTGATATGCTTTAATAATTTAATCTTGTTCAAACATGTCTTCATTTACTGTATTCGGCAAGTTTGTTCTGTTAACATCAGTTATGTTACTTTAGCCGAATGAACTGCAATCTGTTGGCAGATAGCTTCTATAGCTATGTGTCGTCGTAAGTGGCTTCAGGGCCGTAAAGATGGAACTGCCTGGTCTCACCCAGCACGTTCCAGTTATGATCTTACTGTTTTATCCCTTGTCGATTTTCAGGTCAAATCGACTGGCACGCCACCGGATTCAGACGCCCGGGCACCCGATTTGAAGCTAGGCTTTCCGGCTTGCTGTGTGTGAGACACAGTGCGCCACATTTTGTGTCAACACGATCCTACGCGATCGTAACGAAAAAGCAAAACTTTTGAGCATTTCCCATCAAACTATTGAGCACCGTAGGGTACTCGACCATGGTGAGGTGTTGGACTGAGCATGACGAGGTCGCAGCGGGCGGCGTCGGAGGCCGGAGCAGGGACGAGCGGCGGGCGGCGGGCTCGCGGCGGCCGGCAAGCGGGCGGCGGCCGCGCTCGCAACGGGTGGAGCAGCAAGCGATAAGGGAGAGTAGGGACGGAGCAGCGAGCGATAAGGGATAGATACGAGCAGGGACGGAGCAGCAGCGAGCCGATACGAGCAGGGACGGGGCAGCAGCGGGCGGAGCAGGGACGGAGCAGTGGGCGGAGCAGCGAGCGATACACCAATACGCAGTGCCTCCGTGCGCGGATAGATACGCGCGCGGAGGGAGATTTTTTCCAAGTTGGGAAAATACCAAGTGACTTTAGGGAGTTGTTGGAGATGTGTTTTTGAGTTTTTGCCAAAAAAATAGAATACCAAGTGGAAACATGAAGATTAAGAAGTGTCCTCAAGCATTGATGAAGAAGCAAGTTGAGGACAGCTTAGCATATTGATTAGACGATCAAGTATTAAAAGCTCGGCCACAAAGCATGAAGAATGAAGCAATCCTCAATGGTTGATGATAAGACGATAAAATAACTCAAGATTGAAGACCGAAACTATCGTGGGTTTGATTCCATGACAAGTAATTAATTAGTTATCCGATCAATGGGTCGATGCGTGTGAAAATCACCAAGAAGGAGTCCACCAAGTGGCTCTATGTGAAGACTGTATTCAAACAAGAAAACTAGATGATTTTTGGTTGAAGAATTATGAGCATCAACAAATCTAAGGACAAATGATAGAGGTTAAGGTTTTTTTAGCCCCAAAGAACTGAATTATCCGTATGGTCCAACCCGAAGGAGTTTTGAGTGTCGGACAATCTTGTCAGAGGTGTTGACTATTGGAGTTGACTATGCTTTTGTGACCAAGACGATTTGGTGGTGTGTCGGACAACCACTATATAACCTTATTAGCTGTAGAAGGAAGGTTCTAACTCATTAAGGAAGAACACCGATGAACATCCAAAGGGCACCGAGCGATGCCCTACTGAAGTACTCTTGATTCCAACCATTCTGGTCGCCAATTAGGCATTCCTTAACATGAAAATCACCTATATTGCTAGACATAAAGTTCAGAGGCTTGAACTACGATAAATCATTGTGTCGCCATCGTGTTGTTGAGTTTCTAAACCACCAGATGTGGGGCTATTAACCCCTATACCCTCACGGCATACTTTTAGGCCTGCTCGGGAATGAATGCCTAGCCCAAGAATAGAAGACCGACCTAGGCTCGGGACTGGTCGGACGCCTTGGAGAACAGGAAAGGAAGGCCCAACAGCTTGGCATCCCTGGTCGGCAAGAAAGATATCGATAATCATGGAAAATATCTCGTGTATATTGTTACCTTTTGTGTAAACCATCAGCCCGAGATATCTGGGTCTGTAACCCTGCCCTCCCCATTATATAAGGCGGGCAGGGACCCCTCTAAAAAACCTATCTCACATACTAGCAAGCATAATCAATCAGAGCACAGGACGTACGGTATTACGCAATTTGCGGCCTGAACCTAGATAAACATTGCGTCTTGTGTTCCTGATTACATGTAGTTCGTCATCTTAGCGTGCCTTCACCGATCAACTACTACCGTCGGTATACCCTAGGTTGACTGTCGCCAATATTTCATCGTCAGTGGCGCAATAGGTAGGGGGTGCACGCGAAGATTTCATTGCGAACAAGATGGTTTCTTTCTTAGCTTCCATGGAGATTGATGCTAGCGTCGAGATCAACTTCGGCTCCTTTGGTCGCCTCGACGACTCCAAAGATGCTTCCAGCGTCGAGGTGGAAGCGCTTGGTTCTCCGGCTCCGACTTCTCCAACTGTGGCTGTGGCCGACCAGGTCTCTGATCTATCTGGGAGGCAGCTGGCGTCATCGCCTCGACCACTGCTCCCGCGATATCAAGGGCGGCGCATTGACAACTCGGATCTAATCGAGTTGACCGATAACCATGGGAGGGGTTTGTCGGAAACCCTAGCTCTTGCTAAATCCACACTGCAGCAGCTTGCCAGTCTCTGTGACGACGACGGTTTTACCACCGTACGCCGCCAGAGGTGCGACGACGTCCGACCAGGCTGATCAGATTCAAAATCTGGTTTGTTCTGTTCCTCCAAGACAGCTCCGCCCCCATCGACCACAACCCCCTTTCGATGGTCAAAGACCAGATTGCCAAGGGGGGCTTTTCCCGTATGGGCTAAAAAATGTCGCCTCATCCTATGAGGAGCTTTTCCCTCCGCTAATCTCTCAGCATGACAACCACATGACACGGCGGCAGGCTTCGGGCACTTCATCAACATGGTACGCCTCGAAGATATCAACACAGATGAGGTGCAGCCGACCGAAGGAGGTATCTCAGGCGCTTCGCCGCTCCCTCCAGCCGTTCAGGTGGCGCTCGACGCAGGATCCCTAGGACAGCTCCTCGCCACAATCGGCTATACATCTTTGGTTCGCCCGGAGTCATCAAGCTCCATGACGACGCATGTCTCCCTAATAATCCTGGACACCGACCAGGTTGCAGATGGCGATGAAGTTGGGAGTAAAGACACCCCCAACCAGGAAGACAACCACCCCGAGTTCCCACCTGGGTTCGGAGGTGCAGTATTCATGGTGCCATTGAGCCTACCATTGATAATGAAAATCCCGATCAGCGACGCCACCCGACATGAACAGGAGCGCTAGGATGCAGAACGAAGGGTCAAGCGTGATCGACACATCAACTGTAACCTGGCCAACGAGTTCGATTTGGTGGGAAAACGTCGTGTTCCGAAGACTCCAACCGCCAACATTGCAGTCGCCAAAGCAAGTTGGAAGCCATAGCCAACGCCCCTAGAATGCAGGAAATCCTCGACCACCTGACAGTCGCTGAAGGTCAAGTTAACCATATGCGGCGGGTGGATCAGCCACTTGAGGCTCCAGCGGCGTCCGCATCACGCAGCCGTCGCTAGCGCGACTGAGATCTGCGCGAAGGTTTCACAGACCACGATCCAAGCCGCCGACCAGCCCACTCCTCCAACCACACTCAGGGGTCCCGCTCTGTCGACCACAGCTGAGAACTCCGATCTCTAAATCACGACCGGAGGTACCGATCCCCAGATTGGTGCCGGCGTAACCAACCCCCACACTGCAAGTATCGTCAACACCAGAGACCAACACATCAATTTCTGATGGACAAACATGATGCTCGTCGTGGTTATGAACCCACTATAGGTGTGTTGCTTTTGTCTAAGTGGAAGGATTTTTGGTGAAGTCAATATGGCAGTGAGGCCAAGGTGGAGGAGCAACTGCATGGCATGGTGCGAGAAGGCGAATTCCTCGATATTGTTCATGCCTAGGGGACTGTTGTAATTCCATTGAGAGTGGGGTCATTAGTGGCAGAACCCCCTTCATACTCAATGGAGATAATTATGCTATCCTAACCTAATCCCCTTTGAGGGTGGAATAATTTTAGTGACCTTAGTCGCCCTGGAATCCTTTCTTCCTATGGGTGGAGATGGCTGATCAGGAGATGTCAGTGCTTCCTTGCTAACATAGTTGGATGGCCGGGTCACGCCATCGTGGCGTCAAGGGGACAAAGTGGGCCGGTATGGATACAAGCTCCCCCGCCAGCTCCCATTTCTTCTTGGATTCCATCCCCACGCTTGGGATCAGAACCAAGGGCATTGGCTTCGCTTGCATGGCTAGGGAACGGTGGCTCGACCCTTTGGTGCGTTTGTCCATCATTTTGGCCGCAGTAGCTTTGTTTTGAGGGCCAGTCACTTGTTTGACATTTTTGTCATGGTATTTTCTTGCGTTTTTTGCCACCATATATTGTAATTGGTTTCTTGGGTCCTTCCCTTGCAATGGAGTTACTTTGTGAGTAATCCATTTTGTTTGAAGTCATGCTCGATTTTTGTTATTCCCTTGTTAGGCTAGGCTATATGATGATGGCCATGGAGGCCAAGATCATCGTGCTCATGCTAGTAGTGGGTACGTATTTGAGATCCCCATATATCCAGTCATCCATTCCTTGGTCTCGAGCCTCGAGGGGCGATTCTCTCCTTCCTGACTGAGCCACTTGCTTATTCCAGAGCCCATTTTCCTAGGCTCATAGGGTCACTACTTCCCATGATGAGTCACCATGAGTAGCGCTAGGTTAGTACTCAAACATCATTCAATGGTGCGAGTGGTCCTACTTCTAAGCATGCACCCAACTTCAGTTATCGCTTGTACCCGCCCATCAACATTCCTTGCACTTTACGTGCCTCAAGCAACCTTGAAACATCGGGTGTGTGTTCCCTCTAGGGGTCCCAATTTGCTTGCTCTATAGGGCAACTTGAACTATCATTGGATTAGATTGATGTAAAGGAAAGTGATAAAGTAAAAATGAGCTAAGTGATAGAATCGACGTAGCAGTCATTTCGGCAATGGCGCTAGATTGATGTGGGGTGCCAAAAGTTCAATAAACACAGGTGAGCTCGTTAGCCACGACAAGCCTACGATTATGCTCCTATGGGGGTTCCTAAGCACTTTGTCCCGCTGGGGTCGCCCAAGTGCGACGGAGAGCTCCAGGCATAGTCTTTCTCAAGAAAAGCACTATGTCACATAACCATTGTACAAACGGTTGGAGGAGATTTGTAGGGATGGACTGCCTATGGCTACAAATGGTTGATTTGTAGGGATGATTGGCTAACCATCAATACAAATCCGATTTGGGTTGGTTCACATTTTGTAAAAAAAATTAATTGAGGGAGGGCCCCACTACCATTTTTGTGCAAAAGTTGAACGTTTTCGTGGCCACAGGGTTTGAATCCCGCGACCTTGCCCTAACCTGTACCCTCCTCTACCACTACACCCTCACACACACTTGTGTCTATAGTCTATTTTTGTTCCTCACATATTAACCTAAACCGAGTGTGAATTGATTGTTTAATGCCCTAATTGAATTCAAATCAAAAGGTTGTGAAGTATGAAATTTATATAACTTTTGAGATCTATAGATCTCATTTTGATAGTTTATTAATCCAGGTCATTTATAAAATTTAAATTTTGAATTTGAGAAATTTAAATATACTTGTGCTTGACAAGATGATTCAAATCAAAAAATTTGTCAACTACAAAGTTTCAAAACTTTTTGAGAATCTATAACTTCCATTTTTGTTGTATGTCCATCGAGGTCATTTAAAAAATTAAAATTTCAAATTTGATAAATTCAAACATAGTTTTTAATGACATGATGATTTCAAATCAAAAATTGTGACAAACTTTCATTTTTGTTGTATGTTCATCCGGGGTCATTTGAAAAATTCAAAATTCAAATTGAGAAATTCAAATGTAGTTTTCCATGACAAAATCAATTCAAATGAACAGTTGTCAACTATAAAATTGTATATTCTTTTGAGATCTGCAACTTTTATTTTGGTCATTTGGCCATTTGTTCACGACATAGTGGTACTAATATTGTTCAAATATTTCTCTTATAGAACTTTTAGGGAGATATAAAATTTGTGAACAATATTACTTCTACTTCGTCAAATGACTAAATGATCAAAATAAAAATTGTGGGCCTCATGTGTTCTACAACTTTTATGTTTGTGACTTCTTTAGCTGAAATTATTTAATGTTTTGAAATGATGACATTTTAAGTTGCCATTTTTTGAAATTCAAAATTCAAATAGATAAAATACCGTCAGGTGAAATGATTGAAAAAATAATAGCCGTAAGAATACAATAAATTGATAGAGCTTGAATTTACGAATGCTTATGGAAAATTATCAAATTTGAAGTCATTATGAGAGAGAATGACTTGTTACAAGTTCTAGTCAGAGATTAGAAAGAGAAATCGAGTTCTTAAATAATTTTAAAATTAATTTTTAAATCACATTTTGAAGCAATAAATAATTTTAGATGAAAAGATTGTAAACGGTAAAGTTTGATAACTTTTTGAGATCTACAACTTTTCCGGTCATTTCTCCATTTGGTCGTTTGAAAATTTTGAATTTAGTTCTTCATTTTTACAATTCGACATCTATTTGTAGTAAATCGAGCCATTTGTAGGGGTGGCTCTTTTGAGCATCATTAATAGAGCGACTCGATATAGAGTCGCCCCTAATAAAAGATTGAGTTGCTAGAAATCCTTTTTTAGTGTGAAGAGTAAGCTGCAGCAAGGCCATAGTTTTCATTTTGAGCTAAAAGTTGACTCATATAGCATCTTGAATTGTACAAAGCATCACAAAGCAAGATTAAAAGTACATCAGATGTATAGAACAATTGGCTGGTGTGGACGCAGCAAAATGCAAGCACAACCCACACATGATAGACATGGTCAAGTGGTCGTGCATCTCAAAGATCTAAACAACACACCATTTCTCTCTCTCTCTCTGTCTCTCTCTCCCTCTCTCTCTCTCTCTCTCTTAGATCTAGACGGAGGTGGACTCCGCCATCAACACCATCTTAGTGACCTAAGGAGATCCGAGCGAATGCGATAGGTGTGACGAAGATGGGAAGTTTGTTGCTAGGATTTGTAGTTGCGTGTTTTTTTATACTCGTCTGAGTACATCATGGCCCCTTTCAGACCACATCAAAGGCCATATCATGGCAAGGTTAGGTTGCTAGGGTTTAGATCAAGTCATACTTTCCGAGTCAATTCGACATCGCGGTGATAAAACTTGTTGTTTCCCTATGTATTTTTATACACACAACAGAAAATTTGTTTTCCCTAGTGGGTTACACTATTTTTTGTACGTGTCATTCTATAACTAGCACATCGTCGACACTCAAAATTTTCCAGAGACTGTAACGGATCATCATGTTTCTGTCATCAAGAAGACTAGAAAGCATATTTAGATCATCACATTTGGTGCTTAGGCAAAGAAAAGGACATTTGGGATGCTCAACCAACTAGCTAGAATTGGCTAGGCCGACCCCCTAAGTTCGCTAAGCCGGCCTGACCGAATTTCTCAAATGTACGAATGACCTTCACCATTGTGTTTCTCTCATCAGGATGATAAAAAGATATCTATGGTTTGCCCTGTTCGGAGTCCTAATTAATTAATTATGAATTTTAGAAGATTTCACCTAGAATTCCTGCCTACCTATTAGCTTAGCCGGGTCACTGTGGGGGTATAAACCCCATATACCCTCACGGCCTACCTTGGGCCTGGATGGACGACCGAACCAGCCCACCAACATCAAGCCCGGCCGGTCCAATACTGGTCGGAAAGTCTTAGGCGGACAAGAATAAAGACCACCGACAAGGAGGATAGGCTTAGTCAAAGTAGGAAAGTTTCTGTAAAGTCATGTAAAATATGAAACTTAGTACCAACTAGGATAGATCCGACTTGTAACCTTGCTCCCCAGCATATATAAGGCGAGCAAGGACCCCCCTTCTAGGGACATGCAATCTCGCATAACGCGTAGACAAACTCACCCACACATCATAATCCATAATAGAGAGCAGGACTAGGGTATTACACATCTTTGCGGCCTGAACCTGGGTAAACCTTGGTGTCATTGTTCTCTGTTTTGACGTCTCGCTTGCAGTCTTGCGCGCCTCCACCGACCAACTATCGGTCAGGGCATACCCCTGGTCGGACTATCGCCGATATTTCATCGACAGTCACCATGCCGGCTAAGCTGACTTTGGTTGTTTCTAGCCCAGAAACAGCACCTAGAGCCCGAGTAAACCAGCTAGTATAGAATTTGATTGTTTCAATATTTATGCTTGCTTGGTGTATTGCTAGTATAGAACTTGATTGATGAAATGAAGTACTAGCATGTATAGGTGGTTTCTAGACATAGAGTTTCTCTTGTTCAAAGTACCTTGCTTATAATGTGATCTCATGAGGTATTTTGAGTTTTGATGGATGTCTAGAATCCCATGGTGCTAAGGAAGGTTTATTATCGCACTCTGATTGGTATTACACTTCAAAGGTCAATCCTATAAACCTTAGTATCATTTTGATTGTGGTAACTCTCACACAAGTTTCATCTATGCATGTGTGCTTGAAAATCGACCAAACATTTGATGCACACATGTAGGGGGAGCTACCACTACCAAAACCGGATTTGAAATGCTTGTCCAATCCAAGATTCATGATCAAAATGTCTTGGGCAAGCAATTCAATTTCATATTGAATTCAATTTCCATATCTTTGTGAGTGTTTGTGAAGGGTTGTCATCAATTACCAAAAAGGGGGAGATTGAAAGCTCCGGTTTGGTTTTGGTAATTAATGACACACAAACTTTGCTAATGCTTTGCTCTAAGTGTGGTTAGACACATACCAATGTGACGGTGGATGATGGAGCATGGTGATCACGGTGATGAACATGGTGGACATGTGAGGTGATCAAGCTCCGGTGATGGATGGAAACGCCCGTGGAGATCAAGGCGAAGGTATACTTGATAGGGCTTTCCGGTTTGGTGATCAAGACACTTAGCGTGTGTGATCACAATTAGGATCGATAACCGACTATCAAGAGGGGTTTCCTCGGTTCATTCGCGGTCCTAAGTTCCTCTAGTTGTGACTTTGCATGATGCATGAGAGGCTAACTAGAGTGCTAACACTTGTCGACGTGATCATGAGATGATACGCTAACTCCGGTGCTTGAGATGTGATCTACACTGCGGGAGTTGGCACCCAAGACAAGTGGTTTGGACCTTGGATCGACGACGGCGTGACAACAACGATCAAACGACAAGGTGGAGCTGCTCTGTGGGCGCCGGACGCGGGCTTGAAGGGCGCCGGACGAGTCCCCTTGGCGCCAGATGCGACACAGAGACTACCTCAACTGGGCGAAGCAGCGGACGTGGGCGCCGGACGCTGGGTGGCGAGCGCCGGACGTGGGGCTGGCGTCCGACGTGTGCAAGTCGGGGCGCTGGCTATTGGCCTGATCAACGGCGCCGGACGCTCGGCCGGAGTGTCCGACGATCGCCGGACGCGACACAAAAAGGTCTGTGGGCGCACCGGACCGCCGGACGCGTCCAACGAGTGGCACCGGATGCACGTTGTGAAGGCACGGCGGATGCTGAGCTGGCAGGCGATTTGAAGTTCCATCGGTCGACGGCGCAGCGTGGTGAAGGGCGCCGGACGCGTCCGGCGCTGGCCGAAGGATGCGTCCGGCGTAGTGTTTTCTGGCGCCCGAGGAGGACAACGGCTCTATTTTTGCCTTGGGCTATAAATAGAGCATGTGACGGTTTGGGGAGGCTCTCTTGCCCATTTCTTCATACCTGAGAATTCTTTGAGCTTGAGACTCCCTCTCCCACTCATCTCTTGGATTCTTGAGCATCTCTTGTGAGATTTGAGTGAGGATTCAAGTGCGTTGCATTGAGAGTTGCATCTAGAGGCACTTGTTCATCGAGTGAGCTGTGGATTCTTGTTACTCTTCGGTGATTCCCATCATCGCAGACGGTTTGGAGCAGCGGGTGGTGGTGAGCTCGACTTGGTGATTGTTCGAGGCCACACCGGGTTCTTGTGAGGGGTTCTTGATCCTTCCCCGCGGGAGATTCGCGAAAGTATACTCTAGTGGATTGCTCGTGGCTTGTGGATCCTTGTCTTGTGTGGAGATTGCGGCTCCCCATCGGGGTCTTTGGCATCGAGCCAATTGAGCGGGCAACTCACCAAGCAAGTGCATCGCCACAACGAGGAGTAGCTTGCCGGGAAGCAAGTGAACCTCGGTAAAAATCATTGTGTTGATTTGTGATTGCCGAGGCTTCGACCTCCATTGTGTTTGTGCTTGAGCATCTCTAGGTGATTGGTTTCTACGCCGGTGATTGGCCATCTTCATCTCTACGCGGCGATATAAACCTTCATCCTCTCTTTACATTCCCGCAAAGTAGAATTGTTTGTGAGGTTGGCCGCGTACCTCTACTTGTGTAGACTAAAACCGCGTGGGTTAGAATTGCTTGTTGTGGTCAGCCGGGAACCACTCTTTGTGTAGACTAAATCCTGTGGGTTAGAACTACTTGTTCGGTTGCCGGTGAACCGTCATTGTGTAGCTTAATCACCGTGGTTGTTGTGCACTTGATTTGAGTAGCCTTGCATTGTGTAGGACGGCTTGCATAGCATAGTCGAAGTTTTAGCTTTGCACATTTGCCGCCTTGCTTACTAAATTGTGTTTTAGTGGCTTTGCAAGAATTTTATTAGGCTATTCACGCACCCTCTAGCCATTGTGACCTTTCAAATGGTTAGTCCACTCAAATCTCAGGACGAGATTTCTTTAATGGGGAAAGGCTGTCACATCTGGGATTTTTGAGCACTTTCCAAAATCCCAATGCACATTCACTTTGCATTTCATCATGAGCATTTGCATTCATTAGTCAAATTGTTTGATAATTCTAGTTTGAGTGCTAATGTTTGCTAATACCAAGTGCTTGATGTGATGCTCACTAAGTTCACATAGACATGAGGTTGGCTTAAACTTGATTAGAGGTCATGCTCATGACCATAGATAATTTAATCTTGCTTTTGACTTAGTCTCTTTTGGAGTTTGCTGCCTAGAGTCGTCAGAAAGTGTTTCCCAGAAACTCCAAATGGTCTTGGGGTTTAAAGCTTTTAGTTAGAGGATTTCATAAGGGTTAAAACTCCTAAAGACCACCTTGCTTGAAAATGAGTGGAAGTAATATATTTTTGGGGTTAAAGTTCAGCATAGGGGCTGATTTTCTATTTGATTGATTTTCCAAGTTATTTCCTTTGGAAATTTATTTTTCAAAAATGGTTTGGAATTAGACCAAACTTTCTAAAAGTGAAATGATCCACTCTTTGAGAGGATCATTTTCTATGTTGGGAGTTTTTCCAAATTCGGCCTAGTTTGGGAGTTATAGGAGTGTGAAGAAAGGGGTTTAATTGATTTCATAATTCAAAAAAAAAAGAGAAGGGCCCCACCTGTCGGCCTCTCCACCGACCGACAGGGGAGGTTTCCCTTCCCGGCGACGCGTGGCTGGGGCGCGTGTCGACGCCGCCGCCGCGCCACCGCCCCAGGGCGAGGGGGTATACCCCCCTGCCTCGAATCCTCCGTGTCGCCTTCGTCATTCCGTCCTCCTCGCTCGCTCCGTCTCGCTCTCTCCCTCTCGTTCTCCGCCACCGAACCCCCACCGCCGCACCATCGCCGCCGCTCCGCCACTATCACCGCCGACCAAGCTCGCCGCCGGCGGGAGGCTCCCCTGCCTCTGGCTCGCTGGCCAGTGGGACCCGCCGGGCCCACGGGCCTAGCTGGCAGCTGGAAGGCCAGCTGGCCAAGTGGACTGATGGATCCCGGGGTGCACTGCTTGGGTTACCTAGCGCTGAGGCACATGACAGTGGGGGCAAGATCTGGGGTGTGCGTAGCAAATTTGGATGGGAAATTCTGGAAATGAATTTCCAGAATTTCTAATGTACCTTGTGAATTTTGTAACTCGAGTTGTACAAGTCCAAATAATGTGATTCAAGTTTCTAAATTCCTATCTTGTTGAGATTTATGCTGTGGAATATTTTGGGAATTTTTGGGGAAACTTTGCAGTGTAAAGTAATTTAAATTTGGATCAAAAGGGGGTTTGGGTTTAACTTTGAAAATTCATAACTAATTCTTGGTTGGTCCAAAAATTGTGATTCTGGTTCCTAAATTTCATCATGTTTAGTGTACCTTGTGATGGTGTATTAACATGATCATGTTATGTGGTAGGAATTAGAGTTGCTCTAGAGAGTGCTTGTGATTAGTGTTAGCAATTTAATTTGTGGAGCTTAATCTAGAAAGGGTTAGGCCTTGGTAAATTTTGTGTGATGGTTCTTCACTGATTGGAATCCCTTGGTGAAGCCCAATCTGGTGTTTGACATGTTTCATAGTACAAACTATTTTTGGTCAATTATTTGGCCATAAATGGTTGTTAACTTGTGATTTTTGTGTAGCCCTAACCATAAGTCCAAATGGGATGAAATTTGTATAGTGGGCTATGGTCAACCTGATGTTTCTACTATAATTTTTCTAGGATTTAAGGGTATGTCTAAATAGGGGTTGCTGTTATGCACTATCCTATGTTTAGTGGTAATTATGCTTGATTGTTGAGTCATGGTCATGGTGATCATTCTAAATGATCTTGGTGATGTCATACTTGATCAATGATCATGTTAGGGTCAGGTCTTGACTGACGTTGTGTTTTACCTTGATTATGCTTGGTCGAGGGTTAGCAACTCATGATCATGGTCCATTCGTGCCATGTCGGGACATGGTACGCCTAGGGGGTAATGTTGTTCATGTGTTAGGCATTGCTGTTTATTGTGATTAAATCTATGTCATACACTTGCATCGATCATCGGCATTAGTAAGTAATTCATTATGAATTACTCAACCACGCATTGCATCATGACAGGATCGCTGAACGACGCCCAGCAGCTGGTACCCGCGGAGCAGGAAGGGGGAAACCAGCAGGAGCCAGTGGAGCAGGTAGCAGTCGAGGAGGAGTCGGACGCTGAACTTCCAGAGTGCCCGAACCACTACCCCAGCTCTTTCAAGAAAGGAAAGCCCCGGAGCATTTCTCCTACGGTTTGCCAAACTAACTTGCGTCTTTTACTGTTTATGCTGCATTACGTGATAGGCGTTGATCGACACCCTTGGTGCATTACCCTACCTTGACCACTTGATATACCTACCCTGATTAAGTATAGGACGTTATTGCTTAGCATGGCTGGATTAAGCGGTAGAAGTCGGGTGGTTGGTTAATCATCCGCGAGGATAGGGTTTTCACATGATATGGTTGGATCGGAATGGGAAAACTGGCACATACCCAAATGGGATATAAGCATAACACTATATTGTTCCAGCCCTCAATCATTTTGAACAGCTTCTCACATTTAGGTGGTGATATGGCACCCCGAAGTCTAGTAGCTATGTTTGGGTCGGGTTTCGACCATGCTGGACGCACTGTGCTGGTGTTGGGGTGGGACAGGTCGCGGCGTTAAGACTGATGTTGGTACCCGACTAGATGCAGCCGTTGAAGGCCTGGGCACGAGTGGTTCCTGTCGATCTTGATTCCGAATACGTGAACGGTGACCGACCACTCACTTTAGCGGGTGAGTGGGGTTTGTGTGAGAAATACCCCTCAGCTGAGTAGGAATCGGTTATAATCGCCATCGTCCCTGGATAGTGGATAACTTGATGTGAGTACATGCAATACAGGGCATAAACGAGAAAATGGAACGGGGTTATGTTGCCATGACGGTTATGGATATTGTTATGATCAACCATGTGAATGGATGATTGTTTTACACTTCTACTTAATATCGTTATAGATCAGGAGCAAAAGCTAGTATGTGCAGGATTACTTAAGTTGATAAGCTTAGTGTAGTTCACCTAATGAAGATAATATAAGCTCAAGTCATCTATACAAGAAGGGGTCAACCAAACCACCATATGTGGCCTTGCATATGCTTATAAGAGTCCTTATTTTTTGGTTTATGACGGGTAAGTCTAGCTGAGTACCCCACGTACTTAGGGTTTTATTCCCATGTTGTTGCAGATGGGGAGATGTTTTACGGATACTGCGAGACTTGCTACTACCCAGCTTTGGGTGATGACTAGACTGTGGGCACAGTCATTTATCTCTCTCTTCTTAAGTTGCTTTTGGTTGGACTTGGTCATGGACAAGGCACTGTATAATCTCTAGTGGTTGTAAGACTTAACTTATGTAGCTTCCGCAACTTTAAACTACCTTGGTTTGTAATAAGGTTACTTAAACTCCGATGTAATATCTATGTGCGAACTTGTGTGGTGTATGATGAATGTTGAACTTATTATGATTCCTGGCTTAACGGAAAAAGTTTAAAATCCTTCGGGATTTTGGATGACTGCCGGGTTTACATGGTCTCAAGTGTTTTCTTCGACGCCTTGGCGTTGATATTCATACTTGTGCTTATGTAAATTGGTCAGGTCTGTGACAGCGTCCTAGGCTTGCCGGCCGACCTAGGGCAACCTGACGATGTCCTTGCCCTGACAGGGTCCCTCCCAGGTGAGAGCTTCACTGGTTCCTTTGCTAGTTTGCCCAAAAACTAGTCGGGTTTTCATCTCGTAAACACTTTCGTTATCCTTTGGTGGTTTTCTCGTAAACCTTTTCGTCCTTCACTACGTAAGGGAGATTGCCTCACTTTGTTCTTCAACTGATGGTGACCTGGGTGTCCAAAGCCCTCATGGTGTGTTGGTCCAGACCACATTCGGTGTCCACATACTTTTTGACGACCACTAGTAGAGAAATGCACATTTGTAACGGCACCCGTTTTTAACAGAGGCGGCTCACCTAGCACATCGCCTCTAACCACACAAGGCCGCACTGTAGCTACGTAACCTCCCCTAAATTTCTATCATCAGAAGCAATTAAGTTAAGAAATCCGCCTCTGAAACTAGACATTTGTCACATATGGTTCTGTTACACGGGCTGTGTTGGGGGGAATAACCTCCGCCAGGACCCCCCTACGTAGCTCCGCGGCCCTGGCAAGGGCCAAGACACGCAAACAAGCCTAGCAACCATGGACAACCTTCGCCGTAATGTTCGCACGTACAGCGAAGGTCGTCAGGCCCACCTCAACAATTCAGCGAAGGTATGATGCACCTTCGCGTTGGCACATCCCAATCTTCTTATCGTGCAGGTACCCAGGAGTTCGACAAAGCTTCACAAGACCTTCGCGATGAGCCGGGCTTACGAGAACCTTTGGAGCAGTTACTCAGCCCGTTCAGCACCTAGGGCGGTGGAAGACCTCCGGATGAACGCCCGCAAGGCCGCGACGGGGCAGCATCAAGGACCCGACGCGTGGCGACAGTGGGAAGCGACGCGTGGAGTCTTCGTGGGCTAGACACGTGGCGTTCCGTGATAGAGTGAAGGAAGAATCTTTTAGTTCTAAGTGCCCTTGGTGAGGCCCATTTGTAAGTGTGACTAGGGTTGAAACCCTATGGTAAAAAGCCACTTGACCCTTGGTATGGCCTATAAATACCAAGGGCATGGCATGTGTAAAGGGGAGGATTTTTGGGATTTTTAGCCCCAATTAATGCAAAAGACTCTGATGGGGCCCAATAACTCTTGTTCCACTTTGGCAGTAGTTTAGATCTCGCTCTCTGTCTGGAAAACCTTCGCCCTCCTCCTCCGGGCACCGGCGAAGGTAGGGGGGCAAGAGTTTATACCAACAGTTGGCGCCGTCCGTGGGGTCTGAACAAAGGAAGCAAGCCATGACTCCAAACATCAGTGAGCTTTCCTCAGCACAGGGAGCCAACGCGGATCCGACCCTCGCTGGCGGAGGTGTCGTTCCGCCAAATCCTCTCCCAGAGCGACCTCCGATCGAGCAATCGGCCAACCTGGCAGGTGATCCCAACCCAAACCAAGTCGCACCCGGAGGTCGGCAGCGAGCGTCGGTGGTCAGGGATATCACTATCCAGCCGCACCCTCATACCTCCGGAGATGGCATCGCCAATGGATCCACGACCGACAGCGAAGCTTCGAAAGAAGAAAAGTTGGCTAGGCATCTAGAACAGCTTCAAGAAAGTATCCTCGCTGGCAAAAGGCACCTAGAGCAAATCAATAAGGAATCAAGAGCGGCAACCATCCGGCGCAGAACAGAGGAAGCAAAAGCAGAGCTTCGCCGCATCGAGCAAAGCATCAGAGCAGCTGAGGCAGACGCGGAGGTGAGAAACTACAGAGACCCAGCTCCCCCAGGGCATGCGCCAGTCGCACAACCTCCGATCGAGCGACAGCAAGATCCCCACCCACCACGCCCAGAACCGGACCTCCACGCCAACATACTTCACCGGCGGCCGGCGGCGGAGGTGTCCCGAGCCAAGAGCGGCGCCGCGGGTCCCGCACTACGACTCCAAATCCCCCTTTCATACGACCTTCGGATCACCGAGTGGCCCCGGGGCTTCGCCATGCAACATCTACCGCGGTATGATGGCACCTACGAGCCGCGCCAATATCTAATGTCCTATGAAGCCGTCTTTGTCTCACTTGCGGAGGTGACGAGGACATCATGGCCAAAGCCTTCGTGATCGTGGCAAGAGATATCGCTCAAACCTGGTACAGCAACCTCCGGCCAGGATCCATCCGATGTTGGGACGACCTTCGCGAGAGAATCTGCACAAACTTCAAAGGTGTCAGTCGATCTGCGGCCAAGGCCACCGCTCTTCTCAATTGCAAACAAAGAGTTGATGAGCCATTACAAGATTGGTGGAAAAGATTCCTCAACACCAAGAATCACACCCCTGGTATCACGGATGAAGTCATGATTTTGGCAGTGCGAGTTGCATCCAGCCGGGACCATGTTCATCGAAGCTGTCAAGATGGGAACCAAGAACCATCGCTGAGCTATATGACATCATGGAAAAGCAAATCAGAGCAGATAACAATGAACGTATCAAGTCTCAGTCGTCCCAACCTCCGCAACGTCAACAAAGAGAGCGCAATCCGAACCCTCGCAACGAGTACCCCCGCATCGACATGGGAAACGTCAACGCTATTGATGGCAGCAACGATCAGCAAGCTCGGCAGCACCCTCGCCAGCCCAGACAACCCCCGCCACAAGTCGATAGAAGACCCGCCAACCCAGATCAGCAGAGACAGCAACCTCCGCAGCTGCATTATTGCCACTTCTGTGGAAAAGCCAGCGACCACTACACCAAGCAGTGCGTATGGTACATCAAGGGGCTTGAATGCAGAGACGGCCAAGCCCCACCTCCGCGAGCAGGAACGATCAACCATACCCGCGAGAAAGACCGAACCCCGCAACCACAACCAGGGATACAACCATAGCCATCGAGCTCAGCAACCCCCATATCAGCAACCAATTTACTACCCTCAGCCGCCCTTCGCTCAGGGTCAATATGCTCACAATCAACAGCAGCAATACTACCATCGCCAAGCACAACGACGATATCGGCAACCCAACTTCAGCCAATCGCTCATCAAACCCAAGCGCAAGCCTTACCTCCGCCACCACCTCTACCAGCACTACCTCCGCCACAACCAATTAAAGTTGAGGGAGAAGCACAGGGAGCACAAACAGCGATCAACAATCCCATAGCTACCTACGGGGTCATCATGGCAATTTCCGGAGGTTCAGGGGAGGATTATGGCAACAAAAGATAGCGCAGAGAGCACTTTCGCCGGGTCAATCATGTAGCCTGCGAAGGTCCTCACAGAAATGATCATTGGTCGCACATTCCCTTGACCTTCAACAGCTCAGATCTCAAGCTCAAGCAATACCCACATACTGATGCGATGGTCATAGAAACAAACATCGCAGGAGATAAGACCCAAAATCCTGGTGGACAATGGCGGCTCCGCCGACATCTTATTCACATCCACCTTCGACGGCATGAAGCTCGACGAAATAAACTTCAACCGGCGGACATCCACTATTTGGATTCGGAGGCCGGCTGATTAGAGCAATCGGAAAAATCACTCTACCAGTATCCTTCGGCAACAAAACCATTGCCCGCACAGAGCACATCACCTTCGACGTAGTTGATATCCCTTACAACTACAACGCTATCTTCGGGAGGGGCACCATCAACCAGTTCAATGCTTTGCAATTCATCCTGGCTACCTCTCGCATGAAAATGCCGGCGCCGGAGGTATCGTAGCCATCTACGGAGACCAAAACACGGCGGAATAGCGGAGCAAGCGGCCACTCACAGGGCGGAAAAACGTCCATTGCTGCGGGAGAAGGAGCGAGAGGCGGCAAGAAGAAGAACGAAAAGAGCAACGAGAAGCGAGCCGAAAATAGACGTAGCCTGGTTACCTTTGCGCGCGGCGGAGGAAGAAACAAAAAGATTCGGCTATTCCCGGACGATCCCGAAAAGAAAGTCATCATATCGGCTACGGTAGACACCGAACTTGAAGCTCAACTCATCCAGTTCCTCCGCAATAACAGCGATGCCTTCGCATGGTCGGCTTCGGACCTCGTCGGTGTAGACAGAAAACTCATCGAGCATCACCTAAACGTCAGCAAAGATCATCCTCCGATAAAGCAAAAGCTCCGCAAAATGTCGGAAGAAAGGAAGCAAGCCGCCAAAGCGGAGGTAGATCGGCTGCTAAAAGCGGAGGTTATTCGCAGGGTCAAATATCCAACCTGGCTCTCTAATGTGGTATTGGTACAAAAGAAGAACCTCAAGTGGCGAATGTGTGTTGATTTCACAAGTCTCAACAAGGCATGTCCAAAAGATTGCTTTCCATTACCCAGGATAAGCACCCTTGTGGACGCACCGCGGGTTGTGAGCTTTTATCTCTCGCTCGATTGCTTCTCCGGCTACCATCAAATCTGGATGAACAAGGACGACGAAGAAAAGACAAGCTTCATCACCCCCGATGGCACTTTTGCGGAGAAGAATGGGCGAGGGGCTCCGCAACGAGCCCAACCTTCGCCGCATGACGGCGGAGGTCTTCAAAGATGATCCAACGAGTCTCGGCTTATGTCGATGACATTGTGATCCCGAGCAAACTCGAACCAACCATATAGCCGATCGGCTAGAACCTTCGACAAGCTCAAAAGGCGAAGCTCAAGCTCAACCCCGAGAAGTGCATCTTCGAGTCGGCAAAGGAAGCTTCCGGGATGTCTTGTCTCAGCTAGAGGAATCGAAGCCAATCCAACAAAAATAGACGCAATCGTTTCCATGTCACCTCCGACGTCAAGGAAGTCTGCTCAGCGCCTAACCGGTCGGTTGGCTTCGCTCAACGATTCATCTCGAGGTATGCGGCGGGGTTGCCCTTCTTTGATGTACTCAAAACTGCGAACCTTTCAAGTGGGGCCCCGCCCGGCGGGGCTGCCTTCGATAGTCTCAAGCGGTACTTACTCAAGTTAACAACCCTCGCGAGCCCGAACCTTGGGAACCGCTCTTTGCTATACGTCGCAGCTTCGCCTCACGCGATCGGTGCCGTTTTGGTCAAAGAAACCCTCGAGGAACATCAAAGACGACGTGATTCCGTGTATTACGTATCGAGGTCCTCGAAAGTAACAAGAAGCATTATTCGAGCTCGAAAAGATCGCATATGCGGTGGTTATGGCTGCAAAGAAGCTCAAGCACTATTTTCAGTCTCATCCCATCACAATACCTTCGCAGGTCCCGTTGGATAACATCTTCAGAAACCCAGAGGCAGTGGGCAGAATCGCCAAGTGGGCTTCACAACTCAGCGATTACATGTTAACCTTCGTTGGCAGACACACGATTAAATCGCAAGCTCTAGCAGATTTCATTGCAGACTGGACCCCAGATCCTCACAACAAGGCAGAAGACATCGAACCTCCGTGGACAGTGCACGTGGACGGAGCATGGGGCGCCCAAGGGGCCGGAATCGCAGCAATCCTAACTTCACCTTCGGGAGTCCAGCTCAGATACGCCGCAAGACTCGAGTTTCAATGCACCAACAACTCTGCTGAGTATGAAGCCGTCCTCTTGGCCCTTGCGAAGCTTCGTGCCCTTTCTGTGCGCCGGGCGATCATCCGGACCGACTCTCAGGTGATCGCCGGCCACATCGAGAAAACTTTCAAGGCAAAGGATCCGGAGCTATAGAAATACCTTCACACTGTCCGCAAAGCAGAAGCATTCTTCTTGGGCATCACCACAAAGTCCATCCCTCGCAGTGAGAACAGGGAGGCAGACAAAATAGCGAAGGCCGCAGCTCAATTAACTCCACTACCTTCGGACGTCTTCTTTGAGACCTTCGCAGCACCTGCAATTGCCTGCAACACACCTCCAGTGAAAATGGTCAACATCATATCCAGCGAAGATTGGCGAGCCCCTATCATAGCTTACATCAAAGGGTTCTATGAACCCGAATCGAAGGAAGAAGAAAAAAGAATGATTCAAAGAGCGCGAGGTATAAAATCGAAGGCGGAACACGTATAAGGCCTCGGTCACGGCTCCTTGGCTAAAATGCGTCGCCACAAGCGAAGGTATCGCCATACTCAAAGAAATCCACCGGGGCATCGTGGCTCGCACAATGGCCCAAGGGCTCTAGTTGGAAAGGCATTCGGACAAGGGTTCTATTGGCCCACCGCTTTGTCCGACGCTTCCTTCTTTGGTGCGACAACGCGAAGGTTGCCGGCGGCCGCCAACCATTCAAACGGGCCCGGGGCTCCGACCACTTTGATCCGCCCGACATGGCCAATGCGGCGTTGGGCCATGGATTTGGTTGGACCCCTACCGACTCCGGGAAAGCTCCGCTACGCGGTGGTAGCGGTGGAGTACTTTACCAAATGGATCGAAGCTCGGGCGCTTGCCACCATCACCTCCGCTACGGTACAAAAGTTCTTCGGCAACGAGATCGTATGTCGCTTCGGTGTCCCAAGGGATCTCACGGTTGACAATGGAACCCGGTTTGTGACTTCGCCTTCAAAGAGTTTTGTTTCCAAATCGGCACCAAAATCCATTTTGCCTCGGTCGGACATCCGCGGTCAATGGGCTAGTCGAAAGGGCCAATGCAATCATCCCGCAAGGAATCAAAAGAACCTCACGAGACAAGCCACTGGGCAAATGGACGGAGGAGCTCATCACTGTCGTTTGGTCTCACAACACCTCCGATGGCAGAGCCACCGGCATCACTCCATTTAAGCTGCTCTATGGAGAAGAAGCCGTGCTCCCAGGAGAGCTCCGCCACGGGTCACCAAGAACTACCTCCGATACCAACACTCAAGATGAAGAGCTCGACAAGGACCTACTCGAAGAAGTAAGGTGCAAAGCAGTCAACAACCTCCGCAGCTACCAGGCTGAAACCCAGAGGTGGAGAGACAAGAAGGTCTCACCACGTGACCTCCGCCAAGGTGACATGGTTTTGATCAGGAAGCAGAACGCGAAGATGGCAGGCAAGCTCCAAGACAAGTGGCTTGGCCCTTACATTATCACAATCTCTGCAAGACAAGGCTCGTTGCACCTCCAGGATGCCGAAGGTCGCGAACTACCGCACACATGGAACATCGATGACCTCCACAAGTACTACCCTTAGCATCTCACAAAGAACTATGTAATCATTACCTTCGCATCGTCTTTTCCTTTCTCTCCTCCGCATACATAGACTATCCTTGCACTCTTTTTCCTTATGTCCGGGCATGAGGTTTTTTAATGAGGCAAGAAAATTATGTAATATAGCAAAGTTTTATTTCCCTGAGATTTGCATGTCAACCACCGCTGAAACGGACTAGGCTATGCCTTGCCCTCATCAGCAGCCGCTATAAATGCAGGGATTGCCTCGGGCCGACAATCGACCCCAGTCGAAGGTCACCCCGACGCAAGCCCATCCACAAACCCCCGCCACTTGGGCCAGGGGCTGCGATGAAAGCAAACTCCACCTCGACCCCCGCAGAGGGCGAGGAGCGGAGCTATCAAATTCCGCAGACCCCCGCCAGTCGGGCCAGGGGCTGCGATGAAAGCAAACCCCACCTCGACCACCGCAGAGGGCGAGGAGCGGACGTACCAAATTTCCGCAGACCCCCGCCAGTCAGGCCAGGGGCTGCAATAAAAGTAAACTCCATCTCGTCCACGGCAGAGGGCGAGGAGCGGAGGTACGATCAACCCTACACCCAGCTCCTCAAAACTATCAGCATCCAGTTCTAAGTTCACACAAAAAGAGCACCACTACAACGCACCCATTACCCCAAAACCAAAGCCAGTGATACAGAGTTCCTCCCACATACAATCAATAGAGCTCAGTCCCAAAACCTCTCCATTCAACACTAAGTCTCAACCCTTCACCCGCAGCCAGCAAACCCTCATATATAGCCTTTACCCATTAAACCCTCGCCGTACAAACCAAAACGGTGAATTAAAAGCTTCGTACGCCCACCTAACTACTACACCTACCCCAGTACCTTACAATTCCCAAGCATTCAAACCAAATCACAAGCCTTTACATCAGCCCAACTCTAGTACCATCAAAACACGCTTATATAAGCAAGATCCAATAGCCAAAACAAAACACATCAAGCCATGTCCGACCATTAGCAAAAACCTATAGGAATGAGAGGAGCCAGGAAGGAGGGCCTAAGCCAGTGTTTGAGCCAAAGATCTTGATTCTGCAGTGTAGCCACTTTAGCACCGCTCCAGCCAGCCCCAAAACAATGCCGCCGCAACCTCCGCGCCTAATACCTCCGAAGGTCAGGAGAATGAAGCGCAATACCCTTACCACCTGCCACTTGCACACACCCTCCGACAGCCACCTCCGCGGCCAAACCCAGCAGCTTTATACAGTCACGTGCAAGGCCACAACTTGACATCTGCTGCAGCCCAAACCACCGCTGAGAACCTAGGAATAGCTGTGCCTGAGCTAAAATCTGAACACGCGAAAGTAAGCAAACTAGCGCGTAATTCTGAACTCAACCCTCGCTCCAACAATGCGAACCTGCTCACCTTCGGAAGTCGGTAACCAAGGTTCATCATCAACCAGAACCTTCGTGGCAAAGAACACAATTCAGTCCTTTGAACCGCTGTTCCAAAGGCCAAACTGGCGCCATGTAAACACATGTAGGCCAAGCTCCGCTTACGGTTCGTGCAAAAGATCCGTATCAACTAAATATAATTCACACGCGAGCCTCGCTTTTGAAAAGTTGGGCGTCGCGCGCTTTACTACCTCCGCAAACGGCGAGCCTCGCTTTTGAAAAGTTGGACGCCGGCTGCGCTTTACTACTCCGCAAATGTACGCGAGCCTCGCTTTTGAAAAGTTGGGCGCCGCTTGCGCTTTACTACCTCCGCAAACGTACGCGAGCCTCGCTTTTGAAAAGTTGGGCGCCGCTACTACACTACCTCCGCAAACGTACGCGAGCCTCGCTTTTGAAAAGTTGGGCGTCGCCGCGCTTCACTACCTCCGCGTACACGAGCCTCGCTTTTGAAAAGTTGGGCACCGTTGCGCTTTACTACCTCCGCAAACGTACGCGAGCCTCGCTTTTGAAAAGTTGGGCGCCGCTGCGCTTCACTACCTCCGAAAACGTACGCGAGCCTCGCTTTTGAAAAGTTGGGCGTCGCTGCGCTTTACTACCTCCGCAAACGTACGCGAGCCTCACTTTTGAAAAGTCGGGCGCCGCCGCTTTTACCTCCGCAAACGTACGCGAGCCTCGCTTTTGAAAAGTTGGGCGTCGCTGCGCTTTACTACCTCCGCAAACGTTGCGAGCCTCGCTTTTGAAAAGTTGCGGCGTCGGCTGCGCTTCACTACCTCCGAAAAACGTACGCGAGCCTCGCTTTTGAAAAGTTGAAAAAATGTACGCGAGCCTCGCTTTTGAAAAGTTGGGCGTCGCTTTACTACCTCCGAAAACGTACGCGAGCCTCGCTTTTGAAAAGTTGGGCGTCGCTGCGCTTCACTACCTCCGAAAACGTACGCGAGCCTCGCTTTTGAAAAGTTGGGCGCCGCTGCGCTATTCTACCTCCGCAAATCAACACGAGCCTCGCTCTAGAAAAAGTTGGGTGCTCCCGCGTTTCATCATCTCCGTGAACAAACACAACCCTCATTAATAACAACAAGTAAAAAGATTCCTTTACAAGTCACCTCTTCAAGCGACCATGAGAGTCAACATAATAATGCAACACTCGACCACGTTTCCGCCGAGATCGTGGCCGGTCACCTCCGCAGACCATCGACTGCACGACCCCTTCCAATATATCGTCAACAAGCGCCTCCGCAACCATGCCAACAAACTCCTCCACATCCGTGAAAATTATCTCACGACCAGCAACATATTCGTCGTCCTCGTCGTTGCTAATGACTACCACCTCCGGGGGAGGTTCCCGGTTCGCGTCGGTCTCATCGTCGCTGTCTTCAATAAGAATCGGGGCACTCCAAGAGCCTCGCCAGCTTTTTACCACAAGAGGTAAGTCACCTTCAAGCACCCTCGAGCGAAAACACCGCCGGAGATCACGCGTGTCTATCTCCACCGGTTCCTCCTTCGGAATAAGCAATCCGCCACTACCTCCGGATTCCTCAGACCGCCTCCCACGGTCAGCGGTCCGGAGGAGTTGGCGCAATTTTTGAACTGACCGATCATACTTCGCTACTCTCCACCACCAAATCCTATCAAATGTTGCATGAGGATTTTGCCCCTCGAGATTAATCCAAATGGCTCTGTCATGAAAAAATCTTGACGATTCGGCATCAGCGGAACCACATTAAAAATGGCAGGCCCAAAATCCAGAGGAACCTGCGCAGCGAAGGCACACGATCAGTGCTCGCCAAACCCCCACCCTAACACACGAAACCAAACCCTCGCATAAAACAAGTGGAGATACCCAGGCAGAACGCCAAAACACCGATCAAATCTAAGAAGGAACAAGCCCGAAGGTAGCACCAATTAGCCAAACCGAGAAGCCTTATGGCTCAATGTATCTTACAAGCATCCAGAAGGCAGACAGTGCAAATTGTTCAAGAAATGTTTCTCTCTAAGTCTCACCAAAAGAAGATAGGACCAATCAATGATACTCTAAGCCTGGTCACCGGGGGTAACACCAACCTGCCCGTCTGCGGAGCCCTCCGGAGGCGGGTTGATCGCGGTGGTAGTATCAGCCTCCTGCGTGCCTAGGTTCACGGGTCCCGATGCCGAACCTCCGTCGGCGGACGTCCCGGTGGTCATTGTGGCGTTGCCTTCCTCCGGAGGTGGCAAATCCTGCGTCCCCTCAGCCAGCGCGTCAATCTACAAAAGCCAGAAAAGTCCCTTTAGAAATCAAAGCAACTCTATAATCACAACAGTTACTCACGGACAAGAAAGCCACGCGACCCTTACCCCCACAGCAACTTCAGCGACGATCTCGTACGCCAGTCTGGTACCTCCGCAGACAGCGAACTTGTCGAAAGCCGCATGGCCCACGGAGGCAACCAACGAATCCTTCCTTGCCTCGCGGACCTCCTCCACGGTGGGCCAGCGGAAGTCGGCGCCAACGATCTTGCGGGCGTGCTTACTCCCCGCATCCCTAAGGGCGCAGGCAGTGGCCGAACCCCCGCAGAAAATCCCCGCCTCGACCAGCTGGTCAAAAAAGGGCGTCAAGTAATTCAGCTCATTCTTTAGCCACTCCGCATAACCTTCGGCCCGGGTTCAGCGGGCAGATCGCCGGTGGGAGCCCCGCCAGTATGTGCCAGCTGCGCATCAAAGATCCCCTTGACCTCCGCCATGCGGGATACAAGGGCGCGCATTAAGTCCGCCTCCCTCTCCTCCGCATCAATAGCACGCTTCTCAAAACGTTCCTTCTCACCCTCAGCGTCCTCCGCCCGCTTCTTCATATCTTCAAAGTCTTTGTTAGCATTCCGAAGCTCAGTCCTCAGGTCCACGCTCCGCGACACAGCAGCATCGCAATCCTCATATGCTTTCTTATTAGCCTCGCGAAGCTTATTCATATCAGTCTCGTGAGAAGCTTGTTCCGCGAGGAGCTCCTGAACTCGCCGCTCGAGCTGACGGTTCTGCTTTTCGAGCTCCGCAATCCTCTTCCGCGCTTCAGCCTCATCCTTCGCGCAACGCTATCGCGAGCCCCGCGCAAGCAAAATAGCTTCAATCATCTTCGCCTCGATGTCAGTCAAGTTGTTCTCAACCTTTTGGCCTGCCAGCAACAGCTCCGCCTCGGGCACACTGACGCGTCCAAAGGCAGGGACCAGGAACCTCCGCTCCCCTTCACTGCAGATCAACCGGCAGTCGCGGAGGTCGGCACTAGTGTACAGGTGCGCCTTAGGGTCCGTGACCCCCGCCAACTGGGCGAAGTAGGGCAGCGAGCTCGGCGATGCTTCTCCCAAACCCTTCTTTCCAGGCTCGGTATGGGGCGGAGGTACAGCTACCTCCCCGTTAACCCAGATATGAATTCCTTCGTACTCCAGCGGCTCGTTGCGAGCGCCGGAGGAAGTCTCAGCATCCACCATCGCCAGATCTCGGTCTTCTCCTCCTCGTGGCTCCTCCGCCGCCTTCTTGGCTAACGGCCTCTTGCTTGGACCTCCGCAAGGAACTGGCTTCGTTCGAACGTGGGACGAAGTGATGTCCACGTCCTCGTCCGCCTTCTTGCCCGACCGACCTGAAGGAGACGAGCTGCCAGAAGACTTGTTCCCGCTGGCTGCGCTTTGCTGCTCTCGCAGCTTTGCCGCCACCGCGATCAAAAACCGGAGCTGGTTTTGGCACCGCCAAGCCGGTGAGGGCATACGTCCTCTCCCCGCTCCCCTCGTCCCCGCCCACCTCTAGGCGCCGGCGGAGTCTGCGGGCGGCAGGGAGAACGGGCGCGCCTCTTCCGTAGACACGGATGAGAAGGCCGCGCCGAACGAGTTGTTCCCATCGCCAACCCACCTCCGCGGCCGCCGCGCCCGACGTCTTCCGGATCTTCCCGCCCCCACGACCACCTCCGCCGGCCGGGCGGGGACATCATCGCTAGCCGAGACCTCGGAGGTCTCGAGGCCGTTTCGTTGCCGACCGCTTCTTAGCCCGCTTCGCTTCTCCTTCGGCGGGGCGGCGGCTTCGGCCTCGCCCGGTACTTGATGCCAAGCGGGTCATAAACCCGGTTCACCGGGTGACCCCCTCCATCTCCTCCTTCATCTTTCGCCGCTCCTCGGCGTCCACTTTCCCGACGAGCTCCAAGCACCTCCGCTTCCACCACACCATGAATCTTCTTCAAAGCCTCCGCCTCGCTCGAAGCGGAGGAGAACTCCTCCGCCCAAACAACGTGAAGGTTCGGCAAGTTTAGGTCCTTCAGAAACTCGTACCCCATAGCCGCATAAGATGACGGCCCTTCCTTCGCCAGGCCTGTCCAATCATGGTCGGCTTCCAGGGGCACGACCTTCGCGCAGTGATACTCCGCGAACACATCCCGCTGCGCCATACACCGAGAGAGGTCACGCATCGCGTCCTCGCAGCCGTGACCCTTGGTCGGAAGCGGTGGTCACCTTCGAGTATCCTTGTCCGGGGAGCGGCGAAGGTCGCCCGCCAAGTCACGCCCTCCGCGTCATCCAAACGGTAATAGAACCATTTGTTCAGCCAACCTTCCCACTTGTTCTTCTGAGCTTGCACCGGCACCTTCGCGTTGTTCCGACGATGGAACGTAAGAACCCCGAATTGACTGTCCTCCGTCACCGTCTTGTCGCCGGTGGTCACCGTCTTCGTCTTCCTCTGCACATGCATGCTGTGCACCTTCGCGAAGCCCTCCACAGTCGGCTCCACCCCCTGCGAGTGACATCCCCACACAAACGCGCAAAGCTTCGGGAAGCTATTGGGCGTCAGGTGATGGAACCGCACGCCGAACTTCCGCGGTGCGCCCGGCCACCCCGGTGAGGCGGAAACCGCAGCCCCGCTTCAAAGAAAGCTTCAAAGACCACCACCTGGTTGTCGTCAGGGTGCGGCGTCAGCACACCTCCGGGAGCCGTCGCCCTGCCCCTCTCCAGCCAACCTCTGGCAGCGAACCTATCGAGATCCCCCACCGCCACAGAACTAGCTCCGATCTCATAGACAGGAAGGGTGCCTCAGATCCCCTTCGCCATCAAACGACTACCTCCGCTCCCACAAGACAACCTCCGCCTTCCTGATGCCTCTCACCCCCGCACGAGTCTACTACCTCCGGATGCGAAGGAGCGAATGCGAGCAAGACGTAGAAGCAAGTTGCAAAGGCAAAGGCACAGTAGTAGGTAAAAAAAGCGTCCCTTTCACCCACCCTGGATATTTATAGTCGGGGGGTTTCACCGCGGTAACAGCAGGCGCGCATCCCGAGATCATGAAGATCGGGCGGCATAAGAGGCGCCACGCAAACCCTAGCCGTCCCATCCCCGCTACAGCGGCGAAGCCCATTTCAGCCCATCACACTGCCCAATTAACTAAACAACGTGGGCCCAGCTAAAACGGGCCGCGAGCAACTGTTGGGCGTCGCTGCGGAGGTGGGCCTCAGGTGACCATCCACCGGCCCATTCCCCCTCTTTCTCAAGGGCGTTGCTCCGACCCCGCCAGCCGGGCCGAACCATCGTGGGGCTACTGTTGGGGGGAATAACCTCCGCCAGGACCCCCCTACGTAGCTCCGCGGCCCTGGCAAGGGCCAAGACACGCAAACAAGCCTAGCAACCATGGACAACCTTCGCCGTAATGTTCGCACGTACAGCGAAGGTCGTCAGGCCCACCTCAACAATTCAGCGAAGGTATGATGCACCTTCGCGTTGGCACATCCCAATCTTCTTATCGTGCGTACCCGGGAGTTCGACAAAGCTTCACAAGACCTTCGCGATGAGCCGGGCTTACGAGAACCTTTGGAGCAGTTACTCAGCCCGTTCAGCACCTAGGGCGGCGGAAGACCTCCGGATGAACGCCCGCAAGGCCGCGACGGGGCAGCATCAAGGACCCGACGCGTGGCGACAGTGGGAAGCGACGCGTGGAGTCTTCGTGGGCTAGACATGTCGCGTTCCGTGATAGAGTGAAGGAAGAATCTTTTAGTTCTACAGTATACTAAAGTGCCCTTGGTGAGGCCCATTTGTAAGTGTGACTAGGGTTGAAACCCTATGGTAAAAAGCCACTTGACCCTTGGTATGGCCTATAAATACCAAGGGCATGGCATGTGTAAGGGGGAGGATTTTTGGGATTTTTAGCCCCAATTAATGCAAAAGACTCTGATGGGGCCCAATAACTCTTGTTCCACTTTGGCAGTAGTTTAGATCTCGCTCTCTGTCTGGGAAACCTTCGCCCTCCTCCTCCGGGCACCGGCGAAGGTAGGGGGGCAAGAGTTTATACCAACAGGCTGCCTCTGAAGAACAATTTTTAAGGACGGTGTTTTTTATATCAACCAATGCTGAATATTGCATTTTCTAGATGCGGTTGTCTTAATCCATCCATGCCCCTGAAGAATGTTTTTCAAGCATGGTTCTTAATCCATCCGCCTATGACAACCGATGTGTGTGGTACACATGCCCCTAAATATATAAGTTTTGACCACTTTTAGAATTCAAATAAAAGTGCTCTGAGTTTTAAATTTCATTTGAGCAGGAATTAATCTATCACTTACCAACAAATTTAGCATGTATTAAATCTAAAGTGCCTCTTACAAATCTAGCAGAAAATATGGTATAAAACCTTATCCATTCATAAACGAGTTTATTACCAACAAATCTAGCAGATAAGTTTAGCCATTTTTGAATTGCAATAATTTTTTTTAAAAAAAAAAGCATGTTCTACGCCAATATCATCCTTGGTATTCACGCTGCCAATCTACAAAATATCAAGCCTTTTTTATTTTCACAATCATTTGTCCCCTATCCTGTGTAAAATTTGACAACAAATAGGATGCGATTGTGTAAATAAATCGGCCTGCCACTAAATGTGCAACGTGTGGAACAAAAAATAGGATATGATTGTCTAAATAAATCGGCATGCTAGTGCTTGTGCAACGTATGGAACATGGCCAAAGGATGTACTTCACATTTAGAATGACGGTGTCCCTTCAACTGATGCTCTAAATGTGAAGCACATCCACTGGCCACGTTGTACACATTGCACAAGCACTGGCTGACCGATTTATTTACACAATCATTTGTTCTATTTTTTCATGTGCCCTTGAAATGGGTTTTTAAGCTAGTTCAACTCTCGAATTTCTAATATGGTACTAAATTTCATGCTACAATATCATTGGAGGATTAATGGCTTTTAGCCTAGCACAAATTGCAGAGCTTTGCCCCCCACAGCAACAAACGGAGCACAGAGCTCTGCCCCGGCCACACGCGTTCTCTCACGCCTCTCTCTCTCTCCGCTCTGAGTTCGTCTGCCGCTGGGTGCGGAGCTGTGGACGGCGCCATAGCTCTGTTCTCGCGCCTAGAAGCCACAACCACTGGCTGGGTAAGCCTTTTGCCTCCAAGATCCGGCCTTTTGCCTCACAGTGACCACTTGCAGCCTAAGCCGCACTTGTAGTCGGAGCGCCACACATCAGCCGTGATGAGGCCGAACACGGATGCGTGTCATCTACACGATGACACACCGTGTTCACCCACCACCTGGAGAGACCACTCCTTAGCCTCAACTCGGCCAGAGTCTTCGACACTGTGGCTAGGCGTGCGATGTCAACCGCGCGCAGGCCCACGACATCGCATGTGCACGGCCTCAGTCGGGAACACGTCTCTCTGCACTGGCGCCCTCTGGCCGCATTCACCTCACATCATCACCACGCGTCGTCCTCTAAGCCCTCGGTGAGCACCCAACAAGCTCTACCATGTTTTTTTAGCTGTCCTTTGCTTGCCTGCTCGGACTTAGCTAGCTCTTCGTGCTTTGCCGCCGTTCTCAGCACACGGTCACGCGACGACCTTAATTGCTCGTCGCCCCACGCACACAGGCCATGGCGTGGTGACGATATGATGTTGTTTTTAGTGTTGTGATTTATACCTTACTGATTTATGTTGTATAATTGAGGTTCTCTAATATAGTTCTGGTCATGTGTGTTTATATATATAGTATATGGTATAATTAAATCTGAGGCCTTGTTGATAGTATACAGTATATCTTCATGATTTGTGTTGTATAATTAAATCTCAGGCGCTGTTGATATACTTCCGCATGACCTTTGGAAATGAAACTGAGCCTATCTTTGCTGTTTTCATACTAGTTTTATATGAAGGTAGTAATGTTGGGTTTTGTTTCATTTGCAAATGTAATTTTCTGTGGCCAATGGTGATAAAATTTTAAGATATAATTACTTCAGTATACATATAATGACTATTAGGCACTACACCAACTCTTCTCTCTTGGACAATGATGTTAAAATGATTTGTTTGAGGGGTCAATTTTTTGACCATGACCTTGATGAGGTTGGCTAGCCTTGCTCTAATTCATGGTTGAATATGTATTTTCTGATCTATTTTTTGTTTGATATGGCAGCAACCAATGACTCTCATCAATGATTTTTTTTTCTTTTTACATATCATCGGTAACTTCTGTGCACGAGGACACAAAAAATGACCTTTGGAGGACCTTCAGGTAAATGTTTTTCTTGCATGACCTTTGGAAATAATAGTACAATTTAAATTTGAGGCCAGTTGATATACTTGCATGGCCTAATTATTTGTTGATATATATTTTGTACTCGCCATTACCATTCAATCCAGCCTAAAAAGGTTGATTGCATCTAGTTTTGAGCTCTTTTGATCTCATTTGCTATTTGACAACATTTTGTGCCACTCACCAGAAAATTCAGCAAGGTGGTCAAGCTACAAATAATTTAGCACCAAGGAGATTTATCACAAAACTACTACAATTTTCTTGAGGTGCAACTTACTGACACATTTTGTGATTTTTGTAATTATTTTTGCAAGTGATATGAATTCTGATATTGGTATTTCTAGTTATAATGATACTAAGTATGTTGCATCGGCTAATACTTTCGATGAATATCATGATCAAGAGCTGATGTTTGTTCAAAATTTATTAAGTTTTAATTCTTCTAGCAACATACAATATGTAAATCCACATTCATCGGCTATAAGTTCATAATATGTGGTTCCACCACAAGACAAGCCGATGAATGAGAGAATTGGCTATGATCATGCTAATTATTTAGCCAATTACGTTCAAAATTCAGCACTATATGCCAATACTCATATTCATAATTTTTGCTTCGAATTTTGCTCATGATCATAGCTGAATTAGTGAAATTTCAGCGAGGCATTCGAGTGCTAAAACTTCTTATTCAACTTCATATGATCTTAAAAGAAGTTAAATCGAAGAGGATTTGGCTCATGCTAGAGCCCACCTGGTTCTTCTAAATGGAAGGTTCCCGCTTATCATAGACGATATCCATTGTACTTTGATGATGTTGGAGATCCTGATTGTTGGTGGGTACCTAATTTTCATAAATTTAGTGGTGAAGGTAATACAACTGATGTGGAACACATTAATGTATACCTCTCATAGTTGGGGTTTTTTGATAATGTGGACTATATGAGAATATGATTTTTTTTCCTTTATCCTTAACCGGTATTGGTTTTGCATGGTTTACATCTCTGCTCGAATGTACTATTTGTTTGTGGTTTGATTTAAATAAGCAATTCTATTAATACTTTGGAAAGACCAATTAGAAAATGTCGATCACAATTGAGTCACCAATTAAAAGAGGATTGATAGTGGGCATGAGAGAAAGTACTAATTTGGATGTAAGAAAAGGTTCGGCTACAAAAGCCGAATATCACAATATTCATTCTGAATCGCTCACATCTCCAAAGCAAGTCTGGCTAAGGAAAAGCATGAAAAGCGCCAAAAAGTAGCTAGACTTGCCTTTTTAGGAGCTAAAGGGGTGATCCACTTATTGAGTGATTACTACGTCATTGGTGAAGATCAAGCCCCTACAAGCAAGAAAGAAGGGTTGCGTGCCTGCTCCTAGTCGGCTTAAGTTGACTGCTCAGTCGGCTAAGCCGACATCTTCTACAACATGCTTTGAGTCGGCTGGCCCGACAACCTATGGTGCTATTGCCTCGAGTCAGATAAGCCGACTCCAAACATGCTGCTAGTGCCCAAGTCAGCCTAGCCGACTTCAATTTGGCTAAGCCGACTTCTTAGGTTCCTGCAGCCGCCGATGCGTCTTTGGTTGATTTGACATATGTTGTTGATCATTCCTTGGAGACAGAAAGCAACATCATTCAATTCAAGGATACACATCTCTCCAACATGATCAACAAGGTACAAAATACAAATATCTTGCTCAAATTCCAATCTGGTCATACTATTTTAGTTTCTGCATCTATTAGAGACATCCTTGTAAATAGTTGTAACGGACCGATTAGGAATAGCATTATATTTATTGAAGATAAGATAAATTCAGATTCTATTGACCAACAAATTGTGCCATATGGTAAGGCCGGTGGTGCTGGTTTGTCAAAGTTAAAGTTTTCTAAAAGTATTTGCAAAGGTGTGGCTAAATGGATTGATGTTAAATCTTATACCTTTGTTTGCCTGGCTTTAAAACCGACTCCATTAAAGAATCCGTTGAAGAAATTCATCAAAGTACACCTTTAACTTTACTTTTTGTGATCTTGTGTTTTATATCTTGCTTAAAATAATTTTATTAGAATCATTAACCACATTACTTTGCCATTAGTTCAAAATTTACAAGAGATTACATATCACAAGTGGCATAATTCATAAGATCGCAATACATGTAATTGCAATATGTTTCGTCGTGTGATCCAATCGCCATTAATAAAGGTCGATTGAGATTTTTTGAGACTTAACAAACTGACCAATTGGATTCAATTGGTCTTCATAGCAAACAGGTTTCAAATCGACTTGCATTAGCCGATTCAATTAAAGCTCAAGGTTCAAGTGCCCAAGAGAGAGATGTAGAGCTCTCAAGTGAAGACAACGTTGCTATCCAAGAAGTGCAAATTGAACACGTTTCAGAGGATACAGCAATGTCACTACAATTTCAGAAGACACTGGGGAGCAGGTGAAATCCCTCCAACTAGAGAAAAGGTCGATTGATCCCATTGAGCAACGAGAATCGGTTAAGGATCCTTCTTTGGAGCATGTCTATCTGGATGGTGAAAAGAAGAAGGATGCTCACAATGCTAATGTAGGCAAAGCTCATAACAAGCAAAAGGATAGAAGACCAAAACTTAGCTTCAAAGAGCTTCTAGCTAAATATGAGAAAATAGGTGAAGCGAATATCACTACTCAGTCAAAGAAGTTCCAGCCAACAAGAATGCCTCCAAAGCATAAATCTCAAGGACGGAATTGGCAAGGGAATAGATTTCATGCAGCAAAAACATGTTCTCCTTTTGAGCTGCCAATTCCCATATCTTATGGATCACAACTCGCATATGTTCATCCTTATTCATCTCGGGGATGGTTTGACGAAATCAGTCTGGAGTTTAATCAAAGAAGAAAGTGGTAAAACAAGTTTACCACGTGAAATATGATGACCGAATAAAAATAAGTTCATATCTGAATGAAACTAATGGAAAGTCGATTATATTGCTAAAAATCTGGCTATTGATGGCAAAGAAGCAAGGAAATCATCTATTGATATTGTAAGTGCCAAATCGAACAAAAGAAGATGAGAGTGCCTCAAAACATAAAAGAACCGTCGCTTTCCGAAACAAAAATAAAACTAAGATGCGCAATCGGTTTACTAAAGTGGCAAGAAAAGAAGTTGCAAAAGTTAGCGTAGAGAAGCCGAAAGAAAGAGGCTTAGCGTGGATTCCTAAAGGAAGAATTCAAGCTCAAAAGGATGATGCTCAAGCGAGTGGTGCAACAAAGATGAAAGAGAGAAAAAGATTGAAGAAACAATTGTCAAAATTGGAGATTTGCACCAAATAATCAAAATCTTTGGTCTTTGCATCATCCGTCTTCTATCCTTATGTTTATGTGGAATTCATCTCATGGTATGTATTGGCACCCCTCAACTCCTTATTTTGATCCTTGGTGGGGATCTTTATGTTATGGAGGGTTGTTAAATTATTATGCTTACCAATGACCAAAAGCCGAAATATCCTATTTCGGCTATGCATATTCATGTGGATGATTTCATATAGCCGATACTTTACTGTCACCCTTAGTACAAAAATGGCCGATGTATGCATTGCCCTTAGTCACTGGTTAGCCGATGTGATGGATATAGTTGCTGGTTGGTTTGATTTGAGAAGTGTTTTCAGGTTCAATGCAGCTTTCACTAAAAAATAGGGGGGCATATGTTGACACTCAAAATTGTCCAAGAGAGCGTAATGGACTTTATCATCATGTTTCTCTCATCAACAAGACCATAAAGAATATTCGGATCGTCGCATTTGGTGCTTAGGCAAAGAAAAGGACATTTGGGCTACTGAACCAACCAGAGTCGGCTAGGCCGACCCCCTAAGTCGGCTAATACGACTTCACCAAAGTCCTCAAATGCAATAATGGACTTCACCATTGCGTTCCTCTTGTCGAGCTGATCGGAAAAGCATATATGTTTGCCTTGTTTGGAGCCCAGATGAATTAATTATAAAGAAGATTTCACCTAGAATTCCTGCCTACCATTCGGCTTAACAGGGTCACCAAGCCGGCTAAGCCGACTTTGGTGTTTCCAGCACGGAAACAACACCTCAAGCCCGAGTTAACCCGACTTGGAAGTCGGCTAAGCCGGTTCTAGGCTGTTTTCCAAACCGATTTGATTCTAAATCGTGTTTTGGTAAGTTTTAAGCATAGGTAACTTGGAGATCATGATTTGGAGTTGTTCTCTACTGGGATAAGATCAACCCCCCTCTATATATAAATGAGGGGGTCACGGCCGATTGATCTCATCCGATCAATCATCACCCAAAACCAATCTATCTCCTTCCTTTAGTCTATTTTATAGCCCCATGCTATTCATCTCGTGATCCAGGTGACAAAGGATGGCGTCCTAGGCTCGGCAGTCATGTGTATCATTGCCTCTTATTATATGTACAATAACTTCTCAACAATTTCATGTAATCCAGTATCAGGTAACATCAATATTGGTACTCTAAGGTTCAAAAAAAAAAAATACTAATTCACTGGATCCGCCCATGGTGCTGGTGTTTGCTGATGTTTCTGTGTCCTCTATTATTATGGTCATGTTTAGTCGGTTTTTTAAGAAGAAATAAGCTGAAATTTGCCAAAATCTGCCAACTTTTTATTGGCTGAACAGGACCATAGCTTGACATGGTTGCACACTCGTGTGACGATAAAATTAGAAAAAGTCTACTTAACCCCATGAAGTATTACCCTGTGTCCAACCTAGGCACCCAACTACAAAACCAGGTTTCCTACACCCTGAAGTTTGCCAAACCGGACAACTAACCCCCTGGGGATGTTTTGAGGGCTGTTTTGGTGACGTGACGAATGGGATGGTGCAAGGGGGTGCTGACTGGGATAAGAATGGGGGGCACCCTTTCTTCTTCCTCTGACCGTGGGCGGAGTTGCTCGCATGACAGGGCGCGACGGGGCCGCAGCGACGGGCGCAGGGCGCGCGTGCCGCCGCGGAGATGGGCGAGCAGGGCTCGACAGGGTTGCCGCGACCGGCGCGCCGGCGAGCAGGAGGCGCGCACGCGCGCCCGCCGTGGCGGCTCGGCCTCGCGGCCGCGCCGCCGCGGGCACGAGCCCGTCCTCCGCCTCGTCAAGCACTACCGCGGCGGGCCATGTGGCCGCCCCACACGCTGAGCAGGGACGTCTTCTTCCTTGCCTGTGCCGGTGGAGCTGGAGGCGCATCCACCCGCGACGTCGCGTTCGCCGGGGCCGCATCTGCACATGGAGGTTGCACCGGCCACGTCCGCTCGATTCGCGTGCGCTCAGCGTGGCCGCACTCGCTCGCAAGGTCGCGTCCGCCGGAACCGCACACGCATGGGTCGCGCCCATAGGAACCCTGTCGTCGCGCCGGTGGTGTCTACTCGACTCGCACCCACCCGGTGTCGTTGAGTGTCGTGGCCTCGTTGGCGCCGTACGACCTCCCCTCCTCGCTCCTGGAGCTGTCCCAGGGGCAGGGACAGACTGGGCGGTACGACTGGGTGATGTCGTCGTGGTGTTGGTTTGATCTCTCACCAATAAGGCCAGGCCTTATTGGGCCTTGACTCGCGCCCTGATCAGGGGCGCCCAACCCTAAATGGTTGGTGGGCCCCCGTCGCACTGCGCTATATATAGAGGTGGGGGCCGGCGGCACTGTTCATGAGTTGAACAGTCGCCACCTCTCCTCACCGACATCAAAACCCTAGCAGACCACCCCATCCGATCCGGGGAGCGCAGCCAGCGACGGGAAGCACCGCCACCGGATCTGCGTCAACACCCTCACGTCACCGCCGACCTCTTCATCCTCGACGACCTCGACGTCCACGCCAGCACCGACGACATGGCCGAAGGATCGACCACTGCCGCGGCTACTGCTCCTTCTTCCAACGGTCTAACCCTAGAACCCTTCTAATTACTTGTAGTTCGTGTAATTAGATCATGTATAGGTCCTTGTTCTACTGTTTACACACAGAAACAGATGTATCCTGTCTCGATCTATTACTAGTGATCCTCATAATGATGTAAACAGATCTATCACGCGGTACTCCTCGGTGCCCAGTGCCCCACAGCAGAGTGCGCCCCTGAGCGTCTGGGACATCAAGTCCGGCTCGTGAGCTCCTGGTGGCCCAAGGCCGTCGACTTCGGGTTCGCCACGCTCATCCCGACGGCATGTCGCACCTGACGACGCGGGTGAATGCACGCTGGGCTACTGCTCCGGAGTACGCCATGTGGCGGAAGGTCTCCGAGAGCTGCGACGTCTACAGCTTCGGCGTGCTCCACCTGGAGGTCGTCAGCGCGCCGGCCGCCTGAGAAGCTCCCTGGCGGTGTCGAGCGCGAGATCGTGCAGTAGGCGGCGCCGCAGGTGGACTGCTGCAAGTGGGAGCGCATCGTGGACCCTCGCTTTGCCGGGCGGTTGGATGCGCAGCTACTCTGCCCCGTGGTTGAGGCTGTCATGCTGTGCACGTAGAGCAACGCCGAGAACCGGCCGGCCATATGTCCGAGGTGGTCAAGATGCTCATGTTCAGTGGCGAGCGGCAAGGAGACCCCAAACATGGACGTCACCTACAACAGTGAGCCCCTGGACAAGCGGAGCTAGAAGCTGGGCAGCCTGAGGTGACGATCGATCGTCCATCCAGATTCAGGAAGTGAGCACGGGGAGCTTGAGCGCACAGTATGGCCCGAACCAACGAAGAAGAAGAAACAGGTTGGAAGCAAGAAGCTGACAAGTGGACCCTAACGCTGACATGTCAAAAACCAAGCCAGCTTGGCCACCACCTAAGCAAAACCGAGTACCAAAACCACGTCAGGGTGTTAGTTGTCTGGTTTCACAAAGGTTAGAGTGTAGGAAGTCTGGTTTTTTAGTTGGGGGCCTTAGTTAGGCACACGGTCATTCTGCAGGCGGGTAAGTAGACCTTTTTCCGATAAAATTTTAATGAAAACTAGGATTATAAGATATATAGAAATAGACATGTTTAATATAGATCATGATCCACTCACTCTATGATAGATGATAGCTCATTATCTTGGATTGTGAATAAGGGTCTGTGTCGATCCCCTCCTCTAAACGTACTTTAGATCTCTATAAACTTTAGAGCTAAAGTCTCCAGACAAGTGCTAGATCGAAACTTTGACCCATTTCATATTAGAGATTTAAACCTTAAAATTGCGATATAAGTTTGTAGAGGTCTAAAGTTTAGATGAGGAGATCCAAACATGCCCAAGTTTACTGGTTGATTAATTTGTTTTTTATTTTAATCAAAGAGTTTTTTTCCTTTACTTTAAAATGTCTAATAGCATGCTAGATATATTGAAAAGATAATTTCACAATATATACAGCTACTTTATAATGTATTTTTCTATAACAATTTGTCAAGTCGACGTGTGTGGACACTGCAACAATATCGTATAGTAATATACACTTGTATTTACAATTGGATACTCATCAGATATCCGATCGATAAGATAAAAAGTACATGACTGCTACGCTGGCAACTTTTTGTCTGATTCGCGCAGCCTGTCCCGACCTGCATGTTGGCGCACATCCATCCACGAGTGCATGTGAGCACGTCGTCTGTCCGATCCGTTGGCGAAAACGGAATACTATGTAAAACCTGTTACGGTTACGGATGTCAAATCGTGGAACCGCAGAAAAACTCGGTCACGCACGGCAAGCGACCACGCCTGCCTGCCTGCTAGCTTCTAGGCATATTGATGTCGTCATGAGATGAACCTAGGAGTACTCTGTATTACCTCGTTTTTCTTTGATAAACGGAAACCGAGCACTATAGTAGTACTACGGCTACCATCCCTCCTTTAGGAGAAGCATACTCTCACATCGAATCGTGGCACTCTCGAGCTCCGTTGGTGGCCATGGAATGCAATAAATGCATGGGACCTACTGGTAGATCATGTAGTAGATCTACATAGTCTAGCTAGTTCTGTCACTCTGAAGGCTATATACTCACCCACTGTGTGAGGACAAGTCTTAGATTGGACCACTTGCATTATAGAATTCCACGAGGTCTGCCACTTGCATAGTATATTTTCGTAGCCACACTTGTGGCCTATACCCTTATAATTTGAAAAGGCATCTTTATCGAAGATTGTGTATATAGAAAGAGATAAGTGGACCACATATATAGTGGATATTTTATGTGACTTGTATCATTATCCCTTATGTAGAGAAAATATATGATGTAACCATAAAACTAATACAACTAAAAAGTTATCCTAATGCCATGTTGAGATCAAGAAGGCATCTTTGGAGCCTAAAACCATGAAATGTGCATAAAGATGAATAATAAGTATATGTCGACGTTTTTTATAGAATACGTAAAAAGGTTTGCATATCTTTGTATTAATAAGTAGGAGATGTTTTACATACTCCCTCCATACTCAAATTAGCTGTCGTTTAGGATAGAATTGCGGTAACCAAGGAGTGATTAATTTGGGGTTATCTTTCCATCCTTGCCCTTATTAAATATAGGCGGGGTTGCCATTTAAACACTAACGCCTCGTAGCTGGATTGGCGAGGGCACTGCGTTCTAGGCTGACGCCCACGGTTCGAATGCTCACAGCCGCATTTTTTTTGATGCGCGAGTCGACGGGAGATTAAATGCGAGCAGTTGGCCTCCACACGGGAGGGGCAATCGCGTCCATAATACACTCCTCGGGCGAGCGACGACAGTCTTTGCGAAAACGGGAGGCGAGGCTAGAACGACGATTAATTCAAGTACGGAGGGAGTACACGCCTTAAGATAAGCTAAGGAGGACAAGAATGTTTATATTTTGGCATAGCTTTCCCGGCTAGATTTCGATGTTAAAACTAGTACTAAGAGAAGGGAAAGAGGTAGTTATGGATCGAGTTGAATACCCTTCGTCTGTACGTGTCCTAAATTACTCTGGCTTACCTACCACTAAGTAACAATCGAGGTTTAGCCCACAATCAAAGATCTGCTCCTGTTTGACCACCATGACCATGTACGGCTTTCTCCCATGTACGGTTTTCTCCTGTTTGCCCATAACAATCGAGGTTTCTCCACTTGGACGGTTGAATCGATCAGAATGATGGGAGATCACCAGAAAGAAGCAAATAGCAGGCCAGTCATTAACCTTTTTGCCAGCGGCTGGCCAAGTGCTCTCGCTCTTATGTTCGTGTTTAAGTATGTTTTACAATTCTAAGCTAAGCTAGATTTCATTCCTTGTCAATGGCAAACTGCTGCGCGCGCGTGATACACAATATCTTCGTCATTTTAGAAACCGATTAACACTCTGAATATTAGATCCTGTCCCGCAAGCTTTCAACCTTTTATGAATTCTGCAGGTTTTCAGAGAACCTAGAGAAAGTTAGGGGCAGCGCTAGACTTCTCTAAGAATGGTTAAGCCAAGAGAAGCCAGCTTTTAGTGGCTTAGGTTTCTGGAAAAAAAAAAAACAGTTTTGGCTTCTGTGTTGGTTTTGGCTTCAAAATTTGTAGGGCTTTTGATTATGGTAGAAAATTCACAATAAAAGGCCCGTCAAATAGAACCTTGATAACCTTTTGTTACCAGCAGGTTCACACAGTACAATAAGCCAAGATCCCATAACAATGGACCTCAGTATAAAGTTTCAGCTCCTTATTTATCAAAGAGAACCTTTTTTTTTCTACATTGATGATCAAGCTAGCTATTTGTGTCCATGTATAATTTAATAGCTATATAGCCCACGCGTCATTTAGCTCCACTATTAGCTGCTATATATAGACACCATTTTGCTAAACTTTAGTCGTAGATTTAAAACATTTTTTTGACAAGAGTAGATTTAAAACAGAAAGAATACCGCATGTGTGACGTAAAAACAAAGCATAGTGCTAGCATAGTCCTATTACAAGTCCAACTATCTCAAGTTAACTAAATTTATATAAAAAATATCTATAGTACTAGATAAGTATGGCTAGATTAATCATAACATATTATTTCATAATATATCTATTTGAAATAAAAAATGTTTATACTAATTTCAATAAAATTGGTGAAACTTAAAATACATGGAGGACTGAACCAGAGTTGGTTCTTTTTGGGATAGTAGAGGGATAGGCTCAAAGTGTTGTCCACATCATTGTGGTACCACTGAAAGCTCATCCACTACAAGTTTCGCTTGTGGGGGTCCTTAGAAAAAAAAAAAAAAAAAAAAAAAAAAAAAAAAAAGCTTTGCTAAGTGAACCATACAAGCTAGCTAGACCTCGCTGAGATTAAAATTGTCTAATATATTTCGTGGTATTGATAAATCCGTGAAAAGTTCTTCAGAAAGCCGAACAATTTTCTGAACCACTTTTGCATTTACGGACAGAGAAACTATTCGTCAAAAGTTTTTTTCTGTCACTCATAACTGACTGCCTTTACTAATTAAAACATCATTGTTCAAAACAATGTAAACTCACCACAGCAGTTTATTATATGTTAGTAAATGCCGTTCCAGTCACAGGAGTACTTATTGTTCGTTGTTATCGGGTATGACTTTGCTCGTTCACAACCTAATTTTCCAAGCTTGTTGTAAAAAAAAAAAAAAACCTAATTTTCCAAGCTAAAACCTGGTGCCGTGAAGTTTTTTTTAAAAAAAAAAACGAAATACGGAGTTCCTACACAGGTTGCCTGATTCTTTATTCTGCTGCTTCCACGGACTCCAGTTTCCTGTTGGATTTGATAGCTCTGTTACACTCAGCCAATGGTCAGCTGCCGTGCTGACAGAACAGTGGACCCTAGCCCCTAGGAGACGTCGCTATCCCAATGTGTTGTCGGAGCCTCAGCGCTTGGTGGCTGCGGAATTTCTTTATTAGCATTTTCGGTGGCTGCCGTTGGACCAGAGCGCTCTGGCCCACGCATAATGAATCCCCGCCACGGAAACGCTGCTACAGCTATACGGAGAGTACTACTAGTACCAGCAAACGGCACGGCGGCGCCCAGGGCTTCCGTGGCGGCCCATTTTCAGCGGTGTATGTTCCCGTTTTGCGTGCTGCCTTCCATCGAGAATACTGACTTGTATATACGTGCGTGTTCATTTTCTTTATTTACTTTTACCATTTTTTTTAGTAATCCATATGGTAAAAAATATACATAAATTACACAAAATACTATCTATCGTTAGCAATACGTGATTGATGGTGTCGCAGATGATTTGAAGCTCACGTTCATCCCCATTAGCCATACGGAGTTTGATAAGGATGTCTGTGATGTCGGTTGGTGCTATTTCTGCCATGTTTTTTGGTGTAGATTGTAGGGATTTTGTTGATGATGTAGTTGAGGTACTTGCCTTTTCCTGTCAAGCCTTGAGATCAGCTAGGGAGGTGTAGCCCTCTGGAACGGAGATTGCCGAGGTTACTGGGGATGTGGCATTTTCCTCTTTTATTTGGTTCTGGTAGTTCTTATCCTTGACGACAATGATAGGGGTGGGGGAGTGTATGCTACTACGGCTAATTCCCATTGTCGAGCGAGATAAACTGTTGTGTCCATGTCTTGTGGACATTGTGGTTGCACGAACTCCCGGAGCCGCGGGTTGTGTCCATGTCTTGTGGACATTGTGGTTGCACGAACTCCCGGAGCCGCGTTGGCAGACTGAGGACAAAGAGGCCAACTTGATGGGGAATATTATTGAGATGAATACGTGTGACATAGGCCAAGTAGTCCTGAATGTAGTCCTCCAACGAACCTGTGAATATTGGAGGTGTGAACTCATTCTGATGGTGTTGTGTCAGGTGGCCAAATTCGTTGAGTAGGGCGTCCTGTAATGTCGTCCAAATTTGCTAGATGTATATATTGTTGGTTCCTGATGTACCAAAACTGTGTTGCATCGGTAAGATCGAAGGCTGCATATAGTACCTGATCAGCTAGCTCCATGTGGTGTAGGTTGAAGAGGATGGGCATCCTTGCAATCCATGGTCATGTCTCTGATTTCCCTTTGTATGTTGGTGTTGTCAGGCATGTTGTAGCAGCTAGTTGTGTCCTGGCATGTGCGACCTTTTGTTGAGTTGGTTGTTGTCATGTTGTGTCGGATTAGGGTTTGATGGTGGTGACAATCCGGATGCCTCCTGAAGCGTCGGATTAGTTGTTGCAGGTGTCTCCATTGTCGTGAACAAGGTATTGAAGACCTCATTCATAATATGTTGTGAGCTGGAGGAATTAGGGTCGACGATCTTAGTTTGGAAATAAATTTTGTCTATTGTGATTATGATGGTCCTGGTTTCGGTGGTGAGTTCCATGATGACAGCTTCAAGTCCCAATCTAGCATGTGCATCTGCGACGACGATTGATTGGATTGTCCCGTCCTCAATCATCTTGGGGCTAGAGTTGATGCTGACGAATTATTGTATTCCGTAAATTTTGGTGTTGACGGTGTTGAGAAGGATTAAAGCATCTCCATGACGTTCATGGTGGCGGCGGCCATGTCCGAGGATTGAATTGAACTCCGGATACCAGCTATCATGGGCCGAGTCGAGGGCCACGGTGTTGGCAGCCCTAGGTGGTGGCCGGGGGCGGCGGCGTGAGAGAGAGAGAGAGAGAGAGAGAGAGAGAGAGAGCATGGTAGGGAAGGCCCCTTCTTTTTTTTTTTTGACCAATCTGATTATAATTCCTAAATATATATAATCACGATTGGACTTGCATGCTAAGCAATGAGGAGATCCTGCGGATCCACCTCTTTCTATTGTATTTAATTATACTTTCCCAATTCGACGATGATGTGGCAATCCTATGGATGCGACGGTTGCGAGTCGGTCGTGCCTGTCGCACCCCCCCCCCCCCCTTCTCTAGGACATGCCACGGGAGGCTACCTAGCTGGCCACATTACACTGGCCGAAAGAATCCAAGTGTTACACCATTATATTTGTAATTATTCATGTATTTATATTCTCACCACACAGTTTATTTGTTTTTTCGTATATGCAGATTTTTCTGGTTGAAATCAAGATAGTTTGCCATAGACAAAAACAAAATCTAGCTAGGTCACTTAACTTTGCAGTAATTTACGTGCTCTCCCTTGAAATGAAGAACTTTTATTATGGAACTTTATAATTGACAATTTAAACAGTGGTTCAAATCAAAATTTATTGTAAATATTACACTAGTATGCCTGAGCTTTGTATTGGCGGATCCAGAGGCGTTTATACAAGCGGCACACAATCCCGCTAGTAGCGTTCGACAGTACAAAAGAATCATACTACAAGCGATTACTTCAGATCCGTCTGTGATAAGAATCATACTACTATCGTGTAATACCCCGAAAATGCAAGACATTAATAGGGATTTTTTTTTAAAATATGGATCAAGTATTTCTTTTTAGCAAAGTTTGACCAGATTCAAGGAGACTAAAAATTTGACTCTTTGATCCGTTGCTCAGATGGACAATTGGAGAGCGCCAATGCGTAGAGCTCGTCGAATACTTACCGATTGACTGCTCACTTGTTTTAATTGGACCGAGAATGATGGAGTTATGTTAATTCTTAGTTATAAGAAAAAAATAAAGAAAAAAATTAGGAAACCACCTCACGTATCTGATATGGAGGAGCCGACCCTTTCATCTCCTGCAGTTCCTGTCTTCCTGCCCGATATCACACAGAAAGAAAAGAAAAGAGGGAGAATGGAGAGGATGGGAGGTCTAGGGTTTGCTGCATCGTCGTCCACCGTCGCCGCCGCCGCCATCCGCCGTCGCTGCCGCCCACCACCATCTAAGTACATGGTGCCGTTCTTCCTTGGACCCTTGGTTAGACATCATCTCCTCTCGTCGTTTTGTCCCCAAATTTCTTGTTCCCTCGTCTGTTCGTGATGGACACGCCATGTTCGCAGTAGATCGGAATGATGAGATTGTCATAGCAGCGAGATCGCGTGAGGTGAAGAAGAAGGAAGGAGTGAATCGCCTAGGATTTGTTGCCGTGCTTGCTGCGGATTCCCTAGGTGAGATATCAAACCTTTATCCTCTGATTCTAATTAAGTTTTGTGGTCTAAATCGCTTGTTTAGATGGGGTTCAGTGGGAGCAATATGCCGAAATTAATCCAATCCTTAATCAGAAATCCCGTCAGACTGAACAGTTGCAGTTCATCTCTATCTTAGGGTGTCTTAATCGCCTTAATAGAATTTTTTACTGTGGAAACATTTGTAGAGGACTCGAATACCTTTCTTTTGACGCAAAAATTATATTCATAGTCTCTGTATTTTTGGAGATATGGTCTTCTTATGAAGGCTGTTTTGCAGAGACGAAAATCTGGACAGTTTTAGATCTATCCAATTTATGGTTCCCTTAATGGAGGAATTTGAACACGTGATCTAAATGAGAGCTGTGGACTTTTTCTTAATCTTTCCATATTGCTATACAACACATTTTTTGGATAAGTAAATCTTCAGTTGTGAATTTTACAAGATTGTTGTTCAGTTTGGAATGTCAGAAAAGTTCGGTCATGTTAAGAGGACATTTAGGCTTTATTGGATATCTCATATGCCGAATCTTTATATACCAAAGTTGTAGAAAATGAAGTTTTATTTCATCCAGTAGATTTTGAGAATATTTGAGTGCATGGTTAAAAGACTACGAAAAAGAGAAATGATAGGGCTGCTGTAATGAATGACAGCATAACGGTAGATGTTTGAATGGCGGGTGGGGCGTTCGCATGTTTTTAGTTGTTTGTATTGATTTGTATGATGATGTTGAAAGTGAGGTTGGCTTATGATCAGGTGGTTTGTCTTCATAGCATGCCTAGCTCTTTTGCTTGATCGTCGGTAAAGGCCAGTAAACGTGGCGCTGTGGTCCACATGCTTTGGCTTTGTTATTTGAATCGCCTCCACTAAACTTTTAATATCTCACACTAGCCATATAATCTGAATTTTTAAGTTATTTGCTTTATTTTGAAGCATATGATTTTATATCTTGAGGTAAATTTTGATCTATGAAGTATATGAAGTGGATACATGGCAACTTTTGCATTTGTACTCTTCCCGTTGATTCGCATTTGAAGAAGTCATAGCCAAATTGGTGCGGTAAGTACCGGTACAGTAACGCACATTGATGAGCTTTGTGGTTGCAGCCCTCACTCCCTCTTTGTTGGGACGTGTGGGTAGAAGTGAAGTCATGCATTGCATTGCATCTTTTGCATTGCACTTGGAAGTGTATTTATATTTCTATGAAGCCACTTGGAAGGGTATTTATATATTTCTATATGAAGCAGTTGATATCTCTATTGTTATGCAATATAAAGTTGATGCTTAATATATATTATGATTTAAATAATTGGGTTGACGCAGTTTGCTTGCTGAAGTGTTCCCCCATCTCGCTTGCTGAGGTGTTCCCCCATCTCAGGTACTTGATGAGCTTCAAGGATGCTTGGCGGGATGGGAGTAGCTTGCACACATGTTGTACACTTGAAACAATTACATACATATTTGTAACATGTTAGATGGTTGTAGAGTCATTTCGGTTGTAATAAACATCTAAGGTTTGTTGGTTAGTTTTGAGGATGTTTTTTTTTTTTTCATTTATCATCGTAGAAGACTTAATTTAATGTTCAACTTAGATGACTTTTGTTGCTTCCGCGTACTCTGTTGCTTTAGTGTAGTGTGGTAATACTCTAGAAGGATGTTTTTGTTTTTGTTGTTGTTTTCTTCTGGGGTGTTACATGTTGGTTTTCCTGTAGCAGCCGCCATTACAAGATAAATTTCCACAAGCAGTTGTAGTAAGGTATTGATGGAGTTATTCGTTATCAATGTCGGTTTGATTACACAAGCGGTTGTAGTAAGGTGCCGATGGAATATTTATGCCAAGCAAAAGAGAATAAGATTTCCCATAAAACATCTTCGAATGTAATAGTTTCAATCTTAAAAAAAAAAGTATTATCGTTATGCTAGTCTTATTAGCTAGGGGTCAAATTCATATTTTAAACATTGGATCTCCAAAGTTTGTACTTTTTTCTAGTTTATATATTTGTGTCCTAAACTTTGTATGGAACTATGTAGTTTACTAAATATTACTTGGGTAATTTAAGAGTTTCGGTACATTATAGGTACATATTGCCGAACAAATGAATAGTTGATAAAAAAAATAATTCAAAAACAATACAAGTATATGGAACTACACATAAGGTTGTTTCAAATTTCATATTTGCTTATCTCTAATAATATGAAAACAATTCAAAGTGTCATAATATCTAATGTTTCATCCATGCATTTAGATCTGACTAGTTTATACTGGTTCCATTATGACACATTTCATTTCAACATATAAAAAGTATAAAATAAGAATATGATTCCACTCATATTGTATATATGCTAGTAAATAGAAATTTGATTTAAATGACCTAAAAATCCTTTGACAACAATCGTGTTGAAAAAAAAACAGAAATGTTCACATTAATCATATTGTGTATATGACTACTCTATATATATATAGTAGACGATGTTTCTTTTCTTTTGCCGGGTAAAGAGAGCAGTGGACATTGTTTCTTATAATGCATCATGCGACCTTTAATAACTTCAGCACATTAATGCAAGAGAATTGTACTTTGTCGCATGAAAATACATTGATGTAAAGATATTTATCATGTTGTTTCACTTCCATGTATATTTGATGCACTTTAATGATAAAAATTTCACATGAACGGCAAGATTTGCAAATCCTGGATTCGCAGTTATACAAAAAGCAGTATTGGTTTAGTAATTCCACCACAAACACAAATAGTAGATACACACATGGTTCGAAAAAAGAAATACTTGGAGATTTAATGGATCCTAAAGCACTAGCTATTTCTTCATCCTATGGACCAAATCCTCTCGTATTATTAAATTACCCTCTCCATGTTCCTAAAAGAAGTCGTATATATCTTGGTTATCAATCAAGCTTCATATATAATCATTTTTCCTCCAGAAAGTGATGTCCTGGCCCATGAGATATTGTGTATATTAATCAATAGCCACAAAGCTAATACATCAATTAACCATGGTAATTTATTTTCCACTTCATGTAATGGGTTTTTAATAGTTAATATATAGTTCACACTATAAAAACAAATAAGTTCCTTGATCAAACACAAAAGTTCAATTCCAAACTGAAACATAAACTCCAAGCAGAATTTAGGAAACAACGATCATATTCATGATGTTTTTTTAATTCATCGAACAAGGGCATATATGCATATACATAAGAATAAGTAACGTCTTTGATTTCTTGTGCATTTTTTATATAAGCAAGAAAAATAAAGGAGCGTCGCTAGCTATCGTCATTCACTAGCTAAACTGTCGGAAATAAAATAGTAGCCTCTCACCATATATATAAAATAAATAAATACACTCCATATATTCTTGAAACTGTGTGGCTCCTATATATACATCCAAAAAGAAAAGAAAAGGATAGGTGATAGAGCCATTGCACAAACACTGTTGCCGACAGCAACATGGATGGAACTCTTTGGGGGCATTATAGTCCCTGAACAGATATTATTAGTACAATTTTACCGAATACCATTGTCCGGAAAGGGGTAACAGAGACACGAATTAAAATCTACGACATGTATGTAGTGTGAATTGTTACTGATGAATTGTCAGCCATGACTAATATATATCTACCTAGTTTTTTTAAAAAAAGTTTCAATGCCAACGACGTACTCCGCTACAGATTCACAAGAAAACAACAAATGGATTCTTTTTCTTTACTCAAGTCAAGGAGAATTAGTCTATTCACATCTTGATCGAGTCTCTTTCTTCTTTATATTTTCCTCCATAAAAAGCGGCTCAACCACCTGTTCTTGCTGCTGCCGGGCCGGGTCCCGTCAAAAATCTTATGGTGGTTATTCGGTTGATATCAATACTTGGACAATGACAAGGGGAGCAAGGTAATAAGTCACGTGCTTTTATGCGCAAAGCTAGCATTGGCAGTGATCGACAAAGAGATGAGCCTAGCTAGCTAAGGCCTGCTGGACCACACACCTACACCGATGCTACATCCACAGTCCACTCGATTGGATGCGTCATGTCATGTGAGAATTACAGTACTCATCAAGATTAACATGTAATAATGTAAGAGGTACTCATCAGGATTAATAGCTCAAGGTCATAGAGCTGCACCTTAATTATCTGAAGCTCCCTGTGCATAATGTACTGCGTACTACAGCTCTGCTGCCTAGTCCTTACTTACTAGTAATGTGTAGGTACACCTCCTATAACAGTTAATTTCTTGCACCGTCGGGTAATACACTTAACCAGGTCCCCAATCCTCACCTTTGTTCATGTTTCCATTTCTATATGCTTACATGAAAAGTAACACTAGGTAAATCATACATCATATATCCCAGTAAAATGTTAAAACAGAAGGGGGGAAAACAGCGAAGATGCATGAAGAAAAGATGGGGGTACTGGGTGAAGGTGGGATCAAGAGAAATCACCAAGAACCTGCTTTCAGTCGATGCAACACGTACAAGAGGCTTAATCAGCACACGAAAATATAACAAGAACTCAAAGGAGGGATCAAGCCAAGTGATTGCTCGTGTGTCCCAGCGACAAGAACCTCAAATCCGATTAGCAGCCGCCGCGCGCAGCCAGTCATAGCTTCAAGGAGAGGTCGATGTCGTCGGAGAGATTATTCCTGCTTGCATCCGGCGGCGATGCCCTGATCTGGTGCGATGACGAGGAGCTTGGAGCCGAGACCGACCTCGCAATGCCCATGCCCATTTCGATCCCCATCCTCGGCTCCTCCGCTTCGGCCGCACTGGCGCGCTCGCCGCCCTGGCCCGCGCGGCGAGCGGCAGCCAGCTCCCGGGCGCGCTTCGCCACGCTGCGCTCGAACTTGTGGGCGTTCTGGTGGCCGCCGAGCGCCTGCGAGGAGTAGAATTTCTTGTCGCAGTAGGTGCAGGAGAAGTAACCCGGCGGCTCCGGCTCAGGCGCCAAGGTCGGCTGCAGGGAGAGGTTAAGGTCGAGGTCGACGTCGTCGCCCTCGCCGCCGCCGCCGCCGCCGTGGGCACTCTGGCCCTTGGGATCCATGGCGGCCGGGTACCGCACGGCAGGCAAAGCTGCAGGCTGCCCGAACGGAGGTGATGAGCCAATTGAAGAAGAATAGCTGCTGTTTGCCTGTTTTCGGATAACAGTTAAAGTACTGTGCTGCACACCATTGCAGCAATCCCAGGATGCTGGAGTACTATGTGTATACAATCTACAACCCTAAAGAGCGTAGAGAGAGACAGGAAAGGACGTAGCTTAGCTTATGTATTTGTACGTATATAAATGGTGTGGTCCAGAGACTAATAACACGTACACGTCTAAACACAGGAGACGAGATGAGGCGCTCCATGAAAAAAAAAGAAAAAAAATGAATGAAAACGACAAAAGATTTCGTCGTCCGTTGTCGATAGGTCCAACGGCAGAGCTGTTGTTGGCTGAGCAAAGGTGTTATACGAGAGCGGCTACTTGCCTACCTGCTTGGACCAATCAATGTGAGAAACGAACAGCTAGGAAGTATTTTTAGAGTTCTAAAAAGACTAACCATGGTTTTGTGAAATATTTCAGTTTTAGAGTACCATATGAAGTGTTTGAATGCAGCAAAGTTTATGGTCCCAAACTCCCAATACAATGATATATTGCTAAATTTAATTTTTTCAAAGTTTTAAAAACCATGATACTGCTAAAACTATATTCTTTTTGAAAAAATTCCACTATAAATCCCATTTTTCCAAGCCATGGCTTCACACACCAATCAATTGTAGACACTACTAGACACTACTGAAATTCCCTAACGGTTTCAAAGTTTTTGACGGTTCACTACTGAAAACGCCCTATTTGCCGAGGGTTTTTGCTTTGCCAAGGGCCAAATCTCAGGCGAGTGCCAGATTTGGCCCTCGGCAAAGATGTCGTCGAGGGTCTTTGCGGAGGGCCTCCCTTTTGGCCCTCCGCAAAAAGATTTTTCAAAATACATTTTGAGGCACTAAATTAACTCAAATAAAAAACATTTTCTCCTACAAAGTTGTATAACTTTTAAAGGTCTGCAAAGTTTATATTGGTTTGACAAATCGATAGTAACGTTATTAACAAAATCTATATCTCTCTAATAAGTTTTATGAAACAACTAGATAGATATATAAGATTTGTGAACAATGTTAGAACCATCACGTCGGATGAAAAAATGACCAAACTCCCAAAATAAAGTTTATAGACCCCGAGAAGTTATAAAATATTGTAGTTGAAAACTTTTTCATTTGAGTTCATCTTACAATGCTAAACCTACGTTTGAATTTCTCAAATTTGAAATTCAAATTTTGTAAACGACCTTGGATGGAAAAAAAATCCTAAACTAAAAGTGTATATCTTAAAAAGTGATGAAATTTTTTAGTTGACAACTTTTTCATTGGAGTTTATCTTGCCATGCTAAACCTACGTTTGAATTTCTTGAATTTGAAATTCAAATTTTGTAAACGACCTCGGATGGAAAAAGTTTCAAAATGAAGAGTGTAGATCTCAAAAAGTTATGAAACAATGTAGTTGACAACTTTTTCGTTTGAGTTCATCTTGACATGCTAAACCTACGTTTGAATTTCTCAAATTTGAAATTCAAATTTTGTATACAACCTCGGGTGGGAAAAGTTTTTAAACAAAAAGTGTAGATCTCAATAAGTTATGAAACGTTGTAGTTGACAACTTTTTAATTTGAATTCATTTAGGTACTTAAAAAGGTAATTTACACTCGATTTTATATGATATGTGGGGAACTAAAACTGCTTGTAGACACATATGATGGTGTCGTGTAGTGGTTAAGGTAGAAACCGTGCGAGTTCAAATCCCCATCGCCGTAAAGTGTGCAAAAATTCTAGAAAAATAACAATGGCTAGGGCCTGGTGGGTGCTGGCTAGTGTGTCCCTCCTTCAATTAAAAAAAATCTATAATTTTTTGGGTTTTTTTCATTTTTATCTTGCAAAGGCTTTGCCGAGTGCCCGATAAAGGGCTCCCGGCAAAGACTCCCTTCGCTGACTCAAAATTTCCCGAGCGCTCTTTGCCAAGGGCCAATCTCGGCAAAGCCTTTGCGAGTGTAAATGGGCCTTTGCCGAGAGCCCAAGGCCCTCATCAAAGAGGGCATCTCTAGTAGTGGTTATTGAATAAACCACCATAGAAATAGAATTATGTGACGGTTCTGAAATCCCCTTCCCTTAGCCTACCACTAATTAGGCCCCCAATGAAGTCATTTTTTCGCTTCACTTCCATAAACATCTCTAGAAGCAGAGTCAGAGCCATTTTGATACTTAAAACGGCTCCTTATAGTGAACAAAACGAATAAAAACACTAAAATACCCTTCTTTTCCTATTCTTATCTTCTTTCTTCTTCCCTTGTTTGCTAAACGAACACGAGGAACTTCATGAACCATGTTCACCGCTCCCTCGACCAACCTACTCTCCGGCACCTAGGTTTGGGTGTTCGGGACCTTAGGGTTACCCAATTTTTTTGAGCCGGGTAATTTGGATTCAAATAATTTAAAATTCGGTTAATGAAAACTACCACTCGATATTAGTCTCGAAAAAGCACTATTCAAAATTTTGGTTACCTGATAATTCGGGTTCGGGTATACCCGATCTATCCGAATTTATAGAAAAAACTACACAAAATTTTAGTGGCAATTTATACATAATTTACCAATAATTTGTGTAGAATTTCAACAGCAATTTGTAAAGAATAATAGATGACAGTGGCTTGTTCAAATCGAGAGAACAATATTCTAATATAGTGATAATTTTAAGTATTTAACTAACGAAACATGATAAATATAAAGATCAAGAAAACTTTAGGTAGTTCGGGTAGTTTAGATACCATAGTGTATTACCCGAATTACCCAAACTAATTTCGGGTAATGAAAATCGTTATCTGAATTTAGGATTGGGTACCTCGGGTTTGGGTAATTCGGGTCTAAGTTCGGGTAATTAGGGTACGGGTAATGGGTATCGGCTATTTTGCCCACGCTTACAGGCAACCCACGTACAGGCAAACCCGCCCCAGTGGCCCACGTGCTCCGGGGCCCCGACAGACACACTCTCAGCCACCACCAGCCTAGGCGAGCCTCGAGCCTTGACGGCCGAGTGCCCAGGCGGCCCTCGCACCTCGGGTGGATGCGCCCCCATGTGCCCGGCGTCCCATGCAACCTCTCTTATCCACATGTGCTTTCCCAACGGAAGTAGAAATGGGCTTGGTTCTTGCTAAGTTCCCCATGTACCGGGCAAGCTTTTTTTTCTCCATCCCACCCTGGTTTTACGGGGCTTCACTAGTGAAGCCGTTTTATTTTATCCTTGTTTAGTAGATAACAATTTCAAACAGCTTCCGAAGCAGGTGAAGAATCCTTGCCAAATGGGGTCTTTACAATGGTTGGAAAAGCATCTAGATGCCTCCCAATGCCTCCCAATGCCTCCACAAAATAATTATTTTGTTAATTAATTTCTTTAAGGGTATTATGGTCTTTTTGCATATCATCTCACCCCACCCTCTGATCCGGTGGTGCTGGCTCTCCCTCGCGCTCATGCTTGTTACCTGCTTATTCAGTGAGTTTGGATGCTTGGGTATCCGCCTTTCACAGGGATCAGATTGATCCTGCATCGCGGCCTCAGTCAGAGGCAGCTTGAACATAGCTCACAATTCTTGCTTGTCAGTTCGATAGGAAGAAGCCCATATTCCCCCTGTCTCGGCTCCTACGTTTACCATTCGAGTTTCAGACGTTAATAAATCAGATTCCAGGTCTTGACGTAAGCTCAAATAAGAGATTTGACTGGGTAATGTATGTATGTTAGAATTGTACTCTTTTTTAAGGGAGGGATACAAAGCTTACCGGCATCAAGCCATCAGCTACTAATTAATTCTACAGAATAGCCATATTTATGCAGGATTTACATATGTACACTATTCTGTATATACACATGAATTCGACAAGTATCTTCTCTTTTCCAAATGTTCTCTTCCCTTCTTCCAAGTACCTGAATCACACCGGCAATGGCTGCGGCCGATGATGAACCAAGTCACCCCGACCAGCATGACCTTCATTTCAAAGCTGTTGACGACTCCAAGAGCAACGGCACCGACAACATGCTGCTGAATGTTGCTGCCACCTCCGGCCACCTGTTCCCCGTTGTAACCCACGAACCCGGCCGCGACGATCGTCGATGGGGCAGGTGTTGATGGCGTCGACGATCCTGTCCTCGTCGTCGGCCCACTGGGCAACGGTGAAAGGACCCTTGTTTGGTTTTGATAATTGAGTGACAACTTAGGTGGACTAATAGTGTGATCATGAGAATACACAGGGGTTTAGTCCACATGTGAATGTGAGATGAAGGAGCTTCATTGAATATGTGACATGACATGGAGTCATGTGACCAAAGGTGAAGATCGAGATGAGGCTTGGCTCAAGACCGGAGGGTGTGTGAAGGACAAGTCAAGGCAGTGGAGCGATGGACCTAGAGAGGTGAAGCTCGGGCAAGACTTGGTCCCGATGGACCATGAGGCGGTGAAGAGCAAGTGAGATCAAGATCGATGGACCGAGAGGGTTGCATGACGATATGAAATGGATCATGTCATCTTGAGGTCGTGTCGGTGCATGTGTTGCATTGGCACTTTAGTGGAAGACGGTGGAAATGGAAATGCGCAAGGCAAAGGTATGCTTTAGGGCATTTCATTTCACTGGTCATGAGGTGTATAGAGAAGTTGATGACCGGATTTAGGATTGATAGCCGTACTATCAAGAGGGGCAAACTTGTTTGCATCTCGGTCATCTAGTGCCACTTGAGCGATCTAACATTGCGACATGCTAGGATCGAGTGGCGGTCTGAGAGAGCTAACCCTTGGCCTTGTTTCTTTGAGAGAAGTGCTAACTCATGTTGACATGAGGTCTATCTGTTGGAGTTGGCACCCTAAAGGCAAGAGGTTTTGGTTTGGATCGACGACGGCGCGACGACGACGACAAAGTGACAAGGTGGGGGTCTCTGTGTGCGCCGGACGCGGCCTTGTGAAGCGCCGGACGCGTCTGTTGGACGCCGGACGCGACACAGAGAGCACCCCGGGAGACCATCGTCATCGGACGCTGGCGCCGGAAGCGGGCCTGGTGGGCCGGACGCGTCCGACGCATGGAGGAGTGGCGCTGGCCGCTGGGCCGAGGTCTGTACGCGCTGGACGCGCAGCGTCCGGCGAGCGCCGGACTCGACCCAGAGAAGGTCCTCGGCGCGCACGGACGCCGGACGCGTCCGATCGAGCGCGCCGGACGCGGAGCTTTTGCACGGGCCGGACGCTGACGTCATCAGTTTTCGACCGTTGGAGTTGGCGCGGAGCAAGCGCCGGACGCGTCCGGCGATGTTGTCCCGATGCATCCGGCGTGTGTATTCTGGGCGGCCATTTGCCGAAAACGCCGCGCCGGACGCGTCCTGCGCGTGTTATCTGGCATCCCGAGCATCCCAACGGCTAGTTTCGTGGTGGAGCCTATATATACTTGTGTTGGCCGGCCATGGCCGGTTGCTGAGCACACTAGGGCCTTGGTGGCTTGTGTGGTAGTGCTTGAGAGCCCTCTAACTCATCCATGCTTGAGAGTGTTCATCCACTTCAGTTAGAGATCAATTCTAGTGCGTTGCTTTGAGAGATTTGCATCGAGTGGCACTAGGTGATCGTGTTGCAAGCCGGTGTGCTTGTTACTCTTGGAGGGCGCCACCTCCTAGACGGCTTGGTGGCAAGAGACTCCGTTGAAGCACGCGTGGAGATTGTGCGGTGCTTCGGAGGAGGATTTGTGAGGGGTTCTTGAGCCTTCCCCGCGGAGCGCGAATTGGCTACTCTAGTTGAGCATGGCTTGGAGGATCCCGGTCTTGTGTTGATTGGAGTTGGGGCTCCCCGGAGGGGTTTTTGGCAGTGAGCCAAATTGAGCGGCCATCTCGTCACCAAGTCGGTGTATCGCCAAAACTGGACTTAGCTTGGTGGTGACCAAGTGAACCAGGGGAAAAATTACCGTGTCTTCTTGTGTCCACACTTCGCGGTGGTTTGCATCCTCTCTAACTCAAGCTTGTATTTACATTATTACATTCTTGTTTAGCTTGTGTAGTCGCTCTTGTGCTCTTTTGCTTGTGTAGCTAGTTGAGCACCTTCTTGCTTGTGTAGCTAGAAGTAGTATCAGTGTTTTTGCTTAGCTTGTGTAGTTAAGTGAATTGCGCTCTTGGGTTCGGCTTGTGTAGCCTTGTCCTTGAGCATCTAGTGAGCTTAGGTTTGGCTTAGCGCTTTTGCTCATTAGAATTGTATAGGTGCTCCCCGGTTTGCCAAAGTACTAGTTGCTTAGGTTTGTGTGACCTTGCAAGCTAGAATTGTTTAGGTGAGCACTAGCTAGTTTAGCACCTTGCTTCTTGTTTAGGATCTTTTACAAGGTGCTACTAGAGTTGTAGTTAGTGGGGGTTAGTCTTGGCTAGACCGATAGTTTTAATTCCGCATTTGTTTTGGTTTGCCGCTGCGTAAGTTTTTAGGAAGGACTATTCACCCCCCCCCCTCTAGTCCATCTCGACCCTACAAACGGCGCGCGCGCCCGTAGACGGACTCGAGGCACATCAATGTTGCGGCCGTTGCGGACGTGGAGCGCGCACTTGAGGCAGCCGACGCAACGCACCTCGTCGACGAACACGGCCCGGGCTGTTGTAGTTGCCGGCGAGGTGTGTCTAGCGATCTCTTCCAAGACCCTAGCTCCATTGGCTTGGTGGCTTGGGGCGGGCTGATCAACGGCGGCGGCGGCGGACTACACAGCGGCACAATGAACCCTAACGAGACAATGAAAACTAACTGAGACAAAATTGTTCTTATTTTTCAGTAAAGCAAATACTAGTCAAAACATTATTATTACAATTATCAGAGTAGTTTTTTACCCTTGGTTAAAAAAATAAACTAAAAAAAGGCAATTGTCACTCTTTTATTCGAGTCCTAATTTCCCCCAAATCCGGAGGCGTCGCGATGCCTCTCAGGGCATGTGGCCCACCTATCATAGACACATCAAATACCTCTCGATGCCTCCGTATTGATGCCTCGCGACTTATGGGTCCACAAATCATATACACATCAAATGCCTCTTGATGCCTCTCAAACCATTGTAAATTTAATCATATAATATATTTTGATCCTTGCCAAATGGATCTTAGAGTATATTGTTATAATATATCTATTTAAGGTCATAAATATTAATAATATTTTATATTTTTTTGAAATCGGGGGATCCCCATTTCCATTTCTCAAAGAAAAACGGAAATACAGCAACAAGAGATGTTTTCAGAGAGAACAGCAGGGGGGGCTACCAAGGAGGGGGTACAAAAGGAAGGCCTAAGGATTGAGTGCTTAACCATCAGCACCCGAGGAAGCAACCACAGACGTCTAGCAACATTTAACTAGTACACGAGAACAATATGCGCTTAACCATCCAGCGCAAGAGGAAATCGAGAGTCAGCCGGCCAGTAAGAAAACTAGAAGGCTGCCGAACAGAAACAGAACCGATTTGGAACGCGCAAACTGAGATAGCTGAAGAATCGTCACTTTTCTTGTCGTCGCCCTTCTCTTCATCTGGTACGACAGGGAGCTTCTAGGGATCACCTCGTGCGCCTTCGGACGCCTTGTCTTCGCCACCCGTTCCAGCCGTCTTCTTCTGCTTCTTGGAAGCTAGGATGCTGAGCGCCACTTGCAACATCCTTTCCACGCCGGCCTCCACTGCCTGCTTGTCGACATCCTTGAACAAACCTGCCCAAAATCTTATCAGGGCCCCAGCATGACAGATGATATCCAACGGACTTTTTATCATCTTTCTTTCAAAACATGCGCTATTATGCGCTTTCCAGATCGCCCAGCAAATAGCTGAAACTCCGGTTACATGAAAACTTTTACCAGAGGGAAACCAACGATCTAACCAGCTCCAACATTGCTCCAGATTTTCTGGAATGTTGGAGGCACCAAAACATTTAGCAATACATCCCCACACAACCTTAGAAACAGTACATTGAAAGAACAGATGGTCTAATGATTCATCAAATTGGCAGAAATAACATTCAGGACTACCTATCCAATTTCTTTTAATCAAGTTATCTTTGGTGAGTACAACACCATTTGTTAGCAACCACATAAAGAATTTAATCTTCGGGGGGATGTTCCCTTTCCAAATGTGTTTCAAGTAAATTCCATTATCATTGGCAGAGAGATAATCATACATTGACTTCACAGAAAACTTTTTCTTACTACTTAGGCACCAACTCAACTTATCCACCCCACTGGATAACTGAAAAGCAGCTACTAGTTGAAGAATTTGATCCCAAATTTTCCTTAGTTCCATGGGAAGCCATCTTCTGAATGATAAGGTAACCCCACCAGTTTTCACCAAACTGACAGTTACCTCTTTTTGATCACATAGAATGAATAACTCAGGGATAATGACAGATAGTGGCTCATCAAACAGCCAACTATCATACCAAAAGCTGGTCCTTTCACCATTGCCTATTGTAATCTTCCTTTTCTTTAGGTATAGATCCTTAATTTTTAAGAGATCTGCCCACACTGGAGAATCATTCAATTTATGAGATACAGTTTGAATGGTATCCTTGGACAAATATTTTGTTCTAATAAGATCTTGCCACAGGCCCTCCTCATTCTCAAGCTTCCACCACCATTTACTTAAAAGGCTGATGTTCAACCTATTTAAGTCTTTGATACCTATTCCACCTCTTTTTTTGTCTCTACAGATAACCTTCCATTTGATTAGGTGATATTTCTTTTTAGTCCCCCCACCCTGCCAGAAGAAAGTTCTTCTAGCTTTATCAATTTTCTCAATCACAGTCTTCTGCAATCTATAAACAGACATGTGGTATAGAGGAGAATTATTGAGACTAGCAGTAATTAAGGTGGATCTTCCAGCCATAGAGGTAGAATTCCCTCTCCAAACATCTAACTTTTTTAAGCACTTGTCAGTGAGTGGCAACCAATCTTTAACATGTAACCTACTAGGACTAATGGGGACTCCCAAATATTTTACTGGAAAGACCCAACTTGACAGTTGAATATAAGAGCATATTGTTCAGCCCAGCCATCAGCATCATTAATTGTTATTACTTCGCTTTTACTAAAGTTGATTTTCAACCCAGCAAGCGCTTCAAAATAGTATAACAATAGTTTCATGTTTCTAGCCCCCTCCAGATCATGTTTCGAGACATAAAATGGTGTCATCTGCATATTGCAGAATGGCCACCCCATTGGGTATGATGTGATCAACTAAACCAGTTAGCAAACCATTCTTCTGTGCTTGGTTCACCATCCTTGTTAGACAGTCAGCAGCAAAGTTAAAGAGTATGGGAGATAAAGGGTCACCTTGCCCGACACCTTTATAGCTCTTAATATAGGGTCCCAAAGAGTCATTGATTTTTACATTAACTATCCCCCCAGTTACTACTTGCTCAATCCATTGGCACCATTGCTTACAAAAACCTCTCATCTCTAAACATTTGAATAAGAGTTTCCAACAAACCTTGTCATAAGCCTTTTCAAAATCAATTTTGAAAAGGACTCCAATCTGGTTTTTTCTTTTAGTCTCATGAATAATTTCATGCAGACACATGATCCCCGGTTATAACTCTCCCTTTCATAAAAGCTGTCTGATTTGGGTGAATCAGCTTCTCAGCATAGGGCTCAATTCTAATAGTTAAAACCTTAGTAACTAGCTTATAAATGCAATTCAAAAGGCAAATGGGCCTATATTGATGAATTTTTGAAGCATCACTAATCTTAGGAAGAAGAGTGATGATGCCATAATTGATTTTACTGATGTCAGCTTTTCCTTCATGAAATTCATGAAAGAGGCCAATGATATCATGTTTAATAATATTTTATATAAACGTTATTAACTTAAGAAAGTTTGACTCAGTTATTCAACACCAAAATTACATCCTTTATTTTGAGGTGGAGTTAGGAGTAGTAGTGTTCTTGAAGGTACTCCCAAATCAGAGCCTCCCATTATTAGAAGCAGAGCGCAGAGCCTCCTTATTCATCGCGTTTGCTGGTGGCATCTAGTCGAAGCATCGTTGTGATGTGGTCTTCCGCCTCTTGATGCCACTGTCACTGGCTCGCTGCGGGCCTATATCTCCTCGCTGATTCGGTAAAGAAGATGCGACGCTTTGGGGTGGCCAGTTGACCAGCTACTCACACACGACTATATATTTCTGATGAGGCTAAAATCGTCTCAACAAACTTCACGTGGCATACTTCTTTATGGCTTTTTCATTGAGTTCCATTTCCATTATCAGTGGCCGTCACGTACTCCCGTACCACATTCACCATATATGTATAAATAGGGCATGCGAATAGGAATTTTTTTGATTCCGCTATTGTTGTACACGTGATGCTTTAGAAGCAATCCTTTTATTGCTCGAATAGCATCTCTCAGCCATATGTCTCTATCAAGAATTTTATGGAGATGCTTTAATTAGAAGCAATCCTTTTATTCATTCTTGATCAATGATGTGCAAGTAGGTTTTCTGAATCTCTCTTTTCTGTATCTAGTCTCAACACCTCAAATTATATATGTAACAAAAGGGTCCTCCGATGAATTAGCATTGATTTAGCATCTTTATTAGTCAAGAGATATCACCTCTGACTTTTTTGACCAAAGTCAACAGGGACTATTTTTTGATTTATATAAAGAGCAAAAGGGTTTATGCATAGTTTACAAGGCCCCGTGCCGGCCCAAAGCTTTTGGGAAAAAAAAAGAGAAAGCCATTAATGAAAATTACATAAGAAAACTTAATTAAGATAGGAATTATGAAAGGTCGTAAACAGACGAGAATGAGAAATGCTAGTGTTGAAATATGATCGAATGAAGATGGTAACCTTTACAACAGAAGAAGTAACGGAGGAATCGATGAAGTCTTGTGATGGCCGGCCGGACTTGAGCAAGAACAGAGCTTGAATGGCTGGCGTCGAAGCAAGAAAGAACAGAGAGGTTGAATGGCTTGGGCTCGGGGAGAAAGAAGAGCTGAAAGTATATAGCCAGACTCACAATGAATTAGGGCACTTACATTGCAAGCCTCTATCATAAAGTCTAAGAGTATTTATTACCTCGAAAATTGTGGACTTAGAGTCTAAATAAGATTTAGAGTCTTGATTTTTCTTCCTCCCTCTTCAATAAATATACCGGCATATCAGTAAAATACCATAAATAGGAGGATAATAAATAGTCTTGGACTCTATGGTAGAGTCTGCACTGTGAGTGCCCTAACCCCGCCATTCCATTGTCTTTTTTACTAGCAGGGAACCCGCGCTACGCCCGGGAGGAAAACCGGATTTGTTACCTATAGGAATGGCAAGGACATAGAGCAAAAGAAAAAGAACGGATCAAAACGGTCAAGAAATTATCACGAATCGAAGCATGAACTAGAAGAGGGAAGAAGAGTGATGGAAAGAACACATCAAGAACACAAGACAACTTCAAAAATGAATCAACTATGACACAAGGTGGTAAGGGCCACTTTCCTGCAAGAATTTGACAAAGAGTTGTGGACCTCTCTCAAGAGTGCATGGGGAAGAAATGAAAACCTAGCCAGTAGAAGGAAAAATTGCAAAAGGGAGAAGTGGGAGAGATGGGTGCCCCCTTACTTTTTTTTATCTATAAATCATCGAAATTTCCACCCTACTTTTTGTCCGCTCTTTTAATTTCTGTCCACCACCAACATGAGGTAACGTCCGGACTTTTATTTTTTTATTCCCTTTGGTGTCCGTCAGACAAAAGAACAAAAAAAACCAATGTAATAAGGATTTGATCCCTGGTTTCCAAGATACTATTACAACAGGCTTATACCACCACAAATTTCCAACAAGTTTTTCTATCCGCCAAATTTTTCTGTCCGCCTCTAACCCATCGGGCCATACGGGAAAAGAATAGCGCTCCTCACGCTCCGTCTCCAACACGGTGATAATTAATCACGAAAATTTTCCTACACCTATTTTGTGCCCACGCTAATTTTCTCACAGCTCCTATCCGTCCTCCTGTTCGTTTGGTCAAATTATTTTGGCTTCCTGTCCCGCCTGAGTCTGACCATAGGAGAAAAATCCGAAGCCCTCCAGAATCCGTATGGAGAAAAAGGAAAATAGAAAAGGCTGGCCCTCCAGTCCGTACAAAAAAAAGGAAAATCGAAAAAATAATAAAGAAAGTAAAGAAAAAGAAAAAGGGTGCTAATAATTAATCATGAAAATTTCCTGTAGCTTTTCTATTCACCATGACTTTTCTTCCGCCGTGCCCATGTACGCATGCATGCATGAAGATTTCCATCAATCCGAAAAAAAAGTACGGGCCCGTCATCGGTCTCGCCGTCTGTAGATGCAAAGTGAGATTAGAAGTGGGCATCAAATACAAATAAATATGAGGTTTCAGTTGTAAAAGATGTCAGAGAGAGGAAACAAATATCAGTTCAAATAGACCAGAATTCCACATGTAAAATGTCAGTTGGACCAAGCCCATGCAAATTTTTTCTTTTTTTTATCATTCACTTTTCCCATGAAAAAGATCTTGTCAAATTCACCAAAAAAAATATCGGACCAATTTTGTTAGAATTATAAAAATATGATCTATCTATATAGATGTTATGAATTTAGTCAGTTTGTATTTTATCTATAGGTGTGTTAAATCATACTTGTACATGTTGCATACATATAGGTTCATCAATAACCGAGAACATGCGAGAGGCGGACCCAAAATACGTGGAGGTGGCTGAGTAGTATGAGTAGGATGTCGTTGCTGTCGATGTTCCCAAAGCCTTCACTAACTTTTCGCTGTTCGGTTCCTTCCCAAGACAAGTCTAAGTGTATAACCCCTACTTTTTAGCACTTATTATGTTTGTTTGCGCATTAAGTTTGAAGAGAAAGATTTACAATATCTGGTATTTTGATAAGAAACAATATTTTATTAAAGTATGGATTAGTCAATGGTGTAAGTAATTGTTTTTGAATTGGAAACTTAGAAAAGTTGACTAAAAAATCTAAACAAATATATTTATGTAAAACCTGACAACCCCATGTAAAAAACACAAGAGAGATCACCTGTCATGATCATTGACGGACACACTAAACATGACACGTCTACAAAAAAATTTACAAAGATTGATAAGATGTGTCAAAGTAGCTACATAGGTCGACATTGAGTCATAGAAACACGTGGGTAATAAAAAAACTACAAAGTTTCCCGTCATGATCATTGGCGGATACACTAAACATATGACACATCGACAAAAAAATTTACAAAGATTGATAAGATGTGTTAAAGTAGCTACATAGGTCGACATTGAGTCATAGAAACACGTGGGTAATAGAAAAAAAATACAAAGTTTTAATATATTTATATATAAAATAATTATGCAGTTTGTAATAGAAAGAAAACTATACAAATGTATATATTAATTTGATACGGTTTAAGTTTAATAGGACATTATTATTTATTGTCAATAATAATTTATATTATGGAGTTGACGATCATCATAAAATACACTATAAAAAACATAAGTAGCCATGTACCATTTAAATTATCATTTTTGTTTAATTGTTTAGTATTTTTTCTCCCGTTGCAACGCACGAGCATATTTGCTAGTCCTATTTAATAGGGCTATTACACAATCTCAGTTTTGCCCTCAGATACAATTGAGCCAAACCACTAAGCCCATGGACGTTATGGTCCAACCCGAGGTTTCTTAATCCGACGACCGCCATGCTTCCTCACAGGTAGCTTCGCCTCGACGCGAATTCGCTGATGCCGCCACGTGTCGTCCGTTCACATAGGGACCTCCGTCCGGATTTTGAGGCCCAAACCCACGAAACCCACCGCCGATGGTTTTGGGGTAAAAACACCACCAGACCTCCCGCGAGTAGCATACTCCGTAGGCACCTGCCGCCGCTCGATGAATATCACCTCGTCCTTGATCGCCCAGCTGCCAAGTCTTTCAGAGCCTCCTACTCGAGTTGCACGCCGCCATCTTGACTTGTCCAACACGGTCACTCCCATGTGCACTTGCGCTCGTCAATGTCCAAAGTGTCAGCCACCACGGCTAGTCACCCAAACTCCTAATCCCTCAGTCCAAGTCTCATGTCTACCATGGTCCATCAACAATGCATGTACTACTTGACCTTCTCCTCGCCATCGACCACCGCCTTCGAGTTCAACATCGGCACAGCAAAAGCCAAGTGACACGTTGCACGACACACCTCGTGTATCAGATTAGTTCAAAGCAAGATCCAAAGTGCGGCTTGTTCACAAAACTGAACTACATAGATACATATCAACCATGTGTTCGCATCATCGTCTATCAGATCTTATTGAAACATCTTGACACGTGGCCAATTAGTTGGCCCCAACAAAATGGGCACCAGCCCTTTACCCTAACTTTGCCGGTTGCATGGCAGCATGAGCCATGCCTTTGCCCACACCGATATTATTCATGAGCAATATTAAATTCACACTACAAGAGTTGCATGACAGCATGGCAGTATGCACAATAGAATGCAAGTTCCCCAAAAAAATAGAGTGCATGTTTGCAACAAGGATTCTCGGGTGTTTGGATCTTAAAAATAAACTAGGTGAACTCCCTGCGCGTTGCTACGGGGCCGGAGAACAATTGGCCTCATTGATGTTCCATGAACAATTTTGATGTTCATTGTAGTTGTAATTTCAAAGGCATACCATTGTAAATTTTTGCAGCAGTAAATACTGAAGAAACCTTGCCGATCAACATCCCTTTCGTTGGGAATTAATTGCAGCGAAGATGTCCACCTGTTTACTATGACCATATCGTTCAGCATTCCAAAGTGAGAACATTGCACCCTCTATCATCTGAAAGTCTAGTTTTCTTATTAGTACCTAAAAACTTCTTTGGAAAAATGAGTTCACCACGATTTAAACAATAGGAGTACACAACAGTGGAACTGTGGAAGGGGTGTCCTGCTCGGCCGGCAGCTGCCATATTTGTGGTCAGCAAGACCGAAGATAATCGCACAATAGGCCAAGCGAGCCGCTCGGTTACTGCGAAGTGCAGCAAGAGCGAAGATAATCGCATGAATAGGCCAAGCGAGCCGCTCGGCTGCTGCGAAGTGCACATGAAAGAGTATATTTAAACACGGGGACTCTCCCACATGAAAGAGTATATAAAATATAAAACACATCACTTTCAAAAAAAAATATAAAACACATCAGTGAGTGTTTGGCTGACCAACGTATGGTTTCCAAAAGCAAACAATAGATTTTGGGCAAAGCAGAATACATGTTGTTGGGGTGTGAAGCCGATCGAAGGGATGGGATGGAACCAAGAACTCCCATGGTTGCAGAATTAATGATGAATAGAAACTAAAAAAAATGGATGACGTGGATATGTTGAGAGGAGAGATTTAGAGGTGGTGGGTTGGTAGTGGCGCCTAGTGGGCATGAACTATATAGACATATAGGATAGGATATAGGATTTTAGTTTTAGTCAAACGCAGACTTTTAGCCTCCATGTGTTGGGCACATGGTATCATAGCCGTCTATTCTCGTCTTGAGACTCCTGCAGGTTTTTTTATTTATTCTTTCTTACTCTTGTACATTAGCTATACCACTTCTATACCATATGTATAGACACCCTAATCCTTAAACTCTAAACCTTAATCCCTAAACCCTAATCTCTAAAACATTAAACCCTAAACTCTAAACTCTAATCCTAAATCCTAAAACACTAAACTCTAGACCTTAAATATAGGAAAAATACGGTTGCAAAACAAAGGTTATCAAAGAAAAATACAAAGAAGAGAGAAGACTGCGCACCAATCTCAAAGACATTTCATAGGTGAGGATTAGACATGAGCAAATTATAAAACTAATGGCATATGTTGTGGCTAATTCTAGCGAGACGAATATATTACTAGGAGAATACGCCGCCTGTTTTATTCTTTGCGATTCCAGATAATTCAAAAAGAAATTATATTATTTATATTTATTGTTATATGAAGAAAATTATCATAAATTAATTTTGGTGAATAGTTTGACACATTGTTGTGCGCAATTAAGTGCAAGTTACATGAAGAGATAGCTATCACAATTACATGTGGTAGTTAACTATAATTGCAAGTTTTCAAGTGGATTGGGATGTGGATTCGGATAACTTGAGAGAAATCCCTGATAGGTTTATCTTTATAGGATATAAAAGATAAGCCTTATAATTCATAATTAGCACATATTTAGTGTAGCAACTATAGAGCCTTTTGGTCCATCGTTACTGTATATGCTAGCTATTGTTACCCCCTGATAGTTCAAAAAAAAGGTCAAGATTCCCGCCACAAATGGTGGTGGCTATTTTTAGCGCCTCAACCACGGCGTTGCCGTAGATACAGCGTGCGTGGCTGGGTGTAGCGTACATCTAAACACCCCCATATTGTCATGGCCATGATCAGCAGTACGACTGTACGAGTACAGCGCTTTCCGTTTGGAAGTGTGCAAGAAGGGCACGATGGGCGTCGTGCCTGCCTGTGTGCCCTGCTGAAGTTTTATATTCGGAGCTTCTTTCTCGATCTAACATGCATGCATTATTTGTTCCTGCCTGTGTCATACTCATTACCAATACCACCACCATGCACCCCAGACAGCGGTCCACGCTGGATGTAATGGCGTGACGACCTGCACAAGTTGGCCTGGCGTGCGTCCAAAAAGAGTTTTCCCTCTCGAGTCCCGACAAAAACTCAGTATAGTGGTAGTGACTCCATTTGGTAACATGAGGGCATGCCAGATCGGGTTTTGGTAACATGTGGACATGCCAAATCGGGTTAAAGCCATAGCTAAAGCCGGTCCCAGCCCTGCCACTGTCGTCGTCTCTGTCGGATCTTATCTGGAGTACATGCCCAATTAGTTAGCAAAAAAAAAAAATCTTCATGCGGGTCCTCTTTAGGTCTCTTCCTGTTTAGTCGCTGCAAAACACAAACTCAACAAAATATGTAAAATTATGTTAGTTCAACTCCTAAGTCTATATTGGTGATGGTTTTATGCCCCTTCTCATTTTCTGTTGAGGGTTAAAAATTATAGTTAACTACCATCAACAAACTCTCCCAAATTTAACCTTTGCTCGTCCCTGAGCAAAGCTAAACTCAGCCATGGATTAGATGTTGCTACAATGCATTCAAGTCTCAAAAGTACACATGCGTTCAAACAAGAACTCTCCTCCGGATTAGAGTAAAACTACTCTGATTTTCAAACTTACCCATATTACCTTCCATCATGGGGCATGTAGCCATGACCTGGGTCTTGGGCAGTTGAAACACAAAACTGTCAAGTCAAGCACTGTGTCTCTAGCTCTTCGATCAACTATTATTTTAGAGTTTTTTATAGATTTTTAAATAAAACTCAGAGATTCCTTTGTATTACCCTCTCAAGTCTCTCCTTTGTGGTATTTATGGATCCTCATCTAGGCATTGAAGATGTATGCCCTCTTTCTACTCTCAAGATATGCAGTATTTTTGGCATAAGGCATAGTAATATTTTGCCTTTTCTCTCCCTCACCCTATAACAAATAGGCTTATATGGAGCTCATAGGTGGGAAGACAGCTTATACATACTTGCAAACATATATTGCATAGTCAAACCATGGAGGGAACGTGTAACACCTCCAGTGTTAAGCACTAATTAAACTTCTCTAATCATGTCATCATTTGCATAAGCACTTCATTATCATCTTGTTAGCCTAGAGAATGTTTGCTTTGCTAGACAGGATAGAATATTATGTTTATGCCTGCAAATGATGCTTGGAAATGTTAGGATTAGTAGCTTAATATGATTGAGAATCTTCCTGTTAGTTTTACAATTAGTCTTGCTAAGAGTGGCAATTAAATTCCAATTAAAGTTATGCATAGGGTGGTTATTACTTTTAAGTGTGCAAGCAAATTTATTCAAAAGGGTTAGAGCAACTCCAACGGTTTGGCAAAAACACTTGGCAAATTAGGATTTTTGGCAAAACCACAAAAAACCTCTTCCAACAACTTGGCAAAAGCACTTGGCAAATTGGCAAGCTTGGCAAAAATAGCCCTTCCCGGCGTAAATATGCGCGCATGCGAGTGCTTGGCATCGCGCGATTCCTCTCTGCGAGCGGCTGCCAAATTTCCTGCGCATGCAAGTTGTTGGGTGTGAGCCACTAATTTTCAATTTGTCAAGTCTAAATATAGCAAACTATTGGAGAAGAGCTATTTTTTTATTTGGGAAATGGGTCGAGACTTGGCAAAACTCGAGATTTGCCAAGTGATTTTTGCCAAACTGTTGGAGTTGCTCTTACATAGGTTGCTTGTTTGATTTTGGTTCTTTGGGATGATTTATGGAGAAAAATATTTCAAGAAACTTTTCTGTTTTGACCAAATTATGAAAATGAGTTTTGGGCTTCATTTTGGGCAAAAACAGTGCAAAGGGGTTTAAAAATATTACTTTTAAAAGTCCTTTTTCAAACTATTTTTGAATCTTTTAATCCAAGCCGAATTAGCAAAAGTCATAGTTGGAGAAGTTATTCATCTCGAAATTTTGAGAAACTTTCATGTTGGAAGTTTTTCCAAATTCGAATTCGTTTGGAAACTACGGGGTTTGAATTTTTAGTTTGAAAGGGGAGAAGGGGTGGGACCCACACCGTCGGCGTCCTCCTCCTCTCATCGTCTTCCTCGCGGCGACGGAGTCGCGTCCGGCGTACGCCACGCGGCGTCCGTACGCCGGCACACACCCGCGCCCGCGGTGTGGCCGCCGGGATCGGCTGCGGCGAGCCACAGGGCGGGCCACAGCGCCACCCCGACGCCCCGCTGGCGCCACCACGGCCTTCGGGCCCGCTTGTCGGCGTCCGTACGTCCGCGTCCATCACCGCCACGCGTCGCGCGCCGCCTGCCTTCCTCCACGCGCGCACGCCTCTGCCTGCCCGAGACGGAAAGGGGACAGAGCCCCGTCCCGTCTCATTCACTCCACTGCCACCCGTTCTCTCCCACCTTCCTCCCGTTTTCCTCTTCCTCCTCCACTCGCCATGGCCGCCGACCGCTCCGCCGCCGCCTAGCTCAAACCCCCACCGTCGAAACGCGAAGCTAAGGGCAGCGCCGAGTGCGCCGTCCTCGACTTCATCTTCTCCACCTCTTCTGACTCTGTTTCCGTCGAGGTAGCGCCCTCATTTTCCCCTTTCTCCCGAGTGCAAGGCCGCCACCGCCATGGCGCTCCGGCGAGCCATTGCCGCTCCCTCTCCGCACCTCGTCGTGTCCTTTCGCGTGCGCGGTGCGCCGGCGAGCTCGCCGCCGCCACTCCGGTGAAGGCAAGCAGCGGCACCGGCCGCCGTTCCCTTAGGTTCTTGGTCTCGTCACGCTTAGCGAGTCGAGACGGAGCGCGTAGGCTTGAAGATGGAGCCCGACGCGGTACCGGTGCGCCGCTCGCCGTCGAGCGCCGCCGTCGCCCGTCGGCGGTTGCCACCGCCATGGTTTCCGGCCGCTGGAGGCCGTGTTTCTTGGCCCGATGCGTGCGCAGCAATGCGTAGGCGCATTTGCCGCCCTCGGTTGCATCCGAGCGCCACCGCCGGCGAGGTTTCGCCACCGGCCGTCGCGTCCTCGACGTCAGTGAGACCGACAGGTGGGCCCAGTGGGACCCCGGGCCCCACCTGCAAGTCTGGTTCCGTGTGCAAATCACCGGGTGCACCTAGCCTTTCACCCGAGCCTGGGTACACTCGGGGTACCTCTAGCATTTTAGTTTTGATTTTCAGAAAAAGAAAATAGGAATTCCAGATTTTTGTTTTAGCTTCAAAAATTCATATCTCAGTCATTTTTAATCCAATTGGGGTGATTCTAGTTGGGTTATTTGTCTTATGAGCAGTAGAATGCATAGAAATTATGATATGTGGCTTTTGGCCTAGTTTACTATAGAGTTTTATTTAATTTCTTGATATGGCTTTTATCTTTAGAAATTCATAGTAATCATCTGTTGCTCAGAAAAAATGGGAGGCTTGCTTTGTTAGTCTAGTTTTGACATGCTTAATCCTTATGAGCAATTACATGGCCCTGTTCTGTGGAATTTTTGAGAGTGGTAGTTCAAGTGCCATTCTTGGCACTATGCTTAGAAAATTCATATTTAATTCATGGTTTATCCAATGCTTATGAGTTTTGGTATACCCTGTTTTTAGTTCATGCTTTAGGCCTACATGTTACTGGTTTTGGCTTTGGGCTACTTTGGTAGTACAAAGTATTTTCTGGTCCACTTAGTGGACTTGTGATTTTTGTGTAGGATAAATTACTTGCTGTTTTAAGGTGAAAATTATGTGGTAGCCTACTTTGGACATGTATTAGCTACTGTAATATTTATAGAATTCTCTATAATGTTCAGATAGGACTTGCTGTTGTAGGCTAAGCACTTTTAGTGGGATATCATGCTTGTTTTGCATAGAAAGTCACATGTCTAGCTTGGGGTTTACACTTTGCTATCATATGCTGATCATGGCATCATATCATCATGACTATAACAACACTTGTCACTTATACATATGCATTGCACCATACAGGATCGCTGGCAAACAACCTGCAAGCCGCACACGAGGAGCAGGACACGGAGGAACCTCAGGAGCTCGAGCTGCAGGAGGTAGCCGAGGAGGAGGTGCCAGAGGCTGAACTACCTGACTGTCCTAACCACGTGCCCAGCTCGTTTGTCAAAGGCAAGCCCCGGTGCATTCTCCTATATTTTCGCAATGTTTAAATTTGAGTCATTTACTTCCTTATGCTGCATTAAGTTGTAGGCATTGAATGGAACCATAGAATGCACTAGGACTATCCTGCTACTATAAGTATCCTATTATTAGGTTTGAGGTTTCGATCATGCTTAGTTTTGCTAACTAGTCGGTAGAAGCCGGGTGATCGACTATCACTCGCGAATGGTAGATGTTACTACCCTGGATTGATGATGAGGTTAGAAGGTTGTGGAACATAACCATGTGGCCATGATAAATCACCTCTAATGAATCATGGTACATGTGCATTCTTGGTCATTTTGAACAACGCCTCACAGATAGCTGGAAGGGCCGGGGCGCCCAACCGCGAAGCCTAGAATCTACTTGGCCCGGGTTTCAACTTCCAGGTATCCATGCTGGCGATAGGTGGTGAGTAACAAGGGCTCGGTGGTGAGACCTAAGATGGGGGCGGTGTCATTTAATGGGCGCACGCTTACCTATGGCAGCCGGGAGTTTTCTTGGTCATGGTGGTGAGTTGTTGATCCCGCGTCTTACCCGAGTAGATCAAGGTGACCGTCACTCACTCTGGCCAGTGAGTGTGGTTTGTGTGAGGAATACCCCACCAGCTGGTTGCAATTGATTATAATCGCCATCGTTCCTGGATAGCGAATAACTTGACCGAGCAGTTACGGTGCCGCAAACAAGATTTGAAATGCGAGTTGGTTATGTTCCTCACATGATGGTTATAAGATATTCAATCAATGCGGTTATGATTAATAGTTTGATTGCTCCTACTAAAATGATGAGTAGAGCAGTGCTAATCTAGTATGGATAGGTAACTACTTAATGGGATAAGCTAGAGAGTCCTTTGTCACTAAATGATTACTTAATAAGCTCATCTTTTGGCAAATAAAGGAGTCGGCTAACCCACATACAGCCTGGCATCCACCAAAGAGTTTTTATTTTCCTTTAGACGGTTAAGTCTTGCTGAGTACAATGTACTCAGGGTGCAATTCCCAATTGTTGTTGCAGATGGGGAGATGTTTTATGGCTATTGCCCAACCTGTCTCCATCCTGCCGTCGGAGATGAGTAGATCGTGGGTACGATCCTTCCTGTTGTCGCATCCCTTGCTTTTGTGGAATATGATGAAGGACATGGCACTATGTTTCTGAAAAACTATTTGGGGTATGTTTGAGAACTTGTTAAGAGTATTTGCTTCCGCACTTGTGGAGAACATGGTCTGTAATAACTAGATTTATGTTATGTAATAACTATTTGAGAACTTTATGTAATAATTATGGATGGTTGTTCGTTGGGCCTTTACCGGTCTGGGGTGTTATTTAATGTTGTGCAAAAATCCTTCAAGATTTTACGGACTACGGGCTTTAGTTTGGTTACGGAGTTCTAATTAAGTTGCCACGTCGGCTTGATTAGTGCTTCGTAATTAAATTAGTTGGACGGTTCCGTTACAGAACGAGTCATACAGTCAAATCAAGATGTGCATTTGTGTGGACCTATATGTGGAATATGGTGGATAGATGGTGGTAGAGGTAGCTTGTTATGAAGGGGGTATATGATAGTAATGGTGAGAACCTAAATCTACTTTTAGTCCTCGAAGAAACACATGCCTCTCTTTTGAAAATTGAAGACTTTGGAGAGAACTTGGGTCACTCACAAGCGATTTTTTTTTTTGCTATTGGGACAATTTGTGCTCTTTCTTTTAATTTCTTTCTTTTTTTTGGAGCGCCCAAGCCTCTTTTCAATATATTGATGGGAAGCATGGTGTTGCATACTTCTAGGGTAGAAGCAGAATATATGGGTGGAGTGTACGTCATCTTGGTTTTAACCGCATGACTATTGGCGCTCCTTATTGCATACTTTTTACCGCCAACTTACAAATAAAATGTTTGCAAAAACTTAGATATAGGGCTTACGACTAACCAATTCCACGAGTTTTGGTGTTTCACTTGTTTTGTAGGGCTTATATGAAAATACACTAAAAATATGACACGTCTCAAGCAAAAAGAGGAGTTAGGAAAGAGGGGCCCAGCTACCAGACAAACCAGAGCCCAGACGCAAGGAGAGTAAAGCAAAACTACATCAAATTGAGCCCAACTCCTCAAATCCCCAACATGGGCCAACTCAGGAGGCCAAGAGGAGCACGTCCACCAAAATTGGGCCGGTTGGCGCCGGACCCGAGTGCGGCGCGCCCCAGCGCGCGCTGGCCGGGCCCCGCTCGCCCAATTTTTGTCCTGTAGCTCCGGTTCGACGGCCCAAACGTCAAGGCGGTGGTGATTCTAAACATGGAAAGTGGGAAACCGCCTCTTTGAGGTCGGTTTGGTCCCTTTCATGTAGGGATGGCTCTTTTCCAAAGAGCCCCCTCCACCTCACCTATAAAAGGAGGGCCATTCCCCCTCCTAAACACACACCACAAGGAAGAGCTCCACTTCATATTTCCAAGATGTAGTAGTAGTGCTAGCCTAGTTGGGAGTGAGGGAGAGAGTTCAAGTTCCGGAGTAGTCCTCGGAGTTCCGGCACTTCTTGTATCGGTCCTCTGCAAGGCTCAAGTGTTTTCTTATATTTATCTTCTTTACATTACTGAACTATTCATTTGGTTATCTTGTCATGCCTTAGTTCTTTAGCTAATCTTAGTTAGTGTAGTGTTTATACCTTGGCATGGGTTCTCTGGTCTACCAATTGCTCTAGTTATAGATCGTGACTAGAGTACGTAACCGCTAGTGCGGCGTGGTGTGCCGGGCTAGCGAGTTACGGAGAATGCGCCCGGCCCACGGATAGTTGTGGTAGCCCCGGAGTGACAGGCTCCGACCAGGCCTTTGTATTCCACCACGTTCGGGCCGGTGTTTTCGTAGAGCTTTTGGCGGCGACCCGGTTAACCCTTCCCGAGTCTCTTCGAGAACCGGAAAGGTACCTGCTCCGAAGTGTCTCGGTATAAGCGATATGTTGACCTCCGCTTAGCTATTCCTTTGGTTTAGACTAGAATAGAACCACGGTAATGGAGAAGAAAATAGGAATCTTGGCATCTCCAGTAGACCTCACGGCTTAGCTAGTACGCTTTCTGCTATCTTTTTAGGGTTCTCCCGTGTGTGTCACTTATCTAAAAACCTGATTATATATTTTACCCCCTCATTAGTCTAGTTGGTATATTAGTTAGCAGATGTATGACGGTTAATTATCAACTTCTTTACCCTCTGCTTCCCTGAGGATAAATACAATACCCTGGAATACTCTTGGGTGAAAGCTACAACGGTATCCGTGCGCTTGCGGATTTCACTGTTTGCGTAACTTATACCAATTGGCTTTATGGTGCCGTTACCTGGGATGGACTTAAAACCTCCATGCTTGGTAGCGACGCTAAGAAACGCCAACAATGACCAATTTCTAAGGGTCAACACAGCTTGACTATACTCAGCGCTCACAAGCAGTAAATATAAGTGGAATTTTTGCATGTATATATAGATATGGTAGAAATTTAAACTCTCGTCATACAAGAACTCATCATGCAACCTTTTTTATGTTTTTAAAAGATAAATTCTCGAAAACTCTCAGAGATACTAGAGTAAAGCTTAGATCAAACCAGTTGTGTCCAAAACTCGAGAGAGTTCGAGGTTAAAAACTAGTTAATTACTTGAACGGAATTACGGCAGAGCAACTATTCATCATTTCCATGTAAGAGTTCATTTTATTAAGCAAACTTGTGTACACTCTCTCTTTTATTTTATTTTCTAGACTTAAATATCATATAGAAATCAAGTATATTGGTAAAAAAGGAAAAGCTTTATTTAAATTTATGGTTATGCAACTTTTTATTTGTTTGATTCTAACAAAGCAAACTTAATTTATGGTAAGAAAATGGTAGATGGAATACTCAGCTAGATACACGGGGGATGCTTTCCCCCAAGCTAGATGTTGATGTAGTCATTTGGTGTAAGTGAGTGGCCGTGGGAATGTACGTCCTCCATCGGAGCATCGGTGTTAGTGACTGTTGAGACAGGTGCTCCAACAGTGGACAACACATCCACATGCTTGTCGGCTCATCTTGATCCTTCAAATCCTATGTAGCTCAAATAGACGATAAAACTTGTGGAACTAATTAGGTGTTAGTGGTTATCCACCCAAATCTTAGTTGCTAGAGCTTTATGTGTGATTATTCTTCCAAGCAGAAGTTCAACAGGATCTCTTTCTTAATATTTTTGCATATGTTTTTTATTTTAAATGATGCAAGAGAAAATGCAACAAGACAAAAGCATAATTATTTTATTTTATGCCACCACAATGAATATCCATGTAGGTTGTTACACACCACAGAATTATTCACATGGGGCTTAGCAATTTTAGGATGCAATGCATAAACATTTTTTTATTTTCATTCTAATGCAGATCTAGCAAAGTGCATATGCAATCTAAGTTAATTATGCTAATGTGGGAAAGTAAATATGCTTATTGAGAAAGTAATTATCGCAATGACGAAAAGGGAAATACGGATAACTACCAAGTTTACCTCCCTAGCAAGGGATCAGTGAGTTAAGTCCTCCATACAGGAATTCTCAATATGTTCATTCCTTAGGTGCATCATCTAATCCCAAAGTTAGAACCTTGATAATGCACCTCTTGAGATGGTAACTCTAAGGATAGTGTCACCCATGTTCTTTGCTTGTCCAACAATTTGAAGTGAAGATTTAATTGAGGAAGTTCACAACGTCTTGCTTAGTATGCATGTTGCAGGTTCAGAACTTTCACTTGTGAGATTTGCGAAATTAATTCCCCTTCATTTTGCTCGAAGTGTGTCCTACTTGCAAAGACACGGTAGAGATCAAGTGCATGGGTCCCGTTGGTGGAAAAACACCAACAAAATCATAACCTTATTTATTCTTTTCTAACCTTAGGCACATTGAACATCATAAGATAGATATTGCATGCATTGTTCATTTTATGGGTGGCAAGAGCAGAAGGATCAGCAAGAATGTAGCATTTAAACACTTTTGACAAAAAGAGTGAAATTGCTTAACAAATGGAAGAATTGTCTACTTTACATTAGATATCAGAAATATTCATGATTAAGACAATCATCTTTCAAAGATACAACATTTAGCTCATTTAATTATGACTATGAAATCAAGAGAGTGGTGTTATGAACAAGCTTAAGAAACAAGACATGTTGAATTGGTCAGAATGCATCAAGCAAGTTGTAACTCATATATGTTTATTCCTTTCTTTATGTGTATACCAGATTAAAGGAAAGCTTTTAAATAATGACCACTTACCTTAAGATGTTACCTTTATCATTGGAGTATGATGACACCGTGTGATGAAAGGTGGATGTCTTTTGGTGGTCTTTTTCCATCTTAATGCAGCTTGCCTTGCTCGGCTAACCTCTCGGCTCGACTTGTTCATAAGCATCTTGTCTTCTAGATTTGCACTCCTTCTTTCTCCTTCCTCTTCTCTTTTTTTTTTGAATTATCCAGACCTTTCGCTCCATTTATTATTTCTTTTCTGCAAGGGATTAGTGGACAACGCATACCCAAGGAATGTACAAATAATAAGGGTAGAAATGTTATAGAGCTAAACATCACTTTCTATGCTTATGGAAAAATTGGATCAAACATTTTAATTAGCATAGAACATTTAATCCCCATTACTTCTTCTCTTAAGTATTGATTTTATTGTTTTTTCTTATAGTCATTCAAACTTACAGAGAGAAAGTAATTGTGAGTGGAGGGATTGCAAACCAGCGTGCGAGTGATAGGAGCTTGAGAGGAGGAAGGACATGGTTGGATCATATTTAGAGGAGTCATAGGCCTTCCTTCCCCAAGCTTCAACCATGTTGTCGCTCGACTTGTGTGCTTGTTGCAACATCCCCTAGAGTTTGTTGTAACTCCATATCCTTGGACATTGTTCATCCTTTGTTCTTAAAAATCTTCACCAAAGGTTAGTGACCAAGAACACCCGAAGGAACTTGTCCTAGGAACATGTTTTTTTTTGTAAATTAATTTTTTAACTCGACATCGCCTTCATGTGCTCACAATTTTTTCTTTTCATTATAATTGGACCTTCATGTGCCCAAATATTTTTTTATATTTTCATAACTTAAAGCCAAGGTTCAAAAAGAGGTAAGAAAATGAAGTATAAGATAACTAACGATTTAACTATCGGAGAGGGCTCTTGATTTTAGGTCCATTGAGCAAAGACATACCTCTCCCTTGCATTTTGTTCTTCTTTTGATTATCTTGCTTCTCATGGACATCCTAGCTTGAGTTTTAGCAAGACTCAATGAAGTGATGTCTTCAACTTTGCTCATGGCTTGTCATATTGTTCATCCACTTCCTTTGGGCGAGTGCTATTGATGCATATCTTGTGTATGGCACTCGTCTCTTTTATTCCATCGGCTGAAGTGGTGTCTTGCCAGGTGATGTCAAACCATGAAAACGCACATCATAAATTCTTTCCTGCAAAATGATAGTGGACACATACCCAAAGGATTTCAATAATTTAAAAAAATATGGGTTGCTTTCCACAATTTATTCCAGTTTTATCTATGCTAATGAAGGGATGGTTTTTAGGAATATTTTAGCATAGATTTTCATAACATATTTTTTTTGCATTCCAGCATGGCTCAAGGCAAAGTCGCGATAAAAGACAAACTGAGTGATCTTTGATACTTATAGTTCTTCCATCAATGATGAATGAGCAATGTCTTTTATGCGAAGTTGTTAAAGTTCATATGCCCTGCTTCATCTCTCGTGTGAGTTCAACCGTTGACTTACCCAAATTGGTTTTGTGAATTTTTTTGCAGGGGTTAGTCCAACCAAATAACCACTACTAAAGCATATTTTAGTTCAATAACCAAACTAGAGTCCATGTCTAATTTAATTAAGAAAGACTTTTTAACCTAAGAACCACGCTTAATTTAAAAGTCTTTAGAAGTATACCTAGTACATCCAAACCAACACATATTATACCAGACAAAGGTAGCATGAAAGCATTATAGAGATTTACTCAATTAGAGACGAAGGAGCATGATCATGGTGAGGATTTTTTTCTTCTTTTTTAAAGATGCAAGCAAGATGGATACATGCAAGGAACTTAAACATGCAGTGGTTTTAACATAAGGATGTTTAAACTAAATGGAGTGAATGCATGGATGATTTAAAGTAAACATGCAGTGGAATGAGTAGTATAGTATAGTATGCACAATAGAATGCAAGTTCCCCTAAAAAATAAAGTGCAAGTTTGTAATAAGTATTCTCGGGTGTTTGGATCTTAGAAATGAATTTTAATTTCAGTCGCACATATAGGTTGTTTAGATGCTAATTAGGAGAATTAAACATGAGAAAATTATAAACCTAAATGGCGTATGTTGTGGCTAATTCCCATGAAATGAATATATTAAGCCTTTTAATCCATGATTAGCACACATATTACTGTAGCAACCATGGAGCCTCTTGATCCATCGTTATTGTGCACTCCCTCCATCCGGGATTAAATGGACATTTAGAATTTAATTATTTTCTGAAATTAATCGGTCACGTAGATCTGCGCAGGAGGCTAGTAGACACTGGCGGAGCCAGGGGGGCCAGCAGGGGCCATGGCCCCCCTAATGTCTGCCGCAAAACAATATGAAGTTTATACGCATATATGATTCCATCGATTAGTGTGTTGCGTAGAAGCTAGAGAATTAATGAACTTATGAAGGAACATCTTTCTTGCTGAATAGAAGACACATAATAAATGGAAGCCGTGAACTAGCCATGCCATATATTATTCTTGGTAATTATCAGATGCAATCTCGAGCTGTGTACATGATTTGGAGATATTTTCTAGCATCCACGCATGCACCATGTAAAAATCTCAAGTTTACACCGAATTTACCCCTAACCACGTTAACTGCTTCTGCTTTAAGATTCACAAAGATTTCTAGAGGAGAACCGGAGCCGTTCTCTTAAATTGTACTCCCTCGGTCCTAAAATAAGTGACGTTTTGAATTTTCGTACCGCAAGTTTGACTCAATTATAGAAAATGTGTGTAATATTTGTATCTTTAAATAAATTTGATAAAAAACTAAACTTAAAGATCTTTCCAATGATACTAATATTATGTAGTATAAACATTAATATATTTTAATATAAATATTTAATTAAAGTTATTTCTGCGGAAGCGAGAGGACACTTGTTTTGAGGCGAAGGAAGTATGTAAAAAAATATTTTTTACATTATAGACTTGCTGCATGCATAATCCATGGTGGTTTTAGTGATATATATTATATAATATATAGTTAATCCTAACATATATTTTGAGATCATATTATACAGTACAATGTGAAACTTCTGTCACGGGTGGCAGCTGCCCCCCACCGGTGGTAGCTGCCCCATATGCTAGATGTTTGACATGTGTCATCCTAGGCGGCTAGATGGTATTTTCTAATTTTAGCAAACATAGGACATACTAGAACCCGTGTCTGGCTTCTTTTACCTAGTGGTCCACATTCCGTGCTCATCCCCACACCCCATCCCCGCCGATGGTCCTGTGTCCGGTGCGTGTGTGAAAATTTGCACTGTGTGGTGGTGACGCTAGTAGGCACTTTTTTCAGGGCCACATCATAGCCAAGTTGGGGACCACTAGTTTGTACAACCACGAGATGCTCACATGCAAATGGTGTCCAATAGTACAACAAATAGACGCATTTATATGACTAAATATGATGGTGCTCTCATTTGCTAGCTAGCGGTTGGTTGAATGTGTCGCATGACGTGAGGAGAGCTGTGTCAGGACAGAGATGATTGCACAGAGAAGCATGGTGAGCAAAACACTTCTAATCTAATGCGTGGGTTTTAACTGATAGCACACAACAAATCGCTGTCAGTGATGTGCGCTGTGCCGGCCAAAGCATGGGAGGGCCTATTAGGCTCCTGACGCGCTGGATGCAAGCAACTTGACTTTAGGGTGATCATTTTTGGCAGCTCAGGCATGAATTCTGTTTTTTATCCCATGCGGCAAAGTTGTTCTATGTTTAGATATGATAGCATCCCGTCAAGATGCACAGCCATGTTCTAAAAATGCTAAGAACAAACGTGGCGCGGTACCACCGGACGACAAAATCAAATTCGACACCTTGGGGGTCAAAGCTGCGGTCCAAAAACGCAGTGTAGCAGCGCAACCCGCACCGCCATCGTTGCATTGATTATTTCAAATAAATGCAAATAAGCGGTCACACAAAAACTATCCAAAAGAAAAATAAGAAAAGAGTTTATACTGTCGACCGAACAGCTAACCTCCACCCCCTTGAGTCATGCAGTTTTTGCATGTGAGAATGGACCACACATGAAATCAGTGGCGGAGCTACAGGGTATGCCAGGTATGCCCCGGCATACCCTGCGTTTCTGGCGTGAGCGAGAATACATATACGTATTTTGTAAAAAAAAAACGCTCATCTACGATGCTGTGCACCGACTCGGCGAGGCAACTGCGAGCCATAGGCAGGCCGACTCCGCGAGCGAACATCAGGCCCATGCGCACACACGGTCCACGCGGCCAGCGACGCAAATCATACGAAGTGGATGGATCGAGGCAGCGTTCGGCGTGCCGCTGCGGCGCCGTGCCCTACGCTGATAGCCCCAGATTCATACACCGATTGCCGAAGCCAATACTCAATCGCCAGCGGCCCGTGAGGTGAAGTCGTGATGATGGTGATCTCGTCCGGTTCAATGCTTCAACTAATCAATTGCTACCTTGGGGATAAAAGAAGGGCACCCATACGAGATCGCGAGAAGCACCAGTATCTAGTGATCTAAGTAAATTTGTGAATTGTCCAGGTGAGAATCTTTCATATTTTGTTCCTCGTTTTTTTTTAAAAAAAAAATCATGTCCACTTTAATTGCTAATTGCTTTGCGATAAAATCATATGATCATCAATCACGCGATAAAATTATATTTATTTAGTGAATATGGTTTTCACTTCATCCATAAATTAAGTCTTATTACCGAATTATGTATGAATTTTTTTGTAGGCATACCCTGACCTAAAATCCTAGATTCGCCACTGCATGAAATAGGGATGGAGTGTGTGCTGTGGTCCATTCGCATGCATGAGATTGGCATGTGAGCCAACCAGGGCTATTGCTCCTGAATGGACTGGAGTGCTACCCGTCCTTTCTTAAACTTTTAGATAATCAATCTTTAAATCTCAATATCTATTGAACCATATATCTGAGTTGAGATCTATTTTCGTGATAATATTTCTTGTGATTTTATCTACAAAACAAGATCACATATGACCATACTTCTTTCTAGAAACAATAACATACAAATCCTACATGGCAACTGTCAAAAATTGACTTGATTATCATCCAAGTATTATTATTAGTTCAAATTTTGCATGCAAAAAATTCTTAGCTCAATAAAATATTAGACTTGGTGAACACAGATTAAAAACCAATATGGCGGCTAAAATAGCATTCCGAGTTCCCACGTTCCTGCAAGCGTGGTCGTGGCGACTGGCGAGCCCTATGCTCTGACTTCACCACATCCGAACACCTTTACCGCGTGCTAAGACAAAAATTTGTGCATCGAGAAAAATTTTAGCTATTGGACTTGCTGCTTGTGGTAGTTATCCATCCCACCATCTCTCCTCCCGTGCCGTGACCCATCTCTCCCGTGCCGTGACACAACATAGCTAAGCGTTGGGCTGCTGCTTCTCTCTTCCATTCTTGCCCCTCTCTCTCTCTCTCTCTTCCTTCTCTTCCCATGTTGAGCAGCAAGGCAGCCCGTGACGGGTGTGAAGCGTGGCAGCAACCTGGGTGTGGCGCAGCGCACGACGGCGAGCGAGAAAATTTTCCCATGTGTCGTATGATGGAGCGCCTATCTGCGACCGAGAGCGGCAACACCCAAGGTTTGGCCGGTCCCCGACGAGTGGCGCGAACGGCCAAGCGCGGTGGCCCAGGCGTGCTCGTCTCCGACGACACAAGCACAGCGGCCGCTGTTCTAGCGAGCGTGGTGGCAATGGCGTGCGGCATCCGCTGTCCCAGCGAGCACGGTTGCGGCGGCACCGACGTCCCAGCGAGCATGGCAGTGGTCGTCCCCGGCGAGCGTGGTCGATTCGAGGCAGTGGCGGAGTTAGAATAATCTGAGGAGGGTGCATGCGCTTGTGGGTGCGTAAATTTTCTTGTATGGGTGCGAATATGGTGAAAATTTGATCATAATCAGTGTTTTTTGAAAAATTTGTGGGTGCACCGGCACCCAGCACTATATATCTAGCTCCGCCCCTGATTCGAGGTGGACATACATGCCAAAAAATAATTAAAACATAGTCAAGTGGGACCTTGTTTGAGAGAATTAATTGTAACAAATATTGTAGTGCAAGAATATCACGAAAATAATGCACCGTTTGAAGGCCATAGTCATCCAAAGTTTTGTAAACTGAAGCTGCACCCGACGTCATTCTCACACACTCGTCCTTGCTGCATGCAAGCTGGTGCTGGCACTGACCTCAAATCCTACTGAAAAGCAAGCATGGTGGCGAGCGGCAGATGGTTTCTGTGGACATAGTGGTAGTGGGTCCGCCTGACAGCGTCACCATGAAGAGTGAGAAGGAGAGAGGGCGCTGAGTAAGTGTGCAACGTCACATATGCGGCTGTGCCTAGCTTGATTTTTGACTTTATTTGTTTCTTTTAGAGTTTTCTTCACGTGGATTTCTTGTCCGGTATAAATAAATATTTTTTGAGACTATATATAAAAAACAAATTGGGAGAGTGAAGCTGCCTCGGTTTGTTCCAAACCAACACGGGAAGGCCGCGCACATCCAGCCTGACGCTCCGTTCACATTTGCCATTATATACCCTTTCTCTGGTTGGTGGGACATAGCCTCTGTGACCCTAATGGCAGCCACACATCGCGCGTCAATTTTTTTGTTCAGGGAGCGTGCGAGCGAGCAGGCCCCCAGGTGCTGGTTTTCGTTCCAGACCAAAGCATGTGGGTGGCCTGACACACACGGGATAAAGTTTGCAACGGTTAAAAGTTTTAATTTTGCAACATCCACGCATTCTAAATTTTCATGCACCTGGGGGTGCATGCTCAAGTTTTAAATCCTAATATATATTAGCCATGCATCGGATTTGAAAATTAATTTCACCATAATATTTTTGTTATTTTATCTACAAAATGAGATCATCACTACCATATTTTTTAAAAGAAAATATAACAACATATGACTATAGTCTGAACGTTCTTTGATCCTCAAACTTTAATACCACTTACCTGAAAAGAATTTATTTATTGCCTGCCTAGGCGCCCATACAACGTGAGTGAGTGCCTGAGTGGTCTGTAGTGCCAAGAAAATTTGGCGCGTGTAAAGAAAAGAAAATTTGACGCACCCATGGATTCTTTCTACACCAAGTCCTCAAACTTTACATGCGATGGTCCCAGTTGCATGCATGGCCAAAGTGATCAGCTATATTTAACCCACATGCATTGAACTGGGGACCGAAGGTGGGGCCACCAAACCAAAGTATTGCGGTCCACTCGTGGTCCTTCATTTTTTGTTTGCTAGCATGAACAAATGGTGTAAGTCTGCAACACCCTATCGACTGTGCATGCCCTGATCTGGGGTGGTGTTAGCTACCACCCGTGGGTGGTAGAATACACCGTGGGCAGCACAATATTTTCGTTATACAGTATGTATTTTCTTAGTACGGCACCCTCTATACAAAATTCCTGGCTCCGTCACTAGCTAGTAGATGTCTGTTGCAACTTGCAAGCCTATTGATCTGAAGAAACATGAACGCTCTAGACCAGGAGGTAGTACGTGGAGCGCTAGACCACACATGCCTTGTTTTCTTCATACCAAGCCTCTGCACCTCTGAACTGCTGTGAAGTTTCAGGATGACAGTCATAGGAGCAAAAACATAATTTTGCAGCTTCACTAGGTTGGCACGCAAGATCCTATACGTCCATTTAATCTCGGATGTGAGTATATATGCTAGCTACTCATACCATCACTGATAGTTCGAAAAGTCATGATTCTCGCCACAAACGGTGGCAGCCATTTTTTGCGCCGGCATTGCTGTAGATGCGGTGGCTGAATGTGGCGCAGTATATCTAATTAAAACAACCCCAGTTGTCATGGCCATGATCTTATTAATTCTTATCACACAGCAGAACACTGCTTCCCGTTTGGAAGTGTGCAAGAAGGGCACGGTAAGGCGTCGTGCCAGCCTGTGCGCTGGTGAAGTTTTATATTCGGGGGTTTCATAGTTTTGTTATACTGATAGCTTCTTTCTCGATACGGCCTGTCTCATTACCACCACCCTGCACCCCTAGACAGTGGTCCTCGCTGGGTGTAATGGCGATCGATGATGACCTGCCTGACGTGCGTCCAAGAAGAGTTGCCCTCTCGAGACCCGACAAAAGCTCAGTATAGTGGTAGTGACTCCATTTGGTAACATGAGGGGATACCAGATCGGGTTAAAGAGCGACAGCTAAAGCCGGGGCCTGCCACTGCCACTGTCGTCGCCTGTCGGATCTTATCTACGTAAACGTCTTCTGACAGCACGTGGCCAAAAAAAGAAGAAAAAGAAAAAAAGGAAAAATCGGGCACCAACGCCCTGACCCTTGCAGGCTGCAGGGGCCAGGTCTTGCCGACGCATATATGACCAAATATTAAATTGACGCAACAGTATGGAGGGTTTTTGCTGCTGGAGTTGTCACTGTTGCTTCCTTTCTGTGCGCTACTGTTGCAACAATAGGAGCAACAATAGGAGTAGTGCTCACAAGTCACAATCTGTGTTTTTTTTACCGTGAACCGGCGGTTTTTTAAAAAAACCGGACCGGTGTACCGGTAAAACCGAGCGGTTTCGGTTTTTTCGCTAAACCCTGTGTCGGTTAGGACCGGTTTGCCGATTTCGCTACCGGACCGGACGGTAAGTCCGGTAACCGGGCAAACCGGCCGGTACCGGCCGGCCGGTAAAAAAAAACGCTGGTCACCATAGAGCGCAAGCGCTGCAACAAACCATGTCCTAGTCCGATATAATATATACTCAAAATGCTTTAGACTTTCTTAAGCAAAAGATCAAAATACCATTAAAAATAGAGAAGAGATGTATTTGGGGAAAATAAACATATATATTGAGAATTGAAAGAGTGGAAAGATGCATTGAGAAGTGAAGATCGGTCACAACTATTTTTTGCTGTGCAGTACCTGATGAGCTCGGGATAGAGTAAATCAGGAGCTCATCAGGTAAGTAAATCAGGAGCTCATCAGGTACCGCAGCAATCATGGAGCCTTTGGATTCATCGCTACTGTACATGCTAGCTACTAGTTTGTCCGATAGGTAGGTCCTCGTCCTCGATCGATCGGCATTATGTCTCAGCCGGACCCATGCACGTTTTCGATCATTGCATGTTTCTTTCTATTTGGCCGGCGGCCCTCGGGGAGCAACCGGCCTACCCACGTCGGATGCCGTCGTGGACTCCACCGTGGACTCCAGCGTGGTTTGCCGTCCGTCGAGAAGAGTTAAAAAAAAAAAAAACCAAGCTCACCCCCTCCTCTCGGTAAAAAAAAAGCCGCTCTTCCCGTCCCCTTTCTCCCGTCGCTCTTCCTCTCCTCGCGCACGCGACTTTGGGCAGCCCGCCGGCCCGAGCGCGCGCGGCCTCCGGCGGCGGCGGTGGTGGCCTTCCTCCTCCTCCCCGCCTTCACCTCGGCATCTTCCTCCTCTGTCTCGTCTTCCTCCGAGGCGCCGGCGGCGCGGCGCGGCGCTGCCGGCGGCCCGGCGGCACGGAAGGGAGCATGCCGCGGCTAGGGCCCGGAGGCCCCTTCCTCTTTCCCATCCTCCCGGGCGGCCTCCTCGATGTCGGGCCGTACGCACCTGCGTGCGCTCTCTTACGGTAATGAAACCTAGGGTTTGACCGGTACGGGTATATGGTGTCCGCGGCATCGTCCCGTTCTTCGTTGCCCCCTTCGTGGGACCTAGGCCGAGGAGAAGACGCCCGGACGCTGCGGCGTGAGGGGCTAGCGCGCCGGCCCTAGCGCGCGGCCTCGGCTAGGGTGGGCCCCACGCGACGGTGCTTGGTCTGCCTGCTCCGGCAAGCGCACGGCCGGATCCGGTGCCTCCATGGCGGTCGTTGTCTCCATAGCCAAATCCATCCATCCTGGTAAGCCTCATCGTTTCCTTCCTTCTTGCGCTTCTTTTTTCTTCAAGTTCTTGATTTTTACGGTAGTGTTTCTTTCACCAAGATTTACGTCGGTTCAGCTTCGATAGTTGTGCAGTACACTAATACTATATTTATTTTTATCATTTTCCGGGAGCTCAACACACGGTGATAGAGAAGAGCACTAATCATGAATTCAATAAGGAACTTACGCTATTACACTGGTATGCATTCACCTCTAGATCTTATCTCCCTTCCCTTTCTTAATTTATTATTTATGTTTCTTTGCCTTTGTCCTTTTGAAACTAAACTGTTTTTTGCTAGATGTGGCAAGTATTTGAATAATTATGATGTTTAGAGCCCCGCTTTTTTACCTGTATGCCTGCGAACAAAATTTATTTCTCAACATTTTACAAGAGTCAAGTAAGGTACCTCTTATCATGTTCTAAGTATAGCCGTTCGACATTGCTTTCCTGTAAATTTGACAAGCGGCCATTCATATGCGTCTCATGTACTATTGGATTGTCATTAGCAGGTTTGTAGCTAATGTATATGGATCTGAAATATGGTTTTAGCTAGGTGCTATGGATAACGGTGGAGCAAGCCTTCAGGTGTAGAGATAGGTTGGCTCCAATCCTCCAATCGAATAGGATATAGGCATCTCAAGTACTATTTCATTGTGGACTTATTCAAATTATTCTGCTGGAGTCATAGGATAGATCGGTTAAAATATACGTAAGCCCACCTTTCTTTACAAACGGAAAACATGTCTTGTCACACAACGTTAATGAAATTATGTATCCTACCTAATTGGGGTAGAATGCTAGGGAAACTCCTATGCAGATTTTATTTGCACTCATTTTAGATACAACTTGCAGCTGATACAGATCTTGCACCTCATCATATCTAATGCTAGATGATAAGTTTGCATGTCATGGTGTCGATATTTGTAGTCGTGCCGGTTATTTATCATCCCGGGTCTACACGAGACGAAATTCTTGTCTAACGATAACCTTTTCATGCCAATTATTGATCTCTTGCTAAAGTATACCATGACAATGTTGTGCTCCTCTACTATATTAACTTGGCCTCTCATATTCTGCTTTTTCTTAGATTTTTTAAAGGTACATTCACGGGGTCTTTGGCAAACACTTAGATTACCTTTGATGTTCAAGACTTCCTTGTTGTGGAGAGATCTTTGTGAAATACATTAATGGTATGGTAACTTCTTCAACCCTTGTTCTACCATACCAAATTAGTTCAAATAGTGTTCTACTTTGGTATAGTTCTCCGCAATAACTATTGCAAGGGACACCTGATTTGTAATTGTTGCTTTGAAACGTTCAGCTCCATTAACCGTACCTGGCACATATATGCTCCCGTCGATCTTTTAAGACAACATTGGTGTTATACCGGTCCACATGTATTTTTCGGGTATCTATGCAGCTTAGCGATGATTTACATTACGGATCTATTTTTATATATACGGCACCACCCCCATGCGCTCGCTCTACTCCACGACAGGGATGAGCCAACGCCAATTTTGTATGTTGCATTGCTCTATTTCGGTATGCTTCAACAACTCCTCTCTATTTCGGTATGATGCAAGATTGATTCGTTTCATCTATGGTTCGTAAGCTGTTTCCGGTGGTCCTTTTTTGCCCGTGCATGCTCATGCCATTACGGTTTCCTTCTCTCTAGGTCGAGGGTGCCCGGGTTCTAACCAAATAGGAGCAACACCGGCGGCATGAAGAATCTGGCTATTGCCACGGGGAGGGAACTATTTCTCATATCTGCAGCCCCATCGGATGGGAAGTTTGCATTTTTATTAGGCTAAATAAAAATTTCAATGCCCTAGACCCCTTTCATGGTTACCTTGTACAGTTTGGGATGAAATAAGAGCGACTAAAATATGTGAAATCCAGTTGTTCTAAAACCGTCAAGACTTCATGCAAATCGATCCCTCCAAGGTTTGGTCTCTTCATAGCTGCACTCGCGATAAATGTGCGCTATTGTTCCTAGCATTATGAGCCTTCCATTACAAATGCTTCATTCGGTTTCAGGTTGCATATGTGTGTGTTCTTATTTATGGGGCCATTGAATTTCAAAAAAGAATTTGCTCAGGTTATGGCGCTACAATATATCTTTATGGGCCTCTTAGCCAAGTGCATTGTGTAGGTAATCATCTAATTATGCTTATTCCATTTGTTTCTATTGATTACATATTTCACATTGACTTTGCTACTTCCACTAATTGGACTTTATTCTATTCGCTTTAATGTCTATGAATTTCATATAGGCAAATGCATTACGTAAGGCAAGTTCGAGATGTCCTTTCGCTGTGAATGATTTGAAGATTTAACATTTCAAATGCATATACAGTCCATTCAGTGCATCTCACAGTTTTGGAGGGCTACGCCTTTGATTTTACCACCACGGTCACCACCTGTTGCATTTAGGTTGCTCTTCCTATTCGAGGCTTTTTAATTTCCACAAATTGTTTACATGTTTTTAGATTCACTGTGCTGTTATTGTTGCCAATTCAAAATTGGCCATGCATGTTGCGTCTTTTTTTATGTGATCCGCTTGTGTCATCGGTCTTATGACTATGAACTTGCTGAAAACCAATGCTTCCGCATCATGGTCGTCTTTGATTTTTATTTGTGCTCTTATGCTAATAGTGACATCCTTCATTTGCATTTGCTTATGTCATTTATCACATGATTTGGTAAGGGATTTCTTGATAATATGCCATTTGCTTCTATATAGGTTACAGCAGCAATGCAGTGCTCCATGGTGCCTTCTACTTTTTCCTGTTACCTATTGTTTTAGCCCCTACCACTTTTACAGTTTGTTTTAATAATTGGTACCTTACATTGTGATTTATGAAAAGAAAAGCACTAGATCACCTCACCAGATTCTATTGTAGTACCAACAATAAAAAAATCTCTATATTTTTTGGGGTACCAATAAGCTGATATTGATTGCTATGTTGTTTGCCTGTATATAAGTTGCAGCAGCAATGCAGTGCTTCATGGGGTCTTTTATGGTCATGAGCTTGTGGCATTAATATTTTTTCTAAATCACTATTTAGTGCTCGGTGAAGGCTTAGAAAATAATATATATTCTCATTATCCTGTAAGGACACTTATACTGTGGCGGTTGCAAAACATACTTCAAAAATTTTAAAATTCAATAGAGCAAGGATTCACTGTCTATTCCTCCCATGAAGGCACGACGATGGCCACGGCTACATGCTTCATCTCCACTTTGCTTGGCAGGCATGACGATTTGGTAATTGCCCATACATGCATTTCAGTTGCTGCTCCTTTGTCCGGGATACTTGATTGTTTATTGGTTGTATTTTCCCTAGCTAGGTTGATGACGAAAAAGACCCCTGGGGATGCAACTTCTAAAGACTGGTGGGTTCAAATTTTACCTATCTAATTGCTGACCTATTTTATCATTTCTTTTATACACTGCGAAAACATATACTTAAGTGTAGTTTGCTACAAAGTTTTTCACGATATCATTAATTATGTTTTTATGATGATGTTTGTCAGTACATTTCTTCTTCCAATAAGAGCATTCCTCTCGTCTAGGCATATCGGTTTCATATCTTGGGTTGTGTGTGTGTATATATATTTCAGATTAACGCTTCCATCTTCAATCTCTGTTGCATAGCATTTATCATGGTTGCTATGCATACACAGATAATATGTTCACAATGTTTAGACGCTATGTGTGCCAATTTTTTTATATACACGGGGAAAGTTACATGGAAATTAGAAATAAATGAATTTGGATCTGTGCATCAGTACTACAATCCCTTTAGACATGGAAGAAGCCTTTAGCTTGTATATGATGTCTGTCATTCTGTAGAGAGATGGCTACAGAGCTTAGTATGATTGTCATCAATCAGGTTGGCGCAAAAAATAAGCAATAATTCTCAGCATGCTCTGCTGTTAAGGAAGTCTAATTGAATACTAAAAATATTGTGTAAGTCAAATTAGACAGTGCACATGCATGTCTCAATAACAAATCATTCAGGAACGTAGGGGTGCTACATGAGGTAGGGCATGATGCCTAATATACCTTGGAGACTAACCAATGGCATTCAGCCCTAGAAATGTTCGAGTTTGGGCCGCCTATGTATCCAGCCTCGGCTCTTTCATTTAGGATCCCAGAGTTTCAGCCATCTCAAAACTCACCATTTATGACCTTCAGCCCAGATTTTCTTAAATCACTACTCCCGGCACCAAGTGGCCTGGTCTTGTGTCCTGCCTCTGAATTCCACCCTACATACTCTCAAAAAAGTTGAGGTTTCTTTCTGAAGCCTAAACCAATTCAGTTGTGTAGTTTGCATCGTAAGGTAAATACATTCTCTGAAATTCGGAACTGTAACACTGTAAATCCATGCACACATCCTTTCTATCTGCTTTGTCTCCAAATTCCTTTAAGAATACATAGGCTACAACAAGTGATCAAGATCTGATCCTCAGTTTTTGGCCGTGGCAGGTGATCTACAAACGACGTATGATATGCTATGAATCTCGCAGTCGCCACCTGCCTTGCTGCAGATCCCTTGCTCCCCCACCTCTTTGGATTCAAATCGGGACACCGTAAAAGATGGAAGGAAGAAAGGTATTTCTTTTGCAATTTTTTTCCAATTCTTTGCATGAGAGACCGCGAATTGGATTTGGGCTATCCTGCAGGCTATAGGATTGGATGAGATCTTGGCGAAATCTTGCTCCATTCTTCCTCCAATTGGAGGTTTTATTCGGGTGCTTTGTTTAGTTCCAACGTTGGTGTTTATATCGGTTTCTGTTAGCCTTGTCTCCATACTTTGCAGCAATGGTGCACTAGAATTGGTGCCATGGTGCCCCCTATGCTCCTTAACTGAAGGTACAAACGCGCACTTCCCATATCTTTTCCCTCATGCAACATACTTATTTGCGGGTTCAAAAATATCGACACTTACGTACTAGAACAAGCTAGGTCCGTGGAAGTGCCGATTAGGTAGGAAATGGTTCTGCTTTTGTCGTTTGATAAAATAAGCATATATTGAATTTTAGATCACGTCGTTACGAACCGGGGGAAAATTATTATGCCTATTTTCCCTGTTTTCTTGTGGATTTAGCCGTCACGTGTTTGGGAGAGTTAGATTGCTGTTTAGTCATCGTTGCACCGTGATTCTTAAATTCTCAATTAAATTTCTTGGTTTCATGAGAGATGCAAAGGAGGGATTTGCAAGGTTCGAATTATTAACCATTCACTTTGCAATTTCATTTGCCTTTTGAGATACCAGGCGTTGGTTGTGATTTGAATTGCTTGGGTTTAGTTTCGTTTTAATTTGTGTCAAGACCATGCACAATCTATAAATAAATATGGTGTTTTCTTAATGACACAGACTGTCTCATGTGCCAGGTTCTGAATTGTTCCAACAATATGTGTGTCATGAAGTTCAAGTAGATATATAATGCATGAATTAGAAAATAGGAATATATCGTGCCGATGCCTTACCAGTTCATATTTATGGTTGGTGTATGAAGCTAATAGCCTTCAAAATTTTCAGTAGATTAAATGATTTTGGATTAGTGTTCAGCCTATAAAATTGCATCTTGTATGTGCTAATCAGATCTGTACATATGCTTTTAATGTAGCATATACGTGTTTTTGTCTTAGGTTTCATGTGAAATTTATCTTTTTTCTTTCCCATACGTGTTTTTGTCTTACGTTTCGTGTCAAATTTATCTTTTTTTCTTTCCCATGGTTTACCCAATAAATTTATTTATTTCTTATCACAGCCCCAAGGCTCAACGTCGCTAGATGATCCACAATAACGAAATAAATACCTACAACCATCTGATCGTGTATGGTTGCTGTTCACCAACAACTTTTCCACCCATTGTGTCTCGATGCTTCCCGGTAAAATCTGAAATTGGAGTGAGTCAACCTCTCTTTCTATTTTTTGAATAGTGTGTCATTTTAAGATTAGGGAGTATGTACTGTTATATGAAACTTCAGCAGGACAGGAGCTGACATGTTGCTCCTTAAATTTTGCATCTGATCACATTTGGTCTTTAAAATAATTTTGGGTACTTATGCTTATATATGTACTTGCAGATAATATGGTTATTTAGGTTATAGGCTTCATGAATATCGCATATATAGAGATATATATGGTCCTAGGCATAAGAAACGTGCAAGCATGGATCTTGATGGTTTCTCTTATTTTTTCTAGGAGATTTGTTATTTCATAGTTTTGTCATATAATCCGTTTCATAGCCTTCGTCATTGCTTATAATATGCCGCTCTTTGACATGATTAGTAACACATAATGGTGAAAAAGATCTGAAATGTAAACATGATCTACTGAATGAGTAGCATGGTGGTCGGCCTCTGCATTGAACACCTCATCAATACTTATAATATGTCACTCTTTGACATAAGTAATAACACATGACAGTGAAAAAAGATGCGAAATGTAGACATGATCTACTGTAGTTGTGATACTAGGTTTGTTCCTTTGGTTATGTCCTTTTCTAATAATGGCATCCTACTCTCTATGTTCTCAATACTCGAGAAGCTAATTGATTTGTTAACTCTTTTTCCCTAAAGGTTGATTTCCTAGATCTCAATGCAATATTGTCAACATGGGCAAGGTACTTAATGCCATGGACATTGAGGTACCATCACTTTGTCTTACGATGTAACCTGCCTTTTGTATTATTTAAAAACTCTTCACAAAGAAAAATCCACAGGATATTGTCCTGTTCCATAACTGAACTTTTACACCAAGGTTTGCATATTTGCGTTCTTGGTTTGGTTTGTCACATCAGCTTACACAGAATGTTAGGTATTAGCTATAGCTCAAATATGCTGCCAACTTCTTCATGTTGTTTGATCTATGTGTTTTAACTATCTTCTTGTTTTTTAATTCTTTTTATTTTCTTATTTGTATAATATAATCATAAAGCTGACAAGTGGTTCTTTTGTTTTCTCATGTTGTAGCTATCGAGATATCAATGTTGACAAAGCAGCCGATTTCTTTGAACCGGTACGTAATTTGGATCTCAAGAGCCAAAATATGTTGGCAAGCCCTGTAAAAGGAAGCGATAGATCAACAGGGTGATTGGATTGATGTTTGCGTTCTGCAAATTTTGAGCTATAGCATTGTGGTACAAACCTCTAAAAGGTCAGCTTACTGCGATAATTATATAGGCTACGCTAAAAATTTTATTTTAGCCTTTCTTGCTTGCCATAATCATGGGCTGCAATTTAAGACAAGGCCGGGAAAAGCTCCTAATACCGTTCTGATGATGAAATGTCTTAGCTGGTCACTTCACCCCCACCGGCTATCCAATCTCGGGAATCACAATTAAAAAAAAAAGTCTCGGGAATCCAAACCTGAATTTTTTATCTTAATTTTTTCTCAACGAACCTGGCAAATTTTCTTGATGAACCTTTTTCCTCCCTCGATTCCTCCGAATGACAAGCGAGATGACTTAGGATTCATTGATGTTGCGTTTTTACTATCCTCTATTAATTCCTAAATCCCGATCCCTAATGCACGCCTAAATTGAATACGGTGTTTGTCATTATCTTTCATAAGCAAACAAATTTAGTCTATATTTGTTTCTTATTCCATATGCTACTTCTTCCATTGACTGGGTGCCCAATGTGACAACCAAATTTTCGTGTCTCGTCTGCAATTATCCCTTGGTTACATCTAGAATACGAGAAAGAATGCAAATCGGGAGTCTTATCAGTTTTTATTTGCTACATAATAGCTTTTGCATGAGTAATCATCTCATTCTCATCGTATTATTGTTCTTAGGTTGATTATTTGAACCTGAAAAGCAATCAAAGGTTGATGTCTACAGGACAAGGACGATGGATCCAACAACTGTATGGTAGCAAAAGTTAGCCATTGACCTACCGCAAAAAAATCATGCACTTCTCTCGGTAACAAAGCTATCATGATCTTGACTATTAGTTTTTTTCTTTATTTGCTCTACGAATTGTATGCACAGTTTTCTCAACTCTTCATTTGCGAAGGTCCGATCATATGTTTTGGCAGCGTGATGCTGTTTAGGAATGAGGAACTTTCATACTTTTGCAAAACAGCTCCATGCATATAGGCTAGAAATTGGGACTCCATTTGCTGCACTACACAAGGCATGCTTACCCTGATGTTTATGAAAAACACATGCTCATATTTTCCTGAGAGTAAACAGCACACCATGTTTTCTAATTTAGATCTTCATTATGTCCCTCATGCTGTCCTTCTGTTAGCAAATGTATATGATTCAAACCTTTTGGTGTGCCCATTATTTCTCAGCTGCCTTTTTCACATGATGTTTCAAACACAATGTCTTTCCCCATTTCCTAAATATCTATATTTTGGAATGTGTGCTATACAATTCCCACTATATACTTGCCCGTAAATTTTAAGGATACGATATCAAGACTTCTTTATACAACAATTCATATTAGGCCTATAATACATGTGAACTGTGAATCACTTAAGATGCCGCTTTCCGATGTGGCTGCGCAGTTCCAGGTGCTGAATGTGTTCTTCTTTCTCTAACTAATCATCTTTCATGGTCATGCTTATTAGAACACATTCCCAAGCATTGCAACTGGGTGCTTTTCTAAAATTCTTGGAATTTTTTTAGGTCACAGTCAAGTGAGTGCCCGTCTCAAGCTGCAACATTTCTGTATTATACTAAACTATAGACATTTAGTTAATTAGTTTCTTGTTGCCTCCCCAACATGTCCTTTCTACTGCCATTGGGAAACAGATCTGTTTCCATCAGGCTAGATTGGTCCCTGTATCAATGATAGCAGCTAATTAGTTGGTTTGGATCCTATAGACTACTTACTTGCCCGATGAATGTTGCCTTAGAATATTGCAGTGATGATTATGATAGACCTTTAATGTTCTGCTACATTATTATACTTAGGATTGCTGATTATTACGCCCAACAAAAATGACTGTACCTTAACCTTTTCACTTTTGCATTTATCTTTTGCGCATTTACCTGTACTTCTTTTATTAATTAGACCTTACTTGCGCTTATTTTCATCGTGTTTCCTTCACATATACCGTAAACAGGTCTGAATCTCGATCATGGTGTCCAAAATGGTTTCTTTTAATATTACTAAAAGAACTAAAGTTCATGTCATTGATGCTTAACCATTATAGGTGATCTTGATAATTTTTTCGCACAACACTTTTCATGCAGCAAGTGCCCCTTAAAGAAATCTGAAAACCAAATCGGTGACATGCAGGAACAAGAAATTTCTCATCTCCCTCATAAATGAAAACCTTCCATTCAGAGCCATCAATGTTCAGGTTAGCTGAATGTTTCCTTCCCATATATTTATTTGTTCCTGTCCTACGAGATCATGAGTGCGCATATTTATTTTGTTTCAATCAATGAATTATAGTGATCATTGATTGATTCCCCATAGCACGATATTTTCTTCAGGAACATCATCTACCTACAATTAGTTGTTCCCTAACACAACTCTTGATATTTCAGGTTAGACCTAAGGAATACATATACTATATATTCTTTTTCAGAGAACTGTTTTGCTGCGTAATCCATACGGGTATCAATTGCTTCGAGTGGAAAGAAAGTGGATTTCTGCACTTTTTGTTCATCACATATGCAAGATCAGCATCCCCCCCCCACCATATGCAGGGATCAGCATCCCCCCACCATCAGCGGCTACAATTGAAGCACCAACACAGCGGCTACCATCGAAGCACCAACACTTCTAGCTTTCATAGTTATCTTCTTCATGTAAAAAATATCATTATTTAAATCTATTTATACATGGTACAAAGCAACTAAATGTAGTATTTGAATCATAGTTCGGCGATACATATATGCCACCTTCGCCACTGCACCTAAGTTTATTCTTTGTTGGACACGGTGTGTTCTTTGCCAGCCCGTATAATTAGGGTAGACCATCACCGAACATATGGAATGCGCCTATGCGGGATATACTTATGTCTAGCGCGCTATATATTCTGTGTGTAATTATGTTGTGCTACAAATAACGTTAGGATTTCATCGTACACTTCCAACTACGGCCACTCGACATCGCGCGCAATGGCGCGCGCAACTTAATAGTGTGTATAAAATGTGTTGATCAGCAATGCATGGTATGTATTGCCCCAACGGTTTCATTCGGTCCTCGTCGTCAAACAGTGTGCTATACTGTTACTATATATGGACACGTTGGAGGGACCCTCGAGTGTGTCGTGTGTGGCAGCTATGTGTGCTACGTACGAACAAAACCTAGGCTAGCGTCTCGTCCAATTGTTTATCGGTTGGTTGATGCTAGGTGCAACAGTAGTATAGTGGTACTACCACATTTCTGGCATGGCAACAGTAGTATAGTGGTACTACCACATTTCTGGCATAGCAACAGTAGTATAGTGGTACTACCACATTTCTGGCATGGAGTCGCCTGTGAGCCCGATCGATCTGCCCGATCGATCTAGTGATCGTCACTGCCAATCAAACAAACAAATTGTACTACTCTCTCTCTCTCTCTCTCTCTCTCTCTCTCTCTCTCTCTCAATGTCAAAATGACAGGTATTCCACCTTGGGCTGTGTATTCGGCCCAGTCGAGCAATTAGGTGGGCCTCCTCCAAGCTCAAGAAACGGCTCAGGATATTGATTTTCCATTGAAACCCACGCTCAATTTATCCTCTTCGGTAATTTTTTTTTTCGCTGATATTTCAGATGCAGAATACTGTGTCCCTGTTCCCAAAAAAAAACTGTGTCCCTCAAATAGAACCTTTTTGTCTGCCAAGCGCTACAAATTCATGATGATTGGGCATATGGCTGTTCACAAAGTCTCTTTGGCTCGGGAAACCAGCATGTGAGCATCTCCAAGAGACTTGGTATTTAGAGTTGGCGTTGTGGTTGTTTGCAAAGTCCAAATAGAAATGCAAAGTCTAAAAATAGGTGTACTCAAGGGATTTGGCAAATGAAACTTGGCATTTGGGAAAGTGGACCGTCAGCCAAAAAAAAATCCCGCGACCTCCTTCTCGCTCGCGTGCGCGCGCTATTCTTGGCTCAAGTACGCGAGATTTTCCTTTTGCCAAGTTGTGGATGGCTTGGCATTTTTGCCAAGTCTCCTCCCTCAAATGCCAACTTTGTGAAAATGCCAACTTGGTTTGCAAAACCATTGGAGGGCTGTTTTTGCTCTTTTTTGCATTTTACTCAAATGCCAACCCAAATGCCAAGTCCCTTGGAGATGCTCACATGCTGGTATTTTGGGTTGGCATCTCCAAGGACTTGGCATTTGGGTTGGCATTTGAGTAAAATGCAAAAAAGAGCAAAAACAGCCCTCCAATGGTTTTGCAAACCAAGTTGGCATTTTCACAAAGTTGGCATTTGAGGGAGGAGACTTGGCAAAAATGCCAAGCCATCCACAACTTGGCAAAAGAAAAATCTCGCGTACTTGAGCCAAGAATAGCGCGCGCGCGAGCGAGAAGGAGGTCGCGGGAATTTTTTTCGGCTGACGGGTCCACTTTCCCAAATGCCTAGTTTCATTTGCCAAATCCCTTGGAGTACACCTATTTTTAGACTTTGCATTTCTATTTGGGACTTTGCAAACAACCACAAATGCCAACTCCAAATGCCAAGTCCCTTGGAGATGCTTAGGTTAACTAATGCATAAAGATGTTCTTTATTTGGGCTTATTTTGTCTCAAGTTCAAGGACATTTCAACCTTTCCTGGATTGCGACGCAAAAAGAAATTGGAAATCGACCTGTGAATTAATTAGGAATGTTTTGGGACTTCAGTACATGTCCCAGTCATGGCTTGAAGCCCAACTCTCATATCTCAAGTTCCTCACTCAAGAGAACTCCTCTGGTCTACCTCTTTATGTGAATTTCTTGAAGATTTTTGTGTTTTGTTCAACATTTGATCTTTTTGACATGATATCTCTAAAAAAGTTAGTCAAGGTGTGTGCAAAGTTTGGGAAGTTTTCGAGCTTGATTGAATTTATTTCAAAATAAATAGAAAGGATTATGCTAAAAATAACCAAAAATAGCCTAGCTTAGTTTTTCAACTTACTTCTATTGAGATATTCGGTGGAGAGATGTTCTGTGATGTTAATAAACACCGCCACCAAAATTCATGTTTTTTAAGACTGGTTGATTAGGTTATAAAACTTGTACTTCCGAGTGTTGAATTTTGTTAAACCAGCCTAAACTGGTTGTGTTGAGGGTTTTCAATCTTGCTTGCTTTCACCTCCGTTTGCTTATGCATCCTTCCAACATATAATTTTGAAAGTCTACAGATCGGCTATGACTACGTAATTTGGGCTAGTTTTGTTTGAGAGATTCATGGTGGTATCATGATATAGGACTCTCTATCATTCTTGTAGATAGAATTTAAATTCTTTCATTCAGCCTCCCCCTTTAATTGACAGTTAAGTCCTTCAAACTGAGACATAGAACATAGTGATGTATATATGGTGTGACATTTACTATGACATGCCACGTATTTATACATGGGAACATAACTTGCATTATGAGGTTTTAGTCCCGGCACGATAGCATGAAATTTTATTTTGTATTGACATGAAATACTAGGGAAAACAAGGTCAAAATAAAAAAAAATAATTGAGAGAAAAGGGAGGGAAAAATCGAATCAGGGATTTGTTTGGAAGAAAAGGAATGCCAGCTCCTCAGTGAGTAGTTATCTTGGAATAGTGGGCCGGCTCCCGCCTTGGTCCGTGGTTGCTCTTGCTTTCCATGTGCTGGAAGAATGGGCCAAACAGGCAGACTGAGATATTTGTGGTTTGGGCTTGGTCCACGTTTCCATATTTGTTTCCTGGTTTGAAATTATACCGCAGAAACTAATTGGACTTTGTGAATCCATTTCTCACGAAAAAAAACTCAATTTGCATTTAATAACATGAATCCAACACCCCGTTTGTTAAAAACTACATCATATTTTCGTTCATATAGTTTGGTAAAACAAATAAATTCAGAAAAACGGACGCATCGTCGAGCACCTTAGAAAATGAGAGCATAATTAAATAATTGTTCAGGTGGTGTTTATAGTATTATAGTAAATTAAAAATAAAATCCATACCCGGGCTTGAGCATTTCTACCCCTGTTTTGAAGTCTATTTGTGATTTTACCCTCGTTTTTTAACTTTGTGATTTTACCCTTGTAATTTTTAAATTTTACCATTGTAATTTTTAAACGAAGCAAGACTTTAACCCTAGTTTGTTAAGTCCTTCTAACGATGTTAACTTTTGGACAAAATAATGACTTTGTCAATGAGTTTTTACCCATGTTTTCTAATATTGTGTTTTACCTCTATTTTTAGACATCAAACTCTCATTTTTATTGGACAGATTTAAAAAAAAATTCTGCAACACTTTAATTAACAATCCATATAAACTCAATTTAATATCGCTAGATGTGTGAACTATCGCCTCCCAGCGGTCGGAGAGGGACATAAGAGTATCCTTGTCTTTTTGCGCAGGTGTTTTTCATTTATTTTTCTTTTTTTTAGCTATTTAATCAATTTGTCTCAGACAATGTTGCATACTAGGGGTAAACATTAGCTTCGTTTAGAAAAAACGAGGGTAAAATCACAAAGTTAAAAAAAAAGGAGGAGCAAAATCACCATTAGACTTTGGAATATGGGTAGAAACACTAAAATCCCAAAATAAAAACACCCTTTTGTTAATTCACCGAGAAAAAAAGTGAGTCATATTTTCATCCATATAGTTTGATAAATAAACAAAAATGTGAAAAAAACTTAGAAATGATACAATAATTAGTTAATTTGGTGTTGTATCATAGTAAATTTAAAATCTAAAATCTGAGCTGCGGTAGAAATTTGCAAACCGTTTTGGAGGGAAATGGAAAAGTGATTTAACTCCTGGCCATACCAGGGAATAATGGGCCGGCACTTATCAGCAACCTTAACTTGAGATGTTTTGGATTTGGGCTTAGCATCCGTTTTGAATTGTAATACCGGGAAAACGGGCCTACAGGATGCCATGCCCAGCGGAAGATCCAGGCCTGGCCATCATGGGCATGGGCCGAAGGCCGAAGTCTCAAGCCATGGTCTGCGGAGTTGGACAACGTAAACCGGACGGGGGCAGGGGGCCATCGTGGCCGAAGCCATTGACGTGGATGATTGGATGCCAATTTCGATCTGGGATGCCGCCTGTCAATAATGTTTCAGGGGAATGGACCAGCTTGCTGACCTCGTTAGGCCTCGACGAAGTGTTGCTTTCCTTTCCTCAGTCCCTGCCTTCGTCAGGTGGTCAGATGCATTTGACACGCTCTTCCCCAATGCCCCATCCTCCACGTATTCAACAAGTTGACAGGTCTGGTCTCGCAGAGCGTGTCAATCTCCTGCAGAAGAAAGCCAGGAACAACGGGTCGGTCAACTCGACCTCGTGGGGCAGCAGCAAGCCAGCAACCAGCAAGGGAAGTGTTGGCATGTCACCGGTTATCTCGGCCTTACTGACCTGAGTGAGTCCCGCACCTTGGCTCGTTCGATAGGCAAGGCAGCTGACTGAATTCATGGCGGCGACAGGTGGCGGGCGCCGAGCAACGCGACGTTGTCGTTGTGGACTTGTGGTTCGAAGCCGTCCTGGTGCCTGCCAGACTGGCAGTGGGGACCAGCCAGGAACGGCTCGGTCAACTCCACCTCGTGGCTCGGGGGCAGCAGCAAGCTAGGGAAGTGTTGGCATGTCACCGGATTTCTCGGCCAGCTGACTGACCGAGTCTCCCGACCTTGGTTCGTTTTCGATAGGCAAGGCAGCTGCAGTGCCTTTGCCCTTTTTGCCTTTGGACGAACCTCGGCTGGGGATCGAAATGGACGTGCGCTCATGGAACATGTTGCATGTGCGAGCGCGATCCCAAGGCACATGGAACACGGCCGGCCTCTCGAGGAAGCAAGAGCCGCGGCGCGGCCCGATCGCGCTCGCGCCGCGCCATCAGAATCCGCGTGCGGCGCCCCGACCGTCTGGACCAAACAAGGAAACGTCGCACGGCCGGCAAAGGGCAAACCGGCGAGACGTGGCGCGACCGCACACCGATCCATCATCCATGGATCGCTCGTACTCGTACTGGGGAGCGAATCCACATGCTTCCACTTTCATATGCCTTCTGCCAGCAGTATAATCGTCAAAATATCAATCCGGAGTCGTGCCACGGCTCTAGGATTCTGATCTTGGAGGCAGACAGGATCCAAAGGACAGAGCCACGTCCCACATGGCAATAACGAAATCCATCCCTGTGCCTGGTCCGGTGCCTGGTGGTACTTTACCTCTGATAAATGTGGGAATGTTGCAGGAGAAACATGCGTAGATTCTCATTCCGGAACGCAGGTCGTTGCCCATCATTGACGCATTTGACTCCCAAGACCTGCCCGTCGTCGCTACCTGAGCCGGCCTCTACTAGACCCTCGCCTCCTAGCTGCTGTTTTGTTTGGCTGCCTCTGCTTAGGTGCTACGAGAACTAAAACATGCTACACTACGACACTACTCCCTCCATCTCAAAAAAAAAGTGTCGTTTTTTACTTTCAGATATCGTGTTTGACCGCTTCATCTTATTTAAAAATTTTAAGTATATTATAAAATAAATAAATCAGTGTTAAAGTATCTCAATGATAAGACGGAGAATCAAACATGATAGAGAAAAAATCTAAAGCGACACTCTTTTTGGGACGGAGAGAGTACTAGAGAAGAAAATGTGCACCCTTGCAACTGCAATGAACAGCAAGCAGGGCACAGGCCGCACAGCCACCACACGAACAGCTTGCTAGCACAGCAACAGCAGCTAGCCGCGCACAGGCAGTCCAAAACAAAACAATCGCTTTCTGAAAACAAAACAATCGCTTTCTGATCGTCTCATTCCAGGGAGGAAGAATTGTAGAGCTGACCAGACCAGTACGGCGGCAGACAGCCAAGAGTTGCCGGCGGGCGTCGAGCTGGAAAGAACGCCCAGTACGACAGGGGATCCAAAGAACACAACAAGCCAGTCACTGTCTGCCTGCTAATCCAAGCCACAAACGCGCGCGTCCCGGGCATAAAAGTGTCTGATCTCGATGACCCACTGCGCTGCGCACACAACACAAGATCTCCTCGGCGAAAAGAGAGTGCCCACCTTTCTTTCAGAGTCCAGACTAAAATAACTGAAGAAAGGCCAAGCTTACGACAACCGCGAAAAGGATGAGCATCAAGGACAAGAATTTGTCGTGCACAATCAGCGTGGTTTGATTTCTACGTAGATCATAGTAGTAGCTAGAGAAAAGACATTTGTGACGAGCATCAAATCAAAAGGGTAAAAAAAGAGCAAAGAATAATCAAACAAACAAAAAGAAGAAAAAAGATGCTCTCCAACAGGCAAGTTCCTTTCTTCTTGCATTGATTTCTCCGGCGAAGATTGGCCGCCACCAAACTAACAGGAAAAATTTGAACCCTTTCGCTTTCCCTCTTCGTTCTTTCCAGCCTCGGCTGTCCTGTTCCTGCTCTGCTCTCCAGCTCTCACGCCTGTTTCTTGCCCTCCTCGTCGTGTCCGTCGCCGCAGCTGTCATTGTCAATGCCGGCCGGCTCCTTGTCCTTGGGGCTCTCCAGCGCACGTTTCTCCTCTTCCTCCTCGTTCTCGCCGCTGCCGCCGGTGGATGCCTCCTTGTCCGCGGCGGCCGCACCGCCGCCGCTGCCGCGCTTCTCGGCGCGGGCCTTGAGGATGTCCAGCAGCTCCCGCATTGCCTCCGCCTTGCTGCTCCTGCGGTTCTTGATCAGCACCTCGCTGACGTCCGCCGGCGTGATCTCCGCGGCGTCCACCCACTCCTCCAGCCCGCGCATGGTGTCGCTGTCACCGAACAGGCGGTCCAGCTCGTCTGAGTCCTGGAAGCCGAGGTAGTTCCTGAGCAGGATCTTGAGCGCCGGGAACGTGCAGTAGGACATGAAGATGTGCATGTCCATGCGCCCGGAACGGAGCAGCGCCGGGTCCAGCTTCTCGACGTGGTTGGTGGTGAACACGAAGATGCGCTCCGCGCCGCAGCACGACCATAGGCCGTCCGTGAAGTTGAGCAGGCCGGACAGCGTGATGGACCGCGCGGCGCCGGCGCCGCCGGCCGCGTCCTGGTCGGCGCCGTCGATGCCCATGCCCGCCGGCCGCGGTGGCGCCCTCGGCTTCGCCTTCGGCGACGCCGCCGCGCGATTGGTGAGGTCGACGGAGCAGTCGATGTCCTCGATCACGATGATGGACTTGGACGTGGTCTTCATCAGCAGCTTGCGCAGCTCCGCGTTGGAGCTCACCTCCGTCAGCTCCAGGTCGTACACGTCGTAGCCCAGGAAGTTGGCCATGGCCGCGATCATGCTGGACTTTCCCGTGCCCGGCGGGCCGTACAGGAGGTACCCGCGCTTCCACGCGCGGCCCGTGCGCTCGTAGAAGGCGCTGCCGTCGGCGAAGTCCCGGAGGTCGGCCATGATGGCCGCCTTCCGGTCCGGGTCCATGGCGAGTGTGTCGAACGTGCTGGGGTGCTTGAACGGGACGGGGTCCCAGGGCAGGCCGCGCGCGTCCATGGCCCCGCCGCGCGCGTTGGTGTAGAGCATCCGGTCCTGGCTGCGCCGGCGGATGTCCTTGGCCGAGGCGAGGATGTGGTCCAGGTACGCCGGGAGCAGCTTCTCCCTGTCCCCGCGGCGGATGCGGAGCGTGAAGCGGCGCTTCTCCTCGGGGAGCGGGCGCCACGAGAAGCCCTGGCCCTGGCGCGGCGCCACCACGTGCTCCCACGTGACGGCGCACCCGGCGAAGGCGTCGGCCACGCGGTCGCTGGCGGCGAGCCCGAAGGTGAAGGTGGACGCGTTGAGCGGGCGCGACAGGCTGAGGCGCGCCCCCGACGCCGGCGCCGCCGCGCTGCTGAGGTACAGCTGCACGGCGTCGTAGATCTCGTTGGTGCTCATCCCCTCCATCTCCGTCACGTCGAAGTAGACGTACGGGGAGAAGGCGCGCGTGAGCCGGCCCAGCAGACGCGCCAGCGCCGCCCGCAGCTCCGCCGGGAACACCGTGTGAAGCACGCCCTGCAGGAACGCGAACGCGCCCATCAGCGACGCCAGCGCCGTCCAGTACTCCTTCATCTTGCCCCCTCTTGGTTCTTGGAAGGATGCAAATGCGGCGGCGGTGAGTGAGGGGTGTCAAGGCTGGACCTAGGAGGCTGGCTTTCTACAAGCGGAAGCGACGCATTTATAGGAGAGGCAGCAGAATGGAGAAAGATTTGAGGAGGGCGGGCGATTACAATGAATGAATGAACGAACGAAATGAGGTGAACTGGTGACAGTGAGAGAGTACTGTAGGGCAGGACCAGCAAGGCAAGGTCGCTGTCAATGGAGCTCAGAGATTAGTACACTGGACGGAGCTCAGAGACGGAGCAGGAGGAGGAGGATGAGATGGCCGGAATTGAGGAGCCGGGCGACAGGATTCAATGCAAGGCGTGAGAAGGGATGATGCAGTGAATAAGCGCAGTCAACAGCGTACACATACCAAGAGAGATCTCCCGATCAGAGGGGCCACTGCGAGCGAGATTTGCGACTATGCAGTGTGTCATCATGGATTAGAATGCTGTTGCTGCAGCTAACTGCCATCCTGCTGCCAATCGTTCGTTCTGGCTGATGGGTACTTTACCTTGGGCTATGGCTGGAGACTGACAGCACGGCCTGAATTTGGACCTTATTAGCAGTACTAGCTTGTAGCCTGCACATGCACTCCCACTCTTTGGGTGCTGCTGCTAGCTGCCGGTGATGTTTTCTTTTAAATAACAACGATATTTATAAATTAGAGGAACAAAACAAGATTATTAGATGAACACAACAACAGGACATGGACATTAACGGGCGAAGAGCAAGGTTGGCGTACCAGCTCAGCTGGCTAATTGAGCCCGGGCAAAATCACGAGCCTAGAATGCTGACTGGTCTTAGTCTCTTAGACAATTTTGCCTGGACAAACAATCGAAGCCCTAAATGTGTGACGCTACGAGATGCCTTGCCGAAGGGGCTCGCTAAGTCGCTATGATGATCGAAGAGAGGTACTCATCGACGTCCATCACGATTCACGGGACATCACATCACCACGGCAGACAAACGAAGAAGCTGCTTAGCGGCAACAACAACAAAGATCAATGGTGGAGTGGAGGCCCGATGGACGTGGCCATACTCGTAGCAGTAGCAGGTGAACTCGGTGTGGACGAAATAGATTCAGGGCGTCTGGCCTTGAACACGTACTAGTAGAGAGAAAAAGAGCCGCTACTCGACGGCGTGTATGTGTGTGTGACCAGGTAAACAAACAAATCTGTCAATGAGGTGTGAGTAGAAAAAACGAGCCAGTAGTTCATTCTCATGTGTGTCAAGACTTCCTGCTTGTTTACAACGCTAACCTACCTTTCTATAAGCACCTCTGCACTGATTTTTCTTCCCCGTCTCTTTTAGAAGAAATCTAATCTGGTTATGCATCAGCATATCACATATAAAAAGGTAAACGGGGAACATCGACGAAAACAACAATTAAACATTGGCACTTTGGCAGCAGTTGTACATCATCCATGGATGGTAAAAGCCCGAATTTTGTTCCTTTATCTAACAAAATTAAACATTGGCAGGAAAACAGTAACTGCACCAGCATGTCGCCATCCTAACACTGTAGGCTATATCCAAGTTGATGACGACGAAAGGACGATTTCGACAAAGATCTCAAGTTGCAGGGCATGGAAAATTCTTCTTGCCCTTCCCTTCTCGATACGGTCGACTGGACACTACGGCTTTAGTTTATCAAATTTGGTCCCAAATTTCACTATGTAAAAAGAAGATTTCTATCACATCAAAATGTTGACACATACATGGAGTATTAAATATAGATGAAATAAAAAAACTAATTGCACAATTTGGTTGTACTTTGCGAGACGAACGTTTTGAGCCTAATTAGTCAATGTTTGGACAATTTTTATCAAATACAAACGAAATGCTACAGTAACGCTACAATGATTTCTGCCAAGTTTGGACACCCCAACTTGGGCCATGTCATGATCGTGCCATGCTACCGGTCGTAGGTACGAGTAGGAGCTAGAAATCGACAAAGGGGATTGGAACACTGTCAGATGATACAAAATACTAAAAGTTAATGGCCTTCAATTCGTCAAAGATAACGCAGATAATGTCAAATTTTGGATAAAGATTTGGTGGCATTTTCTTCTTTTGAAACGCGTGATTGGACGACGGCTTGAAAAATGAGCTGCAAAGGTCGACGTCGTCGATCCATATGGTGCGTTCCGTCGCATACACGATCACAAATTCACCATGGCAAAAGGCTGGGTTTTTGCAGCGTCTTTTTTTTTTCTCGAATACGCAAAAGTTTTGCGCATCATTGTATTAAGTAGAAGAGAGTTTTACCTGTTTTTTTCCGGAGTGGATACAAATATTAAACACAGTCCGCCACCCCAGAACGCGTACAAAATGGATTACTCACGCACTGGACATTCTAGTCTTCGTGCACCGGCTTCGAGCGCTCAGGCGCGGCCCCTCCGCGGTCGCTGCTGTCGCTCCTCGCCTGCGAACAACTCACAGAAAGCCCGGACATCTCTGGAACATCGCATCCAGCTTCAGTCGTCCCTCCTCCGTCGGCTGTGACTCGATGAACCCCATCTTCTTCATGGCGATGATCTCGCCTCTCTTCGCCACCGGGTACTTGGAGAGGGGGTTGGCCGCGATGCGCCTACTCCACGTAGGCAGCTTGACGGAGCTGGAGTCACCCCCTGGTCGGCAGGAGCGGAGTGGTCGCTTTGTGGAAGACTCTCTGTATTTATCTAGGATTGCGTCCTTGAACTAGGATTGCGTTAACGACCGCAACCTTTTTGATCTGACCTGTAGGGCTAGATTTCAGGAAAGGTTTTAGAAAAAAAGGAGTCTAGTGTCTTCAGTATTTATCTTTTTTTTCAGCGAGAGTGTATTCTGTGTTTATCTGACTGTAAAGTGTGTGGGTCCTGCTTGTGTACTTCTGTGGGTTTCTAGCACGGTCTGGAAAAATTACATGGAAAAGTCATCAACCTAATAGTGCAAGGATCGACGTGGTCCCAAATCCCAAATTTCAAGCCTAAATCTTTTCAACAACGAACATTGCACCGTGCTGATGTGAACTTCCACACTTTTTAGATAATAATAATGGGAAAAAAATTCCACACGTGAGAGAAATTTTTAGTTTCCAATAGTTAAATCCAAACACAGTACCAATCAATGTAACTATCATCGTGTACACAACTTAACTAGGATATTTGATTGAAAGAAGCGTTCCTTTTTAATGGGGATGAAGCTGGATACTCTTTTCCTTTATCTGAAACAAAAAACAAAGTGTAAATATGTATTTGGCTTTAAGACAATATGATATGGTACAGTCTCGTCTCTATTTTTTAGGATGAGACAAATCCTATTGCAGCTACTAATTCTCGAACACCAGCAGCAACGATTGAACCGAAAAGGATTAGTATAAGTTGGCCTTTGACCCTCCTATATTTGTAATATGTTACTAATTAAATCTGTGAGTAATAATCACATAGATCAATTGTATGTTACAGGCTACTAGTGACCAGGGTACTAGACTCGTCCAGTGCTTTCATAGGCCACGTCACTTGACGGCTTCGTCTCCGGCAATGGCTGGAAGGTGGCCGGCACCGTACAGCAACACCACACCAAGAGAGCGAGAAAAACAACTGATGAGAGCTTTGGTGTCCGTACATGAATCAACAACACAGCCCAGATCCTTGGATCGGGGTCAACAAGGACTGAACAAGTGCATGGAGAAGACGACGCCGCGAAACTGAGCTTAAACTAGAGCGTCCATCCCGAGATCATTTGTTCCTCTGTTTCAGGTGTACCGCCAACTTGGTTCTTAGTACTATTAGCGGCGGTGAGTCAACCAGCAACCATTGGACATCGTACTAAACACCAACTACTATGCCAGTATGCCTGTAAACTTATCGTCTCAGCGCTCGATGCAGTGATATACAAGTACAAGCAAGGCACACATGCATAAGTAAGCTAGATTAGTCTGAAGAAATTAAGGCGTGAAGTACAGCAACGCGACTACAGCCAACGATGCACTTCGAGGAGCGAGCTGCAGCTACTAGTGGCATGATCAGATTATGAATAATTAGACGTACAGTACACTACTAGTGTAGTGTAGTGTAGTTCCGAAATTAAACAAAACCTAGTTAGGGCATCAAGTACAAGAGCCTGCAGGGTAGATCATATATTTATAATAAGTACAACACTCCCGCTTTGTTTCACCTGAAGTTGAAGAACGTGTATACATGTGCCAAAACTTGCACACCGACTACTGTGCCGCCTCCGACGAGCGGCGATCAGCGCTGCGGCGGGGCGCGTTTCAAAAGTTTCGAGCCCTCGAATCGTCGACGCAGCGACAGGTCAAGCAAGCACAAGAGAGAGAGGCCCGCAGCAGCTGCAGCCTGCAGGGGCATCCCATGATGATCGAATCCGCTCGAGCTACGAGCACTGTACCCCTCCTCCTATAGCTGTAGCGTGGGCGCAGCCGCGCGTGGTGAATCGTGGCCACTCAGCTCTGCCTCTGCTCCGGTCCGGGTCCGGCAGCAACGCAAGATGCGATGCCGATGCCGATGCCACAGGTGACAGACCTCACGGAATGCATGCCGGAACGAACGAACGAGTAGCTAGCTAGTCTAGCCGCCTAGCTAGGCAGGCAAGCCGTCAAAGATCTCATGAGCAGTGCGGCCGATCATCATCTCTCTCGCATCGGATCTCCGGCTCCTGACCGATGATCATGAGCGGTCCATGGATGCATGCATGCATTGTGCTCGCTTTTCAAGTACTGAATGGGGTGGCTGGCTCTGGCTGTTAACAGTGCGACACGAGTCGGGTCGGGCCTCGGGCGTGCACTGTGCACGGCCTGCCCTGACGGCCGGGCCGAGAGCAGGAACGAGACGAGACTCGCACGGACCACGGACACGGTGGGGGAAGCCAAGCTGCAGCCGCGACGGCGACTTGGCAGGCCGGGCTGGCTGGCTGGGTCCGACCGGATCGAATCTAATGGATCAGGCAGTCAGACAGCAGCAGCGGGTACAGTTGCGGCCAGAGAGTAGGGACAGCGTAGCTGAGCGCACGGCGTCAGGATCAGGACATCGGATCCCTTTACGCATTGATGGCCAGGGCACTGTGCCTGCTGCCTGGTGTGGCAGGGCGGGCAGTCCAGGAATCGGCCGGCGGCCGGGACGCCAGAGCCCGGCAGGCGGCAGCGGCTTTCCCGGCCGCCAGAGCCGTCAGAGTACAGACTCGTCGTGGCCGGCGCGGCCCTGGGCACACATGCTTGCCCGCATGCCTGCCTCTTGCCCTCCTGCCCGGAAATACGGCCGTGTCTCGGCGCCGGACTGCGCTGCTGCCGAGCCGCAGTCACGTCGCTCGCGCCGGTCGGTCGCGTCGCGTCGACCCGCCATACGCTCAGTCCGGTCGGCACGAATCCTGCATGTTTGACTCTGACAGTGTGGTCCTCCCACGAAAAATAACTCGGCGTATTCTCGGTTTACCATCCTCTCTATGAAAAAAAAGATAACTTCCTCCGCCTCAAAATACTTACAAATTCAGGCCTTTTTTTATGCAATAGTCGGCTCTATAGCCTGTTCATTGGAATCAGAGGCTCGATTAAATCACGAGCAACAAGAGTTTTTACAAATTCTGGGAGGGGTGTGTCCAAACATAGAGCTCACCCGGGTCCCAACTCATAGCAAATTTAGCTAAATCATGATTCATGAGCTATGATATTACATGTTCTTGGGATTGAAGAAATGCCGCTACAAACAAAGTGTTCTCGCAACAGGAAACGGGGTATCCCTGATCATCATTCCATGGTTTTATAAACAAGAGAAAAAAAAAGATATGGTATAAATAAAATAAGGAGTGATATAGAAAATAGATATAGGTATTGGGGGAAAGTGTATTAGGAGAAGAGAAAAGATATCTAAAAATAAGAATTGTCCAAAATTTAGGACAAAATTAAATTCTATAATGTTAATTATTTCCTGGCGAAGAGATTAAATGCAATTATAGAGCGTCACTTAATCAATCCATCTTAACTTCTTAAGTTTCATTAAATTTCTATAAAAGAATATTAATAATTGTTCTAAATAAATATAATAAGATTTATCATGACATATCTTTTTATAACAATATATATACTATTTCCACATTTTTTTTTATAAATTTGGTCTACCATATCCAGAGGTTGTTTGGATACCATGAGTTAATTGTTCACCATGTCACAAAAGCAGTAGACGAGCTGGAGCCTAAAGATGAAGTCAACACCAAAATGAGGCCATCAAAATTCAAATAATTTCAAGCAAGCCACTGTACGATAGAACATGATATAAGGAAAAGGTAGTTTAATATTTTTTGAGATAAACTAGGTTTTGGTATAATTAGAATTTTAGAATTTTTAATTGCCTTACCTTTTCATGTAAAAACATATGGATATGTTTTTCATTTTTATGCATATCTCGATAGTTTTTAAAAACATTCATCGTCCGATTACATCATCGAACTTTTCAAAATACTCTAATTTATTCTCTTCTTACGTGGAACCATTATAAAAACCACCTAGGATGCAAAAATAAACAATTCTAAAAGTTGAGATGTATCGAAACATTGATTTTGTTGTTGTGCGAGGCAAAAAGGACCTCAAAAGCTTAAGGAGTGAAGAAATTTTTTCCATTAACTTTTGTGCCCCTTCTTGTATAAGCAGACCTCAGGATTGGCCAAATCATATTGGACAAATGCCCAAGAGGTAGTAAGCACTCTAAACACGACGGTCTATGATCAATCAATGTTCGGTCACTTAATTGAGGAGATCCAATTTCAAGCTAGAGTTAATTTTCTTAGCGGGCGCATAGTTGCAGATGTCCTCATGCTCGTCACCTCCTCCTAAGCGGTGTCTCTCATTGCACCCATTGTTCTTACAATGTTGCTTTATCATCTTGATGACCTTCTCCAGCTCATCGCAGCGTTCGGTGGGTCCTTTGCAGATTTTGCACATTCCGTTCTCGAGGCACCTTCCGCATGTGAAGCGACGATCGGTCTTATACTGCACGGTTTAGAGAGACAGAGTGAGATGTACTACATGATTGAGAGAGAGAGAGAGAGAGAGAGAGAGAGAGAGAGAGAGAGAGAGAGAGAGAGAGAGAGAGATTTTGCTTACCTTGAATATTTGTTTTTCGTATATCTTCTTACAATCATAGCAAATCAATGGCATGAGATCCGTAAGGTATACGGTGACGACGGGCGAGGTGACGACGGGCGGGGTTGCTTCATCGGCTGCCTTTCTCTTCTTGCTCCCATGAGATGACGGAGTACCAGTCTTCTTCGACTTCCCCGACCTCGTCATAGTCCTCGAAGGAGTGGAAGAGTTGGTCACGCCGAACGCAATAGATTTTACGAGTAGCTGGATTGGCAAAGGGCGGGTCGGTTTTTATGGTGAGCGATGGGAATACGAGGAGGTGCGTCTATTGGCCTACACGGTGAATTGATGCTGCTGCTTGGTTTCCACCGGGCCAATACATTTATCGGTAGTAACAGAACTACTACATTTATCCGCATGCGGCGCATGCAGTAACAGCAACGACCACTTGAGTTCACGGTTGGCCCATGGGACGAACTTGCGTGTCTTGGCTTTTAAATCTTTTGTGATTCATCATATATGTATAATCTATAATCTCTAATCTCTAATCTCTAATCTCCTCTAAAGCTGTGCTCTCATGCAGGTCATCACCCAAAGGCACTAGAAAAGTTATGTCATCAACCAAAGGCACTAGAAAGTTTTCTATCTCACTATATTAATAAGGCACTAGAAACTCATAACTTCAATGTTTCTCTCACAATATTGATAATGCACTATATAGTTCATACCCACTAACTCTAATGTTGTGCTCTAATGCAGCCATATCATCAACCAAAGGCACTAGAAAGTTATGTCATCAACCAAAGGCACTAGAAAGTTTTCTATCTCACTATATTAATAAGGCACTAGAAACTCATAGCTTCAATTTTTCTCTCACCATATTAATAATGCACAGCAGAAACACAATCTTTCCAACCCTAACTCTTCATCTACGCACCATGACTATTAGTGTCTGGAAGAGCATACCACGATCATCCAACAGATCACCTTTGTTCATCTACGCTACGTCTCTTCCAAATCCCATTTTGGTATTTAATTTACCATTCCTTATTACCCATCTCGCTGGGTACCAACATCACATTTGAGTTTCTCGAATTCTTACACTTTTAGCTAGCTTATGTCAAGAAGATTACGTGCATGTGAACACAGCAAAAAAGTTGAACGTCACGACCACAGCAAAAAGCTGAATGCGCGCAAGAAAGCGTAGCAAGCGCACTGCAAAAAGGAAGCGCACATTCCGAATGTGACAGTCACAATAAGACATGTCCAATAGGCTAGTTAGTGCATTCATTGCCAACTTCTTATTCAACATATTCGAGGTAAATGATTACACCGGATGTGATTCCCGAACTCGATACTGCAATCTCAGCCAATACACCCGCTATATCAGGCAACACCACAAGCATAAGTGCAGTCAAAATGTCTTGGATGTCGAAAAGGAACGCTATAATGCACCATGATCGGGTATAAGTCACTCGAATGTGACACTCTCGCCCATCAGCAGGGCAAAACACTGAAACCAGATGCGGTTAGTGAGGGCCGGTAAGCGGATGCCGCATTTGGTCTAACGATATCAACAATCCCAAAACCTCCCATTCCTATTCTAGATCAAGAACACCATCAGCAGGTCGTAAGCTAAAACTAGTGCTTTTCCACTCAGGAAAATAGCCAGGGGGTGGTGCTGGGGTTATATAGATCAGATAGTTTAGCCCGCACCTCAGGTATAGTTACAGCTCACCTAACCAAGTACGCCCGGCTTATTACAAGTCGGTGGGCGTTTAAGGGGCCGTCTGCCATGCGCAGCGTTATATATACGTAGCATACCCCTCAAGCAAACCCATGGCACCCTGTAGTCTAACTACTCCAGCCTCGAGTCTAGATCATTAGGAACGAGAGGAGTCAGGAAAGCAGTAGGCGCTAGTCTTCTTGTTTCGGTTGCGAAGACGGAGCACATTTGCGCTGCCAGGTTCAACTCGACATCCTAAGCAAAAGCAGCAAGCACGCAATAGCAGAGATGCGCGGAGTCGTTTGCCCCCGTGTCGCCAAGAATGACTGGAAGAGCCAGCTCCTCCATGCTGACTAGCTGGGATTCGGGTGTCTAGCCCGCAGTAAGCGCGGGGAAGCCACGACGAGCTAGATGCCGTTGCAATGCGCGCATCAGGGCAAAAGCTCCCTGTAAGCAAGAAAGGGCACCAAAACACCTGTATGGGCGTCAGTAGCTGCACCCTACCCCTTCGAGATAGGACTAAACTGGCGCCAAACAGACGAGCCACGCAGAGTTCCATTCAACGGCTATGTGAACCACAGGCATAGCAAGTGTACATGTCGAGTCCACTATCGGGTGAAAACACACGCTGGTGGGCTATGTACAAGCAAAACTTTTCGCCGAATGCGCCCTCCACCGTTCAAATTCGGGGGGCGGCGCTCTACAACTCCAAGCAAACGCTGGAGGGCTCACTAAAAAACGTGTCGCCGAATGCGCCCTCCACCGTTCAAATTCGGGAGGGGGGCGCTTTTCAACTCCAAGCAAACGCTGGAGGGCCCACTAAAAAACGTGTCGCCGAATGCGCCCTCCACCGTTCAAATTCGGGGGGGGGGGGGCGCTTTTCAACTTCAAGCAAATGCTGGAGGGCTTACTAAAAATGTTTTGCCGAATGCACCCACCACCGTTCAAATTGGGGGGGCGGCGCTCTACAACTCCAAGCAAACGCTGGAGGGCTCACTAAAAAAGTGTCGCCGAATGCGCCCTCCACCATTCAAATTCGGGGGGGGCTTTTCAACTTCAAGCAAACGCTGGAGGGCGTACTAAAAATGTTTCGCCGAATGCGCCCTCCACCGTTCAAATTCGGGGGAGGGCGGCGCTCTACAACTCCGGGCAAACGCCGGAGGGCTTGCTAAAACTTTCCGCCGAATGCGCCCTCCACCGCTCAAATTCGGGGGGGGGGGGGGGGGAGCTCTACAACTTCAAGCAAACGGCCGGAGGGCTTACTAAAAACGTTTCACCGAATGCGCTCTCCACCGTTCAAATTCGAGGGGGGGGGCGGTGCTCTACAACTCCAGGCAAACGCTGGAGGGCTTGCTAAATCTTTCCGCCGAATGCGCCCTCCACCGCTCAAATTCGAGGGGCGGCGCTCTACAACTCCAAGCAAACGCTGGGAGGGCTTTCTAAGAACTTTTCGCCGAATGCGCCCCCACCGCTCAAATTCGGAGGGTGCGGTGCTCTACAACTCTAGGCAAACGCTGGAGGGCTTGCTAAAACTTTCCGCCGAATGCGCCCTCCACCGCTTAAATTCGGGGGGGTGGCGTTTGTCAACTCCATGCAAACGATGGAGGCCTTTGTAAAAATTTGTTCCCCTAATGCGTACTCCACCACCCAGATTCGGGGGGGGGGGGGCTGCCATTCTCGACTACAAGCAAACCATCGTCCATCGCTCGGATTTGGGGGCGACGCTTTTCGCAAACGGACATTTTTCTTTGCCTACTACAAGCAACAATACCAGGATAAAAAGGCGGTTGTTCGGAAAGGCAACCAATCAAACTTAGGAAAGTAAACAAATTAGCAAAGGCGTGCGCATACGGCAGATACGCCAGGCAAGTGCAACATTGTTTAGTTGTTCCATCAACCTCGGCCACGCAGGGCCACATACATGGTCACACAGGACCACAATCAACAACTTAAGTTTTTAAAACCTCAACAGTTCAAGGAGCGGCGGCAGAGTCAGTCCCGGGGTGCTCTGTCTGGGGATCAGCGGTTTCGACGGAACCCATGGAGGAGGAGGCAGCGGCTTTGGCGGGGGTCCCCTGCGTTGCACCTTCGGGCATGTGAGCGAGTTCAGGGGACCACATGGTGTTAGAAGATGGAGTGCCAGCTCCCGCGGCCGTTTCTCGCTCGTCTCTGGCCTCGATGTAGGCCATGACCTTGTCCCGTATGATGGCCTCCTCCCTTTCATCTCCCTGAAAGAAAAACCACGGAACCGGATTTGTCACATTTGCTCTCCCCGAATGCATCAAACAAAAGCTAGCTTTCGGCGTCATCTAACTACCTCGGCCCGGCTCATGGCCGCGCGCAGAAGGCTCAAATTCTGGCCACCAGAACTCCAGAAGCCGCTGAAGAACTTCACCGCGGTTTCGTGCGCCTCGTTGTCAGGCACCTAGAAGCGGTCCACGTTGTCCGGAGCTGGCAGGGCGCTCGTATGAGGGCAACCCGCGTCCTCCAGCGCCTTGCAAAGGGCACATACATCTTCGAGGGCGGTCCAGCGACGTCCCAACTCCATCTGGCCCTCCAATGCGGCAAGCCCGACTTTTAGGAACCTGGCGCAGTCGAATACGCTGGTGTCCTCGCCGATAACGGGTGCAACCATTTCATCACCGACTCCGGCAACCAGACGCACGAAAATTTCGGCGACCTTGGCAAGCTCGTTAAGCGCTTGTCACCGGGCGGACTTCTGGAGCTCATTTTGGGTGTTGCGCTCGATTCGGGCGGTGCGGGCGTTAGTTTCGGCTTTCTCTCGAGCCACCTTCTCTCGGTCGAGCTCAGTGCGCACTTTGTCTAGTTCGTCCCTCAGCCTCTTCACCTCAGCCTCGCTTTCGGTGAGCTTGGACTCAACGAATGCGACCGTGGCGCAGTCTTTCTTGGCTAGAGCAACACTTATAATTGTTTGCTGCATTACAAAAGCAAGTCAGTTTTCTAAAAGCCCAGCAGAATCAGGAAAACCCACATTAGAGATTGAAAGGATCAAGATGCCCAAGAGGGGGGGTGAATTGGGCTAATTCTAAAAATTCTTGCGAAATTAAACCTACTAGCCCATGATTCACCCCTTTGTGCCTATGTGTGTTCCTAGACAATCGATCAACTAGAGTTTTGCACCCTAAGTTCCAATCCTATTCTAGCATGGCAATTCTATGAAAGTAATTGCAAGAATGTAAGTGCTAGAAAGTAAATGCGGAAATTAAGGGGACAAGGAACACGGCGATCTTTTTCCCGAGGTATCGGAGAGTCGCCACTCTCCACTAGTCCTCGTTGGAGCACCCGCGCAAGGGTGTAGCTCCCCCTTGATCCTCGCAAGGACCAAGTGCTCTCTAGGGCTGATTCTTCGTCGCTCCGACGTGGTGAATCGCCAAGTACCGCTCACAAGATGAGTTGGGTCATCCACAAGCACCACCGGATGATCACCAAGCTCCAATCACCACCAAGCCGTCTAGGTGATGGCGATCACCAAGAGTAACAAGCACAAACTCTCACTTGACCTCGCAAAGTCTAGGGAGAAGAGTGGATGCACACTAGCTACTCTCGATCGCTCATGAACTCATGGATTCTCAAATCTCTTCAAGTCATGAGGCTCTTGCAGCTCTCCTGCTCTCACAAGGTGTCTACCAGCTGATCAAATGAGCAAGAGAGCTAAAATGGAGGGGGTGTGGCCGTATTTATAGCCAAGGCCGAAATCCAACCGTTACCCCGCATTTTAGCTCAGTCGTGAGCGCCGGACGCGTCCGGGCGCCCACCGCCGGACGCGTCCGTCGCTTGATAGGATTCAAAGGATGATTAGCCGTTGGGCTACAGTGCGAGCTCCGGACGCGTCCGGCGCTTGCGTCCGGCACGCGTCCGGCGCGCGACTGATCTGTCCTGCCCGATCCCAAAACTCTCTGGTCGCCGGACGCCAGGCCAACGCGTCCGCCGCTCAGGGCAGACCGAGGCCAGCTCAAGCATGCGCCGGACGCGTCCGGTGCCCTTGGCTGGCGCGTCCGGCGCCTGTTGAAGCTCCCGTTTTCACTTGATCAGCGATCCTTTGAAAACGGCGACAACTCCAAACACTCTCAGGGCTCTCAGGTAACTTCCTAGCGCTAAGATTTCACCAGTGTGCACCACACCTAAACCCGAGACTCAACTAGGTCAAGCTACCCATTTGCACCCCCTTAATAGTATGGCCAAAGGAGAAAACAAAGTCCTAACGACTAATCCGATGTCTCTCAACACCTTCGACAATCGGAACTAACCGTCCTTAACCTTGTCGTCCAACCTTTGAAAACCGAAACGATTTCCATCGATAAGAGGGCATGCCAACCAAATTGCCTGAGATTCCATTACCATGACCTAACTCACATTGTTTCTGCAAAACACACGTTAGTCATAGTAATCTACATTGTCATCAATCATCGAAACCCACATCAAGGGGCCTAGAGCTTTCAATCTCCCCCTTTTTGGTGATTGATGACAACCTCTCGGAGTATGAAGAGTTTAGTTGAGGTTTTCAAGCATGCTTGGTTCACATGAGCCTTTGACAATGAAAGCAAAGGTTAGAATGACTCATGTGACACCAAGCCAAAAGATCTGTGCTCATATAATCTGCAAAAACGAGTTAGCACACGACAAAAGCATAGCTCATATGGAATCAGAGTAAACCGCGGAAGCCAAGCACATATGAGCAAAGAGCCAGGTGACATAGAAGGTGATACCAAACCGAAGAGCATATGTCACTGCGATTGAAAGTACCTCACACATATCATACAATGCATAAAGTAAGCATGATGCATGCAAATGTATCAATCAAAAGAACCAAATCCCAAGCTGAGAGCTCCCCCTAAGTCTACATACTCCCAACTCTCCCCCTTTGGCATCAAGGACCAAAACCTAAGGCTGAGGGGTGGAAGGAACAGACGAGCCGGTCTCACTAGCAAGTGGAGCAATGACGAACGCTGTAGCATCATCTGGGCTGTCATCTGAGCTTTGCTGGGACTGAGTGACAGGAGCCTGCTGACCCTCTGGCTGTGGTACTGGCGTTGAAGCGGTGCGGGTCCGCTCAACCGACATCAGAATCGCGGCGTCTCCGTGGTTGGCACCGTGGATGGAGCTATCTCCGGCGACCACGTGGCTCGGACGGTGCGGCAAGTGGAAGAGTAGGAGCCACCCGTGGTACCGCCTCGCAGTAGGAAGAGGATCTCGTAGAAGCCACCGAGGAAGGTATAGTGCCCGATGTGCCGGTGCACACCGGAGGAATCTCGGGCGCTTGAGGTTGCGAGTCATGCCGAATAGGCCGTCTCATGTACTCGGGTGTCGCCTCCCGTGAGTGCACCGTAGGAAGCTCCGATGATGGGCCGCACCCGAGTCTCGGAGTGAATAACGATGAGAGCCAATAGGTGAGAAGCCGGTGGAGATCCGTGGAAAACCGGGGGACACACGAACTAGGCTGGAGAAGAAGGTGCTATGCTCGAAGCCGGTAAGCCCGCACTCGTGATCGTATCATCGAGAAGGTCCTACTCCCAAAGTCCGTCCCGCCGGGCCGACTCGGGCCGAGGAAGAATTGCCAGGTACTTGTGGCACCCGTCTCGCTGAAATAGTGAAGCAATCAAAGTCATAGTCCGCGTGTGCCGCTGTCGCTGTAGCTGATGCCGTGCATCCCGGCGAGCTCGTATCTCGGCTAGAGCAATCTCATGCCGCTCTCGGCACGCTCCCGGTTGGCGCCAACCCGTCAAGTACCCGAGTCAAGCGCTCAATGGCTGCTCTGAACGCCCGCCTCGCATCATGCGACGAGGGGAGGACGAACTGGAATGTAGTACTCCTCATCATCCTCGGAGTCGAGGTAGTGATCTCATATCCTGCGCCTCAGCTTCTGCAAGCTCTGCTTCTTCATCTGCTGCTAGCTGCTCAACTCTAGCATCCTGCTCAGCTCCTGTCTCTGTAACTGGATCTCCATGGCGAGGAATGACTGGAGGAGCATCTGCGGTGACTCTGACAATCTGTGAAGCATCATAGGAGCCAAACACCTCATAATTCAGCGGATCTTCATATTCCTTTCTGATCGAGTCTGGAAGATCACCATTTCTATAGATGAGCCAAGTGATCCAATGAGCATAATGCATCGCCCGGTGTTTGGTGAAGCTCCCATAGATAACATCCTCCATATCACAAAGAATCAAATCCCGATGTCAAAAGGAATCTTCCTCACAAGATGTGACACTACCCACCGCTGGAGCCTAGTGAACCTGTTCTCAAACCGGGCCTAGCAAGAATTGTGTACCTCGAATCGATCAAGGACTCGAGCAAGGCGTAGCTCATCCTGTGGTGTCCCGCTCGACCACCGCACCAAAGTTAGGTCCAAAGACCTCTCTCATGATCTCGGAGGTGGCACTACTCCTCCCCGTGCACGGCGGGGTGGCTCAATTCTGGAAAGCACGGTGATGCGGCTTGATGGGCTGCTCGAAATCCCCAAGAAGTTCCCCGGCTTCCTCACCGGACAAGTTCTCGTCTCGACCACGAATGGTGTATGAAATAAGTGAATGATTTGGAGCAATCCACGGTGTAGCATAGAACTCTAACACCCATTCGGAATATATCCGCGATCTTCCAATTAGATCAATCATGCCCGGCTGTGCACCCAAATACTCTCTGAAAGCCTGACCCAACACATGTGAGAAAGTGTCAGCTATCACTGTCCTCTGCTTGGTAATCTTTGATTTCTGTCTATATGCCTCAACTAGAGACTTGTGCAAAGCTGTGTAGTAAGGTGCACCAGCTCTCTCTCTGGATGATGGAAACCAGGTGTTTATGTCCACCTGTCTGATAGCCTGAATCTTCTTGGCACTTGCTTTCAGAAGCTCCTCTGTACTCAATCTAGGTCCTGTAGGGCCCCTGCTGGGCTGCCTCTGTGGAGTCGAAGAGGGACCTGACTCCTGTGACTGCTGAGCTGTCTGCTGCTGGAGAGTCCTGACACGGGAGGACCGTCGTAAAGGAGAAAGATCCTGCTGCTCAAGAGTGGTCTCCTCTGCCTCTGGGGCTTCTGCCTCTGCCTCCTGTGCTACTGCGGATCCAGGCTCTTGTATCATAATGCCTGCACCCCTGCGAGCTCTCCTCTCAGCACGCTCTGCTGCTGCCTGAGCATCTGGTGGCTGCCTCGTCCTTTTCCTGATGGTCAGGACTTTCTTGCCTTTTGCTTTCTCAATCATCTTAGGGAGATTTGGTCTTCTATTTGGATCATCATCTCCCCCTGAACCCCTGCCTGAATTTTTGCACCTGGGCATGGCTGACACTGTCTTTGATCAATCACACAAGCTACAAGAGGGTGAACTGCCACTTTTGAGGCTTGGCCTCAATCCATACTCCTAGGCTTGGCCTAGAGTTCAACTGCCCACTGTCACACTTTACTGATCAATCAATCAAGTAACCAGCTCGCTGCAAGAATTGGAATAGAACGGATTTATAACCATAAGCATTTCTAGAGGTGAGTAACCCTATTGGAAGCATAGCATTAGGTAAGTGTTTAGATAGAATATGGCAATATACCTATGACATGACCAACTCCTGTGAATAGATGAGAAGACGACAGAGTAGGGCACCCTCGGTGAAAGATGGAGTCACTGTAGAAAAAATTATGTCAAGAGATTGACAAAATAGTGATCAGAAGGTGGTTCAAGCATTTCACCGAACACCTTGAGTGCGGGTGTAAGGCTCACCAAGGTGGAGCTTCCTCTGGGCCGGATGGACGCCAATGGGCGCGCAAGACACGAAGAGGAAGCAGAGGGAGGATGCTTCGGACGGAGCAGGCAAAGAATCGCCGGTGGAGATGAAGTCCGGGGCGGTGGCGGTTCACGGCGGCAATCGGCCGGGGCGGCGCTTAGTCGAGGTGGTGCTGGCTTGCCAGGAGAATGCGGCAGCTGGAGTGGCACGCGAGGGTGGCTTGCGGGTGCGCGAGCGCGAGCGCGGAGGAGCAGGACGGCGTGGTGCAGGCGAAGCGAGGCAACTGGGCGGTGCGGCGCTCGGGTGCTAGCGGAGAAGAGAGGGGCTGCGGGCCGATTTTGAAACAAAGGAGGAAATAGGGGACCCCACGTGTCAGGTTAAATGAACCGATTTTTGTTCACGCTCTTCCACTTCGCGCCGGACGCGTCCGGGGTGAGTCCGGGGAACCGCCGAACGCCGACCAGAGACTCCAAGAATTCTTGAGCTCAGCTCAATCCCGCCGGACGCGGTGCAGACGCGGTCGCCGGACGCGGCGAAACTCTTGTTGAGGTCCCGGCCCTTCTTGAACATCCCGACCTCTTCGCGCCGACTTTTCATAAGGCGCCGGACGCGTCCGCCGAGTCTTGAAGGTGCGTCCGGCGCTCTATGAAGAGCTGAAATGAAGCCTTTCTTCGCGGCACCCGCTCCCAATTGATTTCCAAACTTTTTAAGATGCAACTAAACACAGTTTGGAGTCAATATGAGATCCTCACTCTCAAACCCTCAATTTTCAAAGTAGTTTGCCATAGGCTATACTTAGATTTTGAAAATAGGCAATAAACACGAACGAGGAACAACGTATGGCCATGAGCTTGAGTTTCTAAACCAATAGAAGCATCAAAAGCTTTCTCAATTCATGGACGAACACAGAGGTTGCTCAAGAGATAAATGAAAGGAAACGAAGAGCAACACACAAGCAATTAAAATTACTGGAATTTGAATCTAGGTGGCTTGTCAGGTTTGAACCAAGGGTAAGCTTCTTCACACCTCCGGAGAGTGTTATCTTAACCATGTTAGACAAGCCCTATATGCATTACAGAAATTTAAACGTGCTCTATAAACAATGCAATGCAACCGACAACACCTTTCATCTCTTCCTTGTGAAGTTGCTTAGGTCAAGGATATTGAGCTCATTCCTTAACCTACAAAAGGTTGATTCATCCAATGGCTTTGTGAAGATATCCGCTAATTGATCCTCACTTCTCACACCTTCTAGAGATATATCCTTTTTAGAGACATGATCTCTAAGAAAGTGGTGGCGGATATCTATATGCTTTGTGCGAGAGTGTTGAACCGGGTTGTTTGCAATCTTCACCGCCCGTCATTGTCGCACAAGAGAGTCACTTGACCAAGATTCACTCCATAGTCAAGAAGGGTTTGTTTCATGTACAAGATTTGTGCACAACAAGCCCCTGCTTTGCTATGTACTCGCCAGCCCGGCTTAATTTGTAGATAGAGCAACAACATTCGCTTCTTTGATGACCAAGAGACAAGTGACCTCCCAAGAAAATGGCACCCTCCGGATGTGCTTTTTCTATCAATTTTGCAACCGGCATAATCCGAATCGGAATAGCCAACAAGTTGGAATCTTGCTCCTTTGGGATACCATAGACCAATGCTTGGGGTGAGCTGCAAGTACCTAAGGATTCTCTTGACAAAGCACTCGTGAGCTTCCTTAGGATCGGCTTGGAAACGAGCACACATACACACACTAAACATGATGTCGGGCCTAGATGCGGTGAGGTACAACAAGCTACCGATCATAGAGCGGTAAAGAGTTTGATCCACGAGTTACCTTCCACATCAAGGTCGAGATGCCCATTAGATGCCATGGGAGTGTTGATTGGCTTGCAATCCTTCATATCAAACCTCTTGAGGAGGTCCTTGGTGTACTTCTCTTGAGATATGAAGGTCCCTTCCTTCATTTGCTTGATTTGAAAACCAAGGAAGAAGTTGAGCTCACCAATCATAGACATCTCGAACTCTTTTGACATCATGTCACCAAACTTCTTGCATTCTTCTTCATTTGTTGAGCCGAAGATGATATCATCAACATATACTTGACAAATGAAGATCTCTCCATTAAGCTTCTTGGTGAAGAGTGTGGTGTCAACCTTCCCGATGGTGAACCCCTTCTCAATGAGGAAGTCCCTAAGGCGCTCATACCATGCTCTAGGGGCTTGCTTGAGCCCATAAAGTGCCTTGGACAACCTGAAAACATGATTAGGACAGCTAGGGTCTTCGAACCCGGAGGTTGATCAACATAAACAAGCTCATTAATGAAACCATTAAGAAATGCACTCTTCACATCCATTTGAAATAGTTTCATTTCATGGTGTGAAGCATATGCAAGGAGGATACGGATGGCTTCAAGTCTTGCAACCGGTGCAAAGGTCTCTCCAAAATCTAGGCCTTCAACTTGAGAGAACCCCTTTGCCACGAGCCTTGCCTTGTTTCTCACAACATTGCCTTGGTCATCTTGCTTGTTGCGGAACACCCACTTGGTACCTATGATCCTTGCATTTTTAGGACGCTCTTCAAGTGTCCAAACCTTGTTGCGGGTGAAGTTGTTCAATTCTTCATGCATGGCATTCACCCAATCCGGATCTTGAAGAGCTTCACCTACATCCTTTGGCTCAACACAAGAAACAAACGAGTGATGTTCGGCAAAGCTAGCAAGTCTTTGAGATCGAGTCATTACACCCCTTGATGGACTCTCTATGATTTGATCTTGTGGATGATCGTGGAGTTTGGGAATTCTCTTTTCAACCACTTGAGGAGTAGGTTGAGGAGCATCAACATCTTGAGCTTGTGCCTCTCTTTGTTCATGGGAAACATGAGTGTCTTCATGTTCGATCATCCCATCTTTTTCTTTGTCATCTTGAGGCACACTTGAGGAAGAAGAAGGCTTGTCAATGACTTGCACTTCATCATCATCTTCTTTAGGCTTGACGTCTCCCACCGGCATGTTCTTCATTGCTTCCCTCAATGGTTCATCACCTACATCATCAAGATTCTCAATTGCTCCTTGGGAGCCGTTAGATTCATCAAACTCCACATCATATGTTTCTTCTACCAAACCAGTGGCATGGTTGAATACTCGATAAGCTTTGGATTTTGATGAGTAGCCAACAAGAAAACCAATATCACAACATCTTTGAAACTTCCCTAGGTGTTGCCTTTTCTTGTAGATGTAGCATTTGCAACCAAACACCCGGAAGTAGGAGACGTCCGGCTTCTTCCCATTAAGCAACTCATAGGGGTCTTGCCATGGAACTTGTGGAGATATAACCGATTTGATGCATAGCATCTTGTGTTGATAGCTTCACCCACAAGTTCTCGGGGTGTTGTACTCATCAAGCATTGTTCTTGCTTGAGTGATTAAGGTTCGGTTCTTCCTCTCAACTATGCCATTTTGCTGAGGTGTGTAGGTGGATGAGACTTCATGTTTAATCCCAACTTCATCACAATAAGCTTCAATGTTGGTGTTGTCAAATTCTTTGCCATTGTCACTTCTAATTTTCTTGATCTTGACATCAAATTCATTTTGAGCTCTCTTTGCCATTGTCACTTCTAATTTTCTTGATCTTGTCATGAAGAAAGAAGGTCCATGTGTATCTTGAGAAGTCATCAACAATCACTAGACAATGGAGTTTCCCACCAAGGCTCTTGTACGTAGTTGGTCCAAATAGATCCATATGCGGCAACTCTAGCACTCTTGAAGTTGATAGAAAAGCTTTGGTTGGATGAGTGTTTGCAACTTGCTTGCCGGCTTGACATGCACTACAAGGTTTGTCCTTTTCAAATTTAACATCTTTCAAGCCCCTCACTAACTCTTTCTTCAAAAGCTTCTTGAGTGTACTCATCCCAACATGTGCTAGCCTCCTATGCCACAACCACCCAAGAGAAGTCTTGGACGACAAACAAACATTCAGATTTGCATCTTCGGAGGTGAAATCCACTAGATAGAGATTGTTGTATCTAAAGCCTTTGAATATCACGGTTGAGTCTTCTTTCTTTGACACTATCACTTCCTTCTCATCAAACAGGCATTTGAATCCAAGATCACACAATTAACCCACGACAAGTTGAAGCTCAAAGGTTTAACATACGGCACATTTGACAAAGAGTGATCATTTGATATTGCAACTTTGCCCAAACCCTTGACTTTGCCCTTTGAATTATCACCAAATGTGATTCTATCTTGATTTTGCTCCCCTTCATCTAGTGAGGCAAACATACGAGGTTCACCGGTCATATGTTGAGTGCAACCGCTATCAATAACCCAATGACTTCCACCGGTCCCGTAGTTCACCTACACACAAGAGATCAAGCTTGAGGTTTAGGGACCCAAACTTGTTGAGGGCCCTTGACTTTCTCTACTAGAGACTTTGCAACCCAAATTTGCTTAGGCCTATTCTTATTGGGGGGACCTAAGAAGGTGACATTCACTTGTCCTTTTGAATCCGTTCTAACCACATAATGAGCATTGTATGCAAAGGGTCTAGCATGCTTGGGCAAGGGTTGTGGTGGTGGAGTTTCACACTCATGAGCAAAGTGACCTTCTTGTCCACACTCAAAACATCTCTTTGGCTTTGGCTTTGGCTTTTGCTTTTGTTGATTTGCTTGCTTTGCTTGATGTTGCTTCTCTTGATGTGACTTGAAACCAATGCCACTTCTATCGGTCTTCATTACGGTGTTCATCAAGAGCTCACTTTGAAGTGACTTTCCTTTTGCAAACTTGCTCAATCCAATCTTGAGGTGTTCTTTCTCTTGCTTGAGCTTCTTGTTCTCTTCTAGAAGTGACTCATTTGTTGATCGCTTCAAGCATGACATCTCAAAGTGGAGTCTTTTGTTCTCTTCTTTGAGCTTTTCATTCTCAAGTGCTAGTCCTTCATCTTCAATAGTGACGGTGTGACTGATTTTTGCTTGTTCAAGATCCTTCTTGAGCTGTTCATTTTCATTCTTTATCTTGACATAGTCATCATAATTCTCGATCACCACCACCGACTTGCCTTTCTTTGCTAGCACCTTGCTCAATGATCTCATCACATGATGTAGCTACATCATTCTTAGCAACATTGTTAGTAGCCTCATGTGTTTCGGCAAGAAGCTCATAAGCCATCGCTAGATTCCCATGATCAAATTTAATAGTTGTGTACTCCTCTTTTAGAGAGCTATAACTAGATTTGAGCTCATCATGCTTCTTCTCAAGGTTCTTATTTTCAACTTTAAGCTCTTTTGAAGAAGCTTTGAGTTCCTTGAGTTTAGAAGACATGATTTCATTTTGATCTCTAAGCTCATCATTAGTTTTCTGCATAGCTTTCATCTTTTCTAGAAGAGAAGTATTTTCACTATCAAGCTCATCACATCTTCCTCTAGTCTTAATGATGGTTTTTGAGTACTTTCTAAGCAATTTGACAAGCTCATCATAGGTAGGTGACTCATACTCATCATCACTATCACTTTCACTACCACTATCATCACTATCACCATGTTTGGAATGTACCTTCTTTTCACTTTTAGCCATAAGGCAAAAGTGGGATGGAGTAGATGATGATGGCAAGATTTGTGGAGGTGGTGAAGATCCAATGCCAATAGCAGCAACACCTTCATCATCACTTTCCTCATCGGATGACCCACAAGAGGATTCAATATCGGTGAGCCAATCACCAACAATATATGCCTTGCCATCCTTCTTCTTGTGATGCTCTTTCTTTTCTTCCTTCTTCTTGTGATGCTTGTCTTTCTTCTTCTTTTCTTTTTCTTCTTCATCACTTGAGTCATCCTTCTTGTCCTTGCCCTTCTTCTTCTTGTACTTCTTGTCTCTTGGAGGCTCCGGACATTGATGAGCTAGATGTCCGGTCTTGCGGCAATTGAAGCACTCCATTTCGGAGATGGGCTTCCTTTTGCTACTTGTGAAGAACTTCTTCTTCTTGCCATCAAACTTGACACCATTTTTGTTGAGCTTCTTCAACATCTTGGTGGTCTTCTTCACCATGAGAGCAAGACTCACATCATCAATTTCAGCATCACTAGAATCATCATGAGTTGCCTTGGCCTTGCCTTTTCTTAAGTGACTTGCATTGAGGGCCAAATCTTTCTTCTTGGATGATGAGCCATCCTCGGGGGTGAGATGCATGTACATCTCATGAGCATTGATCTTTCCCAATATTTGAGTCGGTGTAGCATTGGAAAGATCACCTTGGTGAAGCACGGTGACAATGTGCCCATATTTCTCAATGGGAGGACACATAGGATCTTTCTTGCAACATCGGATGGCGACATTTGATTGAGTCCAAGCCCATTGAGTTCCTCAACAATAGTGTTCAAACGGGAATACATCTCATTAGCACTTTCATTAGCTTTCATCTCAAAAGAATTTAACTTGCGCATAACAAGATGATAGCGTTCCTCACGCTCACTCTTAGTTCCCTCATGGAGCGCACAAAGGTCGGACCATAGTGCATGGGCATCCTTGTGGTTCCTAACGCGATTGAACACATCCTTGCAAAGACCGCGGAATATAGCGTTCCTTGCCTTTGCATTCCACTTCTCATAGTTAGCCTCTTCATCGACAAGGTTAGCTGAATCCTTGGGTTTTGGGAGTCCTTGAGAAGCGGCACGGAAGCATCCAACATCTATCGCTTCTAAATGTGCTTCCATGCGAATTTTCCAATAAGGAAAATCGTCTCCCTCGAACATGGGAGGAGGTCCATCCCCATGGGACATCTTTACTCTAGGCGGTTAAGCCTAATTTAGAGCAAACCGGCTCGATACCACTTGAAAGGATCAAGATGCCCAAGAGGGGGTGAATTGGGCTAATTCTAAAAATTCTTGCGGAATTAAACCTACTAGCCCATGATTCACCCCTTTGTGCCTATGTGTGTTCCTAGACAATCGATCAACTAGAGTTTTGCACCCTAAGTTCCAATCCTATTCTAGCATGGCAATTCTATGAAAGTAATTACAAGAATGTAAGTGCTAGAAAGTAAATGCGGAAATTAAGGGGACAAGGAACACGGCGATCTTTTTCCCGAGGTATCGGAGAGTCGCCACTCTCCACTAGTCCTCGTTGGAGCACCCGTGCAAGGGTGTAGCTCCCCCTTGATCCTCGCAAGGACCAAGTGCTCTCTAGGGCTGATTCTTCGTCGCTCCGACGCGGTGAATCGCCAAGTACCGCTCACAAGATGAGTTGGGTCATCCACAAGCACCGCTGAATGATCACCAAGCTCCAATCACCACCAAGCCGTCTAGGTGATGGCGATCACCAAGAGTAACAAGCACAAACTCTCACTTGACCTCGCAAAGTCTAGGGAGAAGAGTGGATGCACACTAGCTACTCTCGATCGCTCATGAACTCATGGATTCTCAAATCTCTTCAAGTCATGAGGCTCTTGCGGCTCTCCCTCTCACAAGGTGTCTACCAACGATCAAATGAGCAAGAGAGCTAAAATGGAGGGTGTGGTCGTATTTATAGCCAAGGCCGAAATCCAACCGTTACCCCGCATTTTAGCTCGGTCGAGAGCGCCGGACGCGTCCGGCGCGCCCACCGCCGGACGCGTCCGGCGCTTGATAGGATTCAAAGGCTGATTAGCCGTTGGGCTCTGATGCGAGCTCCGGACGCGTCCGTGCTTGCGTCCGGCGCGCGTCGTGGCGCGACCGATCTGTCTGCCCGATCCCAAAACTCTGGTCCGCGTCCGGCGCACGCCGGGACGCCAGCTCGCGTCCGCCGCTCGGGCGGGCCCGAGGCCGGCTCAAGCATGCGCCCGGACGCGTCCGGTGCCCTTGGCCGGCACGTCCGGCGCTGTTGAAGCTCCGTTTTCACTTGATCGGCGATCCTTTGAAAACGGCGACAACTCCAAACACTCTCAGGGCTCTCAGGTAACTTTCTAGCGCTAAGATTTCACCAGTGTGCACCACACCTAAACCCGAGACTCAACTAGGTCAAGCTACCCATTTGCACCCCCCTTAATAGTACGGCCAAAGGAGAAAACAAAGTCCTAACGACTAATCCGATGTCTCTCAACACCTTCGACAATCGGAACTAACCGTCCTTAACCTTGTCGTCCAACCTTTGAAAACCGAAACGATTTCCATCGATAAGAGGGCATGCCAACCAAATTGCCTGAGATTCCATTACCATGACCTAACTCACATTGTTTCTGCAAAACACACGTTAGCCATAGTAATCTACATTGTCATCAATCATCGAAACCCACATCAAGGGGCCTAGAGCTTTCAGAGATACCAACTCACCGAAAACAAAATAGCATGGAAGTTTATGGCTGAAAGGAGCTCCTGGCGGTCAACGGTAGCTAGGTCCCTTTCGGTGGTGGTAACCGAAAAGGCCGTGCTGCATTGCTCCGCGAATGCAATGCCCTCGGCGGGCGGGAGCACGCCACTAGTGTGGCAATCCACCCCCACAATCAAGCGGGCGCCCGAGGCCGCCCCTAGAGCACGAGCAAGTTGGTAAGTTCTTTCACGATCCTGGCTCATCTCCTCGAGAGATGAACTCCCCGAATACATGCACATTCGACTGCACTCATTTGGGACATGCTCTAAGGAGAGTTTGCCGTGTCCAAAAAGAGCGCATGCAGCGGATTCGAGGTCATATGACTCAGCTCTTGATGGAATCACGACTTACCAGCTCCCCGAGATAGGGAAGACGAATGAGTGCGGGAGGCTTCGGGGAAGGAAGGTGGAGGTATTGAGGCGGTCGTGTTAGGGGCTGCCGGTGTGCGCGCAGCTTTGTGCCATTTGGGCAACACAAAAACATCCTCAGATGCGTTCGCAGGCTTCTTAAAACTGACACCGAGGGTACTGAGCGTCGGTTGCAGTTTCGGTGGAAGGCGGCACGAATCCGCCAGCCGCTTGCCCCCTCCCGCCATCGAGCTCGTCCCGCCGGTTTCGTCCGGGTCAACCTGCATTATGTCAACAAGCACTTTCGTTAGTCCATAGCGATAGTGTGAGGACTTACAGCGCGCAGCTCGCTCTAGCATTTCGGCAGGTGAACAACTCGTATCCCCCATGAAGTCCAAGGTGAACTTAGCGCTGTGCTTCAGCGGTTTCGTCCATAGCCGACCAACCATTTCGCGGCATACCTGGACATCGCGGGGCTCTCTTGATGTCTATTAAGTGCAACTGAAATAAAGAGGGTTCCGCAAGCGCACAGAATATATCATCGTAGCATTTTAACCGGGAGTAATCCAGGTATCGTTATTTATAATTTTACCACTGGGAAGGGAATGCACTGGATAATGAGTGATGAGCAATGCACATGCAATAATGGAGAGCTCAACCTTGTACGTATCGATCATCTCATACGGGGTAAGTGTCACATAAAATATAGGAATGAATGATAAATGACATAAGATAAATGAGAGCATTTAGCCACATAAAATAATAGTAATAAGCCATCTCAACTTAGCACTCTAAGCTTATAACACTAGCATGGACTAGGACGATCTAGGGTGTAATCCTATGTTATTCTAACTATAAAGTCAAAGCATACAATGATTAGTGCAAGAACATCTAGCAATCATGGCGGGAAAAGGTTATATCTATGCATAGTGATATTACCGGAAGACAAGAGACATAGCAATGACTTCAATGTAATAGGTTTGTTACGCTAGATCTATACTCGGGAGAAGGGCTACAAAGGACTCAACGGATGTCACTCCCGCGATCTACCTCACGATCCGGAATATAGGGTGCAATCGCGGATAAATACGGTCTAGGCACCACGCCTACACAATATTTACCACTCACCCATCGATCTAATGAGCAAGCGCTATACGATCCTATGCATAAACATAATTCTAGTCCAACTATGCTAAACATATAATCAAAGTAGACTAAGAACAATATAATTGAGAACATAATCAAATAGAGCAAAGTCAAGTCGATATAATAGAATAGAATAAAGTACTACTCATAGTATCATGAACAATGATGAATATTACAAGAATGTAGAAGGAAATTACCAAGAACTCCGACGGATCCGGACTCCAAGCTAGGCTTGATTCCCTCTAGATCTATTCCTATGTAGCTATGCTACTAAACTATGGAGCTCTAATTGAGATGGTGGCTCGGCTTCTCTCGAATCCTCTCGGATGAATGAATAGAGAATGAATTAGGGTTTCACCCGGGGGCCGGGGCTCGAATATATATCCCCCTAGGATGAACCACGGCCCTCGGATCAAACCGACCTAAATGGACGATAATTATTCATCCTCAAAGGCGGTGGAGGCGGGATCCGCGAGACTCGACGTGATTGGTCGAGGTGGGGAGTCGGCCGACTTCCCCCCTTGGGCGGCCGACCCTAGAGGCTGCCAGGTGGGGCCCAGCCTTCAGGGGTCGCCTTCTGGAGTCTTCTAGATTATACTTTTTCACCCGTTCGGTCTTTATCTCTATGTAATCATGACATGTGGGCCTCCTTTGGTTCTCTTCCTGATAACCCCCTGTAGAAATAGACAATCACCAAAACTCGTGGAATTCTGTCAGTGTAACCCCTATATCTAACAGGTGAACTCATATTGGTCCTTTCTCTTGCTGCGTTGACGGTATAAAATTGATACTTAACCACCGTCAACAAACTCCCCCAAGCTTACCTTTTGCTCGTCCCTGAGCAAAGATAGACTCAGTGATGGATCAGGAGTTGGTACAATGCTTTCACTCCTCACAAGTACACATGCGTTCAAACAAGAACTCTCCTCCGGATTAGAGTGAACTATTCTGACTCAAAACTCACTCATATTACCTTTCACCATGGGGCTTGTAACCATCACTTGAGTCTTGAGTAGTTGAAAGATAGAACGGTCAAGTCAAGCGCCATGTTTCTCGCTCTTTGATCAACTATTATCCCGGAGTTTTTGCAAAGTTTTGAAATAAAACTCAGAGTTCCTTGTATGAACCTTTCAGGTCTCTCATTTGTGGTATTTCTGGATCCTCTCCAAGGCATGAGTAGTGTATGCCTTCTCTCTTCTCTCAAAATATGTGGTATTTATGGAACTAAGGCATAGTGAAAAGTGCCTTCTCTCTCTCACCCTACTTTCTAATAGGCTTATGTGGAGCTCATAGGTGGGGAGACACTCAAACTCACTTGCATATATTGCACAGTTAAGACATGGATCCAATAGGAACTAAAATAATAAAGTCATATGTGCATGTGATTGAGGAAGTGGAATGGATGATAAGATGATGATAGGATGATGATGATAAGAAAATGATTATGAGGGGTACTCAACTGGTGAACATCTACTTCCACACTTGCTCCTTTGGGGATAACATGACTCCCTTTATTTGGAAACTTTGAAACTTCTGAAAACTTCTCGAAAGGAAGGACTTGGCTACTCTTTCTTTCTTTTCTCTCTTTTTTTTTCTTTTTTAAAGCAACCAATCCTCTGGAAACAAAACTTTAGCATGGGGAGTATATAACTTGAAATGATAATGACTGGAGCTTTGATGTAGGCAAATGGAACGGCGATGATTATTCTAGATGTTCACTCCCAGGATAGGAGTAGAACCTTTTCTAGATGAAGTGAAATAAGTGGTGTATGTATATGTGGATGGATGGATGGATGGATGGATGGATGGATGCGTACTCCCAAGGTAGGAGCAGCCTAGGTGCGTGTCTCCAGGGTAGAGACAGCACAGTAAGTGGAGAATGCGTACTCCTAGGGTAGGAGCAGCATAAGTGCGTATCTCCAGGGTAGAGATAGCACGATATGTGGTGGATATGGATCTATATGTGGGTGGTACTTCTAGGGACAGAAGTAGCACATAATGAATGTAATAGTTATAAAATGGGTGCATGCTTCGAGGGCCAAGTAGCATAGATCAATGGATGGAGAGCACATAGTATTGACTTTAAGCGCATGATCGATTCCTTATGGGTCCACAACATAACCACACTAAAGACTACACTCAAGCCTACAATATGATCTATATAAACGAGATGGGTTTTCCTAATCTAGTAAGCATGAATATATGGGTGTGGTAGGAATTTGAACTCTCATCATAAAGGAACTCATCATGCAGGAATTTAATATTTTCACGAGATAAATTCTCCGAACTCTAGTATCTCTAGGAACAAGATGGACAATGCAGCTCAAAACCTTCCCATATCATACCCGTCAACCACCTAGACTTAGATCAAGTGTTCGCTACCCACAAGTTTCGGGTTGAGCAAATCTCAAGTCTAAACAGTTGTGCCCAAAACTCGGGAGAGTGCAAGGTTGAAAACTAGGTACTTGAAAGGAATTACGGCATAGCAACTATTCATCATCTCCATGTAGAGTTTATTCTGGGGACTATTTTTAAGACAGATTGCAAGAGCTCTCCAAAAGATAATTAAGGAAATCTTTCTGGGTTTCTATAGTTATGCATCTTTTTTAGTTGTTTTAACAAAGCACACTCTAACAAAGCATAAATAGATAAGTTGAAAACACTTAGCTTGGTACACGGGGATGCCCTCCCCAAGGCGGATGTTGACATAGTCTGGCGATGTTGCCGACGAGGCAATGAAGACGTTCTAGTCCTCCGGGAGTGTCGTAGATGGTTCTTTGTTGGAGACGTTCGAGTGTCGCGGGCGGCACTCGACGGGGGACTTGGATGTCCTTACGCCTATTGGCTCTTCTTGATCCTTGATGTTACGTGAAGCTCAAATAGACAACAAAGCTTGTGGAACTAATTAAGTGTTAGTGACAAAAACCTCTAGGCCTTAGTTGTCTAGAACTTTCCTAACTTAAAACTCATTCTAACGGGATCACAAGAAATATTTTTATCTTTTTATAATTTAAGGAATGCGGACGGGGAAAAATAAACATGCTGAGAAATTATTTTTGTGCCACCACAGTGAATGATTATCCACATGGGGCTTAATGATTTTCTGGATGCAAATGCAAAACATCTTTATTTTCTTTTCTAATGCAGATATAAAAACATAACGAAGCAACTAAGATGTAAGTGGGGAAATAAATATGCTAAAAAAATACAATGCTGAAAAAGAATTGATATAAATACCAAGTTACCTCTTGGCGCGGCGTTCGGTGGTTTTAAGTCCTCCGAATAGGACTTGTCATGTTCGCTCATTTTTCGGGCGCATTGGCCGGTGCCTCGATGACGTCGCCTCTTGTGTAGGAATAGTTTCGATTTTTCTTTTACCTTCCATACCTTCTTTGTTGGAGAGGGTGACCTTGAGGAGGAAGCTTCTTGGATCACTTGTTTCTCTTCTGGTAGCACCTCTTCTTCTTCCGCGGCGTTCTTCTCTTACGGGTACCAATCTTCATATCTAGACACTTCTCCCTCATAGTCGGCCCATCCATCGTAGTGATGTTCTTCTTGTTACGCGACGGGTATCTTTGCCTTCTCCTTGCTCGTTCTTCTTGGGCTCTTCGGTGATTATATAATTATTGTTGAAGTAGCGGCGTACCTTCTCGGTGGGAAAGTGGAAGTGAATCTCTCCTGTCCCAATATAGATGATAGCTCGGTGGTGTTCGGGAATGGTCTTCCTAGGATGATTGGAGGGTCGTAGTCATCTCCCATATCGATGACTAGAAAGTCTGTGGGGACATGATAGTCATCTATCTGGATGAGGACATCCTTCACTTCTCCTTCGACGAAGCGGAATGTCTGATCTGCCATCTGCAGCTGTGCATAGGTGGGCTCCAAAGGCATAGTGCCATATAGATACTCATAGGTTACCTTGGCCATAATGTTGACGCCCGATCCGGTGTCATAGACAGCTTTATTGAAAGAGCTTCTGTTGATGGAGCATTGAATGGTTGGGACACCCGGGTCATCCTTCTTGACCAGACGTGGGGATTTGAGTAAGTGGTCATGCTCCTTGTGGACTACAGTGACCATCCTTACTGTCTCTGTCTTCTTGGTTTTCTTATCTTTGTTCTTGCTCTTCTTAGCTGGATTCTTCTTCTTCTCACATTACGTTTGATGAGGGTGTCTTGGGAACCTGCAAAGGCACTGTTCTTGAAGAAAAGGTCTCTCTCTTGCCCTTGATATTGAAGATGATCTTGGCGGTGTTGGCATACATGATGGCTCCGGCGGTGTTCAAGAATGGTCATCCCGAATGATGGGGGACCTTTCGTCACTTGCTGTATCCACTACCACGAAGTCTGCGGGAACATACGAGTTGCCTACTCGTACACATATATCTTCTAGTACGCAAAGGAACACGGAGTGACGATCGCAAGCCGCAAGCACATGGTTGTGTATGCTAAGGGGCATCTGAATAGCTTCTCGTATATCACTCTTGGCATGATGTTGATGCTTGCACCGAAATCACAGATTGCCTCATTGAAATTGGTACTTCCAATGGAGATCGGAATAACTGGTCTCCCTGGATCGCCTTTCTTGATTGGCAGAGTTGAATCAATCCATGACCCCTTCAATGGATCACTCCGGCTGTCTTCTACATTGAATATATCAACAAGATTTGCGGTTTCGAGCTCTTGGGTTGTCTGCCAATTTACCTTGGCCGACGAGAGGGAGCAAGGTTGACAAGGCGTTGTACACGCGACTCAAGTATTTTGTTGAAGGCGGGGCGACTCTTGATGGCATTGGAAAAGCCATCCATTCGTTCTTGAGTGTCTCTAGGACCTTGTCATTTGATGTCGGCTTCTTGGACCAGTTGTCCATCATCTTGCCTTGATTCAGCACTAACTCTCTCAAAGGCGGTGGTTGTAATTATTGTAGGAGGAGCATTTTACCTTGATAATTGCACGAATAATTGCACGAATAGTTAGGCCTCTGCTGGCGATTCCAACCTTGATTCTGCGAGGACGATAGTAATTGTTGTTGTTGTTGTTGTTGTTGAGGTAGTTCACGTCCTCCTTCACTACGGCGGTTAGCACTGTGTGCCCGGTCTCTCCACACTCTTCACATGTCATGCGAGCATCATGTATATGCATGACTTCTTTCTTCTCGTGGCTCTCTCATCGAGCCTCTTTATTAGCACCATTTTGGCGAGACGACATGTCTACCTCCTTCGGTGGTGCATTCCTCCACCTCTCTTGCGGGTCTCGAGTTCTTTCTTCACTCCAACCTTGGTTGGATGCCATCTTCTCCACAAGAGCTGTGGCACGAGGAATAGTGAGTGATAAGAATGCACCACCAGCAGCGGCATACGCCAACGAATGAACCGACCAATTAATATAAACATAATGTACTAATGATGTCGCCTAAGCAACCTAATTAGCACATGACGCTTATATCAACCCGGTAGTCCGTGAAACCACGAAGGATTTCAAACTTTCCACAATACGACCCAGGACCGAATTGAGTTCAACATAAAACCATTCATAGTAATACATAAGTTCACAAGTAATTGATTACATCGGAGTTTATGAAATAGTTATTACAATGCCAAGTTTAAAAAAAACAAGCTGAAGCAAAATAAAGTGTTGTTTTACAAACGCACACTTAGTTAAAAATAGTGCCTGGTCCACCATTAAATCCAGCAAAAGCATGGAGGAATGAGATATAAGAGACGACCTTGCCCAAGGTCTAATCCTCCCGTAGTGGGATACGGGTCCATCTTGTTGTCACAAAAAAGGTCTTATGATCGCAACAAGTGGGAATAAAACCCCGAGTACAAGAAGGTACTCGGCTAGACTTACCCGTCATAAACCAAAAATAAAGTGACACCAAGGAGTATGCAAGGCTTTATGAGTGGGGTAGGCGACTCATTTAAACTTGCGATAAAAGATGAGCTTATTAAATAATCATTTAGTGATAAAGGACTCTCTAGCTTATCATCTTTTAGGTTGGATCCCCGACCTCACTAGATTAGCACCTGTACTATTCCAACTCCGGGTATGAGCAAACAAAACTATCCTATCCTTCGGGTTGAGCATACCAAGCATCAACAACATAGAACCATAACCATCCTATTTTTCACAATGATTTGCGACAGTGCCGCCGCTTGGTCAAGTATTCACCGTCCGGAACGATGGCGATTATAATCGATTGCAAACCAGGTGGCGGGTATTCCTCACACAAACCACACGTCTCCCGTCGGAGTCGATTAGATCACCTTGGTCTATTCGGGTGGAAACACGGATTGCAATGAATACGGTTGCACCGGGGCATGCCGGCTACCGAGTACCTCCGGCGCGACCGGCCACCGCTTTAATACCGCGCTGTGGGCAACACACTCAACTCCGTTGAAATACCGGCCCAAACATCCTCAAGGCTTCGCGGTCGGATGTCCGCATCCTTCCGGCTATACGTGAGGCATTGTTCAACATGATCCGAGGACGTACAAAGCCATAGTCCCTTAAGTGACATCGCCGGAGTTTCCGTGGTCTAACACACCACAAACTCCGACTAGTCGTGATTTAACAAGGCCACATGGTTATGTTCTCTAACCAACCTCCATAGTATCAACCATAGGGTAGTAACCACCTACCTCGCGGATGAGGGTCAATCACCCGTCTTCTACCGATCTAATAAAGCAGTGCTAAGCAAATGAACGATCTTGAACTTAAAAAGGGTAAAGGTATTCAGGTGGATCAAGGTACTCATAATGCAGTAACGGTTCCAAGTAACGCCTATAAACTTTATTCTTCCTGATAATTATATTGACGATCCAGAAGCTTTATTCAGGAAGGCCAGAAGCAGGTTGAAGAAGACCAATCAATCATCATCATCATCAACTCAACTTGAAGGTTTGTTGGAAGCGTAAAGTCAACCTTTCGTTCGAGACTTGACACCGGCGTTTGAAGCCATGGCGAACAAGTCACTCCGCGAGTTCTCGGCTCCCACTACGGACAACATTCGCTTGGACCGGCTGCGGAGACATCGAAGGAGCTTTTGAGCTCAAGCCTGCGATCAATATGGTGCAAGCAAGCCGGTTACGTGGGAAGGCCCATGAAGATGCTAGTGCTCATCTCCAACACTTCCCGGAGATTTGTAGCACATTCACTATCAAGGATGTCCCCAGAGATGCTATACTACTTCGCCTCTTCCCATTCTCACTCTTAGGGAGAGTGAAGCAGTGGTTCTACGTCAATAAGGAGAAGAATACTACGTGGGCACTATGTTCCACCAATTTCTTGGCGAAATTCTTCCCCATGGGCAAGACAAATGCTCTTCGCGGGAAGATATCAAGTTTTCAGCAACACCATGATGAGACTGTCCCCGAAGCTTGGGAGCGCTTTCAAGATTACATCCTCGAGTGTCCTCATCATGGCATGGAGAATTGGCCGCTTATGCGGACATTCTACCATGGGCTTAGCAACAAGCACACGTGAGACGATGGATCTTTGCTGCTTTGGAGGTGCATTCTTATCACTCACTATTCCTCAAGCCACGGCTCTTGTGGAGAAGATGGCATCCAACCAAGGTTGGAGTGAAGAAAGAACTTCCGGACCCGCAAGAGAGGAGGAGGAATGCACCAGTGAAGGAGGTAGACATGCGTTCGCCAAAATGGACTTGCTAATGAAGAGGCTCGATGAGAGAGCCCCCGAGAAAGAAAGAAGTCATGCATATACATGATGCTCGCATGACATGTGAAGAGTGTGGAGAGGCCGGGCACACGTGCTAACGCCCGAGCGAAGGAGGACGTGAACTACCTCAATAACAACAACAATAATAATTACTATCGTCCTCGCGGAATCAAGGTTGGAATCGCGCGAGAGGCCTAACTACTCGAGCAATTACTCGAGCAATTATCAAGGTAACGGCTCCTCCTACAATAATTACAACCAACCGCCTTTGAGAGAGCTAGTCTTGAACCAAGGCAAGATGATGGACAATGTTGTCCAAGAAGGCGACATCAAATGACAAGGTCCTAGAGACACTCGATATCGTAATGGATGGCTTTTCCAATGCCATCAAGAGTCGCTCGGCTTCAACAAGATACTTGAGTCGCAGGTACAACGACTTGTTAACCTTGCTCCCTCAACCGGCCAAGGTAAACGCGGGACAACCCGAAGAGCTCGAAACCGTAAATCTTGTTGATATATTCAATGTAGAAGATAGCCGAAGTGATCCATCGAAGGGGTCATGGATTGACTCAACTCGCCAATCAAGAAGGGCGATCCGGGAGACCGATCATTCCGATCTCCATTGGAAGTACTAACTTTAATGAGGCAATCTGTGACTTCGGTGCAAGCATCAACATCATGCCAAGAGTGATATATGAGAAGCTATTCGATGCCCCTTAGCATACACAACCATGTGCTTACGGCTTGCGGATCGGTCACTTCGTATTCCTTTGGGAGTACTTGAAGACATATGTGTACGAGTAGGCAACTCGTATGTTCCTGGAGACTTCGTGGTAGTGGATACGGCGGTGATGAAAGGTCTCCTATCATTCAGGACGACCATTCTTGAACACTGCTGGAGCCATTATGTATGCCAACACCGCCAAGATCATCTTCGATCAAGGGCAAGAGAGAAACCTTCTTCTTCAAGAACAGTGCTTTGCGGTTCCCGGACATCCTCATCGACGAACGTGAGAAGAAGAAGAATCTAGCTAAGAAGAGCAAGAACAAGAATAAGAAGACCAAGAAGACGGAGATGGTGAGGATGGTCACCGCAGGTCCACAAGGAGCATGACCACTTACTCGGGTCCCCACGTCGATCAAGAAGGATGACCCGGGTGTCCCAACCATTCAATGCTCCATCAACGAAGCTCTTTAAATAAAGGCATGCTGACACCGGATCGGGCTTCAACATCATGGCCAAGGTAACCTATGAGTATCTATATGGCACTATGCCTTTGGAGCCTACCTATGCACGGCTGCGGATGGCGGATCGGACATTCCGCTTCGTCGAAGGAGAAGTGAAGGATGTCCTCATCCGAGATAGATGACCATTATGTCCCTACGGACTTCCTAGTCATTGACATGGGAGATGACTACGATCCTCCAATCATCCTAGGAAGACCATTCACCGAACACCACCGAGCTATCATCTATATTGGGACGGGGAGAGATCCATTTCCACTTTCCCACGAGAAGGTACGCCGCTACTTCAACAATAATTATATAATCACCGAAGAGCCCAAGAAGAACGGGAACAAGGAGAAGGCGGCGTACCGTCGCCGAACAAGAAGAACATCACTACGTATGGATGGGCCAACTATGAGGGAGAAGTATTCGGATATGAAGATCGGTACCCGAGAAGAAAAGAACATTATAGAAGAACACGAGAAGGTCTTGTCATCGAAGAGAAACAAGTGCTCCAAGAAGCTTCCTCCTCAAGATCACCCTCTCCAACAAAGAAAGTGTGGAAAGTAAAAGAAAAATCAGAATCAATTCCTACACACGAGGCGACATCATCCGAGGCGCCGGCCAATGCGCCCCTTGAAAAATGAACAAACATGATAGGTCCTGTTCGGAGGACTTAAAACCACCGAACGCCGCGCCAAGAGGTAACTTGGTATTTATCAGCATTACTTTTCAGCATTATATTTTTTACCTTAGTATATTTATTTCCCTACTTGCATCTTAGTTGCATCTTTACTCTTCCATCTCTCGCATTAGAAAAGAAAATAAAGATGTTGTGCATTTGCATCCGAGAAAATCGTCAAGCCCCATGTGGATAACCATTCACTTGTGGTGGCACAAAAATAATTTCTCGGCATATTTATTTCCCCATGCTCGCATTCCTTAAATAATAAAAAGATAAAAATATTTCTTGTGATCCCGTTAGAACAAGTCTAAGTTAAGAAAGTTCTAGACAACCAAGGCCTAGACAACCAAGGCCTAGAGGTTTTATCACTAACGCTTAATCAGTTCCACAAGCTTTGTTGTCTATTTGAGCTTCACGAACATCAAGGATCATGAAGAGCTAACGCAGCGAAGGACATCCAGTCCCCCGCTGTCGGAGTGCTTTGCCCGCGACAATTGAATGTTGTCTCCAACGGCAACTATCTACGACACCCCCGGAGGACTAGAACGTCTTCGGTGCCTGTCGGCAACATCGGCGACTATGTCAACATCCGGCTTGGGGAGAGCATCCCCCGTGTACCAAGCTAAGTGTCTCCAACTTATCCAATTATGCTTTATTAAAGTATGCTTTGTTAAAACAACTAAAAAAGATGCATAACCATAGAAACCCGTAAAAGATTTCCTTATTTATCTTTTCTACTTTTGGAGAGCTCTTGCAATCTGTCTTTAAAAGTGATCCCTAGAATAAACTCTACATGGAGATGATGAATAGTTGCTCGCCGTAATTCCTTTCAAGTACCTAGTTTTCAACCTTGCACTCTCCCGAGTCTTGGACACAACTTGTTTAGATTTGAGATTTGCTCGAACTGAAACTTGTGGGTAGCGAACACTTGATCTAAGTCTAGGTGGTTGACGGGTATGATATGGGAAGGTTTTGAGCTGCTATCCATCTTGTTCCTAGAGATACTAGAGTTACGGAGAATTTATCTTTGAAAATATTAAATTCCTACATGATGAGTTCCTTTATGATGAGAGTTCAAATTCCTACCACACCATATATTCATGCTTACTAGATTAGGAAAACCCATCTCGTTTAAATAGATCATATTGTAGATTTGAGTGTAGACTTTATAGGCATTGAGTGTGGTTATCTTTTGTGGACCCATAAGGAATTAGTCACGCAGATAAAGTCAATACTATGTGCTCTCCATCCATTGATCTATGCTACTTCGTCCTCGAAGCACGCACCCATTTTATAAATACTACATTCATTACGTGCTACTTCGTTCCTCGAAGTACCACCCACATATAGATCCATATCCACCACATATCGTGCTATCTCTACCCGGAGATACGCACCTATGCTACTCCTACCCCGGGAGTACGCATTCTCCACTTACGGTGCTATCTCTACCCGGAGATACGCACCTATCTTTGCTCCTACCCCGGAGTACGCATCCATCCATTCATCCATCCACATATACATACGCCATTCATTTTACTTCATCCCGAAAGGTTCTACTCCTATTCAGGGTGAACGTCTAGACATAATCATCGCCGTTCTATTTGCCTACATAAAAGCTCCGGTTATTATCATTTCAAGTTATACACTCCCTGTGCTAAAGTTTTATTTCCAGAGGATTGGTTGCTCTAAAAAAAAAGAGAGAAAAAAAAAAGAAGAAGAAAGAAAAAGAAAAAGAAGGAGTAGCCAAGTCCTTCCATTCAAGAAGTTTCAAGGTTTCCGAATAAAGGGAGTCATGTTATCCCCAAAGGAGCAAGTGTAGAAGTAGATGTTCACCAGTTGAGTACCCCTCATAATCATTTCCTTATCACCATCATCTTCTCATCCATTCCATTTCCTCATTCACATGCACATATGACTTCATTATTATTTTAGTTCCTATTGGATCCATGTCTTAACTATGCAATATATGCAAGTGAGATTGAGTGTCTCCCCACCTATGAGCTCCACATAAGCCTATTAGAAAGTAGGGTGAGAGAGAGAAGGCACTTTCCACTATGCCTTAGTTCCACAAATACCACATATTTTGAGAAAAGAGAGAAGGCATACACTACTCATGCCTTAGAGAGGATCCGAAATACCACAAATGAGAGACTTGAAAGGTTCATACAAGGAACTCGAGTTTTATTTCAAAACCTTGCAAAAACTCCGGGATAATAGTTGATCAAAGAGCGAGAAACATGGCGCTTGACTTGACCGTTCTATCTTTCAACTACTCAAGACCCAAGTGACGGTTACAAGCCCCATGGTGAAAGGTAATATGAGTGAGTTTTGAGTCGGGATAGTTCACTCTAATCCGGAGGAGAGTTCTTGTTTGAACGCATGTGTACTTGTGAGGAGTGAAAGCATTGTAGCAACTCCCGATCCATCATCGAGTCTATCTTTGCTCGGGGACGAGCAAAAGGTAAGCTTGGGGGAGTTTGTTGACGGTCGTTAAGTATCAATTTTATACCGTCAACGCGGCAAGAGAAAGGACTAATATGAGTTCACCTGTTAGATATAGGGGTTACACCGATAGAATTCCACGAGTTTTGGTGATTGTCTATTTCTAGGGGTTATCGAAAAGAGAACCAAAGGAGGCCCACATGTCATGATTACATAGAGATAAAGACCGAACGGGTAAAATTGTATAATCTAGAAGACTCCCGAAGGCAAACCCGGAAGCCGGGCCCACTGCGGGGTGGCGGTCGGCCGACCCAAGGGGGAGTCGGCCGACTCCCCATCTCCACCAATCGGTGGAGTCTCGTGGATCCCGCCTCCACCGCCTTTGAGGATGAATAATTATCGTCCATTTAGGTCGGTTTGATCCGAGGGCCGTGGTTAATCCTAGGGGGCTATATATTCGAGCCCCGGCCCCGGGTGAAACCTAATTCATTCCAATTCATTCAAGAGTTCATTCTCTCATCGAATTCGAGAGAAGCCAGAGCCACCATCTCAATTAGAGCTCCATAGTTTAGTAGCATAGCTACATAGGAATAGATCTAGAGGGAATCAAGCCTAGCTTGGAGTCCGGATCTCGTCGGAGTTCTTGGTAATTCCCTCTACATTCTTGTAATATTCATCATTGTTTGTGATACTATGAGTAGTACTTTATTCTATTCTATTATATCGGACTTGACTTTGCTCTATTTGATTATGTTCTCAATTATATTGTTCTTAGTCTACTTTGATTATATGTTTAGCATAGTTGGACTAGAATTATGTTTATGCATAGGATCGTATAGCGCTTGCTCATTAGATCAATGGGTAAGTGGTAGATATTGTGTAGGCGTGGTGCCTAGATTGTATTTATCTGCGATTACACCCTATTGGCCGGGTCGTGTGGTAGATCGCGGAAGTGACAGTTCCGTTGAGTCCTTTGTATTCCATCCCCCGTTGGTAGGTCTTAGTAGAACAACCTATTACATTGAAGTCATTGCTATGTCTCTTGTCTTCTCTGGTAATATCACTATGCATAGATGTAACCTTTTCCCGCCATGATTGCTAGATGTTCTTGCACTAATCATTGTATGCTTTGACCTTATAGTTAGAATAACATAGGATTATACCCTAGATCGTCCTAGTCCATGCTAGTGTTATAAGCTTAGAGTGCTAAGTTGAGATGGCTTATTACTATTATTTTATGTGGCTAATTGCTCTCATTTATCTTATGTCAATTATCATTCATTCCTATATTTTATGTGACACTTACCCCGTATGAGATGATCGATACGACAAAGGTTAAGCTCTCCATTACGGCATGTGCATTGCTCATCACTCATTATCCAAGTGCATTCCCTTCCCCAAGTGGTAAAAATATAAATAACGATACCTGGATACTCCTGGTTAAAATGCTACATCGGTATTATACGTGCGCTTGGATCCCATATTTATTTCTAGTAGCAGTTGCATTATTTAGTACCAGCATTTTTGGCGCCATGTTGGGGATGACAACCTAACACTGAGTGGCGTTAGAAATGTCAACACACTCCACGTCTGGTTCCTGGTTCTCGATCACTTCACGTGCCAGGTTCCCCTTGGTGACTCCTCTTTTGGATCCTTGACCCACGTCACGTTCTGTCCTCCTAGCGATCCTGTATGATGCGGGTGCATGTATGAATACTAAGAATACACATGGTATGATAATGCGGATGCGTGCTTTGCTTATTCTTTCTACAAGGTAGTCAACATCATCCAAGAACGTGTACCATAAGCACATGTCATCTACTACGTTTTCTACTACAACAATGTAATCCTAGTATACTACTTAGCCACCCATCATACCACTAATCACCTTGAACACCTGACAATAAGCCTAGCACACAACATCACTTATGCAAGCATCAATACTAGTCCTAACCATATAACTAACAGATCAGTAAATAAATCATAAGTAAATAACCATAGACCCTATGGATATGAATAAAGACATTCTGGAAAGCTTATGAAATTCTCCATCAAACATATGAAGACATCACAAACTGATTCCCAGGTTAACTACACCTAAAACACAGAACATCAGGACTGATTCTGGAAAAACAGCCACTAAAACAGCCCTGGTGACCATCTTGTCACACCCATAACTCTTAAACTATTCATGCAATGACCATGAAACTTTAACAGTAGATGGTCAAGCTAACACACTAACTATCATCTTTTGGCAAGTTAACCAGAAACCCAACTTATGATTAGATTAGCCTAGCATCAATGGGCTTAACCCCTAATTTGAACATCCAAGAGTTGAACAGGAGCACCATGATTGGCCACTCCTAAAATCCTACAAAAAATCACAGTAGACATAGCATGGCAATACTAGTCTACCATCCAAAATTCACCTCTTTTGGATTAACCTACTGACCTATACATAATTCACAAGACAGCACAATTAATTGGACCTATAAATAGTTTGCATTATGAAGTATGGCAAACTCATGTGTTAATCACATCAATGACTTCTTAAGGACATATAAACAGCCCACAAAAAGAATTAAATCTTAACTAGATACTTAGACCCTATTTATGAATTTAACAAGATCAAGGCAATAATAAGCACTTGAACTACAACTATATAAAATTACACTAGACATGCAAGTGATATCTTTTTCATAGACAGAGCACCTCAAAACAAGACAAACAAGACCAAAATCACATTTTTCTGAGCTTCCTAGAATTATCTATGCATTTTCAAAGATAGACAACAATTATACCAATTGCAACACTTTAAATAAAACTATACATAAAAGTTGCTCAAACAGGGAATATTATATTTTTCCTAGATACTACACTTCACAAGCATTACAACAAGACCAAGATCACCTAATTTGGACACTCCTAGCCCCCTATAGGAATTTTACAAGATTAAAATAGGAATCTGCCCTTTTCTTTTTCTTTTAAAACCGAGAACCAAATTGCTATGCGCACCCAAAACGTACCCGGACACGCGTTTCTGCTAGATACACCCGGCTCTTTTGTACACGAGACTCGTACCAGATGACGTCACCCATGACATCAGCATGACGTCATCGTGGGTCCCGCGTGTCATACACCAGACCTAAGCCATGCTGACGTCAGCAATGACGTCATCGGGACCTACAAGTCATAGACACTGGTGCCGTTATCTTTACATAAAAGTCCCTTACTTTTCCGATAATTGCGCGAGCCCAGAAATGAAAGACCTATGAGTCTGGCAACTTTGCACAGACCACCCTCACCTATCTCAAATTCTGGTCTCGTGATCCTTGCTTCGGGACAATCAGGGGAGCTCCCTGAGCTCGCTGCGCCGGCGGCTTGGCGGCTCGCCGGCGGGCACCGAGAGGCGGCGGAGCTGCGGGGACGCGGGACGCGCACCGCCCCGGGTGCTCGCGGATCGGCGCGGGACGGCCCGCGGCGTCCTGGACCCGTCGGCCGGCGGCCCGGTGGCGGGGCGACGCGGCGGCAGCGGCCACCGGCGGTGCTTGACGGCGGTGAAGGCGCGCACCGCACGCAGGAGGGCGAGGCGAAGCTAGTGGCGGTGATGATGGACGGCGAGGAGGTGCGGAGGAACGCGAGCGCGGCGGCCGAGCTCGTCGGGACGAGCGGCCATGGTGGCTCCGGCGCTGCGCTGCGAGGCGAGGGAAAAGGGGAGGAGCGGGGCGGCGAGTGAGTGATGGAGCGAGGCGCTTATAAAGGCGGCCCGGCGCGCTCCAATTTGGACCGGGGGTCACTGGCGCGGGCGGAACACGACGGCGCCAATGGCGCTCAGCCGCGCCGATGCCGTGGCTCGGCGAAGGGGTGCGAGGGCGATGGCAGTCGGCGTGCGCGCGCGGGGTGCTCGAGTGCCTCGTGCGCGTGCCCGACGCATCGTCGCGGAGCCCTTGGCTGTTTCGGTTGGCGGCACGCAGCGGGCGGCCGTGGCGACGGTGACCGAGGCGGTGCAGCGCGGCAGCAGAGCGGCAGGCAAGGCGGCAGGGGCAGGCGAAGCTCGAGCGCGCACGTGGGCTCGGCGGCCTCGACTCCCGGGCGGGCGCGCGAATGGCGGCTGCTGGCGGCGGCTGGCCAACGGTCCAGCGCGGTGAAGCGAGAGGAAAGGGGAAAAGTGAGGGAGAGAGGAGATGATGACATGTGGGGCCCGGGTAGGTCCCACTTGTTTTGTCCCCACATGAAAAGTTTGACCTTGAATAACTCCAAAAATAATGCGAATTTGGAAAAACTCAAAACATGAAAGTTTCTCCATTTGATGAGTAGAATACTTTTCATGTTGGAAGTTTTTGCTAATTCGGCCTAGATTTGAAAATACAAATTTGGCTCAAATTATAATTATAAAAATATTATTAGATATTATTTTGGACACTGTTTTTGGCCATTTTGAAGGGCTAAAAAGCATTTTCATGACTCGGTGTCAAAACAAAGTTTTCTCAAAATAATTTTCTGCATAAACTTTGTTAAAGCTCCATTTTGAGAAAAGCAACCCAAATATAGCTTCTAGCAACAACTTTGAAAACCCCATTTGCATTTTAATACAAGCACTCAACCAATTGCTACCACAAAATGCACATATGATGCTTATGAGATGATTATGCTCATGAGATGCAGGATTTGTTAAGCCTAAAAACTGGAGTTGTTACAGCATCCATAGTCTCACGTGTGCTGTTGCTGAGCCCATGGTAGAATGTCTGCATAAGCAGCCAATTCTCCATGCCATGATGAGGACACTCGAGGATGTAATCTTGAAAGCGCTCCCAAGCTTCGGGACAGTCTCATCATGATGTTGCTTTAGAAAGCTTGATATCTTCCCACGAAGAGCATTTGTCTTGCCCATGGGGAAGAACTTCGCCAAGAAATTGGTGGAACATAGTGCCCACGTAGTATTCTTCTCCTTATTGGCGTATAACCAGCTTCGCTCTCCCCAAGAGTGAGAATGGGAAGAGGCGAAGTAGTATAGCATCTCTCGGGGACATCCTTGATAGTGAATGTGCTACAAATCTCCGGGAAGTGTTGGAGATGAGCACTAGCATCTTCATGGGCCTTCCCACAGGCGGCTTGCTTGCACCATGTTGATCAGCGCAGGCTTGAGCTCAAAAGCTCCTTCGATGTCCGCAGCTGGTCCAGTACGAATGTTGTCCGTAGTGGGAGCTGAGAACTCGCGGAGTGACTTGTTTGCCATGGCTTCAAACGCTGGTGTCAAGTCTCGAACGAAAGGTCGACTTTCTGCTTCCGATAAACTTCCAAGTTGAGTTGATGATGATGATTGATTAGTCTTCTTCAACTTACTTCTGGCCTTCCTGAATAAAGCTTCTGGATTGTCAATATAATTATCAGGAAGAGTAGTCTTGATTACCCTGCATAAAATACACAAGTAGACAAAACAAGGGTAATCCTGTAGAGATGGGTTAGTATGAAAAAGACTACTCGATCACATTATCTAGTGCAATGCTGCTCATTATCCATTGGCTTTCAACCTTCCCCGGCAACGGCGCCAAAAATGCTTGTTGATGTCTATTAAGTGCAACTGAAATAAAGAGGGTTCATAGCAAGCGCACTGAGAATATATCATCGTAGCATTTTAACCGGAGTAATCCGGGTATCGTTATTTATAATTTTACCACTTTGGGAAGGGAATGCACTTGGATAATGAGTGATGAGCAATGCACATGCAATAATGGAGAGCTCAACCTTGTCTGTATCGATCATCTCATACAGGGTAAGTGTCACATAAAATATAGGAATGAATGATAAATGACATAAGACAAATGAGAGCATTTAGCCACATAAAATAATAGTAATAAGCCATCTCAACTTAGCACTCTAAGCTTATAACACTAGCATGGACTAGGACGATCAAGGGTGTAATCCTATGTTATTCTAACTATAAAGTCAAAGCATACAATGATTAGTGCAAGAACATCTAGCAATCATGGCGGGAAAAGGTTACATCTATGCATAGTGATATTACCAGAGAAGACAAGAGACATAGCAATGACTTCAATGTAATAGGTTTGTTCTGCTAGACCTATACTCGGGAGAAGGGCTACAAAGGACTCAACAGGACTGTCACTCCCGCGATCTACCTCACGATCCGGAATATAGGGTGCAATCGCGGATAAATACGGTCTAGGCACCATGCCTACACAATATTTACCACTCACCCATCGATCTAATGAGCACGCGCTATACGATCCTATGCATAAACATAATTCTAGTCCAACTATGCTAAACATATAATCAAAGTAGACTAAGAACAATATAATTGAGAACATAATCAAATAGAGCAAAGTCAAGTCGATATAATAGAATAGAATAAAGTACTACTCATAGTATCACGAACAATGATGAATATTACAAGAATGTAGAAGGGAATTACCAAGAACTCCGACAGATCCGGACTCCAAGCTAGGCTTGATTCCCTCTAGTCTATTCCTATGTAGCTATGCTACTAAACCATGGAGCTCTAATTGAGATGGTGGCTCTGGCTTCTCTGAATCCTCTCAGATGAATGAATAGAGAATGAATTAGGGTTTCACCCAGGGGCTAGGGGCTCTGAATATATAGCCCCTAGGATGAACCACGGCCCTCGGATCAAACCGACCTAAATGGACGATAATTATTCATCCTCAAAGGCGGTGGAGGCGGGATCCGCGAGACTCGACGTGATTGGTCGAGGTGGGGAGTCGGCCGACTCCCCTTGGCGGCCGACCACGGAGGCCGCCGGGTGGGGCCCGGCCTTCGGGGTCGCCTTACGGAGTCTTCTAGATTATACTTTTTCACCCGTTCGGTCTTTATCTCTATGTAATCATGACATGTGGGCCTCCTTTGGTTCTCTTTCGATAACCCCTATGAGAAATAGACAATCACCAAAACTCGTGGAATTCTGTCAGTGTAACCCCTATATCTAACAGGTGAACTCATATTGGTCCTTTCTCTTGCTGCGTTGACGGTATAAAATTGATACTTAACCACCGTCAATAGGCTCCAAAACAGGGCGGTCCCGGCTCTGCTTGGCGCGTTTCTTCTTCTCAGCGGCAGCAGTGTTGGTAGCCCGAATCTGCGCGGCCGGGGCGGAGTGGGCAGCCGGAGCCAAGTGGGGTTTCCCAGAGCTGGAACCACTGGCGACGCCGGTCTCCCCAACGCCGATAGCGGTTTCCGTTGCCTCAGGGGCAGATTCGGCGGAGCGCTTGGCCTTCGGCGGTCTGGCGGCCGGAACTGGCCTTTCAGGGTATGCGATGCCCATACAGTCAAGTACTCGATTCTTGCAGGGCAAATCCCCAAGCTTGCGCACTTTCTTCTTATGGTCCCTGTCGCCATACGGCCCGCACAACCGTGTGGCCAGTTTCTCCACCACTTCGACAAATTCGGCGTCTGTTTCGAAGTGGTCGGGCCGCTGGAGAATCCAGTCAGGACCCTGATAGCCTTCAGCATCCTTAATGGGTTCAAACTTCACCGAGGTGCTCAAAGGCCATTGATCCAGCGCTATCATTTCTTCGGCCAGATCTCGGCTAGTATGCCGATTCGCAGTGAGAGCATACGACTCCGCGGCAGCGGTATCGGACGGGCCGAATCGACGCGAGCAGGGTGATTTTCCCCAATCATGGGGGTCATGAGTGACACAAGTGAGTTAGCCCGGCGACGCCCTATCTGTTGCGCAGCTTCCACTTCGGCGTCTGTGGCAACTCGAATGTAGAACCAATGTTTTATCCATTCGTCCCATTTCTCCTTGAAAGCAGGCACAATGCAGTTCCCGCTTTGACCAGGTGCGGGCACGAAATTGTAGGAGCTGTATTCGACCCGAATATTAGGTCTTCCACCAATGCTGCCGACCTTAGAATGAAAGTGGGCGTCGTGCAACTTAACAAAGTTTGCAACGCTGAGCTCCCGACCCATCATCTTCATGGCCATGGCATATATGCTCAGCCGTGCGATAGCGTTTGGGGTTAGATGGTGGAGCTGGAGACAATACCGCTCCAAGGCAGATCCGACGAAAGGAACCAAGGGGAACCTCATCAACTTTAGAACAACAAATGACACACGTGTGACCCTCTATCGCGACCCGACGACTCTTCCGCACCGAGCCAGATTCGGCGTCCGCGCCATCCTCCGTCATGGTCATCACTGAGCTCCCTTCCGCTTCCCCGTCAACAGCCGAATCGGCATATTCCATATACTCCATCGCAGCGCTCCCCTGGTCGCTTGCGGTTTCGCTAGTAGCAGGACGCAGGACGAGTGCAATTTCGGCGGGGGCCACAGCCCGAAGGGGCTCCACGATTTCCGCGGTGGCAAGAACGGCATCAGGAGTTTGTGCCATGTTTTCAGATCCAGTTTGAATTGGGGTGGCGACTGATTCGTGGGACAAAGAGGACCCGGAGTCACTGGAAGATGTGGACCCTGATCCGCTGCCTATTCCCGACGAGCTCCCAGACGTTGAGCCCTCAGACATATTAGGCCTTAGCACCAATTGGGGAGCCAAGTCTCCGAGCTATAAAGAATAGAAATGGAATCGCTCTCAAAACGCCGGATGCAAACAAAACCCCCACCGGATCCGCAACCCCTATCTCAGAATTATAAAGAAACAAGACAAGCCGGAAGCGGAGGACTTCGTACCTTACCAAATGAAGCAGGACAATCTAGGATGAAGGAGACCGAAGCTGTTCGCGCGAATGCGTCTGCGGCAGGCGAGGAGAGGCGAAGTGTTCGCCTCCTCTCAGGCCTCAGCCTTTTATAGGGGCGCAGCAGCCGCCAGCGAACGGACGCGATGGTTCACGCAAATCGAGGCAAAGAAATGGTCTCTTCATCGTCAGGGGCGGCGCTGGTGCATTCGGCGCGGCGTAAAGGAACCGGCCATGCCCGGAAGCGTCAAACCTCTCTCAGACGTAGCCGGAGGGCTACTGTTGGGGGCAAGGGCGGAATTGGCCACCCTGTCCCCCGCACTTACGCGCCTCGTGTATTATTTGATTCCAGGCAAGACCGAAAGCGCGGGCCCTGTCGCGCATCCGGCGCTATGGGCTGGTCGTCACCACCGGGGCCCGGCCGGCCACGGAAGAGGAGAAAGCGCGCCCACCCTTGCGCATTCGGCGCCCGGCGTCCAGCGCCAGCCGGGGCGCGCCGATAGCGCGGGCCTGGCTGCGCATTCGGCGCGCGCGCCCTGCGCCGGCCTCGATCGCCGGATGCGTGGGCTTCGCCGCGCATCCGTCGTTGGAGGCCACAGGCACCTGCAGCGTGGATGTGTCCGAGTCAAGTGCGCAAAGCCACGGGCGCATTCGGCGACTGGAGTGTCACGCGCATCCGTGGCCTGGTTGAAGGCGAAGGCGCGGAGTATCGTCGCTTCAGAGGGGTTGCGTCCGCCCGACGGCACCTATGGGTCGAATGCGTGGGCCTTTGACCGGGAAGCCCCCGGATGAGCTCTGGTCGGTGGTTGGCCAACAAAGGTGGGCCCCTTGGGCAGTTTACGTATCTGCCCTTGGTCGGTTCCGCGCGTGCGTTATCGGCAAAGATGTCAAGGGCAGTTTGGTCATGTACTCATTACGGTTTCCTATAAATACACCCATGATGGGGCGTTGTAGAGGACTTCTGGGCTCCGTGCATTTTAGCTGGAGGTTAAGGAATATAAGGTTCATGTTTGTTCATTTTGTCTTGTTCTTTCATAGTTTCTGTTTCGGCCCACTAGGGGGTGTGACCCTGGGGCAGAAACAACAGCAGGAAATCACACAATCAAATGATGAAAATGCACACTTATGCATATGATGACATGCTTAGGAATGATTAATTAATGCTTAACACTGGAGGTGTTACAGCTCTACCCCCCTTAAAGTAATCTCGTCCCGAGATTTGCGTGTACTAACCATTTTTGGAAAAATATAGGGTAAGCATCCCGGAGATACTCTCCAGTCTCCCATGTCGCATCGTCGTTGTCGTGATGACTCCAACACACCTTATAAGTCGTGACTGAACGATTCTACGCCACCCTTTCCTTGATATCCAATAACTTGGTTGGTTCCTCCTCATATGATAGATCTGATTGAAGCTGGATATCCACGAGCTTGACTTTTTCCTTGGGCACCTCAACACACTTTTTGAGTTGAGATACGTGGAACACCGGAAAAACTGCTCCTAGATTCTCGGGTAACTCCAACCTATAAGCTACATCACCTTTTTCGTTCCAGAATCTTGAATGGTCCAACGTATCGGGGCGCAAGCTTCTGCTTAACCCCAAACCGTTTCACTTTTCTTCATCGGAGAAACCTTCAAGTACACATGATCACCTTCTTCGAAGAACAATGGTCTTCGTCCTTGGTCAGCATAACTTTTCTAACGTGACTGTGCTGCTAACATGTGCTTCCTAATAATTTCGACTTTCTCAGCTGCATCTTGAATGATATCTACACCGTAATACCTCTTATCCCCCGTTTCTACCCAATTCAACGGTGTTCTACAGCTTCTACCGTACAATGCCTTAAAAGGAGACATCCTAATACTCTCCTGATACCCGTTGTTATATGCAAACTCGGCCAATGGTAACCATTTTTCCCAGTAACCCTTAAATGACAGCAAGCATGCTCTCAACAGGTCCTCTAGTACTTGGTTAACTCTCTCGGTTTGACCCGAGGTCTGCGGGTGATAAGCAGAGCTATGAACTAATTCTGTCCCCAATTCTTTTTGCATTTGATCCCAAAAGTGAGCCATAAACTACGGCCCTCTATCGGACATGATCTTCTTTGGTATACCATGCAACCTCACAATCTCTTTGATGTACAGGTCAGCATATTGCGGTGGTCGAAAGGTTGTGTGGACCGGGATGAAGTGTGCCGACTTGGTGAGTCGGTCCACAATCACCCAGATCGAGTCGTTGCCTTTCGCAGAAGTGGGTAAACCAGTAATGAAGTCCATACTAATCTCCTCCCACTTCCACTCTGGCACAGACAGTGGATGAAGTAAGCCCCCTGGCTTTAAGTGTACTGCCTTAACTCTGCAGCAAGTGTCGCACTTGGCTAGATACTCTGCTACTTCTTTCTTCATGTGTGGCCACCAAAATCGAACCTTCAAATCATGAAACATCTTACTACTGCCAGGATGCATGGTCATTCTAGATAGGTGTGCTTCATCCATGATCAACTTCCTAAGTTCCGGGTCTCGTGGACCTACTAAGCGTTCATCAAACCGCAATGTACCATGGTTATCCACCGTGAGTCGCTGCGATGGCTGGGTTTCTAACTTCTCTTTGAATTTAGCAATCATACTATCAGTTTTCTATCCTTCCTTGATTCTACTCTCAAGTTCACAGTTTAGTTGGATGTTCTTCGCTATCACGGGATGCATGAAGTCGAAATTTGCGGGAAGTAAGGGTTGTATGGCCTTACAATGCGGCTTTCGACTCAACGCATCTGCAACCACGTTTGCTTTACCAGGGTGGTATTGCAAGCGTAGATTGTAGTCCTTGATCAGTTCTAACCATCGACGCTGCCTCATGTTCAACTCATTCTCGCGTGAAAATGCACTAATATTTGCATATATATTCATATGTACATAATGGTATCGAGATGTGTCGGAATTTATTTGTGGATTTATTGGGTAGGAATTAAATAGATATCGAAGACATCTTCCTAAAGATATAAAAAACTATCTTAGACGAATCATGGAGAAAACTACACACTACAGTTTATGAGCCTACAACGCAACGATCTACGTGACTGTATTAATTTTATAACTTGTTTAAATTAAAGGCCATTTTAATGTGATAATTAATTTTGTAATATTGTTTTCTCATTATGCGGTCGATGTGTTTTTATACAAAATTATGCCAACCCTTGATGTAACGCACGGGCACGATACTAGTCGAAAAAAGCGGTGAACTACAAGGAAAACTATATGGCCATAATTTTACTGCACAAACTGAAATATTTTTTAGACATGAATATATTGTAATATCAATTGCATGGGACGGTCATATTTAACCAAAACTGTCAGTGTGCGAGTTCATATATACGCACGGGCATTCAGTTCATGATATTTTCTTTGTTGTGGCCCAGTACAAGAATGTGATTAAAACAAACCGTAGACAAAGCCTAGCAGGACCCATTTCATATCCCCGACTCAAACATGTTGAAGCTTAGCCACTCCGGAAGGATAGGAAGACCTTGCTCAATGTTGCAAACAAACTACAAGCAACAATGATAACAACAGATAAGCAATGGTGGCTACAAAAAATTGCCAAGTTGGGGAAGGAATTGGCATTGATGCCCACGTGTAGATACTTCCAAACTTGGCAAGCAGAGTATCATCATAATCATGTCCGCGAGACAAACATCAGGTGGAAATCTTAACTCAACAATTGTACTGACAGTTAGAATGTTTCATTTGAAACTAAAGAAAGAAGACAATGAGAATGGAGACCTGGCAGTCAATTGGCTGTTGTTGAAATCCCTGATGACAGGATTCCTTATATCATCACGAGCACCAGCATGCTGCGACACAAACGTCACTATATATCTCATGGCTATTCCTAAAAGCTTATTACCTCCAAGACCTTGCCCAACACAGAGTTTACTGATCTGTGTTAAAGTGCAGACTGAAAAAAAAATTCGCAATGAAAAAGCTCACACAGCACAGCAGGTTCCTAGTACTCTTCTCTTCTATAGCAGATTGCAATTGGCAACTCACTGCCGACTCTGCAGACTACAGACCTGCAACTCTGGCATCCATCTTGTGAGCGTTGTGGCCGTGCGGCAACACAAGCAGGTCCCCTTCGTAGTGCCAGGTTTGGTAGTGGGCGTGCAGCGTCATTGAAAGGGATCGAAGTTACCAGGCATAATGTACGAACATGTAATTAGATCAGATCCAAAATCAAATAGCCAATTAAAAAAGACAATTAGTTTGAGGGTTTGGGTGCTCCCCGCACAGCAGGAAGCCCCGAAGGGAAGAGAAGAGATTGGCACACCCTGGAGATACCTTCTCCTCGCCGGGAAAGTACATATGTTCTCGACGTCAATCACGAACAGACACGCACAATATGTTCTAATATTTATTGAAAAATATTTATTTACAAACATAAAACACACACAATATATTCTAATATTTATTGAAAAAGCGAATCCTCCGCTGCACTTGTGGCTGTGTGTTTTCATGTTAGTAGAGTTTGTAATGAGGTTGCTCACGGGCGGGCCATGTTGGGTTATCTATGCTCTGAAGATGAGGGGATCATTGTCGATTCCATACCGGATGACATAGCTGTAATTGTTGCTAACAATTTGTTAGCCAATCGAGTAATGAAATCGCCCAGGTTCAAAAAAAAACTCTCCCTAGAAGAGGTCCAATAGGGGGTTAGTATAGTGGCTTGTCAAATTCACCACCACTGAGGGGTCATTTATAATTTTTCGTTGCCTATATACATTGCTAGGAGTATGAGTGCAAGGGGTCGTCTCTCTGAGCCTCTCCCACTCTCATTTGGAAACCCTCAGTATCAATTGGTCTTGAGGGCAACGAAATGTATATAGGCAAACCACTCTACAAACCTCACTCATGTCCTCTTGTAGCTTGGATATTGACTCTCTATCTAAAACTTTTGTCATAGCAAAAAGTAATTAACAACCATGTGTTATCAATGATGTGCGACTTTAGTGTAAGAAAAAATGGTCATAATATCAGTTAATTTGTCTTCTAGGTCTATTTTTCAAGTTAATGATAAACGATTAAACTTGTGGAGTCCGGTTGTCCATAATCGACTTGAGGTCATAGTTAATGTTGGCCTAGACAAGTTTCAAAAATTGGTCTGCATATTACTATTGAGGATAGTAATATTGTTGCGTAAGATGCACCCTTATTATACCAGTGGGAATAATGCTCATGCATCATAACTAGGGATGCAGGTAGGTGCGGGCCCGCCTGCAAAAAACGTTGCAGCAGGTCCCTGCGGACACCTGCGTTAGCCAAACCGGCTTGAAGTGGGCAGCCCACAAAGCCTAGCGGGCCTAATCAGTTAACCTGCATTTTCTTGTATTGACCTGCAACGGTCGCACCTCCTGCTACATATTCTATCAGGTTTGAACTTGGGGAAGCAAGGGTTTTAGCACGTATATGATCAGTGTCTTTTTTGTGGTAATAGGAATGGAACACTATCAACCAACTTTTTTGTGGAAAAGGAAACCGAGTGTTTTGGAGTTGTAAACCTAATTTGCAACTATTTTAGATAAGGTGGATTCAAATCGTTGGTTTGTTCAAGTTCTGATCAACTCATTTTATCATTTTAGTTTTTCGTATCATCTAATCACTATCTAAAAAACAATAGGAAGATTAGTGCATTTTTTTTACCATTATGATTTGGATAAGAGGTAGATTCTAGTACTATAGTATATAAAGATTTTATGTTGCTCTTTAACTATGAGTATATATCAGTTTTAGAATCAGGTTGGTTTCTAGTTTGAAATGAATCTCTTTATTTTCTGCATAATATTTAGTGGATTACGTTTTGGATGACTTTGTTTAGTGGGTGTTTGCATCATGTGATTGCGACATAATCATTGTGAAATGCTATGTGATTAAGCCTATTTGAATTGAACATGCAACACATTTTGCAAGACATGAGTTGGAAAAAAGTGGTGCCACTTTGTTAAGTAAGTGTACATTGCATTGCTTTCGAGCATATTTTTTGTAATGGTAAGGCAATGCAATATGCTATAGAAATTGTAGAACGAATGGAATGAGAAATTAGGTTCCGCATGTAAGCCATGGAATTTGATTGATGCGGCATCAGAGATTTTGAATGTGAACACCCATAGTCAAATTTGGGTTTGCAAACTGGCAGTTGCAACCTTTTGAGATGCATCGTGGCTATGTGAATAGGTACTAGCCCTCTAGCCATGGACTAGCAAATTTTACACCCTCCTCAAAAACACAGTTTTAGCATTTTTTTTTTTAACAACGTTTTTATAAAGTAAAGGTATGCTATCATGAAACTACTCCTAAACCTAATGTAAGACAAATCTTCTTGTCTTCAAATATCCAAAACTAACGCATAGAAAGTAATTTAATCGAATCAAATTTTGAAATGTTCGGCTTAAACACATTTCACACGATGGAGGGAGTCATCTAGTCCATTCCCGAGATGACTCTCTGCGAAGTGCAAATGGAGGCCGAGGCCCGAGGAGGCACCATGGACCACGGCCCGCCCGGCCAAGATCGCAGCGGCGATCGTGCCGCTAGACGCTAGACGCATGGGAGCTCGCCCAAACCATGGTGCAAATCTTTGAATCTGTCAGGCTAGGCGGGCAGGCACATGACAAATCACAGATGGTCCATCCGTCCTCTGGATTCAGCAGTCATCACCCTGAATCCTGATGCAGCCGGGGGCACTCGATCAACTGCATCCATGCACACAGTCAGACGACTCACTCGATGATTGAGCCCTCCTGCTCGCTTTTGTTTTTGTTCGCATCTGCGCTGAGTATCATGGAAACCTCGTGTCGAGTCCGTCGCATCGCATCCATGAATGAACCCATGATCCGTCGAGCGCTGACAAAAAGCCTGGAGGGGGCCTTCGCAATCGATTCGCTGGCGCCAGGCCGCCAGCCGCCAGCCATGGCTTCGACTTCGAGACAGGGGGGCCGGCCGCCGTGAAAATTGACTTCACGCGATGATTGTCCTGCCTCTGCGGTGATGCGGCCACAGTGCTCCGTCTGCTGCCGCGCCGCGCTCGGAGGTCGTGAGCCTCGGAGAGACGGTGACCGGACGGCTCGACGAGATTGTGCGCCTGGCGTCGCTCAGCGTCTGCATTCTGCAATGATTCGCGCCTTCATCATCAGTCGGGCGAGGACACGCAGCATCCGGGGCAGACCGGCAGAGCAGCTGCTTGGATTTGCGATTTTCCGCGGTGAACTACTGAGCCGGTCACTCATTCAGTGCCACTGAAAAGCTGTGCACTGTGCCTCAAACAACGTGGCTTCGTCGAGTAGTAATATTCTTGCGTCTTTTGATGCCCTCTTCCTTCGATATCTGGGCGATGGCCGATGGGAGACAGGAGCAAGGCGGAATCGTGAATTTGTTTTGACGGAATCGAGTGTCTCCGTTTTCAGCTCTTGTTGCAACGCTGCTAACGAATGGTGGCCCGGCCCATCCGATTTACTTTGGGCCGATAGCAATACAGTTTAGCTGTACACTTTTCCAAAAAAAAACTGTACACAAATAGGCCCAGTAACGTTGCTAAAAAAAGCAAGGGCGAAGTCTGCTTGCTCTGAAGTCCAACGGGCTCCATACTGCAATTAATTACAAAGAGTGAAATGCATTGTAGGTCCGTTAACTTGCGGCCTTGGTTCATTTGGATCCATGAACTTAGAAACCGTGCAATCAGCCCAGTGAACTTGCGATTCGGTTCAATTTTGGTCCACGGGCTGTTTTCCACAGCGGTTTTGCCTACGTGGCAAGTCAACGTGGACTGGACCCCGCGCAATTTAACAAAAACAACCCCCACCTTTTTCTTATTCTACGTAGAGACACAGCAGGGAGCTCGGCGCCGTGGTGCCCTGCTCTGGCTCGGCACGGGCGCGCGGTCCGTCCGCCCTCGCTCGCTCGCGGCCAGCCCGGCCAGCCGCGCCTCGGCCTCGGCCGCGCGCCCATCGTGACTCCACCTGGCAGCCCGTGCCTCTTCTTCCCCGGGGCAGCAGGTCCGCCTCGCTGCTCACCGCGGTGTTCGTCGTGTCGTTCGGCGCGGACGCGTACGCGTACGCGCGCCTGCTGGCGCGGGGCGCCGCCGAGCCCACGCCGCGGCCCCCAAGCACGGCCGCCGCGGGCTTGCGCGCATGCTCGCCGACCACGTCGCGCGCGCCGTGTTGGAGCTGTACGAGGCCGGCGTGCTGCGGTGGCGGTGATGGGAGCGCCGCCGTTAAGGTGCGCACCGCGCGTGATGTGGGAGCGGGTCCCCGCCCGCGAAGGCGGCGTCGGGTGCGTTTAGGAGGTGAACGAGCTGGTCGAGGCATACAACGGCAGGCTCGCGGCGAGGCTGGACGAGCTGCTCGGGCCGCCGCGGCGCCATCACGCGAAGGTTGGCATCCTCGGAGAACAGAGGCGTGCTCCATAGCCTGGGCGACCGCGGACGAAGCGCGCGCGTGCTAGCTCCGAGTCTGGGCAGCGGAGCACTCCCGCGACAGCCTCGCGGACGGACGCGTCGGCCACGCGCAGCGTGAGTCTGTGCTCGATGTCGTCGACGAGCTGCTCCCGGTGGAGGTGCAGGAAGCGGATGGCGCGGAGGAGACCCGACGCAAAGACGACACCCACGCCTGGCCGCGGGCCGCCATGGACAAATCGGGCGCGTCCGTCGGACGAGGGCGAGGCCGCCGGGTGCCGGTGAGCGCGCCTCCCCCGGGAGTGAGGTCGCCAGGGGTCGGTGCCGCGGTGCGTCAACGCGGGGACGCGAGGACGCCGTCGTGACCTTCAACGCGGGCGTGGAGGTGCTGGTGCTGGCCATCCTCGGTGGACGCCGAGTTGCTCGTCGTTCAGGGCGCGGACGGGAAGGTTGTGGCCACCGCGCAGCTCGTCGTTGCGTCCGTGCGGGGAAATGAGCGCCGCCGGCGAGGGTACGGGCCGCGCCGTGAGCCGCCGGCGAGTGTGCTCCGCCCCGAGGCCACGGGGCCACGACATCGTCCCTTCCCCTGTTGGCGGCGCGGTGGCGTGGGCCATGGGCTCGCGGACGGGCGGACCAATGCACGCAGGGGAGGCGCCCCGCCGGCGACCGGCGGCCTCGCCCGTGGAGGCGGCGGCCACGCTCGCACCAGGCGACGTACAAAGAGGGTGAGGGCATGCGGGTGAGATGAGAAATAGTGAAAGGGTGTTTTTGTTAAATCGCGCGGGGTCAAGTCTGTTGACAGGAATAAATACCAGTTTTGGTACACTCAGAAACCCGTCAACAGTCCTCGATAGAAGGAAGATGAGCATCACATGAGCATATTTATCACTAATAAAGTTCCACTTGTATTCTTAGCTTGTGAAATGCAGGAAAGTTGGAAACAGGCCCGGTGAGACCAAAACCCAGGTCTACTGACCTGATTCTGGTCCCACCAGGATCTGACCACCAAGCAGGGTCCCTGATTTCTACAGAAGAACCTGATCTTGGATCCGAATGTACCACACATCAACATTCTACATTAGACCAAGGATCCACATAGAAGCAAGCAAGATATCAAGTGAACCCAACTTTGGACAAGACTATACGTGACAAGCCAAGACAGCACCAGGAAGCTGCCACGTGGACCAGGGGTCCAATGCCAGGTCGGCCGACCACCCTTTGGTGGCAGGACACCTTGGCATTGCTCCCACTGCCACCTGGACCTTCTAGAAGGCCAGTGGGACCCACAGGTCAGCCAGGCCCAGGTCGGCCGACCTGCAAGTGGGCCCACCTTGAGGTCGGTTCGCTTCCACCGCCTTCCTGCATGACTCCCACGTGTCCTGCACCAAGAGCCGTCCATTCAAGTCGGTGGAAGGTCGGTTTGATCCAACGGCGCATGACGGAGAGCACACGGATCGCTGACGTGGCGCTGGAGTAACCCCTACTCCACCTCCACTATAAATACCCCCCTAGTCCCTCATTGTAAAGTGTCCCCAAGTAGTTCACATTAGTGTTCTCAAGCTCAAGCTCTATTGGGAGATCAAGAGTAGTGTAGTCTAGTCTAAAGTGGGAGTTAGAGTCGAGTCGAGTGAAGCTCGGCTCTCTGGAGTCGTCTTCTGGAGAATCTGGTATAGCTCTTGTACCTTTACTTTCGAAGTACTTTTCTTATATTAATATAGTCTTGCTTTACTTTATTAAGTCTTTACTTTGAGTACTTTACTTTCGCATATTTACTTAGTGCACTCGCTATACTAGTGTAGTAGTGTTGTGTCTTAGTCTCGTTAGTGTAGAGTCGAACTAGTTAGTGTCTAGATCCTTTGTGTGTGTTTCACTACCAACCGGGGCCGAGGCTACTTACGTGGTAGCGGAGTCTTAAGACTAGATTAGGCGAGGTGCTTAGGCTAGTTCTTAATAGTGGATGCACCCTATCGTTGATTGGTATATCCATTCACTTTCCAACGTATATTAGCGGGGGCGGTTGTGACAGAACGCAGCCTTCCAGTTATATCTATTTGCGTTAGGGATAGGTTGTAGGGCGCCCATTAAAGACGAGGTCCGCTGGAATAGGAGTTAGTCCCACTGGGAACGCAACCCTCCTATTTGTCAGTCGACTTCCCCTATCACATCGATGGTCTAGGCATTAGTTTAGTTAAGTCGTTACACTAGTTAGATTAGAACACAGAAGTATAGTTAGATACATAGGAGTCCTTACTCACTCGTTGTCCTCCCACCTAGCTAGCTACCTACTAGTTATCTTTAGTTATTACTCATATCAACACTCACCCCTTTATCAATATCAATAGCTTAGATTGAGTAGAACCACCACGGGTTTCCATCACCCATTTGCTAGAGAATCTTAATCCGCTTCCCGTGAGCGAACTACAAATTCGACACCGGAGTACTCACCCGGTTGAAGTGCTACAGCGGTACCTGTGCGCTTGCAGAGTTACCCTTGGTTAGTCTTACGTTGTCACTAGAATCTAGCTTAGCTTAGCATTCTTAGGCTGTTGCCGGAAGAGGAATTGTGACACCCTCTCTCTGGTGGTAGTTCGGGTTTGCAGTAGGCTTAGCTATCAGACGCCAGTCGCATTTACCTCACGCTAGTCGGTGTGTGCTAAGAAGTGTCGTTAGGCATTTTTGACGCCATTGCCGGGAAACTAGTATCTTTATCGAGTTCTAGTGATTGCGCTAAGATCTGCCAACAAGCATTTCTGGCGCCGTTGCCGGGGAAGCGCCGTATTAAGAATCTTTAGTAAATTGGAATCCGTGGTCTACTCTTAATCTAAAGCATCAGTAGTGTTAGGGGCTTATCCTTCACTTTGTCTTGTTTTTGTTATTATCCTTTTCTAGACAGTGCATGAGCGGTTTCAGTCTGCCATCAAACTTCGTCGAAGATCCTGAGAGGTTGCTGAAGAGAGCTAGACGCAGTCTAGTCCCTCCTCAGAGAATCATCTCAGAGCCTGAACCGTTTGTGGAAGGAAGTCCCACACCAGTTGTTGAGGCAGTCATGGCTCAAAAGACCATCGCTGAGTTCTCGTCGCCGTCAGCCGACTTTGTCGCTACGGGTCCGAACATGAACGTGGGCGATGCAACTTTTGAACTCAAGCCTGCACTGATCAACATGGTGCAAGCAAATCAGTTCTGTGGGAAGCCACATGAGGATGCCAATGCCCACCTCCAACACTTTCTGGAGGTGTGCAACACCTTCACGGTCAAGAACGTCACTTTGCGGATGCCGTTCGCCTTCGTCTTTTCCCATTCTCATTGTTGGGAAAAGCGAAGCAATGGTTCTACAACAACAAGGCCGAGGTGACAACTTGGGACGGATGTGCCAATGCATTCCTCAAGAAGTTCTTTCCCGCGGGCAAGACCGGTGTCCTGCGCGGAAGATCTCAAGCTTCCAACAAAAGTCCGACGAGACGTTTCCCGAAGCATGGGAACGTCTCAATGAGTACATTCAAGCTGTCCCCACCACGGGATAGACGAATGGCTCATTATTCAAGGTTTCTACCATGGGCCGATCGGCGTAGCCCGGAGTCACCTTGATGCTTCCGCCGGAGGGGCATTCCTGCAACACAATATCAGGGATGCCAAGGAGCTCATCGAGAAAATGGTGGTCAACCAAGGATGGAACGAAGAGCGCCTTCAGCCCAATAAGAGAGGTGTTCACGCCCTTAGCGAGGTGGACATGCTCTCTGCCAAGATGGACCTCCTGATGAAGAAGATAGAGGGTTCGTCCTCTAACAAGGAAGTGGAGGCCATCCAGACTCCTGCCGCTATCTGTGCTGTGGGTACTGACCCATGGTGCGAGGTTTGCGGAGAGGAGGATCACTCGGGCAACAACTGCCCCATGACTCAGGAGGAGGTGAACTTCGTCAACAACAACAACAACAACAACCACTTCAACAACGGGAATCGGCCCCAACAACAGCAATGGAGTTCGCGCCCCTTCTACCAAGGCCAAGGTATGGGTTACAATAATAATTCAGGTAATTCTTACCATAATAATTCTGGTAATTCTTTCAATAACCAACCCTCCTTGAAAGAACTTGTCTTTGGTCAAATTAAAATTAATGATGGTCTTAATAAAAGAATGATGGCTAATGACAAGATCTTAGAAAGTCTTAGTGAGAAAATGGATAGCTTTAACTCGCTATGAAAAATCAATTGAGCTTTAATAAAATGTTAGAAAACCGGTTAGCTCAATTAGCAAGCGGCCTGTCCCCACTTATGAGCAAGGTAAGATTCCGGCAAAGCCTGAGGACCCTATTGAGGGCATCAGGTTGGTAACTACGAAGTTCGGTAAGCCTCATTCTCGTTCCGTTCGGGTGACGGTGGATTCACCGTTTGTCCCGAAGAAGGGAGATCCTGGCCTGCCAACGATCACTTGCCAGATCGGACCGCAGATCTTCGACAACGCTTTCTGCGACCTTGGATCCGGTGTCAACATCATGTCCAAGGTAACCTATGATAACCTGTTAGGGAGCCCTTGCACCCTACATATGTGCGTTTGTAGATGGCGGACCAAACCATCCGGTTTCCCAAGGGGTTGGCACGGGATATCTTACTCAGAATTAAAGATGAGTATATCCCTGTCGACTTCCTGGTACTGGACATGGGAGCCAACGTCGAAGTACCGCTCATCCCGGGACGACCATTCCCGAACACGGTGGACGCCACCATCTACATGGGAACATGGCGAGATGCATATGCAGTTCAACGGATGGAGGGTAAGAGTGCCTTTCAATGGTTTTAAAGCTAACATGCAGGCACAAGCACTCCAGAAGCCGCGTCGCCAACACCGCCAACGGAAGAACACTAAGATCGCCAAGTCGGCCAAGAAGGCCGAAGCGAAAGAAGAACCCGCCGAACCAAAAGCCGAAGTCCAGCAAGAATGGCGGAAGAAGGAGACACCCTCACGGTCCCCATCTCCGGGACCGACTGAGGTGTCCACCGAATGAACCCGACAGGGAGAGGTCTGCTCTATGGACCTAAAACACGGAGCCCTCCGCTGACCAGGTATGTCAGTAGTTATCTCATATTTATTTTTATGCATTTCAATTTTGCATTTTCCCTTTCCAATTGCATGTCTACTTTTACAATTGCATTTTTTTATTTCCAATAAAATAAAGTTAGATATAGGCAATAAAACTTGAGAAGAGTGTTTAGAGAAAAGTTGAGCTGGTGGAGCCACAAAGGCCTGGTTGACCGACCTGCCTTTGGGGTCCACCACCTCTCTCTTCACTCTGGTTAGAAGCGAGGATCCAAGGGAGTGCACTTGGGTGCCACAGGGCTCACAAGCCCAGTCGGCCGACCCGGACTGGTCCCACCAGCACCCAGTACCACCCACTCTTGACACACATGGATCCTATGCCTATCCCACTAGCCGAATTCGAAGAGATGGTGCAATGCTCATGACTTTAGCTTAGGATGCTACTTTAAGCATGAGAATGCTTTAGGGAACACCCCAACACTAAAGCAAGCATAGGGAACAACAATGCATGCTAGGGGACAACCTTTATCCTTGTCCCCACTTTTGCCCTTTCCTTTTTTCTTTCACCAAACACTAGACATAGGAATCCGAATCAACCAGCAGGAATCTAGGACCAGGACCACCACCACCTTTATCAGACAACCAGACAAAACATGTCCAAAGTGGTGGAGGGCAGAAACCCTGGTCGGCCGACCAAGGTTTGGTCCCATCTTTCAGACTTTTTGCAAGCACGAGGCAAGATTCCTTGTCTAAAGTGAGACACAAGTGCACATGGCCCTAGGGGGTGGTCGGTCGACCTGCCCTTTGGCTTGGTTGGCCTTGCCCTTTCAACCCTATAAATACCACCCCAATGTGAGCTCAATTCCACACCACAACCAGCAGAATCACCTCGAGCTCACTTGGCCTTCTCTTCTCTCTTAGTGTTTCAAGCCTTCTCAAGTTTAGTGTAGTAGTAGTCATAAACCCAAAAACCCAAAAACATTTCCCTTTTCTCTCTTAGTAGTGTAGTAGAAAAGCTTGGTCTTGTTTGCCCACTAGTTTAGTTAGGATGAAGAATCCCTTCCGAAGGTCTAGCAAAAGAAGGGCGAAGGCTCATCCTCGAGCTCTCGCCAATCCGAAAGTAGGGGTCATGAGAGGGAGGAGGAAGAACAAGTGCACCAACTTGTCCCCGCCATCATCCCCGGCAAATGATGGAGCCTATTAGCAACCTCATGGTCACCCATGAGGAGTTAGGAAGGCTCTATACTCTTCGCACTTGCGGTTTCCGGCCTCAGCCCTCTTCGACCAAGAACTCCTCGACAAAACAGGTATGAGCACCGACTTTGCCATAGTTTTCAATACTATTGGTTGGTCCTCATTTTGGCAAGTTCTGAACGTGGCATAGAGTTACTCACCCAAGAATTCCTTTGCTCACTTAAGTCAAATGCTTTGGGTGTTAGCTTTCGCATGTTTAATAATGACTATGACTGTCTTGGAATGAGTTGAGTGTTGGTCTAGGCTTTGATCATGATTGCATACTAGATGAAGAGGCTGCTTTAGCAAATTTTAACTTTGTTGTCTTTTGGAAATCAATTGCAGTGTCAACTGACTGGTCCAATCCTAAACCTAAGCAAATTCATAATCCAACTTTGAGGTTTATGTTCTTTTGGATCGCAATCACTCTGTTTCCTAGGGCTGATTTATCAAGGATAGGTCTTAAAGAGATGCAACTCATGTATGTCATGGTTAATAAAATCAAGTTTGCCCCTGTCAAAATGCTAGTACACTTCTGGGAGAACTCTGTTGTTCAAGAAACACCCATAGGTTTTACTTCATTCATAACTAGAATTGCTGAATCTTTGGGTGTGCTTGAGGGGAATGTTTATGAATTTATGCCTAAAGAGAGACCAATTATTCTCGAAGAAACATTTATACGTACTGGTCTAATTAAAAGAGGTCCAAGAGGTACGCTTAAGATGACATATGGGACTGATACGTCGAGATTCCTCTCCCTAATGAGGGACTTTGGCTGTATAATGTCTCAACACTAACCCCGACGAAGGGGAAGACCTTGTCCCGCTACGGGGACGGACGAATGACGAGAGCACGAGCCCGTGCTTTGCTCGGGAGCAAGCTGGTCCCTCTCATGCTGCACCCGATGAAGAAGAGGAGGTGAGCTCTTCCCACATGGAAGCACCCCCTCATTCCAGGACACCCTCTTGGGCACATACTCCTCGTCCCCGCAGAGGGAGGCGTCAGCCGCCGACCGAGATCGAAGCACTCACCCAGGAGGTGGAGAACCTCCACATCGGGAATCAAGCCACGTTGCAGCCCATGCAACAGAACTTGGAATTCGTCCAAGGCGTCATCACGGAGGAGGAGCACCGCTGGGACCAGTGGAACGAGTGGTTCTCACAACAGTGAGAAAGAGACAAGCTTGGGGGAGATCCTCTCCCCCACTAAGGTAAGTTCATCCAAGGTATGTTTCCACCCCTCCTCATTTAATCCTTGTCTTATTGCATTTTAGTTATTGTTTTATCGCATTTAAAAAAAATTAAAAATTAAAAATCCAAAAAAAAAATATTTATTTGCTTTATTTCCCTTTTGTTTATATGCTTCATGTGTGCTAGTCTTTCTATGGAAATGATGATGAAATTGCTAGTTAATGTTTCTCTAGTGCTTGTTTACAACTTAGCACTTCTCTAAGTCTAGATTATTTGGCACCTTTAACCATCATGAACTTGATCACTTAGTGGGTTGCAAGTGCTAATACAAAGTCTAAGTTGTTGTAAGATATGAGATAGTGAAGATAGGAGCCCTACTCTATTGTTCTAAGCACGCATGATTGCCAGAGATTTCCTTTTAAAATGAACGAAAAACTTAATTGTTCCTCAATGGTGTTGAAATTCCTACCACGGCCATATTTATACCTTGATATATCCATAAGCCTTCTACATAAGCTACTTGCTCGCATTGAGTTTGGTTAAGACTTGTAGAACCTTTGTTAGAGGTTTGTCATGGCCCTAAGATCAAGATCCCCACATCACCAAATATGCTGCTTCTAATCCGGAAGTACGCAACCATGCTGCTCCTACCCTGGGAGTACGCATCTTACTACCACCATTCATGCTAATCCTACCCTGGGAGTACGCATCTCACCATCCATCATTTATGCTACTCCTATCCTGGGGGTACGCATCTCACCATCATAATTATGCTACTTCTACACTGGGAGTACGCATCATCATCCAACCACTATCCTTGTGCTGCTTCTACACTGGAAGTACGCACCTTCACCATTTTATCCTATGGGTTGCTCCATGCTCCACAGTTAGAGATTCTCTCTCAGTTATCATTTGTTAGGTGAGACACATCTCATAAAGGCTAGGCATCTGTTGAAAAAAAAAGAGAGAAAAGAGAGATGATGAAAAAAAAAGAGAGAAGAAAGAGCTAGCCTTGTCTCAGTAGAAGTAGAAAGAGAGATAGCATCAAATAAAGGAGCAACCTCATCCACCATACATCCACTTTTCTTCATCACCTTACCATCCATCACATTCATCCGTTTCATCTTACATCTTGATCTAAGGGTATGATAAAACTCTTCTGTGGTCCAAGACTTCATTTTTCTTAACTAAGACAACATATGCCTTGCAAGTACGCTATTCCTTGACATACCTACTTAAGCTCCACATAAAGCCTTATTAGAGGTAGGATGTCTTTGAAAGGCAAACACATGATGTGCCTTAGTGAGGATTCATACACCACTTGAGTGACTTGAGAGAAACCCTTTGAGGAACATTAAGACTTCTTTTGAAAAACTTATCAAACCTCTGGCATGAAACTTGCTAAAAGAATGAGAAAGGTAGATGCTCTAGTCAAAACTGTTCTGTCTTCCAACATCCCAAGACTGAGTTAATGCCATAAGCCCCATGGGTGCTAGAGTAATATGGGTGTGTTAACATTGCTAAATTTTCCATTCAAGGAGAAGTTCTTTGTTGTGCACTTAGTACTATTGAGATGTTAACTTAGTAATGATACCCGATCCAATCGAACCAAGTTTTGATCGTTTGCTCGGGACGAGCAAAGGTTAAGCTTGGGGATCTTGTTGACGGGAATAAAGACCAGTTTTGGTACACTCGAAAACCGTCAACGGTCCTCGATAGAAGGAAGATGAGCATCACATGAGCATATTTATCACTAATAAAGTTCCACTTGTATTCTTAGCTTGTGAAATGCGGGAAAGTTGGAAACAGGGCCCGTGAGACCAAAACCTAGTCTCTACGACGATTCTCGGTCCCACCAGATCCGACCACCAAGCGGGGTCCCCGATTTCTACGAGAACCCGATCTTGGATCCGAATGTACCACACATCAACATTCTACCCGACTGGTACATTGGACCAAGGATCCACATAGAAGCAAGCAAGATATCAAGTGAACCCAACTTCGGACAAGACTACACGTGACAAGCCAGGACAGCACCACGAAGCTGCCACGTGGACCAGGGGTCCAATGCCGGTCGGCCGACCACCCTTTGGTGGCGGGACACCTTGGCATTGCTCCCACCGCCACCTGGACCTTCTAGAAGGCCGTGGGACCCACAGTCGGCCCGGGCCCAGGTCGGCCGACCTGCAAGTGGGCCCACCTTGAGGTCGGTTCGCTTCCACCGCCTTCCTGCATGACTCCCACGTGTCCTGCACCAAGAGCCGTCCATTCAAGTCGGTGGAAGGTCGGTTTGATCCAACGGCGCATGACGGAGAGCACACGGATCGCTGACGTGGCGCTGGAGTAACCCCTACTCCACCTCCACTATAAATACCCCCTAGTCCCTCATTGTAAAGTGTCCCCAAGTAGTTCACATTAGTGTTCTCAAGCTCAAGCTCTCTTGGGAGATCAAGAGTAGTGTAGTCTAGTCTAGAGTGGGAGTTAGAGTCGAGTCGAGTGAAGCTCGGCTCTCTGGAGTCGTCTTCTGGAGAATCTGTATAGCTCTTGTACCTTTACTTTCGAAGTACTTTTCTTATATTAATATAGTCTTGCTTTACTTTATTAAGTCTTTACTTTGAGTACTTTACTTTCGCATTTTACTTAGTGCACTTTGCTATACTAGTGTAGTAGTGTTGTGTCTTAGTCTCGTTAGTGTAGAGTCGAACTAGTTAGTGTCTAGATCCTTTGTGTGTGTTTCACTACCAACTGGGGCCGAGGCTACTTACGTGGTAGCCGGAGTCTTAAGACTAGATTAGGCGAGGTGCTTAGGCTAGTTCTTAATAGTGGATGCACCCTATCGTTGATTGGTATATCCATTCACTTTCCAACGTATATTAGCGGGGCGGTTGTGACGGGAACGCAGCCTTCCGGTTATATCTATTTGTGTTAGGGATAGGTTGTAGGGCGCCCATTAAAGACGAGGTCCGCTGGAATAGGAGTTAGTCCCACTTTGGAACGCAACCCTCCTATTTGTCGATCGACTTCCCTATCACATCGATGGTCTAGGCATTAGTTTAGTTAAGTCGTTGCACTAGTTAGATTAGAACACAGAAGTATAGTTAGATACATAGGAGTCCTTACTCACTCGTTGTCCTCCCACCTAGCTAGCTACCTACTAGTTATCTTTAGTTATTACTCATATCAACACTCACCCCTTTATCAATATCAATAGCTTAGATTGAGTAGAACCACCACGGGTTTCCATCACCCATTTGCTAGAGAATCTTAATCCGCTTCCCGTGAGCGAACTACAAATTCGACACCGGAGTACTCACCCGGTTGAAGTGCTACAGCGGTACCTGTGCGCTTGCAGAGTTACCCTTGGTTAGTCTTACGTTGTCACTAGAATCTAGCTTAGCTTAGCATTCTTAGGCCATTCTTAGGAAGAGGAATTGTGACACCCTCTCTCGGTGGTAGTTCGGGTTTGCGAGGCTTAGCTATCAGACGCCAGTCGCATTTACCTCACGCTAGTCGGTGTGTGCTAAGAAGTGTCGTTAGGCATTTCTGACGCCATTGCCGGGAAACTAGTATCTTTATCGAGTTCTAGTGATTGCGCTAAGATCTGCCAACAAAGTCCACGTTGACCTGCCACGTAGGCAAAACAGCCCTGGAAAACTGCCTGTGGACCAAAATTGAACCGAATCGCAAGTTCACTAGGCTGATTGCACGGTTTCTAAGTTTATGGACCCAAATGAACCAACGCCGCAAGTTAACGGACCTACAGTGCATTTCACTCAATTACAAAGTCAAACATTCTTGTGATTGATCAAATCTATAGAAAAAATGGAATCAGTATTTATGTTTATAAACTAAAAAGATAACTGAGAAGTGAGAAATATATTTCATAATTAATCTAAAGATATTTCTTTGATATCATAAATATTAGTATTTTTCTATAGATTTGGTTAAATTTGAAATTGTTTCGCTTTTGTGTAGGTAAGAATTGCATTCGTTTCATGACAGAGGGAGTACTAGTATGAACGAACAAACAGAGGCACCCCTTATTACTAGAGTTGCAAGTCTGGGAATTGTCTTTAAATTCTTTTGTTGGCCGTGCACACATGCAAAGGTGTTTGTTGCCACGTCTCTTGAAAAGTAGTTCATCTGATTTGAAAGCCGGCTAAATCGAGCAAGATAGAGTCACATAAACCAAGAACGCTCGATCGGAGAGGGTTGCCCTAGCGTACGCATCAGCTAGAGTATATTCAATCGTTGTCGAGACAAAAGGAAGAAGAACAAGTTAGGGTTCGGAGAGGAGATGGTAAAAAGATAGTAGATTGATTTCTTGTGCAATTTGATTCCCTCAATTGTATGTGAGCCTTTATATATTTATAGCATGTGGTGGTCTTCCCATTTGGAAAGTGCTTCATCGATTCATTTGGTTTTTAAAATATGGCACTCTTAGGCCTCAAACCTAAATGAGCAACACCTTCATCTTGAACAGCATTGGAATACTCAGAAGACAAATAAACCACGTTCATATTCATGCCTACACACACACACCATCAGTGGTTCAAGGTTGCCGCATACAAATTAATGCCGATGAAACCAACTTAGCCGATTTTCAGGAAAAAAAAAAAAAAAAAAACATAGATTTGGCCATAGTTCTCCACTCTAGATTTTGAGAAGTTTTAGTTTTAACCATCCTATGTTCTTCTTCCCTAGAATCTTTATTCTTTTGAGCCTTCAACATTGTAACCTTCTTTTTTTAGTGCAAGTCAAGCTAGATGGATTCCAACTCGGCGGTAAATATTTAGAAGGTAACTTGATGCTACTAGCCTCATGATCAATAGGTAAAAACATAATATGGACATAAGTAATAACCAAATTGAGGATCGACTGTTCTCCTTTAAAAAACTAAGGATCGACTAGATGATCAATAGGTGAAGAGATAATACGGGCAAAAGTATCCAAATAAGCTTGGCATTCTTATTTTTGCAAAAAAAGTCTACAAATCTTTATCCAACGGTTTGACAAATGGGTTTGGCATTTTTGTTAACTAGGCAAACATCGGGTGATATTTGGCATATATGCCAAACTGCAGTTCACTTGGCAATCGCCCTCGTGCGCTACTCCTGCGGGATATTTTCACCTCGCGCGCACAACTTTTAGTTTTGCCAAGTGAATAATGAGAAATCGTTGAAGATTGACTCTTTTTACCTTTGTCATATTAATTTGAGACTTAGCAAGTTTCTAATTTTACTAAACAAAAAATATAAAACCGTTGAAGTTGCTCTTATGTGAAAACCTGTTAAACCAATTTTTAGAAATTGGCCAAGCCAATGTTGCCTGAAACCTAATTGGTTAGCACCGAATTGACTAGGAGGATGTGACAACTTATCATTCAACAGCTTATAAGTCATTTACCAATTTGAATTAAATGCAGGCAGGTACTGAATATACTTGATAATTAGAAATCCACACCATTCATTATACGTAGGATAAGCAGACTAAGGTGATGCCTGTGGTATTGTGGAATATAATGATCTTGTGGGAGGATAAAAACGCTACCTTTTAGTTGTTCTCGGAGTGCAATAAATTTGAATGGTCGATGCATCAAAATGACATTTATATCTGTATATTCTAACAAAAAATGAAAAAAAAAAAGTGGGCACAAACTTTGCCATTTGCTTATATGACTTGCCTTGTTCATCGTATAAAAACACAAGTTCATGGACTAGTTTTGCTAATGTTTAGTACCCAAACGTGGACACACAAAGAATGAAAAATATGTAGTGCAAACCACATACTAGATGAAACATATAAACCAATTTAAAAACATATATTTTGGTCGTTCATAAATCTGAAATTTCACATCATAATGGATACAATTATGTACTTAAATGCAAAAATTGGGATGCATGCTTAAACTATAAAAATTCATACGAAAACAACAAATTTTAGCTATATAGTCATTAGAGGACAGATTCATACTCCCTTCATTCCAATCTATAAGATGTCTAACTTTTTCAACACTAATTTTGACCATTTTTATTATTCAAAAATTTGTTCAAAATACCATTTCTTTGGACATGGCTTCTTTTATTAATAAAAGTTTTTTAATATCAACTTGAATTTGACAATTTTTATATAATTTTTTAAATAAAACGAGTGGTTAAACTTGAGTTTGAAAAAGTCAAATATTTTATAAATTAGAATGGATAAGTACTAAAAAATTGCATGGTCCAGATGCCATGAGGTTTTCAAATTTCAACTGACCTGACCAGCAGCAAGATCGGAGGCAGACCGAGTCCAAAATGAACCGCCAAAAGAGCCTGGGCGGGCCCACCGTCGCGCGCCGAAACCCAGTTCCACCCGTCTCCTCGTACGGCCCACCCTCCAACCACGTCAGCAGTCCCCGGGCAAAACGATCTCCACCGTCTACTCGCTACAGCACCGACGCATCCCAGCCCTCCACGTCAGCGATCCGCGGCACACGCCGCTCCACCAATCAGCGCCCGCCGCTCCGTTCTATAAATACACGGCAACCCTCTCCTCTTCTTCCTCACAGCCACCGAAATCGCCCTCGCGAATTCTCCACCACCGCCGCCGCGACCTCCCTTCCCGCACCCGCAAGCCGCCGCATCGATGGCGCCCAAGGCGGAGAAGAAGCCGGCGGCGAAGAAGCCCGCGGAGGAGGAGCCGGCGGCGGAGAAGGCCCCGGCGGCGGGGAAGAAGCCCAAGGCCGAGAAGCGGCTCCCCGCGGGCAAGTCGAGCGCCGGCAAGGAGGGCGGCGGCGAGGGCAGGAAGGGGAAGAAGAAGGCCAAGAAGTCGGTGGAGACGTACAAGATCTACATCTTCAAGGTGCTGAAGCAGGTGCACCCGGACATCGGCATCTCGTCCAAGGCCATGTCCATCATGAACTCCTTCATCAACGACATCTTCGAGAAGCTGGCCGGCGAGTCGGCGAAGCTGGCGCGCTACAACAAGAAGCCCACCATCACGTCGCGCGAGATCCAGACCTCCGTGCGCCTCGTCCTCCCCGGCGAGCTCGCCAAGCACGCCGTCTCCGAGGGCACCAAGGCCGTCACCAAGTTCACATCTTCTTAGGTTCGTTGTAGCAATGGATCGGTGGTGTTGGTAGATGTCGCTCGGTTATCTGGTAGGGCTAGATGATGATGCTCTGCGTGTAATTGAGATGCTAAGAATTGTGATGGTGTTTCCACAAGACTCGATGCTTGTTCTGCATGTTATTAGTATTTCTATCAGGATGGATTGTCTTACGGCAGTGATCTGCAAATTATATATGCAATCATATATCAAATATCTGAAACAAGTTTGATAATTCAAATTTCTGTGGGTGCAATGAAGCGTGAAGTCTATAATGCTTGCTTGTTTTCCAATTCATTCTTTGCTGGATGAAGTTTCTAGACAGTGTTTAGGCACCTCGTACACACTGGAGGCTAGAAGAATCTGTGATCTGTGGATAATGATGCCATGGACATGGCTAAGATTCTATTCGAGAGCTGCATCATCTGACAATAGTGTTGTAGTGGTATAGTTTGCTTGGCATTTTTCTATTGTCAGATGCTGTTTCAGAGAAGCATATAGATATGATATGCCATCTGAATACTCTGTTTGGATTCATTTACTCGTATATCAGGATAATGGTCATCAATCAATTTGTTTTGAAATTGTTTAAGGACACATCCATGTTTGGCACAAGTTTCAAAATTGTTGGGATTTCCCCTGAGAAGTTGCGTGCCATTATTGTTCTAGGCTTACCAATAGTATCAGGGATTGCACCCGACAACTTGTTCATGGTCAAGTAAGTTTGCTGGCACCTTTTACATTCTTCAGAGAATGAGGTATGAATTCCTATCCTGCAGCAATAATGCAAAACGATGCAGTTTAGAGTACCATCAGGTTCAGGACTAAAGGTATCTGACCAGAAAACTGGTTTGCAAACAGAACAGGCTTGTGGTTATTCAATTCGATAATCTCCCCTGGGACTGACCTGTCCAATTCACTGACAGATCAAGAATGCCAATGTTTTTTTTAATGTTTCTAAAAGTCTGTTGGAATTGTCTTCAGCTGACTGCAATTAGCTACTATAGCAGTGATGATTTCTGAACCCTCCTTGTGAGTTGCTTATAGTACCTCAAAAGAAACCTAAAGAACGAAATGTTCAGAGACTGCAGCTTCCCCATGACGGGAGGCCGCACAAATCATTACTACCCTGTAATAAATCTGATCTGGATAGGTGTAACTTGGTGAGTGCTAAGATTGGAGATGGAAAAAGGATGGCTCTGCTGAACTGAGTAGCACTAGTTTCTCACCAGTATCCATAGGTACATGACCATGCAGCTTCTTCTATGTCAGTACTGTAGCAAGGGTGGTTACAATTACAGGTTGCACAAAGACGCTGGAACGACGATAAAAGTCTATTATCCTCGAGAGTCGAGATGCAGCAACTCCAAGCTTGCAAGGTTGAGTGCCGGAGACTGCCGGAGCAAATGTTAATCGTCACTCGTCAGTGCGGCCCTGAAGTTGCACTAGTGTCACGCCATTGTTGGAAGGGATGGCCTCCATGTTTGGAGTTTTGTTGTTCACATTGGGCCTTAAATGTTTTTTTTTAAGGAAACACTGGGCCTTTAGCAAGTTCATCCAGCAAAGAAAATTAGTCAAACACCCCACGATGACTCAATCTTCAGTCCATGTCCATCCCACTGAATCATACGAGCCATGTGTATATGAACTTGCATTGCATCCACGACTGGCATGACAGTGTGTTGGTAACTTGCGCCTTTCTGACTCTGATGGTCTGATTTCTTGTCAATGATTGTCTCATTATATGCTCATCCTTTCTTAATGATGCATTCTTGTGAACTATTGTGCGAACTTGAATTTGTGCCTTCTAGCCAAATTATCGGCCAACCAAGATCAAACGGACCAGGTACTGCCAATCACTTCGATTCGAATTTTGATTTTGACGTGTTTGAGTAAAAAAATCACGTGGATTAGAAGCAAAGCTGCACAGGTATAGTACCATTTGTTACCTGTTTGAATTTTCAAGCTCAGTTGGCAAAGTCGAGCTAGTTGCAATCCTGTGCTATCTATTCTGGTTCTTGGTCTTTAAGCTCAATGCCTCCTATAATGCTGAAGAGTCTTCTATCTTTGAAGAAGTTGATGTTTTGATCTGTATAGAAGCTGCCTCTAATTCTGATCACTAAAGAGTTAGCCATTTGTGACATTTTTTTTAAAGATATACAAAATCCAAATGTCCAACATAGAAGAAACTAACTGGTTTTCTGAAAATAGATGCCCAAATTCAAGCTTAGGGAGGACTTGAACCTGAGTGGTCATTTTCAGCGAGGACAGCTAGATGAACTAGGCTCATTTTCAGCGAGAGCGAGGACAGCTAGGTGACCACATCAAGTCAGTGCAGGCATACAAACACAGTCCATTGCACAAGCTTGCAACTCTTTATGTAGCCAATCAAACATGAACTTAGCAAAACAATATGGGCTATATATGCAGGGTAACCAGGCGTCAGCAAATTACAGAGGTTTGTGCTGCCTTCTGCTGTACTGAATTTTCACTCCTATTTGTGAGATCGTCGATGCCTCAGCAGAGGGCATTCTTTTGCCGCAGGTGGTGAGCATTTATTTAATTTTCTGTAATAATGATCAATAGCAGAAAAGAGAATAGAGAAACTGAATTGTTCGATACGGCACCACGTTTCATGTCAGTATGGCACGTTGATCGTTGACGACGCCCAATCAAAAAACTAACAATAAAAAAAATACAAGGAAGGAATGTGGCTTACGCACGCCACCTTGGCACAATCAGCCAACGTCAGCCTCAGGAAATACACACACACACAAAAAAAAAAAAAAAAAAAAAAAAAAAAAAAAAAACGAACTGATTAACTGGTTGATCACGGCAGGTTTGAGGGGTTGATCCCGTCGGTGACGTTGAAGTACTTGAACGCCGCCGCCCACCGGCGGTTGTCCTTGAGCATGTGCACGGCGACGGTGTCCGGCCGGAAGTTGTCCATGAACCAGTTGAGGTCGTACATCCGCGGCTTGAGGTCGTACCGGTTCTTGCCCCTGCCGCCGATGTTGAGCCACTTGCCGACGAGCAGGTCCTCGGGCCCGTGCGTGTCGTTGTGCCGGAGGATGTCCTGGTTGTCGGACACCCAGCGCGCGACGTCCCAGGACATGACGTAGCCCATCCCGTGCATGAACGGCATGGGGTCGTCGCCGACGGGGAAGCCGTAGCCCAGGTACACGTCGTCGCGGGGCTTGCCCCGGAGCTCCTCCACGAGCGCCGCCACGCGCAGGTACGTGTCGTCGTCGGTCTTCATCACGTAGTCGTAGGGCTCCGCCGCGAAGAGGCGCGGCACCGAGGAGAGGTACGCGTGCGTCTTGCCGTCGTTCATGTTCTCCGTGCAGTTGAGCACGACGATGTCGCCGTGGCGCCGGGCCTCCACCGCCACCAGCGCGGCGTCGACCGGGTCCGTCACGTTGCAGAAGACGAAGCGCACGTCCACGCGCGCGACGGAGGGTGACGGCGCCGGCTGCAGCGCGTAGGCCATCCGCACGATGTCCCGCCGCTCCCGCCGGCTCGGCATGGTCAGCACGCCCACCAGCAGGCTGAGCTCCGGCGTCGGCGTCGAGGTCGTCTCGGCGTCGGAGGCGGCGACGACGGAGGCCTTCTTCTCGTCGTCGGCGACCGTCGGCGCGACGGAGTAGTAGCCACCGTCGTCGGTGGTGGTGCCCGCCGCCCCGCGGCAGAGCACGCCGAGGCCCTGGGAGCGGGCGTGGGAGGAGCCGAGGCTCGGGAGCGCCAGGAGCAGGGCGAGGAGGCCCAGCGGCACCAGGAGGAGGTACGGCGTGCAGAGCGACGCCGTGTGGAGGTGGTGGAGCGTGCCGTGGGACGAAGAGGTCTTCATGGCGCACACAAGCCTAGCGTTTCGATCGTTCCGGTTCCGGTTCCGTGAAAATTGAAGCGAAACGTACGCGTGCCCCGGCCCTCCGGCCCCGCGCGCCGGGTGCCGGCTTATAAAGCGCACGCCGAGCTAGCCGATCGACGTGCGTGCGACTGCGTAGCTAGCCGTGTTGAAACGTTGGTTGTTGAAACGTTCGTGCTCGTGCATGACGGGAGAAACGGTGAAATGGCATGTCATCGGCCACGCGACGTCGTCGAGACTTCGACTGGAGAGCACAGAGCAATAGAGCATGACGTGTACTTGTTTTGTGAATGAACGCGTGATGGGTATGGGAGAGAGGGAGAAGTTTCAACGTCCACAAACATGATTAATTAGTGGCAGTCTGGAACGCCTTCTTCGAACTAGTTTATATTTAAATTCATCTCGATTATTCGATCTGTTGTCGTGGCCTTGGATTATTGGCAGCCCGTGAACCGTGACGGATAAAAAAACGGTCACAGCCGTCATGAGCAATCATTGGTAGACGACCATGGAGATTCCGGGCATGGTGGCACGGAAAGGGCGTTGTTGTATAGTAGTTGCTTGCAGCTTCATCTTGCCTGTTTGTGCGACTGTGACGGGTGGCAACAACACAGGTAGGTTCAGGGGAGGCCGCCGGGGACACGATTCGTTGTCGGTTACTTGTTTGGTGTAGCACAAAGCCACAAACCGTTGATGGCGTCCATGCTTTGCCTGCTTGATCGTATACAGTATGATCGAAGCTGAGATCGCACCAACCTTGCTAATATACTATGCCACGCCGGCACGTCCGTCCGGTAGACAGTTCGGGGCGATAGGTTGTGGTGGCCATTTCACCTTTTTTTTTTCGTGTCATGACATGACATCTCATTGCAAAATTAATCTGAAGAAAGCAGCCGCCTGTGTACGCTTGTGAGTTGTGACTCGCTAACTGAATTGTCTCTTCCGGCCCTTCATCGATAATAACATTGGGAAAGTCAGTGTTGTAGTTCTTGCAAAGTATTTTCTGATCCCTTCCGAACAAGCTAAATTTTAGGGTTGGCACAAAAAAACATATCCGGCTATTATTCAAATGTTGGCCCAATAGTTGCTAGTGTCCAGGAGTGTGAGTTTCATGCACAGCCAGATGGTACGTACTACCAAAGGAACAAGTAATATTGAATCTTGACAATATTTTCCATCTAGAAAAAAATAGACACATTCTTTTTTCCTGATCGTAATACATATATAGAAACTCATCCCTATGGAACATACAAGCACATTCTTTGCCCTATAACATATCTGAAAGATTTTATCTTGAGATTGACAAAGTCACCATACATGTACCTTGGTGTCAATGGCTATACTCTACTACTGAAAGAATAAATTTGTTAGATTCTAAAATAGAAAGTGCAAACACATTCGCTAAGTCGAAGACTTGCACTCGGGCTTCACCTTAATTCAAAGCATGACCATTTGATTTTAATTCGCCTGTCAAATATAAATTTGACCTTTGAAATGGAACTTTTGAATTTTGATCCATACATTTACACTTGGTCATTTGAGTTTTTCCTTGCCAGCCAAATATAACAGGTGAGTTTTCCTTGCCTGCCTTGCTAGTGTTGTGGAAGGCACAGCTTCCATGCGCTGCCAATATACTTTTCCAGAAGAGTTTGATAGTACAGTAAGGCAGTAACAAAATGCAAAGTGTCACTTTCTGCTCGGATAGCTCCTAGCTGGTGCAATTTATATCTTCTACATATCATACCAACTCACCAGATTGGAGAATGAAGACTTATACTTAGATTTATGACAATTGTGCTTCTACAATTGATCCTAGGTTGATCAAAGTCAATAGAGCTCACAACTCAATAGCAAATCTTTTAGCTAAACAAACTCTTATGGCAGCTGGAACTGTTCACCAGCCAGGCCACTTGTTTTGCTCCAATGATGAGCATGTACTACAGTGTTCCTTCTTGGAGTCACTAAACCTTGTCTCGGTGTACAAAACGTGCACCTTAGCAGCTGCTTGCTGCTAAAGTTTAATGAAATGTTTGTTATAAAAAAAAAAAAAATGCAAAGTGTCGTTCATCTTTGTGGAGAATACGCAGGGACAGTACAGGATGACAGGAATCGGACATTACAGAGATCATGCCTAACCTATGTCTGTCACTTGGCAATTTGGCATCCTTTTTCTTCCAAGGACGACAAAGGACAAAGACTATTGGCAATGCTGTTTTCGCCGTGGATCAATGAATCAGCGGCGAGGATGTCATGTTAGTTGTCACGAGCTAGGCCATGACCAAGCCTTTTCTGGCCGTCGCCTCGCCGAGAAAGAAACTTGCACGGTCGTTTGGATCGCGTCAACGGGCGAAACATCGCGGCTCACACCACACATGACATGTCGTGGGACTGGGACGTGACTCAATTACTCAAATGCTCCCCCACTACTGTTCCACGGCCCATTCGTGCGTTGCACATCCAATGCACCAACACTTGCCAAAGAATTTACTCTTAATTAACAATTGCCACGGGAAACAATTAGTACTAGCACAAAAGAAAACAGAACGAACTGTTGGTCGGTCGATGAGATGTCAGACGACGATCACGGCAGGTGGTACAGGTCGGACGACGTCGTGATCCCGGCGGTGACGACGTTGAAGTACGTGAACGTGGCCGCCCAGCGCTGGTTCGTCTTGAGCATGTGCACGGCGACGGTGTCCGGCCGGAAGTTGTCCATGTCCCAGTTGAGGTCGTACATCCTGGGCTTCAAATCGTACCGGTTCCTGCCCCTGCCGGCGAGGTTGAGCCATTTCCCGACCATCAGGTCCTCTGGCCCGTGGGTGTCGTTGCGCGCCAGGATCTCGCCAGCGCCTGGTCCGGCCAGCCACGCCGCCACGTCCCACGACACGACGTACCCCATGCCGTGCATGAACGGCATCGGGTGCCCGCCCATGGCGTAGCCGTAGCCCAGGTACACGTCGTCGCGGGGCTTCCCCGGAGCTCCTCCGCCAGCGCCGCCACGAGCAGGTACGTGTCGTCGTCGGTCTTCATCACGTAGTCGTAGGGCGCCGCCGCGAAGAGCCGCGGCACGGAGGAGAGGTACGCGTACGTCTTGCCGTCGTTCATGTTCTCGGTGCAGGTGTCCAGCACGAGTACGTCGCCGTGCCGCTGGGACTCCACCGCCACCAGCGCCGCGTCCACGGGGTCCGTCACGCGGCAGAAGACGAAGCGGACGTCCACGCGCGCGACGGACGCCGGCGGCGCCGGCTGCAGCGCGTACGCCATCCGCACGACGTCGCGGCGCTCCCGCCGGCTCGGCATGGTCAGCACGCCCACGAGCAGGATGAACTCCGGTGTCGTCTCGGCCGGTGGCGGCGCGGCGGCGGCGACGACGTCGACGAAGCCGGCGGCGCGGCGGGCGCAGAGGACGCCGAGGCCATCGTCGGAGCCGGTGCCGGCGCGGGACCAAGGGCGAAGCGAGGGTAGCACGACGAAGACGAGGAGGAGGATCGCGAGCGGAGCGACGAGGAGGTAGGAGGTGGCGGTGGACGTGGGCGGCTTCATGGTCGTCGTGGCCGGGCCGGGCTGGCTAAACGTAAACGGAAGCTTGCCACTTGCCAGCCGTTGCTGCTTTATTGTTCGCTCAAAACAGGAGCTCTGAGACTGATCGCATTTGAGTTTATAAACATTTTAATTAAACAAATCGTAGAGGAGCTGGCGGGAGAATTTATATTCTTGTGGAATTCGAAGAAGATTCGTCCCAGATCGAGACTCGCCACCTGTAAAAGCTTTTTGAAAATAAAAAAAATACTTTTGAAGCAACTAGTAGCTGGTGTCATGAATTCCATAGGAGCACATGACAATCCAGTGTAAACTGTGTAATCTACGTAATTCAGAAAGCCCAACAGCTGTATCATGCAGTACATGCGATGGGAATAAATCTTCGTGGCACGCATGATCGATCTGTTTGTAAATCGATCTCTGAAGATCCCATGAAGTTCCCACGATGTACTCAGAACTAAGGGCTAACAGATGGGCTGATTTATTAGTCAAGTTTTCAACTACTTATTAGCTAAAACTAGCTAATTTAGCTTAATTTTAGCTCAAATTAATAACTAGCCCTTTCTGACAAGTATATATGCATGCACATGTAAAAATGACATTCACCGTTACAGTTCCACTAGGCACTAGTAGCTGTTAGAGATGGTCTTACCAAAAAAAATGAAAAAAAACTGACTGTTAGAGATTGAAACAAAGATGGAAATCCAGGGATCCTTGGGCAATTTGTGTCACCCGCAGACCACACTGTGTGGAGCAGCGCGGCCTTACCGTAGTCCGTCGCCTTCACGAAGGCAACAACAAGACGAGCGAACCAACGAGCGAGCAGGCGGCTAGCAGCAACAAGCCAACAACGGCATTGTCCACATGTCCGCCGTACCCGGAGCGACGAACGAGTCACGACTGATGGGGGAAGAAACGACGAAATGAATCCAAAAATGGGTAATCAGGAATCCCCGGCTAGTGAAAACGTGCCCGTCAGCCCGTGTTCACTGTTGAGCTCTCGGATGATCCATGAAACGAAGTCAAGCCGCCGACGTTCCAGCGCGCGCGGAGAGCGGGTCGAGCTGATCTTTCAGCATCTCCTTCGCAATGCATATGTGCAGTACTCTCAGATCACGAGTCGGACGTCTCCTCTGACTCTGAGCGAAGTGCCGTGCTCGCCCGCGCTTGCTGGCTGGCTCTGTAGGCTGAAAGGCACGCAGCACCGAACTCGCTTCAGGTTGTGACGACGTCACGAGGTAAATGTACGCATCCGCTGTCATTATCGATCGGTTTCCTTTTGGAATTGTGCCTTGACAGTGACAAGGAGTCACCGTCCGCTGTGGTCATCAAGGAGTCGTTCGAAGCTGAAATGACGAGGCTCCGGCCTCCGGGTCGCAGTCACACGAGGGGACCGTAGCCGTTTGCCATTTCTCTCTTTGCTTCCTGCCCGGTGCCGATTGAAGAAGTGAAGAAAATGTCCGGCGCCGGGGCATCCCGAAGGCGAAACAGACAAGTTCACCAACACACAAGCCACGACTCGGCGTCCGCGGCGGAGTTGACACGGATACGTACCGCGTTGGACGGGTTCGCAGGAGGCTCTGAAGATGGTCCAGGGCTCAGCAGTCCGTAGTCCGCACCGTACCTGTCGTGAATTGAAGATGCCACTACCCTGTGCGGCTGTGTGCCCGTGCCCGTCAGCGAGAGCCGGAGACCCGGTCGGAGCACCGCGTGCGCGGCACACGTGGCCACAGCAGCAGCCTGCACACACGCAGGGCGATGAACTGGTACAAGGCAGGAAACACCGACGAACCGTATACAAAAAGGAGTAAAAATAACTTCCCGGTCTCAGGTTACATTAACATGCGTGCTAATATATCTAAGGCCTTGTTTAGTTCCCAAGTTTGGGATCTGCCAAAACTTTTGGGAGTTTGATATCTTGTGGCAAGATCAGTAGTAAGACTCAGAAGAATTTCGTTGTATTTGTGAAATATTGTCTAAATATTGATTAATTAACTCAAAAGATTCATCTCACAAAGTACATAAAAAACTGCAATTAGTTTTTGATTTTATCTGATTTAAGATCTTTCGACAATGCGTGTCGTTGGCATTTCGATGTGACGGGGAATCTTCTTTTTGCACAGTAAAATTTGGTACCCAACTTGGGAACTAAACAAGGCCAAAAAAAAAAAGCGCGGCGGCCGCCGGCCGGGAAGCGGAGGTGTCTGCATCTTTCGGCGTCTCCTTGGCGGCACAGTGTTACCAGTGATGGATGGATCATGACGTCTCTGATCACGAGTGTTAGCGTGCCGTGTTTGCTGACCCTCTGATGTGATGAGACTGAAAAGCACGCGTCACCAAACTGATTCGGGTCGTCGCCGGCCGGACGCCGGCACATACGGAAGCCAGCAGCGTCCAGGTGAATTTCTTCCTCGGTCGACACAGGGCCACAGGCGCAAGGCGCAACAGCATAGCGTAGATGCGGAGATGAATGCCCTTCCCCTTCCTTCGCCGCTAAAGATACGAGTATACTCACTCCGTAATTTGCAACGCCAAGGTAAAAGAATAAGTCGCATCGCATGTGCTTCTCGCCTAAGTAATTCATTCATGCGGTCAATCCTCCAGCAACGTCATGGTAGAATTTACACATACGAGGCGCCGAGTCCATACCCAAGCACACGACACGACTGGATCCATGGAGTCCTTTTTTCACTCTCTCTCTTCCTACGGTTTTCCACGTGTTTTGGGCGAGAGTAAAGATGGCAATGGGTCGGGTTCGGGTCGGGTCGAGAGTCCGCAGACCCGCACCCAAGACTCGCCAACAGTACCCGAACCCGACCCGCAACCTGTGACGGGTGAAGATCTGCACCCGGACCCAAACCCTGCGGGTCCCCGAAACCCGACGGGTTACCCGAGACCCGGGAACTTTACAACAATTGTGCCGCATATGAAGATAACAAGCACCCATGGTCAAGCACATGCGCAATTACATCCGAAAATAATTAACAAGCACTCAGGGTCATTTCGTTGTCTATGAACAATTAAAATTTTAAAACAATCCAAGGCCAATGGCCCAAGGCAAGTGCACGAGCATAAAGGCATTCACTGGTATATATATGTCAATATGTAAATGGGCCACCACTTGATGGCCTTTTTTAATCATGGTGCACATTTTCGGGTCCTCGATGGGTACCCGCGGGTGAGACCTCAAACCCGCACCCGACCCGCACCATCTCGGGTACCCGAACCCGCAAACCCACGGGGCAAAAACTGCACCCGCACCCACCTCCACTGGGTCTGAAACCCGCGGGTTTCGGGTTCAAACCCGACCCACTACCATCTTTAGGCGAGAGGGTTATCGGGTACGCGGAAAAAATAAATTACGTTGATTTATTTATTGTACCATCAAATCAAGAGAGCCACTCTTACAAAGGAGGCCATGTGCTATATGTCGTTAGGATTGACATGATGCAACTCTGATGTCGTAGTAATCTAGCAAACCTAGGAGGAACCAATGCGGCGGCGTGCCCAGACCATGCGTGTGGAAGTCCACGAAGGAGACCACGTAGTCATCATCGGGATCAGGAACGATAGCGTCCCTAGGAAGAAGCCACTTCATGGCCTCGGTACGGGGAGGAGACTCCCTCCCGCACCAACTCGAGCATCCCGGCCTCGGTAACCGAGAAGCGGAACCGAGGCCACCATGACGGCAGCGGCGGCGCGAAAAAGGAACAAGGGCGAGAAGGTGACGGCGGAAGCTGCGGCGGAGAAAGGAACAAGGGAGAGATTGGCCCAAAATCCTCACAAGCGACTTGAGGGGGCTTGTGCCCCCTCCCCTTCCCACCCCATTCTTAGCTACTTCGTTCGGTTCAATTCAAGAGAGCCACTCTTACGAAGGAGGCCATGTGTTGTATGTCGTTCGGATTGAGCGAAGGAGGCCATGTGTTGTATGCCGTTCGGATTGAGATGATGCAGCTCTATGTGGTAGTAATCTAGCAAACCTAGGAGGAACCAATGCGGCGGCGTGCCCAGGCCACGCATGTGGAAGTCCACGAAGGAGACAACGTAGTTATCCTCAGGATCAGAAACGATAGCGTACCAGGAAAGAAGCCACTCCATGGCCTTGTATGGGGAGGATGGAGACTCCCCTCCCGCACCAACCCGAGCAGCCTGGCCTCGGTGACCGAGGAGCGAAACCAGGCCACCATGACGGCGAAAGCGTAAGCGGAAAAAAGAACAAGGGCGAGATGGTGACGGTGGAAGGCGATGACCTAGGCTCGGCTCGGTGACGGAAGAAGTTGCGGCAGAGAAAAGAATAAGGGCGAGATTGGCCCAAAACCCTCACAAGTGACTTGAAGGGGCTTGTGCCCCCTCCCCTCCTCACCCTGTTCTTAGCTACTCCGTCCGGTTTACTAAAGAATATCCTTTGGACATAATCTCACATACTAAGAAAGGAAAGAATGTTCCCCTTTTCAAAAAAGAGTGATTAGTGAACCTATCTTTATTTGATTGGACACAGTTTCACATAACAAACTATCACTTCCCTTGGGGGAAGCCCCCTCCCCCAAGCCCCACAGAAGTTTATATTTTAAACGCTCATGTCCGACCGGTCTCCTTGGGATTAATATTTAGTTATTCCATTTTCGATCGACCTTCGGGATAGAGAACCTCTATTGTAATCAAGGTTTGTCTCTCTTTCTCTCTACCTTTAGAGTTGCACGAACGCGAACTAAAGGAGGCCAGCAAATTGACGAGGAAAACCATGTTGCCAACCAACCCAAATTGACTGATTGATTCACACATGGGCATCTATAAGACACAAAAACGTGAACCATGGGCCTATCCACGATTAGAACTAGTAAAGAGTTGGTATAGGTTGATGGAAACGGAAGAATAGAGGATAAGAGAGAAAAGAAGAAGGATGCAAATTTATATCCAACTAAGACACAATAACCAATAAATTTTACAAGAGAGACAAGTGAGCTATGTATTAATAACGAAGGACTAACTACACTGTTGAAGAGGTTGAGAGTTGAACTGCAAAGATCCATACAACAAGCAGCATGTTGTATTATTAGCATAACTCTTAGAGATGTATTCGCTCTGTTCAAATTCAAAATTGTAGGCATCTATTTGAATCCATAGGTACTAATAGTTATCCGGTCTTGATAAAAGTTGTGTGACATTAAATAAATTGATGTGGCATAAAATAGACTAAGCAAAAGTTGATGAAAGTTTCATAGAATGAAAAAGTTTAATAGGTCAACATCTTTTGCTTCATCTTTTTACGCCCTAGTTTCCAAGACTCTCAATTTTAACCGCTGAGCTATAAAACCAAGTGGCCTCTTCAATTTTTAAAAGCGTTTGCTTTTGCACCTTAGGTGATTTTGCTGATATGGAACCATGTTAGAGAAGGTAAATTAGACAAAGTTAGAGGTTTAAAGAGATAATTCGGAATAAGTATATTTATATTTTCAAATAAAATAAAATATAAAAAATTATCTAAATTTACATGGAAAAAATAATAATTTTTGTTAAAGCATGAGAAATTACAAAAGTATTTTTGGAATTTTCTGAAGCATGCTGTATCTTATAGTACATAGCTTAAAATTATGAGTCTTTATGAACTTATTTTGGCGTTTATTTGCTAGTATATAGCAGCACCCATAAAAAAATAAACATTTTTCGACTCGTATAAACCAAACCATCGAAGCTCACTCAGTCCTAGTTCCTAAAGCCCATCGGACTCGCAGCCCAGTCTCTCATCTAGTAGCCCGCAACGGCCCGCCACGCACCAAAAATTTCCTGTTTCCCACCAGAAATCACAAACTTTTCGATGCCATTTCCCCCTCCGCGCGCAGCAGCGCCAAAAACCTGGAAACCCCACGCGCTCCTCGATCCGCCCTCCCACTCCTCCGCCAATAGGAGTCGAGCCCTTCCCATCCAATGGTCCACGCCGCACCTCGCGCCCCTCACGCGGATCGTGGTCCCATCCAACGGTTCCCAGCTCGCCTCGCCTCTCTATATTACTCCTCGCTACCCGTCCCCATCCTCCATCCAATCCTTCAGTTCCCACACACCAGAAAAAAAAAATCCCCAATTGTTTGTCTCCGTCGTCGGAGAAGAAGGAAGCGGCGGCGGCGATGTCGGGGCGCGGCAAGGGCGGGAAGGGGCTGGGCAAGGGCGGCGCGAAGCGGCACCGGAAGGTGCTGCGCGACAACATCCAGGGCATCACGAAGCCGGCGATCCGGCGGCTGGCCCGGAGGGGCGGCGTGAAGCGCATCTCGGGGCTCATCTACGAGGAGACCCGCGGCGTGCTCAAGATCTTCCTCGAGAACGTCATCCGCGACGCCGTCACCTACACGGAGCACGCGCGCCGGAAGACCGTCACCGCCATGGACGTCGTCTACGCGCTCAAGCGCCAGGGCCGCACCCTCTACGGATTCGGAGGCTAGGGCGCTAGGCTGCTAGGCGTCTCTTCTTTCATAGTTGGGGGTCATTTCTCTGTGTTGCTGTTGGCCGTAGTAGTGTTGCTGCAATTGGTGCGTTCCTGGATGTAATCCTTTGGTTTATGCAACGAAGAAATGCTAGTAATGATGCTCTGCAGTGTAGAAATGCTAGTAATCATGTTACGTATTGTGTCTGGTGATTGTTTTCCTGAGGAATGGCAGTAACAGTGACTCGTTCAGGAACCAAGATGTGTTTTCATGCTTTTGGCTCTTATTTCTTTTCTTTTGAGAATTTCGAACTACTGCCCAGTGGGTCAGTTTGTCTTAGTTAACGCTTGCTGTTCATCCTGAATCCCATGTCGACAGAAATTCAGATGTGTGGCTTGCTGGTTGCTGTGACTGGGGCCTTTTTACGACAATACAACGTGGCAATATTAAAGAGATTTTCTAACAGGAAAGAGTACCAAACATGGCCATTCCTGGGTTTCTTTGCCGAATAAATTTACTGGAAGTGGTTTGCATTATTGCAATGCCTGGAGGGCAGACGCAGATGGTTGAACAAGAGTTGTTCTGATTCAACATCTCCTATTTCTATCTACTATTAGCATACCCACAAGCAGTGAACAAGTATTGTTCTGCACTTTGTTTTGGAGTACTTAATAATCACTTGCCCCATTCAACACAAGTGGGGTTGGACTACACAATTTTGCTCACACCTCTTTATCTGATGGAGCACAACTATAGAGATGCAGTCTATCAGCTATATGGTGCCCACACCACACAATATTCAGGGATTTTACGGACATGCCGGTTTTGACTTGCCCTGTTACCTTTGCTTGTGTATTTGATCTGTACAAGTGGAGGTCGTTTACTGTTGAGCAATATCTGGCAACAACTATTCAGTCTTGATACACTTCTTGATAACCATTTGATTAGTCTCCACGTGGTTCTGATTTTGGCTCTGGGCAGCTGGATATCCATTCTCATTCTTGAGTGTCCTGTAATTCCTTGGTCTCCACCCACACAAGTTGACTTGTTCAAATGGTTCTCTACAAATTCGGAATGGGGTTTGTCTTTCCCACTACTGGGGTCCCTCTGCTAACTACTTCGTCTGCCTCCATTGAATGCTCCAGTTCATCAAGTTCAAAAGTGTGGTGGTCTTTTTGGACAGGCTTGTCATAAGGGCAGATTAATGGCTTTCCATTGTTTTGCTGACATAGCGATGGCATCTCTGATATGACATGATGAACCAATTATAGCTGTTCTCTGTTACGCAATTAATTTTGTGCTGCTATGGCCAGAATTACTTAAGGAAAATTGCCAGTGTGCTTTTGCTTGGAGCTAACTCTAATTGAAGTCACTCGAGACTGCTATCGACCTAGAAGTTCATTTGCGGATCCAATCATCTTTGTTTTGGTGTGTGGTAAACTAACCCATGCTTATGTTGCTGATCAATCTCTGAAGGAATATGACATTTTTAACACTGCACAAGGAAAGAGGTCAAGGCATAGCACCAATGAATCACAAGTGCCATAGGATCCTGTGGGTTGCAGCGTATGCCTCGACTTTGGGGCTTTTGCTTTTTTACCATCATAAAGATTGGCTGTTACCCGGTTCTCACTCTTATAACGCGTCATACTTTTTTACCATCTTTAAAATTCGTGCGTTGTATTTGGGCCATATTTGCACATCTGCGAGGCCGGCCAGTGACCGACACGATGGCGCAAAGTCAGCGCGCCCCCGCAAAATGACTAGGCTACCCTTGGTTATTTTCGAACAAGGCAAGGGAAGGAAACGCACGGACCAGGCGGTCGCTCCCGTGAAACCCGACACCCGACTCCTCCTCTCCCGCGTGAACGCCGCCGCCACCTGCATCTTCTCCAGCTCGCCGCCGCCTCCACGCCCCTCCTCCGGTCGTAGCCGATCTTTGAGCTTGCCCGCGCCGCCGGGCCGAGCTCGCCGCGGCCATGGCGTGCCGCGCCCGCCGGGGCCGAGCTCGCCCGCGGGCGTGGCGGCCCGCGCCGCTGCGCCGGCTCGCCGCGGCCGTGGCGCCCGCTCCGCCGGGCGGAGCTCGCCCGCGGCCATGGCGATCGCCGCGCCGGGCGGGCGGAGCGCCGTGGCCATGGCGGAGGGACCTTAGAGTGAGCACGTGGCGTCCCGTGTTGCGGAGAAGACCGCGGCGGCCGCCTATCCTATCGGGTGGCTCGAACGACGCGGATCGCGGCGGCGGCGGAGCTCCTGCTCGGCTAAGTGCCCCCTGCGAGGGCGGAGCCATGAACGGACCGGGGACAAAGATGGAGGTGCTGGAGGTTGGGATGAAGGCGACGAGCGGGACCCACCTGGCGGTGTCGATCTTTGCGGGACCCATTTAGCGAGTGGGAAAGAGATGAAGAAAGCGAGGGGGCGGCTTCGTCTTTTTGCCTACGTCTTTGCCGTGCCCCAACTTGTCGGTGACATGGCATGCCACGTAGGCAAATGTGGTAAATATGTAAGAGATGCAAAACAAGAATGCTAAAGATGTATGAGTCATCCTAAGAGTGAGAATCGGGCAAGTGCCAACCATTATGATGGTAAAAATGCAAAATCCCCCTCGACTTTAGGGCAAGTCGAATTTTAAGTATGGGCTAACCTATCGGACAGATCAGATTATATAGCACTAGAAAACAAGGAACACTGTTGGCGACAGGGGCATCCAATATTATCTAGGGTCTTGTTTAGATGTCTTCAAAATTCTAAATTTTTACACTCTCTCTCCATCACATCAATCTTTGAACACATGCATGAAACGGTAAATATAGATCAAAACATAAGTAATTGTATAGTTTAGTTATAAATCATGAGATGAATCTTTTAATTCTAGTTTATCTATAATTGGATAATATTTGCCAAATATCAGGGCACATCTAAACAAGGCCCAGGTCTCCTTCTTCCTTTGAGGATCCTGTTCCCCTCCGCTGGCCTTCTCCTTTAAATCCAGCTACCAAGTTGCTAACAGAATACTTCCTTGATCCCAAAAAGAAGAACCTCACTTTTAGAGGTCACATTAGTGAAGATGTAAAAAATTACATATTTGACTCTTCTTTTGTTAGGTGTTCTATGATGTGATGTTCTTCACAAGTTTAGAATGTTTCTGCCTAGGGATGAATAGAGAACAATAATGTTTTAGACATGCAATTATTTTTAAGAGCATTTTCAAGAGTTTGACATCCTAAAATATTTAACAAAAATAAGAAAAATACTTCTACAATAGTTTGGCATCTTTAGCAAGTTGACAAATCTCGGTTGATTGCGCGCATTAATACGTGCGTGGCGCCGGCCGCGCATCGCAGTTTTCTCGTACTTAGCGGGCCTCTTCGTTTGCTTAGCGTTTTTTTTTGTTTTAAGAAACAAAATTTGCCAAACCGTTGGAGATGAGATTTTTTTTCCTTCTCATACTAATTTGGAAGTTGGCAAATAATATGGAAAACTATTAAAGATGCTCTAATAGATGGACCCTGCTAGAAAAGGTTATCTCAAATCTATGATTGCGTTTCTTTTTGGACAAGATTTGAACACCAAGATTATATCCTTTCTTGGATGAAGGGAGTAATTATATTTTGAATAATTGCATTTCTGAAGTTGAAATTTTCAGGACTAACATACACAGGGTACCAGCGTGGGCTAGAGAGGTGTCTGTGCCGAACATTAGGACCTTGTGCTATTGCCGTGCGCCGACATCGTCGCTGGGCACCGGTTTCGAGAACTACAATTTTGTCAGCAGTACCAGGACTCACAGGCACAGGCCAAGGTGTACGGCGCCGAGCCGGCTGTCACTACGTGCCACGCAAGCAGCCACGTCAATTGCACCCAAAGAATGACCTTGGATCTTGCACCAATGACTATACCGGCCGGCCGTTTGGTACGTACGTATAGATGTGTATTTTTATACACCTGCCAGTCCTTTCCTTATCCGAACCGTGGTTCGTGTGATCCGGAAATATGCTTTGCTGCCTCGGGGACGAAAGGGCGGTGGCACATGGAGAGCACGTGTGAAACCGTCGGCTGAATCCCAATCGTTTTCTCAAGCATCTGAAGGGAATCGTGTATTCGTGCAGCATCGTATCTCGGTTGGCACGCTCATTGTGGTACAAGCGGCTGGTCCCGGGTTCGATTGTTGCAGGTCCTCTACGGGGTGAGGATGGCCTTGATGTCTTTAGAAGGACGCGATCCTTTTAGCCTCTCTCACGTGAAGAAACAAAGACTATGTTCGTTGGCGTCAGTGGCGCCGTCGTCGTCGATTGCTACTCCATGTTTGCAGCAGGGTCCTCCAGTGAAGCTGTGGACAACGTCGCGGCCCAGCTTGCCGGAGATGGTGCTGCTGCTCTTCAACGCGGCGGCGGCGGTCCATATGGCCACCTGCGGGAGGGAGAGCGGAGAGGGACCATCGCTACTGGCGCCGGAGGCGCTGGCGGCGGTGTCGATGTCTCCATGTCCCTTCCTCATCCCGTCAGGCGGAGGAACAGTGCTTCGTGGTGGTGTCCAGGTCTTGCCCTGTGGGGCCCTCCTACAAGTGGACACGTGATTGCTGTCTTGCGGTTCTCCTGCTCCTGCGCTGGGCACAAGGCCACGTGCATGCTACGTGTGTCAATCTGGAAACCACTGCTGGCCTTATCCTCCCCGTTTCATCTTCTTTTTATTTTATTTCTTGTTTTTGTTTTCTTTTATTTTCTAATCTGGGTTAGCACTCACATGGCCATAGGTGTCCAGTTTCTCTATCTTAGTGGTCGACTTGTGTGTAAAAACCCACCGCAGCAACATCTAGTACTGGAGCTCTTCTCTCGATAGGCGGCTCCCTCATGGAGTTGGAGCGGCGTCACCGCCTTCCCCCCGGGATCCGAGGCTTGAGTATCATCTTCAATCTCCGGCGACGACTTTCAACACATCCTTCGATGGCCGGGGTTCGTCTTTACCAATGGCTCGCTTTGGCCGACTTCGGCCGACGCTTTGCGCGGCCATCCCGCCCCGGGTGTATACGTCCTCGCGCCCTGCGACCCTCCACCGGCGGCTTCATCGTCTCCGACGCCATGAACAGCTTTGTCTTCGTAGTCAGCTCTTGTGCTTCATTGTAATCTGGTCCTCTTTCGAGGCCCTTCTTGTAAAACGGTTGCTGTGATAATATATTATGTGCTTGTTGTCAAAAAAAAAAAAAAAAAAAAAAAAAGACTATGTTCTCATGATAGAACCAATAATTTTAGAAGGATGCAATCTTCTTATATTTGTGTATAGATGTAGATTTAGTTATTCACGTATGTATGAGCTAGTGTGGTATGTGATGATAGAAACAATGATTTTAAAAGGATGTGATCTTTAACGTGGGTACGGTGTGTATATTCGTGCATGAACAAAATACTGCAAACCAAGACAAGAGGCTTAAAAAAAAAAAGGCCCCGTGCTTTTTACACCGTCGCACAAAACTATACTATTTATTTTATACTCCTCTTTTTAAAAATGATAAAATAATAATCATATCTCTACTATAATTGGATTCTTCTAAAAGAGTGGGAAGTCTAAATCTCACCTCTAACCCCACAGTCGAGAGTCAAACTAACCCACACCCCACACCCCACGCCCCGTGCACCAATTCAAACGCACCCGCATATTCACCTCGCGGCTCCTCATCACGGAAACAGAAAAGGAAACGCAGCCGCCATCCGTGACTACGTGATCTGCCCTTCACGCCGCGGTGTCCTCCAGCGGCGCGCAGGCGGTAACGGCGGCGGGCAAGAAGGCTGGGGGCGCCCCCTCCACCATGGCGTGCAGTGGCGCTAGCGGAGGGCTGGAGGCAGGGAGGATGGTCCGGGATCTTCGCCATCTGCGGCCTCGTGTCATCGCTCATCTCCCTCCTCTAAATTCACTCCTTCGAGCTGGTGGCCGACTGGATCCACGCGGGTTCGCAGGACTGGATCTCTGCGAACGGGGCGAGCAGCCAACAGGCCTCTAGCTTCCAGCGGGGCACAAGAGATCCAGCTGACTCCATCTTGCAGACGCAGGTATGGCTTCTCTTCTGTTGCCAGACGACAGTCACAACATTATGTTGTTTCCACTGCGAACATTGTGATTATTCAACGCCTTAACATCTTTCAGACGCCATGTCAGTCCTGTGTCGAAAGATGAGATTCAAATTCTTTGTTATGCACTTAATTAAGGTGTTTCAGATAAGTGGTCATTTTTCTCCTTCTATAAACAATACATAATTATACTATTTTTCTGCTACTCCCTGCTTATAAAGTATGCAATTTTAAAACCATGCAGTAATTAATACTATGGTTATGAGTATCAGATAAGTATCATGACACATGGTTCAGCCATGACCACAAGTTTCAGCTGACATTTATCAATCTGAGAGTTACAACAGGTCAGTAATGTGGAACATGAATCTAGGGGTTCCCTTTAGCGTCGTGCCTCAGCTCCATATTTATCAATCTTTACATTGTTCAGTTCATTGATTCCAGCAGTGGAGAATGACTCATTGATCAGTTATTGCTTATTGCTTTTTTCTTTTCTCCACCCATATTCAATTGATTGATTTTGTTTCATACTGCAACCGATCATCGTTTAAGCGAAATAGATACACTAACAAACTGACACAGAGATACCTTGCCTTTGGTATGACTTTCTCAGTAAATAAAATTTCCTTGCTGTACCACAAATATTTTCCCTATAATCACAAAAGTTTATTGAAACATCTAGGAAAATAAGCAAAACATGGGCAACCCCTTAAAGTATTTATGAGAATGGCTTTAATATATCCCCTATAGATATCACTACGGTTAGTCTATTATAGATCACCTTCTTGTTGAAAATGTGACCGGACTCAATGACCTATTTATTGTAACTCTCTCTTACAAGACTCAACTCAATGACCTATTAACTATAATTTTCTCTTACTCTTACTGTACAATGTTAGTTTAGCAATAATTTCATTTGCTGAGCTTGACCCCATCCGAAAAATGGAAAGGTTCACGAAGCCAATCTCGGTTGAAATGCTTCTAACCATATCCAAATCATATATTTAGAGAGAGCAGTTTTAGTTCAGACTATAATAGGCGGCATTGTTAAGATTGAAGACATGGGTACATGATATGTGGATATATGAATCCTCCAAGTAGGAACACTTCTATGTAGGGCTGAATATATGAAATCAATGCAACATAAATGTCATGTACGGGCGTACGTACATGAGAAGGCGCCGCGCAAGGGACAGCCGTCGAGCGGCCGAACGCGCAGGGCGCGAGCTGGGCGAGCCCGCGGACGAGGCCGCGATGTCGAGTGGCTAAGGCGCAAGATTTGTTATTAGTTTCCTTTATTGTCGGATTGATTAGTTTCCTTTTGCATGAGTGAGCCGGTTGGCTATTTGTATTCGAAACTCCTCATTGAGAGATTAAGCAAGAAGTTAAACCCTAATCTCTCTCTCTCCCTATCGCTCTCAAGCCCGAGCCGCCGTGAGGGCATAACCTCCGCGATCGGAAGACAACGGCAGGAGACTACGAACTCCGTAGTCGAGGGCCGCCTACCCTAGATCACTACGCCCTTGACAACCTGGTATCGCGATCCAATCGATCCTCGTCGTCATCCGCCGCCGCGCCGCCATCTCCGACCGCCCCAAACCCTACCTCACCACCGCCGCCGCCATCTCCCGCCGCCGCGCCGCCGCCTTCACCCACCCCAAACCCTAGCCTCCACCACCGCTACCCGCGGCCGCCACCTCCACCTCGCCCACCATGGCCGAGCCAACCCTAGCGGAGATCATGGACATGCTCAAGGCCATGAACTCCAAGATCACCACCGTGGAGTCCGACATGGCCGCCATGAAGGACAAGACGGAGTCGTCCTCCGGCGGGGCGACGACCGCCGCCACGACGGCGGGCGCGGTCAGGAGTTCCACCCCAAGCACAAGAAGTGGGATTTCCCCCGCTACGACGGCACGACCGACCCCATGCTCTTCCTCAACAAGTGCGACGCGTATTTCCGTCAGCACCGCACCACGGCGGACGAGAAGGTGCACATCGCCTCGTACCATCTAGACGAGGTCGCGCAACTATGGTTCAACCAAGTCCAAGAGGACGACGGCACCCCGAACTGGGCACACTTCAAGGAGCTCCTGAACGTGCGGTTCGGTCCACCTCTCCGTTCCGCGCCGATGTTCGAGCTCGCCGAGTGTCGGCGCACCGGGACCGTGGAGGAGTACGCCAATCGGTTCCAAGCCCTCCTACCTCGCGCCGGCCGTCTCGAGGAGACGCAGCGTGTCCGGCTTTTCACCGGCGGGCCGCTACCCCCGATCGCCAACGCCGTCCGTCTTCATCACTCCGACGACCCTCGCCGAGGCCATGAGCTTGGCTCGTCGGGTCGAGCCGATGGAGGCCGAGCGCCGGTGCCGGCTCCCCATCGGCCGCCGCCGCGGGGCCCCGGCCGCACCACCGGCCCGCCGCCCTCCCGGCGCCTCGGCCCATCCTCGCGCTCCCGCACCACCGGCGGCCGCATCGATGCCGGACGCGCCGAGGGTCCCCAGCGGCGGCTCACACCCGAGGAGATGGCCGAGCGGCGTCGCCCGAACCTGTGCTTCAATTGCAACGAGCGCTACTCCCGGGGCCACAATCGCTTCTGCAAACGCATCTTCTTCATGGATGGCGTGGAGATCGACGACGCCGGGGAGGGTGTCGAGGCGGCGGCGGACGAGACCGGCGCAAGGCGCCCTGTTCTCCTCCACGCGCCGCCGGCGTGGCCGTGGGCGAGCCGATCCTCCTCCGCGTGTCACCGGGCGCGACTTCCTCGTCGCTTTGGTGGACACGGGCTCCACCCATAACTTCATTGGGGAGGCCGCCGCGACCCGGACCGGCCGCCCGTCCGGCCCGACCACGTCTCACGGCGACGGTGGCGAACGGCGAGAAGGTGACGTGCCGGCGTGCTCCGCAACGCTCCGATCTCCATCGAGGGCATGACGTTCGACGTCGACCTCTACGTCATGCCCCTCGCAGGATACGACATGGTGCTCGGCACCCAATGGATGGCACCCTTGCGTCGCATCGCATGGGATGTCGTTTCGCGCGTTCTCCTTCCCGGCATGCGGACGGGACGTCGTGTGGACCGGTGTGGCGACGTCGAGCGCCCCCACTGCCCACACTGTGTCCGCCGACAGCCCACTCATGGAGGGCCTCCTGGACGAGTTCGCGGACGTCTTCACCGAGCCGACGGGGCTGCCACCGCCGCGGGGCCGCGAGCACGGCATCATCCTCAAGCCGGGCTCCGCTCCCGTGGCCGTGCGCCCCTACCGTTACCCGGTGGCGCACAAAGATGAGCTGGAACGTCAGTGCGCGGCTATGATGTCGCAAGGAATTGTTCGCCGCAGCGACTCCGCCTTCATCACCGGTCCTCTTGGTGAAGAAGCCGGACGGTTCATGGCGTTTCGCGTGGACTACGGGGCGCTGAACGCGCTCACGGTGAAGGACGCTTTCCCGATCCCCGTGGTAGATGAACTCCTCGATGAACTCCATGGTGCCCGGTTCTTCACCAAGCTGGACCTGCGCTCCGGGTACCACCAAGTCCGCATGAAGGCCGAGGACGTCCACAAAACGGCGTTCCGCACCCACGACGGCCTTTGTATGAGTTCCCCGGTGATGCCGTTCGGCCTCGCAATGCCCGGCAACATTCCGCCGCTCATGAACGATGTGCTTCGCAAGTTCCTTCGCCGCTTGTGCTCGTTTTCTTTGATGATATTTTGATCTACTGACCACACATGGGCCGACCACCTCCGACATATCCGCGCCGTCCTCGCCGAGCTGCGACGCCACCGCATCTTCGTCAAGCGCTCGAAGTGTGCCTTCGGGGTCTCCTCCGTGTCCTACATGGGGCACATCGTGTCGGCGAGGGGGGGGTGGCGATGGACCCTCCAAGGTCCGGCGATCCACGGCCCGGCCCTCCCCGCTCGGCGCGCGCGGTCCGGGGATTCCTCGGCCTTGCGGGCTACTACCGCAAGTTCGTCCACGGCTACGGCGAGACGGCGGCTCCCTCACCGCGCTCCTCAAGAAGGAGGGTTTTGCTGGACCGAGGCGCCTGCCCGCCTTCGAGGCTCTCAAGCGGCGGTGACAACGGCGCCGGTGTTGGCGCTTCCCGACTTCACCAAACTCTTCGTCGTGGAATGCGACGCGTCCACGCATGGATTCGGCGCCGTCTTTGGTCCAGGGACAAGCACCCGGTGGCTTTCTTCGCCAGGCCGGTTGCGCCCCGCCACTACTCCCTCGCGGCATATGAACGGGAGCTCATCGGTCTTGTGCACGCCGTCCGCCATTGGCGGCCATACCTTTGGGGACGTCACTTCAAGGTACTCACTGATCATTACAGCTTGAAGTATCTCCTCGACCAGCGGCTTGCGACCATTCCCCAACACCACCGGGTCGGTAAGCCGCCGGGCTTCGACTTCGAGGTGGAGTACAAACCCGGCGCCCGGAACGCCGTCGCCGGCGCCCTCTCGCGTCGTGACACCGACCGCGAGCCGGAGGAGGCGAGGTGCTCGCGCTGTCTGCGCCCGCCGACTTCGTTGATCGCCTACGCCAAGCACGGTGGCGGACCACGCTTTCTCCACGCCCTCAAGGACGAGATCCTCGCCGGCACGCGGGGCGCGCCATGGGCGGTGCGGGACGGCTTGGTCACCTACAACGACCGCCTCTACATCGCGCCGTCCATGCCACTACTCCGGAGTACATCGCTGCGGTCCACGAGGACGGCCACGAGGGTGTGCAACGCACCTTGCACCGCCTCCGACGCGACGTCCACTTCCCCAACATGCGTCGCCTCGTCCGGGACCTTGTGCGGTCTTGCGCCACTTGCCGGCGCTACAAGTCGGAGCACCTCCGGCCCCGCGGGTCTCTTCTGCCCTCGCCGGTGCCGTCGTCGGTGTGGTCCGACATCGGGCTCGAGGCGAGGCGCCCCAAAGTCCGGGCAAATCGGTCATCCTCACCGTGGTGGATCGCTTCAGCAAATATTGTCACTTCATACCCCGGCTCACCCGTATTCTGCAGAGTCCGTGGCGCAGGCTTTCTTCGCGGAGATAGTTCGCCTCCATGGGATGCCCCAATCCATGGTGTCGGATCACGACCCCGTCTTCACGTCCACATTTTGGCGCGAGCTGATGCGTCTCATGGGCGCCAAGCTGCACATGACTACGGCCTTCCACCCCCAGTCGGATGGCCAAACGGAGGCGGCTAATCGGGTGATCACCATGTACCTTCGCTGTTTCACAGGTGATCGACCTCGTCAGTGGCTCAAGTGGCTGCCTTGGGCGGAATATACATACAACACGGCGTACCAAACGTCCCTCCGCGACACGCCGTTCCGCATCGTCTACGGCCGCGACCCACCTACTATTCGGTCGTACGAGCCTGGAGACACGCGCGTCGCGGCGGTGGCCAAGTCCATGGCGGAACGCGCCGAGTTCCCGCAAGACGTGCGGTTTCGCTGGAGCAAGTTCGGCCGTCCGGAAGCGCTACTACGACAAGCTACATCGGGCCGTCTCATACAAGGTGGGCGACCGGGTTCTTCTTCGCCTCCGCCACCGCCCGGCCGCCTCACTAGACGCGCTGCTGCCACGGGAAGCTCAAGCCCCGCTTCTTCGGCCCGTACCAAGTCACGGAGGTGATCAACGACGTCGCCGTGCGCGTGGCTCCCGCCCGGCGCGTCTCCACGATGTGTTCCACGTCGGGCTGCTCAAGCGTTGGATCGGCGACCCTCCGACTACACCGCCTCCGCTTCTGTCGTCCACAACGGTGCCCTGCTGCCCTAGCCCCGGCGCGCCGTGCGTTCTAGGTGGCCGGGCGTTCGCCCAGTGCTCGTCCGCCGGCAAGGCGAGCCGGCCTCTCGCCCACTTGGGAGGACCTCGACGATTTCCGCCCCGCTTCCCAACATTCCAGCTCGAGGACGAGCCGGTCGTCGAGGGGAGAGATGTCATGTACGGGCGTACGTACATGAGAAGGCGCCGCGCAAGGGACAGCCGTCGAGCGGCCGAACGCGCAGGGCGCGAGCTGGGCGAGCCCGCGGACGAGGCCGCGACGTCGAGTGGCTAAGGCGCAAGATTTGTTATTAGTTTCCTTTATTGTCGGATTGATTAGTTTCCTTTTGCATGAGTGAGCCGGTTGGCTATTTGTATTCAGAAACTCCTCATTGAGAGATTAAGCAAGAAGTTAAACCCTAATCTCTCTCTCTCCCTATCGCTCTCAAGCCCGAGCCGCCGTGAGGGGCATAACCTCCGCGATCGGAAGACAACGGCAGGAGACTACGAACTCCGTAGTCGAGGGCCGCCTACCCTAGATCACTACGCCCTTGACAATAAATGTAATGTGAACCATCCCCATCCATCTTTTCATTTGATGTCTTAATTTTGAGTACTCTGATTAGTTATTGCTTCAGATATTAATATAGGTTTGTCACTACTCGCCATTTTACATGGAAATAAACAAGGTGATGGGATGATAAATGGTGCAAGTTGGGACATTCACGCTTCAGTTGATACTTTATTTGTCTGTGTTCATGTGGATGATATTAATGTGGCAGTTTGGGAATTTTGCCATATGGATGATTGGATTCCGTGCGAACACAAGATTTATTCCTCCAATATATGTTGACTCCACCAGAAAGCATCCAGCACTGGCAGTCCAGGATGAGTTACAGGAGCCAGCAATTTAGACCATGATTTCGACATCTCGTGCTTTGGTTTAGGTACTGTTTTATGGAAGGATTGAATAGTAGTCGTTGTCCTTTTATGTAGTTTCATAATTGTTCAGTATCTTAGTTGTGGCATTATGCATTTGGTCATTTCTTATCTGTATTTTTACTAAAAAAAATTAAAAGGAAATGTCAAATTTCAGTTGGCAGGTGTCTAATGTGCTAGGAAGCCTCACTTTTGGGTGAATGTTGATGGGACTTATCAATAGGAAGGCCAAAAAATACACTAGCCTTTTTAGGATGGTAACACACTAGCTTTGAATTTGTAGATGGGATAAGGTAAACCCTGAGATTCTTCTGGTGTAGATGGTGTTGTATTTTTTAGGATGGTAACACACTAGCTTTGAATTTGTCTGCATTTCTCACCTAGCCTATAGTGAAGCTTCTTAGTCTTGTTCTGTCATTGCCAACACCCAACAAAATAGCTAATCAGTTTGGCGAAGATGTGGTTAATGTAGTAAATCGAGCCATCCCTGACTACCTGGAACAAAGAAAGAACAAACCCAGTAACTACAGAATTTTATTACATTTCGCTGATATATGTATCAATTGTTTTGTTTAGATGTTGGTGATCCTGCATGTGCTGTGGGTCATTTTGGGGGATTTTGAGGACACAACTCTATTGGGTGAATCAAGTAATGTGAGTGCCTTTTAATTCTGCTCATTGCATTTGTCTAAAAAAATCTGATGTCATCCACTCAACATAAATGCTTAGTTATATGACCTGATATTGATAGGCATACATAGAGTTTCATGACAGAAGTAGGAATTAAGTCTCATATTTAGAACTGCTATGGTATCGAATAGTACATATGTTTCTGGACTATCCCGAGAGACTTCTAAATTCTGATCTCATGACCTCCCATTGTGTCAGCATGGCACGTTAAATGTCCGGTTCTAATAATTTGCTAAATGTTTCAGGTGCACGAACATTGGTTTTACCAGAAGCGTGGTGGACTTCCAAATTCAGTTGCTCACCATATACAAATTTAATTATGTCTATACCTTTTGTAAGAAAAATCTCTATACTTTGCACGATGCTCTCTTTTGGTTGTCGAAAAGAAATCAATGGTTTGCTATTGGGGCCATGACAGAGATATTGTTTCTTTGTGCTAATTTCATCATGACATGTTTGATATTTAAATTAAGATTGAGCCACTATTTATGAATATCTGCTTATTCAAAATATGGATCGTCATCTCGCAACTAAAAAGGGGATAATGAGAAGCGTCTATTTCCAAATATATACTGTATAAGACAATATGATAACTCGTCATGAATTTCTTTTGGCATGAATCTAACCTCTCTTACTATTTATTTCTTTTCAAAAGTATATTATCTTTTTATTTATATCGTAGCGTTAGCACGGGCATTATACTAGTTAGACTAGTGGGAAAGCCATATAAAATAGATTTTAACCATTAATTATCTTATAATATAAAGTTAGCGGCTAAAAATCAGTATCATCTTAGAGTCACTTTTAACACAAATATATTGATGTAAGTTTTATAATCTAAACTTTCATACAATTTGACTAATTATTGGTCAAAATAATATTTAACTTTTCGTCTTGTCTAATACGATTAACATTGTTGAACGAAGGGAGTACTTCATAGTTACATTTCATCCAAACATGACTAAGATTGTATATATAACCTTCATCATTTAATTAACAAACAAAGTATGTATCGACGATGGAAGGTGATACAGGTTGGACGGCGCGATTTCGGCGGTGACATTGAAGTACGTGAACGCCGCCGCCCACCGGCGGTTTTCCTTGAGCCTGTGTGCACGGCGACCGTGTCCGGCCAGAAGTTGTCCACATCCCAGTGGACGTCGTACATCCAGGGTTTGAGGTTGTACCTGTTCTTTCCCCTGCCTCCGACGTTGAGCCACTTGCCGAGGAGTCGGTCCTCGTGGCCGTGCGTGTCGTTGTGCCGCAGGATCTCCTTGTTGTTGGACACCCACTCCGCGACGTCCGATGACACGACGTACCCCATACTGTGCATGAACGGCATGGGCTCGTCGCTGACGGGGAAGCCGCGGCCGAGGTACATGTCCACGCGGGGCTTGGTGCGGAGCTCCTCCACGAGCACGGCGACGCGCATGTACGTGTCGTCGTCGGCCTTCATCACGTAGTCGTAGGGCGCGTCCGTGAAGAGCCGCGGCACGGAGGAGAAGTACGTGTACGTCTTGCCGTCGTTCATGTTCTCGGCGCAGTCCAACACGACGATGTCGCCGTGCCGCTTGATCTCGAGAGCCACCAGCACCGCGTCCACAGGGTCGGTCACGTTGCAGAACACGAACCGGACATCCACCCGAGCGCGTGCGGCACGCGGCTGAAGTTCGTACGCCAGCCTGACGATGTCCCGCCGCTCCGTATCCTGCTCTGCTTGTCGTCTGCCACTAGCCCACGAGCGCCGGTGCTACCATGCTCGCCGCTGCCGGGACGCGCGCCGCCATGGCCGCGCAGGAGAGCTCCGCCGCGGGGCCGCGCGCCGCCATGGCCATGGGAGAAGGGGAGAAGCCGGCTTCGGGATCTCCGGCGAGGAAGAAGGTGGAGCTCGCCTGCACGCCCACCGCTCGCGAGGAAGGCCTCCGACGAGCCCGCCCGCGAGGCAGACCGCGCGACCGCCCGCGCGCAAAGGTCGCCGGCGAGCCCGTCCTGCGAGGCAGGCCGCCGGGGTCGCGGGCGAGCGGGGCCGACGGGGCGACGGGCGCGCTCGCGGCGAGGGAGGCGGGGACGGCTGGGGCCGACGGGGCGGCGGGCGCGCTCGCGGCGAGGGCGGGCGGGGCCGACGGGGCGATACACGCACCATCCGCGCGCGGAGGCTCCTTTTTTTCAAGTTGAGAAAATACCAAGTGGATGTACCAAGTTGTTGGAGATGTGTTTTTGTGTTTTTGCCAAAAATAGAATACCAAGTGGATTTAGAGAGTTGTTGGAGATGCTCTTAATAGCCAGTCATTCTCTTCAGAAGTGGAATGCCTACGACGACGACAACACGGTAGTCTCAGAAAAACCTATTGAGAATCAGACAATACATGGTTTTGGCGACTCCAAACCCCAACCATGCTATTTTGTGTGTGTGGGGGGGGGGGGGAGGGGGTAGGCGCTGGGCCCTCGCTCGAAGGCAAGGGGCCCATGACCGCGTATGACGTTGTATGTCAAAAAAAAAAAAAAACAATATGAGCAGAAATTGTGGCAACGCGTGCCGAGCCATTGCCTTTTTGTTCTACTAGTCGCAAGGTCAGAGCTTACAGGAACATATGAGCAACAAAATATGGCAACGTCTCATTTGTGATTGGACAATGTGTATGAATTTTTTACAAAGTTATATTTAACAAACAGGCATAAACCTAAATAAATCTATAGGTAAGTTATACATGATCCAATGCGTATGGAATTTTTACTATAATTTAAGAATACAATAATTATCCCATCATATAAATTTACCGCAATTGGTAATAGAAACTACAGCTATAATTATTCTAATTAACTACAGAAATTTTTTACTATAATTTAAGCATACAATAATTAGACCATAATATAAATTTACTGCAATTGGTAATAGAAACTGCAGCTATGAATTATTCTAATTAACTACGAATAGAATATAGATATAAAACTATAGTAAAAACTCTATATCAAATCATACCATATTATATGTTACTATGTAGATCTACCGAAGTAGAGTCCAAAAATATTAGATTTTCCATTTTATTTTTTTTGTAATTTACTATGATTTTTTAAAGATTCAACTAAAATATAAAAGAAAAAACAAACCGTCTTTTCAAAACCGCTTATAACAGGGCTAAGGAGGTAAGATGAATAGTTTTAAAGCCGAGGGAGTTGTTTTTCGTGGTTTTAGAATTGCGGTAGGAAAAATAGGTTTTCGTGAAAGTTGAGATGTAATGTGGACCTTTTATTATATTGGTTTTTTAGAATTATTTTTTATTATATTGTTTTTTAAACAATCTTTTATTATGATGCTTATACAAAGGTAAAAGGCCCAGACATCCAATCGAAGCCCAAGCCGAGGTGGAATTTCTCACCTAAGCAAGGTAGAGCCAACTGGGCTGCTAAAGCCCACCGAGGCCAACATCCTCCGACCACAACGCTCGCCACACCCAAAATTTCCATTTCCCACCAGACAAAACAAGCTTCTCTGTTCACGCGATTTTCACCTCCCGCGCGCTCCTGAGCTCCCGCCCCCTTCCCGATCCGCGCTCCTGCTCCTCCACCAATAGGAGTCAAGCCGTCCCCATCCAACGGCTCACACCACTCCTCCCACCTCTCACGCGGATCGCTCCCCAATCCGACGCCTCCCAGTTCCTCTCCCACCTCTATATCACCCTCCACCAACCAAACCGCCCGCCATCACCCAAATCCAAGCAATCACCTCCCAGAAAAAAAATCCCCCAATTCCTTTCGAGTCAACAACAAGCGCGTGCGCGTGGAACAAGATCCTCTCCAGTTGTACTATCCAACTGGAGTCTCCAGTTGCTGATCCAGATCGTCCGTTCTAGATCCAAGCGCGAGCTGCACAAAACTATAACCTAACAGGCCTCCAACCGGCCCATGAGCCCATCTTCCCGATTCCCTTCTCCGTCCTACTCCTACCCCCGACTCCGTCGTCGTCGCTCCTACCCCCGCCGCAGCCGGTGTGGCTCCTCCGTCGTCGCCATTCTTCACCACCTCCTCTTCGCCTCTCGTCGCTACAACCCACGGCGCTCTGCTTCCCCACCGCTGCCACCCCCCGCGTCGCCATCGCCTCCAGCCCAGGCCCCAATGGCGTCGCCATCGCCGCCACGGTCGCCGCGCAGCTGCAGCAGCGGCACACGGCCAAGTCCGCGGGTTCCAAGTCCGCAGGCCGGCCAGCCCCGCACCCTGCTCCTCTCCGGGCCTCCCTCTCCCTGGCCGACGGGGCGGCCCCGGCTCCGTCGAACCCCGGACCGGCGCAACATTCCCCACCGAAGAACCCCGGAAGAGCAACAGAAGAAGTACAGCAAGTTCTCGTCTTTGGACCTGAAGGAAAATGCTGAGCTGAGTATTTGCTCAGTTCGCAGCACATTTGAGAAGAGAATGTGAAGTGTTGTGTAAAATGTGCTTGGTGGTCAGGATTCAGGAAGATGCTTGGTGCTCAGTTCGCAGCACATGTGAAGTATTCGTTCCTCTCGCAGGTTCAGGAAGATGCTTGGTGGTCAGGTTCAGGAAGATGCTTGTTTGTGTAAAATGTGCTTCAAGGTGTTCTATTCTGTAATTTTTCAGGTTGCTGCCATGCTGAAAATGTTAGCAAAATGTAAATTGTCACTCAATAGGAATTGGTACTCATTGTATGATGACATTGGTTTATATATAAATGTTATGGAATGTATTTGTCACTGCAATGCACAAAAGTTGTTGCTGATCATATGTTTTGGTTATCCAGCCTGAAACCAAACTGTTTTGGTCATCCAGCCTGAAACCAAACTACTGGACATTACACTTGAACTGCAATTGCTGTCAGTTCTGTAATTCCTCTCAGGCACTAGTTACTGCAATTTAATACGACTACACAAAAGCAAAGGGGACATTCTCTGTACTACTAAAAGTCACCAATAACACCATCTGTCACTGCTCCCTCTAAAAAGTTGAGAGTAACTATTGATAACCATGTATGATTCAGAGATCTCTTCCTGAGGTAAAGATGGATGGTTCATGCATGCATTTTGTAGTGCTGCGCCATCGTCGATGGGCACCTTTGGAGTCTGTTGCTCCTGATCAGACAAAGGAGAATCAAGTAGTTAGATACAAATGAAACTATTTGTAGTGATACTGTTAGGAGAATTGTTATATACCTTTGAACATTTTTGTTTCTTCTTGTCACAGACCTTCGAATTTTTTTCTTTTTTCTTGCCACACACCTTTGTATTGTTTTCTTTGTTGTGACCTCCCTTTTTTCTTGCCACACACTTGCGCTTCTTGTCATACCAAGCTTTTATGCGCTTCGAGGTTTTTGTTTCCACCTCTTTTTTCTTTAGGCTTGCTGTACTCAACAATTCAGTAGGCAGAGACACATTGGTGGGAGTGATGACAGGATTCACAGGACTTGCAACACCATTGAGTTCTTCTTCAACTTGTTTGCTGACCATGTCAAGTGCGGTGTGTACTAATAAGCAACAATTTGGATGGCTGGCAGTTGAAATTTGTGACTCATGTCTTTGTAGCGAAGCATCTCATCTAATTTTGGATTTTCTATTATGCTTCGGCCTTGGTTGTCATGTACTGTTGCACTGCGTGCTTCACGTGTCCACCTGTTCAGTATGTATTGTGTGGGAAGTGTTTTGATATTCATCAAATCAAGGACTTTTAGAGCATGCCCGCAGAGGATTCCAATTCTCTTGAAGTAGCCACAGCTGCATGTACTGGTTTGCTTTGAAGGATCACCAATAACTTTGTACTGCTTCTCAAAAGTACGATTTTCATCAAGACTCCCAATTGCCACAAGATACTCATTTTGGCATTCTAATGTCGTGGTGTATGCTACCATTGACCTCTCATACTCACTTTTGAAAGCTTCAAAAATAGGTGCTGTGTATAGCTTGCTAGCTTGGATTGGGTTCTCGGTGATTTTTTTCCTGAAAATACCTAAGCATGCTTCCTGCTTGACCATATGCCATCTCTTGTTGCCGCTTGCCCCGTAAATAGTTCTTTTGGTCTTGAAGAGTGTAACTGAGATTAACTGAGCCACCAACTTGGATGCAAGCCAACTCATGAGCAGCTTTGGGTCCAATTCCCGCATCATCAGCTGTCTCAATTTCAAAGCCTTGTATCTCTGAAATTTTTCTCTGGGACACCATCAAGTGTGAGGTTGTTGGCGAAATTTGAAGGGCATGATTGTGTTCCAAAAACAAATCAGTCACTTTATAATTCCCCTTATTCTTGTCCATTATAACTCCCATACGAACTTGACAGTCGGTTCTAGTTTCAGCTCTTGGACACTTTGTTAGATGATCTCTTTTATCTAACTTTCTGTGACCTTCATTTGCACAAACATATCTGTAGGAACTAATCTTCCCATCTGACTTCCTTTTGTTTTTGTACATTTTCCTCACCTCAAAGCCTTCCTGACCTCCATATCTAATCCAAAACATCCAAGCCTCATCTGTAGTATTGAACTCCATGCCAACTTGAGGTAAAATACTAGGAAGTGGACCCTCTCTACAAGAAAAAAGATAAAGATGGCATGATATTAAACAACTACAATCTATCCCCAAATTAGTTGGACCACAAAAAACAATCAGGGCATTACACACCTTTTTTCTTCCATCTTAAATATGCAAAAGAATATTCGTTCAAGCAAGTTGATGTTCCTTTCAAACACTTTGTTTGAGTCTAGTAATTACATCAATTTTTTAGTTCCCAATCTCATTAATTGATACACAAATACAAATTAGAAATAGGAGAGCACCTTATAGTGATCCCACCAATGTGTTTGGAATCAAGGCGAGGGCCATAGGATTATTTCTGTAATCCTGTTTACCATTTGGTTGCTAAGGGAACGCGTGCTTACTATAGCATGCAACAGCCAAGCAAGCACGGAGGTCGTGCTTTGATTATTTCATACAAACATGGTGGGGTAGAGTTGATATGCGGAAAGACCATAATGCCTTTAAAGAAATGCTAGTAATGATGCTGTGTGTTGAACAAATGCTAGTAATCATGCTACGTATGTTGTGTCTGGGTGATTGTTTGCCTGAGAAATGGTAGTAACAGTGACTTGTTCAGGAGACAAGATACGTTTTCGTGCTTGTGTCTGGGTGCTTGTGCTTTGAGGGCTTCGAGCTGCTGCCCAGTGCGTTAGTTTGTCTGACCTGACGCATTGCTGTTCATCTTGAATCCCTAATCTGAGGGGGTTGAATCCCGTCAAAATCGTTCATCCTAAATCCCTCATGACGTGGTGGTCTTGTGCGCTGTCAAGGAGTGTCACTGAATGCAAACCATGGCTGCCATCGATTTCAACGGGGATTTGTTGTGATGTTGCTGCACTATGACCAAAAGTACAAAACCATGACGTTCCTTCACCAGAGAGCCTCCTTGTTCCCGAATCGACAGAAATTCAGATATTAATAAGATTTTCATGTGACTGCAGTGACTGGGGCCTTTTTCATGTGGCAATATTAATAAGATTTTCTAACAGGAAAGGGTACCAATCATGGAATCCAGGAATAATGTGTTTCAGTGAGTGTGCAGTTCAGAAAATGGCCAATCATGGGGTTCATTGCCGAATAAACAAACTGGAAGTGGTTTGCATTATTGCAAGGCCTGGAGGGCAGGTTGAACAAGAGTTTTTCGGAACTTCTATGGGTTATTTTGATTCGTGCCAGTACTATTGGCATGCACACCAGCAGTGCACAAGTATTGTTCTGCTACACTGAAACTCTGAAAGTAGTGATGGGGCTAATTCATTTGTCTGCTACACTGATGACATGCAAACATGATGGAGCACAAGTATTGTTCAATGGAAATCAAGAACCAAAGAAAGGTGTTTAAACATGCTTGAATCCAACGGGTTCGAACATGCTAGTACTCCTACATGTGTGCTGCCAGTGATTTATTTTTGGATAGTTATGGAGTACTTAATCAGTTTCCGTACAACACAAGTGGGGTTGGACTACAGAATTTGCTCACAGCTCTTTATCTGATGGAGCCCAACTATAGAGATGCAGTCTATCAGTTATATGGTGCCCACACCACACATATTCAGGGATTTTACAGACATGCCGGTTTTGACTTGCCCTGTCCCCTGTTGCCTTTGTTTGTGTGTTTGATCTGTACAGGTTAAGTGTAGGTCGTTTACTGTTGAGCAATATTTGGCACCAACTGTTTGAAACATTTCTTGATAACCATTTGATTAGTCTGCACGTGGTTCTGATTTTGGCTATGGGCAGCTGGATATCCATTCTCTTTCTTGAGTGTCCTATTCCCAAAACATTTGGCAGATTATATATATTTTTTCACTTACTATCTACTAGTGAATATGCATGTCATTCGTCATTCGATATGCACAGAAAACACTTTGTTAGAGTCTAGTAATTACATCAATTTTTTAGTTCCCAATCTCATTAATTGATACACAAATACAAATTAGAAATAGGAGAGCACCTTATAGTGATCCCACCAATGTGTTTGGAATCAAGGCAGAGGCCATAGGATTATTTCTGTAATCCTGTTTACCATTTGGTTGCTAAGGGAACGCGTGCTTACTATAGCATGCAACAGCCAAGCAAGCACGGAGGCTGTGCTTTGATTATTTCATACAAACATGGTGGGGTAGAGTTGATATGCGGAAAGACCATAATGCCTTTAAAGAAATGCTAGTAATGATGCTGTGTGTTGAACAAATGCTAGTAATCATGCTACGTATGTTGTGTCTGGGTGATTGTTTGCCTGAGAAATGGTAGTAACAGTGACTTGTTCAGGAGACAAGATACGTTTTCGTGCTTGTGTCTGGGTGCTTGTGCTTTGAGGGCTTCGAGCTGCTGCCCAGTGCGTTAGTTTGTCTGACCTGACGCATTGCTGTTCATCTTGAATCCCTAATCTGAGGGGGTTGAATCCCGTCAAAATCGTTCATCCTAAATCCCTCATGACGTGGTGGTCTTGTGCGCTGTCAAGGAGTGTCACTGAATGCAAACCATGGCTGCCATCGATTTCAACGGGGATTTGTTGTGATGTTGCTGCACTATGACCAAAAGTACAAAACCATGACGTTCCTTCACCAGAGAGCCTCCTTGTTCCCGAATCGACAGAAATTCAGATATTAATAAGATTTTCATGTGACTGCAGTGACTGGGGCCTTTTTCATGTGGCAATATTAATAAGATTTTCTAACAGGAAAGGGTACCAATCATGGAATCCAGGAATAATGTGTTTCAGTGAGTGTGCAGTTCAGAAAATGGCCAATCATGGGGTTCATTGCCGAATAAACAAACTGGAAGTGGTTTGCATTATTGCAAGGCCTGGAGGGCAGGTTGAACAAGAGTTTTTCGGAACTTCTATGGGTTATTTTGATTCGTGCCAGTACTATTGGCATGCACACCAGCAGTGCACAAGTATTGTTCTGCTACACTGAAACTCTGAAAGTAGTGATGGGGCTAATTCATTTGTCTGCTACACTGATGACATGCAAACATGATGGAGCACAAGTATTGTTCAATGGAAATCAAGAACCAAAGAAAGGTGTTTAAACATGCTTGAATCCAACGGGTTCGAACATGCTAGTACTCCTACATGTGTGCTGCCAGTGATTTATTTTTGGATAGTTATGGAGTACTTAATCAGTTTCCGTACAACACAAGTGGGGTTGGACTACAGAATTTGCTCACAGCTCTTTATCTGATGGAGCCCAACTATAGAGATGCAGTCTATCAGTTATATGGTGCCCACACCACACATATTCAGGGATTTTACAGACATGCCGGTTTTGACTTGCCCTGTCCCCTGTTGCCTTTGTTTGTGTGTTTGATCTGTACAGGTTAAGTGTAGGTCGTTTACTGTTGAGCAATATTTGGCACCAACTGTTTGAAACATTTCTTGATAACCATTTGATTAGTCTGCACGTGGTTCTGATTTTGGCTATGGGCAGCTGGATATCCATTCTCTTTCTTGAGTGTCCTATTCCCAAAACATTTGGCAGATTATATATATTTTTTCACTTACTATCTACTAGTGAATATGCATGTCATTCGTCATTCGATATGCACAGAAAACACTTTGTTAGAGTCTAGTAATTACATCAATTTTTTAGTTCCCAATCTCATTAATTGATACACAAATACAAATTAGAAATAGGAGAGCACCTTATAGTGATCCCACCAATGTGTTTGGAATCAAGGCAGAGGCCATAGGATTATTTCGTAATCGCGTTTTACCATTTGGTTGCTAAGGGAACGCGTGCTTACTATAGCATGCAACAGCCAAGCAAGCACGGAGGCTGTGCTTTGATTATTTCATACAAACATGGTGGGGTAGAGTTGATATGCGGAAAGACCATAATGCCTTTAAAGAAATGCTAGTAATGATGCTGTGTGTTGAACAAATGCTAGTAATCATGCTACGTATGTTGTGTCTGGGTGATTGTTTGCCTGAGAAATGGTAGTAACAGTGACTTGTTCAGGAGACAAGATACGTTTTCGTGCTTGTGTCTGGGTGCTTGTGCTTTGAGGGCTTCGAGCTGCTGCCCAGTGCGTTAGTTTGTCTGACCTGACGCATTGCTGTTCATCTTGAATCCCTAATCTGAGGGGGTTGAATCCCGTCAAAATCGTTCATCCTAAATCCCTCATGACGTGGTGGTCTTGTGCGCTGTCAAGGAGTGTCACTGAATGCAAACCATGGCTGCCATCGATTTCAACGGGGATTTGTTGTGATGTTGCTGCACTATGACCAAAAGTACAAAACCATGACGTTCCTTCACCAGAGAGCCTCCTTGTTCCCGAATCGACAGAAATTCAGATATTAATAAGATTTTCATGTGACTGCAGTGACTGGGGCCTTTTTCATGTGGCAATATTAATAAGATTTTCTAACAGGAAAGGGTACCAATCATGGAATCCAGGAATAATGTGTTTCAGTGAGTGTGCAGTTCAGAAAATGGCCAATCATGGGGTTCATTGCCGAATAAACAAACTGGAAGTGGTTTGCATTATTGCAAGGCCTGGAGGGCAGGTTGAACAAGAGTTTTTCGGAACTTCTATGGGTTATTTTGATTCGTGCCAGTACTATTGGCATGCACACCAGCAGTGCACAAGTATTGTTCTGCTACACTGAAACTCTGAAAGTAGTGATGGGGCTAATTCATTTGTCTGCTACACTGATGACATGCAAACATGATGGAGCACAAGTATTGTTCAATGGAAATCAAGAACCAAAGAAAGGTGTTTAAACATGCTTGAATCCAACGGGTTCGAACATGCTAGTACTCCTACATGTGTGCTGCCAGTGATTTATTTTTGGATAGTTATGGAGTACTTAATCAGTTTCCGTACAACACAAGTGGGGTTGGACTACAGAATTTGCTCACAGCTCTTTATCTGATGGAGCCCAACTATAGAGATGCAGTCTATCAGTTATATGGTGCCCACACCACACATATTCAGGGATTTTACAGACATGCCGGTTTTGACTTGCCCTGTCCCCTGTTGCCTTTGTTTGTGTGTTTGATCTGTACAGGTTAAGTGTAGGTCGTTTACTGTTGAGCAATATTTGGCACCAACTGTTTGAAACATTTCTTGATAACCATTTGATTAGTCTGCACGTGGTTCTGATTTTGGCTATGGGCAGCTGGATATCCATTCTCTTTCTTGAGTGTCCTATTCCCAAAACATTTGGCAGATTATATATATTTTTTCACTTACTATCTACTAGTGAATATGCATGTCATTCGTCATTCGATATGCACAGAAAACACTTTGTTAGAGTCTAGTAATTACATCAATTTTTTAGTTCCCAATCTCATTAATTGATACACAAATACAAATTAGAAATAGGAGAGCACCTTATAGTGATCCCACCAATGTGTTTGGAATCAAGGCAGAGGCCATAGGATTATTTCTGTAATCCTGTTTACCATTTGGTTGCTAAGGGAACGCGTGCTTACTATAGCATGCAACATCAAAGCAAGCACGGAGGCTGTGCTTTGATTATTTCATACAAACATGGTGGGGTAGAGTTGATATGCGGAAAGACCATAATGCCTTTAAAGAAATGCTAGTAATGATGCTGTGTGTTGAACAAATGCTAGTAATCATGCTACGTATGTTGTGTCTGGGTGATTGTTTGCCTGAGAAATGGTAGTAACAGTGACTTGTTCAGGAGACAAGATACGTTTTCGTGCTTGTGTCTGGGTGCTTGTGCTTTGAGGGCTTCGAGCTGCTGCCCAGTGCGTTAGTTTGTCTGACCTGACGCATTGCTGTTCATCTTGAATCCCTAATCTGAGGGGGTTGAATCCCGTCAAAATCGTTCATCCTAAATCCCTCATGATGTGGTGGTCTTGTGCGCTGTCAAGGAGTGTCACTGAATGCAAACCATGGCTGCCATCGATTTCAACGGGGATTTGTTGTGATGTTGCTGCACTATGACCAAAAGTACAAAACCATGACGTTCCTTCACCAGAGAGCCTCCTTGTTCCCGAATCGACAGAAATTCAGATATTAATAAGATTTTCATGTGACTGCAGTGACTGGGGCCTTTTTCATGTGGCAATATTAATAAGATTTTCTAACAGGAAAGGGTACCAATCATGGAATCCAGGAATAATGTGTTTCAGTGAGTGTGCAGTTCAGAAAATGGCCAATCATGGGGTTCATTGCCGAATAAACAAACTGGAAGTGGTTTGCATTATTGCAAGGCCTGGAGGGCAGGTTGAACAAGAGTTTTTCGGAACTTCTATGGGTTATTTTGATTCGTGCCAGTACTATTGGCATGCACACCAGCAGTGCACAAGTATTGTTCTGCTACACTGAAACTCTGAAAGTAGTGATGGGGCTAATTCATTTGTCTGCTACACTGATGACATGCAAACATGATGGAGCACAAGTATTGTTCAATGGAAATCAAGAACCAAAGAAAGGTGTTTAAACATGCTTGAATCCAACGGGTTCGAACATGCTAGTACTCCTACATGTGTGCTGCCAGTGATTTATTTTTGGATAGTTATGGAGTACTTAATCAGTTTCCGTACAACACAAGTGGGGTTGGACTACAGAATTTGCTCACAGCTCTTTATCTGATGGAGCCCAACTATAGAGATGCAGTCTATCAGTTATATGGTGCCCACACCACACATATTCAGGGATTTTACAGACATGCCGGTTTTGACTTGCCCTGTCCCCTGTTGCCTTTGTTTGTGTGTTTGATCTGTACAGGTTAAGTGTAGGTCGTTTACTGTTGAGCAATATTTGGCACCAACTGTTTGAAACATTTCTTGATAACCATTTGATTAGTCTGCACGTGGTTCTGATTTTGGCTATGGGCAGCTGGATATCCATTCTCTTTCTTGAGTGTCCTATTCCCAAAACATTTGGCAGATTATATATATTTTTTCACTTACTATCTACTAGTGAATATGCATGTAATTCGTCATTCGATATGCACAGAAAACACTTTGTTAGAGTCTAGTAATTACATCAATTTTTTAGTTCCCAATCTCATTAATTGATACACAAATACAAATTAGAAATAGGAGAGCACCTTATAGTGATCCCACCAATGTGTTTGGAATCAAGGCGAGAGGCCATAGGATTATTTCGTAATCCTGTTTACCATTTGGTTGCTAAGGAACGCGTGCTTACTATAGCATGCAACAAACCAAGCAAGCACGGAGGCTGTGCTTTGATTATTTCATACAAACATGGTGGGGTAGAGTTGATATGCGGAAAGACCATAATGCCTTTAAAGAAATGCTAGTAATGATGCTGTGTGTTGAACAAATGCTAGTAATCATGCTACGTATGTTGTGTCTGGGTGATTGTTTGCCTGAGAAATGGTAGTAACAGTGACTTGTTCAGGAGACAAGATACGTTTTCGTGCTTGTGTCTGGGTGCTTGTGCTTTGAGGGCTTCGAGCTGCTGCCCAGTGCGTTAGTTTGTCTGACCTGACGCATTGCTGTTCATCTTGAATCCCTAATCTGAGGGGGTTGAATCCCGTCAAAATCGTTCATCCTAAATCCCTCATGACGTGGTGGTCTTGTGCGCTGTCAAGGAGTGTCACTGAATGCAAACCATGGCTGCCATCGATTTCAACGGGGATTTGTTGTGATGTTGCTGCACTATGACCAAAAGTACAAAACCATGACGTTCCTTCACCAGAGAGCCTCCTTGTTCCCGAATCGACAGAAATTCAGATATTAATAAGATTTTCATGTGACTGCAGTGACTGGGGCCTTTTTCATGTGGCAATATTAATAAGATTTTCTAACAGGAAAGGGTACCAATCATGGAATCCAGGAATAATGTGTTTCAGTGAGTGTGCAGTTCAGAAAATGGCCAATCATGGGGTTCATTGCCGAATAAACAAACTGGAAGTGGTTTGCATTATTGCAAGGCCTGGAGGGCAGGTTGAACAAGAGTTTTTCGGAACTTCTATGGGTTATTTTGATTCGTGCCAGTACTATTGGCATGCACACCAGCAGTGCACAAGTATTGTTCTGCTACACTGAAACTCTGAAAGTAGTGATGGGGCTAATTCATTTGTCTGCTACACTGATGACATGCAAACATGATGGAGCACAAGTATTGTTCAATGGAAATCAAGAACCAAAGAAAGGTGTTTAAACATGCTTGAATCCAACGGGTTCGAACATGCTAGTACTCCTACATGTGTGCTGCCAGTGATTTATTTTTGGATAGTTATGGAGTACTTAATCAGTTTCCGTACAACACAAGTGGGGTTGGACTACAGAATTTGCTCACAGCTCTTTATCTGATGGAGCCCAACTATAGAGATGCAGTCTATCAGTTATATGGTGCCCACACCACACATATTCAGGGATTTTACAGACATGCCGGTTTTGACTTGCCCTGTCCCCTGTTGCCTTTGTTTGTGTGTTTGATCTGTACAGGTTAAGTGTAGGTCGTTTACTGTTGAGCAATATTTGGCACCAACTGTTTGAAACATTTCTTGATAACCATTTGATTAGTCTGCACGTGGTTCTGATTTTGGCTATGGGCAGCTGGATATCCATTCTCTTTCTTGAGTGTCCTATTCCCAAAACATTTGGCAGATTATATATATTTTTTCACTTACTATCTACTAGTGAATATGCATGTCATTCGTCATTCGATATGCACAGAAAACACTTTGTTAGAGTCTAGTAATTACATCAATTTTTTAGTTCCCAATCTCATTAATTGATACACAAATACAAATTAGAAATAGGAGAGCACCTTATAGTGATCCCACCAATGTGTTTGGAATCAAGGCGGAGGCCATAGGATTATTTCGTAATCGCTTTACCATTCGTTGCTTTAAGGAACGCGTCTTACTATAGCATGCATCAATGCAAAAGACGGAGGCTGTGCTTTGATTATTTCATACAAACATGGTGGGGTAGAGTTGATATGCGGAAAGACCATAATGCCTTTAAAGAAATTAATTAATGAAAATAATTATTTTGTAGAGGCGTCGGAAAGCGTTAAGAAGATCGTCGGATCTTCTCCAACCATTGTAAAATGGCTCAGGCTAGTTAAAACGTGTCCGTGTTCACTGTTGAGCTCTCTCGGATGATCGATGAATCGAAGTCAAGCCGCCGACGTTCCATCGCGCGCGGAGAGCGGGTCGAGCTGGAACGAACGATCTTTCAGCATCTCCTTCGCAGTCCATATGTGCAGTACTCTCGGATCACGAGTCGGACGTCTCCTCTGACTGAGCGAAGTGCCGTGCTCGCCCGTGCTTGCTGGCTGGCTCTGTAGGCTGAAAGGCACGCAGCACCGAACTCGCTTCATGTTGTGACGACGTCACGAGGTAAATGTACTAGTATATGCAGTGCATCCGCTGTCATTATCGATCGGTTTCCTTTTGGAATTGTGCCTTGACAGTGACAAGGACTCACCGTCCGCTGAGTCGTTCGAAGCTGAAATGACGAGGCTCCGGCCTCCGGGTCGCAGGCACACGAGGGGACCGTAGCCGTTTGCCATTTCTCTCTTTGCTTCCTGCCCGGTGCCGATTGAAGAAGTGAAGAACACATGTCCAGCGCCGGGCCATCCCGAAGGATAAACAGACAAGTTCACCAACACGCACGGCACCACTCGGCAACAACCGCGCGGTGGAGTTGACACGGATACGCACCGCGTTGGACGGGTTCGCAGGAGGCTCTGAAGATGGTCCAGGGCTCAGCAGTCCGTAGTCCGCACCGTACCTGTCGTGAATTGAAGATGCCACTACACTGTGCGGCTGTGTGTGCCCGACTGCCCGTGCCCGTCAGCAAGAGCCGGAGATCCGGTCGGAGCACCGCGTGCGGTACCCATGGCCACAGCAGCAGCCTGCAGGGGCTGGCGACCAGCGCCGATGAGCAGCCTGCAGGGGCTTGGCGACCAGCGCCGATCGCACACGCAGGGCGATGAACTGGTAGTACAAGGCAGGAAACACCGACGAACCGTAGACCAAAAAGGGTAAAAAAATATAAAATAAATAACTTCGCCGTATAAACATATGTGCTACTCCGTATAATATATCTAAAAAAAGCGCGGCGGCCGCCCGCCGGGAAGCGGAGGTGCATCTTTCGGCGTCTCCTTCGCGGCACATTGTTGTTTTCAGTGACGGATCATAACGTCTCTGCTGATCACGAGTGTTAGCGTGCCGTGTCTGCTGACCCGGCCTCTGATGTGATGAGACTGAAAAGCACGTGTCACCAAACTGATTCGGGTCGTCGCCGGACGCCGGTATACGGAAGCCAGCGGGCGGCGTCAGGTGAATTTCTTCCTCGGTCGACACAGGACCACGGACGCACCGCGCAACAACGTAGCATAGGTGCATAGATGAACGCCCTTCCCCTTCCTCCGCCGCTAAAGATATGAGTACACTCCCTAATATGCAACGCCAAGGCAAAAGAATAAGTCGCATCGCATGTGCTTCTCGCCTAAGTAATTCATTCATGCGGTCAATCCTCCAGCAACGTCATGGTAGAATTTACACATACGAGGCGCCGAGTCCATACCCAAGCACACGACACAACTGGATCCATGGAGTACTTTTCTCTCTCTCTCTTTTCCTACAGTTTTCCACGTGTTTTGGGCGAGAGGGTTATCGGGTACGCGGAGAAAATAAATTACGCTGATTTATTTATTGTACCATCAAATCAAGAGAGGCACTCTTACAAAGGAGGCCATGCGCTGTATGTCGTTAGGATTGACATGATGCAACTCTGATGTCGTAGTAATCTAGCAAATCTAGGAGGAACCAATGCGGCGGCGTGCCCAGACCATGCGTGTGGAAGTCCACGAAGGAGACCACATAGTCATCATCGGGATCAGGAACGATAGCGTCCCCAGGAAGAATCCACTTCATGGCCTCGGTACGGGGAGGGAGACTCCCCTCCTGCACCAACTCGAGCATCCTGGCCTCGGTAACCGAGAAGCGGAACCAGGCCACCATGACGGCGGCAGCGGCAGCGGAAAAAGGAACAAGGGCGAGAAGGTGATGGCGGAAGCTACGACGGAGAAAGGAACAAGGGAGAGATTGGCCCAAAACCCTCACAAGCGACTTGAGGGGGCTTGTGCCCCCCCCCCCCTTCCCACCCCATCCTTAGCTACTTCATTCGGTTTAATTCAAGAGAGCCACTCTTACGAAGGAGGCCATGTGTTGTATGTCGTTCGGATTGAGCGAAGGAGGCCATGTGTTGTATGACGTTCGGATTGAGATGATGCAGCTCTATGTTGTAGTAATCTAGCAAACATAGGAGGAACCAATGCGGCGGCGTGCCCAGGCCACACATGTGGAAGTCCACGAAGGAGACCTCGTAGTCGTCCTCAGGATCAAGAACGATAGCGTCCCAGGAAGAAGCCACTCCATGGCCTTGTACGGGGAGGGAGACCCCCCTCCCGCACCAACCCGAGCAGCCTGGCCTCGGTAACCGAGGAGCGAAACCAGGCCACCATGACGGCGAAAGCGTAAGCGGAAAAAAGAACAAGGGCGAGATGGTGACGGTGGAAGGCGATGACCTAGGCTCGGCTCGGTGATGGCGGAAGTTGCGGCGGAGAAAGGAATAAGGGCGAGATTGGCCCAAAACCCTCACAAAGCGACTTGAAGGGGCTTGTGCCCCCTCCCCTCCTCACCTGTTCTTAGCTACTCCGTCCGGTTTACAAAAGAATATCCTTTGGACATAATCTCACATACTAAGAAAGGAAAAAATGTTCCCCTTTTCAAAAAAGAGTGATTAGTGAACCTATCTTTATTTGATTGGACACAGTTTCACATAACAAACTATCACTTCCCTTGGGGGAAGCCCCCTCCCCCAAGCCCCACAGAAGTTTATATTTTAAACGCTCATGTCTGACTGGTCTCCTTGGGATTAATATTTAGTTATTCCATTTTCGATCTGACCTTCGGGATAGAGAACCTGTATTGTAATCAAGGTTTGTCTCTCTTTCTCTCTACCTTTAGAGTTGCCTGAAAGCGAACTAAAGGAGGCCAACAAATTGACGAGGAAAACCGTTGCCAACCAACCCAGCTGATTGATTCACACATGGGCATCTATAAGACACAAAAACGTGAACCATAGGCCTATCCACGATTAGAACTAGTAAAGAGTTGGTATAGGTTGATGGAAACGGAAGAATAGAGGATAAGAGAGAAAAGAAGCAGGATACAAATTTATATCCAACTAAGACACAATAACCAATAAATTTTACAAGAGAGACAAGTGAGCTATGTATTAATAACGAAGGGCTAACTACACTATTGAAGAGGTTGAGAGTTGAACTGCAAAGATGCATAGAACAAGCGGCATGTTGTATTATTAGCATAACTCTTAGAGATGTATTCGCTCTGTTCAAATTCAAAATTGTAGGCATCTATTTGAATCCATAGGTACTAATAGTTATCCGGTCTTGATAAAAGTTGTATGACATTAAATAAATTGATGTGGCATAAAATAGACTAAGCAAAAGTTGATGAAAGTTTCATAGAATGAAAAAGTTTAATAGGTCAACATCTTTTGCTTCATCTTTTTGCGTCCTAGTTTCCAAGACTCTCAATTTTAACCGCTGAGCTATAAAACCACTTTTTTGGCCTCTCCAATTTTTGAAAACGTTTGCTTTTGCATCTTATGTGATTTTGCTGATATGGAACCATGTTAGAGAAGGTAAATTAGACTAAGTTAGAGGTTTAAAGAGATAATTTGGAATAACCATATTTTTATTCTAAAAATGTTTTAAATAAAAAATAAAATTCAAAAAAATATCTAAATTTACATGGAAAAATAATAATTTGGTTAAAGCATGAGAAATTACAAAAGTGGTTTTAGAATTTTTCTAAAGCATGATGTATCTTATAGTACATAGCTTAAAATTATATTAGTCTTTATGAACTTATTTTGTTTATTTGTTAGTATAGAAGCACCCATAAAAAAAATAAACATTTTTTGTTTTGAAAAAAAAAATTAAACATTTTTCGGCTCGTAAACCAAAGCATCGAAGCTCCGTCCTACGGAGTAATTCCTAAAGCCCATCGGACTCGCAGCCCAGTCTCGCATCTACTAGTAGCCCGCAACGCACCAAACGGCCGAGCCCAAAATTTCCTGTTTTCCCACCAGAAATCACAATTTTTTTGATTCGATACGATTTCGCCCTCCGCGCGCAGCAGCGCCAAAAACCTGGAAACCCCACGCGCTCCTCGATCCGCCCTCCCACTCCTCCGCCAATAGGAGTCGAGTCTTTCCCATCCAACGGTCCACGCCACACCTCGCGCCCCTCACGCGGATCGTGGGCCCATCCAACGGCTCCCAGTTCGCCTCGCATCTCTATAATTACTCCTCGCCACCCGTCCCCATCTTCCACCCAATCGTGTTCAGCTCCATTCACACCTGAGAAAAACCCCCTATTGTTTGGCTCCCTCGGAGAAGAAGGAAGCGGCGGCGGCGGCGATGTCGGGGCGCGGCAAGGGCGGCAAGGGCCTGGGCAAGGGCGGCGCGAAGAGGCACAGGAAGGTGCTGCGCGACAACATCCAGGGCATCACGAAGCCGGCGATCCGGCGGCTGGCCCGCAGGGGCGGCGTGAAGCGCATCTCGGGGCTCATCTACGAGGAGACCCGCGGCGTGCTCAAGATCTTCCTCGAGAACGTCATCCGCGACGCGGTCACCTACACGGAGCACGCGCGCCGCAAGACCGTCACCGCCATGGACGTCGTCTACGCGCTCAAGCGACAGGGCCGCACCCTCTACGGATTCGGAGGCTAGGCGGCTGGCCGCGGCCTCTTCTCCTTGCTTTCGTCGTTGCCTGTGTCGTTATCTTGGCTACGTACTCTGTTTAGTTCTCTTCCTGTGGCTTGGGACTTGTGCTGGTTGTGTTTCTGATGTAATTCAGTCGTATCGTTTATTGAAATGCTTCCTAGGCAACCTTTCGTAGGCAATCTGATCCCACTTTCTCGTGAATTATATCCATCAAATTCGTGCCAATCTGTCCAGTTCATGCACTCCAGAGTTGCATTTCTTCTATTTCGAAAGGTGCAAGAGTAGTTTTATCTGACTGCCCAGTGCACTTAAATTATGTGAAAAGTGCTGAATTATTCATGAGCAGTTGCAATTTGCTATCAAACTAATCGGTGATAGCAGTGTTAAAAGGGGGACTGATTGTCTCATCTTTTTGAAACGAAATTGTCTCATAATCTGAAGCCACTTTCTGTTCTGTTTGTTACAAAATGGTTCTGTTCGGGCTGTATCGCTGTTGCTCCATCTCAGTCTCATGGTAGCATTCAGTCTGCATTTTGATTGACAGATAAAGAAATGCAGGTGGAGTGAGTTATCTCTCATGTGCTTCTGGGGTTCATGCTTTCAGTAGAAAAATTCTGTTTTATTTTTATTTGGTGTTGCAGTGGACTGGGCATCAGCTTAAACTGGTGGTGGTAGTATTGATGTGGATGTGTTTCTGATGTAATCAAATCTTATCGTTAATTGAAATGCTTCCTGGGCAACCTTCTGCAGTCAATTTTGTACCTCTTTCTCAAGAATTATATCCATCAAGAATTTTCCTTTTCCTTTTTCTTGCAATGTTGACTTGGTACCAAACCCAATCTGTCCTCCAGTCATTGTACTTCCGAGTTGTTTCGTCATTTAAGATTTGCATTGTTTGTAATCTGAAACTAGGATTTTCAAAGAGGGACAAATTTTCTCATCATTTTGAAACACAAATTATCTTATCCTGAAGCCACTTTCACTTTGGTTTGTTAATTCGTTTTGGAATGGTTCTGTTCGAGCTGTAATGCTGTACTGCTGATGATCCTGCTCCTTTTGGTAGCATTTCAGTTTTGAATTTTGATTGACAAATAAACGAATGCAGGTGGAGAGCGAGTTATCTTGACATCTTCCATGTGATTCTGGCCTCATGTTTTCAGTAGACGATTTTTTTTTTTTGAACTTATAATAGCAGACTGAACTGGGCATCAGTTTCAGGGGATGGAAACAAAGCTTTCCAGATCTTTCTTCATGTTATTCTATTTCCGATGTTTTGAGCAACTGATGATTCGTAGAGTCTGTTTGTATAGGTGGAATATTTTTTTATTCTGGGCTGAATCACTTGAATCTCTATGGAACGTTGGAAAACTGAACATGTCACCTTGAATCATCTTGAAATGGAAAAAGTTTGAAATGTTGTAGCAAATTTGTAATGTATTTTGAACATTCGGCTTTTCCTTAGGCCAAGATCAATGAAATCAGGTTGGGGGACTCTCCCCTCCCGTCGAGTTCTCAAAAAAAAAAAAAAAATCATCTTGAAATGTCATTCAAGCAAAAAGTGTTTCATACCAACTCTACTTCATTTCAGACATACTAGAAATCAAAACAAATCGAGTAAATGATTTTTGTTTCACCACATAATTGTGTGTAGGGAGAATCTAGACACGAAAAGTTTGTGGGTGAATATACATCCCTACAAAACGAGGTGTTCTTTGCACAATTTGACCTGTTTTGAACTTTTGTTCCAGATCAAATTTCGAAATCAGATCTAAAAGTATCCAGTTCAGAGCACTAAATTTTTTCTTCCAATCAGCAGTAACCTCACACCGTTGGTATCAATTCAGAAATCACAATTCAACCAAACATTTATATCATCAAACTAGTAGCCAGTAGCAAAGTTTTTGTAGAACCGACTAGAATAGGGGGGCTTTTCCCTGTCTGCCCTTATGAAAAATGACGAGTTCCTCATTGCCCATTTGAAGATGGTTTGCTCCTCTAACTCCAACACAAACTTTGTTTTGCCCTCCATACCCTTCCGTCCACTTTAGCATCTCACGGTGTCAAACTACCACATAAAAAGTCTAAAATACCCTCACATCTAATCACAATGGCATGCAGGCCCCACTTCCATCCCCTTCCTCCCACCTTCTATTCTTGTTATCAGCCGCCGAGACTAGCAGGAAGACAGGAACGAGGGCGGAGGCAATGGCGTGTCGCACATCGGAGGGCGGTGGCGCATGGGGGCTCTGTCCGGGGGCGCCGTCGACCTCGCCAGGGGAGGTCCGCCGCCGGCCGCCAGGGGAGGCAGCGCCGCGACTGGAGGCCACCGTCGCGCTGCCGCCGGTCAAGGACGGGTGCGCGGACGGCTGCGGCGGGGAGCGCACGCCGCGACGCGGATGAGGTCACGGTGCCAGCGGGCGAGCGCTGCTCCAGCGGCGAGCGTGGCGAGCTCCGTCTCCGGCTCCAGGGCGTGCTCCGTCTCCGGCCCGATTTGGGCTAAGGACCGTTGAGAAGTGCGCGCGCCAGAGCGAGAAGACGGCGAGGGAGCTGGAGGCCAAGGCGGCGCGCGGCGGCAGCGGTGGCTGAGGCGGCGACGGCGGCCGAGGCGCCGCGCACACCCGCCCGCGAGCCAGCACGCCCGCGGCGGCGGCGGCCGAGGCCCGCGCCAGCACGGCGGCCAAGGCCGAGGCTGCGCGCCCGCATGCCCGCGAGCGGCGGCGACGGCGGCGAGGCGCCGAGGCCCGCGCGCCAGCACGCCCGCAACCGGCGGCGGCGGCCAAGGCGGCGCGCCCGCGAGCGGCGGCTGCTCCGAGGCGACGTGGCCCACCTGCTGGACGCGGCGGTGGATGCTGCCCAGGCGGCGTGGAGGTCGGGCGCGCGTTTTCAGCGTGAATTGAGGCCGGTGGTGGGAGGACGAAGAAGGTGCCCAGCTGGCCCCACCGTGCAGAGACGAAGGGAGCGGGGGCATGGACGACATTTTCGATGGCGGGTCCCACCTGTCAGGTCCCCTAAACAGCCCAAAACTAACAGAACGTGGACGGAAGGGTATGGAGGACAAAACAAAGTTTATGTTGGGGCTAGAGGAGCAAACTATATTCAGAGGGGTATGGAGGAACTCGTCATTTTTCATAAGGGCACACAGGGAAAAGCCCCAATAATAGGATGATGACAGAAGTGGGGGAGAAATGCCGGAGAGCACGCCGGCGGCGGAATAAAAAACCTAGATGGTATTGATGGTGCGTGGAGCCTTTTGGTATAGGTGAAACAATTTTTCTTCTGGGCAGAATCACTTGAATCTCTATGGATATGGAACGCTGGAAAACTAGAAACATGTCACCTTGAATCATCTTGAAACGTTTCATGTTCTAGCAAAACTGTGTTTCATTGCTTTCATACCAACTTTAGTTCATTTCAGATATAATATAAATCAGTTCCCAAATTGCCAAACAAGTCGAGTAAATGATTCTGTTTCAGCATATAATTGTTTTAAGGGATCCATCCTTGCAAAACGGAAGTTCTATGAACAATTTGACGTGATTCCAACTTTTGATCCACATCAAAATTTGAAAATCAGACCTAAAGTATCCAGTTCAGCCTAGTTGGAGCAGCGTGTTTGGTTTGCCAGATGAGTATGTCTGGAATTATCCGATCCTAAATCTGAACCTGATAACGTCGTTTGGTTTGCATCACTGTACCATGCCTTCCGTTGTCAAGTCGACCCACTTGTTTACTGTAGCAGGCCAATCTCAAGAGCCGGTTCATTCCTTGAAAGTGTGACGGACGAGCTGATCGGGATGCATGTGGAGCCAACCTATGCCGGACGGAGGTAATCCTCAAACCAAACATGTTCTCCCGATCAGCACTAATCTCACGATGCATGCTAGAGCTAGAACAATGCAGATAAATATTAATTCATAAATCACAATTCAAGCATATCTAACAATAATAGAGACACAGTGACTCATTGAAACAGACATTATAGCAGCAAAGTAGAACTCTATTAATACAGTAGAAACGGACTAGAGCACAACAGAAGACAGAAGACAGAAGACAGAATGCGAGAAGTGGAGAAGAGCCACGCATGGCGGAGAGCACGCCGGCGGCGAAATCAAAAGGCAGGGATCCGCACAGGAAACTGAATGCAGCGATCCTGACAGGCACCTACTGCTACTACTAGATCGATGGGTTCCTCGCCGTCACGACGCCACTGCAATGTCAGCGAGAAAGCCACCTCGAACCTGTCACGGTCGAACACCGCGGGGCCACGGCCGTCCCCGGCGTCCCCGACGACCAGCAGCCGCATCATGTGCCCCACCGTGTCGAAGTACCAGTCGCACGCGCCGTGGCTGGCGTCCTTGGCGGCGGCCTGCAGCAGCGCCCGCTGCACGTCCTGCAGCGCCGGCCCGAGCGGCGGGAGGTCGGCGCAGACGAACAGGCCGTCCTCCGGGAACCGCGCTGCCGCGAAGGGCCTCGCCGCGGCAGCCGCCGCCGCCGCCTGGCGGTCGAAGAAGGCGCCGCTCAGCTCGTGCGAGAGCTGGTGCGCGCGGAGGCGGAGGTCCTCGCGCGACGCGCCCAGCAGGGCGCGCGCGGCGGTGACCGCCGCGGCGAAGGGGAGCCAGCGGAGGGCGCAGGCGCCCGTCACGGCCGTGGTGGGGCGGTAGTGGCCGCCGACGACGCTGGGGAGGAGAGGGAGGTCGACGGGAGAGCCGAGGTCCTCGGCGGAGGCGGAGGATTCGCTGCAGCAGCCACGAACGTCATTTTGCTGGGACCCGAGGCGTTGAGCACGCGTGTGTTGGTTCCGCTGCAATGAGGAGGGGTTTGGTATTTGTACTAGCAGCCAGGAGCAGAAAAGATCAAAAGAAGCCGGAAAGGCGGTCAAACGGGAAGATGATGAGGCGTCTTCGTAGTTCGTAGGCCAGGCGTGTGAGTTTCATAATGTTTTCAAAATTGTAAAATGAAATAAAATATGGATAAACATCTATTTGTAATGGTGAGTTTTATTTCTTAGTTTCATTGATATTTAATTTTATTGTTCTTATGTCAGTCTCAGTGAGAGGTTTCATATCCTAGTTTCTAATAGTCTATATTTTGAAAACAGTGCAAGAGATGAAACTCTCTGCTCTGATGAAACTCTCATTATCTCTCTATTTATTAATACAGTGCCACATCAGTATATTTAATGCCCATAAAAATCTCATGAAACTTTATTGAGACTGGCCTTAAATAGTTGGTATTTTTTTCTAGAACTTAAATAGTTAGTAATTGTTCCGACAGAGTTTTATCTCTATGAAACTCACTCCTCTCACCCTATTACATACAGATAAAACTTCCACTAAAATTGGCTACTCCCGCTGGGAGAACGGCTAAGTACCGCTATATTCTGTCCCAATTTCTATATTTAATAATCTGTTCAAATTTGCATTGATTATCATTATTTTTTGTTTTGTTCCATCCTAATTTCCATATTTGGCTGTTTTTGTGTTCTCAGATTTATACTGGGATATCTTGTTTTTATCCCCACAGGATATTACGTTTTATAAACCACGATATGCAACACAATCATCTATGCAACATCTATTATGTCATCTTGTGAACATTAGGGTGTGAATTATAAATATTTGTAGGTTGGCAATGTTGCCATGCTTAGATTGATAGATGATGACCATTTAGCATCAATTATGTAAACCGTCAGATTAGCATCATGATAATGTAATTAAGCTTTGATCGATCAATACAGTCGGCTAAAAGCTCAGGGGCTCCACCCCTGGTGTGCTCGTGCCCCCACTGGATTTCAACCAAAACTCACAAAGCCTAAGCCTTCGTCGCCCAAGGTTGAGAAAAATTGGGTTGAGAACGGGGACAGCACCAGAGAGGGCCCTGATTGATCGAATGGGGTTCAACAAAACGATAACAAAACACTGCCATGCGGCGGGAGCATGACACCTGTATTAAAAAATAAAAAATTAAAACAACCAAAACATAGATCAACATATAACTCCTAATAAGAAGCTCCATAAATATTGAAACTTTATGTAAACAATAGACCTAACATAAGCAACATACTGTGATTTTTCCATAATTTATAGAGGACAAGAAATTCATCATATGGAAGTGCTTAATGGAAGTGCTTAATGCACTGATTAGAGAGGCGGATCGTCGTCAGGTAATGGTAATGGAAGTGCTTAATGCACTGATTAGAGAGGCGGATCGTCGTCAGGTGCTCACGCCATTGCCTGGGAACTGCATCATGCACAGAACGTCGCTGTACGCCGACGACGTCGTCATCTTACTGTCACCGTGCCCACAGGATTTCAGATGCCTATCTCGTATCCTTGAGTTGTTTGCCGGTGCCTCAGGTTTGATCACGAATGTTGACAAATGCTTGGCAACCCCTATCAGATGTGATGAGGCTGCAATGGCGGCTATCCAACAAGTGTTCCCCTGTCGCCTGGCACCATTCCCTTGCAAGTACCTGGGCATACCTCTGTCGCTTCGAAGGCTGCGCCATGCGGATGAACAGCCTCTCATTGACGCGGTTGCCGCTCGTATTCCGACCTGAAAAGCTGGGCTGCTCAACAATGCGGGACGTGTCTTGCTCACCAAGGTGACCCTTTCAGCCATTCCAGTCCACATCATGATCGCTTGCTGCCTGTCGGATTGGGCCATCAAACAAATTGATAAGCGCAGACGAGCTTTTCTCTGGACTGGGAATGAGACATGCACTGGAGGCCAATGTAAGGTTGCCTGGCCGGTTGTTTGCCGCCCGCATGAGCTGGGTGGGCTGGGAATTCTTGACCTCCGCTACTTTGGATATGCGCTAAGACTCCGGTGGGACTGGCTGGCGCGCACGGAAACGGATTGCTGCTGGGCCAAACTACCTTCGACGACGGAAAGATGTGTGGCTGCGATGCGGGATGCTAGCATCTCTATCGCGGTGGGCAATGGCGCAAACATTCTCTTCTGGCTGGATGCTTGGGCAGCCGTCGGGCCGCTCAAGGCCTTTGCCCCGGCGCTTTTCAGAGCTACGTCGCGCTCTGATCAGCGGCTAATGCTGCGAGAGGCGCTCATTCAGCATCGTTGGGCTCGCAATATTGCTGGCGCCACCACCATCCCTGTCATGACGGACTTCTTCAGAGTGTGGATGATTGTGCGCGACGTCGAGCTCACGCCGGACCGGCCGGACACGTTCTCCTGGAAGTGGTCTGCCAATGGTTCCTACTCTGCCTCTGATACGTACCGAACCTTCTTCCACTGATCCAGGGAGCTCCTTGGGGCCCGAGAGCTCTGGAACACCAAGGCACCAGCTAGAGTCAAAGTCTTCTTCTGGTATTTGCTGCACCGGCGTCTTTGGACGTCGGAACGTCGAATGCGACATGGGCTGCAGCAAGACGGGTCGTGCTCTATGTGTGATCAGGAGCCTGAGACTTGTGGGCACCTGTTCGTCGGTTGTGTCTTTGCCCGCGAGGTTTGGTTTCGTGTGCTCTCGCGCTTGCAGCTAGGCACCCTGGTGCCCAGGGGGGGATGAAGATGTCGCAGTCTGGTGGCTCAAGGGAAGACGACGACTTGATCAGGCAGGGAAGAGGGTCTTCGACTCGACTCACTTGTGCTGCTGAAAGGTCACAATGGCTAGAGGGGGGGGGGGTGAATAGCCTAATAAAATTTCTAGCAAGAGTACTAGACAACCCAATTAGATAGCAAGGCGGCAAATGTGCAAAGCAAATGCTTCGATTACTCTGTGCAAGCCGTCCTACCAAGCAAGACTACTCAAATCAATTGCACACACAACAACGGTGATCAAGCTACACAATGTCGGTTCACCAAAACCAACCAATCAATTCTACCCATGGGATTTACTCTACACAGTGAGTGGTTCCCGACCGACCACAACAAGCAATTCTACTTTGCGGTGAGTAAAGAGGTGAAGGAAGTTTATACCGCCGCGAAGAGTAGAAGATGGCCAATCACCGGTGTAGTTGCCAATCACCTAGGAAACTCAAGCACAAGCACAAGGAGGTCGAAGCCTCGGCAATCACAAATCAACACAATGATTTTTACCGAGGTTCACTTGCTTCCCGGCAAGCTAGTCCTCGTTGTGGCGATGCACTTGCTTGGTGAGTTGCCCGCTCAATTGGTCCGGTGCCAAAGACCCCAATGGGGAGCCGCAATCTCCACACAAGACAAGGATCCACAAGCCACGAGCAATCCACTAGAGTATCCTTTCGTGAACTCCCACGGGGAAGGATCAAGAACCCCTCACAAGAACCCGGTGTGGCCTCGAACAATCACCAAGTCGAGCTCAACCACCACCCGCTGCTCCAAACCGTCTACGGTGACGGGAATCACCGAAGAGTAACAAGAATCCGCAGCTCACTCGATGAACAAGTGCCTCTAGATGCTACTCTCAATGCAAATCACTTGTTCTCACTCAAATCTTTCTCAAGAATGGCAAGGGAACCAAAGAGATGAGTGGGGAGGAGTGTCTCTAGCTCAAAGTATGCTCAAGAGTGTTAGAATGGGCAAGAGAGACTCTCCCAACTGGCCAAACACATATTTATAGACCCCATGTCCAAATAGAGCCGTTAGTGCCTCGGGGGTGCCAGGTCCACTGCGCCGGACGCGTCCTACGCGGACCGCCGGACGCGTCCGGCGCCTGCTCCGCAGCCGCGCGCGCCGACCGTTGGCGTTTGAAGGCGCCACGTCCCCGCGTCCGCCCTGGTGTCCGGCGCCCCGGATCAACGTGCGTCCGGCACCGCGTCCGGCGCCAAGAAGTTACTGGACAGCGTCCAGCGAGCCGTCCCAGCGTCCGGCGTGGCACGCCGGCCGCGTCCGGCGCTGTGGTCGAGCCACACTGCCGCTGCCAGCACTCGAGCCACGCCACGCGTCGCGCCATGGGTCGCCGGACGCGGAGCCTCGCCGTACCGCGTCCAGCGCAACACCGCCGGCCGCGTCCTTCGCCGTTGAGTGGCCGTTGCCCGCGCGAGCACCGAGACCGCCGGACGCTGCCACTCAGCGTCCGTCGCCCGCGACCCGGCGTCCGGCGCCAGAGTCCGATGGGGCCGCGCTCCAGAGAAGTTTCTGGAGTGCGTCCGCCGCCCTCTGCGCGTCCGGCGCCACCCGACAGCCGCGTCCGGCGCTTTGCAGAAACGCCTTCTTCATCTTTTCTTCGCGCCGTCTTCGCTCCAAGTCCAACCTCTTGCCTTGAGTACCAACTCCACCAAGTGTAGACCTCGTCTCAAGCACCGGAGTTAGTAGAACAAGCACGACCACGTCGGCAAGAGTTAGCCCTCTAGTTAGTCTCTCATGCATCATGCAAAGTCGCAACTAGAGGCACTTAGGACCGCGAATGAAACGAGGAAACCCCTCTTGATAGTCGGTTATCGATCCTAAATGTGATCACACTCGCTAAGTGTCTTGATCACTAAACCGGAAAGCCCTATCAAGTATACCTTCGCCTTGATCTCCATGGGCCTCCGTCGGAGCTCGATCACTTCACATCCTTCATGTTCATTACGGTGATCGCTATGCTCCATCATCCACCGTCACGTTGCTATGTGTCTAACCACACTTAGAGCAAAGCAATAGCAACGTTGAGTGTCATTAATTACCAAAACCAAACCGAAGCTTTCAATCTCCCCCTTTTTGGTAATTGATGACAACCCTTCACAAAGTTCATAAAGATATGGAAATTGAACTCAATATGAAATTGAATTGCTTGCCCAAGACATTTTGATCATGAATCTTGGATTGGACAAGCATTTCAATTCCGGTTTTGGTAGTGGTAGCTCCCCCTACATGTGTGCATCAAATGTTTGGTCGATTTTCAAGCACACATGCATAGATGAAACTTGTGTGAGAGTTACCACAACCAAAATGGTACTAAGGTTTATAGAGTTGACCTTTGAAGCGTGATACCAATCGGAGTGCGATAATAAACCTTCCTTAGCACCAAGGGAATCTAGACATCATCAAAACTCAAGATAACTCATGAGATCACATTATAAACAAGGTACTTGAACAAGTGAACCTCTATGACTAGAAACCACCTAAGCATGCTAGTACTTCAATTCACCAATCAAAATCTATACTAGCATTACACCAAACAAGCATGAATATTGAATTTAGCTTGCAATGCTCCATATCATCATGTATGCACACACAATATGCAACAAATAGTCTATGAGCTTGCTCCCCCTATTTGTGTGCTCATGGTTGGGTCATATCATAAAAATTGATCCCCTTCCATTGCTCTTTGTGACTTATTTCTCCCCCTTTGTCAACAATCACCAACAAGGGTGCATAAGATGAGAGAAACAAGTCAATCAACCATGGCCAAATCTAAACCACATGCCTAGAAAATGTATCTCGGTTTAAACCAAGGGCAAGCTTCTTCACACCTCATAAGAATAAGGGTTATCTTGACCATGTTGAGATACACATCATGAGCAAGTGCTAAAGATTCAACACTAGGTTCACAAGCTCACAAACAAGTCATATGCCACCACTAGATCAAATCAAGTATAGAAACAATAGTGGTGCCATATATCCTTCAAATTCATTTGATTTGCAATGAATGAGCCTAGCAAGATGCACATGTATACATGTCTACACAACTAGCAAAGGATGCATGAGATGCAACAACCAACTTTACCTTGCTATGTTGGAGGAGAGGCATGTCATATATGGGGTGCATCAATCCATGTTGGAGAAGCTAAGTATGTTCAACTCATTCCTCAACTTGCAATATCTCTTCTCATCAAGAGGCTTGGTGAATATGTCGGCTAGTTGATCTTCGGTGCCAATGCTTTCAATGCTAATATCACCCTTTTGTTGATGATCTCTAATGAAGTGGTGCCTCACATCAATGTGCTTGGTTCTAGAATGTTGAACCGGATTGTTTGTCATCTTGATTGCACTTTCATTGTCACAAAACAAAGGCACATGCTTGAACTTGATCCCATAGTCCTTCAAGGTGGCTTTCATCCATAGCAATTGTGCACAACAATTCCCCACACTAATATATTCTGCTTCGGCGGTGGAAAGTGCCACACTATTTTGCTTCTTTGAAGACCATGACACAAGAGATCTTCCTAGCACTTGGCATGTTCCACTTGTGCTTTTCCTATCAATCTTGCAACCGGCATAGTCGGAGTCGGAGTATCCAATCAACTCAAAGCTTGACCCCTTGGGATACCATAGACCAACATCTTGAGTACCCTTCAAGTATCTCAATATCCTCTTGGTTGCCGTCAAGTGACTCTCTCTTGGAGAAGCTTTAAATCTTGCACACATGCACACACTAAACATGACATCCGGCCTTGAGGCGGTCACATATAGCAAGCTTCCAATCATTGATCTATATAGCTTTTGCTCAATTATCTTGCCACTATCATCAATGTCCAAGCCACCATTGGTTCCCATAGGTGTACTAATGGCCTTAGCATCTTGCAACCTAAACTTCTTGATCATGTCCTTGATGTACTTGCCACAAAGGTGCCATTCTTCATTTGCTTGATTTGAAGACCAAGGAAGTAGCTCAACTCTCCAAGCATGGACATTTCAAACTCACTAGCCATCATGTTTGCAAACTCCTCACAAAAAACTTGGTTGGTTGAATGATATCATCCACATAGATTTGCAACACAAACAAGTCATCTTCTATCTTCTTGGTAAAGAGAGTAGTGTCAACTTTGCCCATCTTGAAGCCTTTGGATATGAGGAAGTCCCTCAATCTTTCATACCATGCCCTTGGAGCTTGCTTCAAGCCATATAATGCCTTCTTGAGCTTGTAGACATGGTTGGGCTTCTTGTCATCTTCAAAACCGGGAGGTTGTGCAACATACACTTCCTCATTGATGAACCCATTGAGAAATGCACTCTTCACATCCATTTGATAGAGCTTGATGTTGTGAGCACAAGCATAGGCCAATAAGATTCTAATTGCATCTAATCTTGCAATCGGTGCATATGTTTCTCCAAAGTCAAGACCCTCAACTTGTGTGTAACCTTGTGCCACTAGTCTTGCTTTGTTCCTCACTACCAAGCCATCTTGATCTTGCTTGTTCTTGAAGACCCACTTGGTTCCAATCACATTGTGCTTCTTTGGCCTCTCAACAAACTCCCACACATCATTCCTAGTGAAGTTGTTCAATTCCTCATGCATGACATTTATCCAATCCGGATCCTTCAATGCCTCATCAATCTTAGTTGGCTCAATGAATGACACAAAAGAGTAGTGCTCACATATGCTAGCCAATCTTGATCTTATTTGTACTCCTCTTTGAATGTCACCAATGATATGATCTAGAGGATGATCTCTTACAATATGTGAAGGTTGAAGAACTAGCTCATTTGCATTGCTTGCTTGACCTTGATCTTGATCTTGATCTTGATGTTGAGTACCACTTGTGCTTGCCTCATTGGAATCTTCTATCACAACTTGAGTTGGCACTTGCACCTCATCACCATCATCCACTTGCCTCGGCCTAATGTCACCAATGTCCATGTGTCTCATTGCATTGCTCAATTGATCTCCACCCACATCTTCTTGATTTTGATCTCCAACTTGAGAGCCTTGGGTTTCATCAAATTCAACATCATGAACCTCTTCCATTAGCCCACTTGCCAAGTTCCACACTCTATAAGCCTTGCTAGAAGTAGAGTAGCCAAGAAGAAATCCCTCATCACACCTCTTGTCAAACTTGCCTAGTCTTTGCCCCTTCTTGAGTATGTAGCACTTGCAACCAAAGACCCGGAAGTAGGAAATGTTGGGCTTCCTTCCATTCAAGATTTCATATGGAGTCTTCTCTAATTTCCCATGGCAATAGAGACGGTTGCTATAATAGCAAGCCGTGTTGATAGCATCACTCCAAAACTTCTCACTCACATTGTACTCAAGTAGCATGGTTCTTGCCATCTCAATCAAGGTCCTATTCTTCCTCTCAACTACACCATTGGATTGGGGAGTGTAGGTTGGTGAGAATTGATGCACAATTCCAAGCTCATCACACAACTCTTCAACTCTTGTGTTCTTGAATTCACCCCATTGTCACTTCTTATCTTCTTGATGGTAGTGTCAAACTCATTTTGCACCCTCTTGACAAATGACTTGAATAGATCATAGACTTCACTCTTGTCATAGAGGAAGAACACCCAAGTGTATCTTGTGTAGTCATCCACAATCACAAATCCATACTTGTTGCCCCCAATTGATGTATAGTGAGTTGGCCCAAACAAGTCCATATGCAACAACTCAAATGCTCTTGAAGTTGACATCTCATTCTTCTTGGGATGTGAGTTCCCATGTTGCTTGCCGGCTTGACATGCACTACAAGGTCTATCCTTCTCAAATGTGACATCATTCAAGCCTCTCACTAGATCATGCTTCACCAACTTGTTCAATTGCTTCATGCCAACATGTCCTAGGCGCCTATGCCATAGCCACCCCTTGCTTGACTTGCCAATCAAACATGATGAAAGTTGAGCTTCACTAGCATTGAAATCAACCAAGTACAATCTTCCATGCCTAAACCCCTTGAAGATGATATTTGCTTGATCCTTGCTCACTACCTCAACATGCTTGTCATCAAATATGCACTTGTAGCCAAGATCACACAATTGTGCCACCGACAAAAGATTGAAGTTCAAAGTATCAACTAGCAACACATTGGAGAGATCCTTGTCATTGGAAATTGCAACCTTTCCAAGCCCCATGACATCACCCTTGCTATTGTCACCAAATGTGATGGAGTTGAATCCACCATTGTCATTCTTGTCAAGTGACTTGAACATACTATCTTCACCGGTCATATGATTTGATGCACCACTATCAAGCACCCAATGCCTCCCTCCGGCTTTGTAATTTCCTACAAGAAGACATCAAGCTTTAGGTACCCACTTTTGCTTGGGTTCTTGAAGGTTAGTCACTAGAGTCTTTGGTACCCAAATAGCTTTCTTCTTTGAGCTCATCCATAGTGTACCAATGAATCTAGCACTCACACCACTCTCACTCTTAACAAGCATGTAGGAAGCACTAGTGTTCTTGTTCTTGCATGCATGCTCTAAATGACCAACTTGCTTGCAACTCTTGCAATAGCTACCATTGTTCTTCACAAAACTAGTCTTATGAGGAGCAAAAGCGGCCTTGCCTTTCTTGGGGGTATAGCCCTATCCCTCTTTGTAGAGACAAGCTCTTTGGCTACCCAAGCACATAAGCAAGCGGTCCTCGTCACCATAAGCCTTAGCTAAGGTGTGATTGAGCTCCTTGACTTCCTTCTTAAGAGACTCATTCTCAACTACTAGTGTAGAATCACATGTATGACCAACACTACTAGATGAAGTAGAGGCATAAGAGCATGAAGGGCCAAGTGATGCAACAACAATTGAATCATCAAGTGAATCATATGATGTGGACACATTTTTCTTTTCTATGTTCACCACTTGTGATTGCACTTTCTCTTGCTTCTCAACTAGAGAGGAATGAGCTTTTTCAAGCTTGGAGTGAGCAATCTCTAGCTTCTCATGGTCTACCTACCTTTAGACTCTCATAAGAAGCCCTCAACTCCTTAAGTTCTTGCTCAAGGTTTTGTTTATCCTTGCGTAAGCCCCTACATTCCTTCCTCGAGTCATTGAAAGCACCCTTGCAATCCTCAAGCATGACAAAGAGTTCTTCTTTTATGGTCTCATCATCATCATCATCACTATCGGGTGGAGGTTTTACCTTAGTGGCCTTGGCCATGAAGCAAGATGATGGAGCACCAAATAGAGAAAGCTTCTCTTGAATGGCAATGCTTGCGTGCCCCTTCTTCTTCTTCTTCTTGGAATCATCATCATCATCACTTGAGGAAGATGAATCACTCTCCCAAGTTGCCACATGAGATTCACCCTTCTTCTTCTTGTGAGAGGAGTCTTTCTCCTCCTCCTTCTTCTCTTGCTTCTTCCTCTCCTTTCTCATGGCATCTTCATCCTCACTTGCATAGGGACACTTGGCAATGAGATGATCCTTGCCATTGCACCGGAAGCACTTCATGGGACGGTCACTAGACTTGGATGAGCTTCTCTTGCCCTTGGACCGGTACCCCTTCTTCATGAGCTTCCCCATTCTCTTCACAAGGAGTGCCATTTGTTCACTCACTTCATCTTCTTGTCCACTTGAGCTTGAGCATGGTTCATCTTCACTTGAAGACTCTTCTTTCTTCTTCTTGCCCTTGCTCTTGGATGATGCGGCCTTGAATGCCACACTCTTCTTGTCATCATCCTTCTTCTCATTTTCCTTCTTCTTTTTTACCAACTCTTCCTTCTCATGATCCTCTCTAAACTCATCATCGGCCATGATCTCTTGAAGGACTTGGTTGGGAGTTGGCTTCTCCTTCATGGTTGTCTTCACCATGACGGTCTTCAACATGTCAAATCTCTTGGGAAGACACCTCATGAACTTGGTGGAGAATTGAGAGTCCTTGATTTCTTTCCCAAGTCCCTTGAGCTCATTGACAATGACTTGGAGCCTATGGAACATCTCCGGCACACTCTCATCCTCCTTCATTGAGAAGCTTGCAAACTTCTCTTGCAACATGTAGGCTCTTGCGGTCTTGACACTTTCGGTGCCCTCATAAGCTTCTTCTAGCTTCTTCCAAATGTCATGAGCCACCTCAAGGTTCTTGATGAGCTCAAAAGCTTTATCATCAAGTGCCTCATGGAAAGCACTCACGGCAACATCATTGGCTTGTTGCTTCTTCTCTTCGGCCGGTGTTGGCACCGCACCCTCAACAAGCTCAAACTTGGTTTCCACCACTTTCTACACCTCAAGGTTGATTGACTTAAGATGACTCTTCATCTTAAGCTTCCACTTGGCATAGTCATCACCTCGAAATGATGGTGCCTTCTTGGTGTTGTTGATATGCATAACCAATGCCATTGTTTCACCGTAGGATGTTAATCCAACTCAAACAAACGATGCTCGGCTCCGATACCACGTGAAAGGTCACAATGGCTAGAGGGGGGGTGAATAGCCTAATAAAATTTCTAGCAAGAGTACTAGACAACCCAATTAGATAGCAAGGCGGCAAATGTGCAAAGCAAATGCTTCGATTACTCTATGCAAGCCATCCTACCAAGCAAGGCTACTCAAATCAATTGCACACACAACAACGATGATCAAGCTACACAATGTCGGTTCACTGAAACCAACCAAGCAATTCTACCCATGGGATTTACTCTACACAATGAGTGGTTCCCGACCGACCACAACAAGCAATTCTACTTTGCAATAAGTAAAGAGGTGAAGGAAGTTTATACCGCCGCGAAGAGTAGAAGATGGCCAATCACCGGTGTAGTTGCCAATCACTAGGAAACTCAAGCACAAGCACAAGGAGGTCGAAGCCTCGGCAATCACAAATCAACACAATGATTTTTACCAAGGTTCACTTGCTTCCCGGCAAGCTAGTCCTTGTTGTGGCGATGCACTTGCTTGGTGAGTTGCCCGCTCAATTGGCTCGGTGCCAAAGACCCCAATGGGGAGCCGCAATCTCCACACAAGACAAGGATCCACAAGCCACGAGCAATCCACTAGAGTATCCTTTCGCGAACTCCCGCGGGGAAGGATCAAGAACCCCTCACAAGAACCCGGTGTGGCCTCGAACAATCACCAAGTCGAGCTCAACCACCACCCGCTGCTCCAAACCGTCTACGGTGACGGGAATCACCGAAGAGTAACAAGAATCCACAGCTCACTCGATGAACAAGTGCCTCTAGATGCAACTCTCAATGCAAATCACTTGTTCTCACTCAAATCTCTCTCAAGAATGGCAAGGGAACCAAAGAGATGAGTGGGGAGGAGTGTCTCTAGCTCAAAGTATGCTCAAGAGTGTTAGAATGGGCAAGAGAGACTCTCCCAACCGGCCAAACACATATTTATAGACCCCATGTCCAAATAGAGTCGTTAGTGCCTCGGGGTGCCGGTCCATGCGCGCGACGCGCGTCTTACGCGGACCGCCGGACGCGTCCGGCGCGCTCCTCCCGCGCCGCGCGCCGACCGTTGGCGTTTGAAGGCGCCACGTCCCCGCGTCCGCCCAGCGTCCCGGCGCCCGGATCAACGTGCGTCCGCGCCGCGTCCGCGCCAAGAAGTTACGGACGGCGTCCAGCCGAGCCGTCCCGGCGTCCGCGCGGCACGCCGACCGCGTCCGGCGCGGCACGCCGGCCGCGTCCGGCGCTGTGGTCGACCCACACTGCCGCTGCCAGCACTCGAGCCACGCCACGCGTCGCGCCATGGGTCGCCGGACGCCGGAGCCTCGCCGTACCGCGTCCAGCGCAACACCGCCGGCCGCGTCCTTCGCCGTTGAGTGGCCGTTGCCCGCGCGAGCACCGAGACCGCCGGACGCTGCCACTCAGCATCCGTCGCCCGCGATCCGGCGTCCGGCGCTAGAGTCTGATGGGGCCGCGCTCCAGAGAAGTTTCTGGAGTGCGTCCGTCGCCCTCTGCGCGTCCGGCGCCGCCCGACAGCCGCGTCCGGCGCTGTGCAAAAACACCTTCTTCATCTTTTCTTCGCGCCGTCTTCGCTCCAAGTCCAACCTCTTGCCTTGAGTACCAACTCCACCAAGTGTAGACCTCGTCTCAAGCACCGGAGTTAGTAGAACAAGCACGACCACATCGGCAAGAGTTAGCCCTCTAGTTAATCTCTCATGCATCATGCAAAGTCGCAACTAGAGGCACTTAGGACCGCGAATGAACCGAGGAAACCCCTCTTGATAGTCGGTTATCGATCCTAAATGTGATCACACTCGCTAAGTGTCTTGATCACTAAACCGGAAAGCCCTATCAAGTATACCTTCGCCTTGATCTCCATGGGCCTCCGTCGGAGCTCGATCACTTCACATCCTTCATGTTCATTACGGTGATCGCTATGCTCCATCATCCACCGTCACGTTGCTATGTGTCTAACCATACTTAGAGCAAAGCATTAGCAACGTTGAGTGTCATTAATTACCAAAACCAAACCGGAGCTTTCAGCTGCTCGTGGCTTGGAGAATTTGGAAGGCACGCAATGCACGGGTCTTCCGGAATGAGGCGCCTTCCGTCGCGGTCGTTCTTCAGGAGATCGCCTTGGAGGCCAAGGACTGGGTTATCGGTGGATGTGCTCCACTGGAAGCTGCTCTTCTACTGTTGTCGCAAAATACTTTTGTTTTGTAATACAAACTCCTATAGGATCCAGTAGAGTAGGTGTGTGCCTTCTGGATTGGCTTTGCTTGCCTCTTGCTAGCATTGCTTTCCAGCGTGTAACTTGTGTTTTTCTCCTCTTAATGAAAAACCGGTGAAGTCCGGGTCGCGAAGAGGACAAGAACTTCCTATAAAAATATAGCATGGTTTTCATAGGTTAAATGTTACCGTAATTGTAACAAATTACGGTTCTAACAAATTTCCTTTTTGCAATTCTAGGAGCAAAGTTTGATTTTTATGACGAAAAATGACAAAACCGCACCTTTATGAGAAAAGCAAAAAGGAAATAAAGAGAAAATGGACGCATTCGGCCAACTGCGCCCAGCCCTTGCGTGGATCAGGCCCAGCGAGGTCGTCGCTAAAAGGAGCGGCGGTGGTCGGACGGCTTGCCCGCCACCGGCCCTCCTGCTCGCGCGAGTTGCACGACGCAGCGCGGGGCAATGATGGCGCACGGCCTCGGGACAAAGCGAAGCGCAGAGGCGCTCGGCGTCGATGGTGGCGGTGGACAGGTCGAGCAGGCGTGCTGTCGCGGTCGTCGCGATGGGCCCGGGCAGACAGGGCACTCAAGTGCTCTTGCGCGGGGACCCGGCGAGGCAGAGGCGACCCGGCGAGGCAGAGGCGATGGTAGAGAGTTGCTGCGGCGCTCGGTCATGCAGAGCTGTGACAGCATTGGCCGTGGCGGGGCGGTGGGCAGGTCGCCATTGAGACCGATCAGGGACAGGGCAGGGGGGCGAGGCGCGGCGGGATGGCGTGTGGCGCGAGGCTGGGACGGGCGTGCGCACGCGAGACTCCACACCCAAACCGCCAAACCGGTGAAGCAGCGGCAGGGGCGCAACGAAGCGTGGCGATTTCTGCCGTTGCGAGGTCGCGAGCTCGGACAGAGCGATGCTAAAGGAATGTTTGTATCTAAAGGAACGGGATCAAACTATATAAAATTTATTGACACAGACGTGATCTATGCTTCGCTTTCGAAGATTAAGATCAAGAGGCATTGTTAAGAGTGCGAAGAATTTCTCAATTAGAGAAATTAATAGGCTAATACTATATTTTTTTAGATAAAGGATAATCAAATATCCAGCCTCTACACCTGAGGGTCTACACAGCCAATTATTACAACGTCGAGAAACAAATCGCGGATCGCGAAAAGAGAGAAAGCCAGAGTCTTATACATAGACCCGGAAACTAAAGCAAATGAAATAAGTGCTTCCGCCCTCTATTGGAGATAAGAGAGGGCGTCCATGGCTTCCTCGTCACGCTGCAGCCGAAGACGTTGTCGACGGAGTTTCTATGGAATGGATCACTGCCGTCGTGCACGATCAGGCACCCGACGATGGTGGCCATGATAAGGATCATGATCTCCTCGCCCTCGCGCTCCACCAACCGCCTTCATCAAACCATCATCGATGAAGACGAAGGTTACGTGCCAACAGGGTGATGGAAGAGGAACGAAGAGGACGCCTCCAAGGGGGAGTGACGTCCGCAGACGTTGCCATCCGAGCTTTCGCCCTAGCCTCAACCAACACACCTGCTCAGGGACACGACCTCATCGATCGCGGCGTGCCCCAATGGCCGTGGCAGCCAGCAACCGGCACGGCCCTCTCCGAAGTCGCCGCAGTCATAGGATGGACTGCACGCCGCGGGCCAAGCCGCGCGTAGGGCGAGCCCCCCGCCTGTCGACGAAATATCGGCGATAGTCCGACCATGGGTATGCCCTGATCGGTAATGGATTGGCGGAAGGCGCACGAGATTGCAAGCAAGATGTAAACAGAGGACAATCACGCGAGGTTTACCCAGGTTCAGGCCGCAAGGATGCGTAAAACCCTAGTCCTGCTCTCTGTTTCGATTATGATGTGGATGTGTGAGTCTCTGCGTTATGCCAGATTCTGTCCCTGGCACGGGGGTCCTTGCTCTCCTTATATATTATGGGGAGCAAGGTTACAAGTCGGATCTAGCCTATCTGGTACTAAGTTTACATGCTTTATATGTCTAAACTTTCCTATCTCAGCTAGGTCTTGTCCTCCTTGTCGATCTTTGATAATCTTGCCTATTTTAGGCCGTCCAGGCCCGCCCAGGCCGATCGGTCTTGAAGCTTGATGGGCCGACTCCGGTGACGGTGCGTCGTCCCAAACTAGGCCGTGAGGGTATATGGAGTTTATACCTCCACAGCTAGTCCCCGAGCATCATGGATCTTGAGGGGAAAACACCGTCTTCGTTTGGCTGAGTGAGAAAGGGTGGTCGGACACACGTTCAACATGTGGTCCGAGCAGGGCTGGAGGGCCGTCTAGTGTTTCCGACCACTCTTTGCTTTCACTTGGTTGACGTTTTCGGTTTGACCGAAAGATTTATGATGCTCCTGAAAAGAAAAAAGAAATTTGAAAGGGTCCCAAATCTGGAGACGTGGGCCCTTGTTAGTATGTGATGCCCGCCATCACATGGTATCTCGTCAGAATCGTTCATCGTTTGAGCTTAGTTTTGAACTAAACTTTTTTTTTTGTAAAGTAAAGGATCGTGCCGAGTCATGCAAATGACGTGGGCCCACGTAGTCCCCGAGGTTGCTGTAAGATAGTATATGTTGCAGCAAGCTCTAAAAGAAGGATCTAGCCCATGTCACCTCTGAGGTGACGTGGGCCCACGTAGTCCCCGAGCCTGAGATGAGGTGGAACACGTTATGTCAGGGTCTAAAAAGACGACCTGGCTATAGTATCGTGCTTTATGTGTTTCCGACCACTCTTTGAGTGAGACCGAGCAGGCCAAATTTCATTTGGGCTGGTCGGTTTGAACCATGCCATGACTTCGTCATGATTAAGTTAAAATAGCTTTGCTACTTAACTCAGTCCCCAGCGTGGCTGTGAGACCATGGTTTTGAATCTAAACCCATGAAATAGCTTAGCTATTTGTGCGCCCGAATAACCGGTATCATTGGCTAAAAAATCCCAAATTTCGACGGATTGTGTGGGTTGAAATGTTGATGCTATACCGCAACTTCGTCACAATGGTTGGAACACTTCTTTGAGTTGTTGCTGCAAAGAGAAAATGTGGTATGAGTGAATGTTTTGATGAGGTATGTTGAATCGTATTGATTTGATATAATCTACGACACGAAGTTGTATCAGGATGTATTATTTAAGAATGGTTTTGGTAATCGCCTCTCCTTAGAGTTAATCAGTCCTCAGGTGTGTAGATGACAAATAGTGAATAGCGCGTTGCCGAATCACTTAGGGCCCTATTTCCATTGGAAGCGACCACTGTCATCCCTGTGTTGTATAGCGTTGGAGCTGTGAACACGTAGCGGGATTGATCAGAGACAGTGCATGCTGATTGTTTTCTGTTGGAGGGGTGACGTACTTGGCCATTTGGTACAAAGAAAAGAGGATGTTTTTAGCTTTGTAAAGATGTTTCGAACGTACTTTGAAGTAGTTCGTGTAAAGAAATCTTTTGTGAAAAAAGATTGGTGAAGGCATGTATGTTAGGTTAAGAGAGCACTTATCTGTATTTTGCTGTGAGCCACCGTCTTCCCGTGGTGGACTTTGATCATGCCTTTGTTCCTGAAAGAATGGTCATGTGGTGTGTAAGATTTTCTTATCATGCGAAGGCTAAGTTATGCTTGTTATAGATTTAGAAGAAAAAATTGCCAAGAACACTAGTCTCTTTCTCATTCAAGAGCCGACCAGGCCTTAGGGATTAGATGATCCTAAACAAACAAAGACGGTCTTAGGAGTGTTTGGAGCCCTTTTCCTTTGGGAGCGACCGGGCGCACTCTGTGTTGTTTGAGCGTAGTGCTGTTAACACGTAGCGAGTGAGACCAGAGACGGTGCGTTCCTGGCTTGCTTCGTGTTTGAGAAAAAAGATTTGTGAAAAACTGGTTTTTCCAAAGTGTGGTCTTTTGAAATGGATGGATGAATAAAATAGAAAATTTATTAGAGATGTTGGATACTTATCTTTCGTCCGTTGTGTCACGTCACGATCGCGTGTGGAGCAAAAAATATTCGCTTGCTGATGCAACCGTACATCAGCAACCGACCTGTCACGTCCATCTGGTGTACACTTTTGGACTCCGGTCGGGTCAATTCTCTTTGTTGGCGTGGGATCGAGATGTCAGTGACTCAATCGCTCCAACTCCCTGACGACGTGAGTCAGCGAGCGCGCGGGGGGTTCCCGATGCGAGGGAAATGTATAAATGCATATCGTGTTAGTGGAGCGGTTTTTCGTCGCTTCGTGCTCTTGGGGAACGAGAGGGCCGCGGGGTTTTGATTACCCACGATCCCGTCGGTTGCCTTCTCGAGTCCTCCGATCTCTCTATATATTGGCGCCTGCGCTGAGAACTTCTCTATCCGCAGCGCATTCTCTGTTCTTGCTCCTCTCCTTCTGCCCTCAAAATTTAGGGTTTTAGATTGCATTTGCTCGTCACCGCCATCTAGATGGACCGCCGTCATGGTAAGCGCCGGCGGAGGAGGAGGAGTCGGTGAACTCCCTCGGGAGGTGAGGCCGCGGAGGAGGTGAGCTTGGATTGGAGTTTTTCCTTGATTAATCTTGGGGTTTTCTTCTTTTGGTGTAACCGCTATTTTTCGTTCACAATGTAGGTACACCCTTCTGACCATTGGAGGTGCGGCAGGCACCTCCACCGCGGGCGCCGCCGAGGCGGCGAGAAGGGTGGCGGAGGAGCAGAGGGATGTATCGGGGGCTGCGGCCCCCGAGCAGGTGGCTCCGGTCGTGGAGGCCGGAGCTGCCGTTGCCGTGGCGGAGGAGGCGGCGGCGGCCGCCAGTGTCTCCACGCCGCGTTCGCTGAGCAGCGTTTCAGCGAACTCCCTGGCGTCTGCGCTCGACCGCTGTAGGGCGGAGCTGCAGCACGTCAGGGACCTCTATTCCGAGGCCACCAAGCAACTGGGGCAGGCAGAGGCGAACGCCGACCTGTTCTTGAAGGCACTCTCCTCCGCCCAGGAGGAGCTGGAGGCGGAGAAGCAGCGGGCCGCCGACTTCGACGCCGACGCCAACGCCGCCGTCAATGAGGCGGCGGACGAGAGGCTAGCCCGCAAGGTCCAGGTGGACACGCTACTTCGGCAGCGTGAGGCTGCCGACATCAGGGTCGGCGGTAAGTACCAATTTTTTATTTGGTCCTATTCCCTGAATTGTGCTCGTCTTGATGTTTTAATTTTTTACTCTGTTTTTGCAGAGCTGACGGAGCAGCTGGAGCAGCTGCAGGAGGCCGCGCATGCCGCGGCGGACGCGGTGAACGCCCAGGGTGGCGACGTGGTCGCGCGGCTGGCGGCGATCCCCGGCCAGGTGGCCGCTGTGGCGCTTCATGGCGTTCGCCATGGTGCCTCCGCCGCCTATGCCACCGTCGATGCCATCTCCGGTGTCGACTTCCGCGGCATGGAGCTGTCGGTGGCGGCGCATGACGCCATGGAGGGGCGGCGCCGTCGAGTTCGCGCGAGGCGGCGAGGCCGTTGTCGTTTAGATGCGCGACTTTGTAAAATAAAATTTTATATTTTTAATGGAAGAATCGACCTAGTGGTCGGCAAGCTCTTTGGGGATGACTAGATTGTTTAGATGCAATGTCGTGATCCCCGTTTGTAAAATAAAATTTTATATTTTTAATGGAAGAATTGGATCTTTTGAGATATGTAAAAAGGAAATTGCCTAAGAAAATAACTTGTTTGATAAAAGAGAAGGATGCTTCTCTTGTTCTTTCAATTTTCCGGCTCTGCTTCTCCTTCTTCCAAGTCGTGGATCATGACTGGGTCTTCTTCGGTACAGAGCAGTAGATCGTCATCATCCAGGGCTTGGTCATCTCGGCGTCGGGCATGGTCGGAGATACTTATTCCGTTCCGAGTGGTATTGAGATTGTCCTTTTTTGGAAAAGGTACATCTGTGAAAGAGTCTAAGGAGCTTGAGTTTTTCTCAAATTGGCTTCCCTTTTGCACCACTTCGTACCATTCGCCATTGATGAACATCCCTTCTGATGTTTTGCGCCCTGGTGATCGGACTGTTCTGATGCGCCGTAGGTTGGCCGGATTAGTAGGATTAGGAAATACGTGCTCGGTGTGCGGCGGTATTCCGTCCTCAGGAGGTGTTGGACTGGGGAGCCTCCAGTTAGGTTCCCGAGTTAACAAGTTGTCCAAGAACGGGGTAATGAAACCATTACGGTTTGTTTGGACACTTGGGACCGTCCGTCCGGGAGGAGGACTCCGAGCACGTTTGTATACCGTGGTCGTCTGTATGGGTTGGGTACAACAACGAGGCTCATCTATGTTGGGTGAATCCCTCGTGTCTTCCCTTAATGGGTTCATGCCGAAACTGCGGCGATTCTCTCTGATTGCTACCATGTGTTTTTGATGCTCTTCCCTTCGTTTTCTTTCTACGTCTTGGTGTCGGTCGGCTAGCGCCCTGGCCCTGTGAGCCGACGCCTTTGTCATTGAGGGAGACTGAGTTGAACGTACGTGCGGTCGTTCCGACCTTTGTTCTGTTGCCTTTGACGTTGCCATGGCAGTTAAAATCTCTTGTCGTCGCCTTTCCTTTCGTTGTTCATCCCTTTGGGATTGGTCGCCACGGCGAAGGGCGGCGGCTAGCTCGGTACGTTTTGCAAACAACCGGGCGTTGGATGTGTTGTTTTGTGGAGATTGTTCTTGCTGTGCCGCTGTAGTAGGCGCAGTTGGTGGGTTCCGACCAGATCGTCGGATCTCTCGCTGGCGCCGCCGCCGTTCGTTGCGGCGTGCGTTCCTGCGCTGAACTGTTGACACGTAACTCCGATCTGATACGCCTTGCCGAGCAGTTTGTGTCGTTGGGGCTGGACTGCTATTGTTCCGTGAGGCCTGTTGCGAAGTCCTCTCTCTCAGATCTTGGATATCGGCCAGGATTCTCTGTCGTATACTGCTTGGTTGGCCTCTCCGACCACTATGAACAATGGCCGGTCGTGGTCGGAGCCACTACGAGTTTCTTCCACTACTTTGTTGCGTACGATCGACACGAGGATTTGCATGAATGCGGCGCCGTAGATCTGTTGACTGCGAACGTGGTCGTCCGCCACGCCCAAAAGTGACCCTGCGACGATTGCGTTGACTCTGTATTGACGAGTTGGGAACATGTTGCTGTCGCGCGAGCTGTAGATCACGCCTGACGCGTCGTCGGAGCGACTCAAAATTGGCATGGGTTTCGGTCAACCTCATGTCTTGTTGATGGATCAAGCGGAGTAGATCCGTGTTGCTGACATGCCTCCTTTGTGAAGGGTTTGGACCGATCGGAGGTGTTGACGCCGTGCCGTCAACTATCAGTGGTGGATTGGTTGGGACTACAACGGTGGTCGTCGGGATGAGTTGGATCTGGTTTGGTACAGCCACCATTGTTGGTGCCATTGTTGGCGTGATAGCCGGAGCCGTGAGAGTGGTAGTAGCAGTTGCTGAGTTGGAAGTCCAGGTGAACGTTCCGAAGTTGAAGGTGAGGCCGGCTTCGAAAGTCATGGAAGCCGGGAAGGAAACCATCTTGTTTGACGTGAAACCTCGGTGCGCACCCCCTACCTGGCGCGCCACTGTCGACGAAATATCGGCGATAGTCCGACCAGGGGTATGCCCTGACCGGTAATGGATTGGCGGAAGGCGCACGAGATTGCAAGCAAGATGTAAACGAGGACAATCACGCGAGGTTTACCCGGTTCGAGCCGCAAGGATGCGTAAAACCCTAGTCCCGCTCTCTTTTCGATTATGATGTGGATGTGTGAGTCCGTGCGTCATGCCGCATTCGTCCCTCGGCACGGGGTCCTTGCTCTCCTTATATATTACGGGGAGCAAGGTTACAAGTCGGATCTAGCCTATCTGGTACTAAGTTTACATGCTTTATAAGTCTAAACTTTCCTATCTCAGCTAGGTCTTGTCCTCCTTGTCGATCTTTGATAATCTTGCCCGTTTTAGGCTGTCCGACCAGCCTGGGCCGATCGGTCTTGAAGCTTGATGGGCCGACCTGGTGACAGCGCGTCGTCCCAAACTAGGCCGTGAGGGTATATGGAGTTTATACCTCCACACCGCCTGCTCTAATCCGACAGAGGCAACCACCTGGACCACCAGCCGCGGCCGGGCACGGCCCCCATCGCCGGATCCAAGGATCACCGGATCCATGACCAGGGAGCCCAGATCTGTCTCCCCATGCCACCGCCGGCGACCGGAGTTGTCGAAGATGCAACTGTCGGAGGAGAGAGGAGGGGTGGGGGAGGCTGCCATCAGAGATACCCGGGGAGGCTGCAGACGCTAGATCCGGGCGTGGAGATGCCGGATCCGCCATCGCCGGTGCCGGATGCGCCACCTGTGATGTTCCTGCAACACCACCTGCTCCGACGCGTTCTCGCCATGGAAAGGCCCAGCCCCGTCGCCCTCACAGCCGTCCGCCGGGTTGTGCCGGCGTTGGGCTCCCATGGGCTAATACTATATGGGTCTTTAAACCTATCATATATGCCCCAAAGGCTACGTCTATATAAAGTGACTACATGTATATCATTATTGATCAGATGACTGCTCTCATATATCTGTGTCTTCTGTGTGTTCTCGTTTCTTGTTCTTACGATTGGACAACGGAGATGAGATCTATCTACTTCGATGCGATTCTTTCTTGGATCGAGAACGATTATATAGGTCGATTCGTAACAAAGAGATATACATGGCTAAAAATATGGGTGGATCTATCAGGTTGTCCCGGACAGGGCTGTCACAACACGTTTCAGGGCGTTTAGCTAGGGGTCGATTTAAGGTGTCAAAACCTGCTCTCACCGTGCGCTGGGCGGATACCGACATATGTGGCTCCTGTAGCTGTAGCTCTTATTTCGATCTCCTCAATCCGTAACTAAATCCTTCCTGTTTTGTTTCCAATCATGTGCTTCCTTATCTAATCTACCCTTCTTTTGGGTAGGGATGGATCTAGCAGTGAGGCAAATGGGGTCGCCCACCAAGAGGGGCGATCACTTTTTAGTGGGCCCCATGTGAACTAGCTTCAATAATCACTTTTTAGGGATAATTTTTTTGGGTTGGGGTTAAATGCAAATAACCCCACTCTAGCTCTCATATTTGGATACTTTAGTGCTAGTTGAGACTCAAATAACTCAAACTAATTCTCACCCATAGATCCAAATAGGTCTGTTGTTTCGTTCACCTTAGGTGGAGCTGACCAACCATTTCGGTAGGGTCACATTTGGGACGTGACACAAGGCGAGGAGGGGCGCGCCTAACACACGCGCCAGCCACCCAGGCCTCCTCTCCCTTGCAAGATTGCTGAACCAAGCTAAAAATTTTGGGAGAATTTGCTAGAAGGCCTCAGAAACAAATTCGTTTAGGTATTGGGCCTCTTTTTTTTCGAATTTAGCTGGAAGGCCTCGAAGTAAAATTTTGTTACCCGGAAGGCCTTCCGTCCGTTTTGACCACCTAACGGTGTTAAGTAAGGGGTAAAATGACGATTTTACCCCTAGATCAAAAAATAAAAAAATATAATTTGAAGTGTTTATAATATTTTGAGTATATGTATATACTTAAATTATTCAATATATAATCACATATATTATTTTTAGTATATCCGCACAAATATACCTCACATAACAATATAGATGCATACAATTCTATAATATATATCCATACATATATAGTGGGTTATACTGTACCTTCTTCCTATACCGAATAGAACAATGTGTATAGTAGTATATTTGAACATCTACAGCGCCGCGGTTTTGTTCGTAGGGAATCCCTTTTGTGGTTCCTGGGCCGTACAGTACGTGTCTGACAACCAAATCAAAGTCCTAGCCGAGCGAATGCACCCAACTTGGATGTCATCGTGACACACGATCGGGTAGCTGCACGTCGGTCTCCACTACTTGGATAAGAGCCGAGTGTTGTGATCACAGATACTCACAACGGAGAATTTGACGGAATTTTGGGAGGACCGAAGAGTTTGGGGCTGGAAGAGCAAGACAGTGAAGGGGATCGGTTACGACGCGTACCTTTTTTTGAGGAACAATTACGACGCGTACCTCGACGACCGGCTCAAGTTAGCACCGGATGCATGCAGGCACGCGGTGACCGCGACGCTGTAGGTACAGGCTGGTGAAGCAGAGTGCGGCTACGTACTGCGAGCATACCCAAGTCCCGCTCTTCCTGGGCGCTGTCCTGCTCGACCTCATGCGAATGGGAAGGGAGGGGCATATTCGTCTTTTCACGCTAGCTACAGGGCCAAAACTAACAGAATGACCTAACAGACTTGACGGAAGGCCCAAATACTAAGGCCTTGTTTGGATTGGCCCAAATGTTAGAAAGTTAGAATTCTAACTCCTGTAGCACTTTCGTTTGTATTTGGCAAATATTGTCCAATCGTGGACCAACTAGGCTCAAAAGATTCGTCTCGTGATGTACAACTAAACTGTGTAATTAGTTATTTTTTTACCTACATTTAATGCTTATGCATAGGGCTAAAAATTGATGTGATGGAGAGAGAGTGAAAAAACTTGGAACTTGGAATTTGGGGGGGTAAACCAAACAAGGCCTAAGGGAATTTTAGTTCGAGGCATTCTAGCCAAATTCGAAAGAAAAAGGGTCCAAAAACTAAACAAAATTGTTTGTGAGGCCTTCTAGCAAATTCTCCCAAAGATTTTATATATTGATACATAAGACATTTTTTTTGTTAAAGGAAGCAAATACACATGCTTAGAACAACTCCAACACTACCCTAAAATCACTTGGCAAATCCTATTTTTTGGCAAAACCAGAAAAAACTCCTCCAACACTACCCTAAAACCACTTGGCAAAGTAGCAAGCTTGTCAAAAGGGGGGCTGACCGGCGCATATATGCGCGCGTCTGGGGCACTTGGCAAATGGTGTATGCGTCATCTCCTTCACGTGAGAGGAAGAGGAATCACCAAGCTGCATGCATCCCCATAAAAAATTAAGACATGTGGACCACTAATTTTCAATTTGCCAAGCCGAAAATAGCAAACTGTTGGAGAAGAGCTATTTTTTCACTTGGCAAATGGGTTTAGAAAACTAGAGATTTGTCAAGTGGTATTTGTCAAAGTGTTGGAGTTGCTCTCAGTGTGGTACGATGCTATTGTATTTCATATTTGGATTCGTGTCCCCTCCAATGCAATTTATGACGGAGGAATCTAAATAATTATACTTTGGGTTCACAATAAATATCAAACGTAATCATTGACTTTTCGATAAATTTAGACAGTTACAATCACAAAATCTAACGGTGAGTATTCTTCTCTTTTTCTTATTACTAATCTCGCTATACCTTTTTGGCAACCGTGGTGGTTTCTTTTGAATATATGTTGTCTATATAGAATGTTAGTCAAGAAACGTTGTATTTCAGGAGGAAGAGATGGATCCCTGTAATACGGCAGTAGGTGTTCTATGCACGATATACTGTGTTTCGATCAACATCAAATCAAAAATTAGATATAAAAGTTCCAAGTACAGCCGTCGGTTGGAGCAGTATAATTTTTCTACCGATCAGCGCTAATTCTAACCGAGAGCTAGAACAACGCATAGAAATTTGATCAATTCGTAAACCACAATTCAAGCATTACTGGAATAGAGACGACTCGCTGAAACAAACATCACGCCTACATCCACACAGGAAAGAGGAAACAGAAGGAGGGGATCCTGACCGACCGGCATCTCGTAGTCCCTCGCCAGCTCGCCGTCAAGACGCCGGCAGATAACCGGAGAAGGAGGCGAGGGACTTATTACTGAACCGCAGTATCCAAAGGTCAGTGCACCCACTTGAGCTTGAAAACCATCTCGAACTTGGCACGGTCGAAAACCGCAGGCCCACGACCGTCTCCGGCGTCGCCGTCAACCAGGAGCTTCATCACGAGGGCGACCGCGTCGAAGTACCAAACGCAGACGGCGTGGCTGGCTTCCTTGGCCGCCACGTGCGCCAGCGCCCGCTGCACGTCCAGCAGCGCCGGCGCGAGCGGCGGGAGGTCGGCGCAGACGAAGAGGCCATCCTCCGGGAACCGCGCCGTGGCGCCGCACACAGACGCCGCCGAGGCCGCCCGGCGGTCGAAGAAGACGCCGCTCAGCTCGTGCGAGAGCTCGTGCGCGCGGAGGCGGAGGTCCTCGTGCGACGCGCCCAGCAGGGCGCGCGCGGCGGAGACCGCCGCGGCGTAGGGCAGCCAGCGGAGGGCGCAGGCGCCCGTCACGGCCGCGCCGGGGAGGTAGTAGCCGCCGACGTTGGAGAGAGAGAGGCGAAAGAGGTCGACGGTAGAGGAGCCGAGGTCCCCGGCGGCGGCTTCGCTGCTGCTGCTGGAGCCGTCTTCGCCGACGAGAACGAACGTCATCGTGCTGTGGTGTGAACTTGGTACGGTTGTGTGCTTGTGTGGTGTGCGCCGTATGGGTTCCATTGAGGGCTCTTGTATTTGTAGCAGTAGCAGGAATAGGAGCCGGGGAAAGAAGCCGGAAAGGCGGGATCAAAGGGACTGGCTTCGTTGCGGTCAATCTTTGTAATCTGCGCCATGCGTGCATTGTTTGATTGGGCACCATGCGTGCATTATTTGATTGGACACCTTGGCCGGTGCCGTTGCAGAACAGGAACAGCAAGATGGACCGTTGGATGAAGGATACTACTCTTTTTTCTGAGAGAAAATTCAACTTTTATTAACCAGACATAGCTGAATGGATCATCAGGATCACAACAACTACCTAGGACAGCCAATTCATGTGCAACTCTATTAGAAAAGGAAATGAGTCTCCTCACGAGACGAGAGATCATCATGTTTTGTAAAGGCGATACTATCTTGTTTTCTTTAAAAGACATGTATGTTTTGCAGTGTTACCGTCAGGGACAAATTAGGGCAGGTGCAGCGGGTGCGACGGCCGAGAGGGCTCAGCCTAGTAAGGGGCCTAGACCCAGATACGTGTATCCTCTATATATCTTTCTTGTATAGCCCACCAACAGAAATGTCACAAAACTCTCAACCCATTAAAACCATGATGTTGTTTGGTTGGCACGTTTCATCTTGTGATCTGATCCCACTGCTAACAAATTGCGTTAATTATTGGTTGTTTGCCAGACTCTGTGATCGGTTGCCAAGGGATCGGATATGGGCTTTGAGCACGAGGCTTTCGCATATAGTGGATGGTAAGCGCTTCCACTTGCGTCCAGTAACGTCGCGGCATTTAAAGAGAAAACTGCTTGTGGCCAGCTCGTGCTCCCAGGATATCCACGTTAGCAAATGGAATGCTGACTCTTTGATTCGTGATCAATGGCTCTCCATGCGCTGACCAATGGCGCATATGGTGTCTGGACAAAGGCCTGGCGCAGGGAGGGTGTTGTCGTCGTGGGATTGGCTAGGTGAGGCCGCTGTTGCAATTCTATTGGATCGACAGGTTGAGCCCACAGGTGAGTCTGGCCAACCAGTGCGGCGTCGCGCGCTGTCGTTCATGGACCAGCCTATGGTATGGTCAGCTATGTTGTTTGTCCATCTGTGATTGGCTCACACGAAAAATATCTGCCCCTTCTCTCCCATCCCTTCGCTCCCTCTCTCCTCTGCGCCCCTAGAGTTCTAGCGCGGCGCCGACCCGACGCGGGCGGCCCCAGGGCGACGGCGTCCTGGTGCGGGGCCGTAGCGCGGCGGGCCTCGCCGGTTGGCGCGGCTGCAAAGCACGATGGTGCCGGCGCACCACCGGCGTGGGGCGGGGTACCGGCGTCCCGGCGAGAGCAACCTCTTTGCAGTGGCTCGGCCGAGAGCAGGCCTGGGCGCGGTGACGGGAGGATTCCAGCGCGACGGGCCGGCAGGCGCGCACCCCGGCGTGGAGGCTCGAGCCGTGGATAGGGCGGCCGGTCACGGCAGCGCGAGGGGCCCAGGCGCCCGGTGCGGTGGCCCGGCAGGCGTGCATCCCAGCGGTGCTGCGCGACGGTGCGGGGCGAGCCGCGAGCGCCGCCCTCGACGAGGCGTTGCGGCAAACTCCAGCGCGGCGTGGCGGCCCCGGCGCGGAGGCTGGCCCCAACGTGGCGGCGCAACGACGCTGATGGGCCCTGGTCACGGTGGCCGACGGTGAGGTACAATACCATCTCTTCTCTCTCACATTCTCATTCTTTTTGGCTGCGGTGAAGCTTAGATCTCCCGGTTCTCTCTCAGGCTCGTGCTTCGTCCGCTCCCTCTGTCGAAGCCAGATCCCCAACCTTCGCCATGCAGTCCGTGCGTGCCCGACCGAGGAGGAAGGTTTAGGGGCGAGCGCGGTGGCGGTCTCTGGCGGCAGACTCACAGGGACGACGACCCGGTCGAGGAGCGGCAGGTGCAGCAGCGACTCGGGCCCCTCCCAGCAACAGCACCTGGATCCAGTGCATGGGGTTCCGGCGAGGTAGGACCACATCTCTTTCTTGATGCATCTGTCCGTGCTCTCTGTGCTCCTGTGTGCTTTCCGTTTCTTTTTCTTCATTTCGATTTCTGTGCTGCTGCGGTTGGAGAATGGAGGGGCTATGGCCGATCCAAAAGGCAGAGCCGAATGGAGCATGTTTCCTCTATGCTTCTCTTAGCTTTGCTGATGCTTTTTCCTCTGTGTGCTGTGACGCAAGGTGGTCAAAGAAGAAAAGGAGGTTCTTTCAAGAAATCGATACGTGCAGTCCAGTAGCATCAAAGATGAGCTGGTACACCCTTTGCTTTCAGTTGCTTCCTCTGATTGCTTAAAGTTGTTGGTCTCCACACGTCTGAATCATCCTGAACTGAATGTTCTGCGTATGCTTGAACTGAATGTTCTGCGTATGCTTCGTGCCCATGTATATTCATGACCACATCGTCAGTTCTGATGGCTAAAGAAATTGATTGGTTAAAAAAGATATCAGCAATATTGGTGTTTGCACTTTGGAAAAGTTGTCCATGTAGCTACTTTCTCCATTTTACTCAGTAGGAAATAATTTAGTTCTTTTACCCGGCTGCTTTTGTGCCTACAAAATGTGTTGTTTAATGCGAGAGATTCACTTTCAGCTTAGTAGATTAGCATTTTTGCCTTACACCTGTAGACTTTGTTATTGAGATGCATATTTTAACTTTTAGCACTAACTGATATGACCATTTCAATTGCAGGAATGGAAGGTACCTTGTTCAGAAGGATGATTACTTCCTTAGGTTACCATGCAATTGCGATTGCTTATGCTACTTCGTAATATAGATAGATGTACCTTTAGCAGGATTCCTTACAGGTATCAGGCACAATATTCGTTGGTTTGTTAAGCTTCTGAAGTACTGAAATATGTTTACTTCAGTGTCCATGACATATTCTGGAAGTTGTTTAGTTTTCATCCCTACAGTTATAGCTCATTTTCAGTTTCCTAAGATTGTGAAAAGTTATATACTACCTATATGAAATTGTCATATTTGGCAAATCTGTTTGTCTTGCATGTGCCTAATATAGGTCCGTTTCAGAGTATTCAAGCTTTTCAGGTCTTACATTTTGTTGTCTCCTTGGCTTTTCTTTTTGTCTTCCTGATATTGCCTACTGAAATATGTTTACTCAATTGTTTTCCTAAATATGATGTCTTTTCCTTTAACAAAGTAGGTGCACAATAGGAAAATCATCTAGGTTTCGTGTTCATCAAGATGTTAGAGGTCAAGGCACCTGCTTGAAAGGGTTCAGAATTGAAAGCAACATCATGTTAATGGCAGTGTGCAGACTATCATAAAAGAAGCTAATGTACATCAAGTCTATGAAAAAGAAATCTGACTATTTAACAAACTATTTCCTTCTTTGTTTTAGCATGTAGAGAAAGCTTAAGAATATAGAAAACCTAGCGTATAAAATTGGTTACACAGGAAAAATGAGGGGGACCTGTCCTTTGGTCTTTTGTATTCTTGCCTGATTCTGTGCTCCAGGGTGCTCACGCCTTTCTTCGTGCTTATAGGTTTGCACCGTCTGGATCTGAGGTTTGTGTGGGTGGCTTGTGACTGCCTCCATTCCTTGTCTGGTACTTTTTTTTAACTACATACATGTCATTGTCGGATCAAATATCTTCTGATCTTATGCATATAGGAGCCCATGTAATGCAGGGATACTTATCGGTTCTTTCATTTATTCAGTGCATTTATGTACGAGGATGTTCATGGTATAGTAGATGGTTCAATTTGTAGATGATTTAGTTTTTTAGGACCATGCTACATGAATCAAAGATTACAGCTTATAGGAATCAGATTCGAAGCCATAGGATGGCAGAGTAGCTGTAGAGTTCATCTATTCCAATATCTTTGAGTTTGATTCATGCAATTGTAGTATGATGTTTTTTTTTGGTAAGTTGTAGTATGATGTGTTACCCTATGGCTTTGTAGAACTTGATGGAATGTGCTTGTGGCCTTTTGTCCTAACAGTAACAGTTTTGTTTAAAAAATTATGACCTCAGTGTGTGTATTTGAAGAGAGTTGCGTTGTTCAGGAGCTTAAATATGACACTATTTTTTAACCTTCAGTCCATCTGTGATGCCATTCAAAGCCCCCTATGTTCGAGCTTGGCATACCTGAATGGCTTATGTCAGGTACCAAGCTCCGTCTCCTATGGCGTCTCCTCTAAGGAGCCTTTCTGCCTGCTGCTATGCCCTAACGTTTACACATGTGGTTCCTAGACGGTGAGCCTGCAGGCAGCTTCGGACCGGATTGAAGCTGGCACTTGCACTGATGCTGTGAACATTGGTGTTATCTTCGACACCGGCGCCACAACCCTTCGCTCCTATATGAATGAAGACATGCATTCCTCTGACTTTTGTTGTACTTGTGTTATCTTAGGCCATCTCGAAAAATCGCTTCCTTTGTAGACTATAGCTGAACTCTTATGTAATTATGACCAACTGAACATTTATCTACTCTCCTATAATACGCCCCTGCTGTAATATTTAATTCATATCGGCGCACCAAAACTCTATTGTGTTTTCTTTACAAATGCTACTGTGGCTATTTGTCGCGCGCATGGGCGCGCTCAAATCACTAGTGAAAAAGAACTACCGCCGCATTACCTAGCTAGAATCAAACAAAAAGAAAACATAGTGTTTCCCTTGCAATTACAGTCGGGAAAGCATTATATGTATGTTTACCTACGCTTATGGTGTCACGTATAGAACCAAACAACACCCTGACCAACTGCCTCTGCAATTGTTACTGTTGCTCCTGCGTGCAAGGCGGATTATCAATAATCCAAATGAATGACCCCATTTGTACCGTAGCCGAAGGAGTATATCTGAACATAGGGCGGCTTTTGCCCCCTCCTCCCTACCTTCTAGAAATTAGTTTTCAAAGAAGTAATCGATGCAGTATGACAATGAATGGACTCGTAGGAACAAGTTGTAACAGACATAAAAAACATGGCTAATGACGTGCATCTCACCTTCTACATTGCCGCATTCGATCTTACATAACTGGTGTGTTCATGTTGTTGTGTGTCGATTGCTTCCTTTTTCTTCATGTGTTTTAGAGATCATTTGTTGGATGTTGTGTAATCCTTGGATTTCTGATAGCTTCTACCTTTGTACTTTAACTGCCCTTCTTCTTCTTAATAAAATCCTCATGGTATGGTCGAGAGAAAAATAAGAGATCACCATGTTACGTGAAGGCGATACGGCCTTGATCTTAGAAAGACACGTTTTAATCTACAGAAGATTAGCATTGTGATATAGAAACATGCCAAATTGCCCTAACATAGGGGGGCTTTTGCCCCCTCCTCTCACTCGTGACATACCTTCTAGAAATTAGTTTTCAAAGAATGGATGTGATACAACAATGAATGGACTCGTAGGGACGAGTTATAGCAGACAAAACAAATATGGATAAAGAAGTGCATCTCTCACATTCTATACTAGGTGGATATCCCGCGCGTTGCTACGGGTATTCCAGACAATTCAAAAAGAAATTAGATAGTTTATATTTATAGTTATATACGAATGAAACTATCTTAAACTAATTTTGATTAATGATTTGACACATCTTTGTAGACAACTGAATGAAACTATCTTAAACTTGAATTATTTGACACATTTTTGTAGAAAACTAAATGCATGTTATTAGTGGATGAAGAGAAACTATCATAATTATGTGTTAGTTGGCTATAATTACAACCTATAGTGGATTGTTGATGTGGATAGCTTGCATGAGAGAATTTTTTAGTGGGGTTTATTTTTATAAGAGATATAGATTCCCGCAGTTTTAGACGCATTCTATTGCCAGTGTGTCCATGCTGTTATGCGTTGTTGTGCGTCAGTTGCCTTTTAATAAAATCGTCATTGTACGGTCAACGAAAAAAAAGAGAGATCGCCCTATTATGTGAAGGCGATACTGCCTTGATCTAAGAAAGACACGTTTCAATCAAACTACAAAAGGTTAGCATTGTGATATAGAAACGTGCCAAATTGCCCGTATACACGGCATGCACTTGTTCTTCCTCCGTGAAAAGAATCCCCAAATTAATCTAGTAGTATATACTGAGACCTTAGTCGTGGTATAACAAAAGAAACTTCATGTACATACAGGTACAACAAAACTCACATAGCAGCCAGTATACATACCAACGCGAATTTAAACTGGACAGTCATTTTCCACCCGTGTATGCAGTGGTCCATTCCCCCCTTTTGCCTCCGACACCCAATAAACCAAGTGCCACCGCGCGCGCCAGCCTCCTCCGATCCCCACCGTGAAAACAGAGCCCTCCGATCCGATCCCCGGCGCCCCGGCTGCACGTCCTCATGTGAACAGGTCGTACTTCACCGGCGTGCCTGTGGGGTCGATCCATGGCTGGGCGTGCAGGAAGTTCTCGACCGTGAACTTGGTGGCGTCCGCCTTGCTGATCACCTTCTTGTACCCCGGCCAGTTGACGCGCCCCGCGGTGGCGGCGCCGGGCCCGGTGTTGGCGAACTCGCCGTACCACAGCGTCTTGAGCCCGAAGTCGCCGTTCCAGGGCAGGTAGCCCGCCTTGTCGATGAAGTCCGGGATCTCCGACTCCATGAAGACGGTGCGCGAGCACTCGCGCCACGGCCGGCCTAGGTAGTTCTTGATGGGCGGCTTGCCGGCGTCCCGGAGCGCCGCCTCCGCCTGGAACTCGCACTTCTGGAGCACGAAGCCCGTGGCCTCGCGCGCGTCCGCGCGGCCCTGCGCCGTCACGATGTTCTGCTGGTTGTCCATGGGGCGGCGCAGGATGATGATGCAGTTCTGGAACACCGCCGCCGCGTCGCCGAAGATGAAGTCCACGGTGCCCGAGATGATGCAGTTGCGGTAGAACTGCGCCTTGGAGTGCGCGTACAGCGTGTCCTGGAACCCGTCCATCTTGCAGTTGAGGAAGATGGCCTTGTCCGACTGCACCAGCAGCGCCACCGCCTGGTGCTTCTCCGCGCCCGCCGTGTTCTGGAAACCCATCCCGATCGCCATGAAACCGTCGGCTTGCGCAGCTGCGTATACAGTACGTATGGCGCGTCAATTGCATCATATTGATTGAGGAGGCCGATCGATCGAAATTGTCAGCTGATTGATAGAACATTATTACTGAAGGTTGCTGTCTTGAAAGTCGTGATCCCGTCGGCGAAGCTCTTCTTGCCGGTGATGATGGACTTCTTGGAGCCGTCACCTAAGAGGGTCACGTTCTTCATGGTCTTGGTGATAGTCACGTACTCCTCGTACATCCCCTCCTTTACTTGGATCACGTATCTATAGCAAGGAGTACGATTCACCAACATCAGGTTATAAATATGCTGCATGGACGCCACTCGTCAACCACTGCACTGCACGACACGCCACGACGTCGTGCGTACTATATATACCTTCCGTCGTAGGTCTTTGGCATGGCGGTGAGCGCCTCGTTGATGGTCTTGAACTTGCCGCTGCCGTCCTTGGCCACCACTACGTTCGGTGTGAGTGTGTTCTTGAATCCGCCGCCCTTGAGCACCCTGCGCTCACTGTCGGGCACCCACTCCGGGATGCCGTCCTTGTCGAGTGCCGGCCCGGGCGCCGCCGCGGCGCCTTCCTCCTCCTCCTCCTCAAGCAACCGTCGTTTCGAGCCGCCCTTGAGCATGGAGAGGAGCGACGAACCCTTCTCGATGAGCGCCAGGGCGTTGCTGGTGAGCTCCTTCCCGTCGGTGAACGACTCCTTCACCTTGGCCTTGAACTCGTCGTCGGGGAATCCTTCGATGCACGTCTCCATGTTGGCGATGACGGCGCTGAGCCAGATGCGCAGCTGGTAGCTCTGCTTGGAGATGCCGTCCTTGTCGTCGACGCCCTTGATCGTGCTGTTGAGGTCGTCCTTGGCGTCCGAGAACACCTCCTTGCAGTCGGCCACGGCGGCCTTCACGCGCGGGTCGTTGCTCAGGATCAGGTCCGCGCGGTCGAACGCCTGGCCTATGGCGTCGCCGATCACCTCCACGGCGCTGCGCACGATGTCCTTGGGCGACGACGAGCTGGCGTTCGCGGCCTTGCCAAGGCTCTTCACGCACGCGTCCGAGTAGTCCGTCTGCGAGCACATGGCCTTGATGCTCTTGGATACGGCCTTGAGATCCGTCTTCGTCGGCTTCTCGTCCGACGACCCCGAGTCCGACTCCGACTCCGCTTCCGAATCCGAGTCCGACCCGCCGCCGCTCGACTTCCCTTTGGCCGGCGACGACGACGTGCTCTTGGAAGAAGACTTGTGGCCGCCACCGTCGTCGGACGACTTCTTCCCGCTGTACATGACCGCGGCGCTGCCCATGACGATGAGCAGGACGATGATGGTGACGGTCCCGGCGGCGATCATGATGCGCCTGCGCTGCTTCCGCGCATTCTCGGCTTTGCGGCGCTCGGTGAGCGGACCGAAGTCGCCGAACGCCGACGACGACATGGTCGGAGCTGTCTTTTTTTAGCGCAAATTTTTGTTTGTGTTTTATTGACCGCTTCCTCCTGGCCGTCACCCCCTGCCTTCCATCACCCAAGGCAGAGAGGATGGAGCAAGGGGCGGGAGGCAATGGCGACACAGGTTTATTTGGGGAGTGTGGATTCCGGGGAAAACAAGGGCGGGGAGACGTTTGTGGAGGCTATGTTTGGGAGTTCGTTATTTCAATTCTTGGATTCATTTTGCCACGCCAACGAATATAAGCATGGCGGTGCACAGTCTATTTTTGTAGTACATGGAAGCAACAAGAGTCAAGCTTATAATTTAAAAACAATGTCTATAGGAAAAATCAAAACATCTTATTATTTAGAAAATGTCCGAACAACGATGAGAGCAATGCGTCGCCGTCAATGGACAGCAGACCGAAGGAGAAGGCATGGCCTCGACGCTCACCATCTGCACGACGCTTGATGCACCACTGTAGCAGCCACCATCAGGAACAATCATCGGGTCGTGGGAATCCTGGCAGACACAGTGGGCTGGCACGTTGTTCGCCGTCATTGCCTAGGAAATCTGGAAAGAGCATAATGCTCGGTGTTTCCGTGGCGTGAACACCCGAGTACAAGTGCTAATGGCGGGGATCAAGTACTAGGCAGAGCAATGGGTGCAGGCGAGTGCTAAGAAATAGGCTAGAGAAGGTCTGGAACAGGGTCGCCTGGGCTGATTGAAAGTGAAAGTGGTCCACTAGGAGTCAAGCTTGAGCTAGTTTATTATAGGTGGAATAACCAAATAAGGCACTCTAACCACTCTCCATAATATAGATATAGTCTGGAAACCATGATATTAACAAATCCCCGTACATTGTACACACAATAATATCGAGTTGTAAGAGCATCTCCAAGAGCTCCCAATATTTCACTTGGTATTTTATTTCCCAAGTGAAAAAAGGTCTCTCTCCAACAACTCTCTATTCCCACTTGGTAAATCCCATAATGATCACTTTGCAGTTTAGTCCATAAACTTTCCCGAAATCAACCAAGGGTATACTTATAATTTTTTTGTGTCTGGTACTTTTTCAGAAAAGTCCAGAAAAGAAATCTATCATAGGATTAGTCCCCGGCGGCGGAGCGACGCACGCGACGGAGCTGCGCCGCGGGCGACGGCCGGGCGCGGCGGCAAGCAGAGGGCGGCGCGCGGCGGCGGGGCTGCTCCACTCGCGTCGGGGATGGAGGAAGGGGCTCGGCCCTAGCTTGGCCGGCCAGCGGCGGCGCCGGGGCGACGGCGGCAGGGAGCCCCGCACGGCGCAAGAGGGAGAGATGGGGCGGCTCGGCGGGCGCAGGGTCGCGATACGCGCGCCCTCCGCGCGCGGATGTTTACGCGCACGGAGGGTGTTTTTTTCCAAATTGGTATTTTACCAAGTTGGTATTTGGAGTTGTTGGAGAAGAAATTTTATGATTTTGCCACAAATTATAGAATACCAAGTTGTTTTTGAGAGCTCTCGAGATGCTCTAGGTTGTTCACCATAGACAAATTATGATGACGGGACGTACATAGTCTATGTTATTTATCAACCAAACAACCATTCAGCCTTTGAGATATGAGGCGAATGTAATGGATGGTGGCACCACCGATTGAACATTACTGGTACATATTGTTACTTCTAGTAAGAGGGAGAAAAGGCACCAATGGTAGCACGATCAGGTTACTGGAGTTGCAGTCAATCAGTCACTCAGGAGGGCAAGGCCCGGTCTTGTGCTTGTAGGGATCATGCGTGCAGTTGGAGCTCCCGGCGTACTTCCCTTCGGCTACGGACGTCGGAATGGACTCCGAGACAGGAACGCGGTGGCCTCCCTCGCCGTCACCGTGCATGCGTGCCGCCGCGACGACGGTGCTGCGAGCGGAAGAAGCGATCAAAGCGACGATCACCAGAAGCGTCACAGCCATCGTGGCGGCGGCCGCCGGCTTCCTCCTTGCAGCTTCCATCTCGTCTGAATCGTCGTTTGTCAAAATCGTTGTCTGTCAGGTATGTTGTACGACGAGGTGTGGTATGAACTTGATCACTAATGATCGATGGCTGTGAACTGAGAAGCTAGGGTAAGGGCGCCACTAGATTTATAGGCCGAATGGGCACATAGATACAGTAGATAGTGTGGTAAATTGCAACGAACTAGCTCATCGAGGAAGGCGCAACGGAAGTTCAGAGGAGAGTTCCCAGAGGAATCGCTGTGGAATCATAATACATGTATATTGGAAGACCAGAGGAGCAGCTGAGCTGACAAGGGTACATGAGAAATGAGCGCTCTCTTTCTTTCGGCAAAGAAGCTAAGAAACGTGAGCAGCCAGTCGATGAGTGGACTGAGAATCTTTGACACGCGAAATAAACAGCTATAGTTTTTTCATCAGATAGCAAATTCGTGGTTGGTTGACACGAACGAACAACTCAGCTGCTTAGCTTGGCTAGGAAGTATGCACCGCGTTGCAAGCAAAGCATTACTCTCCACGCGCTCACTATCTACTCGTAGCAAGTGGAATTTTTTGGAGTGAAAACGTCTGGAAGTTGTCATGGGCGCGTGCGGTCGTCGTCAATGGGAATCTCGGAATGGCGACGAACATGCATTTTCGAATGTCAAGACGAATACAGGTCGTGGCCATCACAAATGGTAGGCATAATGACAGTCTTTGGCTTCGTCCTTCGTGCGTCCTTTCTTGGTTGCTTCAGAGCATTCGGCAAATTACAGGACATAGATGCGCTGTGACAAAAATACGAGTAAGATGTTAAAAAATGCAGGATCAAAAGTGCTGCGAAAACTGTACTAGCGAAAGTAGTTGCGAAAGCAGCTTTTGGTTCTACTCGTTTGGTTGACTTTCTACATTTTGGCAGCACCAACAACCTATATCAAGTTGGATAACTTACGAACAGCAAGGCATAGCTCACTCACCAACAGGAAAAGTCAACATAAGGGCCGGTCAGTCTATTCTACCATCATCCTAGCCCCTGCAATAAAAGAATGGTGTAACAAGTAACAGATCTGTCACGTATTCCAGATTCAAAAAAGAAATAACAATTTACGTACTAGTTCACAAATCAAACATTGCATACTATCAGATGCCAGATACAAAGGAAGAGGATTACCAGAATAAACATGAGTTTACTTGTGTTTTGCTGATGTGTCCTCCAGAAACTTCCAAGAGGGCTTCGCCACCTTTGATGGTTGAGATCCCACAGATTGCACGAGACTTTCAAGATGTCTAATTTTGTTTGCTACTTTCTCCAGTTCTATTATAGCGTCATCAATAGTATCAGGAGGCACCTCTGTAGCAGATTCAGATGAAGTTTTCCGTCTCTTGAGAGAGATTGGACCTGATTGATCATCCAAAAAGGCCTCAGGAGAATCACCTCGCTTAGGAATATGGTTCTCCATTCCACTTTTCATGCAGCAATTGGCATTTTGGTTGGGTGGAAGTTCTCCTTTTGAATTGGTAGCCTCCTGAGGCAGTTCAGATGCTCCATTCAGACATTTTGGTGACTCAACTTTACCATCTCCTTGATTGTTCATGAAAATTTTGTCATTGATGTTTCCAGGAAGTTTTGTATCAGTGTCCATGGCTTCTGCAGGCACATCTGAGAATCCATTAAAGCATTTTTGTACTTCCTCTTCACCACCACAAGATTGCTCAATGTCCTCATCTGAGGTGCTACTCCCTGAACCTGCATTCAGATTGTGAACAAATATTATGGTACATTGTTATAGGGTATTCTTTCAGAAATTTTCTCAAATACTCAGGCAGACTGGATATTTGCACTAAGAAAACAAAAAAAATGCTTACAATTAGGGGGTACAGGCAGTTGTTTCACTATAAAAGTCAGAATTATTTCTCCACACGAGACATGACTCAAAGACTGCATATCAACATGGACTACTAATGTACCCCCTCTGTCCTAAAACAGAAGTCATTCTCACTTCCCGAGAACTCAATCTTTTCAAACTTTGACCAACCATATGTAGAAAATATTAATATTTATGATACATAATTAGTATCATTTGATAGATTGTTGAATATACTTTCATAATAAAGTTATTTGGAGATATAAATGTTCCAAGCATTTTCTAAAGTCGAGAAAATTTGACTTGCACGCTTCCCATAACATCATTCTTTTTGGGACGGAAGGAGTACACAAGAACCCTTACAATGCACGCCAACACATAGCCATAAAAATAAATTAAATACAGACAGAGCTTGCCTATGAATGAACTTGACCTAGACAAGTGAAACCTCAATTAACCCCCTGAAGTGTTGGCTGGAATATTGAAGTCCTACATAAAAAGGACCATCACTTTAAATATTCCATGGATTGATTTTGAAGTGTCTATGTCAAAAAAAAAGTCTCGTGGTATATTACAATCCAGTTTGCTAAATGATGTCCTAAAATCTGCAGTTTGCAGTTAAAATCGGCACATTTCCGAGCGCTGTTGCTTATTCATGTCATAGCAAATAATCACGATAACTGGTAATCTCAAAATAGACAAAACAAGGATCTGTTTGCTATTTTCTATTTTTATTGGATAGCTCCATGGAAAGAAGATTTGATACAGCCCTTTTTATTCAAGAGAGAAACTGCTATGTTGATGCTGCAGCATACATCCACTCCATAAAGATCCATCCAACACTTCCCTTCCAGCTGTGGCTACCTCAGCCCTCCGGCTGGTTGTTTTGTTGTCATTTCTCTCTCTTTTGTATAGGTTTCTGTTTTTATTTAATAATAAAATCCTACAGTGGGGGGCTTCCCCTGCTGTATTTCCCGTTCAAAAAAAAAAAAAACACTATGTTGGGTAAAGATGTCAAAACTGATTAGGCTCTGTATCTGAGCCATACTAATGTAATAAAATAAATCAGCAGATTCTTTGTACCTGATCTCTGTATAATCAACTGAGCGGTGTACCAGCACTTCCCATTGTCCTAAAACAGAAATATTAGCTAGGTAAATAAAGAAATAGATGAGAATTATTTAAACAATTAGATTTTATTTTAGGCCCTGTTTGACAGAGCTCTGGCTCTATTTAGTCGAGCTGGTCACCTGGAGCTCTAGGAAATCTTGGATCTAGAGCTGCAGACATGTAAAGTGCATTTACATGACTCATTCGGTTTATGTTTTAGATTAAATAGAAATATTTAAACCACTCTAATTTAATCTCAAATACAGATCCATCATAGATCTCAGAGCTTAGAGCTGGGCCAAATGGGCCCTTAGACTACACCAATTTTCTTGGAACTCAAAGGCTTTGTTGTCATTGCTAATTTTCTTACATAAAAATGCATGAGTAGATCCATTTTGATAAATATTTCAGTGAGTTCACTCACATATGTTTATAATAATGTTCAAAGACATGTATCAGAGGCTTTGTCAATGCCAAAAATAATTATTAACAAAAAACAGGAGTAACAACATGGAAATATGGAACCACTGGATGCAAATATATAAATGCATGATGATGCATGTGTATCAAAAAAATCTATGTCAACAATGTTATCGTTTTGGTGAATAGAACAGGCATTGAGGTGGCGTTAACTAGTTCATGGATCACTGCTATGTTTGGCATTATTGCACCTTTTTAAGTACAGTGCGGACTCAGTTAGTAACACAGAATCATTAGCGGATCTCATATCTTTGCGAGTCTTCCTATTATTCAATCTGTTTATGTGACAAAATTACAAAAATAATGGTGTGAAGGAGTATTTTCTAAGACTGCATCATTTAATCATTACCTGTGAAACAGGCACACTCCAACCTTTTTCAAGGGACCAATCAAGGGCCGGCCTCAGATCCTTACAATCAGCATCATAGTACCCACCTTCACCAATTGGCTCTTCATGCAAAGCTATCTGCAGACAAAGGCCATGTAAAAATAGCTCATTGTATCTTTCTTGAAATACATGACTCTGACCAAAAAGTAATCACCAAACCACAATGCATTTAATCACCACAAGTTTTCCACTTTTTTAAAACTACATATTATCAATATCACAACTAAAGCATAACAGCTTGCATAATCATTGTTTGCTAATTACTCCTTCCTACCTTTCTCGCACGGTTCCATATGCCCCAAAAGTGGATACCAAGTACATGTGTAACGAACATGCACATGAGCAACAGAATGGTGCAAAATATTGTGAAAAAAAAACTAATAGTGCAGCATGATTATGCTTAATTGATATCCTCAGAAACAATTTCCACAGGAGTGCAAATAAGAAAACAATGGACAGAAATCAATTATGTGAAAGCAGCAGGGAACTGTTATTAACCATTTGAACTGTTAAGTATTACCTTTACTTTGTTATCACCAAGTAACTCAATAATTCTCCCAGTCCAGTAACAACCAGTATACCACCAATCAATCAAGTCACCTACTTTCCATGGACCACTCACAATTGCCACAGCATCTGTCTTTGGGAGTTGGTTAGGTTTTTCATTCTCCCAATACCACTGTGGAAAGGTAGGGCGTACCATGATCATCCTACTCGAATTTGATTTCCTCCTGGAGCTACCTGGGGGAATTTTGTATAGCCGAGTCCATGTCTTCTCTGACAAAAGAAAAAGGAACCTGTAAGACGTGAAAACTGTCGTGGATCACCGGCAATCTCTTGGCACCGGAGAACTTTAATCCGAGCACTCAAGAAACTGAAAAACAACTGAAGAACTCAGGATTTCGGTGCTACTAAACTTAGCAGTGTTTTCTGTGTATGACTGTATATTGCTGAGAATATATATACACATGATTACATAAATCAGAAACAACTCCATACGCCGAACTTCACGCACGATCACACCATCCCACGATTGCTCCATGTAGTGCATAAAGCGGGGCACTCACCTATGACTCCAGATCCACTAAACCAACTACCCACGCGATCTCTGATCAAGTCTGTGCTAACACCGAACGAAACATAAGAACAAACTAACTTAACTACCCTAAGCTAGCAGATTATATGATAATGGTGAAGAGCTGGAGTACCTCGATAAAAACTACAGTGGACATCCTAGTGGCTTTCTGACAAGGGTACAGCTGAACAGGACAAACAGTATATTTAACCTGTGCTTTGACTTCTACATTTTTATTAGATCCAAATACAACAGCCACTGTTAAATACTGAACTTGCATGGTTTATAAGATCATCACATTGAAATAATAAAAAGAAATTACCCAAAAGATTGAAATTTGCAATATTTGTGTGCCCATGGGCACTTCCCCAATAAGTGAAAAACATTTACAAATACATGGTACACTTTTCAATTTTTCTAAAATTTTAATGGCCAAATCTATTACCTTACGATACAACAACAACAATAACAGTAACAGAACCTTTCATACTTGGCCAAATCTAAAATTTATACTTGTTTGAACCAAGAAGCTTACAACTTTTCCACAGCCCACAACCTACAACAGCCTTTTCACAACCCACAGCTCACATCAGAAATCTTTCAGAAGCCACAGCTCAACCAAAAACATTACCATCAAGTTCATCCCATGAAGGAGGATCTGGAAGAATTGAGCTCATTTGCACTGCTAATTCTTCTTGTACATGGCTATCAACAACGGATGTTGGACTGCAGACAGCCAATCTGTGACTGCATTATCTAACTGACTGTTAACTGACTGCCCGTTCTATGACCGAGCTAAGGAAACAACACAGCATTTGCTACTCTCTTGTGTTTCTCCCTCCCTCCCTCCCTCCCTCCCTCCCTCTCCCCCTCCCTCCCTCTCCCTCCCTCTATTTACAACAATTGAATCTGGCAGCTGCAGCACTTATGATAGGAACAAGAAGTTTCTCTAGATGGTGGAGGAGCATGACCATAGGAGTCCCAAAGGAGACGTGGAAAAGGCTAAACTTCCTTAACATTCTAGTGGCTTGGGAGATTTGGAAGCATCGGAAGTCGTGTATTTGGGGCAGCCAAACCTTCACGCTCTCCTTCAGACAGTGGTTGTTGAGAGCACCATATGGTGCTCAGCTGGTGCTTCTAAGGTCCAGGCCCTCCTCAATGGGTCACTTTCATAGTTCTTTAGCTTTTGGGTGGTCTTTGGTCAGGCCTTTATTATTTTTGTGGCGAGTCTTTTTTCCAGTGGGGGGATGTTTGTTTGTGGGTGGTTTTTTGTGTTCGGGTTGGGCTTTCTGCTTGATTCTTTGTACTTATGTTTTTCCTACCTTAATGAAATGACACGCAGCTCTCCTGTGTTGTTTGAGAAAAAAATGTTCTTAATGGCAATGGGGTTGACCTCGATTTAAAATACAATTTAGCTAAAAAAATGGAAAAAAAACGTGCATTCAACATAATGGTACATCTGGTAAAGAACTGACAAAAAAATAAATACCTAGATCAAGGTAGCAAAGCAAAAGATAGATTTGGATGTCTTATGTCATATACTAGTAGATTCTATGAATAAATAAACTGTCCAACGTACGAAAAAAATACTTACTTTCATCTGGAAAGTCAAGATACTCCAAAAGACACTCCAAGTGACCCTGCCTAATACACATAAAGTCTATCTGAAAGGAAAGAGGTCAATAATATTAACAAGAGGGAGAAGTCCATGCTAGAAGCTACTAATTCAAACTATCAAGTTTGCACACTGAAATCAAGTCCATGCTAGATGCTAAAGCAAACAGCATATGCTAACCTAGGTGCTAATTGCTAAAGCAAGATAGGAGATAAGGTGCTGACATATGCACATGCATCATGTACTACAACATCTAATACAAAGTAAATTTCAGCCAAAAAAGCTTATTGTTATTAGTTACTACCCCCAAACAATCACCACCTGCATTTAAAGTTTCATCGCATTGTCTACATTGAGTAAAATAAAGTGGCAGTCTCTAAACATGTCACATCGTATCACTTAGATATATGCATTCTGGAAACATAGTATATGCTCCTCAATATGAGTGCATGAGCACATATGGATTCCTAGATTACAAGGTGTACCTTAGTGCGGAACCATGCACCCCTGTAACCGAGAGAGAAGGACCTTGACTCAGTTATGTCTCCAACTTTAAAAGGCAGCATAAGATCCATTGCCAACCACCCAACCTATAATAAGTATATAAAGTTTATCAACATTAAGTTTACCAACAGAACAAAAATTAGTACACAGGATAAAACTACATCAACCAAGATGCAGATAGTAAAAATAACTATAAAAAAACAGAATATAAAGAAAGAAAACATGAGCAATAGGCAAAACAAAGCATATGTCTCTCACTATCTTCCTTTGTATTTAGACAGGCAATGCATCTTAATAACTGAGTGAATGTATTCTGTAAATCCTTCATCCATATTCCTAATTTCAGTACAGAAATCAATCAAATCTCTACTACAAAAATTGTCAAACGGACCCGTCTACCGCATCCGTGGTGAAGCCGCGACTCCTTGCCCCTCCCGTGCTTTTTACCGCGCCGACAGGTGGACCCCTGTGCTGAGAGCGCCCGGCCCTCGCACCCCACGCCATCGCTTCCCTCTCCGCTCCGTCCCTCACCGCGTCGTCCTCCCCATCACCGCGTCGTCCTCCCCATCCTCCGCCCTCCCCCGCTGCTGCTGTTTCGGAAACTTTTCTTTCCTTGACCGAGCACGTAGATCTCTTCCTGTCCCGCCCAAGTTCGTGCCGGAGCAGATACTCTGCGTCGCGGCTGGTGTCCTGCAGGGCGGAGTTCCTCCCAGTCAGCCGTCGTCCCCGGCCTAAATCGACGGCAAGGTGTGGTGAGGGGTGAGGGAGGGCGGCGCGGTGTGGTGAGGGGTGGCGCCGGGCTTATTTTGGTTGCTTGGATCAGAACCCGATCAAGAGAGCGCGCCGGAGTCCGGATGGGTTCCTCGTCCACTCCGGCGGCCGCGGCAGTGGCGGCGCCGAGCCGGCGCAAGGTGGCGATCTACCTAGCGCTCCTCACCATGTTGTACGGCGCCCGTCGCTACCCAACTGACGACATCGTCGATTGCTGGGCAGCCGCCAGGTACAATAGTACACGAGCGCTTTCTTTGCCAGACGCAACAAGATTGAGGCTTTTGCTATATATGGGTGCTCCATGCTTGTGATTGCAAAAAAACAGTCCCGTAGAACCTTGCTGAATTGAGCAATTTGAAAATGCTTATGCCAGAACTGCAATAGAAGTATTGAAAATTCATAAAAAAGAATTCATGGATTTTGTGCTTCTTTACATGACTTTGCAAGCTATGCAACGGCAACACTATCAAATCAAATAAACATACTTCTCTGAACTCTGAACTTATTTGTTATACATACATGTCTATTCCTGGAAATCATTTCTACACAGCTAATTGCCTGCGGCGGACCTTTCTCTATCTTCTTTGCACTGGAATGCCATGCTCCATTTACTAAACTGATTTAGTTGTGGTTTCCATCACTTTATAGATTTTCGAACTCATTATTTCTTTGCATGTCAGTTTAGCATTTGGGCTGAGGCATTATAAATGTTTTCAAATTATATGATTTATATATAAGATAGATCGATCATACAGTTATGTTCCTCACATGTATTGCAAGTTAATTTGGGGCCTAAGTATATTTTTAAAGTTTGTTGTAACTTTCAGACCTTAGAATCAATAAATGATAGCCAAACATGTGCATTTTGACTCTATCTCTTGCACTCTCAATCTTCATTAGTTGTATCACAGCTAGGCTCTAAGAATTGCAGTAATCCTCTTGATTTACTCTGACTTCATTTTATCTTGCTATGACATATCCTAGAGCTAGCTCTATAATACTCCTTGAACCAAACTTAATTTTGCCATTTTCTGAAAAACGACTATAGTTTGGACTTGGACATCTCTAAATTTAGGTGTTGTGCTTTTCTTGGCAGCCAACCTGATCCACGCATGCTAAATTTGGTATCTAGAAGATTTTGGTTTCCACCTGATAAACTAACCCACCACAATACACAATTACACATGAGTACCTTATGTGACATGCTAAGTTATTTCACCAAATGATTATATGCTTGCCATGCCAACGATTCTAGAAATTGAGATGTGTTGTGGATGTATCAGTTATTACACCAGTTAATGGCAATATACTGTTCTTTCATTTGAGACAACAGCAATATACATATTTTGCATACTATTTTTTTGCTGGAGCTTCTGTTGCAGCTTGATAGTTTAGACCCTGGTTAGAGAGGTCTTTTACCCATTAAGATCATTGTTGGAATAACTACCAGGAGTCCACTATTGCAGAAAACACAAAAGCAAGCTTTCTCTCATGATGCTCCATCCGCGCAGCTGCTGCTTTCGCTGAAGGATGCTCCTCTGGCCTCCACGGGTGGGCACATAGCATTGTGGGCTCCGTTCTAGATGAAATCAGCTCCCACCAGCTCGTCTGAGTCTCAACTAAGTAATTCACTCTGCACACTTAATACTCTCCATCGTCCATATATTGTTGGTACCATATTTGGAGCCAGTGCATTGTTTGAGCTGCATATATGTGTGTGCTTGTGCCGCTGTATACTGAATTCCACTGAATTACCTTTCAAAAAAGGAATTCTATTGAACTAATATTTAAGATATCCCTTTCTAACTGTGAGTGCTTTTCATTGTAACAGCTGAAGTAACTTAGGTGGGGCGCAATGGATGAACCTGTGAATTTCTGTCAGAACATTTGACCTTTTGCCATTGGACTATAGCAGTTTATGGATGAGGTACAATAATGACAGACCATGTTGCTTTGTTATTTAGATACACATATTTAACATGATCCATACTGTATTGTATGAATATGAGAGGTTCAGGCAACTCAACCGGCTAATCAAATATCACTGCCATTTTATTTGGTAATATACCATGACGCTGCCCATTTACATGGTGTTTTCTCCCATTCTTTCATTCTACAAGATGTTTATCGTAATTTGTGAAATGATTCATGGCTATTAAAATTTGAAAGGTTGGATGGCTACCACGGTGGGGTAGGAGATGGGCCCAAACCTCAAGTCAAGAGGGCTTTGTGGAGAAGCTGGTGCATGGTGGATTGGAGCTCTCTTGTAGGAGAGGCACTGTATCGGATTTGCAAGGTGAACTGGAAAAAATGGAAATGAAAAAATCTCTAGGATTTATTGGTTATTGCATTCCGTTCTTGTTTTCTAATAGACAAAATTGAATTATAACTCTGTATTGGATTTGCAATAAGATGGGAGTTCATAAGATTCAGATCCAGTTTGTATTAAACCGTACCTTAATATAAACCCAAAGTTAACACTGCATTGTTTTTTTCTTAGTGAAACCAGTGTATAAGTTCTTCAACAGATCAGGCATACTTGTAATTTTTCCCGTTGCAACGCACGGGTATTTATCTAGTTGAAATATTAAAACTGAAAATAAATTCAGTCCAGAAACTAACCAGGCAGACAGACAGTGGCAGACTGGCAGGGCAGCCGGGCAGGGGCCGACGACGGGGCTGGGCGCTGGGGCCGCCACCGCCTGGAGCTGGACTAGCCGATTAGGGGCGGCCGGCGCGGCGCCCTGCTGCGGTGCTGCCTGCGCGGCACGGGCGGGAGCGGGATTCCGGGAGCCCGGGATGGGCGGCGCCGCGGCGGACGGCGGCGGCGGCTAGTTCCTCGCCGGCTCGCCTCCTCCCCTCCGGCCACCTTGGTCCGCCCCGTGCGGCGGCGCGCTCGTGCGTCAGTGCGAGCGAGGGAGAGGGACGGAGGAAGGCCGACGTGGCGACGCCTGAGGGCCCTAGCTTTGCTCTTGGGCCTTTGATTTTGGGACCGCTAAAAAATACATGGGGTATGTAGTGTTAGTGGGCCGATGACTAGGGCCTGGCGACGCGGCCCATCCGAGGAATTAGGCTGTTCGGCTTGAAATATGAGATTTCACGACTTTTTGAAATTCATATGTAAGAGCATCTCCAAGGGTTATGCATTTGGGGTTTGTATTTGAGTAATTTGTAAAAAAAACTCTAAAAGAGGGCTCCAACGGTTTTGCATTTGGAGTTTATATTTTGCATAACTTGGCATTTAGAGGTCTAGACTTGGCATATATGCCAAGGCTCCTAGGCTTTGCAAATACCACCCCCCCCCCCACGCGCGCGAAGTAATACGGCGCGAGGACCTGGCGTACCAGCCGACGCTAGGATCTGTAGACGGCGCGAGGACCCGTGGACGACGCGAGGGTCGACGGCGCGAGGACCTGTGGACATACGGCACGAGGACCTCGACAACGCGCGAGGACCTGTGGACGGCGCGACGACCTATGGACGGGCGACTACCTCGACGGCGCGAGGACCTGGAGACCAGACGACGCGATAGGAATGACCTGGATGCCGCGAAGAATTTACCGGCGAAGAAAATCGCGCGCCAAACGAAAAAACTGTCGGGAAAAAAGTGTGGACCCAAAATTCCCTCAAATGCCAAGTGAACATGCAAAACCGTTGGAGTTCACGCCTTTTTATCCTTGCCATTTTCGTTTGGGACTTTGCAAACTCCATCAAATGCAAAACTAAAAATGCATAACCCTTAGAGATGCTCTAAGCTTACCCAAAATTCATATGTTGGGAAATGAAAAATGGATTGTGTGGATTGACACGCTATGTTTGTACTTTCCAACTTAAGTAATTTGCAGTAATTATATAGCCTATCTCAAATATATGTTTAAATTATAATTTATTACAATAAGTTCAATTACAGGATTCAAATGGGACCTTAGTTTTATATAGTTTAATTTATTTAAGAAGGAAAATCAGACCATGATAATAATAAAAAAAATGGTAAAAATGGAAGTCTTGGGACCAGCGACGGAGCTAGCAGTAGGGTAGGCCGGGCTGAACGCGCCCACACCCCCCCCCCTACCGTTGCTGCACCAGTGGAGTTTCATCATCTTTTGAATGGAAGATGAGGCTGAGATGCCAACTTGGAGGTTGAAGATGACTGGACGTGGGGTTAACATACCGAATTTACCAATCTATATGACTATATCTGCAGTGTGTAGGTAGACTTAAACACATGTTCATCTAGTGGAACGTTACATTAGTCTTCCCTAAGATTTTTTCCTAGATTCGTCCTTGCTTGAGGCCTAAATCTGCTTCACTGTCGGTTGTGATTTCTTGAAGACTGATTCGCCACAGACTTACTAGGGCCCAGCCAGGCCATCCGGCACTCCGGTCTCCGGCCGACTAGAGGTCGCCCTGTTTCCCAAGCCAATTGAGAATTTGAGGTCGGCTGCCAGGCAAGTTTTTTTTAACAAACAAATATGTATTAAGAGTTAAGAATATAGGACAGATACACGAACACATACAAGTACATTCGAAAAGGATGTAGGAGACAGGTGTGACGACCATTTTACACAGAGGCTCCTGACAAACAAAGAAATTACAAATGAAGCCCTGCAACCTCTGTTGGTCGAACTCTCCAGACTCTGCTGCCACCGCCCATCGCCGGAGGAAGCCCTATCTCCACGAGGCTTTGGAGGTAGCCGCAGTAGACACTCGCACCGAAGAATGAGATGAAGCGAACGCTGAAAACGTATTGGCCAAGGACACACCCCGAGCATCCTCGACCATGAGCAAGGACTCGCCACCGACGACATAGGCCGCCGCGGGAAACCCGAGCCTTGTCCACTCTCCAAACATCCACACAACCCATAGCTGCCTCAGTGCCCTTGAGCCAAAAGGCCAGAAGACGCACCTCCTGACCGGACCGATGCGTCGCTGACCCAAAACTCCAAAACAGAGTTCTGCGACCTCGCAGTTGACGCCAAAGTCGAACGTCATCGGGGCGAAGGAGAGGCCGGAAAAAGTTATTCCCCTACACCGTCGCCGCCTCCGCCTCACCGACGACGCCAAGAAAAGCAAGCTCCGCCATCAACACCGATAGCGATTAGACCCTAACCCTAGTCGGTGGTGTGGAAGGCACAACGGGATAGACCAACTACAAACCCTAAGGCCTAAAGCTATACCAGCCCTACCGCCAAGGACACCCTTCTCATCCCCGTTGGAGGCTGGCGGATCGACGGAGGGAAGAGTGAGTCATCCTCGAAATCGTCAGGTTGCAGTATAGAAGGGGAAAGATAGAAAGGAGGTGCCTTCTGCCGGGCAAGTTGGTAATTCGGCAATTCTGCTTGCTTGCCGGAAAAGAATGCCAGTAATCGTCGTCCGCACGGCTGCAAGCCTACAAAGTCCCACGCGTCCTGCACGTGCACGGTGCACCGACCCAGTCACCACCTGTTGTGTTAAACTCGAGGCTTTGCTATGCTTGTGCTGCCCGCGCTTGGCCGTGCTGTGCTGGGACCACGGGAAACTGTGGCGATCCAAGCATTGGACGACGGGTACATGGCGACGCTCACGGGCTCACGGCAGCACGAAAGGTTCTCAGTTTCCAGAAGCCATTACCCCTGAGCTGGCACCGGTACTCCGGTAGGCAGAAAGAGCATACCGTATATACCTTCCGATTTCCGAGGTGGCCTGGCTGTCCTGCAGCATGTGGCTCACTGGAGCTGGATTGGTGGTGGCCGTGGCCTCCGATTGGGCAACCGCAGTGTATAGCACCACCTAAGGTGCTAAGTCAAGACATGTCATAGGGGTGCTAAGATTTTATTTTCTCTCCAATGTGTAGCACCACTTGCCTTTGCTATAATGGGTCCCATGTAGCATCACCATCCACATACAAGACTACTAGGATGGGAAAAAGCTACTGGAAAAATATTTATTAAGGCCAAGCACCGGGTGCTCAACTTTGCCACAGGTGCTAGCCGGCACTAGGATAGCACCAGCTCTCCAATGTGATGCACCTGCTTTTCTTCTTTCTCTCACCTCCTAGCACCTTCTTAGCACCAACGTTGCTCTGATCTGATGGACACTGATCGAACTGCCACTCCCACTTGACACGACATCTTCGCAACCACATGTCGTTGGCTGGCACTTCGGTTAGAGGAGTCCGATCCTATAACCAAGATCTTGTGAAGGCACAACAATGATCGGCGTTGCCTCGATGTTCACATGATGATGAAAAAAAAAACGAGAATAATAACTTATCAACTGGTACTTCATGATGTGTATCATTCGAGGGTGGCAGCAGAAGCAAGGATGGAGCAGAACTAGGACAGAGTTAAGTTGATGTTGCAAGCTATCAATCAAACTTTAGACCCTCTCAACATTAAAAACAAGTCAAAAAGAACCATTCATGAGTAGTTAGGCCAGGATGTCAAATTAAGTCACTGCTTGGTGGCCAGATGATGAGCTCCACTATTAGAAAGATCATGTCTGCATATATAAGCATATTTGTATTGCTCTCGATTCCCCAGCATCCTCACTGCCTCATCGCAGCCATGACAGAGACAGTTTTGGGATTCGACTGAAATAGTCTGAATTTCAGAGAAATTCGTCCATTTAGGACTGAAATATCTTAAAATTTGTCCATTTTCGGTTGGGATCGAAATTATTTCCAAAATGAGTCCCAAAAATGTACCACTAGCATAATAGTATATTCACAAGCATTTCACTGTCAGCTTTTACCTCTTCTAGACGCCAAATGTCTTTAAATACACCTCACTCCTCTCCCCCTCACGCACCTCTCCTCAACTGGAAATCTCAAAGGGAGGGGCGGTACGGCAGTGGTGGCCTCGCCGTCACGAGCCCCACCCTCCTCCCCCCGGCGCTCTCCACTCCACCATGCTTCCGAGGCCGAGCCGGAGAAGCATCTTCCACCTCGGGGAGGAGGGTGGCGACGACCACCGCCGCAGCGCCGACGAGCATGTCAAGAAGACCAATGATACTACACGTATCCTCCACGTGCATCAACATCAACGGCTAAAGCGAGACGCCGCCGTGGAAGCGGTCGGCGTCGGGCTTCAGATCCTGGTCCAGAACCTCCACCACACGCGGGTGCCCTCGCACTCGCATATCGTCCTGAAGCAGGTGGTGGTCCTGCCGACGGTGGCACGCCACCGCCGCCGTGGACCTGGCAGCAGCTTCTTGAGCGCCTGCTCCCGCTGCAGGAAGGAGCTCCACAGCAAGGACGTGTACATGTACAGGTACGACTAGCAATACGAGAACTCCGAGATGTCTGAAACGAATCGAAGCTGTTCATTTCTAATTGTTGGTGTGTTCTGCACTTCTGCTTTGTGCAGAGGCGACCAGGGGTTCTGCAGCGAGGAGTGCCGGTGTCAGCAGATCTTGGCAGACGAGGCGGCGGAGCGTGAAGCCATGATCAAGAAGGAGCGCATGCGGCGAGGGCTGCCTCACCATCTCCGCCACGGGCCACGGTCGGCAATGGGGCCGATCGGTGGTGCGTCGAGGAGACTAGTTGCAGTAGCCTATTAGGATCTCTAGCATCTGTACGTCCATGTCCATCTGAGGTCGATAAATAGAAATGGGCCAAATGGCAACACTCTTTGCCTACTGGTGATGGTGAGGCAGTACGCAAAGAGTACTACTAGTTGCCAATTCAGATCAGAGAGACGGAAAAAAAAACTGAGCTAATCGAGGTGCAAAATTTTGTAAGGAGACACGGGAGAACCGCCATGTCTAGCTGTTTATGTAAACTGAAGGGAGAGAGATGCAGAATAGAAGTACTGCATACAGATATGATGTAAGATTGTGAGAATCACATGAACACAAAAGTCAAAGTAATTGACTGTTTTTCTGCGACTTGCCAAGGCTTAAAAAGATCGCAAGAATCACATAGACGATGCAACTTGCTCTCTATCTCGTCGCATTTGTGGTTGAAATCAAATGGGAGGAAGAAGAATATGACAGTTGTACATGAGAACATACGTGTATCTGAGAACAGAACAGTCGCGATCCTTGTAATTGGACCAATTTCTGTTAACTGAACTCGTGGAGCAACCGTGGACAGAAGTACTGATGCGTCACGCTAGTATCACATTGTACCGGAATTTGATGCCGAAAGGAACTAGGGAGAGGAGAGAATGATACCGCTGGCATCTACTAGTAGCAGATTGATGGGGGACAGAAATGGCATCAAAATGGAATCTTCCATTCATGGGGCTGCAAAACAGTTGTACCGATTTAGAAGCAGCTAACACTCGGTCTATGAAACGGGAACCAAGGCACTAGCTAGCTTAATGGTGGATAACACTACTAGCACTCATATACATATACGAATTTACCATTTCTCATTATGTTGGCCTTGAACTTATCAGCCCTGTCTGTTTATTAGTCGCAGAAAATATCAACCAAACTGTGTTTGGGCCAGGGATAATATGGTGTACCAATTACCTAGCAAAAAGGAAGTGTACAAAAAAAAAAATCCTTTCGCAGAGCTTGTATCTGACAGTTTGCTTTGATGGGTTTGCATTTATGTTTCTAATGCAATGTGTTAGCAAAAGCAGCTCGCTCTTATTTAGGCAGCTTTCATGTAGGAGTGTTTCTACCGGTAATGGCAAAAAAGTATTAGGCCAACTTTCATATCTGCTCCCATAGTGCCGTGTGAATAACATCTAGATAGGTTTCTAAATATTTTCGTGAATTAGCTTTTGGCAGTCGTGATGTTGGAGACAACACAGCACCTTAGCTGCAGACCAGCAGCACTCACTGTCGCGCATGTTTTAGCAAACTTTGGGACCCATAGACCATAGTAGATTGGAAGATAGATCCTGCCAATCATTGGTGAATCCAAGCTTTATTTTCAGTATATGTTCAAAAAAGCTTAATTTTTTCACTAGAAAACTAAGGATAGAAGCTTTTTTTTTATAGTGAATAAGTAAGTGGAATGTAGATCCTGCTCAGGGATTTTGCTAAAAAGATAGAATATATTACAAAGAGATATGGAGAACAGTCGAGATGGAGCCGTTGGAGCCTCACCCGTTCCCCTCCGCTGCTCGTCCGCCTCCCCAAAATAATCCACCAAATCCTCCAAAATCCTCCATCTATCCCACCTCAATCCACCATCCGAAGACAGATCCGGTTCCACCTCCAGGCTGATCTATCGATTGATAGGTCTTACCCCTCCGGCCATGGCGGTGGCAAGGGTGGGCTTCCCTTCCCGAGAAGACGGTCGGCGGCCATGGGCGGCAGGGCCTTCGTCGCCCAGTTCCGACCGGTACCTGCTGGGCGCTTCCTCGCCAGTCGGGGACCAGGCCAGGAGGCTTGTCGGCGCTCATGGTGAGGGCACTGCTGGTGGTGGGCGGGCGGTAGCACGGCGGCGGCCTGGCCCCGGTCGTGCCGGTGCCGTCGTTGCCCCCATCTTCCGTCTCCTCGGTGCGGGCGTCCCCGAGCCGCGGGAGGAGGGACGATGCGGAGCGCGCGCCATCCGGGTGAGCTGCGCGTGTGCGCGGCCGCCGCAGCCCACACTAGCGGCGGCGGGTCCAGCATGGAGGTGGGGTTTGGTTCACCGAAGTCGGAGGCTGCCATTGCAGAGGTTAGAGAAGAAGACGAAGACGACGCTGCTGCCGTCCACAGCTCCAGCAACTGCTTGCCCGCCACTCCAGCCGCGACTGCCACCCACTCCCAGGTGCTCTTTTTCTCACCCCCACGTCGGCCCCGTCCGAGTGTACGGAAGGTCGCGTCGTCGCCGCGGCTACCGCGCCGTGACGGCCATCGCGTGCACGGGGGCCTCACCCGTCGCCTCCCGCTCTGCGAGCTGGTGCTGCGACCGACGCCGCGACGCCCGCCCGGGGTGGGGTCGCTGCCGGCAGCGCGCCCGCCGGGACGGGGAAGTCGCCGTCGACCATGTCGAGCCTGTGGTCGTGCCTGAGCTGGGCTCCGGGGCAGGGGATCTGACGGCACCGTCCTCGTCGCCTCCGGCAGCCCCTGCCCACTCCCCTGCCTCCGTGCCCGAGAACGAGGTTATTGTCGAGGACATCTTCGACGACGACGACGACGACGACGAAGATGATCTCGATGATGGGGTTCCGGCATTGGTGGCCGCCACCGTTAGCCCGGGGTGCGCGCCGAGGCTGTCGCCGACGACTCTGCAGCCGCTGGCCGCACCACCGTCGAGGATGTCATCACTCTCCCCCCATGCTGCCCCATTCCTTCCTGGCGGCACCTCAGCGGGGCGCCCGAAGGCCAGGCGCTGGGCGGACGATGACCCAGGGGCAGGCACCTCCGACGACGAGAGCGCTCCTGCCTCGCGACTGTCGTACTTGGAGGTTGCTCGCAGGGCTACTCGGGCCACGCCTCCGCCGTCGACTGTGGCCATAAGGGCTGCCGTTGTGGAGGGCGCCCCACCACTACCTGCGGGGGGGAAGAGATGGCGTCGACGGCGGCGCCGGCGGCGCAAATCCACTACTCCACCACCACCACCACCACCACCCCCGCCGCCGCAGCCCGCGCGGGTGACCGCGCATCGTCGCCTTGACCTACAGAAGGCGCCGAGGGTACCACTGCACCAGCGGCTTGACCCACGGCCCTGCGTCGACGCCGATGGTTTTAGGACTGTCGTGGGGCGCCGTCACCGCCGCTCGTCGGAGAAGGCGGCACCCAGGCGACGCCGTCCAGTGCCGCCGGAGTTGGTGGGCCGTTGCTTCAACTGCCTCGCGAGGGACCACATCGCCGCTCAGTGTCGCTCTTCATCGCGCTGCCTCCGTTGCCACGGCGTTGGCCATCGGGCCAGGGCGTGCACGAGTGGCTGTGCGCCGCCCCGCAAGCGAGTGCCGGCTTCGGCGCAAGGCCCCAGCCGGGAGGCCTCGGTACAGACGTCGTCGTCTTCTTCCCCGCACCAGCTGCCTGTATCTCCTCCTCTGGATGACGTCAACCGTCCTGGGATGGAGACCTTTGTCGCGTCTTCAATGTCGACCACGTCGCCACCACCCTATCCACCTCTGGATGACGTAGGCCGCCCTAGGGCCGAGGCCTCCATCATCAAGAGTGTCGCCGCCACGGCTGGCGAGGCCGTTGCCCCTCTTGTTCTTCTCATGCTTACTGACGCGGCCGCGCTGGACGACCTCATGGCGCACCTTGCTTCGAAATTCGAGGTGACCATGTGGGTGGTTGGAGGTCGTAAGGCTTCTTTGCAGGATGGTGGTGTGCAGCCACAGGTGGCCTCCCAGCCCGTGGCGGACCCTCCGCCAGGAAGAGAATTCGATCCCATGGACGAAGAGGCGGAGGCAAGCAGCACTGCGGTGGTGGCCACTCCGGTTGTCGCGGACCTCGTCGAGGACGCCCCCCACGCCGCCGCGGAGCTACCGACGACCGTGGATGAGGCCACTGCTCCATGTGTCGTCGATGTCGTCGAGCACCGACCGATCGATGGCCCTAGAGTACTCGTTGACCATGGCGTCAACGCCTTTGAGGCTCCAACGGAGGGCAACACGGTGAGGCACGCCAATGCGGACGTGTCCGCTAGTGCCGAATCCGTCGACGGCTTCATCAACTCCTTCAGGAAGCCGTTGATGCCGCCGCTGCTCTCCACACCGTCTTGGCGGATCACTAAGGCGGGTCCCAGTGAAGATACGCTTGAATGGTTGCCCAAGCGTAGTGCCCGGCTAGCCGCCAAGAACAAACTCAACAAACCGGACGCGCAGGCAAGGTGTGTCCTCATGAGGAAGCTCGGGTATGAGGTCGAGATGCAACGCCCTAATGAAGCAACGTTCGAGGAGTTTCATCAGGCCGCGTTCCGGTCGCACGGGCGGGTGACGCGAGGTGGCCATGCAGGCCCCGTTTGTTTCATGGCAAGATGCTGCGAATGGGTGCTAATGGTTGCGGCTAGGTAGCGGGTGTCTTGGTTTTTTAGTCGCAAAATCGTTCATTATGTAATCCTTTATGATGTTTCCAGTAGCTAGGTTTTAAAACTCCTGTCTGCCATTTGATGTGTGCTCCTTGCTAACATCAATGGTTTGACGTCCCCGTTGTTTTTTCGTTTATTCCTCTTAATGAAAAACGGGTGAAGGCCCGGTCGCGAAAAATTACAAAGAGATATTTGTCCCTGTACCTGTTGGTTATGTGAACCTGCAGGCGTTGTAATTTCGTTACTGCACGGTAATGAATTCGGATATTTTGTGGTGAAAATTGTTTGTGTCCCTGTACCTTATTTGGAAGCCACTAGAGTTGTTTTAGCGTTTATGCCTTCTTCAAAAATTCATACTTTTCAAAAAAAAAAGAGTGCTTTCTCGAATGCCTTCATAGAGGAAAGATTTATTTGAGGCAACCCTCGGTTGTGAAAATTCAAACTTTTCAATCATATTTACAAATAGTAAAAAACTTCATATATGGTTTGAAGGATCGAACAATGATCCTAAGAGAGGGGTTGAATTGGGGCTATATAAAAATGTATATCATGACAAACCTTATCTTATGCAAAACTATCATCCGCCACTTACGGTTCTTATCTAAGATCTAAAGGATTCATACTAAACATGCATGTACTAATCAAAGCACTAAAATATTGTCCTTGGTTTGCAAAGAGACAAACGAATTTCTCTTATGGTATCAGTTGACAAAACGCAATTCCCTAGTCTACGTTGGAGCTCCATTAAGATTGAGGTATGCTCGTGAACACTATGCCTGGGTTTGTTTTTTTACCAAAGACAATAGAGTGACATGGTGTCCCTCCCTATACCACCCAACTGTTTCGATTTCGGTGTTAAACTTCACCCAACCAAAAACAGTGTCGTGAGTCACACAATTTCATCATTTACACCACAATCACTCACACGATACGGTCACTATTGGATCACAACCCAAAGGAGGAGTAAGTCACCATTGTCATGAATGTTCAAAAAATAAAAGGGATGTTCCACACTACATTTTTTTTAGATAATGGATAAGACAATATCCGGCCTCTACATCCAAGGATGTAAATTTGAACTTCATATCATTTGGTTTGGATGTACAATTCTCTTTGATCAGTTCCAAACTAAAATTAGGATGTTCATAATACAGTGTATCTCTATTTTGTTTTGGTAGCGAATTCAGGGAGCTAGTAATAACTAAAACAGAATGTTAAAATTCACCCCCAACTGACATGACAGGATCAATTCAAATTTTAGTAGAAACATACACCCAAAATAAACATGATCACAATTCACGCACCATCGACGGCATCACCACTACAAGCAGGGCAAGCCTCCATGCCCGCTGCTAGCTAGGGCTGTTGATCAATGGTCGAAGACAGCTGCTCTCTGTGCGTGATCGAGGCCGGCGGCTGTCTGGCGCCCTGCACGGCTGCGAGTCGTCTGAGCAGTGTAAAAGCACAGCGGGGTGCCGTGTGGCGCGTGACGGCGACGGAGTCGGTCCTGTGATCGCGGCTTCGCCCTTCCTCGGGAGGGAATCGTGATCGCGGCGTCCGGGTCCGGCCGTAAGGAAAAGCGTGGGCGTCGCCGGCCTGCCGCGACAGCGAGCGCACCGTGCCGTGCGTCAAGACACAGGACCTCTACTCCCAATCCCAGGCCATGCGCGCTGTTGGATCGTTAGGAAGCACGCGTGGCAATGGCATGCATGCACCAGATTTGCCTCGCGTCCCTCCCGTTCGCGCCGCGCGGTCTGGGCAGTGGCACGAGCACGCGTGTGTCCAAGGTGTTGGGAAAAGGCATCTCAGCAGCGGAGACATGGCACGTGCTCGCAGGCGATTGACACCACACTTATCCTATTTTGTTACACATGCTTTTACCTGTTGTGCAGGAGTGATCGGAGACCACGCCGACCGATGCGTCGCGGTACCTCCAATTGGAGGGCGGAGACATCGGGACGGCGATGAAGACCTTAGCCTCCGAGGCTAAGGCATCGGCCCGGGGACTAAGGCATGCGGCCTCTGGCGGAGGCACCAGGCCGGAGACAAAGACCCGGCCCCCGTCGGAGGCATCGAGCCGGGTCGGCGAGGAAGACCTTAGCCTCCGAGGCTAAGGCATCGGCCCGGGGACTAAGGCATGCGGCCTCTGGCGGAGGCACCGGGCCGGAGACAAAGACCCGGCCTCCGTCGGAGGCATCGAGCCGGGTCGGCGAGGAAGACCTTAGCCCTCCAAGCGGAGGCATCGGCCCGGGAACTGAGGCATGCGGCTTCTGTCGGAGACCCCGGGCCGGAGACAAAGACCCCGGCCTCCGTCGGAGGGATCGAGTCGAAGACCACAGGGCGGAGGCATTGAGACGGCGGCGGAGGCCACCTGCCTAAGCTGAGGCGTCTGGCCCATGGGAGACGGCCCACCAACGGCCCGGGAACAAGGAAGACGTGGAACACTTGGCAGGCCCAGGGGGAGCCCATGGGTTTCTGGATACTCCAAGGGACGACCCTGCCCCTGCCAGCCCTACTTGGAAGGGTCATAGGATTAGGGTTTCCCTGGTTCCCCATTGGGGCTGTATTGTCTTTTTGTACCTGGGGACTGGGCTGGCTATATAAGGAGCCCCCCAGCCCCTGTTGTAGAGGATGATTCCCTGGAGTGGGAGAGGTTCCTCTCTTCACACTCTAGCATTGTAACTGTGATTACGAGTTAATACTAAACCTGCTGGAACCGTGTTCCAACAGTTGGCGCCCACCCGTGTGTCTAGCCGAGGATATCACTCACAGATGCCAACAAGAAAACAAATAGCGGCCGCTGCCGCTCAACGAAAACGTGCCACCGCCGAGGCGGAGGCACCCGCGGAGGCACCTGAACCATCGCGAAGGGGCAGACCGCGGAGGTCCGCCCGAAGCACATATGCCTCTGAGCAGGCAACCGAAGATGAGCAGAACGATGATGACCACGGCGAAGATGAACAGCCTCCGGCAAGCCAGGACGATGACCAGCACCAGGAAAATGAGGTAAGTCGGCTGAGAGCCGAAATGCAGCGCATGGAAGCAGAACGAGACAGGCTGAGAGCAGAGCAAGCAGCTACGCACAGGGCAATACACACCTCCCAACAGGCAGAGGAGATTAGGCAGCAAATGGCAATATTGCAAGCGGAGATTCGAGCATGCAACCCATAACAATGCATCAAAACAATACTATGACAACCCCACAACTCGCCAATACATGGCCGCAACACCCCCAGAGATACCTCAGATCATGGTTTACCAGAGGACGTTCGACCCGAAATCCCCACTGTCAGAAGGCTTACAGAAAGCACCATGGCCTCCGGGCTACAAGCCCATGGTCCTGCCTAGGTACAATGGAAAAACAGATCCACGGCGGTTCTCGATGAGTTTTGAGGCGGCAGCGCCTCCGCGGGAGGAAATGACGGTGTCCTAGCCAAATCCTTCGTTATCGCCGCAGCAGGGCGACGCCTTACCGACATGGTACTCCATGCTGCAGCCTAGCACAATCTACTCATGGGAGAATCGAGGGATAAGATAATCGCCAATTTCAAAGGTTTCTCAAGTGAGTCATTGTCGTCGCCAGACTGTTCGGCAACAAACATGACAAGGGAGAGCCGTTAAGGGATTACTTCCGAGAGATTCTTACACCTCGGGCGAAGGCGCCGGACGTGCCGATACGGCGTCGCGATAGAGGCAGCAATTAAAGGTCTCCGCATTGGACCCTTCGCAAGCCACCTAGCGAGAGAAAAGCCGCTACCATGGAAAAGCTGCATGAAGAGTTCGAAAAATACCGCAGATCGACAATGACCTCCGGAAAAGACTGGATGAAGGAGAAGGCCGAGCAAAAGGTATTCCGGTAGGAACAACAATAGAGACAACGAGTCCTATGACAGGGCGAATGCTCGGCAAAGGCAAGTCTTCAATGTGCAAAACAGCCAGCCTCAACGTTCGGCGGACAAGGAGCCGGGGAATGGCCAAGACACAAAGGCTCGAGAATAACCCGAATTTCAACAAGAGCAAGTCGAAGAACTGGAATAGGAACCAAACCAAGAAGGCACTATTGTATCTTCCATGGGGAAGAAAAGGGGCATAGCACCAAGGAATGCCCCGAAACCAAAGAAACAATGGATCGGATGAAGAACAAGCAACAGCCGCCTCCACCCGTTCCGAGCCAACCCGGACAAGTGAATCACACCTTCACCACACAACACCATCAAAGAGTACAACCCAAGCTATCCAGGGTACACTAACAGTGTCTTCCCTCGCCAGAACGTCGCACGCCAGTACTATCCACCGTCCCTACCGGATGGCGGCTGTGCGGTACCGGATGTCTCGGTGCGGCAACCGAGGCACCCGTCGGAGCGGAGAGTGCGGTCACTTATGTCAACACTCGACCCCCACGAGATATCCATGGTAGAAACACCTCGGTCTTCACATCAACGGCCACGAGGCGGTGCGCAAAGATTACCTCCACCTCCGCAACAAAGGCAATTCGAGGCACTACCAAAGCACCTCCGCAGCGGGTCACACCGCCCCGATACCATGCCAAAGGCTGAACCTCCGATTGAGAATCGATGAACCCCCACTCGCTTCGCCCACAATAGGAATGATACTACCAATAGCCGGCGGTTCAAACGATGGAATTCGAGACAAAGAAACAAAAAAGATCACCTCCGATTGGTGAACAATGTGGCTGTGCGGGGAGCACACCGAACAAATGCATGGTCTAAGGCCCAAATCAGTTTTTCGTGAGGAGGACCTCCGATTGGAGAGTTACCCTCACACCGACGCGATGGTCATAAAAGCAAATGTGGCGGGATGGGAGATAAACACATCTTGGTTGACTCGGGAGTTCAGCGAGATATCATCTTCGCAAGTGTGTTCGATCAAATGAAGCTCACAGGTCTCACCGCAACCACCGTCCCCCTCGATAGGATTCGGAGGAAGGAAGATTCACGCCCTCGGAAAAATTTCCCTACCCGTGTCTTTTCAAGATGGGGACAACGCGAGAACGAGAATACATCACCTTTGATGTAGTAGACATATATTACCCATACAATGCAATCCTAGGAAGAGGATTCGCAAACAAGTTCAATGTGGCAATCCACATGGGTTACCTTTGCATGAAAATGCCAAAGACCGCATGGAATAATCGCGGTTCGAGGAAGCCGAAGGAAGCCGGGGAACATAGAGAGAGCAATATACAAGGCCCACGAAACATAAACACGGTGGCATCGGATGACCCACCGATATGCCCGGAGGAAAGACGGACATGAAGGACCGGGAGGACACAATAACGGTGCCCTTGACGAGGCGGTGCCAAACGGAAGGTCACGATCGGAGCAAATCTATCGAAAAGAACGGACGAAATTAATTAGCCTATTGTCCAAAAACGAGATGTCTTTGCATGGTCGCGAAGACCTTAAAGGAATCGGGAGAGACATAATCGAGCACACCACGGATTTAAACGAGAACGTAAAGCCAAGGAAACAAAGGCGAGAGGAAAATGTCGAAGAACGAACCTTGGCCGCGAAGGCGGAGGTGCGAGAGGTTATTGGATGCAAACGTCATACGAGAGGTCAAATACTCGAATGGCTAGCAAATGTGGTGCTTGTTCCAAAGAAGAATGGCAAAATGCGAATGTGCATCGACTTCACCGACTGAACAAGGCATGCAAAAAAGACCCATTCCCGCTACCCCGGAATAGACGCCTCGGTTGATAAAGCCGCCGGATGCAAAAGATTCTCCCTCCCGGACATGTTTTTCGGGATATCATCGGTCCGGCTCGGGAAAGAAGACGAGGAAAAGACAAGTTTCACTATACCAACTGGAACCTATTGCTTTGTGCGAATGCCCGAAGGGCTCAAAAACGCGAGTGGTCGACCTTCGCAAGAATGGTACAAGCTGTACTACGGTCTCGGTTAACGCGAGAAAACATCATAGCCTATGTAGATGACATTGCCGTGGTAAGCAAAGAACCGGAGAACCATCTCGAAGATCTCAAGGAAACCTTTGCAAACCTTAGGGAGGCCGGATTGAAGCTAAACCCCGAGAAAAATGTGTCTTTGGAGTCAAAGAAGGGAAAAATGTTGGGATACGTCGTCGGACCCGAAGGTCTCGGGGCCAACCCGGACAAAACAAAGCCGTTCGCCATGCCCGAGCCATCAAACAAAAGAGAGGTCCAGGCGACTCACGGGAAGAATCGCGGCATTGAACAGGGTTTATCTCCAAATCGCACCGAACGCGGCCTCCCTTTCTTCAAGGCACTCAAGGCCAACGAAAAGTTTGAATGGGGACCGAGAGCAATCGGAAGCTTTCAGCGACTCAAGAAATACATGGCCGAGGACCTAATGGTGGCAGCCCCGAATAGCGACGAGCCACTCCGTTGTACGTATCGGCATCAGCGAGGGGCGGTAAGTGCGGTACTCGTGCAAGAGAGACAGATAAATGGTAAAGGGTGCAGCGGCCGATATACTATGTGTCCGAGGCATTGCAAGGAGCAAAGCTGAATTACACGAGAGATTGAAAAGATAGCGTATGCGAGAATCACGGCATCAAGGAAGCTAAAGCACTACTTTCGGGACCACACTATTCGATACCGACAAATAGCAGCCCATCCGAGATCCCGAACAACAAAGAAGCCTCGGAAGAATTGGCAAGTGGGCTACGAGCTGTCTCGGTTCGAGATCAAGTTTGTTGCAAGAACAAGAATCAAGTCGCAAGCACTAGCGGATTTTCTCTCGAATGGGTGCCGAAATACCTCCGAATCAAAATCGGAGGTATCCCACTGGACGCTTTACACGAGATGGTGCCTAGGGAGTCCAGGGGGCCTCCCTCCGCAATTTTTTCACCATCGAGTCGACAAAGTATGCGGCTAGACGTGCTTCAAAGCCACAAATAATACAAGAGTATGAAGGTGTCATATTGGGGTTGACAAAAGCAAAGGCACTCGGGGCTACTCACGTGCTAGTAAACACGGACTCACGGTAGCGAGTCAAGTGGAAAAAGAGTACACCGCAAGGGAACCCGAACTCGCAAGATACCTAGAGGTCATGAGAAGCCTTGAGAAGAGATTCAAAGGTTTCACCCTCGTGCACATACCGAGAGGAGAAAACATGGAGGCCGACGAGTTGGCAAAGGCGGCAGAAAACAAGCTTGACATGCCGGCGGGCACCTTTTACCAAGAGCTACAAAGCAACCGGCCACGGCAAGGTTAAACGAGCATTTGCGGAGGTACTACTAATTCACTCCGAAGACTGGAGGCAAGCAATCATAGATCAAATCAGTGGCAATCATGTAACCTCAGATGAAGCCAGCGCGGCAAGGCTGGCGGCTCGAGCAAGAAGCTACACCATAATAGAGGGACAGCTATTCAAAAAAGGCATAGTGCAACCACTACTCAAATGCCTAAGCAATGAAGAAGGCCAGGAACTCCTACGCAGCATTCATGGAGGGATTTGTGGATCCCACATAGGCCCAAGGGCATTATCCGCAAAGGCCATTCGTCAAGGTTTTTACTGGCCCACTCACATCAAAGATGCCCTACGCATAGTGAAGACGTGCGGCGCCCCCGCCAAAATTTCTCACCAAACCAAAGCAAGCCGGGGGGTCACGGCTCATCCCACCAACGTGGCCTATGCGAGATGGGGTATGGACCTCGTTGGGCCGCTCCCACCACTCAAGGAGGTAGCAAGTATGCGGTTGTGGCGTAGAATATTTCACAAGGTGGATTGAGGCCAAGCCACTATCAACCATCACTTCGAAAATAAAAAATTTTTTTGGCAAAACATAGTGTGCAGATTCGGTGTTCCAAGAACCCTAACAAGAGACAATGGAAAGCAATTCGATTCGACAAGTTCAAAGAGTACGAAGCATTGGCACAAAGCGGCCTTTGCCTCGGTATACCACCCCGGAGAGCAACGGGGCGGTTGAGAGGTCCAACAGATCATATTCTCGGCAATCTCAAAAAAATGCTGCACGGCTGAAGAAAGGAAAGTGGGTTGAGGAGTTGCCTAAGGTCGTGTGGTCTCACAACACCAATATCTCACGGGCTACCGGTTTCACACCCTTCAAGTTGCTATATGGGGAAGAAGCTATGATGCCTAAGAGTTAAGAAACCAAAGTCTTCGGGTCACCAAACGGCGCTAGCGAGAAAATGAAGAGTACAAAAAAGAGATGATAGAGGCAGAAAGACTAGAGGCTGTGGACAACATAATCAAGTACCAAAACCAAACGAAGAAATGGAGGGATGCCAAAGTGGTAATCAAAGACATCAAAGAAGGAGACTGGGTCCTCCGCCGGAAACCAAATGCACCAAACGCAGGGAAACTGCAACCAAAGTGGGAAGGACCTTACCTAGCTCACCAAGCAGGAAGGAAAGGATCGTTCTTCTTACAGGATGAAAACGGGAAAGTATCAACCCACACCTGGAATGTGGACAACCTCAGGAAATACTACATCTAAAATGTAAGGAACCTCCGTAAATCTATAAGCGGAGGCATCCAGTAGATCATTTTCTTGTTTCTTTTCTTTCCCTTCAAACCGGATTGCACTCTTTTCCTCACGCGGGGACTCCTTATTGGAGGTGAGGTTTTTAACGAGGCAACTCCGTTGTAATCAACCTCTGCAATATATAAAGAGGGCCCCGAGAAACGGGGAATGCGACAAAGTCGAAAGCGGGCCGGCAACGCAGCCGCAATATTCGACGGCGCTTTAAGCATCGGAAGAGGTCACTTCAAACTTCGCCTTGACCGGCGGACCTCAAAAAAGATTTGTAAGCGACCTCCAAAAAGGTTGAAAACCCTTGGAAAAAGACCCGATCGTCGGGCACTAAGGGGTACAAAAAGCCAAAAAGGCATCACCAAAATCGGAAAAAGACCCGGCAAGCGGCTAGGGCACCGATATTAAAGCAAAGATCGCTTGATCGACCCGCGGCTTCTCATGCCTCCGCAAGATCGGCGGAGGCATGCCAAACACGAAAACGAAAATTGAAGAAATCGAGCAATCTAATCGTCATAAGCAAAAAAGGCAACCGGAAACAAAGAGAAGGTAACACGGCGGCGAGCAAGCCACTCCACCCATTAATTTGCATACAAATATGAAATTAAGGCTACAAGAATCACCAATGCCCTAGCTCCAACTAGTGTAGACTCTAGAGAAGGTGTGCCACCTCTTACTATTACAATCAGCAAACGAGCCCGCAAAGAGCAAAGAGCGCGCAATTCTCCATCTCCGAGAAGGGAGGGAGCCTTAATACGACGGACTTCGGCTCCCGGTACCCAAAACACAAACCGCCAACCGACACACCTCGGACTAGCCCGCCCCACTACACACCTCGGAAGAATGGGCCAAGCGGCAAGCACGGTTGTATTCGTAGCCGGATACCACTCCCGCACCTCTCGGCGAAGAGCGACACACCATTGTGATATAGCCTTTACGAATTCTTACTCGCATCGGCCTCAAAGCACATCTAACGACAACGCCATACGCTAACGAAAGTGAAATGTTGGCAACACTACCCCAAATGACCAAGCATCACCAGAAACCATAAGCCTTATATAGCCCTAGGGAGGAGAAAGGCAAATGAATGCCTTGATCTGCAAACTAATGCATTAAAGGAGCAAGATCTCGTACCATAACCCATAGCGGCAATCAAGCTCATCCAACCATAGAGTACAATCGGCGGTGATTGTTTTGATCCTCAAGCAATCGAGGAGCATATCACAAGAAATCAAACACAGATCCCCAAAGATTTACTAAGAAGTGTACCAAAGAGGTCGAGGCATTTAAACCAATTAGCCATACCAAGGCCTATAAAAGGAAGGCGCTTCCCGGATCTACCCCAAAGATCACACAAGGCACGTATCAAGAGTAGGGGGATGGAGGTGGATGTTTATTTACAAGAGTTTCACGGTAGCAAATAGAGAGACACGTAAGAATTCGTAAACGAGAGGGCCACATAGACCAAAATGCAAACCACCCTTTTCTTCGAGCATGCACCAACAAGCCTTTCCTCGGGGAAGAGAACGGGCTAGGGGGACACCGCGTAAGAATTCGTAACGTCCCCCCATCCCGGTCAAAATCGCTCAACAAAAGCGTGGAATGTCACATGAAAGTGAGCCCAAGGACAAAAGTGGTACCTAGTCACAAGTTGAGAGTCCCCATTAGCAAGGGACCATGTCCAATTAGCTACAGCCGGAGAAAAGGCAAAGCACTAAGACCATAACATCCGTGCCTTAGCATGGAACCATGTAACCTAACAAGCCGACCATTCAAAATGATCAATAAAAGGTTCCCGACGAGAAAGTCTCCTAATCCAACTAGTAACCTCCGCGCGCAATTCAAACGTAGTATGGACTAACGTTGCGCGCGCGAAGACAAGTTCAAAAACTACGTCTTAGCGAAGACGGTACCTCCGTCTTAATACCTTAGCTCGAATCGTGGTAACACCGGCATATAACACCAAAAAAAAAAACATGTATACGATAATCTAAGATTTCTCCCATAGCCTCCGCGTATGAAATGAATACATCTAAGTTCCATTACACAAAGACAAATCTCGGAGTAAAATGCCAAAAGTAAACACATATATAGCCTCCGAAAACAAAAAGGCAACGAGAAAAAAAGAAACATCTCATGAAAAAAACCGACGCGCGCCAAATTCAAAGAGGGCCCCTCCATGCTAGCGACCCAACGAAGGTGTCGCGCCTATCATCCAAATTGAGCGCGAACAAATTCAAACATATCATCAACGCTGCGATGAGGGAACACTGATCGCCAGCAATCCCACAGAAAACCGCTAATGTAAACACCATCGCGCATAAGGGTTGCAGGTTCCACCTCCTGCACAGGCCCTAAATCGGAGACTGCGCGGGAGGATTGACCCGTAAGTTTCATTACAATACGCGCACCCCAGGCGCCACAGCAAAAGTAACAAGTGTTTTTACATCAAGAAAGACAAAAAATTTAGACCCTAGTCTACCTCCTCCCCGCGGACGTCGTGGGCCTCAGCGGCTTTATCGGCATCTCCGTCCTGCCTCTCTTGTAATGTCTCCGCGGGAGAGCTGGCATGAGCTTCAGTGTGTGCCTGGGTTTCCGTCGGAACTTCCGCCTCGGCCTGTGTCCTCGCCGGAGACACCGTTGCCTGAGGAACTGGAGTGCCTCCGCCGTAGCCTGGTTTGGAAGTCTCACCAAGGACGGGGACACCTTTCATCACAAGCCGGACTGGTGTCCGGCCTCCGGCGGCAGCCTTAAAAACGCAAAAAACGTTAGCTCCATGAGGAAGCAAAAGAAAAGATAAACATAAAAGACAAAGGAAGAGAAGTTTCACCTTCCGCATAGCGTGAGCAGCAGCAACGGCTTCCGCCCTGCCAAAAGGCACCCAGAAAGACTTCAAGAATTTTTGAACGGTCTTGCGGATTGGGCGGGAGGTCTCCCCGAGCTCTGAGAAATCGGAGATCTCGGGTAGACCAACGGCGCCGATGTCCGGACCTCCGCGAACCAAGCTCTTAAGTAAACCAGTGGCAGAGGCCTTTGCCGCAAAATCGGACACGCCTCCGACGAACAGGGATAGCTTCGCCAGGTTGGACTTGATCCAAGACATCAACCCACTGGCGGTACAGTTAGCGGGAAGAGGAGAGGCAACACCGCCAAACTCTTCAAGAACAGACAGATATGTCTCCGCAATCTCAGTGCCGGCAACTCTGATCTCCTCAATCTCCGCAGCCAATCCCTCCGCCTCCTTCTGAAAGGTCTCCGCAGTCTTTTCCATTGAGGCCAGCTGGGTACGGAGGTTCTCAGACACCTCCGTTGCCTTGTTGGCACGCTCAGCAGCAACATCCTTGGCTTCATTGGCAGATTTAAGCCTCGCCTCCAAATCCTCAACCTTTTTCTTCAGGGCCTCCGATTGCTGGAGCGCGTTTTCCAAGTTAGAAACCTTGGCCGCAAGGTCAGTCTTCTCACGGCCAAGGGTCTCCACTTCCCCCTTCAGGACCTCAATGGCCCGAGTCCGCTGGGCAAGCTCCACAGCACCCCGGTGCTCAATAGCGAAGGCCATGTGATGAGTCTATAGACAGTAATAAGAGTGAGAAAAAACAACAAGGAAAAGATTAAAAGGTAAAAAGCCCAAAGTACACTCACCATGCAGTGGTGCTCCAGTTGAAGGCGCAGAAGGTGTTCGTAGGGCAGCGCATCAAGGTAGTTATCAACTTGGGCTGGGGTCAAAGCAAAAACCATAGGAAAAATGATAGTAAGTGCAAGCCCGCAACAAAGTGCAAACTCGCGGAGACAAAGCGGTAAAACTATATGGCAAAAACCTCCGTAATGCTCAAAAATATCGTGAACATTCAAGCCCCACGCACCGAACGTAGCGGAGGCATCGAAAGAGAAGCGAAGACACAAAAACATATCTTAGCAAGCCAATCATGCAATCAACGTGTGAACCAAAAATAAGACAAGAATCTTTACCTCCGAAGCACGAGCGGCGGAAGTAGAACCTCCGCCCGTAGGCGAAGTCTCCCGTGCACCACGCGCCGGAACACGCGCGCCAAATCAACACCGGGAGGAGGCCTCATGCTCCCAAAGAATACCGGCAAGCTCGGCTATAGAATAAAAAGGTTAGAAGTCTTCTCACCATAAGAAAAAAGAGAGGGGGGTGGTGTCCAAGAAACTTAGCCAAAGTCAATTTTTTTTTTTTTTTTACTTACGAAGAGAAAGCCCGCCCACCGGACCTTTGTCACCAGGAGCGGAGGCCCGCCCTTCGCCGGAGGCCTGCCCTCCGGCGCGGCCTTGTCGACACCTTATGGCCAGGACTCCCAACAAAATCATCATCGGAGATGTCGTCGGGGATATCACGAACCCGGTGAGCCGGAGAAAGCGACGCCTCGGTGTCCCGGCCTCTTCGTCCCCCTTCGCCTCTTCCTCTTCTTCACCAGACTCACCGTCTTCAGAGCTAGACAGCTCGGCAAAAGCACTAGGGAAGGGGTGAACGGACACCTCCGGCGAGGGGACCCGCGCGGAAACGGAGGGGCGTGAAGCCACCTTCGCCTCCGCTGTAGGTGAGGGCTTAGCGGACGCCACCGCCTCCTTGGCAACCTCTTCTTCCCGTCGTCACCTTGATAGCCGGCCTCGGAGGCATTAGGGGATGCGTGATGCGGAAGCCTCAACGGCCTCCGGCTCGGAGGTCCTCCCCTTCTTGGAAGGCCCGCGGCCAACGCAAGAACGTTTCCTCTTTTTTGATGCCTCCGCCTTGACCGTAGCAACGGCGGCGGCATTCTTCAATGCCCTAGACTCTATCTTCCGGAGCACCTTGCCGGGGACAGGCCGGGAGGAATAGCGGATTTGAAGTTCTTCAAAGACGCGGTTCAGGCGTGGCATGAAACCAGCCTCCGCCTTCCGCGCAAGGTATTCACGTTCGGAGACCTCTCCGATTAGCTCCACAACTTTCCTTTCAATACGATTAACGAAATTGGTCCCGGTCTCCCCTCGAGGTAAACTGAGACCGAAGACAGGGCACGGTATGCCCGCAGCTTCTCCAAAAACCGGCAACTCCTTCCGTACAATCTCAAACTTTGGCCTCTCCTTAGCCAAGGGCCAGCGGCCCGGAGGCCACTATCTCCTCCCGAAGGTCGCGACCTCCGGAGTATTTGCAAGCCAAAGCGAAGGCCTTTCGGCGGGACTTCTCGCGAGCGGAGGCTGCGGCGGAAGACGGGAAGAGGCTTCAAATTGGTGTGCGGCTTCATCGCCGTCATAGCGGAGGCCGGGGGTACCTCACAATCTTCCGCCGTCCTCATCCTCCCGGTGACACCAACGGTCTGCACGTAGAACCAATATTCCATCCAATTGGCCGGCTCCCACTTGCCCTTCTGACACCACGAGATCTCCAATCGCTCATCCTGAAACCTTTTCGCCATAAAGGTACAGGCCCCAAACTGTGCTTTCACCTTGTCCTCGCCAAACGACCGTGGTTGCTTTTGCAGTTCATAGTGCCTCACAAAGGCATTGACATCAGTCTCTCCGCCGTAAGACTCCACTGCCCAGACAAACTTGCTAAGGTTCAAGAAAGCATGAGGAGTTAGGTGGTGAATTTGAGCATTGAACTCCCCCAGAACTCTCCTCAGAAAAGGATGGGCCGGCAGCCGAAGGCCGCAAGTAAAGAAATCCCTAAAAACGACCGCATACCCCCGGGCGGGGGTTGGCTCAGTCTCTGACCCCGGGAGCTTGGCACGTCCGACCGGGATGACACCCTGTTGCTCAAGGTCTTCGATCATCGCCTTGGTCATCTTGCTAGGACCAAAATTGTAGGTAATGGCGGCCATGCCTCCGGGACTGTGTGAAGGAATGAGGTCTTAAACGGAGGCTTCAACGTCGGAAAGAGACTCTTCCAGGTCCCTAGCCTTCGCCGCAACAAGCATACACTTCTCAAAAAGATCCAGCCAATCTCCAACCTTCACTCTCTCAAACCGGGAATAAGGACCGGTGTAGTGGTGGCGGAGGCAAGTGCGTCGCAGCGGAGGTGCCACGGTCGACAGCGGAGGCAACAAGCAAGCGCGGAGGTGGCGTGAGAAGCGGTGGAGAAAACTACAGCGAGAGAATTACGGCGCGGGGTAAAAAACTCTCACTTACCCCCTCCCCTTTTATAGTGGCCGGACGACGGGTCCGAGAAGGAACCGTCCCTCCACCGCAACGGTCACATATCGCACGGTCAGAAATCAGCGACCTTAGATCCAACGGACGAGAAAAGACACTCAATACGCCAAAGAAAAACCGAGGTCCACCTAAGACGTGCCAGGGGGGGGGGGGCCATGGTCTCCGCTGATCAAGCCAGGAATTGATGGCCAGGGCCCGCCTCCGCTGGACCTAACCCTCAAGGGGGGAATGTTGGGAAAAGGCATCTCAGCAGCGGAGACATGGCACGTGCTCGCAGGCGATTGACACCACACTTATCCTATTTTGTTACACATGCTTTTACTTTTGTGCGGGAGTGATCGGAGACCACGCCGACCGATGCGTCGCGGTACCTCCAATTGGAGGCGGAGACATCGGGACGGCGATGAAGACCTTAGCCTCCGAGGCTAAGGCATCGGCCCGGGACTAAGGCATGCGGCCTCGGCGGAGGCACCGGGCGGAGACAAAGACCCGGCCCCGTCGGAGGCATCGAGCCGGGTCGGCGAGGAAGACCTTAGCCTCCGAGGCTAAGGCATCGGCCCGGGGACTAAGGCATGCGGCCTCTGGCGGAGGCACCGGGCCGGAGACAAAGACCCGGCCTCCGTCGGAGGCATTGAGCCGGGTCGGCGAGGAAGACCTTAGCCCTCCAAGCGGAGGCATCGGCCCGGGAACTGAGGCATGCGGCTTCTGTCGGAGACCCCGGGCCGGAGACAAAGACCCCGGCCTCCGTCGGAGGGATCGAGTCGAAGACCACAGGGCGGAGGCATTGAGACGGCGGCGGAGGCCACCCGCCTGGGCGAGGCGTCTGGCCCATGGGAGACGGCCCACCAACGGCCCGGGAGCAAGGAAGACGTGGAACACTTGGCAGGCCCAGGGGGAGCCCATGGGTTTCTGGATACTCCAAGGGACGACCCTGCCCCTGCCAACCCCACTTGGAAGGGTCATAGGATTAGGGTTTCCCTGGTTCCCCATTGGGGCTGTATTGTCTTTTTGTATCTGGGGACTGGGCTGGCTATATAAGGAGCCCCCCAGCCCCTGTTGTAGAGGATGATTCCCTGGAGTGGGAGAGCTTCCTCTCTTCACACTCTAGCATTGTAACTGTGATTACGAGTTAATACTAAACCTGCTGGAACCGTGTTCCAACACAAGGCGATCGACGCGCGGGCGGGACGTGGCAGAACACCGCCCATCTGGCCCAAGCGGGCGCCAAGTGCCGAGCTACCAGGGCGCCTTCTAATTCCGTCCTTGCTCCTCACTCTTCACTCCTCTCGCTCTCACTTTCGCAGTCGCAGGCTCGCAGCTGTGCCCGTCTCCCTCCTCGTCTCTCCGACTGCCTCTCCCTGTCGCCGGTGCCCGGACGCGCCATGTCGTACAACAAGGCCCCGTCCATCACCGCCGAGACCATAAATCCCAGGGTGATGACTGATCCTCCTCCGCTTTTTGCACAGCGTAGCATCATCGTCATTTCTTCTTCAGAAATTATAAGTTTACTATGTAGAACCGTGCATCTATTCTTCCGGTTTAACTGAAAAAAGCTGAGGTGACTAACTGACGTGCGTGTGCGTTCATTTGAAGGTCAAGATCTGCAAATACGCACCTTGCGGGGAGATCCTCAAGCACGCAGAGGTAACGTTCCCACCGGAATCTCGGCTGACGAGACAAGAAACTACTAGATTCAGCGTCTGTACGCTACATTTCTGACTTTTTCTTTGGCTTGATTAGTTGCAAAAATAAAGTTCTTTATTTAATATAAAATGTATGGATTCTTTTTTTATAAAAAATATGATCTGACTGTTGTTGGTCTAGTTTATATTTGTACCATTGTTATTTTTAGCGCAAAAAAAGGTACCTCAACGTTTTAGATCTTGTGTTACATATATCTATTTTTCGAGAACGGTAGTGTTACTGATATTTAGATCTCACAATTTTTTCGAGACCACGCCGTTGCGCTAGATCTCACAATAGTATCACACCTAAGAACGTGTACTTAGTGCAGTGGCAGGGAAAGCAGAAGTGCAACCTACCGGTTGGGAGTGTAATACATGGTCCATAGGCATGTTCTGAGTAGTCAGGGTTTGTGGCCATTTTTCTCAGACCCTGTGGAAGAGAATCTTCTGTCTTTCCATCAATGCAAATTACTGGCTAATAAAATGCAAATTACTGTCTTTCCGGGGGAGGTGGCTGCTACCCTAGGGGTTGAGTTTTATTTTTCTTTTTTTCAAAAAAAAATGCAAATTACTGACTAATAAATGATCATAATGTTGTCTTCGATATGTGTCATTCAGCTGTTGGAACAGGAGTTGGAGGAAAACCCTGGTTCTCTCCCTTTTGAAGAGGTGAAACTCCTCTGCAAGTGTATAAATATCACAGTTTATACCCTTTGATCAGTCTTTGATGTTGTCCAACAGATAATATACTGCAATCTTGGGAACCCCCAGGTTCTTGGTCAACCACCATTAACTTTCTTTCGTGAGGTTAACATCCTTACTCTCCACAAAAAAAATTCTAAGATGATGCAAAGATACCGCTGTTTCATGCTCGAAATTGCTGGCTCCAGGTTCTTTGCCTGTGTGACAATCCAAGCCTCCTGAACATAGATGAAGCTTGTGCCTTATTCAGGTTGGGCTATATAGTTGAACTCTGTTTACCGTAGTATTTACGTGGAGCTTCATAAACTGGGTATGAATTTATTTGTTTCACTTCTAGCACCAAAGCTGGCCGGTAAGAACTACTTTTGATGACAGATAATTTAGCAGAAACTTGACTGATAACGTTTTAATCTACTGCCACAGTCCTTGTAGCATAAGAAGAGCTAGGAGGATCCTAAATTCGATTCCAAGCAGAGACACTGGTGGATATACTGATAGTCGGGTACCCAACTGAACTTACATTTTTAAATACTGTAAAATTTTGGACTTTCGGAGTCATGAATGCAGCAGCAGGGTTCTCAAGTCACATTTATTGGTTACTTTGTTGACACTTGCTTAATATGATCAGGGAATCAAACAGGGGCGGAGCTATATACAATGTAGTGGGTGCAGCCGCACCCACGAAAAAATTGAAAAACAGTGATAAGATCCAAATTTTCACCACATATGCACCCACAAATTACAAACTCCTGCACCCACAAAGGCAAATGCACCCCCCTCAAATTTACTCTAGCTCCGCCTCTGGAATCAAATGTCTACGTCAAGTAGTTGCAGACGGAATTACTGGAAGAGATGGTTTTCAATCAAAAGCAGATGATATTTTTCTGACAGATGGAGCCAGCTCAGCAGTAATACTCTGCATTTCAGAACATACATGCACACATGCACAAGAAACTGGGTCCTTTTTACAAACACAAACATCAGTGTGAATATCTTCAACTTGACCGTGAACCTTTCTGCCTTTTTCAGATCAATTTGATGATGCAAATACTCATCAGGTCTCACGAAGATGGCATTTTGAGCCCTCTGCCAGAGTACCCCTTATACTCGGCTTCCATCATACTTCATGGTGGAACAATGGTACAGTACTAGTAGAGTTGAAAACAGTAGTCGAGCAAGGCCCAAACTTCTCATCAGAAATTCATTGCCTTTTACCTCTTAATCAATTTCTCGTTTCTTAAATTAGAAGACAAAATATGTGCACTCTTTGCTTCAAATAACTACGAACTGAACTTTAACTAGGTGCCGTACAATCTTACTGAAGATAACGGTTGGGGCCTTGAGATTTTTGAAGTCAAGAGATGCTTGGAAGAGGCTCGTTCAGCTGGCCTGACTGTTAGAGCTATGGTGGTAATAAATCCCGGCAATCCTACTGGACAGGTATGGCACATAATTTTCCTGAATCCTTTATTACATGTTAAATAGAGAAAACGAACATCCAGATAAGGTTTTGCAGTGTTGTTTTACCAGTGATGATCTGATTATCGAAAATTTTTCAATTCAATCACATTTCAGTTCAGCTTTTAGTATGAATAACTAAGTGATGAAGCTTCCTTGCTGAAACATAAATGACTAGGTAGTGCAGAGGAAATGTTTTGTCCTGACCAGCAGCAAGAACAAGCATGTTAATTGGTCAAATTTAGCCAAAAAAAAAGAGTTCAATGATGCTTGACTGTTAACTTGTGCTGGCATGCCACTTTTTTCTCAAATAAAATATATGCCATTACAAGGTATGCATATATGCCACTTTTTTTTAAAAAAAAAGGAAATAGATATGACAGCTATATTATGTCAATGGTGATTATAACACCCAATTGATGACTAGATATTTCTGTTTGTTGCGTTCTAGGATTAATCTTTTTAAATTCTACCGCGGCTTGTGAGAATTAATATGAAATCTTTCGTTGCAACCTCCATTTAGTAGTAGTAAGATTCTAAGGTAATTACCAGAGGTTTATCTTTCCTTTCTTATAGGTGCTCTCCATCACCAACCAGGAGGAAATAGTGGAGTTTTGTCGGAAGGAAGGTCTGGTTATACTTGCTGATGAGGTTTGTCCTTAGGCGAAAAGTAGCCCTTTTTGCATTGTCAAATCACATTAACAACGTTAAGGAAAAAACAACATTCTGTCCTGTGCATATCAATTACTGAAATGTATTTGCAGGTATACCAGGAAAATATCTATGCAGATAATAAAAAATTCCATTCTTTCAAGAAAGTGGCTAGATCACTTGGTTATGAAGAAAATGACCTATCCATAGTATCATTTCATTCCGTTTCAATGAGTGAGTCTTCCTTCATATATCGTAAAATATGATCTTAAACCTTTGGGAGGTTGAGGTTGAAGTTTGTCTGTTCTCCCATCTTCTGAACTTGGCAGGCTATGGGGAAAGTGGCAGAAGAGGAGGCTACATGGAGGTGACTGGTTTAGCTACTGATGTGATGGATCAGATTTGGAAGGTGGCTTCTCTAACAATCTGCCCCAACATAGCTGGACAGATTCTTATCAGCCTTGCAATGGATCCACCAAAGGTTTCAAACTTGAACTGAATCAGCACAGAATTCTCTTCATCCATCCGAGTATTTTTTTTACTGAACTTCCTTGTGACCTGTATGCAGCTAGGAGATGAGTCTTTCGAGTTATTTGATGATGAGAAGGAAACCATTAGTTCATCTTTCCGGAAGCGAGCTAAGGTGTGCAAGCATCATCCTTCAAGCACATGGATCGGCGTATGAGACGCCTTGCATTGTCGTGACAATGGTATGCATGATGATCCCCTCTTCTCTGTGCAAAACTGCAGACCCTGGAGAAAGCTTTCAACAGCATGGAGGGCGTGAGCTGCAACGGTTTAGAGGGTGCGCTGTACTTGTTCCCACGGCTCCACCTTCCTTCTGCCGCGGTAAGGGCCGCGGAGTCCGAGGGAGTTTCACCTGACACATTCTACGCTCACCGCTTGCTTGACGCCACTGGGATTGCCGTTGTGCCGGGCACTGGGTTCCACCAGGTTAGTCGGGCTCCTCATGGATAATCCCTCGCCTTTAAATTTTGTGTATGCACTGTGAGCCTTTCGTACTTGTCAATTTCACCATGACTGGAGCACAGGAGCTGCAGTTTGAAATTAAACACACAGATCTACAGGTACAACAAAAACTATAAACTAAAGCGAGCATGCCATATTATATATCTATAGATTTACTCATGTAGAGTAGAGTCTAACAAACTAGATTTCTCTTTTTTACGCTTTCTCTGTGATTTTATACTATTTTTCAAAGTTTCAGCCAGTTTATGAAAAAGCACATGGTGCTACATCAGCGGCTACGTAGGCAACCATGTTCTATGTGGCCTGCTTTGGATGACAGCTAGCTGGAATGTAGACAAATTTTATAGACCTACTAGACGAGAACAAAAAGTTATTGACCTAGGTGAGAAATGGAAAAAAGTTTAAGAACCTACAAGCAATTTACTCAAAAAAATAAAGCCAATTTATAGAAAATGATATCATAACTTTGTTGCAAAATATTTAAAGAATTATAAATTAGGAAACAAAAGTAAGAAGTGCATGACTAGGTAGATTCTATCTATATAAAATAACGCTGCTTAATTAGAATAGAAAACAAATAAAGTAATAAGTGGATGACTAGGTAGAATCGATCGCTATGAAATTTTGATTAAATATCACTCCCACTTCTCAAAAATCAAATATTTACAATTTTGATTAAATAAATATAAAAAAATAATAGTTATGGATTTATAATTTTAATATTATTTGATAAATCATCAAATATATTTTTATAATAAACTTATTTGGAGATACAAATTTTGCTAATGTTTCGTATAAACCTAGCAATACCTTTTTTTTATGGATTGACTAGAGCAAAGCGACAACGATAGAACCCAAATAAGTAAAAAAAATGTCTTTAGATTATTTGAAGATACATAAGTACTAGAAATTTTGTAAATAAAAACATGGTCCAAAACTAATCAAGTTTATTTACCTTTGTACTCTCTAATACTTTCCATATTATAATATAAATATTTAAATAGATATCTTTTTGGATGTGAGACTTTTGCTCTATACATGATTTTCTATCCCCATTCACTACCTCGTGTGTTTGATATTTGATATACATGTTTAATTACAACCTTAGTTTGAGCTATATTTCTAGTATGGTAATTGGTAATTGGTACACTCCTTGTTGGGTATATGTATATGCTTCTTTTTTATATGTATATATGTGGTTTGATTGTGACACTTCATCCATATGTTGAATTAGTTTTGTATGTTAACAATATTAGAAACGGGTAATTTAGAAACATGTATAAGAAAGGGTGCACGTTCAATCTAACAAAAGCGGTCTTCCAGCCTTTTCTGAAAAAAAAATACCAAAATATATTGCAAAATATTGAAGAGGAACAATTTAGTTTTAGTCTGGTTCAGTCTTTGGTGTAGACCACAGTAACCAAAAAGTTTCAACATATTATGACACCAAATTTTGGCAACATTTTTTATTATATTCCAAAGATGTTTGATAGATCATAAGATGAATGAAAATAATATATAACACCAATACCAATATGCAATATAGTTGTTGCAATGCAACATAAATGTTCAACGGTAATATGTAATAAACTTGCAAATAAATAACAATGCAAAAAAAAGTTTCAACACATATGATAGTGAATTTTGGCATCAATATTTCTATTTCAAAGCATGTTTGTAGATCATAAGATGAATGAAATTAATATATAACACAAATACCAATATAGTTGTTGCAATTCAACGTAAACATTCCATTGTTGAATGTTCAACCATAATATAGCTAATAAACTTGCAAATAACAACTTAACTATTTTGGATAATCGAGGCCAAAGACCAAGCACTAGAAATAAATTCGGTTAGTTAAGTATTTGGTTTTAGTCTTGATCGGTTCTGTTCTCCAGTTATGTGTAATTATGTTCACCCTTATATATAAGAGCACTTGGAGCTTTCTTTTTCATAATGATAGAGTTATGATTTAATTTGAGGCAAATTTATGTATTAGCAAATGTTATTATTTTAATAACGAATGTGGTTGATTTATAGCTTTATATGCAAGCTTAGAGGTTTAGTTTATAATACATATTGCTCTTTAGCTAAAGAGATCATGGAGTTATTTTACATTTTTTTCTGAATAGCAATGGGTGAATTATATTATGTACCAATTTAGTGTATTCTTTTTTTTTTCATTGTCTCATCTTGTTTGTACAATGCAATGACAAGGCCTCTGGGACAACTCATATCCGGTGCACAATCCTTCCCGACGAAGAAAAAATTGCGTTGATGATCCCAAGCTTCATGGCGTTCCATAAGGCGTTCATGAATGAGTTCCGAGGCTCTCAGCCACTCATGCAGGATCTTCGTCGTTGATGATGTCGATGCATGGTGCGGTTAGACCGAGTGATATGAATCTGAAGTTGTGGCATGTGTGTGTTGTGTACATGGGTAATTAAGGTGCTAGAGCTCTGGCAGAGTTGTTTGTATCTAATTGTTCAATGTTCTTGCTCTGGTTGAGTTGTGCCCATTTGTCCTCACTTGCTTCCGTTATATGACTGGCTAAAGTGATCTGCCTATAATGGTTAAAGTCAATCTGAGTGTTCAGAAATATATCTACTATGAATTTTACTTTTATCTGAAGTATATATATGCCTTGCTTGTGAGTCGACTGCTCTAGTTTTGCCTTTTTTTGAATGACGAACATTATTGATCCAAATGAAATATTTAGCTTGTGGTTTTGATGAAAAGCCTTGAAAATTTCCTCTAACCGGCTTTAACCATGAACAACCGAACGAGCAAGTGGCCAGAGAAAGTTAAATGGGTGCCTTAAATTTTCCTCGGGAATCATACAAGTGATATGTCGGTTATGTCTACTGATGTCTCTCTTCTAGTAAAGCCAAATTTATAACCACAGTGTGGCAGTACGTGTGGCTCTGTCTCATGTTTTAGGGCCTATGTGGCATGAGCTCTTTAGTTTATATAACCATAATGTAGCTTCAATCGAGTTATGTCTTGGGGTTTACTTGTCATAGGCTCTTCCTCAAGTGCTCCTTCAAAGGATTTGAAGCAATTCAGGAGGAGACACAAATTATATATAGCCTCTCTTAGTGGCGAAGCTAGAGCAAAATGATGGGGGTGCACCACTTAATTCTTAACGACGCTAGCCAATATGATGTTCAATCAAAAGTTGCATAACTAATGTGTAACTACAATATTTTAATATGAAATTTGACTTCTAGCAATAGGGATTAGATTTTGGTCGAAACATAACACTCACCATTTAACAAAAAAGAAGTATATCCATTGATAGAATGCCAAAATCATTAAGGAAACATGCTTCATACAACAAAATCTTTGATCTAGGAGACCACGATGAAAATCCCACTATCCTAAAAGAAAAGAAAAGAGAACAAACTAATCAATTATTTAGCAAATAAATTGTAGAGTTATCGACTAAAACTTACAAGTACATGCCTTGAATTACCTATAAGAGATCATATTTACGCCCTTTTTCTTCCATGGTCATGACACGAAAAATTACATGTGCTGGTCTATTTTCCAAATATTTTCTTCTGACCTTTTCTCTATGGTTGGGATGGTAAGAACCAATTTGTTTTCTTAAGCTTGGATCATATTTAATATCATCTTCTCAATTGAGATCATTTTTGTTGTTGTGCTGGTCAACAGTGACTATGTCTGGAGTTTTCCGTTTAAAAAAACCTCTCCATGATTACCTATCATTTGCAAGAATAATCAAATTGCAGACCCATACTATCATTAAATATAAATGATGCATATGCTAAAAATAGAAAACCCCAATTAACAAAGTGACCCTAAACTGTAGGCTACTTAATTTCAACATAAAACCAGGAGAAGAACCAAAATCAGATGTGAGGCTTAACTTGATTAAAAAAAATGAGGGTTTGATTCACGACAAAGAGAGAGGAGAGGATGGCGCTCTATTGCTACCTTGCCGGCCACGGTCGTCGGGCGCTCAGCTCGGTTCTACGTCAATGATAGGGAAGCCGGGAAGCAGGGAAGGGGAAGGCTGCAGCGCAGCAGGGATCGTCGCCGGCAGCGGCGTCGGTGGTTCGCTATAGTCGAAACGCCGCGGCCTATCCTCGCCCTCGCCCCTGCCCCTCATGCGCGGTGCGGCCAAATTTCCCGTGGAGACTACAGACACCAGACTCCAGAGGCGGAGCTCCCCATCTGGCAGGGTGTGGCAGCTGCCACACCTACCACTGGGGTAGCACCACCAATACGGCAATGTCTTCTTTCCTTCCAGCGAGGCAGGCAACGACGGAGCGGCGACGTGCAGCGTCGCGCGACGAGAGGATGAGGAGGTACGATGAAAACTAGGGTGGGAAGAAAAGAAAGGCCCAATAAGGCAATAAGGCCAGCCGGCCCAAGTAGAAGTTTCCGTTAATCCTCTGCCCTGCTCGCTACTCGCCTCGTCTCCTTTTCCTGTCCGCTAATCCAATTTCCTTCGTCTGAATCTCTTCTTGAGTTCTTGCTCTACGGCTATTATTTCCTCTCATCAATCAAGCTACAGTTTTTTTTTTGAATTCGAGAGACTGAGCTCCGGCCTTTTCATTACCAAGACCAACGTTAATCCTCTGCCCTTTTCGTGCAGTTGTCTATTGCATCATTGCATTGTCATTAAAAAAATGTGTTTGCGCCACACCTAAATTTTGGTTCGAGCTCCGCCACTGCCAGACTCGATTGACAAATCCTTCTCCCGGAAGCAACCTGCGATGTAGCATGTGGGCTTGGGCAATTGGGCCGGTGTGAGACTGGGGGTGCCTTCTTTTGGCCCGGGGGCACAAAGGGTGAGAATTTGTTCCATATAACGTAGTTTTGATTTTCCTGTGGGTGTTTGGGCATTCAGTGCCGTGAACGTGCTTCGCCCGTGGCCTCTCTCTATATCCAAAAACGTCTCCGGCTCGTCTACTAGTCACTAGGAAACGACTTTGTTAAGTGTTTGTCTAGCTCCTCCGCAGAAGTGCTATGTTAGAGCCATGACAAATAGGCCCTTAATAAGAGTATATTGCAGAAGCAAATTTATTTACACACAAAAAACTAATTTAAATGAGACAAGGTGCTACCATAAACTGTTGAACATTCCCTACATACTAGCTAGGTCGTATGTTGTTATCTACATCATCTCACATGTTGTTCATGTCGGTGCATGTGTTCTGCTTGGCTTGTAACTAGGCGTGTTTGGTTGGTAGCCCTAACTTACCGCATCGCACCGTCGCCCAAATTCCGACATGCATCTGGGCCATGTTTAATTGGGTTGCAAAAGGCTTTAAAATGATATGTATACGTGACATGATATGGATTTAAAATTGTATACGTGAAATCATCATGGGATGTGCAACAGACACTGTTAAAAATGGGGGACAGTAAAAGATGAACATATAGATTTAGAAATTCAAATCAAAGATTAAGCTGGCATCTATAACTAATGATAGTTAATGTTCATTAATTAATTAGAAAACCCAGGAAAAGCGGCGGGGTGCTCGCTCGCGTGAACAGAGCGTAGGAACATGGCATCGAATCTAACTTAAAATGCATGACTTACGTGATCTAACTTAGAACGCATGACTTAGGTGACCTAACTTAGAAGGCATAATAGAATGACAAAAATATAGAAAAAAGTGAAAAAAAAATTCTTTGAAACATATTGAACTGGGATCTAGTTTTATTTGTCTCATCACGTAGAACACATTGGTGCAAACGAAATTAAAAACGGATACACGGTTCTGAAAATATAGCAAGTTGAAATAAATGTTTTTGTTTTTTTAAACCTGAACTTAGCATTGTACGTGTGCACGGACGCTGTCGGAGCGTTCGCTGGATTGGTTCCTAGTGAACGATTACCAAATTGGATTTGCGGTCTCAATGCAACCTCCACTGTCACAGCACAAGTACTTCAAGTCCTAGTTGCGTGGCCAACCCACCGGCCACCATGTCCTTTTGCACTCTAGCTTGACTTTGGTCAGGGTCCCATCGTCTTGTCTATGGTTAGTACCATCTTTGACCCCATCTGCGAGTATTACTCCTGCCTGTCTCCAACATGCCCATGTACTAGGTGTGCATGGTCCGCCCTGCTTTGTCATTTGGTCCCTTGTTCATACTCATCCTTGACCGCTTATTGGTCAAAAACCTCTCGCTCGAATCATATTGAAGCACTCGGCCTCTACATATTATAGGCCAAAATACATGTTGCACCACACATGTCAACTCCACATTGCAATTGGTTAGTTCAAGTCACGTGCTAGAGCCAACTCTAACCAAAAACTCGATTATCTAATATAATCTTGACAATCACCTATCATTCTTGATATGAATATAATATAAATCCTCCATATCATCTCACAATAAATGAAAAAATAAATAAATACCAGGTGGGGGACTCTCTTTGACCATAAAAATTTTTATGGAGGTCGAAACCTCTGCTGAGAACAACACCTCAAGCTTCGAAAATTGTTCAGCTTCCCTCTCGACATCGCCGGCTGCACCTGTTAGCTTTTTGCTGAGACACGCTCCATGTTGTTGTACTGTGATGCAACTCTTGAGATCTTACTGGAGCTTATGAAAACGGATAACACAGTTCGCAGAAATAAAAATGTATTGCAATATTTCAGGTTCCAAGTGGGCTCCGATCCGTGCCCCCAAGCATGAAAGGAACAATATAAACATGTCTCGAACAATAACCAAAGTCAACCTTAGCTTAAAAGTTGAAGGAACACACTGCTGTTTCATTTAAGGAGAAAGAAGAAGATAAAACTCAATCCAGATGTGTCTTGAAACATATAAGCTCAAACTACATCAACAAACATATTGACCATTGGCCATATGCTAAGCTTCCTGAGGTATATTTTTTCCTTGACGAACATGAACATCTGTAGGGTGGGTGGGTGTGTGTGTGTGTGTGTGTTGGGGGGGGGGGGGGGGGGTGCTTCATGCAGTGCGCAGAGGTGATCAGTCGTTCGGTGCTTGGGAATTGAATACTATCCATCTACCCACATAAGCATGCATGCTCACAAGTCAATTGTACATCACTGCATCCTCACCGGCGATTGCAAATCTTTCCCTAGCATAATCTGAAAACATAAAGCCCAGAAAACTTAAAAAGCATGATATAGCTTAAGAAATCGCACAAATGCGTGTGGGCATGTGGCATATGCAGTTTAATGTAATATATGGTTACAAGACTGAGACTGACATATATATGCTCCAGAATTCAGATTGGCTACAAAGGGGAGAACAAAACAGTACTATAATAAACAGTTCCTGAGTATAGGGGGATGTTTGAATGGAGGCATCCCATGCAAATGCATCCAGGCCACGTCCAAAATCAGATGCCCAGGAGTGTTGCCTATTCCAGGCAAATATTTGAAGCCTTCATCAGTCCCTAGTCCTTAGCAAGTTGAACCAACCAAAGATAAATTTGGGGCTAGAGTGGAAGTGGAATGCCAGTTGGGTATAAACTTTAGCATATATATTCAATATAATATAAACAAGAAATACAATTTTTTGTTATAAAGACTTGCTTACTAGGATGAATATTCTGACAAAATCACTAACCTTCTCGGTTGCCCAAACCGAGACCATGTTCATGGTTTAGTTTGAGAAACAAAGCGAAATATTTTTAGAACCATGCACCACCAAAACACATGTTTAAGTATCATCAATGAGTCAAGCTAAGCCACAGACATACTGTCAGTGTCGTGCTCTACAATTTGACAGTTGGATATGCAGCTGGACACAAGCCTGTGCCTATATATACTGGTGTGTGGAGGTGGGGACCCATAATTTTTTGGGCCCTGTGATACCTCGTACACCCTCGTCAACCGTGCCGTGTCACTAAACTGATACTAAGATAATAAACACTAATAATATAAGACTGGAATGCTATGGACATCTAACAAGATACTCCCTCCATACTCGTCACAGGATAAACCAAGGAGTGGTTAATTACCATCCTTGCCCTTATTAAATAAGGGTGCGGGTGCTATAACAACAATTGCTCGTAATTGGTGAAGGCACTAATGTCCGCGGTTCGAACTATAAGACTTGGAACCGGAGGGCAATTGCTCCACGATGCACTCAGACATCTAACAAATTTGAGTATGGAGGGAGTATATACCAATTCACAAATCACAAACTTATAGACGCGCAGCCACGTGAAACTGACATCGTCGCCCTCCAGGAGGTTCTCTTCGTCGGCAGTGCCACCGAAGACCACGAGGAAGGGGCCACCACGGCCGCAGTCTATGTGGTCGCAGCCGTCTGCCGCACAGAGCACGGCTCCGGTGAGGTGATTGTACGGGTCGTCAGGCGCGTCAGGCAGGTGCTGCTGATTGCCGGTGATGGGGTCCCAGACGATGAGGCCTGGCGGGCCGATGGTGTGGAGGAGCACGCGGCCGTGGCGGCAGTCGAGGGCGACGCAGCCCGTAGCAGTCCAACGCCGGAGGGATGAGCGGGCAGGCGGGGCTCGTGGTGGACACCAAGGTGTTGTAGTTGAGGAAGCTGAGCACGGGGGATGTTCCGCGGTGGAACTCGCGGTAGCGGCGGAGGAAGCCAAGGTCGGAGAGGAGGTGGCGCTAGGACTTGCAGACGAGGGAGGTGTGGAAGAGGTGCGCATGTTCATCCGGCGAAAGGCGGAGGAGGATCTCGCCGATGACGTCGTCTGTCAACGACGACAGTGACCTTGGCAGTGCCATCTCCCTGCTTCTTGGCGGCGATGCCATCTCCCTGCTTCTCGGCCTGGAGGACTCGAATGGGACAATACCGAGTCTTTTTCTTTCCATTTTTATTTCAAGAAAGAGTGCTACCATAGATTGTCCGGGGCCAGGAAATCAGTGCACGCCCCCTTAAACTATATAGGTTTATAAGCTTAGTGGGCCCCACGTGGAAAGATAATTCTGTGGGACGCTCCTGTAACCCCTATCTTTACATTTCCCACAGAATTATATATTTACAGCATAGGAATACATAATCATTTATTTTCTCTATTTTAATTTAATATTACTATTTTAATTTATCTACAACAGTAAATTTTACTATTTTATATATGTAGAGATAGTTGTATATCTAGATGCAGAGCTATGCACCAAGAAAATTTAAAAGGACTTATAATTTGGATTGGAGGAAATTTGGAATAGAGAGTAGCTTGTAAGATTGTTGTATAATATTTAGAAGTGGTATTTAAAAACTATAATTTTCTCATGCGTTAGATGGCTATACAAAAACACCTGTTGTGAATCCACGACAGATGCCGTACCCATGAGGACTGTTTATTTCCCAAACATGTGACATACAACAAGAAACAAAATAAAAACACGGTTACTAGGACACACAAAAATATGCGCACTAACATTAGACACGTCTCATCTAACCATATTGCATGCGCTCCACATGACTGCAGATGATATATGGATCGATGGGTGATGAAACAGTAGTCGATGAAGTGTGGATGATGGTAGATGTTGGCGCGCGCTAGCTGGGAAACATAGAGAAACGCCTAAACGAAACGTGCCCAATTACTTCATGCAAATAATCAAATATTGAGCAAGTAGTAACTCACTTCTCTTGTGATACACTACGGATAGTCTTTGATGTGTTATATAGCACCAAGATATGGCATTGAGCCATACGCCATCTGCTACCAACAAAAGGTGGCTGCGTCAATTTTATGATGTCGCTGGGACACATAGTGTTGTTGCCAAGAGATAAACTAGTCGAAAATGACGTCTAGTTGACGCCCCAATACTACAACAAAACCAATGTGTACTTTATGGTTTATAGCCCCCCTCCTACGGGTGTGGCGTACAACAACACAAAAAAGACAATCAATACATGGTGATGCATGTTATATGACACAATAGTGTTCACACCACCACTAGGTACATATCATCCAACCATGTCTCATATTCTCCACATGACTATAGATGATGTGGGCCGACGAGCAATGAAACAGTGTTTAGTGGAGTATTGGTGAGAGTAGACACTATTGGCGCCAGCTGTGCTAGAGAAAGAAACGCCTAGATAAAGGTGCCCAATTACTTCACACAAAGAAATATATAGATTGAGAAAGGAATGACCCATCTCTCTTGTGATACATGATTGGTAGTCTTTGATATGTTTTATAGCATCAACTCCTTCAAGATGGTATTCATCCAAATGGCATCTGGTGTCAACAAAAGGGGCCATGTCATTTACATGATGTTGATTGGCCACATCATCCATCTGCCATGAGTACTACAACCAAGTTGTTATGAACTTTATTGCTGGAGTACAACAATGCAAAAAAAAAATATATATATAGGCTAGCCGGGTGCTGAGAATTTTTTCTGGCTAGCAGGATCTATGCTCGACCCTATCCACTAAGGCTAGTGGGTGGGCCAAAACCCATCAATCTCGGGTCGAGCCCATGGGCTAGGCAAAGTTCAACTTTCTTATCTCTAAATATGACACAACATTATGTGTGGCAAAAATAGGCACATCTTATCTCATCATCTTTAATGTGCTCTATGTGACTGTATATGATGTGGATTGATGGGTGATCAAATGGTAGTTGGTGGAGTGTTGGCAAGAGTAGATTGTTGGCGCTGGATGTTCTAGATAGAGAAATGACGAGGTGAAAGGATTGAGTGAGGAGTAACTCACATGTGGATTATAGATTGGTTGGGTGAGGACCTTCAGTCAATCAATCTATCTCCACTTGGTGAGGAGTAACGACTTATCTCTCTTGTGGTACATTATGGTAGACTTTATTATATTGAAAGGATTAAATAGTCCCAAGAGTAGATAAACTGGGTCTTTAAAACATCATCAAAGCAACAACCCTAACCTGTGCAAATTTCTGCTTCACCCTTTTCATGGTTGTTAGCCCTAGAACTAAAACATGATCAAACTAAGAGTGTCCTTTGCTAAGTCTTGTAGAAGCCCATTGGAATCCTCGAAAAAGGTTGAAAGCATAATCAAATTTTGAGTATTCCTGGTGATGAAAATGGAAAGAAACATGCAGGAAAGCCACTCTCCCTTTTCCAATTCTACATTTTACTGAAAATACAAGACTAGGATCAGGATAGGTGGTAACAGGAAGAAGTATATGGAGTCTGGGTGCTAGCTATTCAAGAACCTCAACATGGAAGACACAATGTGCTATCAAATCGAAGGGAGATATAAAAGAGGGATTTGTAGAGATGCATGGAGATGAAGAAGAGTAACATGGGCATCCAAGCCAAGTTGGAGGCCAAAATGAGCCTGCCTCAGACTCTTTACATTAAATCATCATCCATATTGCATACATATTCCCTTTTGATATACTACATTTGCATGGAAAGCATACATTTGCATGGAAACCTAAGGAGATAATATTTCCAATGGCACTAGTCTCACATACAAATTCCTCACAAGTCATCGCGAATCTTCAAAATAAGTGAGTCCCAAAATCTATCAAGGAATTTCTCAAAAAATATATCAAGGTGCTTGTAGGGAAAATATACCTTGACCCATTTCAGTTTGGATTTTGGTGTTTGATGATCAACAAAACCAAATTGGACTAATGTGTTTGCAAGTGTTTGTTTATAGTCTAATAGCGTGCAAATGTGACTTGGACAAAGGTGATGTGGTGATCCGAATGATCAAATCCTTATGCAAGACCTTATAGGCATCATGGAAGACCTACAATATCAAGCAAAGTCCAAGGCATGAGGACGGAACCAAGCCGAGCGCAACGAATACGAAGAAACGAGTAAAGGAAGGGTTCAACAAGTTAGGCGCTTAGTGATACATTAGGTGATTAGCGTGCTTTGTGAAGTTTTGAAGTTAGTTAGACCACTGCTTATGCACTTGATCTAGGTTTAGGCCTAATGTTTAGTGAGGTTTGCATACCTCTTGATCAAAGGTGCTTGCACGCACCATGCTTGTACTTGGTGGGGATTGTAGTCTTGTGAGACCACACCAACTGCGTTTGTGGTGTGGTCGCCGCCGTGTACCAAAGGGAACAAGGCCCACAATGGTTTAACTGAAAGCTTGATAGTGAAGACGACAAGGATGAGCGATCTGAGAGAATCTTGTCGGAAGGCACATCAGAAACCTACTTGCGTGTGGGGTAGGCCTAGGGCTATCCACAGAGTTACCTAATGGGGAGGTTTTGTCCCTTGCAAGGGATTCCTTATGAGGGGTTCCAATGAGGACTAGGGGGAACCTTGAGTGCTTCTCAATACCTTGATAAAAATACCAAAGTCATCACAGGAGTTTGAATCTCTCTATCGCCCTTTTAACTTTCACACTTATATTGCTACCTTGGTTGTGAACTTTACCTTTCCAAGCTTAGTTGATAGGTTAGTTAATATGACTAGAACCTAGGTCGAATAACTCTTTTGTAACCATAGTTGCACATTTAGATTGATTACTTTCTTGCATAGGTTTTGACTAGGTGGAATTAGAGGCCATAGTTAGGAGTACAATTTAAAGTTGCCTAATTCACGCCTCCTCCTCTTAGGTTTCATGGTCCTTACAGTGCTATGTCATCATGTTTTGGGTCATTGAGCCATTTATCATATCGAAGTCCATGGCCGCCCCTTGTCCTATATATTCACTAGCCATTGACCAAGTTTGATTTTGGACTTTGCTTAGGTTAATCTTTCATCAAATAGTTTCATCACACATTAGTTGTTGCATACCTTAATTTGTCAACTTAATCATTCTTTTGCAATTTGATTTGCCTCATTCTTGTCATTGCTTGTGTTCTTGATTCACAGGCATGGATTAGCCTTTGTGGCTAGGACAACTAGGAGCATGGTTGATAACCGGAGAAGATGTTGAGCTATGATTGCAGTGTTCAGGTCTTTGTTATTTAAAATTAGATCATGTGTGTTGATTCTCTAACAAATTGAAAGTTATCTTCACGTAGCAGAAGATTGGGAACCCTCATTCCCATCAAGTCAGATTGTGTGTATCAATTTGCCACCAAACTGAGAGTTATCTTCAACTAATAGAAGGAGTACCATTGCCTATAGTACAACTTTGAGGTGAGGTCTAAAAGAAGCAAGTGATAATTTAGCTCAAATTAACTAAACTAAGTTTTAAGCACTTTGAAATAATAGATCATTTCCAACTATTGAGGTGGGCGGGAGTGGAGTTCGAATCACACTATTAAAGTTACTCGCTTTGTCCCAATATATAAGACGTAACCACTTTTTAATCTTGTCCCTTAATATAATGTGTGCTCTCTCTAGGGGCACATACATCGATGCAGTCGTACCAGTGTTTTTTAGGACAACAGTAGTAATAGTGTTGAGAGAGAGAATCTAATGCATTTTTTGGTCATAGAACTAGAGGTGGTGACGTCTTATATACTAGCAGGACGGGTGGAGGGAGTATAAGAAAACACTTCTCATGATGTGGTGGATTACATCGACTTGATAGGGTTGTCATCCCTGGTGGGGCTACCACAACTATTTATGAGACATAATGAAAAAAACATCCAAGCCCTATCCACAAATGGATGTTATCTTAACTTTTCCCCTTTAGTTTACATTCTAAATAACTTGAGAGCATTGGGTACGCTAATACTTTGTGTACACAAACTTAGCGAGGTATCTCAAGTTGTATATCGATCCATAGTATTTCAACAACTCATGCAACATAACAAACAAGTAGCACAATATTACATAGTTAGTTTATAAAAAGTAGGAAAAAGACAATAATCCTTGACATGTAAAGTGAAGCTTATTAGATTACCTAACCCAACACAAACAACAAAATTAGTTGCACAAGGGTACAAAATCCACATCAACCATTATATCAATACATAAAGTGAGTAATGAGTCACATTATCTAATAAAACGTTTATTTAATTAGTATCGTACAAGCATTGACATCCATAAATGCAAGAAATTATACCATCAAAGCTATAAGTAACACTCATGTGTTTGCTTTCATTCATAAAAAACATTCTTCTATGGATACCATCAGTAACCATTTTGCTTAGTAATATAAGTACCAAATCAGATCTGCAATAGCAATTATTACCAAAATCCAACAACCATGAAAGTGGTGCTTATGGTTCTTGCTTGCATAGCTCTAGTGTCGAGCGTTGCTTGCACACAAACAGGAGGTTGTAGCTGTGGTCCGCAACAAAGCCATGAGAAGCCTCAACACCATCCACAAAAACAGCAACATCAACCACCACCACAACATCAACAACACCACCAGCAGCCACAACAGAAAGTTCACCAACAACAAGAAGTTCATCATGTTCCTCAACAACAAGAAGTCCATGTGAAACAACAACCGGAGCACCAACAACAACATCATTGTGAAGGCCAGCAACAGCATCACCAACAACCACAAGGCCATGGACAACAACAAGGACAGAGCCATGAGCAACAACATCAACAACAATGTCAGGGTCATGCACAGCAGCAGCCACCTCAACATCAACCATGTCAACAGGGCCAGGAGCAACCTCAACCTCAGCAATGCCATTGCCAGGAGCAGCCATTGCCACAACCAAAGCACTGCCAAGAAGTGAGTGGGCAGCAAGAGACAACAACATGCAGTTCTTGCCATGAATTCCTAAGGCAACAATGCAACCCTTTGGTAATGCCTTTTCTCCAATCACATTTGGTACAACCAAGCAACTGCCAGGTATTGCAGCAGCAATGCTGCCAAGAGCTTAGGCAGATCGAGCCACGATACCTTCACCAAACGATATATAGCATGGCTCAATCCATAATCCAACAGCAACAACAACAACAACAACCACCATGTGAGTCATGTGGAACTCAACTAGCTACTCAAAGTGAGGTAGAGATATTGGCAGCAGCGCAATACTTACCATCAATGTGTGGCTTGTGTCACTCATGCTACCAAGACAATCCATATCCTTGGGGTATTTGGAGTGAAAGTATTGTGGCTAGCTAGCCGTTATAGTCTTATAGCGGTGTAAAGCAATAATGACATACATCATGGTGTTTGAACAATGATATCTAAATAAGAATACTATTTATAATGATAACCACTGTGTGCACTATGGTCATTGCCTTGTTTAGCCTTCCCATATTTTGGTTAGGAATTGGGAGGGGGTTGTTATTATTCCATGGTTAATCACAATTACACAAACATATGGCCATCATCGTAAACATGAAGCATGTGTCTTGCTCCGCTAATGCACATCTTTCACTTTCCTTGTAGGCATGACATTGTTGAAGCTCTGCTTGCACTTTTCCTCCTTACCTGATGTAAAAATTTTACCCATTTAAAAATTGCTTAGAAAAAATTAAAATTCGTTTAAACACCATTCACCCCTAAACCTAGTGGGTTTGGACAAAGAACTACAAAATAAATTAGAAATTTATAAGTTGAATTCTTAAACATGATTGACAAAACTATGACTTATATGAATGTTAGGATGATCATGATAGAATGTTTAGGATGTTAATGACACTAAGAAAAGGGAAGAACTAAGTTATCGGAGGGTATAAACCAAATTCATGGGAAAGGATAGAGAGGCCTGAAAGACGCAAGGGTGGCTCACAAGTCAACCAGTGCTCATTGAGATAAAATTAGTTGATGACCTTATGCATTTAAAAAATATATAGATCGAGTCTACCGAAGTTGTGGAGGCAAAGATGTGATAACATGGGGGAAAAGAAGGAACTACAAGCTCTACTGGGTCATTGATGAAACCTTGTTTGAATGAGGAAGAGGAGATGCTTGAAATTGCTATGGTCATAGAAAATTCCAAACTCAATAGTTCCAATATGCTTTCCCCCTCACTGTGACACCTGTCCCAATTTGGATATGTCCCATTCGTAGCCCATGAGTGCGGTGTGCACATGTTGGTACCACATTGCTAGTTGAGCAAGGGTGGAACCAATTTATAAGGTTGTCTTCTAACCATGTGAACTTCGGGTTAAACGTTTTAGGCACAAAGAGAATCTAAGGTGTTACAAGTGATATTAGAACTTACCCTCATGGTTGTGCATACTAGTCAGTGTGAATCGCGATAAATGGAACTTGATCACTCTCTAATTTCCCTCTTTTTAACACTTCCTCTACTTTCGAGGGGGCCGGTGTAATTTGAGATATATAATATTCATTTACCAATGACCACCAGCCAGACAAATGCTACACCTTCTCATGCAAATTCTTTTGTTCAGATGCAGCATAAAATGCTTACCATCTAGATGCAAAGAGAAGAGTCAAAGAGAGGTTCGATGCATAGCAACATTGTCCTAACAACAGAGGCTCCACGGGTAATCTTGACACGTAAACTGATGAGAAACACGGGAATTGGTGTTATCCATAACAAGTCGCAGAAAATCACAAAATTGCACATGAAGGGATGGGTCAGAAACAAATCATCTCCGTGTACAATGAAATGGTGAGTCACGAGTCATGCTGATCTGATATATGCTAATAGCTCACACGACATCACAAACAACTCATACTACATTACAGAGTTAGTTTCATGTAAAAACAAAGTAGGCCGGAGAGGACAATAATCGTTGACGTGTAAAGTTAACTTACATAGCCATATATCAAGCTATGTATATCTAATTTGTTTCACGTAGACCAACAACCTGTAAAAGGCAACAAAATGAGCCACGTAAAAGTACAGAATCGAATGAGTCCAAAATGAACCCTCGTATGCTACATAAAAGTGAATGATGAGTCATATATGTCTGGCAAATAAGCTGTGGAAGGCTAGCTAGAGACACGATAGCATAGAAACACAAGAAAATGGTGCTAATTGAAGCTATAAATAACCCTCTTATGCCTATGCACTTCTCCATCACCACCGCTGATCTTCAGCCTAGCTATTAGCTATTCCACTCCAGAGCAGAGAAGAACTCCACACCATGAAGGCGTTGCTCGTTACCCTCGCTCTCCTGGCTCTCGCTGCGAGCGCCGCCTCCACGTACACAACTGGCGGCTGCGGCGCCTGCCAGCCACCTCATCCACATCCACCACACCCGCCGACTCTGCCGCCGCCGCCACATCCATGCCCAGCATGCCCACCAACGTATCCAAGCCCACCAACGTACCCAAGCCCGTGCCCGTATCCAGGGCAGTGCGGCGGCGTTGGCTTCCCGCCGCCGCCGCCCATGCTGGGCCAGTGCGTCGAGTTCCTAAGGCAACAGTGCAGCCCGACGGCGACGCCCACCTGCTCGCCACAGTGCAATGCTTTGCGGCAGCAGTGTTGCCAGCAGATCAGGCAGGTGGAGCCGCTGCACCGGTACCAGGCGATCTACGGCGTGGCCCTGCAGCTTCTGCCGCCAGGCCACCCGCTCGCAGCGGTGTATGCTGCGCAAATAGCGCAGCAACTGTTGGGGACGTGCGGTCTGCACCAGCCAAGTCCCTGCCTTTCTTGCAACGCAGCCAACGCTCCTGCCGGCATGGCCCAGCAGTAAAAAAACTATGTACTGTAATAATGTTATAATAGCCGCTGCCTGGCTAGCTAGTTTAGTCACTCAGCGGCGATGAGCAATAAAGTGTCATCCATCACCATGGGTGGCAGTGTAATGATCTGAATGACACTAATCAGAGGTAGGGCGCATTGTCACCAGTCTCAAGGCACACCACCTGTCTGAAATAAGTCACAAGTTTCAAACTTCTTCTTGCGCTGTCTTAAGATGGTAAAAAAATTTCATACTATAGATGAACCTCTGGGTCTGCAGAACGGCCCTATTTGGCGGTGTGCGAATGGAAGATCACCAGGTGGAAATCTGGTTCCCGTGGCAATGGCAAGGGAAGTCCCCCTAAATTCATCATACCTAAAATAACTTCTAAATAAATGTAGAACCCCATATAAATACAATGCAATATATTAGAGAAACATATATATAATAATGTGTCAAGATACATATCACTACCTCCACCAGAGCCGTCCCCATGTGCGCCGCCGCCGGAGCTGCCCACCAGAAGTCCGGTGAGCTGCGAGCCTGCGAGGAAGGCGGCGGCAAGTCCTTCTCCCTCGTTCCCTCTTTTTCCTCTTTATTTTCACCCCATGGCTCTTCTTCCATTCGATGCTCATCAAGGCAATTGGCTAGATCCGCTTGGGAGGAGGCTGGATCCACGCGTCGGAAGCCTGGATCCACGCTCTGCTGCCCATTCTTGGCCGGTTCCAGTGGTAGACGGCGACGGACACGACCTTTCTCGTTTGGCATTGTCGCCGGGCTCCGGCAGCCCGATGGTGGCAACGCGTCCTCCAGCGGCGTCGCGGGCAGGCCTGTGCGTTGTGGCTGCACCTATGGCGGCAAGGCCCATCCTAGCAGCGGCATCTTGGCGGGTGCATGCGATGGCGGCTGCACGCAGCCTGCGGCGGCGGCAAGCATCCTGCCACGGCGGTGCCCACGCCGGGCTACGATGGCGTCATAGTGAAGATGCGGGTGAAAACCCATCCCTTTTGGGACGGCGTTGACGGTGCCTGTAGCATGTATCCTTCCTGAAGGCAACATCGGACATCTCTACCATGGACCATGTCGGGTGCTGACGGCATGGACACCGACCTTCCCTTCCTTCCCCTGCAAGATGAAGCGGGTGAAAATCCACATCGGTGGCGTCCTCTGCGTCGTGACCTTACTAAAGGCGATGTTATGCAATTCTGGAAGGGGGATTTGGTTCGGTGGTGGCTGTAGCCATGGGTTTTATTTCCTCCCTTTCTCCTTTCTTCCCCGCACCAAAATAGAGATGGAGACCTAGTTGAGAATTCAAGATTGAGGTGTCAACGACGGAAGAAGGCGGTTAGAAGGAGGGCGTTGGCGTGGCAATTCGATGGTCTCCCATCTGTTGGCAGTGGGCCACGAATTTGGCCAGGAGGCCGGCGTGGGAGGCGCCCACGAAATTGGCAAAGACCGGCGTGGGAGGTGATGGCCAACAGTGGAGTTATCTGAGATGACCTGCGTGATTTGGCGGCTGTTTTCGGCATGAAGAGGTGTTCTGACTGACAGCCGGATGACGTGTGTATCACTTTTATATTTTGATGAGTTAACTAGGTCAAGAAACTTTGGTGTGCGTGTCTTGGGTGAGTTATTGTGAGTTTGTAGTGTTGTGTAACAAGATATAGCTATATGCATCAATTGATACAGAGGTTGGGATATTAATATATTCTCTTTTCTAAAAAAAGATACGTATCACTACCAAAATGGTGGATTTCTCTTGTTTTTAAGTAGTAATAAAATACTATCACTAGTCATAGCACATGGGAATTTCATTAGGAGACATTTAGTAGAGAAAAATTATACTGAATTTTGAATAAAAAATACTAGGAGAAGCCCACCTCACTAGGAGAAGAATGAAAATCTGGTTGTTATAATCTCAAAAAAATATGTGCCTAGTAAAAACTTAAACATTTTGCAACTATTTTGCACTATTTGTTGGCACATAATTTATTTTTAATGATTAACAAAGATATAGAATAAAAGACCATTTCATAATCGCCATTATTATTCCTTGGTCTGGGCATTTGGTTAATCGAAACCTATCAGTTCGGTTCTTTGGTTCGTAAGCAAATTCGGTTACCTGACACGTAGGACCGATCGGCCACTTCACAAAGATAGAACCGATGAACTTATGTTTTTGGATAACTCAGTTCAGTTCTGGTTCTAACCGAGAAAACCAAAACTTTAGATCTGTCATCCCCTTTTTCACGACAAGAGATGCAATGGACGTCGTCGGGCCACCATCGCAGGAGAGGAAGCGGGCACCGCGGGAGAGGAAGCGAGCGCCACTGGCCGCCATGATGGGAGAGGGAGCGTATACCGGTGCGCAGCTGACGGCTACAGTGTGTCGGCATCCCGCCTGGACTTGCGCGGCTGGCAGTGGCATGTGGCGGCTAGCCGGGGGTGGGGGTCGCCATGTCGGCCTATCGAGGAGGGGCTAAGGGGACAGGTTGGAGACTCGGGAGCAGGGACTACGGCGCTAGGCGGTGGGCGGGGGTGTGGTGTGGCGTAAGAGTGAAAGGTCACAATGGCTAGAGGGGGTGAATAGCCTAATAAAATTCTTGCAAAGCCACTAAAACACAATTTAGATAGCAAGGCGGCAAATGTGCAAAGCTAAAGCTTCGACTATGCTAGGCAAACCGTCCTACACAAAGCAAGGCTACTCAATATAATTGCACAACAACCACGGTGATTAAGCTACACAAAGATGGTTCACCGGCAACCGAACAAGTAGTTCTAACCCACGGGATTTAGACTACACAAAGAGTGGTTCCGACCGACCACAACAAGCAATTCTAACCCACGCGATTTTAATCTACACAAGTAGAGGTACGCGGCCAACCTCACAAGCAATTCTACTTTGCGGGAATGTAAAGAGAGGGTGAAGGTTTATACCGCCGCGTAGAGATGAGGATGGCCAATCACCGGTGTAGAAACCAATCACCTAGAGAAGCACAATCACAAGCACAATGGAGGTCGAAGCCTCGCCAATCACAAATCAACACAATGATTTTTTACCGAGGTTCACTTGCTTCCCGGCAAGCTACTCCTCATTGTGGCGATGTACTTGCTTGGTGAGTTGCCCGCTCAATTGGCTCGGTGCCAAAGACCCCAATGGGGAGCCGCAATCTCCACACAAGACAAGGATCCACAAGCCACGAGCAATCCACTAGAGTATCCTTTCGCGAACTCCTGCGGAGAAGGATCAAGAACCCCTCACAAGAACCCGGTGTGGCCTCAAACAATCACCAAGTCGAGCTCACCACCACCCGCTGCTCCAAACCATCTACGGTGATGGGAATCACCGAAGAGTAACAAGAATCCGCAGTTCACTCGATGAACAAGTGCCTCTAGATGCAACTCTCAATGCAACGCACTTGAATCCTCACTCAAATCTCACAAGAGATGCTCAAGAATCAAAGAGATGAGTGGAAGAGGGAGTCTCTTGCTCACAAATGCTCAGGAATAAAAGAAATGGCCAAGAAAACCTTCCCAAACCGACCAATGCTCTATTTATAGCCCAAGGCAAAAATAGAGCCGTTGTCCTCCTCGGGCGCCAGAAAACACTGTGCCGGATGCGTCCGGCGCCCTTCACCGCGCCGCACCGTCGACCGTTGGAGCTTCAAACTTGATGACGTCACCGCGTCCGCCGCTGCGATACAACGTGCGTCCGGCGCTCGGGAACAGACGCGTCCGACGGTCGCGCACTCCCGAGACCCTCTCTGGGTAGCGTCCGGCGACCGCCGGATGTGCCACCCCAGCGTCCGGCGCTGTTGTCCCTCCAGCAGCTCGCCAGCGCGCCACTTGCACGCGCCGGACGCCAGCCAGCGTCCGACGTTCGCCCAGCGTCGTCCGGCGCCCGCGTCCGGAGGTGCCTTCGCCCAGCAGGGTCTCTGTGCCGCGTCCGACGGCCACGCCCACGTCCGACGCTAGGCGTTAGCCGCGTCCGGCGCACGCGCAGAGAGCCCACCAAGTGCTTGATCGTCGTTCTCGCACCGTCGTCGATCCAATGTCCAAATCACTTGTCTTGGGTGCCAACTCCCGCAGTGTAGATCACTTCTCAAGCACCGGAGTTAGCGTACCATCTCATGATCACGTCAACAAGTGTTAGCACTCTAGTTAGCCTCTCATGCATCATGCAAAGTCACAACTAGAGGCACTTAGGACCGCGAATGAACCGAGGAAACCCCTCTTGATAGTCGGTTATCGATCCTAAATGTGATCACACTCGCTAAGTGTCTTGATCACTAAACCGGAAAGCCCTATCAAGTATACCTTCGCCTTGATCTCCACGGGCGTTTCCATCCATCACCGGAGCTTGATCACTTCACATGTCCACCATGTTCATCACCGTGATCACCACGCTCCATCATCCACCGTCACATTGCAATGTGTCTAACCACACTTAGAGCAAAGCATTAGCAACGTTGAGTGTCATTAATTACCAAAACCAAACCGGAGCTTTCAATCTCCTCCTTTTTGGTAATTGATGGCAACCCTTCACAAAACTCACAAATATATGGAAATTGAATTCAATATGAAATTGAATTGCTTGCCCAAGACATTTTGATCATGAATCTTGGATTGGACAAGCATTTCAATTCTGGTTTTGGTAGTGGTAGCTCCCCCTACATGTGTGCATCAAATGTTTAGTCGATTTTCAAGCACACATGCATAGATGAAACTAGTGTGAGAGTTACCACAACCAAAATAGTACTAAGGTTTATAGAATTGACCTTTGATGCGTGATACCAATCGGAGTGCGATAAAAAACCTTCCTTAGCACCATGGGAATCTAGACATTCATCAAAACTCAAAATACCTCATGAGATCGCATTATAAGCAAGGTACTTTGAACAAGAGAGACTCTAATTCTAGAAACCACCTATGCATGCTAGTACTTCATTTCAACAATCAAGTTCTATACTAGCATTACACCAAACAAGCATGAATATTGAATTTAGCTTGCAATGCTCCATATCATCATGTATGCACACACAATATGCAACAAATAGTCTATGAGCTTGCTCCCCCTATTAGTGTGCTCATGGTTGGGTCATATCATAAAACTTGATCCCCTTCCATTGCTCACCAACAAGGGTGCATAAGATGAGAGAAACAAGTCAATCAACTATGGCCAAATCTAAATCACATGCCTAGAGTATGTATCTCGGTTTGAACCAAGGGCAAGCTTCTTCGCACCTCATAAGAATAAGGGTTATCTTGACCATGTTGAGATACACATCATGAGCAAGTGCTAAAGATTCAACACTAGGTTCACAAGCTCACAAACAAGTCATATGCCACCACTAGATCAAATCAAGCATAGAAACAATAGTGGTGCCATACATCCTTCAAATTCATTTGATTTGCAATGAATGAGCCTAGCAAGATGCACATGTATACATGTCTACACAACTAGCAAAGGATGCATGAGATGCAACAACCAACTTTACCTTGCTATGTTGGAGGAGAGGCATGTCATATATGGGGTGCATCAATCCATGTTGGAGAAGCTAAGTATGTTCAACTCATTCCTCAACTTGCAATATCTTTTCTCATCAAGAGGCTTGGTGAATATGTCGGCTAGTTGATCTTCGGTGCCAATGCTTTCAATGCTCACATCTCCCTTTTGTTGATGATCTCTAATGAAGTGGTGCCTCACATCAATGTGCTTGGATCTTGAATGTTGAACCGGATTGTTTGTCATCTTGATTGCACTTTCATTGTCACAAAACAAACATAGTCCTTCAAGGTGGCTTTCATCCGTAGTAGATGTGCACAACAATTCCCCGCACTAATATATTCGGCTTCGGCGGTGGAAAGAGCCACACTATTTTGCTTCTTTGAAGACCATGACACTAGAGATCTTCCTAGCACTTGGCATGTTCCACTTGTGCTCTTCCTATCAATCTTGCAACCGGCATAGTCGGAGTCGGAGTATCCAACCAACTCAAAGCTTGACCCCTTGGGATACCATAGACCAACATCTTGAGTGCCCTTCAAGTATCTCAACACCCTCTTGGTTGCCGTCAAGTGACTCTCTCTAGGAGAAGCTTGAAATCTTGCACACATGCACACACTAAACATGACATCCGGCCTTGAAGCGGTCACATATAGAAAGCTTCCAATCATTGATCTGTATAGCTTTTTGAAAGCTCCGGTTTAGTTTTGGTAATTAATGACACTCAACGTTGCTAATGCTTTGCTCTAAGTGTGGTTAGACACATAGCAACGTGACGATGGATGATGGAGCATGGTGATCACGGTGAATGAACATGGTGGACATGTGATGTGATCAAGCTCCGACGGAGGCCCATGGAGATCAAGGCGAAGGTATACTTGATAGGGCTTTCTGGTTTGGTGGTCAAGACACTTAGCGAGTTTGACCACATTTAGGATCGATAACCGACTATCAAGAGGGGTTTCCTCAGTTCATTCGCGGTCCTAAGTGCCTCTAGTTGTGACTTGGCATGATGCATGAGAGGCTAACTAGAGTGCTAACACTTGTCGACGTGATCATGAGATGATACGCTAACTCCGGTGCTTGAGTTGTGATCTACTCTGTGGAGTTGGCACCTAAGACAAGTGGTTTGGACCTTGGATCGACGACGGCGCGACATCGAAGATCAAACAACAAGTGGAGGAGTTCTCTGGGCTCCAGATGCAGGCACCGGACGCCGGGCCAGGCGGGCCGGACGCGTCCGGCGTGTTGTGGGCTGCCTCGGGCGGCTGGCCGGGCATGGCTGAGCGCCGGACGCCATGGAGGCGCGTCCGGCGGGCGCCGGACTCGCACCAGAAAGTTCTGGGGTGAGTGCCGCGCGCGCGCCAGGGGACGCCGGACGCGTCCGCCGGGGAGCGCCGGACGCAGCGGCCGGACGCATGACGTCAGCATCATTTGAAGCCAACGGTCGACTGCAGCGGTGAGCGAGGAGGCGCCGGACGCGTCCGGCGGCCTCGACCAGACACGTCCGGCGCGTGTTGAGGCATCAGCCCGAGGGGGCAACGGCTCTATTTCGAGGGGGCTCTATAAATAGACCATTGGCCGGCCTTGGGGGGCTCTCTTCGCCATTTCTTCATACCTGAGCATACTTTGAGTAAGAGAGACACTCCCCCACTCATCTCTTTGATTCCTTTGCTAATCTTGAGAGAGATTTGAGTGAGAGCAAGTGATTTGCATTGAGAGTTGCATCTAGAGGCACTTGTTCATCGAGTGAGCTGCGGATTCTTGTTACTCTTCGGTGATTCCCGTCACCGTAGACGGTTTGAAGCAGCGGGTGGTGGTTGAGCTCGACTTGGTGATTGTTCGAGGCCACACCGGGTTCTTGTGAGGGGTTCTTGATCCTACCCTGCGGGAGTTCGCGAAAGGATACTCTAGTGGATTGCTCGTGGCTTGTGGATCCTTGTCTTGTGTGGAGATTGCGGCTCCCCATTGGGGTCTTTGGCACCGAGCCAATTGAGCGGGCAACTCACCAACCAAGTGTATCGCCACAACGAGGACTAGCTTGCCGGGAAGCAAGTGAACCTCGGTAAAAATCATTGTGTCGATTTGTGATTGCCGAGGCTTCGACCTCCTTGTGTTTGTGCTTGAGCTCTCTAGGTGATTGGCTACTACATCGGTGATTGGTCATCCTCTACTCTTCGCGGCGGTATAAACTTCCATCACCTCCTTACTTTCCGCAAAGTAGAATTGCTTGTTGTGGTCGGTCGGGAACCACTCTTTGAGTAGTTTAAATCCCGTGGGTAGAACTACTTGTTGTGGTCGGTCGGGAACCACTCATTGTGTAGAGTAAATCTCGTGGGTAGAATTGCTTGGTTGGTTTCGATGAACCGAGATTGTGTAGCTTAATCACCGTGGTTGTTGTGCATTTGGATTGAGTAGCCTTAATTTGTTTAGGACGGCTTGCATAGAGTAGTCGAAGCTTTAGGTTTGCACATTTGCCGCCTTGCTATCTAATTTGGTGTCTAGTGTTTTTGCTAGAAATTTTATTAGGCTATTCACCCCCTTCCTCTAGCCATTGTGACCTTTCACATGGTATCAGAGCCGGGCACCGTTTGTTTGAGTTGGATTAACATCCTACGGTGAAACAATGGCATTGGTTATGCATATCAACAACACCAAGAAGGCACCATCATTTCGAGGTGATGACTATGCCAAATAGAAGCTCAAGATAAAGAGTCATCTCAAGTAAATCAACCTTGTGGTGTGGAAAGTGGTGGAAACAAAGTTTGAGCTTGTTGAGGGTGCGGTGCCAACACCGGCCGAAGAGAAGAAGCAACAAGCAAATGACATTGCCGTGAGTGCTTTCCATGAGGCGCTTGATGATAAAGCTTTTGAGCTCATCAAGAAGCTTGAGGTGGCTCATGACATTTGGAAGAAGCTAGAAGAAGCTTATGAGGGCACCGAAAGTGTCAAGACCGCAAGAGCCTACATGTTGCAAGAGAAGTTTGCAAGCTTCTCAATGAAGGAGGATGAGAGTGTGCTGGAGATGTTCCATAGGCTCCAAGTCATTGTCAATGAGCTCAAGGGACTTGGGGAAGAAATCAAGGACTCTAAATTCTCCACTAAGTTCATGAGGTGTCTTCCCAAGAGATTTGACATGTTGAAGACCGTCATGGTGAAGACAACCATGAAGGAGAAGCCAACACCCAACCAAGTCCTTCAAGAGATCATGGCCGATGATGAGTTTAGAGAAGATCATGAGAAGAAAGAGTTGGTGAAGAAGAAGAAGAAGGAGAATGAGAAGAAGGATGATGACAAGAAGACTGTGGCATTCAAGGCCACATCATCCAAGAGCAAGGGCAAAAAGAAGAAGGAAAAATCTTCAAGTGAAGATGAGCCATGCTCTAGCTCAAGTGATCAAGAAGTAGAAATGAATGAGCAAATGGCACTTGTTGTGAAGAAGATGGGGAAGCTCATGAAGAAGGGGTACCGGTCAAAGGGCAAGAGAAACTCATCCAAGTCTAGTGACCGTCCCATGAAGTGCTTCCGGTGCAATGGCAAGGATCATCTCATTGCCAAGTGTCCCTATGCAAGTGATGATGAAGATGCCATGAGAAAGGAGAGGAAGAAGCAAGAGAAGAAGGAGGAGAAAGACTCCTCCCATCACAAGAAGAAGGGTGAATCTCATGTGGCAACTTGGGAGAGTGATTCATCTTCCTCAAGTGATGACGATGATGATTCCAAGAAGAAGAAGAAGAAGGGGCATGCAAGTATTGCCATTCAAGAGAAGCTCTCTCTATTTGGTGCTCCATCTTGCTTCATGGCCAAGGCCACTAAGGTAAAACCTCCACCCGATAGTGATGATAAGAGTGATGATGATGATGAGACCACAAAAGAAGAAATCTTTGTCATGCTTGAGGATTGCAAGGGTGCTTTTAATGACTCTAGAAAGGAATGTAGTGGCTTGCGCAAGGATAAACAAAACCTTGAGCAAGAACTTATGGAGTTGAGGGCTTCTTATGAGAGTCTAAAGGTAGACCATGAGAAGCTAGAGATTGCTCACTCCAAGCTTGAAAAAGCTCATTCTTCTCTAGTTGAGAAGCAAGAGAAAGTGCAATCACAAGTGGTGATCATAGAAAAGAAAAATGTGTCTACATCATGTGATTCACTTGATGATTCAATTGTTGTTGCATCACTTGGCCCTTCATGCTCTTATACCTCTACTTCATCTAGTAGTGTTGGTCATGCATGTGATTCTACACTAGTAGTTGAGAATGAGTCTCTTAAGAAGGAAGTCAAGGAGCTCAATCACACCTTGGCTAAGGCTTATGGTGGTGAGGACCGCTTGCTTATGTGCTTGGGTAGCCAAATAGCTTCTCTCTACAAAGAGGGATTGGGCTATACCCCCAAGAAAGGCAAGGCCGCTTTTGCTCCTCACAAGACTTGTTTTGTGAAGAACAATGGTAGCTATTGCAAGAGTTGCAAGCAAGTGGGTCATTTAGAGCATGCATGCAAGAACAAGAACACTAGTGCCTCCTCTTACAAGTTGAATGCTTCTTATATGCTTGTGAAGAGTGAGTGTGGTGTGAGTGCTAGATTCATTGGTACACCATGGATGAGCTCAAAGAAGAAAGCTATTTGGGTACCAAAGGCTCTAGTGACTAACCTTCAAGGACCCAAGCAAAAGTGGGTACCTAAAGCTTGATGTCTTCTTGTAGGTCAATTACAAAGCCGGAGGGAGGCATTGGGTGCTTGATAGTGGTGCATCAAATCATATGACCGGTGAAGATAGTATGTTCAAATCACTTGACAAGAATGACAATGGTGGATTCAACTCCATCACATTTGGTGACAATAGCAAGGGTGATGTCATGGGGCTAGGAAAGGTTGCAATTTCCAATGACAAGGATCTCTCCAATGTGTTGCTAGTTGATACTTTGAAATTCAATCTTTTGTCGGTGGCACAATTGTATGATCTTGGCTACAAGTGCATATTTGATGACAAGCAAGTTGAGGTGGTGAGCAAGGATCAAGCAAATATCATCTTCAAGGGGTTTAGGCATGGAAGCTTGTACTTGGTTGATTTCAATGCTAGTGAAGCTCAACTTTGTCGACGAAATATCGGCGGCAGTCTACCTAGGGTATGCCTAAGGTAGTAGATTGATCGGTAAGGCACGCTAGATGATGAACAAGATGTAATCAAGAGGCACAAGATGCTGTATTTATACAGGTTCGGGCCACGATACGTGTAATACACTATGTCCTGTGCTCTTGATCGAGTCTGTATATTAATGTGGAGATGAGTTTTGGGAGGGTGTCCTGCTCACCTTATATAGTGGGGGAGCAGGATTACAAGCCCGATATTTTCGGGGCACAAATGTACATATAAGGTAACAACTTTTATCCGATCTAATCTCCTGTGATCGATATCTTCACCGCCGACCAGAAACGCCAATTAGTCCGCCCTTCCTTCCTTGTCTTCCAAGGTAGCCGACCAGAGTTGGGCCCTGGTCGGCCTTGCGCTCTTGGGCCAAGGGTCTTTGTCCGAGCAGGCCTAAAGTCGGGTCGTGCGGGTATAGGGGTTTATACACCCACAGCTAGTCCCCGAGCATCATGTGTCCTAAGGCATTTGAAGACTTGCATGCGTCCGACCAGTAACTGGTCAGGCTCTTTGAGCTTCTGCATGCTGCTTTGAACGAAAGATGCATGTTGCTCTTTTGGTGCGAAAAGAAAAATTTACCAATCATCCCATGACGTGGGCCCACAGTCGAAAGAAAAAAGTTTTCTTGACTGCGTAAAAAACAATCATGCCGTCGTGGAATGCTGCATAAAAATTAGCCCCAGTCACTGCAAAGTGACGTGGGCCCACGTAGTCCCCGAGCCTGATATAAGGTGTGGAACAAGTTGTATCAGGATCTAGAGAGAGCCTGTTGTACCGAATTCATGACGGCGGGCCGTGCGACCGGTCCCAGTCTGCGAGATGGGGATCGTGTTAGCTCTGCTAACCAACCCCCAAGCAAAAAATGGCGGCTTAGCCGACCAGTCCCCAGTGATGGGAATGAGACTGTGGTAGCTCTGCTAACCAGTCCCTAGGCACAAAAATGGTGGCTTAGCCGACCAGTCCCCAGCAATGGGGATGAGATCGACCACAACTGTGTTGTGTCTAGGCATACATCTTTGCAGTTGCCTAGTGAACATGGCCAAAGTAAACGAGAGAGTGGAGTAGGGAAAACTGACATTGTCGATTGAATAGGAGGTAGCTTTGCGTACCGACCAAACCCCCCAAATGCCATGTGTCGAGGAAGAAATAACATACCCAACACTAGCTCCATGGCTTTATCATGGGGAACACGGTTAGAACCGCACAGTTCCAGTCCTTGGCTACGCCGAAGGCTAGCTAGGTGGAAAATGATACATCTTTGATGTATCCTTGCGTAATACGCGATCGGTGTGGGCCTGTGCTAAGCACAAAAAACCTCATAGTGGACCACAGCTGTGCCGTGTTCTGGTCGACGCTGTGCATCATTCCAGAAAGCATGGTAGTTTTGCCGAGAAAGTGAAGGAGAGGAAAAATGACTTAGTCATTACTCTGGCCGAAGCTTTGCTGGTCGGCCGAGTCCTCTGTTACCATGCGTCCATAAGTATGCGTTGAACCACCCTAACTTTGTTAGGAGAGATGAAAAAGCTGTGCCTTTTGTACTCAGTCCCCAGCATATTGCTGGTGAACTAGGTCAACAGTGGTCGGAGAAAAAATTGTGGCACGTGGAAAAATTCACACGCGGGCAAAAATTAAAAGGCAAAAATGAGCTTTGTGAGCACGTGCGTCCACGTGCGCCGCAAAACGTCGGACGGAACCGCCAAAAGTAGGGCGATCCCGCCGTTCCATTTTTGTCAAAGGGCATAGCAGGCCAAATAAAGGCGTCATCGTGGGAATAAAATACAGAGGCCCACCTCTGCCGGCCCATTTAGAAAAGGACCCCTAGGAGTCAACCCTAGGTCCCGTGCGGGGACCGCCGAGCCGTATAAAAAGGGAAGAAGCGGCCGCCGCCGCCGGTCTCTCACTTCCAAGCGGTTCCACACTCATCTCTTCTTCTCCCGAGCGCGCTTTGCATTCTCCAAACCCTAACCACCGCCGCCCCCATCTCGCGCCACCCTCCACCGCCCCGCGACCCGCCGCCGCCTATCGAGCCGGGTCGGAGCCGCACGACCGCGAGCCGGCGGGCGCACCGAAGAAAGAGACGGGGTAGACCGGAAATGGCGAGCAGGCAACTGCGGCTATCGGAGGCGACGCGGCGGAAGCTCTTGGTGGAGCACTGGGGCCCGTCGAAGACGATGAGGGATTCGCTGCTGAAACTGGTGGAGCGGAGCCTGCTGCCACCGGAGGACAGCGGGATCTGGCGAGCGCCGCCGTCAGGTGAGCGGTTCCCGCTTCCCGGTGATGGCGAGATAGTCATCTTAGAAGATTATTTTGTGCGGGGGTTGGGGTCGCCGGTTCATCCGTTCGCGATTTGTGTCGGCACTAGGAAATTTCACTTTGCAACCTCCACCCCAATTCGATTCTGACATTGGCGGTGTTCATCACCATTTGCGAGGCGTTTCTCGGTATTCGGCCGAACTTCAATCTTTTCCGCCACTTCTATTGCTTGAAGAAGAAAGGTGAGGGTACCGGTGGGTCCCAAATAGTCGGGGGTTGCTACATTGTGCTGCGGGACGGGATGAAATCTCAATGGGTGACGATCCCCACTCCACCTCCATGAAGAACTGGTTTGACAAATGGTTCTACATGAGGCAAAATCCGGAAGGGAGGCCGGTCCCCAATAACGTGGCCCTGATCCCAAAGCCGAATGTGAAGTGGGCGGCGAAGCCCAATGTTACGGAGATGGAGCAGGTGAGTGAGCTACTGCCACTCTTGAATAAAGACCGTGTGCACGGCGTGATGGTAGCCGTGATGTGGTGGCAGCGTCGCCTGCAGCCGTGCAAGGAGAGGCTCACCCTGATGTATGAGTACCGGGGGTTGACGGACCTGTCCCGCGAGGGGACGGACTCTGTGGATGCGGCGGAGATGACCACTCGGGTGACCGAGTGCTTCCACAACTTTGATTCGGTGAAGATGGCGCCAAAGAAACCTCAGACGCCGTACACTGCTGCCTATCCGCCGCTAGCGGTATGTTGGCATCTTGCGCACCTTCGTATGCTAGGCTTATGCTTGTGTGGTTACTGACGGTGATATTCTTGTGCAGGGTCGTGCCGTCTACATCTCGGATGTTCCGTCCGAGGAGTGGCCCCGCGGCGAGGTCCAGGGCTACGAGCGCACGCTGGAAGAGCGTCTTGCTCGGGTGGCGGCCCTTGACGACGAGTCGAACGACGGGGAGGGCGAGGAGGAAGCCGTGCAGGGCTCTACGCCGCGGGCGCAACGGGCGCTGCGGCGAGTGGCCGCCAAGCAGCCAGAGTCCTGAGCATCGCCACCGAAGACCAAGACGCTGACCAAAAGGAGGAGGAGGGCGTAGATTTCGTCGTCGTCGTCGGGAGGCTCAATGGATGATATTCCATTGAGCTAGCTGTACAAGAAGGCCCGAACCGGCGGGTCACCGACTGCAACGCCGCCAGCCGCGTGCCCAGAGGTGTCATTGGGAGCGGTCGCACCTGACCTGCCCTCACCGGCACCACTACGGCCGGAAGACGCGGAGGCGGCTGGTGGTGGAGAAGAGGGGCAGAGCCAAGAGGTGCCCCTGGAGGAGCAGCCCATAGTCTCCGAGGCCGTCCAGGATACTCCTCTGGAAGCGCCATGCGTCACGGTAGTCGAGAACGTGCCGACCTCGGCCGTCGTCGAAGAACCTGCAGCCACGACGGACGAGCAGGTGGACGAGGCGGATGGCGCCGTGCCGACCACGGGGGATGGCGAGAACCCGGGCGCAACGGTGGTGGAGCAGGAGGCCGAGGTCAGTGATGCCGTTCCAACCACGATAGTCGACGAAGGCCCGGCCGAGGAGGTGGTGGAGCAGGTGGTTGTGACGGCGGAGCAAGCCACCGGAACTACCTCGCCGTGACCGCTTCCAATCGACCTTTCCTGTGGTCGCAAGGTAATGAGCGCGCCTCAAAGTCATTTGCAGGACATTCACCTTGGTAACGATTAAAAGACTGCTGATGATGTGCAGGGAAACTGAGGTGATGGCTGAGCCGACCACTGCCCAGAATGTCGCTGACGGTGAAGCAGGCGCCGGAGCAGGTACGCCGACTGCCGAGCTGGGCATGATGGTGACGTACACTCCGGCGTTTGGTCCGCCTCCGCGTCCTGAAGCCGCGGCAACCACGCAGGAGACTGGGCAGAGCTCGGGAGGTGGAGCTGTCGATGCGGTGGTGGAGGAGCAAATTCCAGAGGACGCCATGCATCAGATGGAGGGGACGGTGACCAAGCTGCTATGCCAAGTGCAGGTATACCATTGCACGGGGAGTCATTGCTTTTGTTGGAGATGATCGTCTTATGTAGCCTGACTGACATTATACTCGGCACAGCGTCGGTCGGGCCGCTGATCGACGTAAGCGTGCCTTGGAGCAACTTGAAGCGACGGCGGTGGAGAACGCCCAGCTACGCAGCGAGGCCGAGCACCTGAGGAGCTCCGTGCAGGGGCTGAATGCACAGCTGGCAGCTCGCGCGGCCGAGCAGGAGGAGGTGGCCGAGCATGTCAGGCAGCTGGCGCAGCAGAAAAGAGGTATGTGATTTCCCAGGCGTGAACGAAGTGTGTTTTCCTGTTGTAGTTGTAGTTGTAGTGATGTGCTGTTTGGACGCAGACGCGGAGGAACGTGCCGAGCAGGCGGAGAAGAAGATAGCGGAGATGCGCCAACAGATGGAGGAGCAGGCTGCTCGTCATGCAATGGTGCAGCGGGATCTTGAAGGTATGACGCGTTCTCTTGTTTTGAACTAACGGATAGTTGGGGCTGTATCTCACGTGACTCGTGATGTGCAGGCCGCCTTCGATCGTTGCAGGAACAGGTCCAGGGCTTGCACGCGGACGCCCAGTGCGTTCAAGGTGAGGTGGCGGAGCTCGTCGGCGGCATTGCTCCAGTGCTAAATGTGCTGGCCGAAGATGAAGCAGAGACCATTACGGCGGCCACTCCCCTCGGCACGGTTATTACTGCCGGCCGGTCCTCTTGGTCCCGGCTGCAGGAGTTCGTCCGGGAGGGTGCCGAGCACGTGGGTTCCCACGTGCTCGCCGTGGTGCGCTCCTACTATCCTTCGATCAACCTGGAACATCTGGGGCAAGGGCTGGCACCGGGCACTGATGCAGATGCAGCGGAAGAACTCAGGCACGACTCACTGGAGACGTCTAAGGCGATGGTGAAGAACGTCCGCATAGTGCCCTGAACGTTGTGGTGATACTTTTGTTTTGGCTTGTTCCAGAGGGCGGTAGACTTGTTATGGTGTGGCGTGGAATATGGTCACTTTTGCTACATTGCGGCTATGGCCGCTTTATTATATGTAGATGTGTTTAGCTTTATTCTTGATCGTGTCTTGTAGAGGTAGGAGTAAAGGATCACGAATGATGCCCGGAGAAGCACTTTGAACAAGATGAAACAGCACGATCTTTATTCAATCGACATGAATCGAGAAAATACAAGATAGGTACATGTAACTCTTAGCGCTAGGTGCTACGGGTAGAACTTCCGTAGGTGGTCGATATGCCACGAATTTGGGACCTCTATCGGAGGGTCATCCAAGGTGCATAGCCGATACGAGGTCGGCCTAGTGACCGCCTTGATCATAAATGGCCCTTCCCAGTGGGAGGCGAGCTTGTGGATGCCGGCGAGGTTCTGTTTTCACCGTAGAACCAAGTCGCCGACCACGAAGAGACGTTCTTTGACATTGCGGTTGTAGTATCGACGCATGGATGCCAGGTATTTGGCGGTTCGCGCACAGGTCTCGAGCCGCTTTTCCTCGATGGAGTCGACCTCTAGAGCTCGGGCGTCGTCGGATACACTTTCGTCGTACTGAGCGACGCGTGGAGATCGGAAGGCGATTTCGTCGGGGAGAACGGCTTCGGAACCGAACACCATGAAGTAAGGAGAAACGCCGGTGCTTTGACTTGGCTGTGTGCGGAGTCCCCAGATTACGGCCGGGAGCTCTTTGAGCCATCGACCAGGGCGCTGTTCGTCGGTGTCATCTTGGTATAGGCGTTTACGTAGAGCATCGAGTATCATGCCATTTGCACGCTCGACCTGTCCATTGGCCCGTGGATGGGCAACTGAGACATATTTGACCTTGATGCACTTGTTGTCGCAAAAATCGAAGAAATCACTGCCAGTGAATGTGGAGCCAAGGTCGGTGATGATGGAGTTTGGGACGCCGAATCGATGGATGACGTCGTTTAGCATGTCGGCCGCCTTTTTGGCAGTAGCCTTAACCAACGGCATGTACTCGATCCATTTGGAGAATTTGTCGATGAGTACGTAGGCATATCGAAATCCCCCAGTAGCTTTCTTGAAAGGATCGATCATGTCGAGGCCCCAACACGAGAAGGGCCATGAGGCCATGATTGTCTGCAGTTGATGAGCCGGAACGTGTGTTTGCTTGGCGAAAAATTGGCAGTTGACGCAGTGCCGAACCAGCTGCTCGGCGTCAGCGACGGCGGTTGGCCAATAGAAACCGGCACGATAAGCCTTGCCGACCAGTGTTCTGGAGGCTGCGTGATTGCCGCACTCGCCGGAATGTATTTTGTTGAGGAGTTTTATGCCAGCGTCCTGCGTTATGCATTTTTGCAAGATTTCCTGCTTGGCATTTTTCCGCATGAGCTCGCCGTCCATGAGGACATAATGCTTGTTGCGTCGTACTATACGTTCACGCAAGATGGGATCGTCTGGCACGTCTTCGTCGGTGATGTAACGGATGAAGTCCAGACGCCAGTCTGACTGGTCGGGCCTGGTCGGCGTGATGTTAGGTGGATGTTCTTGCGGTGCCGACGCATCTTCGGCCATGGCGTCTTCGTCGCCGTCGATGTCCATCAAGGCAACGTGGTCGGCTGTCACGTTGCTTGGTGACTGGGGGCGCGGAGGATTGAGATCCGGCTTTGCTGGGAAGGGAATTTGTGCCTCCGAAGGCACCAAAACGGATGGTTCGAGCAGGTCATGAATGAACACACCGTGTGGGATAGCGGCTCTGGTGGAGCCAAGTTTTGACAACTTGTCGGCGGCGTCATTATTGTCGCGTACGACATGGTGGAACTCGATGCCATAGAATTTGTCTTCGAGCTGTCGTATTGCGGCGATGTAGGCCTCCATTCGCTCGCTGGTGGTGTCCCACACTTTATTCACTTGGTTGATGACAAGGAGGGAGTCGCCATATACCATTAGGTGCTTGATACCGAGCTCGACGGCGAGGCGCAATCCATGAAGCGCAGCTTCGTACTCAGCAGCGTTGTTTGATGCCGGGAAATGGATGCAAAGGACGTAGCTAAGCTCGTCTCCCGAGGGGGCGGTAAAATGCACACCGGCACCCGCGCCATCGATTTTGAGCGAACCATCGAAGTACATTTCCCAGTACTTGTGATTGGACTCGTACCAAGGGGTGGTAAGGTCCGACCACTCAGCCAGAAAATCGGCAAGGGCTTGTGACTTGATGGTGTTGCGGTTTTTGAACTTAACGGTATATGCCATAAGTTCGAGCGCCCATTTGACGATTCGACCACTGGCGTCCTTGTTGTACAGGATGTCGCCTAGCGGGAAGCTTGTGACCACCGTGATCTGCCGAGATTGGAAATAGTGTAGAAGTTTTCGCTTGGTAATCAAAATTGCGTATAGCAATTTTTCAATGTGGTGGTAGCGGTGTTTGGAATCGTTGAGCACTTCGCTAACATAATAAACCGGGCGCTGGACCGGGTAAACGTGACCAGCTTCCGTTCGCTCGACCACCAGTACCGTGCTGACAACTCGGTCGGTGGCCGCGATGTAGAGGAGCATTTCTTCGCCGTCATTGGGTGCCGTAAGCCTTTGGAGGGTTGGTTAGGTAAGTTTTGAGTTCCATGAAGGCGGTGTCTTCCTCTGCCGACCACTCAAATTTTTCTTTTGCTTTTAGCAACCGAAAAAAAGGTAATCCTTTTTGCCCCAATCGCGAGATAAAGCGGCTTAGGGCCGCCATGCACCCTGTTAACTTTTGGATGTCTTTGACACACTGAGGGGGCTGCATGTTAAGGACGGCTTGTATTTTTTCAGGATTTGGATGTATGCCGTCCTGGCTCACGACGTTGCCGAGCAGTATGCCGGAGGGTACGCCAAAGATGCACTTGGTGGGGTTGAGCTTCCATTGGAACACGTTTAGGGCATCGAATGTTCGTTGGAGGTCAGTGACCAGAGAGTCAGATTTTGCGGTTTGTGTGACCACATCGTCCACGTACGCCTCGACCAGGCGGTCTCTGATCTCGTCTTTCAGGCAACTCTGGATTGCTCGTTGGTATGTAGCCCCGGCATTTTTGAGGCCGAAGGACATCATTTTGTAGCAGTAGGCGCCGAAAGGGGTGATAAAGGAGGTTTTCTCCTGGTCAGCGATAGCGCGATATCTGGTGGTAGCCGGAGTAGCAATCCAAGAAGGAGAGCAGTTCACAACCCGCCGTGGAGTCCACGACTTGGTCGATACGTGGTAAAGTGAAGGGGTCTTTAGGGCAGCATCTGTTGAGACCGGTGTAATCAACGCACATTCTCCATTCTTTATTTTTCTTGCGTACAAGGACCGGATTGGCCGGCCAATCGGGATGATACACTTCTTTTATAAAGCCTGCGGCTAATAGCTTTGCTACTTCTACCCTAATCACCTCCCTTTTGTCGTTCGCGAACCGTCGGAGCTTTTGCTTCACCGGCTTGGCGGTTTCGGAGACATTCAGGAAGTGCTCGGCCCGTTCCCTAGGAACACCCGGCATGTCTGCTGGTTTCCATGCAAACACGCTGATGTGATCCCGTAGGAACTGGACGAGCGCGCTTTCCTATTTGCTGGAGAGATTGGCCCCGACCAGGGCGGTTCTTGTCTTGTCTCCTGGGACGAGCTCGATCTCTTTGTACTCCCGGTTTTTCTTGGAGGAGCGCTTGGATTCCTTGAGTGGTATCTGGAGGTCGGCCGGGGGAATGTCCTTGGCCTCCAGCTCCATATCCGCCATGTGGACTCGGAGGTAGGCGAGGTCGGTGGCGGCGAACGAAGCTGACTCGCAGTGACACGCCATGAGGACGTTGCTGCGGAGAGAGAGGATGCCCTTCTCCGTGGGCATCTTGAGCACCATGTAGCCGTAATGCGGTACCGCCATAAATTTGGCGATGCCTGGTCGGCCGAGGATCGCGTGGTAGACACCTTCGAAGTCGGCGACGATGAAGTTAAGGTATTCGAAGCGAAAATGCTGCTTGGTACCAAATTGGACTCGGAGGGTGACTTGACCGAGGGGCATGGAGGGCTTTCCTGGCATCACCCCCCAGAACGGCGAGTCATAGGGTTCTAGGTCTTCTGTCTTGAGGCCGAGCTCTTTGTACATCTACAAAAACAGTATGTTTAGGGCGCTGCCTCCATCGACCAGCACTTTCTCGAAACGGAGGTGCTGGATGACTGGATCCAAGACAAGGGGGAAGCGGCCGGAATCCTCCCCTCGTGCCCACATGTCTGCTCGGCTGAAGGAGATTGGCTGCTCCGACCAGGCGGGTGCCTTGACGTCTGCAACGCGCTCCTGGTCGGCGCTGCTGAAGGCGATTATCGACCGCCGGAGTAGCTTCTTGTCCCTTTGGGATTCGGTGGCAACCTTACCGCCAAAAATAACAGCAACATTTCTTTCGGGTTCTTTGAACTCCCGGCGGCCGTCATCGTCCGAGGTGTTGTCGTCTTTCTCCTTCTTGACATCCTTGTCGGCGTTGCGGTTGTCCTTTCGATTCTTGTTGCCACCCCGCGGTCGCCGCGTGTCAGCTTTTTTGAAAATATTGGCAAAGCCCCAACACTGACCCATCGTGTGGCCTTTGTTTGGGTGCCTTGGGCAATCTTGGCTCAGGACCTTGTCATAGCCATCATCATATGGCTTATCCTGGTTGTTGACGTTGTGGACGCGGTTTCCGCGGTAGCGCTGGCCATCATCGCGTCGGTTATGCTTGCGTTCGTGCCGATCGTCCTCGCGGCTGCGCTGCTCGCGGCGGCGGGAATCACGTCGGTCGTCCTCGCGGCTGCGGCTGCGCCGCTCGGGGCGCCGAGAGTCGCGTCTGTCATCGCGGTTTCCGCGGTTCCGTGCGCGATGATCGCGATCGCGGTCGTCGTCGTCGTCGCGGTGGGGTGGTCGTCGAGATGTACCATCCTCTTTGCTAGATCGCAAAGCGTCGTCGACATGTGTCCATTCACCGGCGATTTTCAGGGCTTCGCCCATCGTCTTCGGCTGGGTTCGGAGGAGTTCGATCTTGCACTTCTCATTGCGGGGTTGGGTGAGCCCCTTGATGAAGAGCTCGACGGCTTCTTGCTGTGTGATGTCCGTCACCGTCGTCCACATGTCGTTGAAGTGACGTATGTACTCTCGTAGAGGTTCGTTGGGGTAGTCGTGGATCTAGGCCAAGGCGTACTTGGAGCCAGGCTGATGACATGTGGCCTTGAAGTGCTCGGACAGCATCTGGCGAAGTTGAGGCCAGCTGTGGATCGAGCCCTCGCGTTGGCACATGAGCCAGTTGGTTGGAGAAGGTCCCAGGACCACCGGTAAGTAGTTTGTCATCACACTTTCGTCGCCTCCTGCGGCTCGGATTGCAGTTTCATACAGGAATAGCCACTGGTCGGGATTCTTGCGGCCATCGTACGGCTGCACCTCACTGGCCTTGAAGTTCCGCGGCCAATGCACCTCCCTGAGTTGCTCTGAGTATGGCTTGGGGCCGGGGATCTCAAAACGGCCCCCATCATAGCGCCGGTCATCGCCGTCGTAGCGATCCCTGTGCCGGTGCTGGTCGGCGTCGTCGTCATGGAAGGCCCGGCGGCCGCGCCGCTCCCGAGGTCATCGCGGTGAGTCGTCATGGCGGCGCCTGTCCGGCGATCGTCGGCGGCGGTCGCGGTTTATGGATCGTATGTCACGGCTGGAGGAGTCGGAACTGGAGTTGCTGGAGCGATCTAAAGAGTTGGCCGATCTATTTCTTGGGACATGATTCGCAGATCTTTCCCCTAATTCCGGGCGGCGGCTGCGTTGAGCGGACGCTGCTGGGACTTCTGGAGGTATCTCAGCCCAGCGCATGCGATTTACCTGCCCTTCAGCTGCCATCAGGTGGTCGATGATCTCCTGGACCGCGGGGGTGTGAGGCAATGCCTCCAACTTGCTCTTGGCTACCACGATGTTAGCTGTCGGGGTTTTGTGAACCCGACGCTGTCCGACCAGATCGAACTCATCGGCCAAATTGCGGTTGATGTGACGGGCTTGGTCAGCCCGCTGTTGCGCTTCTTGCTGCCCTCGATCGCGCCGGACACCACGATGTGCATTGCGTGCGATGCGGTCGCAGCGTTGATCGGGAGTTTCATTATCAACGGTGGGCTCGTCGTTGCTGACCATGAACACGGTGTTGCCAAAGCCGGGAGGGCGTTCGATCGACGTCCATCGCCATTGGCGACACTTGTGTCGTCATGGAGCTCGGCGTCTCTGCGGGAGCGGGAGGCATATAACCAATTGCGTCAAGGAGTTGACCTAGAGATCCTGCTTCGAGTGCTGCCTGAACGGCGGAAGGGAGTGTTGGTATAAATTAAGTGCACATAAAATAAGAAGGATTCCGCAAGCGCACAGAATATACCATTGTAGCATTTTACCGGGAGTAAACCAGGTATCGTTATTTATATTTTACCACAGGGAAGCAAGGGTTAAAGAATCTGATAACTCACCATCATGTATCTACTAACTTAGTAAACCAACTAGACTAAAGCAGGGGTAAATGATATATATATATAAATAATAAAGCACACATGAGAATTCTATGATAAATGAGTAGCTAGTTAGAGTGAGAGGACAACAGGAGAGATCAAGGTTCCTATATACTTTTCTACTACTCTGGTTCTATAATAATAGGGGATGGATAGATATAGCAATCATACAATAGCACTTCGGGACATCAGAACACTAGCCACAGAAATGGATGAGAAGGGGGCTAGGAAGCTCCGACTACGGTCCTACAAACACCAACCCGAACGAGGTGGAATACGACGACCGTCAGGACTGTCACGATCCTGGGGCTACCACAATAATCCGTGGGATTGGGTGCAATCTCAGGTAACCTCTAGTCTAGACACCATGTCTACACTATCAATTACTACTCTAATTACCTAGGATAACTAGAGCACTCGATGCGAGCGAAGATCCCATACTAAAGCATAACTACTATACTAACAATCACAAGATAGGCATAAAAGTAAATAGAGAAGATAAATATATTAAAGCATAAGTCTTACAAAGAGTAGATACAAAGACATACCAATCTCTGAAGACTTCTCCAGAACCGGAGCGTAGCTCCGCTCTCCCTAACTCTTATCTAGATCTAATCTACTACATTGGAATGTCTAGCTCTAATTCTCTAGAGAAGAGAAGTCATCCATTCAAGGGACGCCTCTACAACTCTGATCCCACTGGGAGATAATGAATTAGGGTTTTAGGGATGCCTCCTCCAGGGGCCAGGGGCCTTGCTTATATAGCCCTCTAGGATGCACCACAGCCCTCGGATCAAACCGACCTAAACGGACGATTATTATTCATCCTCAAAGGCGGTGGAACGGGGATCCGCGAGGCCGACGCCGATTGGCCGAGATGGCCGGAAGGCCGCCCAAGGGGTCGGCCGACTCTCCACCGAGCCCGTTCGGGCTCCCGTTTGGTCCGAGCCTTCTCGAACCTTCCGTTTACGGAAATTTTCACCGGTTCCCGATTATCTCTATGTAAACCCGACATGTGGGCCTTCCTTGGGTATTTTCAGTGACACCCTGCAGAAATAGACATTCACCAAAACTCGTGGAATTCTATCAGTATAACCCCTATATCTAGTTGGTGAACATATTTTAGTCCTTTCTCATGTTTAGTTGACGGTAAAAATTGACACTTAACGACCGTCAACAGGGAGCAATGGGATGCTGGACTCATCCATGCCAGATGGCTGTGCTGCAACGTCCGGCGCCCCTCCGGACGCGATCATGTTGACGAGGTGGGGCGAGGTCGGTGGTTGCCGCATCCGACCAGCGTGCTGAGGGATCAGCGGAGGGAAGAGCTCCTGGTAGGATGCGGCGGCGTTCTTAAGCCCAAACGCAAAGGGGCTGACATGGCCGTCGTTCAGCAGGTGGTGTGGCGGGTGGGTAAGCGGCGTCCTCGGGCGATCTGATCCAGATAGATCTAGATCTGACCGGGCGACCTGTTTGCAGCGCCTTCGTCGCTGCACGGGGATAAACCCATCATCGACTCGGAGGTCGGCGAGCTGCTTGAGCGCGGATTCCGCGAGGTCGAGAGTTTCCGCCAATCCTTCTCCATGGCGATCGATCATCTCGATCAGATCGGAATTGTCGACCCGGCGCCTTTGATAGCGCGGGATCGGTGAATGGACCATCAGCTTCAGCAGCTTCTCGGCGTGGTCAGGGCTTGATTCTTTTGGGGGAGTTGCAGCCCGACTGTCGAGTGCGGTCGCCTCGACAGCCGGCACAGCCTTCGCCGCTTCGTAGGAGCCGAAAGAGCCGAAGGTGATCGGAGCGATGTCGTCGAGGTCCATGGAGGCAGGGAACGAAACCACCTTGCTCATCTTGAGATCTATGTGCACAACCCCTACCTGGCGCGCCACTGTCGACGAAATATCGGCGGCAGTCTACCTAGGGTATGCCTAAGGTAGTAGATTGATCGGTAAGGCACGCTAGATGACGAACAAGATGTAATCAAGAGGCACAAGACGCTGTATTTATACAGGTTCGGGCCATGATACGTGTAATACCCTATGTCCTGTGCTCTTGATCGAGTCTGTATATTAATGTGGAGATGAGTTTTGGGAGGGTGTCCTGCTCGCCTTATATAGTGGGGGAGCAGGATTACAAGCCCAATATTTTTGGGGCACAAATGTACATATAAGGTAACAACTTTTATCCGATCTAATCTCCTGTGATCGATATCTTCACCGCCGCCCAGAAATGCCAATTAGTCCGCCCTTCCTTCCTTGTCTTCCAAGGTAGACGACCAGAGTTGGGCCCTGGTCGGCCTTGCGCTCTTGGGCCAAGGGTCTTTGTCCGAGCAGGCCTAAAGTCGGGTCGTGCGGGTATAGGGGTTTATACCCCCACAAACTTTCATCATGTTTGATTGGCAAGTCAAGCAAGGGATGGCTATGGCATAGGCGCCTTGGACATGTTGGCATGAAGCAATTGAACAAGTTGGTGAAGCATGATCTAGTGAGAGGCTTGAATGGTGTCACATTTGAGAAGGATAGACCTTGTAGTGCATGTCAAGCCGGCAAGCAACATGGGAACTCACATCCCAAGAAGAATGAGATGTCAACTTCAAGAGCATTTGAGTTGTTGCATATGGACTTGTTTGGCCCAACCCACTACACATCAATTGGGGGCAACAAGTATGGATTTGTGATTGTGGATGACTACACAAGATACACTTGGGTGTTCTTCCTCTATGACAAGAGTGAAGTCTATGATCTATTCAAGTCTTTTGTCAAGAGGGTGCAAAATGAGTTTGACACTACCATCAAGAAGATTAGAAGTGACAATGGGAGTGAATTCAAGAACACAAGAGTTGAAGAGTTGTGTGATGAGCTTGGAATTGGGCATCAATTCTCACCAACCTACACTCCTCAATCCAATGGTGTAGTTGAGAGGAAAAATAGGACCTTGATTGAGATGGCAAGAACTATGCTACTTGAGTACAATGTGAGTGAGAAGTTTTGGAGTGATGCTATCAACACGGCTTGCTACTATAGCAACCGCCTCTGTTGCCATGGGAAGTTAGAGAAGACTCCATATGAAATCTTGAATGGAAGGAAGCCCAACATTGATTACTTCCGGGTCTTTGGTTGCAAGTGCTACATTCTCAAGAAGGGGCAAAGACTTGGAAAGTTTGACAAGAGATGTGATGAGGGATTTCTTCTTGGCTACTCTACTTCTAGCAAGGCTTATAGAGTGTGGAACTTGGCTAGTGGGCTAGTTGAAGAGGTTCATGATGTTGAATTTGATGAAACCCAAGGCTCTCAAGTTGGAGATCAAAATCAAGATGATGTGGGTGGAGATCAATTGAGTAATGCAATGAGACACATGGACATTGGTGACATTAGGCCAAGGCAAGTGGATGATGGTGATGAGGTGCAAGTGCCAACTCAAGTTGTGATTGATGATTCCAATGAGGCAAGCACAAGTGGTACTCAACATCAAGATCAAGATCAAGGTCAAGCAAGCAATGAAAATGAGCTAGTTCTTCAACCTTCAAACATTGCAAGAGATCATCCTCTAGATCGTATCATTGGTGACTTTCAAAGAGGTGTACAAACAAGATCAAGATTGGCTAGCATATGTGAGCACTACTCCTTTGTGTCATTCATTGAGCCAACTAAGATTGAAGAAGCATTGAAGGATCCGGATTGGATAAATGCCATGCATGAGGAATTGAACAACTTCACTAGAAATGATGTATGGGAGCTTGTTGAGAGGCCAAAGAAGCACAATGTGATTGGCACCAAGTGGGTCTTCAAAAACAAGCAAGATCAAGATGGCTTGGTAGTGAGGAACAAAGCAAGACTAGTGGCACAAGGGTACACACAAGTTGAGGGTCTTGACTTTGGAGAAACATATGCACCGGTGGCAAGATTGGAGGCAATTAGGATCCTATTAGCCTATGCTTGTGCTCACAACATCAAGCTCTATCAAATGGATGTGAAGAGTGCATTTCTCAATGGGTTCATCAATGAGGAAGTGTATGTTGCACAACCTCCCGGTTTTGAAGATGACAAGAAGCCCAACCATGTCTACAAGCTCAAGAAGGCATTGTATGGCTTGAAGCAAGCCCCAAGAGCATGGTATGAAAGATTGAGAGATTTTCTCATCTCTAAAGGCTTCAAGATGGGTAAAGTTGACACCACTCTCTTCACCAAGAAGATAGAAGATGACTTGTTTGCGTTGCAAATCTATGTGGATTATATCATCTTTGGATCAATAAATCAATTCTTTTGTGAAGAGTTTGCTAAGATGATGGCTAGTGAGTTTGAAATGTCAATGCTTGAAGAGTTGAGTTACTTCCTTGGTCTTCAAATTAAGCAAATGAAGAATGGCACCTTTGTGAGTCAAGGCAAGTACATCAAGGACATGATCAAGAAGTTTGGGTTGCAAGATGCTAAGGCCATTAGCACACCTATGGGAACCAATGGTGGCTTGACATTGATGATAGTGGCAAGATGATTGAGCAAAACCAATATAGATCAATGATTGGAAGCTTGCTATATGTGACCGCTTCAAGGCCGGATGTCATGTTTAGTGTGTGCATGTGTGCAAGATTTCAAGCTTCTCTAAGAGAGAGTCACTTGACGGCAACCAAGAGGGTGTTGAGATACTTGAAGGGCACTCAAGATGTTGGTCTATGGTATCCCATGGGGTCAAGCTTTGAGTTGGTGTTGGCATTTCTTAACGCAATCACTAGAATTGTTACATCCCAGTGGTCACGCCAAGAAACGCGAGGGTTGATAGTCGTGTTCTAAAGATATTATCCGCAAGCGCACGGATCTATCATTGTAGCATTTCACCCGGAAGTATGTCAGGGTATCGTTATTTATATTTTCCCAAAGGAAGGCATGGTGTAAAATAGTTCTAGCACATGGATATGGTACTTCACATCATCGAAATGAGCCTTAGTGCTATGCAGGGGTAAGATAAACGGTAATTGGAGGATAGTGGACACACACTTGGTCTTCACTCAAGGATAAAGAGAAATAAGGAATAAAAGAAACAGAAAGAATAAATCTACTGGAGCTGGTTGGTTGTATACTGCTAGGTGTAGATTAGCTAAGTCACATGTTATACAGGGTTAGAGGCAAGTCAGAGCCTAAAGTAACAGGGAGACCCCCGCAGCTGGTCTGCCAGCCGATAGAGGCATTTACGAACTCCTACATGACATACGGACGTGGGGGATTACAAGGGACGGACAGGGCTGTCACCACCTGCCGCCTACCCCTCAACCGTGGCATGCCGTCATATTCGAAGGCCCCCTCGTATCCGGACACCACGCCCGCATACTAAGGAACTACCTATGCTTCCCCAGGACTCCCACCCTACGGATGGACGAGCTAGAACATAGGCAAACCCGAAAGAACATCGAACCGTTACCCCACTCTCCTCAGAGAATCTAAACCTATAGAACACATGAACAATGAAGAACAGGGATGAACAAGCTATGAACTGATCATATGAACTAGGCTCTAGTTCATATGCACCAACATGAACATGATCAAAACTATGCTCTAGTTCATACACTAAGCAACATATAAAGTATAAGAACTTGAACAAGAAAGAACACTCCATAGATAATTACCAAGATGTATCTCTTCTTCCTAGGAGACAAGCTCTCCTTGGTAGCTTTCCTAGCTCCAACACTACTAGCTCTAAGCTAAGGAACAAGTGGAGATGAGGGAGAGAGAGACCAAATGAGTTGTGTGTGTAGAATGGATTTCTTCTCCCCTTTTATATGTTGATGGAGGTCGGTTTGAGCCTGAAATGGAAGGAACACCGCGCACCGACCTCCCTTGGCATTCAATGTACCGCCTCCAGCCGGCCGGTCCCACCTGGCAGTCGGGGTGGCACGAGCGCGCCAGGGTGCCGCCTCCCCCAGACCGCCTTCGGGTGGTCGGTTGTGGAGTGGGCCTGGGCCGTGCTGGTTTGGTGTTTTGGCCCAATCTGGTCCCGAGGTGGCCCAACTCCCTTTGGGGTGGTTTGGCGCTTTCCAGAAAGCCCCTTTTCGATGTTTAATCTCTGCACTTTTATATGATTCCTGCAATGACAGTATACTTCCTAGTGCACGTGGATTTGGGTTAGTTGCACATGTATATGCATATAGGAATATATAATTCACCCTTTTTCATGTCTAATTGGCGGTATAAAATCATCGATAAGGACCACCAACAAGATCCCCCAAGCTTACCCTTTGCTCGTCCCGAGCAAAGCTCAGCCTTAGGTTGTTGATCAGGAGCTGCTACTATGCCGATCATGAGTCAAAAGTACCAAGCGTATAAGCAAGATTTCTACCAGAGTTTGAATAAATCGGCATGACTGCTCACCCTGTTATTATCCCAAGACAAAATGGGGCTTTCCAGCTTTCTCGAGTCTTGGGATATTGCAAGATAGAACAGATTCACAAGCGTTGCTTATCATCTACCCAAGATCAACCAAGTCTCCGGAGGTTTTGAAAGTTTTTTGTAAAAGAAACTCAAGTTCCTCGAATGATTCTCTCAATCGCTCAAGAGTGTTTATACCTCACCAAAGGCATTGTGCTCTTGCCTTTCTTTCTAACCTACTACTATGGCTGAGAGTGGAGTTTTGGGTAGGTATGAAAGGTGGCTATGCTTGGATCACATGGAGTTGGTGAAGTCAAGGAATGAACCGTTCTGGGGTGAGTGCCGCGCGCGTGCCAGGGGAATGTTTATACCTCACCAAAGGAAAGTTCTGGGGTGAGTGCCGTGCGCGTGCCAGGGGACGCCGGACGCGTCCGCCGGGAAGCGCCGAACGCGGCGGCCGGACGCATGACGTCAACATCATTTGAAGCCAACGATCGACTACAGCGGCGAGCGAGGAGGCGCCGGACGCGGCCTCGACCAGACGCGTCCGGCGCGTGTTGAGGCATCAGCCCGAGGGGGCAACGGCTCTATTTCGAGGGGGGCTCTATAAATAGACCATTGGCCGGCCTTGGGGGGCTCTCTTCGCCATTTCTTCATACCTGAGCATACTTTGAGCAAGAGAGACACTCCCCCACTCATCTCTTTGATTCCTTTGCTAATCTTGAGAGAGATTTGAGTGAGAGCAAGTGATTTGCATTGAGAGTTGCATCTAGAGGAACTTGTTCATCGAGTGAGCTGCGGATTCTTGTTACTCTTCGGTGATTCCTGTAACACCCCTGGTGTTACGATCTCGCTTAGCACCCAGGTTAAGGTTTAAGAGAAATCATCATAAACAAATTCTGCGTGCTTTAAAATTTTGATACGTCTGAAATGATGAACAATTTTTATAAACAAAAATAAAATATATCTTGTGAGTTTAAACTCTTTCAGATAGGTATATATATAATAATTAATTTTTGCTTGAAAATACTTGCTAACGATAACTTTGTGAATGAACGTAGTTTATATATTACTATGTGCTTGTCATAATATAAAATAAAAATAAAACACACGTACACCACATCACACTCACGTACACACACAGGAATGACTGGCCGCTTGCTCAGTTGCCCCTGCTGGACGCCTGCTTGTTTGTTTGTCTGTGTCGTGCATTGCTTGTGTGCGCCTGCTGGCCGGCGTAGTGCACGGCCGCTGGCAGCTGCTGCTCGCGAGCTCCCGTCGCGCGAGGCATCTTGACTATCTCGCGTCGTGCCCCTGTAGTTGCCGTGCTCTGCTGTTACCTTACCATGCTGCTGACTGCTCGCGTCGACTCCCTTCCTGTGTGAACTTGCCGACCTCTGCGGCGCCGTCGCCTCGGCATCGTGTCCGCCTGTGCTCGCCAGTCGCCGCATACACTTGTACGCACCATTATGAGTCTGCAGCTGAACACAGATGCCAAGCGACCGACGACGAAGACCATGCTGCTGCCGCCGGGCACAAGACGTGGCTGGGCTGCTGCCCTTCGATTCACCTACCACGGACTGGCGCTATTGCTCGCCGCGTCAAGGTCGCCGGACCCCAGCCACAGTAGGGACGGGACGTCTCTCTGTCCTGCTCTGCCACTAGTCGACGCCGGCGACGACCCCGCTTGGTTTTGCCATGCCGTGTGCGTCGTGTCAAGTCCTTTGGTCATCGCCTGTGCACATGTGCTGATGTTGGACCATCAACCGGCGACGCCACGCCTTTATCTTGCTCGGTTCGCTCGGACGTTCTCTCCGCGATCCCCCGTGCTCTAGACGCTCGCCTCTACCCTCCAGCTCGCCTAGCTCAGGCTTCACGACTCGACTCCTTGCATCTTTGAGTAGCTAAGCAAGCTAGATAAATGCCCAGCCCACATCTAGAGCCAGCCATGCTTTGTATAGGCCAATTTAACAGTTGCTCGTCGCCGGCCTTGAGCGCCGCCGGGCCCGCAAGCCAGGGAGGTAAGGCCGGGAGCTGATAGAAGTTCAATTGCTTGCGTCTCTGAGCTCGTCTTGACTCCCTCTATCCGGTGTTGGCGCTATTTTGGCCAGAGACCTCGTCAACGTTATGCTGACGCGCCGGTGTCCATGGCGGAGCGCCACCGTCCACGCTGCGCGCGTACGTGACCAGGCCACCTCGACACCCTCCGCTTCGATCGTCACCTGAGCATGCATCATGGTGAGCTGCTTCTCTATGTCGTGCGTGAGTCTGAGGTGGAAGACGTATGATGTACGGGTCCCGATGCAGCAACGTCTGTTAGCTTCCTTTGGCTAAAAGTCATCAAACGTGCTAGAGCTTATAAATCCAGCTAAAAATTGTGTGGTTATCCAAAAGTTGTGAAACTAACTTTGTTAGGCTACTAAAATCATGATCTATCTGCTAGCGTATCTTGTTCACATAGTTTATAATAATATTTTCAGGGGTTCTTATTTTAAATAGAGATGCTTAATATTGTTGATTTATAAACCGGTAGTAATTCTTGTGAGAAAACGATGGCAACATTGATTCTGAACATTTTACAGTAAGTTCACAATATTATGTAGATGCTCGAGGTAATTTGTGTAGCTCAAGAATAATCAATTTTCTAAGGTAACTAATGGATCCTAGTTTAAATATCTATTAAATCAATAAAAATGAGTAAAGCATCTTGGTTATAAACTAAATGTCTTTATTTGGAAACGTGGGAACGCAGCCTAATACGTAGGGTTGTCTCGTTAGCTTGAGAGGCGAAATCGTATTCTTCTAAGCGTTGCGAAGGTTGTTGTTTATTTACGTTCTGCGTTGCATCCACGAATATCATAATAGGAGCGACGATGAATCGTGGAGTCACTTGGAGCAACTGAAAAGATGGTGCCTTGCCGATCGTGTCATCGTGATGGAACATTAACGTTTGGTTAAATCTTTTACCCAGGCAAGCCCCGGTGCATAACCCCTATTATTCTGCACTTTACTTTATGCTTGTGCATTAAGTTTTAAGGAGTTGAATGAAATCCACTTGCATATATATATCCTGATCCCATGAGTCTTACTAGTATGACAAGATCGTGTAGCTTGCTATGCTATAGGATTTCGGCAGAAGTCGAGTGATTGTTGTCCCTCGCGAGATATAGGAAATATTATTGTTAGTATTATCTTATACTATGACATGGAACATATATATGGATGATAATTGGAGACCGGGCGGAACTATACTTGGATTTTGATCTGGACTTGGTTTGGGCAATCTGAGCGAGGCTCTGGTTGCGTTTGTCCCGCCTGTGTCGATTAAGGACCGTCCCTTGCTGTGGATGGTAGTCAGGTCACAGACTTATTATCCTGATCACATACTTGCGCATGGGAGCGGGAAGACCTGTCTCTTTCGTGTCTTGGTTTCCCTCTCTTTCCACCTCGACTGGATGGAGGCGGGGATAGGTTGGAGGTCCTTGCACCATATTGAGGCCGGGCCTCAAGTATGGGGGCTTGGAGTCCAAGTTTGGGGTGGGGAATTGGAACCCTTGACAGGAAAGTGGGAGGTTAGTCTTGCTTGTGCCTAGGGTACGAGTGAGGCGTGTGATTTAGGGTACCCAGCTGGGCTACATTGATTCGCGAATCGCCGCTTGTTGCGGTACGACTTGGCTATGGTCTAGCACCGTAGTAAGAAGTGGAATATGGAATATGGAATTCAGATGCATCCGATTGCTCAACCCTTGCTTGAAAGTAGAACAGGTGCTTACATAGAATTGTTAGGTAATGAGCTTAAAAGATGGCTAATAATATGAAAGTAAGGATACACATTTAGTAATGCTTCTTGTAAATGAAATTAACCCATAAGCCAGATAGCCTTGCATATTCCTTGGAGTCTTTTATTTCCTCCTGACGGGTAAGTCTTGCGGAGTACAATTGAGTACTCAGGGTTTGTTCTACCCTGTTGCAGGTGACAGGTGCTGCTAAAGCTGATTATGTGTGTGGAAACCTCCTGGTGGGCTCAGAGAGGATTTCCTTTACGATGTGGACATAGAGTTTATTTGTAATCTTCATCAAAAATGTTGTTACAAAAGAAAGAATCACTTTTACCTTTCAGCCGATGAATACAAATATTACTATGTTGATATTTAACTTGTCTTATTCTGCTGATAATTGATTAAGATAATATACTAATGTTGTAATTAACGTGATGTAAGAAATGTCTAAAATGTTGTAAGCTTTACTCTCTCATTTATGATCCGGGTTGTAAATCGTGGATTGTTTCGAGTTCTCCTTCGGGTGTGCTCGACGGAATCGTTTGATTTAGTACACTTTGGAGGTACTTAGTATCTAAAGGAAGACAAGTACTTCCATAATTCCCATCACCATAGAAAGTGTATTATTTTAGGCGGTCACCAAGCAAGTGCATATGTTTCTCCAAAGTCAAGACCCTCAACTTGTGTGTAACCTTTGTGTAGAGTAAATCCCGTGGGTAGAATTGCCACTAGTCTTGCTTTGTTTCTCACTACCAATCCATCTTGATCTTGCTTGTTCTTTCACTTTTGAAGACCCACTTGGTGCCAATCACATTGTACTTCTTGACTCACAAAGGCCTCTCAACAAGCTCCTCTCCAAGCATAGACATTTCAGACTCATTAGCCATCATCTTTGCAAACTCCTCACAAAACTTCATTTCTTGTGAAGTTGTTCAATTCTTCATGCATGGCATTGATCCAATCTTCAAAACCGGGAGGAGGTTGCTCAACATAGACTTCCTCATTGATGAACCCATTGAGAAATGCACTCTTCACATCCATTTGATAGGATCCTTCAAAGCTTCATCACTCTTGGTTGGCTCAATGAATGACACAAAGGAGTAGTGCTCAAATATGCTAGCCAATCTTGATCTTGTTTGTACACCTCTTTGAATGTCACCAATGATACGATCTAGAGGATGATCTCTTGCAATGCTTGAAGGTTGAAGAACTAGCTCATTCGCATTGCTTGCTTGACCTTGATCTTGATCTTGAGCTTCATGTTGAGTACCACTTGTGCTTGCTTTATTAGAATCATCAATCACTACTTGAGTTGGCACTTGCACCTCATCACCATCATCCACATGCCTTGGCCTAATGTCACCAATGTCCATGTGTCTCATTGCATTGTTCAATTGATCTCCACCCACATCATCTTGATTTTGATCTTCACTTTAAGAACCTTGGGTTTCATCAAATTCAACATCATGAACCTCTTCAACTAGTCCACTAGCCAAGTTCCACACTCTATAAGCCTTGCTAGAAGTAGAGTAGCCAAGAAGAAATCCCTCATCACACCTCTTGTCAAACTTGCCAAGTCTTTGCCCCTTCTTGAGATGTAGCACTTGCAATCAAAGACCCGGAAGTAAGCAATGTTGGGCTTCCTTCCATTCAAGATTTCATATGGAGTCTTCTCTAACTTCCCATGGCAATAGAGGCGGTTGCTATAGTAGCAAGCCGTGTTGATGGCATCACTCCAAAACTTTTGACTCACATTGTACTCACATAGCATAGTTCTTGCCATCTCAATCAAGGTCCTATTCTTCCTCTCAACTACACCATTGGATTGGGGAGTGTAGGTTGGTGAGAATTGAGGTACAATTCCAAGCTCATCACACAACTCTTCAACTCTTGTGTTCTTGAACTCACTCTCATTATCACTCCTAATCTTCTTGATGGTAGTGTCAAACTCATTTTGCACCCTCTGACAAAAGACTTGAATAGATCATAGACTTCACTCTTGTCAAAGAGAAAGAACACCCATGTGTATCTTGTGTAGTAATCCACAATCACAAAACCATACTTGTTGCCCCCAATTGATGTGTATGTGGTTGGGCCAAACAAGTCCATGTGCAACAACTCAAAAGCTCTTGAAGTTGGCATCTCATTCTTCTTGGGATGTGAGTTCCCATGTTGCTTGCCGGCTTGACATGCACTACAAGGTCTATCTTTCTCAAATGTGACATCATGCAAGCCTCTCACTAGATCATGCTTCACTAACTTGTTCAATTGCTTCATGCCAACATGTCCAAGGCGCCTATGCCATAGCCATCCCTTGCTTGACTTGCCAATCAAACACGATGAAAGTTGAGCTTCACTAGCATTGAAATCAAGCAAGTATAAGCTTCCATGCCGAAAACCCTTGAAGATGAGATTTGCTTGATCTTTGCTTACCACCTCAACATACTTCTCATCAAATATGCACTTGTAGCCAAGATCACACAATTGTGCCACCGACAAAAGATTGAAGTTCAAGGTATCAACTAGCAACACATTGGAGAGATCCTTGTCATTTGAAATTGCAACCTTTCCTAGCCCCATGACATCACCCTTGCTATTATCACCAAATGTGATGGAGTTGAATCCACTATTGTCATTCTTGTCAAGTGATTTGAACATACTATCTTCACCGGTCATGTGATTTGATGCACCACTATCAAGCACCCAATGCCTCCCTCCGGCTTTGTAATTGACCTACAAGAAGACATCAAACTTTAGGTACCCACTTTTGCTTGGGTCCTTGAAGGTTAGTCACTAGAGTCTTTGGCACCCAAATAGCTTTCTTCTTTGAGCTCATCCATGGTGCACCAATGAATCTAGCACTCACACCACACTCACTCTTAACAAGCATGTAAGAAGCATTCAACTTGTAAGAGCAAGCACTAGTGTTCTTGTTCTTGCATGCATGCTCTAAATGACCAACTTGCTTGCAACTCTTGCAATAGCTACCATTGTTCTTCATAAAACTAGTCTTGTGAGGAGCAAAGGCGGCCTTGCCTTTCTTGGGGGTATAGCCCAATCCCTCTTTGTAGAGAGAAGCTCTTTGGCTACCCAAGCACATAAGCAAGCGGTCCTCACCACCATAAGGCTTAGCCAAGGTGTGATTGAGCTCCTTGACTTCCTTCTTAAGAGACTCATTCTCAACCACTAGTGAAGAATCATATGAATGAACATCACTACTAGTAGAGGTAGAAGCATAAGAGCAAGAAGGGTCAAGTGATGCAACAACAATTGAATCATCAAGTGAATCACATGATGTAGCCACATCTTTCTTTTCTATGATCACAACTTGTGATTGCTCTTTCTCTTGCTTCTCAACTAGAGAAGAATGAGCTTTTTCAAGCTTGGAGTGAGCTTTCTCTAGCTTCTTATGGTCTACCTTTAGACTCTCATAAGAGGCCCTCAACTCCATAAGTTCTTGCTCAAGGTTTTGTTTATCCTTGCACAAGCCCCTACATTCTTTCCTCGAGTCATTGAAAGCACCTTTGCAATCCTCAAGCATGACCCATAGTTCTTCTTTTGTGGTCTCATCATCATCATCACTCTCATCATCACTATTGGGTGGAGGTTGTACCTTAGAGGCCTTGGCCATGAAGCAAGATGATGAAGCACCAAATATAGAAAGCTTCTCTTGAATAGCAATGCTTGCGTGCCCCTTCTTCTTCTTCTTCTTGGAATCATCATCATCATCACTTGAGGAAGATGAATCACTCTCCCAAGTTGCCACATGAGATTCACCCTTCTTCTTCTTGTGGGAGGAGTCATTCTTCTTCTCCTTCTTCTTCTCTTGCTTCTTCCTCTCCTTCTTCATGGCATCTTCATCATCACTTGCATAAGGACACTTGCAATGAGATGATCCTTGCTGTTGCACCGGAAGCACTTCATGGGACGATCACTTGACTTGGATGAGTTTCTCTTGCCCTTGGACTGGTACCCCTTCTTCATGAGCTTCCCCATCCTCTTCACAAGGAGTGCCATTTGCTCACTCACTTCTTCTTCTTGTTCACTTGAGCTAGAGCATGGTTCATCTTCACTTGAAGACTCTTTCTTTTTCTTCTTGCCCTTGCTCTTGGATGATGTGGCCTTGAATGCCACACTCTTCTTGTCATCATCTTCTTCTCACTTTCCTTCTTCTTCTTCTTCACCAACTCTTTCTTCTCATGATCTTCTCTAAACTCATCATCGGACATGACTTCTTGAATGACTTGGTTGGGTGTTGGCTTCTCCCTCATGGTTGTCTTTACCATAACGGTCTTCAACATGTCAAATCTCTTGGGAAGGCACCTCATGAATTTGGTGGAGAATTGTGTATCCTTGATCTCTTCTCCAAGTCCCTTAAGCTCATTGACAATGACTTAGAGCCTATGGAACATCTCCGACACACTTTCATCTTCTTTCATTGTGAAGCTTGCAAACTTTTCTTGCAACATGTAAGCTCTTGCGGTCTTCACACTTTCGGTGCCCTCATAAGCTTCTTCTAGTTTCTTTCAAATATCATGCGCCACCTCAAGATTCTTGATGAGCTCAAAAGCTTTATTATCAAGTGCCTCATGGAAAGCACTCACGGCAACATCATTTGCTTGTTGCTTCTTCTCTTCGGCCGGTGTTGGCACCACACCCTCAACAAGCTCAAACTTTGTTTCCACCACTTTCCACACCTCAAGGTTGATTGACTTAAGATGACTCTTCATCTTGAGCTTCCACTTGGCATAGTCATCGCCACGAAATGATGGTGCCTTCTTGGTGTTGTTGATATGCAAAACCAATGCCATTGTAGGGTCGAGATGGACTAGAGGGGGGTGAATAGTCCTTCCTAAAAACTTACGCACCGGCTAACGGAAACAAATGCGGAATTAAAACTATCGGTCTAGCCAAGACTAACCCACACTAACTACAACTCTAGTAGCACCTTGTAAAAGATCCTAAACAAGAAGCAAGGTGCTAAACTAGCTAGTGCTCTTCTAAACAATTCTAGCTTGCAAGGTCACACAAACCTAAGCATCTAGTACTTTGGGAAACCGGGGAGCACCTACACAATTCTAAAGAGCAAAAACACAAAGCCAAACCTAAGCTCACTAGATGCTCAAGGACAAGGCTACACAAGCCGAACCCAAGAATGCAAATCACTTAACTACACAAGATAAGCAAAACACTTACACTACTTCTAGCTACACAAGCAAGAAGGTGCTCAACTAGCTACACAAGCAAAAGAGCACAAGAGCCACTACTCAAGCTAAGCAAGAATATAAAAAATGTAAATACAAGCTTGAGCTAGAGGGGATGCAAACCACCGCGAAGAGTGGACACACAAAGTCGCGGCGGTGGCGAATCACTGGGCGTAGAGACCAACCACCTGCAAACAAGCTCAAGGGAGGTCGAAGCCTCACACACAAGAACAAGGAGGTCGAAGCCTCGGCAATCACAAATCGACACACGATTTTTCCCCTGGTTCACTTGGTCACCACCAAGCTACGTCCAGTTGTGGCGATGCACCAACTTGGTGATGAGATGGCCGCTCAATTTGGCTCACTGCCAAAAACCCCTCCGGGGAGCCCCAACTCCAATCAACACAAGACCGGGATCCTCCAAGCCACGCTCAACTAGAGTAGCCAATTCGCGAACTCCCGTGGGGAAGGCTCAAGAACCCCTCACAATCTCTTCTCCCGAGCACCGCACAATCTCCTTGCGTGCTTCGACGGAGTCACTATCCACCAAACCATCTAGGTGATGGCAATCACCAAGAGTAACAAGAAATCTCCAATTTCAATCACCACCTAGTGCCACAAATATGAATCCCAAAATGCATCTGCACTAGTTTCCCAATCCCCCTCTCAAATTAGCCCTAGGCTTGAGATGAAACACAAAAGGGGAAGATGGATCTTGAAGCTCTCATCCACACCAACACATGGCTTCCACTCTCTCTCTAAAATTTTAGCTCAAATCATGGAGAGAAGAGAGGGAAAGGATGAACCCTAAAGCACCTCTCAAGAAGCAAGAATGGGGAGAGGGCTCTCTGTTCTACATGAGATAGAGGAGGGGTGCTAAACTTCAACAGCCGGCCGAGCCCAGCTCTCCAACGGCACCAGGCCGGCTCCCAACGGTCGGAACCGCAGGCCGCCCCACGCGCCTGGCCCTTCCACTCTTCTGCTCGGCAACGGGAGGAAGGCAGGCAGCAGTGGCTCAGCTCTCTCTGTTCCAGGCGATGCCGAGCGGACCAAACAACGGTTCCAGGGAGTCTCCAACAATAGTTCTCCACTCTATCCACGTGAAGGCATCAGCCAATCAGCGCCAATAAAAACAGGGCAGCCCAAACTCGTGCGCAAGCGGCCCACGCGAGCAAGACAGCAGGATTGGCGGCCCAGCGAAGCCAGCAGCGGCGGCGGTGGCCCAGCTCACCGGCTCGGCCCACAACCGCACGCGCTCACGGTCCAGCGGAGCGGCAGCTGGCGGCGGCCCAGCACAGGGCGCGAGCCAGCGGCCCAAGGCGCGCAGGCACCAGGGCGGCGGCCTGCTCCCCTTGTCGACGGGCCGGCCCAGCTCGGCGCGAGCTGGCAGGCGCGGCCCAGCAGCTGAGGCGGCAGGAGCCAGCGCGCGGCCCAGTGGCCCACTCGTGCGCGTGCGGCCCAGTGGCGGAGTGGCAGCAGCGAGCGGCTGGCGGCGGCCCAGCAGGCCAGGCGCACCTCCATGGCCCAGGAGGCGGCTTCCCCTAGCGGCGACCCAGTGAAGAGAGGAGGTCCAGCAACAGTTGAATTCCGGACCAAAAGCCAAGCAGACCTCTTTGTCTTCCAGGAAGCAGATTTTCACCTTCTTCTTCTTAATTCTCAACACAACTCATTCCAAATACTGTGATATCTCATCCAAATAATGTCCAACAATATTTGCACAAGAGATGGCCACTTTCCAAAGTATTTCTAGGAATTCTCTCAACCTTTTTCACCAAACCACTAAACCCCAATGTAATGCAAGATGCAATTCATTTTAGTGGCACTAGATAACCGATGCAAATAAAAGACTTCCCCTCTTTATAGTACGGTTATCAATCCTAAATCCGGTCTATTGCTTCTCTACTCAACCTTAGACCGGTGAAATAAAATGCGCTATAAAAATACCTTTGCCTTGCGCATTCCATTTCATCTCCGTCGATGTCGATGCAACACATGCACCAACACATCAAGAATGATATGATCCACTCCACATCATCACATGATCATATTGGTCCATCGATCTTGACATCACTTGCTCTTCACCGTTGCGTTGGTCCATCGGCGCCAAGTTATCTCTCACCTTGCCCTTCACACTTGCAACCGGTCCGTCAAGCCAAGACTTGTCTTGATCTTCTCCACCTTGATCAAATGACTCCATGTCATGTCACATATTGAGTTATGCTCCTTCATCATATGACTAATCTCCTGTGTATCTCAATCATAACCACATATTAGTCCATCCTAGATTGTCACTCAATTACCAAAACCAAACAAGGACCTTTCAATCTTCCCCTTTTTGGTAATTGATGACAACACTATAAAGATATGGAAATTAAGATCAAATGGACTTTATGCCACTTATCCAATATTTAAACTCAATGTCATGATTTGGATAAGTGCCACAAAGTCAACTTGGTAGTGATAACTCCCCCTACATGTGTGCTCAAAAGGTTTGGTTACAAGCTTGCACACATGCATAAATATGAAATTTGTGGGAGAGTTAGCACTACTAAGTGATGCTAAGGTATATAGGATAAACCTTTAAAGCGTGATACCATCGGAGTTGCATATTTGGAGTCCATCCTTAGCATCATCATGGTTAGCTAGATACATCAAAGACACTAGATACCTCATGAGATCAACAATATAAAGGTTCTAGTACCACATGATGAAACAAACATATCTAGCTACCAACCTATGCATGCTAGTTATCATATCATCATTCAAAGTTCTATAACTAGCAAGCACCACACAAGCATTGCATTTTCAATTTAAAAGCTTATGCAAATGCAAGCAAGCACATGAAAATGCACATCTCAAATGCAATCAATCAAGTTCATGAGCTTGCTCCCCCTACTTATGTGCATTTCTTGTCCAAGAATTTTGATCCTTCTCTAATCTTCAAACTAGCTCCCTCTTGGTCTATGTCCATGTACAAAACCCCATATTTCATATCTTTGTTCCAATTTCTCCCCCTTTGTCATCAATAACCATAAAAGGGATGTCTCCTTTTTGATACAAAGGGTACTAGGGGTAGATGGTTGAGACTTGAATCTTTAGTTTTTGATGGACACCACCGATTGTATTGGAATGACACCACTTGAGAATACCACATGTGGAAGCATGAAAAACCATCTAGAAAAGCCACATGTAGATCACTTGTAGGATCTTTGACCTTGATATCAATGAGTTGGGGCAACTCCCCCGATGTCAAGGCATGGGTCATCCAATTTATAAATATCACTTATAGGTGAGGGTAGCTTCTCTTGATTTGAATTGATCACTTAAAGTTGAGGATCACTCGTGGAACCACCTTCTTGAACTAGATTATTTTCATGAGCTTCTTTCTCTTTGACTTGAGCTAATATGAATTACTCATAAGCATCCAAGTCCGGTTTGAACCAATGACAAGCTTATTCACACCTCATGAAGTATAAAGGTTATCTTGTCAATGTTGTACTTGTAGCTTATATGCAATCCAAAGTAGATCGAGTACTTGGGGTCACTAGCTCATGAACATGTTATCAATCCTAAATCCGATGCAAATAAAAGACTTCCCCTCTTTATAGTACGGTTATCAATCCTAAATCCAGTCTATTGCTTCTCTACTCAACCTTAGACCGGTGAAATAAAATGTGCTATAAAAATACCTTTGCCTTGCGCATTCCATTTCATCTCCGTCGATGTCGATGCAACACATGCACCAACACATCAAGAATGATATGATCCACTCCACATCATCACATGATCGTATTGGTCCATCGATCTTGACATCACTTGCTCTTCACCGTTGCGTTGGTCCATCGGCGCCAAGTTCTCTCTCAACTTGCCCTTCACACTTGCAACCGGTCCGTCGAGCCAAGACTTGTCTTGATCTTCTCCACCTTGATCAAATGACTCCATGTCATGTCACATATTGAGTTATGCTCCTTCATCATATAACCACCTATAGACTAATCTCCTGTGTATCTCAATCATAACCACATATTAGTCTATCCTAGATTGTCACTCAATTACGAAAACCAAACAAGGACCTTTCAGCCATTGCTTCACCGTAGGATGTTAATCCAACTCAAACAAACGGTGCCCGGCTCCGATACCACGTGAAAGGTCACAATGGCTAGAGGGGGGTGAATAGCCTAATAAAATTCTTGCAAAGCCACTAAAACACAATTTAGATAGCAAGGCGGCAAATGTGCAAAGCTAAAGCTTCGACTATGCTAGGCAAGCCGTCCTACACAAAGCAAGGCTACTCAATACAATTGCACAACAACCACGGTGATTAAGCTACACAAAGACGGTTCACCGGCAACCGAACAAGTAGTTCTAACCCACGGGATTTAGACTACACAAAGAGTGGTTCCCGGCCGACCACAACAAGCAATTCTAACCCACGCGATTTTAATCTACACAAGTAGAGGTACGCGGCCAACCTCACAAGCAATTCTACTTTGCGGGAATGTAAAGAGAGGATGAAGGTTTATACCGCCACGTAGAGATGAAGATGGCCAATCACCGGTGTAGAAACCAATCACCTAGAGAAGCACAATCACAAGCACAATGAAGGTCGAAGCCTCGCCAATCACAAATCAACACAATGATTTTTTACCGAGGTTCACTTGCTTCCCGACAAGCTACTCCTCGTTGTGGCGATGCACTTGCTTGGTGAGTTGCCCGCTCAATTGGCTCAGTGCCAAAGACTCCAATGGGGAGCCGCAATCTCCACACAAGACAAGGATCCACAAGCCACGAGCAATCCACTGGAGTATCCTTTCGCGAACTCCCACGGGGAAGGATCAAGAACCCCTCACGAGAACCCGGTGTGGCCTCGAACAATCACCAAGTCGAGCTCACCACCACCCGCTGCTCCAAACCGTCTACGGTGACGGGAATCACCGAAGAGTAAGAAGAATCCGCAGTTCACTCGATGAACAAGTGCCTCTAGATGCAACTCTCAATGCAACGCACTTGAATCCTCACTCAAATCTCACAAGAGATGCTCAAGAATCAAAGAGATGAGTGGGAGTGGGAGTCGCTTGCTCACAAATGCTCAGGAATGAAAGAAATGGCCAAGAGAACCTCCCCAAACCGACCAATGCTCTATTTATAGCCCAAGACAAAAATAGAGCCCAGAAAACACTGCACCGCGCCGTCGACCGTTGGAGCTTCAAACTTGATGACGTCACCGCGTCAGCCGCTGCGATACAACGTGCGTCCGGCGCTCGGGAACAGATGCGTCCGACGGTCGCGCGCTCCCGAGACCCTCTCTGGGTAGCGTCCGGCGACCGCCGGACGCGCCACCCCAGCGTCCGGCGCCGTTGTCCCTCCAGCAGCTCGCCAGCGCGCCACTTGCACGCGCCGGACGCCAGCCAGCGTCCGACGTTCGCCCAGCGGCGTCCGGCGCCCGCGTCCGGAGGTGCCTTCGCCCAGCAGGGTCTCTGTGCCGCGTCCGACGGCCACGCCCACGTCCGACGCGAGGCGTCAGCCACGTCCGGCGCACGCGCAGAGAGCCCACCAAGTGCTTGATCGTCGTTCTCGCACCGTCGTCGATCCAATGTCCAAACCACTTGTTTTGGGTGCCAACTCCCGCAGTGTAGATCACTTCTCAAGCACCGGAGTTAGCGTACCATCTCATGATCACGTCGACAAGTGTTAGCACTCTAGTTAGCCTCTCATGCATCATGCAAAGTCACAACTAGAGGCACTTAGGACCGCAAATGAACCGAGGAAACCCCTCTTGATAGTCGATTATCGATCCTAAATGTGATCACACTCGCTAAGTGTCTTCATCACTAAACCGGAAAGCCCTATCAAGTATACCTTCGCCTTGATCTCCACGGGCGTTTCCATCCATCACCGGAGCTTGATCACTTCACATGTCCACCATGTTCATCACCGTGATCACCACGCTCCATCATCCACCGTCATGTTGCTATGTGTCTAACCACACTTAGAGCAAAGCATTAGCAACGTTGAGTGTCATTAATTACCAAAACCAAACCGGAGCTTTCAAAGAGTGATGCGTAGGGTTTACCTCTGTAACATGGGCTGGGCTATTTACCTCTATTATGTGGGTCGGGTTGTATTCTATTATATGGGCTTTACATTTAGTTCGGTTATTTCGGGTTAATTTAGTGAACCGAAGACAACAACCAAAATAATCATAATATTTTTGGTTCTCTAGTACCTAGAACCGAACCTAGGACCTAAAAGCAGATTATATAGTGGAAACATTTAATCCCAGCTGCTGGAGCCGGTCAAGACTAAAAGGTCATCCTCTAGTCTAGATTGGCGACTTCAACCGGCGCTAAAGTTTCACTTTAGCACTAGTTGGAGCCATCAATCAGAACTAAAGTCCCCTAATGTAAAAGCCTATCGGGCTAGTCGTTGGATCGGGGATTTTAGTTAGGATTTTTTTTTTTTCTATTAGTCCCTATCCCAACTCGAGCCGAGTCTAATAAAGCCAAAGATAGAAGGTTTGTTCTATACTGGTGCTTACGGAATAGCAACATTCTTGTTGCAAGATACCAGTAGGTTGCTGCACGGGTAATCTTGGCACGTATAGTGATGAGGAACACGGAACGACCATTGGCATGTAATGGTCTATATATGAATTGGTGTTATCATAACAAGTCGTCGCAGAACATCACAAAATTGCACGTAAGGGATTGGGTCAGAAAACAATGGTCTCCGTGTCCGTGTACAATAAAACAATGGTCAAGCTGATCTTTCTGATATACGCTAATAGCTCACACGACATCTCAAACAACTCATACTACATTACAGAGTTAGTTTCATGAAAGAAAAAACAAAGTAGGCCAGAGAGGACAATAATCCTTGACGTGTAAAGTGAATTTACAAAGCCATATATCAAGCTATATCTAATTCGTTTAGCATAGATCAGCCACTTGTAAAAGGCAACAGAAATGGGCCACGCAAAAGTACAGAATGAATCCAAAATGAACCCTCACATGCTACATAAAAGTGAATGATGAGTCATATATATCTGGCAAGAAACTGTATGTAGAAGCTACAGCCCATCGGTAGCAAAGAAACACAAGAAATTGTGCTAATCGAAGCTATAAATAACCCTCGTACACCTAGCTATTAGCTTATCTACACCAGAGCAGAGAAAAGAACTCGACACCATGAAGGCCTTGCTCGTTACCCTCGCTCTCCTGGCGCTCGCTGCGAGCGCCGCCTCCACGTATACAGGCTGCCCCTGCGCACCTCATCTACCACCACCGCCGATGCATCCTCCGCCACCGCCGATGCATCCTATGCCGCCGCCGCCGATGCATCCATGCCCATGCCATCCAGTTGGCACCCCGCCGCATCATCCATGCCCGTGCCATCCAGTTGGCACCCCGCCGCATCATCCATGCCCATGCCATCCAGTTGGCACGCCGCCGCCGAACCTGGGCCAGTGCGTCGAGCTCCTGAGGTATCAGTGCAGCCCGACGGCGACGCCCTCCTGCTCGCCGCAGTGCAATGCGTTGCGGCAGCAGTGTTGCCAGCAGCTCAGGCAGGTGGACCCGGTTTACCGGTACCAGGCGATCTTCGGCGTGGCCCTGCAACAGCAGCCGCACGGCCACCCGCTCGGGGCAGTGATGGCGGCGCAGATAGCGCAGCAACTGCTGCAGGTGTGCGGTCTGCAGCAGCAGCCATGGGACGTCCATCACTGAAGAAACTATGTACTGTAATAATGTTATATATATCCGCTGGCGAAGAGTAATAAAGTGTCATCCATCACCATGGGTGGCAGTGTAATGACCTAAATGAACAATTGAGATAAAAACAAAAGATATATTATATGTCATCCCTCGTATGTCAGATGCCACTGACAAAGTGTGTCCAGGAAATGCATCAGTGATATGTTTTTTTAGCAAAATGTATCAGTGATACATATATTCACAATACATTTGTTGTGGGTAGGCCTATCCAACAACTTCGGTAGATAGATATCAGAAAGTCGATGAAAGAAAGCCCGCTTCAAAATTGGGTTGCGGAAGATGCGTCAGGCCCAAGTTATGGCTCTTGTATCCACGATTCTTGATGGCCTACTTTAGAGTTTAGAGGCCACTTCTAAGATACTGTATGCTATTAGCCTATTAGCGTTATTTATCCAATGTTCGGATGGGTCCATTCAAATTTGGTCCGATTTTAAGGTCCACAAGTTCAATTTATCCAATATTCCGATGGGTCGATTCCAGTTTCAAGGCCCATGAGTGATGGAAGAGAAGCAGCGTATCCCCAGCAGCTACAGAACCCCACACTTCCATTCCATGCTGTTCATAAGTGTTTCAGGGAACCAGAGAAGGGAAACTACAAACACAGCAGAGATTAATATAAACAAGAAGCTTACACCCGCATCTAACCAACTACTGTAGGAACTTATCTGTGTTATCAGTTGTTACATGCTATATAAACCTCATAATAACCACTAAATTAACTAGATGATACATTCCGAATACTACATACCCTGAAGGCCTTGCCCATCTTTCCATCAGCCTATTCTCTATTCTAATGACTCTTCTTCCCACAAACATGGGACCAAAAGAAAAAGAAAAAAACTAGAAAATTAAACATTTCGTGGTACAGATGCTGTACTTGAAAAACCGTTAGCTGCTTTTGGTGGTGGTGGCTTCTTCTTGTAGTTTGCTAAGCTACAGTGGGGGCAAATGTATTCCAAACCGTCTGTCTTAGCATAATCCTGTAAGTAAAGCACATCATGAGATAAAGCCATTGACTTGGGGCAAGGGTGAGATCAAGAAACCATCGTATTATTGTTACCTTGAAAGTGCCTAGTCCTTGTCTTCTGTCGCAACCAAAGTGAGCCCATTCCCCACATAAACCACAGTTCACCCAATCTCCAGGTGCGCTACTGGAATTACATAAAAGGTACTATTAGATTTTAACATGATATTAGTATTGAAGCAGAAAGATTTGAAGAAAGATGCCCTCAAACCTGTGACAAAGTAAGCAGCATTCGCCATCCACATCATCATGCGCTAACTCATATTCCAGCAAGTATGTTTCGTAATGCCTTTTCAATGTGTTCCCTACACCCTAAATATATACAGAGAAGTGCATAGAATTAAAACATAGCATTTCATTAGGCATTCCTGTTCTTCAGCACGAAGCTAAAGGCAGGATCAAAAATCAAGTATCAGAGAACTGAACAATAAATACATACAGTCATTCTGTTTGTTACAGTATGGTTACGCATCTTTGAGAAGACTTGACCCTTCCAGTTTATGCCATTACCCACATAAAATCCACCTCTAGACACCACCTAAAAAATAAAAGAAAATATTTATCAGGGAACAGGCTTGATAATACATGTCATTGGACCTACTTAGTTCACATAAGTAAACTAGTGCAAAGAGTTACCTCCTTGTACAAGTTATAAAGATCAAGGCGCTTGGCGTTAAGGATTGCATCAGGAAATTCAGCTAGTCCTCCGTGAGGTACAAGTCGATTGTGGCCCCTCTGGATTAAAAACTGCATGACATCCTTCAAGAAGTCCTCCTACAAAAAAAAAATGTAAGGAACAGATCACTTTCTAGACTGAATATTATGTATGGAAAACAGAACCATATCATCATCATGACTCATCCATGTTTCTCAGAGCATGTACCTCAGAGCATACTTGGATAGGCACCCTATCACATCCATGTTTCTTCATTGGAAGAGGATTCAATTGAATGACTGAAGGAGTATGAGATGGCCCTGATGTTGATTTTCTGTGCGTGGTTGGGGCAGAAGAAACTGAATTGTGCTTCACAGTTGGCGCAACTGGCAAGCTTGGCTTCACAATACTAGTTTCATGAAGGGAAGTTTCAGGTAAACCCATAAAAGGATGCATTTGTTGCTTTCGAGAGTGAGGAATGGGCCTCATAGTTGCAGGCTTTAATTTAGCCTTGACGGCTGACAATGAGGAAGGCCCTTCCATCATATGCTTCTTGTCTTCCAAAACTCCATTTGCACCCAACAGATTTTGTTTTGATTCTGAACCCACCTTTGTCCTGTCCTTGGTAAGGGAGGCTGACCATCTTGGCAGATGAAAATATGGACCATTTTCATTAGCCAAATCTTTGCACTGACTTGTGCAAAAGAAAAGAAGACGGTCTGCATCTCGCCTCTCAAAGGAAGCAACAGGAGTACCATTTATACAACCAATACCAAGTGCAACCAAGCTCCTGTAGTGTCTATCTGGCGCTAGATGCTTCAGGACCTAAATAAAAATTAAAAGAAGAATGTTATACTCAAGATGAACATTACTGGTTCAATATGAGGCTAGAATTGCATAAGTGAAAAAAAAATATACACAAGTAAGATCGTATCAAAACAGCATAAAATTCCAGTAGGTGCATATTATAGCAAACAATGTCAGAAACAAACCTGTGCTGCCCACTTAGGAAGTGACATCCAAACTTCAAAGGTAGAAGCCCCACAAGCAGTGGACATGGAAGTTAGAGGCTCGCTTGATGGTAACTTGTCGTCAGTATTTGATAGAGCACGGACTAACTGGCTCTTCTCAATAATTTCATTCTTGATGTGGCTCTCCAGAAGCTGCAGAGACAGGTGAGCACCATGTGACTTTGCACAGCAGGACCAAAAAAAAAATATCCAAGGAAGGAATATATACCAGGTCATCAAAACAAGTTTGTGCGCTACCAGAAACAAGTAGTGACACATGGGAAATACTGCAAGTAGTGATATCACAGCGCATAGTAACCATCCCACGAGGTAGAGATGCAGCTTCGAGAGGTGGCGGAGAAGCACTGTCAGACAGGAGGAACAAAAAATCAGTTTTCTGTTTACAAATACAACAATAATCTATGGCAAAGGCACATTGGCAGTAAATACATATGGTCTGTTTGGTTCATCTTCAAATCCAAAGCTTAGGGCCTCCAAAGTGGCCTAGTTGGGCCTGGCTACTGGCGTATACAGGCAACCAAACAGCTATAAGTTTGGAGCCTGGTTGGGAATTAGCCACCCAGCCAAACAGGCCCATGAAGGCTCCCTTCTTAGAATAAATAAATGAAGGCTCACTTGTTCATTTTCTTTTCCTAAATTATCTCCTAGAAGTATCGTTGACATTTTGTTTTCATGAATCGAGAAGAATTATAAACCACAGAACTAAGCATGATCAACCAACATAATCATGCATGACAGCATGTTAAACGAATTTGGTTAGTAATTCATGGACTCATCACATGATATACAAAGGTAAAACCATAGAAGGAAGTAGAACTAAAGAAATTAGAAAGCAATCCAAGATACCTGATTCGATTCTGCAATTTGCTCCCACGAATCTGTAAAAAAAACATGAGCTCTTTTATATAGGAAAATCCAAAGTCATGGCGTTTCAGAATGACTTAAACAATCAAGCGTAAAACAATACAAAGCGATATCCAGCTCGCAGGTTTAATCACACCCTATGGTAGTGAGCAGTTTTTTAGTGCACATTGTTGGCGGTGGGGTGGCAGGGGATGGATGTCTGGACCATCCATTTCCATCGGCTCAATCAACCTAAGACAGACTAATGGTGACTAAAGCTCCGGTTGTTCGGTACAAAACTTCCTACCTAATATCATTACTTTTTTGTGATGCAGAACAAAATAGCTACTAGTACCTACACTATAGCAGCATGATTTCTCACTTTCATGTACCATACGAGCATGAAGACTTCCATTAAAACAAAAAATCATAACGACTGCAGGCAACGGCAAGGTATCTAGAAATGTGATCTGATTAATACAAACAGACTAAGTGATGAAACTATGGATACTGCAAGTGATGTCCTATAATTTTAATTAAGGATATCACCATCGCTGCTAACCTAGTATTTCTCTATATGTAAGTGTGCCTTGGTGTTGCACATCTAATTCGATTTTGTTCCATGATCCTTACAGAAAACATCCATGAACTAAGAGCATAATGTAACATTGTGGCATTGCCATATGTCTGAATTACTGTTACATACACTAAGAAACAAAATATTTTTTATCATTCCTAGAGAGACAATAATTTTTAAAACCATGAGTTTATATTATATAAAAAGTAGTTCAGACAAAAAGGTACTGCATAGCTAGAATCTTTTGTTCATACTTCAATGTTTAGAAGTGCATTCAGACCGTCTTCTAAAGAGCCCAATAAACAAGAATCCTGTGGGAGTAACAAAGGGAAGCATTAGTTTGCATCGGAATAATATAACTAATTTTTAGACATAAATATTAAAACTTTTATTTACCAAGGTGCACGGCACTCCACATAGAAGTAATTTCATGTTGATTTCTTCATCATATATTTTTATAGCCGGGGTCACTTCAGATGAACCTTCTTCATCAACCATTTCAGTCTCAGGTGGGGTTATATTTATTTTTGGAGCATCCCCAAGGAGACGAGGACCAAGCTTAACACTTTGCACGTGATTGTTTCTTACACAATATAGACGGAAGGATGCATGAGCAAGCTGAAAAGCATCCCATGTATGGCTCACCGAACTGAATCCAACCAGAAGCACATTTATTATAAATAACACTACCATTTAGATCCAACTGAAAGAGAGAGGGTGAATGAATACCTTTGAACTACAGACATCAACGCATGGCGAAAATGAGATGCGGCATAAGACGAGAATGAATTTCGCCAGTATATTACATATGGGATCCCCTGAAATAAATAAATATTAACATTACCGAAATTTCCAATTCCAGAATAATAAAATCGGTTGCCTAACACTTTAAACAATATAAATTAAGAATGTACAACAATTTGTTTTGATATAGAGGAAACAAGGTTGAATACATATGCAGAAATAAGCTAACACTTGAGGCCCTGTTTGGATCTCATTTTCATAGTGATTCTAGATGGTGATGTAGAATCTGGGTTCTAAATTTTTTTGGTGTTTGGATTCCAGATTGTTCTTTTTTCATAGTGAGAATCTCCAAATACCAGGGTTTGGGTACATAAATGGATTCTAGGAATCTCATTCTAGAATCCGAGTGTTTGGATCTAACTCATTTTTGGGGGGAGATCCAAACAGGGCTTAACAACAGCATGACATTGTTGCCAAACAATCCGAAGAAAACATGATCTACCAGTAGTGGACAAATAGGAATACTCTAGTTGTTGACAAATAGTAATCTTGAAGAGATGCGATTACTGTAGAGGGAAACTATCTACCTTTGAGTGAACTGCTTGAGCAAGTTTTTCACCAATAGGAACTTCCAGATATACCTGTATGCGAGTATGGTTATCAGCAACTGTAAAAATGTTAAAGAGATGAACCCATGTGGCTGTACAGACAAAATGTTGGAAAATCACAAAAGTTAAACAAAAATAAATGTTCCATATGCATTCCTGTGAAGTAAATGAAGCAAAAATCTTTTGTAGGAACATTGCTTTCCGTATATATTTCTACGATCTAATAAATGAAACATTTTTTGTATAGGATAGGATACTTGGGCCAGTCAGTTACTTTTTTTTGTGTATTGAACTATTCAGAACTGGATTCAGCTGTAGTACTTGAGCTATTCAAGTAGTTGCAGTTGCAACATGTGTAGCATAAGACGAGACAATCCTTATTCAAGTTATATAGCAATTGTTGTATAATGTATAATGCAACGACGAAACAAACACACTGACATAGTGACTTCAGGTTCATACAATATAATTTACCAAAACATCATAGGTTGTGTCGTACAAGCTATCGCAATGTTCATATCATGATGCAGCTATGAACGGGTGGTGATATCACATCCTGGTATTTGCACACACAGTGTAGTAGAGCTTACTATTGTTGGGAATGGTGGGCTGATAAGAGTGCTAAACGCCTGCGGATCAGAGACATCGGCGTCCCCCCACACAAGCGAGCCAATCTCCTTCTCATCCTCGAGCTGCTGACCCTGGATGTACAAGAAGTTGGGCTGCACCACCCGCTGCGCCTCCAGGAACTGCTCCGGCGTAGGATTGAACAGGGTGTGGACCTGCATTCAGAAGCCCCCTCGTTCAGCTGACAAACAAAGGAGCGAAACTGCAACAAACGCAATTGGACAGCAGCAACTGACCTCCAATCTCCCTGCCGAGCTGAGCTCCGGGAACGGGTACGACGGCCGCGGCCGCTTCGCCTCCGGCCCGGACCTCGCTGCCGCCGGCGCGCGCTTCTCGGCATGCTTGCCACACAGCACCGCGAGGAGCACGCAGTTGTTCCGCGAGAAGCTCTGGATTTGAGACATGGCTGGCAGGCCGGCCGGCAGGAGCGTCCTCCCCGACAACGGCAAGCCAAGCAGGCGATAAACCTCCCCTCCAACCAAATCAGCCCCGCTTCTCCATGGACCAAACCCTGCGACACACAAACTGGATCAGGAAATCCCCCAAAATCCAACCAACCAACCAAATCCGCAGCGAAACCGCACGAATCTGAGCGGGCCGACTTACCAAGACGCGAATTTTGCGGCGGAATCGGCCTGAATCGGCGGCCGGACGCGCGCGGCCGGGGCAGGGGGCGGATTCGGTGCGGCGAGAAGGGGGGAAAGTGCGCGAGGACAGGCGGAGGAGCCCTAGGAAGACGATTCGTCCGCGGAAGAGAATAGCTACTGCAACAAGGCGAGAGCAAATCCCAGTGCGGAGGCAATAAAAAAGAGGAGCCGCGGTGCCTGTGGTGGTGGCGAATCGGGCCACGCCCCCATCCCAATCCAGACAAACACACCACAGCGGAATCCACGCACAGAGAGGCACAGAGAGAGGCGAAAAAAACAAATCTTTTCCTCTCCAAGAACCGGAGCACCAAGAACTGAAGCGGGGATCAAGATTAACCGGCGACGACGACGACCACGAGGATCAGGCGGCAACCGACCAGCTGACAGCAATCCCGCATCACAGCGGCAGGAACTCTGGAACAGTTTCGGCTCGACCAGGGAGAGGCGTCAAGATTGGATTTTTGAGACGGGCGTGGGGAGAGGGCAGTCCGGAGATTCTCGCGGACTTTTCTTTCCTCCTCGGATCGGATTGTCGCCCTGCGTGCCTGCTCACACGCTCGCAATCACACAGCTTGATGAGCCGTAGATAGATTAGATGAGTCGATGATGTGTGCCTGCCTGCCTGCTCTCTGATGCTGATGCTGCTGGTGCGTTGTTTTCCCTGCGCTGCGCTTTTTTCGTTTTCTCCTTTTCCTCCTGCGCTTCATTACTGCTGCACAAGCCACGACGGCCGAAGGGGAAATTAAAAGATTAGGGAATTTCGGGAGCAGGATTGGTGAGAGAGAGAGAGAGGGGGGGCGAAATAATCTCTTTCTCTGGGAGAATTGTTTTTGCCGGGATTTGGAATATCGGATGCTACTGCTCCTTTTGATCTGGTGCGCGTGTAGTATTGTGCGTGTTTGGTTGGTGCAGATCGATTTGGTGTGGCCTGTGGTGTGGCGGCGTAGGGTTGTGATCGGTGTGGCATTGGCGCTCGAGCGGTCGAGCCTGCAGGGTGGGTGGGGTGGGTGGGGGTGCATCGGAACTCGGATGCGTGCAGCCTGTGTTCGTGGGATCGTGGGAGCGAAGCCCGTTTGATCCGTTTCGGCGTGTTCCTAATCGCAGCGGCGGAGGCGACGAGGCTCCACGAGGCGTGGAGCGAGAGCGACCGCCCACGCACACACCCAGCAGAGCTAACGGACGCACAAGATGGCCGTTGGTTTCTCTGGCTGGTGGGTCCTCATCTAAGTAGGATTTTTTTTAAGCAACTGGTCCTGATCTAGGTCTTTTTGTTTTGTTTTTGAGAATGGTCCTAATCTAGGTGAGAAGCTAGTAGTTGGTCTTGGCCTTGTGGGGCTGTATTTAATTTAATTAGTAATTACTATAGATTATTAATTAATGAAAGTGAACAAATTCCTTAGGCCAGTCTCAATGGCTAGTTTCATCTCACAGTTTTCATGCAAATGCTGACATCAGCGGCGTCACGGGGAAATATGAGGCTCAGTTCGAAGCACTAAGTGGATGCCTAATATGTAGTAGCCAAACAAGAACTAATGACAAATCTCAATCTATATATTACGTATACGACCTGCAACGTCCTCTAACAATTAACCTAGATCAATTTGTGTACAGAGACAATACACAAAATTAACTAAATAAAATAGTGATTGATCATGGAATTTACCGTGCGATCTCTGTCTCCGATCTAGCTCTGGATTTAGATTAGGTCTCGAACAAAAAATAACGACATTGACAAAGGCGAGGAATAGGAAGTCGCCTCGAGGTGAACAATTGGAATCGCCGACGCCGCAAGTCCCGAAGTCTACAACACCGGCCGACGGACGGCCGCACGGTACAACGGCATCTCTTCAACTCCATAAGAAGTCACGATGGTGGTTCTCCAACTCCACAGGGAAGTTTGGGCAGTAGGCCACGTTTTTGGCCCAAAAATGATAGCTTTGGCTGATTTTCTAATTAAAATAAATGTCTATACATAGGATACTTAGTATTTTTGGAGGCCCATCAATTTTGGGGGCCCTGTTCGGTCGCACGCCTCGCACGGGCCCAGGGACGTCCTTGCTGACATGGCAGTCTATTTAATGTGCATAACACTCACGTGAAACCTCCATTGAGACTGGCACTGATTAATGGCAAACTATAAAATGGTCACCTATATTAAGAGTTCAGATTTATATTAATTTTTAGGATTTATGATTTTAACTCTTTCTGAACTTTTCAATAACCTTTTGGGTCCTGCCAATGCACTCTCGGCACTCTTTTGGCCACACTGATACCACTGCCGCCTTACGATCACAATGTCGTGACAATGGTCTTGTCAAAAAAAAAAAAAAATGTCGTGACAATGGTGCAGTAGCCTTGCCGTTGACAGCAGGCATCATCATATGGGGCTAAGCCTGCTGTGCCACCTCTGTCTCTTATTCGGTTATTCCAAAAACCGTTCGTGCTCATCCGCTTCGTCTCTCTTTGTTGTCTGAAGCAAAACATGTAGTAGCCAATCCCCAAAACTTGTACTACTACTCTATGTTGATCAAAAGCAACATACTATGATTATTACATGTCGACTTTATGCTGATGACCTAGTCACCACGACTAGGATTCCAGCTATGCATCTAGGCCCATAGAAACTAAAGTTAGATTTAGATGATAAGATAAACGAACACAGACAGCACCTAGCACAAATCAGAGGTATAAGATCACAAGATATGTAACTAGGTACATGTAGCACATGCTTATATACCTAGAGTATTTGAGGAGAACAAGAGGTGTACGACAGTAATGCATCAGATAATAACGAAGTTTATCGGATTACATTCTGGTATTGAGTTCAGATAATCAGATATACATGAATTCCCCACCCCTGACAGCATTTGCCGCACCCCTTCTATCTTCTTCCTCCTCCTTTTCACGCTCCTTCCTGCTCTCATACACATGGTCATCCGTCCTCAGCTCATGCCGACAAATAGGGCAGGAGTTTTTCTCGTCCTAAATGAAACAAAAAAAATCACGGCTGGTTAGTTACACTGATTGGAACAATGACGCTCCTCTGCTCCAAATCTACCTACTTATTTGAAGGGTTCACAAGAAGTTTACCAGCCATGGCTTCAGACAAGGAGGATGGAAGAGATGCTTGCAAGGAAGCTCCTGCATCTTGTCATCCACAACCAAGTTTTCGCGGCAGACAGCACACTCCGTCTCACTGCCCAATCTAGCAATGACTTCCTCGGTAACATCAATGACAGGTAGATTGGCAACAACTTCCTTTGAAGCCGGGGGTGCTCTTGGCGGATGCTCAATGATTCCCTGGAATTAAAAAGTAAAGTCGAGATCAGTATTTTCACATCCTATTACAGTTTCAGCTATCTGAAGCAGACTTACATGGCAGAGTTAGAAAGTTGTCACAAAGAGAAGCAGCTTGACTACAAATTTTAGGGCTAGATTCTTCCCACTATATGCAAGGTCCAATAAAGATGGTAATAATAATAAATTTAAAGAGAACTAATACCCCATCCATCAAAACATGATGGGGGATTGCGATCACCTCTGCCTTTGGGCAACGGCAAATCAGTACTATCACTTGAGTGTAGTGCAAATTAGGTTTACAAGGGTAGTGTGTCATGAGATTGGACAAAATAAAGATCAGAAGCATATAACTGTGCACCCTTCTTTAGTTGGTTAAAAGACCTAGCAGTGCACTGATAAAAGACCTATAGCAATGTACTAAAGAAGTGGATTCTCATGAAATGATTATTAAGTATTCAAGCACACCTGCAGTGATTCTTCCAAAGCAGTTTCTAGATCCCTGTCGCCTGATAATGTTTCTAGGAAGTTCATTATAGCAGGTGTAATCTCCTCGGCTCTAGGCACTGTTCTATTGCTGTTCCCATCTTGATCTCCAGAGGATTCAGTTAGTATGCTCAATTCTTGCGCTAAATTCTGGGCAACAAGCCATGCTGGAGGTGGAGGTTCCTGTCCCACAGTAAGGTGCCCTTCAAAAAGAAATCTGGTGTCTGCGGAAAGCAACATCTTATTAATTAACAAAAAGATATTGATAGGTAATACTTTTGAGGAGATATAGCTATGTTAAGTGCATAACAAAAATAGACCCACATTGGTTTGGTATTTACATATATGCTCAACTTGATGAACCCAACAAATGCCATCTAGTATGGTCGGCATTTCAAGTAGTTCTTACAACATTACCACGAGATGACTCATTTCATAAAGGGTTCCATATGTATTTAACTATTTATAGACGTTTTTGCATGTTTCATTATAAATAACAATTCACCACAGTACATTCTAACTAATTCAGACTTTGTTTTAATTTAACAATAAGATTTTAAATATGTTATGTACCTGCTTCTCTGTTGCTTGGCATGGAATCCTCATTTTCTTTTTCATCAAGATGCTCACGGGCCCTTGAAATGCAGGTCTTCAGGTGCTCCTTTTCAGGAGGACTACTTACAAGCTTCTCTGTTACCATGAAGAGGTTCAGACCAGCATGCCAGAACCCCGGAGCTGTATATCTGGTTTGAAGCACAGTTGCAACACGGCAAACTGTTGAATACATCTGCAGGAAGTAACAAATGCTCAAAATAAACACAAAGACAATAGATGTCATTCATATAGATATTAAGAAAAAATCAACCAAGGGAGAGGGGGACTGCTCCATGGCTTTGCTGTTTGCACTAAAGAAACCTCAGTGAAACCGGTACAGAAAACCCTAACCCGTCTCACCCTATAGGGCCATACAGTAACCAAGGTAAGTGACTACTGTCATTACCCCAGCTTGCTGGTACCACTACTCTGCCACACTACTAGGGTGTTTGCTAGATGAAACTTGTAACAGTCAAGAGTGAATATAAAGGTCATTCAAGGCCATAGCAGTCCACATAAATAAGAGATTGTGTAAAACAATACCAATATAGGCATATAGTTGTATTATAGGATGCAAATTGAATGACAAGATCGAGAACCGCCAAGTGTACCTTTTTTTTATAGGATTAAGTCCACATCTGGCCCCTCAACTATTGCGCTAGTCCAATTCTTACCCCCAACTACGAAACCGTCTATTTCTTACCCCCAACTATTGCGCTGGTCCACTTTTGGCACCTGGGCGAGGGGAAAGCAGTTTTGACCGACGCCAAGCGGTTTTGACAAATGGCTGAGCTCGCTTGCATCCTCACCTTCCCCGCATGGATGCTGGCCGTGGCTTCCGTCCGTGCTGGCTTGCTACCATGCTGGCTTGCCATGCCGCCATGGTCATGGCTGCTCTGCTCTGCTTCTCTCCCAGACTACGCACGCTGCAACTCAGGCAGCACGACGGCGAGCGCGGTGCAAGTGAGCCCTTGCGATATGGACGGCGAGCGTGCGGTGCGGGAGGGCCCTCGCAGCGCCGGTTAGCGCGCGTAGGGTGGCCGCGGTCGCGGCGGCGTGAGCAGGGCAGTCGCCGTAGCTCCGTCCCTGCGGCACGAGCAGGGGCGCCCGTGGGCTCGGCGGCACGAGCAGGGGAGCCGCGGCTAGCGCATGCAGGGTGGCCGCGGGCCGGCGGCGCGAGCAGGGGATCCGCGGGGCGCGCGTGCAGGGCGGCCGCGGGCCGGCGGCGCGAGCAGAGGAGTCGCGGCAGCGTGAGCAGGGAGGCGCGCGGCGACGTCAGCAAGCAGGGCGGCGCGGTCGCGGGCTGGAGCGGCGTAGAAACGGGCCAGCGGAGCGTGGCGGGCGAGGCGAGCGCGTGCTGCTTCGACGAGGCGGGCGCTGCTGCGGCCATCGGGCGTGCGCGGCGGCGCGGCAATCGGCGAGGCGAGCGCACGACAGCCGGCGGGCGGGCACAGCGGCGCGAGCGAGTTGCGTGGCGGCGGCCGGCGAGCGAGCTCGCGCTGCTGTGGCCGTCGGGATGACGAGCGAGGAACAACCTTGCCATGGAAGGTCGCGTGCTCGCCTTCGTCGTCGTCGTCGTGGAGCTGCGGCGAGGCTGGCGGCGGCCACTCCGCCAGCTCGCCATTCTCCGATTTGCCGCGCGCACGGCCCCGCCATTCACTGCTCCACCTCGCCGAACCTACTTCAGCGCGAATCGAGCTCAGGTGAGGCCCAATCGAGCGTTTCCCCGCCGCCGCCATGGACGCCGGTGCCTCCGAGCTTCTTCCTTGCCGTCGCCCGTCCTCCTCCGTCCCTCTTCCTCCTTTTCACGCGCGCCTCGCTCGCCTCGCTCGCGGAGCTTTTACTTGCCCCACCTGGCCTCGTCGTGGCCGGAAACGGCCGGCGCGTCGCCGTCGTTTCACCGCCGTCTGCCTTGTCCGCTGCCGTGCCTCGTTGTCGTCGTTCAGGTCGCCATCGGCCTCCATCTTCTATCCCAGCCGATCCGCAATGTCGAGGAGAATGGTGCCCAAAGCACTGCCAGAGGACTCGCCGCCGGCGAGAAACCGGCCGGCGGAGCTCCTCCCCTGCTCTATGCGACTGACCGGTAGGCCCCACATGTCAAAACCGCTCTACATTATACAAAACAGCCCACACCGGCGCGCAGGTGCCAAAAGTGGACCAGCGCAATAGTTGGGGGTAAGAAATAGACAGTTTTGCAGTTGGGGGTAAGAATTAGACCAGCGCAATAGTTGAGGGGCCGGATGTGGACTTAATCCTTTTTTATAACATTAATATAGATCAAAATGCCCACAAATGATGCTATGCATTTTGCATCTCCATGGCAAATATCTCAATTTGTATATGTGTGTGCCATAGAGTAGCATGTACATATCTTTCATGTACTCTTAGTTAAGCACATCAAGAGAAGTTACCTTGGCCTTATGGCTCCCTATGCCTCACACCATGTGTTACTACTTTCTAATTTTCTATAGATAAGTTTGTTCCTCAGATTGCGACCAATACTGGGGTCGTGATGCCACTTTTATATGATCTCAAACGGGACGATCTTAGTTAGAGCATTCCTTAATTGGATATAACAGGGGTAAAGCAAAGTGTCATGAATTGGGCTGCCAAATGGGCCAGTGTTGTGCTGCTATAAACGTTCAGAGCATGTGCCACGAAAGGGGATCGAACAGAACAAGTATAGGCCCTGTCTTCTCCTACCTCTGAACTCTGCTCATGTACTAGGTCTTGCTACCTGTCTCTGATTCCTTGCTATTTCCTGTTTCAATCCCATTCTGATTCTGTCATGTGTATCCCAAACCACCAAACACTGCTGTTGCTGGGATTTGTCGGTCCAGGACCGTGACACAAAGTCATGCCATAATTTTAACACGCATGTTACTAAGAAGAAGATCTAAGTTTTGACCAAAACCATAGTAGCACAGCGAGTTAAGCCAGCCTTGATTTCATCATCTATTGACGAACAGGTGCGAATGTCCCTGGCTAATTGCTACGGAAACCCCACGACCAAAATTTAGCAGTTGCAACCGAAGCAAACCCATGCCCACGCAGTGCTACGGCCTACCCACGGTTCCATCAACATCTAATTGTGGTTTTTGGATTGGATAGCCAGTCGTGCCGGCCACCCGAATCCCATTCCAGGTGAGGTGAGGTAGGGGTCTGCGACTGCGTTACCGATTTGCGGAGGGCGGGGGAGGCGGCGGCGTAGCGGTCCCGGACGGCGGCGGCGAGGTCGCCCACGGCCTCCTCGAAGTGCTGCTTCTTCCCGAGCCTCTGCCGCAGCGCCTGCAGGCGCGCCTCCACCGCGGCCTCGTCCGTCGCGGTCGCCGACATGGCGGCAAGGCTGTGTGGTGGCCTGGTGGGGGAGAGCAGGGGGGGCTCTCTCTGGCTCGGATCCGCGTCCTGTGATTTCGAGAGTTTGGGGGCTTGCGTGCGTCGCCGCGGCGGAGGTATAAAAGGAGAGGAGGAAGGCCGGTGCCGGAGGCGGGCGCCGCGCGCGAGATGGCTTGGAGGAGAGGAAAGAAACACCGCGCGGTAGGCGCCAGGCGGGGCGGTGGCCGCTGGCCAGGGACAGGGATGGAGGCGGGCGCGGCACGGGCGGAGCCTGACGGGGATGCTTGCCATGCCGTTAACTTGGGACGGCGTTTTGATTTCCGTTAACTCGGGCCGACATGGTGAATCGGAACCTGGACTCGGGTGTAGCGGCTCTGAGCATGTCTGGTTGGGCTGGTGCCCTTAGGCCCGTTTCGTCGAAAAATATGGGCCAGCTGGACCATCTCTTCCTGGGCCCTAGCCAAGGCTACCCTGTGGCGAGGCCTCCTATGCAGGCCATGGGCGTTCGGAAACACGGCAACAAGCGTGGGCCGCAGAGTTGAGCCCTCGTACGCCTCCAGTACACGCACGCACGTGGGCCGGGCCAACCAACCAAAACCACGTTCGCGCACGCCGCGGTCCGGGAAGGCAGCGTCAGCATGTCGCGGGCAGAACACAGAACAGAACCGGACCCGCGCCTCCGGGTGGGTGGGTCAGTCATCACCGTCTCTCTCTCTCTCTCCGCGTCGTCGTCGCGAGGAAACCGGCCGACTCTCCCGGTCGCGGCACGTCGGCCGCGGCACGGACCCGGAGTATCCTATCCTGTGCGTCGCCGCGGCGGAGGTATAAAAGGAGAGGAGGAAGGCCGGTGGCGGATGTGGAAGCCGCCCCGCGAGCTGGCTTGGAGGAGAGGAAAGAAACACCGCGGTAGCGGTGGCCAGGGAGCCTCGGGCGGTGGCGTGTCGCTCGACGGGGACGGACGGGAGCCTGACGGTGAGGCTTGCCGTTAATTTGAGCCGACATGGTGGACTCGGGCGTTGGTTGGGCTGATGTGCCCTTAGGCCCACTTCGTCCAGGCCAGACCATGTATTATCATTGTGGCCCATGTACGTTCCGTCAAGCAAACATGGCCTATCTGCACCGTCTTCGCCTGGGCCCTGGTCCAGGCTAGCCTGTACCGAGGCCTCCTCCTAGCCAGGCTACTGGCGTTTCAGTTCCAAAACGCAGGCAACGTGGGTCCAGGCTAACCTGTACCGAGGCCTCCTCCTAGCCAGGCTACTGGCGTTTCAGTTCCAAAACGCAGGCAACGTGCGTGGGAAGCAGAATTGAGCCCTCGTATACGCCTCCAGTACACACACACGTGGGCTTCAAAGTTGAGCGCACGCACGTGGGCCGGAAGCGGCTCGGCTCGGAACGAGATCCTCTCCAGTTGATGAAATCGACTGGACTCTGCAGTCGAGCATCTGAGCCGTCCAGTGTAATCCGACGGCAAGAAGATTCTCATACTCCTTGACGAGCTGGGCTCGGCGCCTCAGCCCAGTAAGACCAGGGAAGAAGCTAGAGAGGCACAGCAGTGTCGCGCCGTGGTTTCATCACCTGCCAGCGGCGTTGACGAATCAATGAGAAGGCCGCCATGGCCGCGGCAGTCGACGCCGGCTCCGGCTGTGATGGTTTTCCAAGGCAGCGTTGACGAGGATGGGGCTGTCCGCCCCCACGAGCGCAGGGCCGCCACTGCGGCAGCGGAGACCGAGAGACCATCGAGGCTGTAGCAGTAAGAGCATCATGTCCTAGTCGCTAAGGAACTCTATCATGTCGCCGTCCAAGTCGCCCCTGCCGGAGTCCTCGCGCCGCCGTCCCTCGCCGATGCTAGGTCCACCAGCAACGACGCCCTCGCCTCGCTCCGCCTGCTCAGCGTCAGCAAGGCCAAAGTCATCCCCATCGGGCGCTAGGGCCGGCCGGCCGGCCGTCGTCTCGCGATGGGGAATTTCGAGCGTTGCTGTGGCGGACGGGCGTGGAGAGGAACACCGGCACGAACGACTCTGAGATGGGCCGGCTGTAGGCCTAGTTTGGTTTTAGCGTTTCGTGGGCTTACGGTTGGATCGAAGATAAACGGCTCAAATGCTCGACTGTAGAGTCCAGTCGGACTGGAGAGGATCTCGTTCCCTCGGCTCGGTACAACCACGAACATCCGCGCCTGGCCGGCGAACCAACCAAAACCACGTTCGCACGCCGCGGTCCGCGTAGCGGCGAAGGCCAACCGCCAGCATCAGCATTCGCAGGCACAACCGAACACGCGCCGGGTGGTGGGTCAGTCATCAGCGTCTCTCCGCGTCGTCGTCGCGAGGAAACCGGCCGACTCTCCCGGTCGCGGCACGTCGGCCGCGGCACGGACCTGGAGTATCCTATCCTGTGACGCGAGCTAATGATGGATCACCATCACCTCACCTCACCTCTGCTGGCTGGCTCGATCGCGGACGGCGGCGACCTGGCCTGCGATGGGCACACGCCCAGTCGCCCACACGCGGAGCTGTTTGCTTCGCCGCGCGGCAGCAGGACACCGGCGGGGACCCCGGTTTCGATTTGGCTGCTCCTGGTCGATCGCTAGTAGTGTAGGCGGCGGCGCACGTGTCTGAAATCCAGCCGCAAAATGGAACAGAGGAGGCTGCAACACGTCGTCGACGCGCGCATGCTCGCCCCCACGCGCCGATCTCGCTAGTAGCATAGCTTGGATCTGCCAAACCGCCCGGCCTTATCCTTTGTTGAACCCATATTTCGCTCGTCCAGTGAGAGGGACGAGTACTAGATCGCAACGAGGTACGAACTCGCATGCATGGTCTCGCAGGTTCTGAGAGGACCAGCAGACGTAGAGTATAGTACCGGCCCATTTTGGACGTACTGTACGAACTATGGACGTCGATCTTCTCGGAGGATTAATTAGGACCACCTCAAAAAAATACATAGCCTCCGTAGAAAAAGGTGTGCGTAGTCTCTCTCTGGAGGAAGCCAAGTGTGCCAAGTGGAGTTCACATGCGCCCAGTCAGCCCCATGATACTACTACGTATCTGGTTTCTGTATCTACTCTACCAGCGAATCATGTCAGTCAGGTCAAGCATATCACTTCTCAACGTTTGTCCTGTAGCGTGAAAACAGCAGATGTTTGCTACGAATTCAACATCGCACTACATTCATCAGAGGATCGGTTTGGAGATATATATATCATCTGGTGGTACCACTTAATTATTCCAACACCATACATTTTTTCCGCCGTGTGAGGAAATATCTATATTATCCCGACTATTAACATTTCTGTTTGATGCGTGTACAGAGCACCTCGTTCGATTCAGTGTACATGTATGCATATGATTGGCATCTGACCGCATATATAATTCATTAAACAAGTACTACACATTTTATTTCTGTGGTGCTCCTGGACGCCATGGCAATGCGCCAATGCCGCATGCCAAAACCAAGACAAAAAAGGCCGAGGTGACGCACGGATGCGGACACGGAGATTGTGCACGGACCCAAGTTGGCTAACCGCTCGCGCGTTTGCTACCTTGCAAATTGATTTCAGAAAAAAAAAAGCGCAAAATGTGGTTGGGGCGTACCGTACGTGATGAAATGCAAAAGTTTGGTGACCAGAGGCCACTGGTGCTTTGTTTCAAAAAAAAAAAAAGAGGCCACTGGTGCGCCTGGTGGTGGTTTTATATATATGTGGCCGTGTCCGTGTCCAAGAGATGGGCTAAACTTCGCGCGATATTAAGTTTATCATTTGTTATTGCCACCATATATATGACACGACGGTGGGATGGGACTAGTGCTGTATACCATTAGTAGTATTGCTATTGCAAGATGATGACGACATAGTTATATTTTCCTACAACTGAATCTATGCAAGTGTTGCCAAATCTTGGAGCTCCAATAATGCAAGCCAGATGTATGCATGGGTGGTATTACTTTTGTAATCATTCAAAGTCAATCGCTTGGAGTGTAGTAGTATACTTTCACGGGAATATAATGAATGGAAAAAAAAAAGTCCCTTCGAAGATTTAAGAAACAATAGTTTAAAACTCCTGCTTAATTATGCAATGAACATGGGCAACTACCATATATGAAAGCATGCGTACGTGTACATGTGTCTGTTTTACTACAGTTTGGAAGACGACAAATAAAAGCCTCTTCAGGAATCCGTCGACTTTGGTAAATATAAATACGGTGCTGACCGCACCAAACAATTACCGATCTCGGCTGTATCTATCGAGACCTGCTTTAAATTAGGAACGCGCACGCTGCCAACTGCCAAGTGCCAACCGGGACATTTTCATTTTCTTCTCGCAGGTTTTTGTATCTCGCCACCTTGCTAGATCCTAGTAGACGATCGCCTAATGGCGGTATAAAATGAACGGGATGGACGATGCTATTACGTACACGTAGGGACTACGAGGAGGTTTATTACACGAAATGAACACATGCACAGCTGTACTCACCATCAGGAAAAGGAGAAGCAGGATCGGAGCAGAACGCTGGACCTGTCACGTCAAGATCGTTTGTTGCAGGCTGATCGCCCGACGATCTCGCGCGCCGCTCGGCTCCAGCGGGCCGGCAACACAACACGTCGTCGACCGCCAGCCAGCCGCGCGCGCGCTTCAAAAACCCCCGAAACAGCCTTGGGAGGCCGGCCCATAGTATACCCCATCCTGCTTTCCTGCTTGCGTTGCCAGTCGCCGCGCGCGCCGCCCCGCCCGGCCGGCCGCGGCCGGTTCTCACTCAGTTTCCTCTTTGTGCTCACGAATGTCTCTGGCAGGAATCCCCGTCACAAAGAGAGAAACCACCGAGCATGCATGAGAACAGCAAGATTGGCATTCATGGGTTGCCAGCCAGCAGCCAAGCGCAAAGCAAGGATGATCGTAGTACTGTAGCTACTACTGAAAGCAGGATATCGGAGCAGAAGGCTGTCACGTTAAGATCGTTTGTTGCTGCAGCCGCACCCTACAGGCTGAATGGCTGATCACCCGACGATCTCGCGGCTCGGCTCCAGCGGCCGGCAACAGAACACGTCGACCGCCAGCCAGCCGAGCGCCGCGCGCGCGCTCCAAAACCTCGAAACTGCCTTGGAAAAGCCCATAGTATATGCTTTCCTGCCTGTGAGTTGTCAGTCCGCCGCGCATCTCGGCCGGCCAGCCGCGGCCGGTTCTCACTCGTTTCCTCTTTCTGCTTACGAACGCCTCTGCCCGTCACAAAGAGAGAAACCGAGCATGCATGAGAACAGCAAGATTGGCATTCATGAGAGCCAAGCGAAAAGCAACACGATAGTAGTACTGTAGCTACTGTACTCGCGTCATTAGGCGTGCTACACGGCAGCACAGGCTAGCTAGCTAGCACCTCGTCACATGAACAGATAGCGTTTTTGACTAATGACTAAACTAAAAGCATCTTTTATCAAAAGCGAAGTAACTTTTAGCAACCGCTTACAGTCACGAGTAACATCTTTTTGTAACGACTGCTCTAATGACTGCTCTAATGCTAAAAAATATGTACAACATTTAAATATTTAAATAAATTTGTTAAAAACTAGATTTAAAGATGTTTCTAACGATACTAATTATATACCATAAATATTTATATTTTTAATATATAATTGGTAATAAGCATGGGCGAACCGAGGATTGATCAAAGACTAACACCATTACATACATTAGACAAACAAATGCTAACTATGCTTGGCTATTGGAAAAAGGCAATAATTTGTCCATTGTAACCAAGGGACTAACTAATGCAATGGCCCTAGTGGCCCTAGTGCAAGATCCGCCACTAGTAATTAGGACACATTTTATCGAGCTTCTCGAACAAATTTAGGAGTTGCCAAGCAAATGTTTATGGAGAAGTAACTCTATTCTAAATTCTGTGGAATGGTTTCTCTTGTTCGTTTCCGACACATTCACTTTCTATACAATGTTTATTTGAGGATAATTTTTTTTCAAAGAATTACTTTCCTACGAAAGTCACCACTTCACGGAAAATTAGTCCAATGCTTTGATTTTTATAGGAAAAAAATTAGTACAATGCTTTGGTTTTTTTATATGAAAATTAGTACAATGCTTTGGTTAGAATATTATATCTTAAAGCAAGTGTACCATGCACGCCAGCCTCTTGTTTCCAAATAAGTACTTGGTACTTTGATATTTTATTATAAACATATCTTATAACTATTTAAATAACCTTTATAAAGGCGCTTTAGTTATTTTCATCTAGAAATGTATCACCATGGTAATCACGCTTTGATTTGACAGAACTGTCACGTGTTTTGCGGGTGTTACTGCTCCTTTTCCTCTCTTAAACACCTTTTGCTTCGGTAAAAGAGGAAGGAAGCATCGTCCGCGGTAAAACTAAATCATTTATCACTTACCAGGGTTTTATGAGGTTTTAAAATATCGCCGAAAGTAGTAGTAATGAAGAAGATGATGAGCCGAAAAAACTCTCGACCGCTTATAAAATATAAAAAACATTAGAAATTGAGACATAAACCCCCACTGAAACTGGCCAAGTGGTATGCGCCGAAACGAGGCGAGAACAGCAGCAGCACACGCGAAGCGGCAGGGGAGGGAAGCGAGTGGGCGCGGGCCCCACCGCAGCGCGCTGCCATCTCCTTTGGCGTCGCTGTCCCGTAGTGCGTCATCGTCGCTTCCAATTATAAGTAGCGTGGCCACTCGCCAGCTACCGCCTCCTCAACTCCGCCTCCTCCCCTCCTCCGCTCACCGAGAGCCAGAGGGGCCGCCAAAGCCGAGCCGCAGGAACCACAAAGATCTCGGCCTTTCCCCCAGCTCGTTCGTCACTGTGCCGCTCGTGCCCTCCAACCAATAATCCATCCACCACCACCACCCCGTGCGGCGACGATGTGCGGCGGCGCCATCCTCTCGGGGTTCATCCCGCCGTCCGGCGTGGCGGCGGCGGCCAAGAAGAAGAAGCAGCAGCCGGGGCGGCGCGTGACGGCGGACCTGCTGTGGCCGGGGCAGCTCGGCAAGAAGGGCGCGCTGCCCCGGGACCTGGAGGACGAGGAGGACGACTTCGAGGCCGACTTCCGCGAGTTCGAGCGCGGCCTCAGCGAGGATGACGACGATGACGAGGTCCAGGAGGTCCCTCCGCCGGAGCCGGCCAGGTTCGCCTTCGCCGCCGCGGCCAAGGCGCCGGCGCGCCCTGCAGCTGGTGAGCACTGATGAGCACCGCATTAAAGTCGCTTTTTTTTTCTCTTGTCGTTACATATGGCACGCACACTGCTTCACGAATCCGCTGCGGACGGGCGAACGAAAGATGCCTCTTTTGCGGCGCTGTTTCACGAAATCCCCTTTGGTTGTTCATGAGATAATCGGGGGTTCCATGGAGCCGGCAAGGTTGTTCAGACTTCCAGTGGGCACTGATGGCTGCCTTGGTATTTCGTATGCAATCCGCTAGCTTCTCTGTCTGTAGTAATATAACATGCTACAAATGGAGGAATTATTACTACTAGTTCTTAAGGTAGTCCATGTGCTTTGCTCTGTGTTATGCCTACATCATTGTGCTAACTCCTGATTTAAGCAAGCCATATTTAATGATTATTTTTTTATGATTTTACGGTTAACATAAATGATCTGTTCAACAACAATGAAAATAAGTACATGTCTTGTTAGGGTATGTTGAGTTTAGTTGTGTCCAGATTGGGCGTCTTACTCAGACTAATGTTTAGTTAAGTTCAGAATAATTTCTGGATTTTTTTTCCTTGTTAACTGTTATCTCCTTACAAATTGTTAGCTTTAGGACTGAACTTCTTTATCTGTCAATTTTATTGTTTAAATCCAGGTTATGCTGTTTTGTTTTGTTTTTTTTGCTTTTAAGTGCTTCTAGTTTACATGTTCGTGATTCTGAAGTTAATTAGGTAAAAAAGGTATTCTGATCTGTGTTAATTGAAAATCTTGATAGATCTTCAAAGGTCACTGATTGCAATAGATCTTGATAATTGCTATCTGTTCTTCTCAAGCCGTTTTATTGGCAGCATATGCTCATGGGCAATTTGTGTACCAGAGGTTGCTTCTACTCTTCATTTGTCTAGGAAAAGGACATTATTTATGCTCCAACCATTTCAGCTACCGAACAAAGTACCTACAAATAGAGTAGCTATTTGTTGATTACAAACAATTCATGGTAGATGTGGATGGTGTCCATCTCTTGGTCACCTGCTTTTTATCTTAAGATGTAATTTCGTGAATCTGGGACATAAAATGGGAAACCATGACTAACATATAAATTGATCTATTTTTAATACATAGATTCAGCATCTATTGGAGGGGGTGTGGGGGGGGGGGGGGGGAGGGGGGGTGTGGGTTCCTCTTTTAGATGCTGGGATAATTCAATAACAATATTGCATACTAGATTACCATACTCGATAATGATTTGTCCTTATAACAATATTGATTGTATTTTTACTATCTCTAGCTAAGTGGCTGTTGTAGTTCTTCTGTATGTGTTATTATCTGCTGATACAAACCTTGCAAATGCATATTCCATATGTTTTGTTGAGATGGACTGATAGACAACCTTCATTATAGATGGTGTGACGACTCTGAAGGATGTTCAAGGAGATGGACCTACTGCTACCTCAGTAAAGCGCAACAGGAAGAATCAGTACAGGGGAATCCGCCAGCGCCCTTGGGGCAAATGGGCAGCTGAAATCAGAGACCCTAGCAAGGGTGTCCGTGTTTGGCTTGGAACTTACAACACCGCTGAGGAGGCAGCTAGGGCATATGATGCTGAAGCTCGCAAGATCCGTGGAAAAAAGGCGAAGGTCAATTTTCCTGATGAAGTGCCAGGTGCTCAGAAATCAACTGCAAAGCCAACTGCTGTTAATGAAACAAAGCTAGCTCCACCCCCAAAGGCCTGTGCTGATGAGGTTTTCAATAACCTGAACAACGACAACAATGATTTGTTCGCAATGTTTGCGTTCAATGACAATAAGGTTCCTGTGAAGCCAGCTGCGGATGCCAGTTTCCTACCTGCAGCGAAACCTCTGGTGCCCAGTAAGAGATCTGCGGCTAACATGTTCTCTGACCAGAGCAGCAACTCCTATGGCTCTTCTGACTTTGGGTGGGACGATGACACCATGACCTCAGACTACACCTCAGTCTTTGCTCCCAATGATGTTATACCAGCATCTTTCATGCAAGGTGGAGGGTCAAAGAGAATGAGGAACAACTATGGTGTACCCATGCTTCAGGGAAATGGTGCGCCCAGTCTCGCACAAGTCATGCCTGGTTTTGATCCTGAGATGAACTATCAGCCATTGCCTTATGTTGAGAGCAGCTCATCAGATGCATCAATGGATAGCCTTCTGCAAACTGATATTCTACAGGATGGGGCAAGCACTGGGGATATCTGGAGCCTTGATGAGCTGCTCATGGCAGCTGGTGCTTATTGAGAAGCTATGGTTATTATCTGGGTGGCTTGTTAACAGAGAAAAATGTAAGGCACCCATACTGGCTATTTTGTTTTCCCTGCACACATCTCCTGTAGAAGATTACTTCTGCCGTGAATGGTGTGTCTCATCTTCGTTTTGTTTTCATGGCAGGTCTCCTACATGTGGTGATGCTGGAGAGGCAGTTGTATCCGCTACATTTTCTCGCGGTAGTTATATATGGTAGATTACATATATATGCTTTTGCCAGTTGAACTCTAGCTATGACAATGGTTTATAGTATGTTGCTGCATGGTGCGGTGCGTCTATGATTGGAAGCTTGTTTGAGACTGATTCAATAATTTACCTTGCCTATGCCTGCTGGGCTGTAGTGTGCGTACTGCATGTGTTGTTATGTACATATATGGTGTGCTTATATATTGCAATTCTTTGTCTGGAAGCGCTCGGTTTCGCTTTCTACGCAACATTTCTTTTCGGGAAATGGTAGGTGCCGGCCAAGTCCGACGATCTGTGGCACCAGAAATCAAGAAAGATCTGGATGACCTAATCAAGCTTGCTAGTTTGCTGATGTGCATGCTTGTTTGTCTCACTCAGCTGTTTGCTGGGAATAAATAAATAAATTAAGTTTGCGTTAGATTCTGGATGGGGCTGGGATTGTTGTTTAAGGGCTAGTGGACAAGCCATTAGCTGAACCTGGGCGGGTTCTGTGGCTATAGTTTTATGCTCAAAGACATTTTTATGCTGCAGACGGATACTGGAACTGATAGTTTTATCTTGGACTGTGACCCCCCAAGCTGGGGAAGGTGGTGAATAGCACACTGGATTTGGTGCCTGGTTTAGTGGTTTTGCTTTCCAAGGTTGGCACTGAGGTATACAGCAGCCATAAATAAACCCGAATTCTTGAAAACTTTTTAGACCAAAAAACAAAGTCGAATTGGATTGTAGTTGCGTTTTTTTTTTTGACAACTGGATTGCAGTAGCTGTTGTCATATCTTTTTCACCTTACATGCCTAGTGATGTTCCTTTGGGCAAGTGTCAATACTATTCGACTACAAGAATTAAGGCTCCAGAGTACAGAGTATGTTTACCCCTGATTTATGTTGTCAATATTTGAATATAAAACTAGGGAGCAAATTGGCCAACTTGGGCCTCTGGCTGTTGCTTGTGCTGTCAGTTGTGGTCGTCAAGGAATTATTGCCATGGCGTTAGTGACAGAGGCTGCTCATTTTTAAGTTGCATTGCGGTTTAAGGAAAAGTCCGAGCTTTCTCTGGCCACCATCCCAAGTGGGTTTTCGGAAAGTCCGACTGCAAACCTCTCGAACCATCGAGGGCAATAATGGAGAAGTTTAACACCTATTGCTCAATTTTCCCACTCGTCTAATTAACGCTGAACTAATAAGAAAGCATGTAAAATATATCCATCTATTTGAACCGATCCAATCTCACTACTATTTGAACCGATGACAGTACGGACTACGGAGTACCATGTATGTAACCGGGATGGACTTCTTTCTTATGGGACATATGTTTTGGCATTATACGAGGCAGGATGTAACGTTCTTTGTTTGTACCAGGAATATCTGAACATTTTACAGGCTATCACGGATTTTTTGTACCTGTGTTATGTTAATCTAATCTAGTCATAGTGAAGACTGCATCCTCTGAATTTTATCTTGCCTTAATAAAAAAAATTCAGAAGCGGAATCTTGACATAGAAAACCAGTCTACCATAAGGAATTTGATTGAAACAGCCTCCATGGGCCACTGGGGGTTGGATATTTTGATCGATCCTCATCTCAATCCTATATCGACAAGACCATTTTCACATTTTGAAGTAAAGTACCGTTCGATAGACGGATTAGGACTTACTAGACGGGTGAGGTGAGAGGCCAGAGACAAAACGTCGCGGCCTGGAGCACAGGGCCGTGTGGCCGTCGCGCGCAATAATGTGGCCATCGAGCACTTGGCGGGCACGGAAAGGGACCGCACGACACTCCATTCTTCGTCACTTTGATTGCCATGGACGATGGATCCCACTGCCAGCCTTAGTAGGTTCAATGAACTCAAGCTCCCCTCTCCCCCTCGGATATCATATCGCCAATGGCAATGGGGTACGGCAGGCCTCTTTTTGCCCAGGATACAAACAAAACAAGCTAGTATTTCCTCGCACGAACGATGATGGACATGGACCCCGGCCCTTGGCCTCTGTTCTGCTCGCCAGCATCGGGTGCCATGCAATGCATCCAGCTGCGATTGCGAGGAGCCGATCGAGGAAGCAATCGCCGGAAGCAATCTGTCCAAAGTATTCAGATTTTTCTTCTTCTTTTGGAACAAGTGGTGGATCTGTGGAATTCGTTGGGATCAGCGTTCCATGAGCATATATAACAACCTAACCGTTGTCGCAAATAAAAATGAGTCTTGTACGATAGGATTCAAAAAAAGACAAACTAGCAGTAATCTGTATATTACGAGGTACGGTTCCTTTTACAGGAATTTCAACGTAAAACAGTTGTATTTCCTACAGAGAGTTGTACGTGATCCTCGTATTCTAAAGTGGGTCCTCCTCACTCCTCACTCATCACTCCTTTCTTAACAGAGCAGATTATATTAGCCAAAGGTGTAGTAGGTCAGTGACCAACACCCTGTTCGCTGAATCGTTTATTGTTGGCTGATGCTGATTTGTTGTTGTTAAATGAACCAGCACCCTATTCGCTAGATCGTTTATAGCTGGCTGATTTTGGCTGATGCTGATTTGTTGTTGTTAAATGGCTGGCAGATTCGATTGTTAAATTCAACCGAACAAGGCACAAATTGCTAAAGTCACTAGCCGCGTTTGTCGTGTACCGATCTCCATTAGATTTGCTTTGATAATGTTCTAAAAAAAAAGATTTGCTTTGATATTACCTTGCCGGATTTGATTACCTAGACATGAACATAATTAGTGTAACAATGCGTACTATATAAACATAGATAGATCCATCCAACTGGCATGCCATTGGAGGTTTCTTAATCGATCTTCTCGTCAACTAATCCAATCCTTAGGTACACTGCATCCGGCAGCTTTCACTTTCCGGTTCCTCCCACATGTACGTAGTCAAGGACCAACTTGCTATATACTATATACACTGTTTCATGGGCACCGTACGTATTGATGCGTATAAATCCTATGTCCACACTCCGACACACGTATAGCTAATGCTGATTGTGTCATCTTCATATGGCAAAATGAGAGGCCCGGTTTGCCAAATGGCCATCTATTAATACTTTTGGTTGAAATTTGTGGTATTACTATATTTTTGGTGGTACGGTAGGACTTGTCGTAGCTTGTTGTATGTTTCAATAATATATCTGACGTGCTTGATTGGGGCAGCATTGCAGCAAGTTTGTTGCGATTTTCCTTGACTGGAGGTCGGTCGACGACGGATGGCTAATTAGCGCTCGTCAGCACCTCGGATCAGAATATCAGATGCCACGTACCGGCTATAGACTAGGCTAGTACCATGTACAACCACAAAGCGTCCATCCCAAAATAAATAAACATCTCATTGTTTGAAGAATTAGTAAACTTCATAAAATTGACCACGTAGTCTATAAAAATAATATACTAATATTTATTACGTATACTACGTATCACTAGATTGATCATAAACCATCCTTAATATTACTTATTTCAAGATATAAATGTTGATATTATTTTCTACATTTTAGTTAAATTTAAAAAGTTTAACTCCTCGTGAAGCGAGATGTGTATTTATTTTTGGATGGAGGGAGTAGAGTACACCCTCTTCATACCAAAATAAGTCTTTATATCTTGTATGTGAAGAAACAATCTCAACTTTAATTAACTAAATATGTAAATAATAATATTTATGATACAAATAAACATTATAATAATCTACGGATATAGATGTTGATTTTATTTTCTTTGTCAAAGTTTAGATTGATTGACTTTTCAAAATACGAGATACATACTTAATTTTAGATAATCTCTCTTTTGATTAAGTATATACACAAATTTAATAGTAATATCTATAATACCAAATAAGCATTATTAGACTAATCATGTCATATATTTCACAGTAAATCTATAATTAAAAATATAAATATTTATATTATCTTTCTAAAATTTAGTAACATTTTAAATTAATTAATTTCTTGAAATTTGAGATGAAGACATCTTTTAGAATAGAGGGAGTACAACAACTTGAGGCTAGTCTTGCTGGGAGTTTCATTTGCATTTAATAGACTGCCACATATGCATATTTTAATGAAAAGTACCAATTCTCTATAAGGCTAGTCTCAATGCAACATTTCATCTCACAGTTTCAAAAACATGAAATTTATTGTGAAACGGATACCTCTCTCAATGCAAATTTCATGGCATTTACATTCTAAACTATTTTTAGCGCCCATCAGGTCCACGTGCGTCTCTTTTTTCTCTATCCCCGCGTAGACATGCTCGTTCACCCCAAAATAGCCATGAAATGCTTATCGGTGCTTTCGTTTCACCCGTTACCAAGACATTAGAAACACCGCTACCGCGTTTCACCATGGTGAAACAATTTTACTCTCTCTCCTCTCTATTTCATGGAAAAAATCCTTCTATGCTAGATGTGTCACTATATTAAATGTGCATGAAACGTCCATGAAATCGCCACTGAGACTATCCTAAGTCTTATATTTTTTGTGAATACTATAAGTTTTAGAATTAAATACGTATGAAACTTTAGAATGAAGTTTGGGTATTTCATTCAAATTTCATTTCATTATTCTATATGGTATGACAGTCTCGAAAATAGTGTAATGACACTCTACACTAAGACTTACTCCTACCTAATTATGCCGTTGTGGCTTGTAGGTAATATTAATTGTAGTTATTTTAGCAGTTATAATGATCTAAACACGGACGTAACGTTGTCATACTCATAAACACTATTACTCACTTGATTCACGACTCGTAAACGTTGTTAGACTACCCGCACTCGTCATACTCTAAATTCATCTCCAAGAGAATATTACCGTCCTAGTCCATCAATATTCTCCTTTATATTCGGGCTCGCACCCGTGATCCTTTATATCTCATACTCTACATCGGTAGTGGACCCACATGTCGTAATATTTTATTTTTTCTCTCTCCCTTTTCCTCTGTGTCCCTCGGTTCCTCCGCCCGCATGTCCGCTCCCCTGGTCCCCACCGCCCCCACGCCCGCCCTGCGCCCGCCGCCCTAAGCAAGCGGCGCTCCTCGTCGATGGAGCGCGCGGCCCCTGCCCCGCCGGCGTGCGGCCCCGGCCCGCCTCCTCTCCCGCAAGCAGCGCCGGCGCCCGTCTTCCGCGCAGATTTGTAGGAGATGGCGGCCTTCGTCTCGGGGCGGCCGGCGAGCGGCGGTGCTCGCCCGCGCGCGGCACGCGGCGCAGCTGGCGGGCGGCCATGGCGCTCGCGCGCGGATCTCCGCGGGCTGCCATGGCGCTCGCGCGTGGATCTCCGCGGGCGGCCATGGCGCGGCGACTCTCTGCTCCTCCCTCTCCCGGACCTGCTGGTGGTTGGAGCCGGCGGCGGTGGAGCTTCCTCGGCGCGGCGGTGGAGCGAGCTCGGCCATGGAGCTCTGACGGCGGCGCAGTGCTCAGTGCTCCGGCTTCTCTTCCTACGGCGAGGGACGTGGCGGGGCCGGCGGCGCGGAGGCGGCCTCCCTCCCTCTCCTCGCTTCGTCTGCCGGCACTCGCGCCGGCCCAGCTCCTCCGTCCTTCTCTCTCCTCGTGGCGACGCCTTCCAGTATGGTCCGTACGAACGGGACAGACCCAGCACGGGCGCTCGTCCGGAACGATGGCGGACGCCTCCCAGTACCCCGCTGCGGGGTTTTTTACGGTAAAGGGATGGTCCAGTACGCCGTTGCGTATGCCGCTGCGGATGGTCTTATAAGCCTAGCTGCGGGCCGGTTGCGGGCACACGCATTAACTAAACGTGGGCTCTTGTTTTTTTTAAAAAAACAAATAAACGTGGGCTCAAGTAATAGGGCCTCGTCTCAGCCCATATACGCGCCCCTCAACTTCTTCGTCAGGGCCTGAATCCCGGCCACACCGTCAACTGTGTGAGTCCGCGGGCCCAACCGCTACTTTGGCGTCGTCCTCATCGGCGAGCCGGGATACAACCAATCAGGAATTTAGAGATAGGCCCGGTCGGAACTGAAACCACAGACTGTGGCACCTTCTGAAACTACGTAAAATCTGGGAGCAGCCTGGAAGTTTTGCCAACCAAATGCATCTCTTTTCTGCTCAACCGGACTACCGCGTGCACGAGGAGTCAGAACTCTCCCTTTTCCATATGCCTGTGGCAGTGCTGTCGACGATCGAGCAACGAACTCTATTTGCTAGTACGTGAGTCCAAGCTGGGCCCGGCGTGGGCGCTGAGAACTTGGTCTGCCATGATCGACGATCAAAACAAGCTTGCTTAGACCCAGCATTGTCAGACTAGGTCAATCTTGAATTGGAATAGCAGGACCTCTATAGATCGATTCAGCAGGGCACTTGAGTACCCAAGCAATTCAAACCAGGCTACCTACAGACAGGGTCCAGTCTAGGCAATTTTAGCCAGGGTTGCATCCAAATAGCTGTGATGGGGAGCAGAGGCCAGTCATGAATGGAAAACTTGACTGATGCTCTGATGCTGATGCTGCCCACTTATGCTGGCATAGAAATGGCATTCAAATGGAAAATGTGCGGGTTGCATTGCGAGACATCTATTGCTGCAAAGACAATTCACGCTGCAAAGACAATTCACAGAACATGTCACACACAACACAAGCTCTCCTCAAGACTCCTAGTACTATAGCAGTTCTGAAACCTGTTTCAGACATCTATTGCTGCAAATCTGCAGTCTTGCTATTGCTATGCAATGGATAACTAACTCCGTCGATTCAACTCAACATTTACCGACCGACAGGCCTGACTTGCCACTCTATGATCTTCATTTCTCCTCAACAATTTAGCCAAAAGAATTTTAACCACAAATAAAATTCATAACTCATAGTGCAAACATAATTAATAGGATACATGGTTCTACAAAGTTCAAAATAAAGCACATCATTCAAACATAATAAATAGGATACATGATTCTACAAAGTTCAAACATACTTAACTAAAGTATGACGACAATAACTTGAACACAATGAAACAAATCTCAAATAGATGCATCGGCCCCAACTCCATCTCCTGCATCATGACTACCACCACTAGAACTGCCAAGGGGAGAACTCAGCCAGCTTGGATGCTGCGATTTTAGCCCTCATTGCCAAGACCCGATTCTTTTGCTCTTGTTCCCACCTCAACGGTTTCTCTTCAATAGCCATCCTCGGTACGCCGACGAAGCTCGCGGAGAAGGACGAACGACAATCTTGGTCGGGGCCACGGCGACCTAGGTCGGGGCTACGGCGGAGGAGAGCAGCGGATGGGAACGAGCGGGGGAGAGAAGAACTGTCTGGCTGATGTTCGGGTAGCCACCCTTGGCCCAACCTATATGGATAGAGTGGAGGGGGATCTGGATAGCCCGTGAATATGTTGGGTGTCATGGGTAGTCTGCTGGAGGGGCCTCCACTACCCATATTGGAGATAGGTAGTGGGATCGGTAGAGCATCCTCTTGGCGGAAAACACACATGCAATGTTTCTCTGTTACGGAGCCGCAGAGGTAGCAAAAGCTAGTGCCACACCTGCATATCTCAAGAACAGATGGGTGTTAGAAGGTGGTTCTATCATACAGATGCAGCTATCGCGATCGATTTCAACAAAGGTAAATTCCTCAGAGGTTAAGTCATCGGTCAAGTCAACATCTCAAGGACAGAGAACTAAAGAGTTTCAGATGCCTGCACATTTCGTAACTGAAATCCTACCAATTTCGTAGATTGAACACTGACGGAGTTGCAGTAAATTTCGGCTCACAGTTTTACGGTCCTAAGAAAGACTGTGAAGAGAACAATGCGCAGAACGTAAATAGGATAATTACCTGCACACCATGCGACTGCACCCCTCGATCTTCTCGATCATGGCGCGACATCTGGGGCAGCGCTTCCAGTTGTTCCTGTCGGCGAGCCTCGCCAACACGCACCCTCCTCGGCCGTCGCCGTCGCCTCCGTGGCGCTCGTCCCACGGCTCCTCGCACTGCAGGCAGAAGGCGCGGGAGCACGTGGGGCAGTCCACCTCGGACGTCGCGCCATCGGCGGCCTCCAGCGACACCAGCTCGCCGCAGTCCCTGTAGGGGCACCGCGCGCGGGCAGGGCCCATGAATTTGTTGGGTATGATGGGTTGTCTTCTGTAGTGGCCTCCACTACCCATATTGGAGATAGGTAGTGGGATGGGTAGTGTTGCTGTAAATGCTCTAAGAGAAGCAGGGTCCTCTTGGCGGAAAGAACACGGGTCCTCTTGGCGGAAAGAACACCTGCAACGATTCTCTGATACGGCGGAGCCGCAGACGTAGCAAAAGCTAGTGCCACACCTGCATATCTCAAGAACAGATGGGTGTTAGAAGGTGGTTCTATCACACAGATGCAGCTATCGCGATCGATTTCCACAACGGTAAATTCCTTCAGTCATACAACTAAAGAGTTTCAGATGCCTGCACATTTCGTAACTGAAATCCTACCAATTTCGTAGATTGAACACTGACGGAGTTGCAGTAAAATTCGGCTCGCAGATTTACTACCCTAAGAAAGAATGTGAAGAGAACAACGCGCAGAACGTAAATCGGATCGTTACCTGCACACCATGCGTCTGCACCCTTCCATCTTCTCGATCACGGCGCGGCAGCTGGGGCAGCGCGTCCACTTGTTCCAGCTGGCGAGCCTGGCCACCACGCACCCTCCTCGGCCGCCACTTCCGTGGCGCTCGTCCCACGGCTCGTCGCACTGCAGGCAGAACGCGCGGGAGCACGTGGGGCAGGACGCGCGGGGGCACGTGGGAGCGGCCTCCAGCCACAACAGCTCGCCGCAGTCCCCGTAGGGGCACCGCGCGCGTGCGGGCCCCACGGCGCGCTCTGCGAGCGCGACGCACCACGCGTCGAAGACGTCCATGTCCAGCAGGTTCTTGCACGCCTCGGGGTGCAGGACGCCGCCGCCGGGGCACTCGGCCCCCGCCGGGCAGGGCACGGGCACCGCGCCGTCCGCGACGCGGCCCTCGATGTAGCGGACGACGCACGCGATGCAGAAGTCGTGCGCGCACCAAGCGTCGGAGCCGGCGCGGAACCGGTCCAGCACCAGCCGCGTCTCCGCGCAGATGGCGCAGCAGAACCAGCCGATCTCGTCGTCGCTCAGCGGCGCCACGCGCGCGCGCGAGGACGAGGGAACGGAGCCGCGGATGAGCTCCTGCAGGTACGGGTCGTCGTCGAGGCGGCGGCGCCCGTGCGCCGCCACTGCGTTCGCCATGGGATGGATGGGGGTGTGTGGAGGTGACCTAGGGGAATGCGAGGTAGATCTAGGGTTCCTTAAACACGAAGTGGATTCCTTCGAGTGGACTCCTTGGTGGAAGTCGTCGACAGTTGTTTCCTCGTGATTTTTTCTTTTTCCTTCAACTAGGATCATACCCGTGCGTTCTTGCTAGGAAGGGAAAATCTTTATCACGGTATTTTTTAAGTTAACATGTTAATTTGAGTTGCATTATTACAATACATAAATCCACGGTAAAACTTTATCAAATTTGAGTTGCATTGTTGCATTATTACAATAAGTCCAAAGCAAGCATGGACAAAAGGACAATCAAATAAAATTGACAGTTGCAGTTGAAATTAAAGGAAGCAAGTTCATTATACATTTAATATGTTAGAGTTACAAATACCCATACAATGGCAGAAATATATGCATCAAGTTTTGCTACTCTCTAAATTGCCCATGAGAAATATTCAATCTCTTCCTTGTCACCATAATAGACCACCACCAACACCCAACAGTAGTGCCATTCTAAGTACCAACACGCCACCAGCTTTCTGCTATACTAATGCAAAATAGGGATGATCCTCACTGATGCTCAACATGATGCATAGCCCCTTGTCTAAGCACTCAACTCACCTTCACACATGGGCATTGCAAAACAGGGGATGAACGTAAAGGCAAGAACCAAACATTCCAAATGTTCTGTTATTAAGGCTTTGTCATTCCACCTGGTGGTTAAAGCCATTGTCCCTCTGTATTTTCAGTAGGTAAGTTTCTTCAGTAAGTATAGGCAATCAACTTAGCTTTAAAGAGGGGTCCCTATGGAGGCTCAAGCAGCCACTCCCATTGAGGTAAATCAGGATAGGCTGAACCAAGTCCTCTAACAACCATTTGTCTTGTAGTAATATAAACCATTCACACAGCTGCCCAGTTCTAGAGGTGCTCATAGCCTCACTCGCTTTTAAATGTATCTTGCAATCAAATGGATCTCATCGATTCCTTGGGTAACATCGGTGTATAAAGCATAATATATGGAATGGTCAGTTATGGAGGTGCTGATATATGTATTTGCAATCGGGTGGATCTCAATGATTCCTTGGGTAACATTAGCTAAAGTATAATATATGGAAATTGGTGTGAACAAGTGGAAAGTGAGTATTACTCGACTCAGTCTACATGATATCTTACATGCTGGTTTGTTGGAGACTCAATCAGGACCAAGAAAAGCCACCCGTTCATGCAAAGTAATGACAAATGCAGGTGCTAGCATGGCCACCGGAGCAGAACCATCAGCCAATTTAAGGGGCTGTTCACGAAATATGAGGAAACAATCCACATGGAAGTAAACATCTTTATTACAAAATAGAGTTATCACTCCTTCTTTTAAAAACATTTCATCTTCAAAAAGTTGCCTTAAAGTTAGAACTTAGAAACACTAATAGTATATAATATCAAAAGATAATTGAATGAATTGAAACTTACTCCTCTTCAAATTGTCCAAGTTTAATCTTCTCAAAATAGTTTCAAGACAGACTTCATAGGCTATGAGGGTTGACAAATTAATAGCTCTCACACCAGCATTTTCAAAAAAAATTAATGGCTCTACAGTGGTCCACGGCTAACACTTTTAGAGAAAAACAAAAGATCACTACTCCTATCGGATAAGCAAATGCAATGAAATTGTGCGCATCCTGTACCAGCCACCTATTTAAGGTGTGTCAATCAAAGCAAAATAGCATGAAAAAAACAGCCCCGCTTCACCCTGATTAGCAGCAGCGCTCTTAATGTTTTTTTAATCCTTAAAACTAAAACAGTGATAATAAAAAATAAATACTCCCCTGGCATGTACACTGAATCAGACGAGAGTAATATTCAAAACGCGATACCTCCCATAGTACTGAACAAAATGTGTTTAAATACTCATTGGAGAGGTAATGAAAAGTTGTACAGCTTTTTCCAATTCGACGCCTATGTTCAACGGTTAGGTGGACGAGCTAATTAGATAGGGCTAAATTAACAAAGACGGATGGAAAAGTGCTTTGATTCTCTACCTAAAACACAAGAGAAACTTGCCCTCATCCTGATGCCCCTTCCTCGCTTCTCCCAAAACCAGCAGCGGTGAATCAACATCAAGAGGGCAACGATCCGCAACCGCCAAGAGGTTTATTGGGATAAAAGAAATATGGGAATACCACATCCTCAGCCACGTAGATACATCTCGCTTGGATAGATCGAAAGGCACATGGTTCATACCTTTTGTCGTGCAAGAGGTTGGAGGCGCTGGAGACGGATGCGGCGAGCCGCCGCTAGGGGAGCCACGCCGTCGCGGACGAGGAAGTGCCCCGCCGTCTCTTCCGTCCGCGAGGACCCGCGTCGCCGGCGCGAAGAGGAGGCGCCCCCGGGCGGTGCAGAGTAGTCCCGGTGGGGTAGAGCAACGGGCGGCGGCAGGCGCAAACCGCGAGGAGCCGAGTCGCGGCGCAGGGGAAGCGGCCGGGAGAGGCGCCCCCGGCGCGGCGAGGGCACGCGGGCTGGCGGCGCGTGGGACAAAGCGGCTTTGGAGGGCGCGACGCGCGAGTCGCGATGGGGAATGGGCGGAGGGTTTAGGAGTTGAAGTCGGAGCAGCTCTGCATCCTTGCCTAGAGCTTTGACCGAGCGGGATGGGCTGAGGTTGCGGTGGTTCCAGATTGGGGCTCGGGAGGAAGACGGGATTGGAAGGGATGGACGGTGACTGCGCGCTGATTGGCCAGGAGATGATTCCTTTTGAGTTTTATTAGGAGTAGAAGAGAAACACGAAGGAAATGGATCGCGGTCGGTCTGTCGAGTTCGCACTACCGGGCATGAACAGTGCACCCGCTACCGGGCATGAACAGTGCACCCGCTACCGGGAGGGCATGCACCCAATTTGGACACTGTTCCTCGTGCTGAGACAGGAAGGGACTCGGTGGAGCTCGTCGCGGCGGTCTTCTGCCCCTCTCCTGTGCTCCTCCCCGTCCCGGCGCTCCGGAGCCTTTCCTTGCCGATTTGGACGGTGAGTTCGCGAGGTAGCTTCTGGCAGTTCCTTGTCCCTGATTTGTGCTTTTTTTGGGTTGTCTCAGATGTTTCTTCTGGATCTAGATGTGTGGATGCTCATGGTTTGATTTTAGAGCTATCACGACTATTTCTGGAAGAGTTTCTGTGGATGAGGCCGTCGGAGCCAGGGACGGAGCCATGCGTTTTTTGCGCCATTATATTGTGGCATTTTGTTCTCAGTTGGTTCAGAGAGCTGTTGAAAGAAGTGAATTAGTGTAGAGATATTGTTATTGCTGGCTGTGCTTTCTGATATGCCCCATCGATCTCAGTTCTGTGCTGGGTCTGTCCAATCTGTAGAGATAAGGTAAGGTGCAGCCTGGTTCTTTGTTTGTTGGATAGAGAGGAACGTGGCATGCAACATTTGTTGGATTTTGTAGTTCAATTCTATGTTTATGCTTCATTGGCATGATTGAATTAGGATATGCTGTTCATTTAGCTACTATGAATTTGTTTCTGCATCAAACAAGCAAACTGCATGGTGTCAGCTTTGTAGCTTTACTATCATGAGTAGAGGCGACCGACTCTCTGTTCTTTTCTAAACTGAATGCAGATCTTCAATCGTACAATTAGCAAGCTTCAGAGCTCTCAGTTTGTCCACTGTTTGGGTGCTTGCATTATTGGTTGCCTCATATGGTAGTGATATTGGTTGGATTATGTCCATGTCTTTGGGCAAGATTTGCTGCTTCTAATAGGATTGGCGTTATGGTGCTTGGGTTATGCTTCACTTGTGGATCCATACTGTGCTCATTATCCTTACAGGAATCAGTAGAGTAGCCATATGAAGATTTTATGAACCAGCGGTCCATCTTATTTTTCAGCTTAGTATTATTCTGTATACTTTTATGTTGAATGTACTTAACATGACAAAAAATAAAGAGATCCTGTACTGTCTATCATCCTAGTGTATTTTTTACTGCTATGTCTTCAGTATTTTGATAGTTCAATATTTTAGGGTTTGTCTTACTAATATGTGCTGTCAGCTACTGCCGTTTGTGTAGTAACTCATCAACTGCATGAGTTCCTACTGCCACTTTCAGTTTCACCATCATATTCCGGATCATTGCCTTGTTCTAGCAACATCTTGTGTTTTAGGCACAGGTTGAGAGCCCGCCGAACTGCTATCCTGATGTTTGGAATACCATTGCTTCTATTTTAAGAAATCTGCTCTCATGTGTTTTTTTACAAATATCCGCTTGTGTTTCTCAATAGGAACTAAAGAGTTGGCATGGCAGTTCCTTTATCTATCTCTCTTCCAAGTTAACCCACTCATATATGCTTTCATGGAGCAGTACATAGTTGGCGCTCTCTGTACCTGTCAATTTAGAGCAGCAGTAGGTGAGACTTGTTTTTGCTCTAGCAGCTGTGTTACAACATTTTGAAGAATTTCATGTTGAGTTGGGTCTGATATAGCTTCCCTACATATTTGGAGTTTTTTAGTTTCTCTTTTTATACTGATCTGAAAATCTCTGGAAAAAAATTCAGAAATACTATGGACTTGTTTGATTGTTGTTTGACACACATAGTCTAAATTGAGAAATACTTCTGCTGCCACTTACATTTTAGGTATGTGTCTGTAGTTTTTTACAACACATCGTGTGTGTAGTCTGTTGCTTGTTAAGACAAGATATCTGTTTTCTGAGATGCAACTGAAGCTGTGTTCCATTGTGATGAATTCCTTGTTTCAGTATCATGATATTGAGAAACTGCATATTAGTGCATTACACAATCTTTGTGCATTTTTGGTACCATTCTGATGCATGATACCATGGGTCAGTGAGAACGGCGAGATCATTTTTCTGGACATCTTTACCGGTCTATTTAGTTTACCCTGTAGGAGTAGCTTGCTTTAGCTTGCATGATGGTGTCCTTTTAGATGCTTGTCAACTGAAGCTAAATGGAAATTACACAAGTAAATGCATGGTAGTACTACTCTGTTTTCTTCCTTCCGCAGATGCAGCAAACTCTGTTTTACCTTGGGGACTTTGACCAGAAATTGTCACCTCGACTAGAGAGGTAGGCTATAGGCCATTTTGCAACCACATTTCTGATGCATGATGTAGTAGATGACATGACAAAATGAAGTCAGCTTAGGGTGATTGAAAATTAAACAAGTAAATGGAAGCACTCTGTCTTCTACCTTTTGGTGGAGACAACCAATATTAATTTGAATTTACTTGAGACTGACGAGAAATTGTTAACCTGACTAGAGGCAGGAAGTGTCAAACCACATTTCTGACAACGGTACCAGTACTGACTGATGCCTTTACCTATTGTTGCATTAGTCAATTGCTTTACTTGGTTGCTTAATCCTTAATCACTTAGAACATTCTTGTTTGTATTATTAGAGGTGAACTTACTTTTTACCATTAAGAATTTTTTCATGCTTCTGTGCGTGACAATGACAGGTTAATGACTTTGTTTCTTGTGCTCTATGATTGTGTTTCCATTGAAAGAAATTGTGATCTATCCTTGTCCTTTCATTTTTTTCCTTGTGATTTGTGCAAGCACACACCTTTTATTTTGTCCTTGTCCTTTCATAAAAAAATCGTCTCCTGTAATTTGTGCTAACACATCTTGTGCTTGTATTGGGAAAAAAATCTGTAGATTGTCCTTCCATAGAAAAAAAAAATGTCACTTGTAATTTGTGATTGTGCTTGTATTTCAAAAAATTTAAGCTCTACCCTTACTCTGTAAGACTTGTTCCTCTGTATCTGTCGAACAAGGGTGGTTTGGGTTGTTGTTGTAGTAACTTTGATAGAGCACCATTTGGCTCACTTAAGCTACCATTAATTAATACATGGGCTGCAGGGGTGGAGTGTACTGGTGTTTTCACTGACCAGGAGAAGGCTGCAGCTCACTTGTTTTAGATATTGCCTGGTAAGCTTTTTTTGTCATATATGGGATGTGAGAATTTGCATACACCCTTTATGCCTTGTTGGATTCTTGGAGGGACTAGATAACTAAATAAGTCATCTAGAGGGGGCTTGGACTGGGACCGCTGGCTGACTCCTTCACCACCCATCCACACACTCTCAATGTCTCACTGTCTCTGTGTCCTAGGAGCAGGTATCCAGAGGATAGGTAGAGCCCTCATGATTTTTTGTGCATGATATTTTCTATACAGTGTTTTGATCTGTTTTATTGTTAATTTCAGCTGTTAGCTACTATGAAGTAGTGTGAGGGAACTTTTAACCAAGGCCAAGGCTATTGGTGTGCTATGATTCATTCTCCATGATGCAGCCACTGGATCGCATGTAGGAGATGGCTTTCATGGATGTTCTTTGTAGTGATAAAATAGGAACTCTGTCCATATGAACAAGCTTACAACCTCGTTGAGGTGAGACAAGAACAACTATTTCTAATATTCTCTTAGATCTCTCATGTCTGTTCTAAGTAACTTGAAAAAGATATCTAAAAAGGCATTTTAAGCAACTTGTCGTGATTGCCTCCCAATATGCATTTTCATCCAAGTTTTAGTCAACCATAGATAATGGCATAGAAAATGGTACACTTTAATTGTATTGTCAGCAGGCTTCTCATTCATGAGCTGGATTCTGTAGTTATATATTTTAGGTGCTTTGGTCACAGCGCATGGACATAGACTGATAGACCTAATTAAATGGCACAGTTCTCATGTATTATGTGCTTGATCCCATTCTCTATCCTCATAGCAATTTGATGATGTTGTCGTTTCTCAAAATCTCAAGTGTTCCTCTTGCCATGCTCTGATTTGTTAATTGCTTGATTTGGTTTGATTTTGGGCGCAGAGAAGGAGCAAGCAGGTCAATGAGAGATTAAGGTACTGCAGAGCCTGATGCCGAGCATCCATAAGGTCAGTGGAAAGTGAGGAGTCTGAAACAATTGCAATTGCAACTGGAGCTAATTTATTTTTTCTCTGTACCAGCGGTCACATTATATTCCTATAATTTTTATAATTTCGATGTAGTTGCCTTATCAGTTTGATCCTTGATAGTTAAATTAAAGAATGGTAGGGTTAAACAACCAAGAATAGCTCCATGGAAAAGGAGGTTGGGACCCATCAGCTGCTGCGAAGGAGAAGGGTGAGTCGTCTGGTACCGTGGCCTGCTACTTCCTTGACAATCTGCCTGAAGCGTAGTCCAGGCTCATCTTCAGTCATGCACCCTGCTCTGAATTACTTCCTCTGCATGGCTAACGACACCTTATTTTAGGACATAACTTCCCTCCAAGTTCCTCTCATTTTGTCCTATATTGAGACTGAAACCAGATTGTTTTTTAACTGATAGTTTGTTATGGTGTGGACATTTTTCCTTGTAACACTGCTGAAACATCTTGTGTAATGAGATTTCATTTTCCCCCAAGTAATTGCTATTTGTTGCCGCCTATCATGTGCTTTCAGAGGGATGGTTCTTGTGCCATGGAATACATGACTAAGGCACCCAATTATTTTTGTGTGGGTTGCAACAATCTAATCATTCTTGAATATACATGTACCTATCATCTGCTCCATTCCTGTGTGGTTGCAAAAAAAATTGATAATTTTTAAACAACTTACAAGGAACACATGTCACCATGGATAAGCTGCTCTCTGTATAATTTCTAGATTAACTGTAATTATTTTATATTTTGCGACTTATACAGGCTTTCACAGGACCCCAAGGTACTCAAACAAGATGTGTATGTGGTATGCTTTGAGCGCTCCAAAACATATTAGAAAAACAGTAGCAACACACAGACACTTAACTAGTCATTCTACAATGCACAATCGTATATACGTGACCGGCCAATGTTTTGAATTTCTGAAATGCAGTATATGTTCATAAAAAACAGTATATGATATCTTAGTGTCACGAGGTAGAATAAAAATGCGAAAAAACATATAGGAAAAACTAATAAGAGATAAATATCCGATATGAACCACTGTTTAACTTTAAACCAAACAAACTACCACTGACAATGTAAATGCTGTCGCATGAGCCACTGTTCTCATCATCTCATGGGCACACATCACCTGACACATAAACCAAATCGCCTTCCAACCACTCACGATCGATGAAGGCAAGGGAGAAAATAAAACATACAGATAACAGTACCAAATGAACTGCAAAAGGTGCTGAAATTAAGCAACCAGGCAAACAGGCTTTGCTAATTAGCTAGCTAGTCCGGCAAGCCCACAGCATGAAATGGACGAACAACGAAGCAACTTTAAAGTTCAAGAACGACGATGAAGCCAGCACAGATCCGTCAGGCTTGAGGCTTCCATCTTTGGCTCCGGCGAGTCGATGTAGACCGCCGCAGGCCGCAGCTCTAGTTTGGGTTTAGGTTTGTCTGAACTCCGCCTGGCGGGGGATGTGGAGATGAAAGAGGTTGCCGTTAACGTTGTCGTGGCATTGGCACAGCTCGGCTCCTCGGTCCAGCTCGTTGTTTTCCATCGAGCGCCCGCATTTGTAACAGAAGAGACATCCGCACCTGCATGCCAATGGCGTCAGAAACGCCGTGCAAGACACTTAATATTAATACCAAAGACTGGTAAACCACACGAACAGGTCTGCGTATAAAGCGATCTTTTCTCCCCTGAAAATCCATATAGGTAAAATTTCAGAAGCCACAAGCCCTATTAGATAGGAAGAACTTGACCAAATTTTGATAACGTTGTTTAAAACAAAGCTGTACGTGATATGGATTAGTAAAGGAGAACTTGAATAATAAACACAGGAAAATAAAACAGTAATTGTAGAGCTGTTTCCAGTGCAAATACTGCAAATTTGGTGTTAAATTCTAGGCACAATCTTTACTTTTTTATGAACACAAATAACAATTATATCTTTGCATGTACCTAAAAATATCCTACTATATCTGTTGAGCATACGCTAAATCAATTTTGCTAGTAGTTTCAAACAATTAACCAAATTCTAATTAGTCCTCTCTTGCGTGTCTGTTAAAAAAATTAAGAATCAAAATATCCTAACGTTGGAACATGTAAAAGTGAGAAGCTAAACAAATCCAAAACAAACAGATGTAATACTGAAATTGGATAAGATATTGATCTGAAAATGCTAGTATATTAAGAGCACCGGTGGTCAGTTGACATGATGTGACCATAATCCACATGGTAGAACACTTCAGAGACCGCGCTCTACTATCTTGTAACTGAGAGGCACAAATATAATTCATATAGGATTTATCAGACAATGTGATGGCTCCAATTCATTCCAACACACATATGGACTGTGATGGGTTGAAATGCAACCAAACACTTCTAGTATCTCAAAAAGAGCTAGCTGTTCGTGATGGCGTACGTAGAGGCGAGGACTTCAGTATTAAACCACAAGAAACTGAGACAGGAAATAAAATGCGAGAAGTGTCCAATGTATACCTGCAGTGCATAGCATTGCACCCCATGATCCTCTCGACGACCATCTTGCAGCTGGGGCACTGCTTCCAGCGGCGCGCGTTGACGAGCTCCTTGATGAGCGCTGCCCCTTTCCCCTCGTCACAGTTGTGGTTGTCGTCATCACGGCCATCGATGATCCAGCCCAAGCCGCACGTCGTGCACATCAGGTGGTTGCACGCCGGGCACGGCGCCTTGCACGGTGTCTTGTCGGCGCCGGAGCTCTTCTCGAGCATGAGCATGAGCCCGCACCTGGGGTTCGGGCAGTAGGCGCGCTGGTCCGGCGGGATGGCCTTCTCGGTGAGCCGGTCACCCCAGCTGCAGAAGGCGCCGTAGTCGATGGACTTCTTGCAGTGCTCCGGGTTCAGGACGCCGCCGCTGTTGTTTCCCTCTCCACCAGCTGCTTCGCCCTTGCACGCCGGGTCCGGGCACAGGATGGACACGGCGCCGTCGCGGATCCTGCCCTCGATGTAGGTGGCCATGCAGTGCGCGCAGAACTTGTGGTTGCACTGCATGCCGGGGAAGAGGTCCAGGATGGGGAGCGTCTCCAGGCAGACGCCGCAGTCGAATTTGGCGACCTCGTCGTCCGCGAGAGGGGACACCCTGCTCGGCCTCTTGGTCGACGGGCCAGGTTCGTCTGGGTCAAGCTCGGGTGGGTGGAGGCCCCACATCTTGCAGTAGTCTTCCAGGGTGAGCTCGCGTCCGTTGTCTTCGCCGACACCAGCAGAGGGACGCTTCTGGCCGCAGTGCTCCTCCTTGTCCTTTGGTCCAAGTCGCAGCGGGGAAGGCATCTCCTGGATTTCTGGCTCCTCCATCTGCTCCAGCCTTTGAGCGTCACGGGCGATGGACTTGTACCAATCATTGCCATCCTCTTCCTCCGTACTACCGGCGAAGATTGCTGAGTTGACGACAGGAGCACTCGGCTTCGCCGTCGATGATGCTTCAGTCCTTGTCTGGGCACCAAGCTGGTTATAAGTATTGGCATGGGCGCCAGCGTTGAAAGTGTTGGTCCTGGCATAAATGGTGCGGAGGTGTGCCGCCGGGGTTCCAGGTGCGGCTGTGGCCATGAGGAATTCTAGCCAAGGATCGACGACCGGTGCCACATCCCGGGGAAGGGGAGCAGCCAAATCCTCGGGCTGAAACCAGTAGTCATCCTCTTCTACCTCCTCCCAGAAGATCGATGCGTTCTGTGTGCCTGTCTCTGCTGTATCTGCAGAGGAAGAAGCTGCAGGGCGGAAGACGGCTTCTGCCTTGGATCCGTCGACGAACTTCGGTGTACCGGTGGGAGGTGTGTTCAAGATTCTGCCGACGCGCGCCTCGGCCATATCCGCGGCCATAGGATCGCGGATGACGGCTTCCTCCTGGTGATCCATGGGGGGACTGGAGTTGAGATCCATCGCAAACTGCATAATGACAGAGAAAAAAATGGGAATGTAAGGTTCACTGATGACAGCAGCTTACCAATGTGCAACATAGACATTCCAAATAAATAGCGCAACTTAGACATCAAATTTGATTGTCAAACTGAGACATTAACACTAAAAAAGCAAGAGAGAGAGAGAGAGAATACAACATATATATAGGCAAAGCACATTAGTAGTATACATAAGGGATCTGTGTTTCCCACGCTAGGTCTCTAAGAGACTCTCTCGACGACTCTTTATGACAGACTTTAGAAAGCAAATTATACAGAAACTCCAATAGACTTCCTAAACTACTCTTATATTTTTTCCAATCTCCAAAACCTCCTTCTCAGTCTCCACTTTTGGAGAGGCCACAGGGGTTTTAAAAAGGAATATAGCCCTATAGGGTTGTTTAATCATGAATTTTTACATGTAAGGAAAATTACGATAAGCTATTGGAGTACAGTGAACAAAAACTAAAGAGTTCGCTCAAGACACGAGAGATACATAAAGAGAATATTCATTTAATCACTACTACATAAAACTATAACCAGGCAGGCAGATTTGCAATGCAGGCATTGTAACCGCCTCGACCTAAAGGTCACGGCAAATCGGGTATTTTTTGGCGCGGTTAGATACTTGTCTCAGTAAATCGAATAAAAAACAATATAAAAGAAAAATCCCACACCCTAACCCTAACTAGGTCCAGATCTGGGCCTTGCGCCACCGCCCCCCGTGCGTTGTCGCCGCCTCTGCGCACTCCTCGATGTTGGATCTAGAACCACGTCGGAGAAGGGAGGGAGGGAGGGCGTGGGAGAGTGGATCTGCTCTTACCGGCCTCGGGCGTGCCACCGACGCCAGCAACACCTTCCCGTGTGCGCTGGCGGATCCGCTGTGCACCCTGCTGTGTGGAGCCGCTGTCGGAGGAGGAGGATAGCCCCTGCTGCCGCAGAGGGAGAGCCGCGCCGAGGGAGGTGGAACCTTCCTGCAGCCGCCACTGAGGGAGGTCGTTCCCCCTCCCCATTGCCAAGCGACGCTGTGTGAAGAAGATGGCCCTGTCTATATTCGCTGACGGGGGAGTGTCATGCGCCGCCTCCACCATGTGTTGCCACAACATGCTCGGGTGAGAGAGTGGGAGAGGAAGGAGCACCGCCCACCGAGCCTACACCCCCTCGGTGGTGGAGGGAGAGGCGTTCGGGGAAAGAGTGGAAGAGGGAGGCACAATCTCGCTCAGTGAGAAGAGTCGCACCTATGGACGGCGCCACTCGATTTGTTGGGGAGGAGAGTGAGGACAGAACCCTAAGTTTCCTTTTTATACTTGGTCGGCCCTATGGGCCTCGTTTGGGCCATTTGGGTCTCAACCTTTATTCTTAGGTTTTTTAGATGGACCTTATAAGGGCCCTGCCCCTAAAAATAAGGATATTTTTCGAGGCGTTAATATATTTTAAGAGGTGGTTATCTTTTAACCGCCTCCGTAAATTGATTTTGCGAGGCGACTGAATGTGATCACCTTAGTTAATAAAAGATGCCCACCTCAGTTAATTCCAGGCATTAACTGAGGCGATTGAAAATCTTGCCTGCCTCTGAGGCCCATTTCAAAATGTCCCACAGAACCTAAAGGTCATATGGCTCAAATTCTCTCCACATGTGAAATCATACATGTCTTCTTTCCCAAATCATCCCTAACCCCTTTGACTCTTTTTTCTCTACAGCCATGTCTCCCTATGCTTCACCACAATCCTCACACTAACTAGCTAGGCTCTCTTGGCCTGAAATCTCTTAGCTTTCACTAAAATCTAGCTTCATTTTATTATGCTTCACTTTGTTTCCCTCGCTAGATTTCTTACTTGTGATACCACTATGCCTTCCACGACTTGTTTCCATCGCCTTCCGCCTAAGCTTGAGTATTTGAGGAAACCTCATGGAGCATGTAGCCCCCTAAATCCTAACCCATATATTTCCTTATTGAAGAATCTCATAAAGGACAGAGAATAATAACCTCGACAAACTATACTTCTTCTAAAAACTGAGGACTCTAGAGAATTCTCTTAGGAGAAATATAAGAGGTGTATTAATAAAAAATAGATATATTCCAAAATCCCTCACACATTCCACAAAACTTTGGTGTTGTCTTCACCCTCTCTCCCACCCCCTACAGGTATAAAACGTTGTAGCGCGTGTGCAACCAAATATAAAATGATTGTTCTAAAACAAAAGTCATGATATCACCGATTAAAAATGATAGCCAATTTTAGGTATTGATGAAGCAGTGCTTATATTTGTTAACAAGCTCAAAGCTCCGCTATTTTCATATGATTGGTAATATGTGCTCTACTTGGGTGGGTAATAAGATCATGACCTAATAGAATAAATAGAATAGAATAGGCAACTAAAACAAGTCTATTGCATAACCTTGTGTAGTCCCATTTGTGACCCGCGCGCATGTGCAACCAAACATTGTCGTGATGAAAAATGGGGCCATGCAAGCCAAACGATCAGACTACCATATTGTATAATTTTATTTTGCCCAAATAAGTTTAATACACATATACTTGAGGTGCTGCAATAATAAGTAACCAATAACGCAGCTTTTTCAGATGTCGTCGTCCTTCCCTCTCGATGAGAGCGAGATATGTGTCTCCCACGCTGCGAAATTTACTCGTGCTCAACAATAATTTGGAAATGATCTAGGACAGCTTGGACGGCAGCACCTTGTCGGCACTGGCACAGCTCGGCGCCTTGTTCCATCCCCGTTTGTATTCCCTTCGGGAGACCGCAGCCGTAGCAGAAGGCGAATTCGCACCTTCGGGCACCATAAGATAAACATTAGTGCAAGGGGTTATACTGATCTTTAAGACCCATATACATTGAAATCAAGATTTTTAAAAAATTAAAATGTATAGTAAAAACATGATAATATATATTATTATGAATATGAATAAAAACAACTTGTTTTGAAATCAAAATTGAGGATTTTAGATAAGAGTTTATTCTGAGAAACACTCAAACACGCCAACCTAATTAATAAGAGAAACTAAATGGAGATGAAGATGATTATTCAAGCCTGGATGGTGGGAGTGTACAATCACACATCACATCCCATGACTTCAGATTGACATCGTCGTGCACATCGTCAGCTATAGGTGTGATGACTGATGATGTGAATATATCATTGAAGAATTTTTTTAAAAAAACTGCTTGTTCCTTGTCGAACATAAATCTTATATTTTTTTTAAAAAAAGGGTCTATGTAGTTTCACATATGTATTAAAAAAGAGTATATTTGTGTTAAAACACATGAATCAACTAGTGTGTTATTAAGTTAAAACACATAAATCTTAAAAAAAGAACAGAAGATCTAAAAACATAAATCTTGTGTTTTTAAGTTAACTAGTGTGTTCATGATGCAATTAATTTGAGTATAAACAAAAATAGCAATAGTTTTTTTTGCAAAAATAGTAGTTAACCTGAGGCAAAAATAAACAGGGCAAGATTGAGTATATATAGATAGTACCTGCATTTCATGAAATTGCATCCAAAGGTCTTTTCAACAAGCATCTTGCATCTTGGGCACTGCTTCCACCGACGCTCCTCGGCGAGCCTCTTCACAAGCGCGGCATTCGGGCCTTCAGTGCAGTCGTGCCGGCTGCTGCCATCATCAACATCGTCGTCAAGGCCCCAGTCGAAGCCGCACGTGGCACACATTGGGTGGCTGCACACCGGGCAGTACGCCTTGGCCGGCGTCTTGCCGCCGGTGGCCTCGAGCAGCACCCCGCACTGGCGGTTCGGGCAGTATGCGCGCTGGTTGGGCGGGATGGCGCGCTCCGTGAGGCGGTCGCCCCAGCTGCTGAACGCGGCGAAGTCGATGGACTTCTTGCACACCTCGGGGTGCAGGACGGCGATTTCCTCCCCGTACGCCTCCGGGCACGCCGGGTCCGGGCACGGGATCGGCACCTCGCCGGCGTTGATCCTCCCCTCGATGTACGTGGCCATGCACTCCACGCAGAACCTGTGCTGGCACTGCATGCCGTGGAAGAGGTCCAGGATGGGGAGTGCCTCCATGCAGATGCCGCAGTCGAACTTGGGCACTTCGTCGTCGGCGAGTGGGAGCACCCTCGGCGGCCGCGTCGTCGTCGTCGTCGTCGATGGGTCTGCTGCCTCGTCGAGGTCGAGGTCGAGGTCACAAGGGTCGACGATGCGCAATCTCTTGGGGGGACTGTACCCGGGTTCCTCCCTGGGCTCCTCCTCGAATCTTGGAAAAAATTGTTGCTGGAAAGGTACTTGATCATCGAGTCCCAGCTCATCCATTGCTTCCATCGTCTTAGCTTCGTGGACGATGGAATCGTACCAGCTGTTGCCTTGCTCTGCTTCTTCCTCTATGCCAGCGAGGATGGCCCGGGAGTGAGCGGCGTCGGCAAGCATGGTCTGTCTTGCCGTGATGATGTCTTCTTTGCGGGCACCGGGAACGGCCCACGACGTCGCCCGTGCCCGTGCGCCGGCCGGTGTTTCCAAACGGAGGGTTATCACTTCACAGCCACCAACGGGCTGAGGCTGCTGCCTACTACGGCGTCTTAACCCTTGGGCGGATGCTCCACCCGAGGCGTATGTAGAGGACAGTACGTGGCCGGTACCTCTTTCTTCTTGCGGCTGTGGGACCGAGGGTCGCCGGTCGGCGCCTCCAGCTGCCGCTGCCGTGCCGGCATGCTGGTTCTGGTTGTTGGTGGTTTTGGCCAGGGCGGCTTGCTGGTTGTCGTTGGCGGCTTTGGCCTGGGCTGCACGATCGACGACAAAGCTGTTGGCCTCGGCATGGGCGGCGGCGGCGAAGATCTGCAGATCCGCCGCGGCGGCGTGGAGCTCCTGGTATTCTTTGTGGATGTAGACGTCCTGGCCCGTCGGGACGTGGCGTGGCACAGCGCCGGCTACCTGGTGAACAACGTCCGCGTTGGGCTGGACGGCGCCGGCAACGTCGTAGTCGTCGAAGATGGGCGGCCAGGGGAAGAAGTAAAAATCATCAGTGTCGGCCTGTGATCCCGCCGGCGCGGCGTCGTCGACGGCCGGCAAAATAATGTCCCCGTCTTCCCAGAAATCCACATCCTCCAGCTCCTCCATCTGCAAGGCGTACGCGAAGGCCTCGCCCACGGCGATGGAATCGACAATGGAATCAAACTGGTGATCTGCGTCGCCAGCCGCTTCCATGGCCTCCTCCTGCACGGGAAGCGCCTGCGTAAGCTCCTCCACGACGTCCCCGGCGGCGGCGTCGCGGACAGCCTCCTCCGACTGGCCCTGGTGCCCGTGGTGGGGGTTTCCTCCTTCCATTGTAGCTTCTCGAGATCACAGATTCTGATCGCGGACGGCGATAAAATAGGGAGAGGCTGAGACCGAGTTGCAAGGTGTGTCACGAGCGGATCGGTTAGTAGAAGTTTAGAGACTTGTATTCCGTTTCCGTAGCTATTACGAAAACTCCTAGTCGTTACCGTCTTCTATTTCTACAGTAGAAGTTTCTGAGTAGAACTCTACCCCTCTTCGGCCCACCAGCCAAGCAACCTCAAATGTATCTGTTGCCTCAGGGGACGCGGTTTTAACGTCAGTATGGGCGTGCGGCAGGGAAATCATGGCCATGGAAATGTCCCGCTGCATGAAGATTCGCGCGCAGAGGCATATCAGCCGAGTATACTCTCCGTTGTTGTACCTAAGGGCAGAATGGGAAATGTCCCTGGCGTTCTAGTACACAGCGCGGCAAGGGGATAAGTTGAAGTACTGTCGCCCACGATGTGTAGGTTCAAAGCAGAGCTTCGATGAAGGGGAGAAGAGAGCAAGCTTGAGCTCCGTAGCACATTTCCAGATCAGGGAGTAGGGAGGATGGGGAGTCCAATCGAGGGACATCGAGATCCACTGCCCGGCGGCACGGAGGAGGGTTCGCCGCAATCTGTTGCGGCCGGAAAGGGTGCGGGCATCCAGATCCGCGACGGGGCGCATCCAAGCGGCGGCGGCGGCCGACTGGATGGGGGAGCTGAGCACCGACGGCGCTACAAGATCGAGGGCTACAGTCGACCAAGAGGAAAAAGCTGTAAGTGCCAACCTGAATAAGATTTCTTTGAAGACTTTCATTGCAGTAATTGATTTGAGTTCTCAAAACACCACATTTAACACAGGCTCACACAAATGTTCTTCATCAACGGAGCAGCACGGAACAGGCACACAACATTGGGATTTTGATTGCAGAACAAAATAACTATGCACAAGGTATGAAGTCTTCAGATATCTTTGGTGTAGTGTGTATGTGATTGTTTTCCTAAAACCAAATCTCCAACAATTCTGTCAAAGTAGAGGCCTTGGTAGTAGTGTTGCTGCGGATGTAGAATTGTAGATGTCTTTGTAATTACCTCACAGAACAAATATAATGCTTGGCATGGGGGGAATTATAGATGCATCTAGCAAACATGTAAGAGGAAACATAACACGTACGTATGAGCTAGTTCTTAGATCTCAGTCTACTGGAGACTATCATTTTGGTTGGTGGGATGTAGAAAAGAGTCAGCGTTCCTAGAAATAGCTGCTTGTCTAAAGAAATGTCTAATACATAATACGTTTTGTGGCAGGAGTAAATCGCACTGCAGCCTTCAGATAAAAACTTGTTCACTGTTAATCATGCACTCTCAAGTGTTGACATGTTAATCATGTACTCCCTGTTAGACTCTCAAGTTAGCCTTCAGATAAAAACTTGTCCACTGTTAATCATGTACTCTCAAGTGTTGACATGTTAATCATGTACTCCCTGTTAGACTCTCAAGTTAGCCTTCAGATAAAAACCTTCAGTTAGAATCTCTGTTGAAATGTTAATCATGTACTCTCAAGTGTGCCTAGCAGTGCCTGTAGTCAACTAAATTACAAATTTTTTATTGCCATATTTTTTTATTTCCTAGCAGCGAGCTAGAGAGTCCAGAAATGACCCAAGGGAGAGTGGAGATGCCCACTCAAATCGAGTCGGATGCAGATCCATTGTTAACTAGACAAGGTCAACCTTCGCCTCCCCATCATCTGTGGCTAGCTGCTGGAGCGGAGAAGACAAGAGGCGAGCAGATCAGCGAGGCACAGATTAGCAATGGCGCTGGAGGTTGAGGAGTCGACAAACAAGCAGCTTTAGATTTGGAGTTTTAGGGGAGTGCAGTCCACTCTCGGTTTCTGGAGGTACCGCAGTTGCAAGCAAGGAAGGCAAGGGCGCCTAGTGTTCCCCGCCAGAGGATCCGCCCTCATTATAAGGATTTTCATAATCGAGTAAGTACCGCTACAAATTTCATTTTTTGGGTTGTTTTGTTCAGACCATTGATTTCAGTTCTGAAACTCCCAACTTCTTTACAGTAAACTCTAACCTATGAACAGGATCACCACATCATAGAGATGGAGATGTCAAATCGAATGGAACAACAGTTAGCTCTGGGTAAATGAATTTCTAGAAACATTTTTCTACTTCTGCATCTATGAGTTTTCAGATCAAAATGCATCAGTCAAAATAAAAAACATGTTCTTTATAAAAAATAAAAAATATGAAAATAAATTCGTGTGCTAAAAGCTAAATTTGTAGAGGAAGCTACCATTTTAAAGTGTTGATTTACAATAGAAATGTAATGCACACACTTCTAGTGAAACAAAGAAACATTTGTCCAACTGAGCTATATGCATAGTCCAGTCAACATATCGTGATGACTTAAACTTAAGTTAAATATTTCAAATTTAACTACATTATAGATTGCAGATGTTGAAGCAATATTGATCAGTAGGAAATGTCTTATTGTGCTGAAGGGGATAATCAGTGCAGCAGTCTACAAGAGTTAATGCGTGGCATCACCAGTGTTGCAATACGCATATTCAGTTACTAGGGAAATCACCAACTAGCTGGTGCAGGGTGTGTCGTGGAACAATATTTTGATTAGGAAGGAGAATATATTTACTCTAGGAGTCACTGTAAACAAGCTTCTTTTAGTTGAGTCAACGACTCCTTTGATTTTATCAGTACTTGATTCTGAGTTTTGAGAAATGTGCATCTAGAAGCTGGCTGTGATCTATGCGAATTAGTTTCACCATGTAAATCAGCCATAAGATGATTCCTAAGGTAGTGATAAACTTTGCAAGCAACACAACATACATTTTCATACCTACAGGAGATGATGAAATAAAGCTAGATAACAACAGAAGTAGTATAGAAAAACATTCAGTAATCCTCAATCATGTTCTAAGACATCTTCTGTTCTCATTCCTCAAAATTGATTAGCAGCAGTGAGCTTTTTATTACTCGAAAATATATTAGCAAATACTACATGATTCTAATGCACATATCTCTGTTTTTGCTCTGGCGGGTAGGACGTTTGAACTACATTGGCCTATTTTACCACTTGGCTTATTCTTTATATTTGCTCTGTGCTAACCATGGTATTTTTAGCAAGTTGGCATTATTGGTTTGAAAATGCTATCTTGTAAGTTTGATGTGAGGTGAGGCTTTCACTTTATAAATTCGATGGTACATAATTGTTTTATCATGAATGCTTTGGATGTTTGTTAGCTTGAAAATTTAATATTCTAGTAACACATGTCGATGGTAGAAGTATCTTGTGATAGTGAGCTACCTCACTAAATATTTCTTTTATTTCAGAACAAGTATATGTTTTGAACATGCTCTTCAACTTTAATGAGGGGCTTTAAGCAAACAACCATTTTCAGTATAGTGTAACATCAAATGGATTTGGTGCTAGCAACACATAAGTTGTACACAATTTGCTAGAACACCCAAAGGTCTTGGTGACTGAAAGCAATTTCAATACTCCATCTTACAAAATGATGATTTAGTAGCATCACTTTTGGTCTGTACATATATGCATTACAGAGAATAACTTCTGGTGAATTTGAACACCTCTTGGTCAAATCAATTCAATTCAATTCCTTGGAATATGATTCAAGGAAACCAATTCAATTCCAGGGATCCAAACAGACCCTTATATGAATTCCCTAGAATGTGCATTATTATTTCTCAAAATTTTCATAGTAATTCACCTCAAGTGTCCGTAGGCTCAGAATAAGATGCTTTTTGGACATAATGACAGTTCAAAATACAAAGGTTAGTACATCCTCACATTGCTCAAGAACTATTTGGATAGTACTTATTGCAATGGTAGCATGGTCTTGCTGGCATGTTCTGGTCTACATAAATGTACTTCACTATGACATAAAATCTGAAAATTGGGATTAATAATGAGTTTGTATAAATCAAACTGGCTATGTAAGGGCATATTTGGCTAGGATCCACCTTACAATGCTAAATGAACAAGGATTCTAGTATTCTACATGGCTCTTCATATGTCTGTAAAGTGTTCACTTCTTTAAAAATCAAAGAAGATCAATTTGCAAGGAAACGTATCATTAATTTGTCACTGATAATAAGGCACAATCAGCCAAAAAATATCATCTACTATCATGTTTTATATTTATACATTGCATCAATCCTGCACGTAACATCGCTGTCCTTGCCAGTCATCTAAAACTCAGTCAGCATGAGAAAACTAATAGGTTGTTTCTATGAACTCAGCCCCAAATGTACAACAATCATCTAGTGAATCAGTATTTGCACAAGTGAAAAGCTCAGTTCAAAAAACTATTTTGGATTGCTTACTCAAGTTTGAAATGTAAGTGTCCAAACTGTTGTTTAACTTATAAAGGTAACAATCTGTATTTGTTCAGTTAAATTTTTGGTGTGATAAAAGAGCTCTTGTAACTCAATGCCATTTCAAGCACAGAAACACCCTCACTGCTCAATTGTGTGTTCACACAATCTTCAAATTCCTAGTAAAACTGCTATCATCTCTTAGAGCTACTCACATTGCAAATTGCACTGTACTAACAGTGAATCCAAAACTATGTTTTCAGGGGTCTGTTGGACTGGAGAGAGGGAGGTGCTGATCGGGATTGCAAGACATTGAGTCTGTGGAGGGCTATGGTGAAGCTGATGAAGTACAAGCCAGCCAACCATCAAGAATCTGTTGGACGAATGAGATGGTGATGTGCATCAGGTTTGGAGTCATTGGATGCTCTGTGTTCAGCAGCTGTAACTCAAGAGAGTAGTGACACAGGCGATGAGAGGTTGTGTTCTGGCGGGCACGCAGCACGCCTGTACGGATAGGCAGATAATTAAGGAGCCCACCCTAAGGACTTCGCCTTCCAAACCAATGCTGGGCCATTGGTCCATATACTGTTCGCAAAAGTGTCCAGTACAGAAATAAGTTTTAGTCTGATGACCAATGAACTTTATCTCATAATATTCTTTCTAACATTATGTTATGTCCTATCTTTATGGACCTTTTGAGTTCTTAATACTATAGACCAATGAACTTTATCTCATATTCTTTCTAAGATGTATTATGTCCTATCTTTATGGTCCTTTTGAGTTCTTGGTACTCCAGACTGTGTTCTTATATGCAACAACACACCATGTTTGGAATTATATTCATATATATTTATTTATTCCTGAAATGAAATGTCATGACGTAGTGATTCTCTACACAGGCTAACACTGCTGCTTTTGCCCATACCCTTCTACAGTGAAGAATCATACTTTTATTTTCTTCATACTATGTTGTCTGCATGAGATGACTGCTCGATTGACGCCCAGTACTGTGAACAGCATCTACCCAGGCCAAAAACTACCATTTTGATTTCCTGCATTTTTCACACCGATTGATGAATAGAACATCTTATCATCTTTCAGAATGAGATGTAGACATGGCCTATCTGGAACACCAAATTCATCAATTGTGTTCAGAGCAGGGTGGGTCCAGAGGAAGTCATCTACTCATCTACGCCCAAGGAAGCTGACAACTCCTTCATAACGCAAGCAGATTTCAGAAGCTTTGTACATAAGCTTCACAATATATGTTTCGTGCAAACTCCAGTGTGAGGCACTGCTGAGGAGTACTAATTTGCTCTACTAGATCTAGCACAACCATTGTGTAAAAAAAACTGCCAGGAATTGCAATTCCAATTTTTACTGTATCACCCGACATTGAAAGTTAAACTATTACAAATGCAAAATAGACTATGAAAAGGTTTGCAGAGTAAATCTATACTGAGCCAACATTCGACAATTACATGTTAAAAGATATAGTAAAGCAATCTGATATAACATAAGCACTTATCACGAGTAGTATAGTTCATAGAGTACTGTTGTTCTCCAACTTGTGAACATGCACATGAACACTTCTATCCATACTCTTGAAATGACATGAGATGGAAATAATTCGATTCAATAAATTCTCATTTGACTACCATGTGGACATTTACGGTCGTATGTAGCTGAAATGGATGGACCTAATGCCAGTCACACTACGACAACTAGGAATGTTGAAGTACACTGCAGATGTACTTGACATAATAGGGCCTCTTGGCCACAAAAAATAGCCGTTGGTCAGAAGCATGGTGAAGTACATGAACACTTCTTCCACATTCGTCAATGATTGCAGTTGTTTCGGCTTCAAAAGGTTGCTTCCGTACCCCTGTTACCTAAAGGCATATGCGTCCACTAGGTGATAGTGATGAAGTGAAATTGAATACTATTGAGAGCTTGACTCCTGTGGTTCACTGTTCTCATCTTCAGGGAGTTCCTTAATTGTGAAACCTCCTCTGGTTGCATCGCCTTGAACAAGGTCCTCATGCATGCTTGCTTCCAATAATTTCTAGTGGCCAAACAATCACAAATGAGTATATCCTAAGACATAAAGAATTAGTGCCTATGGAGAGTTGTCCTTTTGAATAAAACATTTCTTTTTGCTTTCAGTGGAAATGAACAACTTCATATAAGAGTCTTTTGTATTACAACTTTTTCTTAAAAAAAAAGAGTATGACCAATGTAGCAAGTTTTCTAACTCTCATGTGATGTTGTTCTCAGTAAAACTTTAATTGTATCATGGTACTGGAAATGAAACCATGTATTGTGAAACAACAATGGACCTGTAGTCCAGTCTATTTATGTAGTTGTGTCTATTTATGTATGTCTAGTGGAGGGAACTACCTCCATTATTAGAATACATCTCAGTCTAGGTGAACTAATCAGTAGAAGTGGAGTGCCTTGCTCCAAGTCTGGTGAATTGCAGCACATTAAGAGCTAACAAATGGCCATCTCTAAAATTCTAATAATATGTGTACTGGTGCAACTCACAGGGAACAACTACTCTTAATGTTAGCTCTTAATGTTTAGAAACTATATAGTTACTCATAGGCCTGTAATGTTCAGTATCTAGGTAAGCCTCAGAACATCAATCTATTTTTTTTTTTTTGATATTGTCAGTGTTTAATTTCCTGATAATATGGCACAACTCTATTTTGGTTTGTGATGGTAGACCAGAAAATTGCCAGACATTTCCCTACTTAATTGAGTAATCGTTCGACCAATATAATCTAGGAGCTACAAGTATAAAATTGTTCATTTAACCTCACATGTGCATCGATCCATATGGTTCAATGTGCACATACCAATCTTCAATTTTGAATTTAGAGAGATGATAATGTACATAGCAATGTTAATTCTATGAAGAAGAAGAATAAAAATCTAAGCAACAGATGGCTTCCAAAGCTTGAGCCAAAGGTATACTGCACAGGGAGAACACCTAGAGGACACCAGATCTGCTGAGTTATACAATGCAAACCTATATTTTGGAGCCCAAAATCTCAGCAGGTTAACCGAGACCAGGGCTCATTATTGTAGGTACACTGCACTTATCGGTAATCCCTTTGTTGCTCCTTTATGAATCAACACCTGTTCAATTCACAAGAGTTTAGGGGGAAAAATAGAACATTTAAAAACTATCAAATGTAGCAGTTTGAAAACAAGATCAAAATAATTACCAGCCACCATCATAAGTAATGAACAGGGAGATAAGAAAATGTAACCTTTAAACATGGTAACATAATATTCCAAAGCATGGCAGCACATATGAATTAGAAGTCTCTTGCATATTAAAAAAAAAGATGGGAAGAGTAGGTTATGTGTGCCTGACCTTGCGAAACCAGGAGGACTAGATATCACCAGCATATTATTTGTCTCACCACGAACAGGCACATCACAAAAGATGTTCTTGCCCTATGCAGGACTCATAAACAAATAAAGGGCATTTTCAGTGAGGTAACTCAAAAGGAAAACAAAAGGGTAGGTAAAATGGCTTGGGTGGATGCTTTTTCACAGTACTGGGCATACCAGCGAGCAGTCATCTCATGCAGACTACATATGAAGAAAATAAAAGTACGATTCTTTGTTGTAGTATAAGGGTACGGGCAAAAGCAACAGTTTAATTATATCCAAATATACACCTTGCCTGTGGAGATACCAATACTGTTTTAACAACTACACTGTTTAAGTCAATGAACTACCAAATCTCAAAGCATGAAATTTTTCAGACTCATTTGCTAGCCTAAAAAATTATGCAACTGGTTTGTCAATCCAATAATAGAAGAAAAAACACATCAGATTGTATGAAAAGACATAATACCATCAAGAAAATCAGCAGCAATAATAATGTCCGCAAGACACTACCAGTAGTTAGCTGTACCTGCAAATACTTCTACAGAACCTCTTTTCCATAACTGAAAATTGTCCACTTTGCAGTGGTTGTCAAAAGGTCCACTAACAAGATGAAATAAGAAGTTCCATAGCTTAAGGAATTCAAACTTATTATATTTCACTTCCTGGCTAAAATTAGTTGCAAAACACGAAAATCAGCAGCAAACAGATCCGAACTACTAACAACAAGCCCAACTATCTCCTAATCAGCAGCACACATATCCCAACTAACAACGAGACAGCTTCATACAGGTACCAACTACTAGCACATCAAAGACTAGAAAAATAGACAGCCGTGCATTTCACTTTCAGGATGCCTGGATTTTATCGGGTTCCCCTGTTTCGTGAGTTGATGTCCCTGCCTCACCTTAGTTTAATGGCGGAGGAAGGCGGATGCAGCCAACCAGCACTGCGTGAAGAGCGTCTCGCCGCGAGAGGTGGGGACGAGCTCGTACTCCCGCCCGTCCTCCCTTGCCCGGCGCATGGCGACCTCCCTCCGCGCGGACGCCTGCCTCCGCCCGGCGACCATGGGCGGCCCCGCTGGCACCCGCACGACCACCGACGCCTTCCCCTTCTTGCCGCTAGCCGCCCCCGACGACGCGGAGGAGGCCGCGGCGGCATCGGACCCCGCCACGGCGGGCCCCGGCGCGCGCGCCAGCAGAAGGGCAGGAGCAGGAGCAGGGCCTGCCAATGATTGTAGCTCAACGCCGGATGAAGAGGACGACCAACACCGCAACTGTTTACCTACCGAAACTGCCCCTCGTCCTTGCCGTAGAAAACAGGAGCACGATTCCTGTTTACGAAAAAAAAACATTTTGCTTCAATGTTCGCGCCGACTTGATGGACGCCGCAGATATCCCTGCCGAACGCCCATACTGGCGACGACGACTTTCCCTTGCCTCAGCCTTGGGCCCCAAGCCCGACGCGCGCTACATGCCTGCGGCCTGCTTCGCTTGTGTGGCAAGTAAAAACACCACTTTGCTGTGTTACTCCCAGTGGACTGTTAATCTGGATGATTATCAGCACACATTTACATTCTAATTTTAGTTTGAGAAATAGGGGAAATAAGGAAAATATCTATCAAACAGATCTAAACAAATCTGATGTGCATGAGTCTGTAGTAATTTTCAGAAAACATTTTGATTTCGATTGAACGAAAAAGTTCCCTGTTTCAAACAAGAGCTACACTAGTCAATGCTAGGCCGGATATCAGAGTTGAGCGGCCACATGCCTAGCTGCCCGTCGAAGTGATGCTCCATCTTCTCCTTCAAGGATCTCGGATTCACACAAACTTTTCACGGAAGGAATAAAGGCAACTGAAGTATTTGCACGAGGCTTGCGGCCATGGAGAAGTAGTACTTGAGAAACCCTTGCTTTCTCTTAGCTTCGTGTGCAAACGAAAACATATAAATGCATCTTGCTCCTCTGCACCATGCTTCCTCTAGCCGGTAAAAGCTGCAGCAGCTACCAATGGATCATGGTGGCGGCGGCGGCCACAGCAGAAGCAGGTGGCGTGTGTGTCGCGACAAGGAGCGCAACTACGGCCACTGGCCTCCTCCTCACTCAGCTATATGCCTCTGCCTCTCCCTGCTCCTCTCGCTGACCCTCCTGCTCGCCGTCGCCGCCGCGCTGCTCGCCGTCTTCGTCACGAGGCTCAAGAAGCCGGCCTTCTACCTGCAGTCCATCCAGATGGACAGGTCCTTCAGCCTGACGACGACGACGTCGAACCAAAGCAGCGCGAACAACGGGACGGCGCCGTGCGCGGTGGCGGTGGCGTCGCTGGTGTTCGCGGCGCAGAACCTGAACGGGATCGGGATACGGTACGGCGCGACGGTGCTGGACGTGGCGTACGCGAACGAGTCCGTCGGCGCCATGGACGTGCCGGCGTTCTACCAGCCCCCGCGGAGCGCCAACGTGACGCTACTCATGCACGCCCTGCTCGCGCAGCGGAACGTGACGAGGCTCCTCGTGAGCGAGCTGTCGGCGCAGAGGAGCTACATGGAGATCAGGGTCGCCGGCCGCATCGACGCCCGGACGCACATCATGAACTTCCCTCTTCCGAAAATTCAGGTTCTGACTCCACGCACACTCTTCCCTTCTACGTAGTGATCTCAAAGTTTTGTTTTTTTATTAATTAAAGAAAAAACTGCCGTGTACTTACTGTACAAAGTTCTTTGCTTGTTTTCTGAAATCTGGCCGTATTTTTGTTTTCAGTTTTCGCTGGATTGTACATTTGGGACTAACTACACCGACATTGTGCTACGGGAAGGAATCAAGTCCGTGATGACACGCAAGGTATTTGCCTACTGCAGTCTGCAGCATAATGTTTTGTGGTATTGTTCAGACGCGCATGCTTCAGTCACACGATTGGTCTGAAATTTAGTAGCGCGGTAATTCCTTCCGCAGGCTCTCCTCGTATCTTCACTGCCTCATATCACGCAGAAGTGCTCTATCAAGATTAACATGAGGCCAAGACGAGCAAAGGAAAGAAGTCTTGATGATTTAGGTTGCTGATATATTGATGCCACGCAGATTCTTTTTACTCTATATATGACCATTTTTAGCTTAGGGGGAGAAAAATTCTTTTCAGTGTCTCAAGATGTATATACACGTGATTTGGTCAGCTGTAATATTGTTCATTTCCATCTACTACAATTAATACTTCCCTTCAGTCAGACTACTTGTCATCAAAAGTAGATGTCGTTTTACCTTTTCAAGCACTGAACATTAAGCCTGAAGTTTGTGAAGTCCTTTCTTAAAAGGATATATAGAATTATAGATGTACTAAAACTTGAGCAGCCAGGTATTCTGGACTGAGACTGTGTTATGTGTGTTTGCTTGGGTGTTGCATGTAACTCTTGGGGTTCGTGTGGGGTGATCTAGGAGAGGTTGGGACTACGTAGGGGTGCTTATGCACATGACTTAGGTGCGAGAAAAACTATGGGAGATAGGGTTTGTCCCAAGCTTCATTTATGCTAAGGTGTATGCTATATGCTAGATTGATCTTGAGACAAAGATTAAGGGACAAATTAGCTGAAGAACTTGCCCATGCTGACTTAGATCTTGTGGTCACCTAGCTCAAGCTCATCTGTCATGGAGTCCCCACACCCTAGAGATGGGTCTCCAAGATTGAAGAGGATGGGAGGAGCACTTGAGAGAGAGCTGACTTCTTCTTCATGCAAGGAGATGTGGCACAAGAATTTGGGATGAACATAGGAGAGAGTTTGATATAGAGATCATGAGCTTATAGTTGAGATCTCCTAGCTAGAGTTGGTTTCTTGAGCTTCATCTTCATCTCGTTTTAAGCATGAGCACTTCTCCAAATCCTTTGTCCATTCCTTGCTTTTGGTTTGATCTCCTTTCTTGCTCTTGTCATGGCTATTGAGAAGGAGGAGAGTAGTGAGGTGGATGAGAGAGGGGCTGGTCCTAGTGACTTGGGGATCTCTCACGCGCTGATAAGTGGTTCCAAGGAGTGTGAGAGGAGGACAACATAATCTTTACATGTTGCAGAGTCATTGGTGTCTTGACGGATAGTCCGTCAGCGTCCCATTGACTTCGGCACGTCTATTAGTCAACATGGTTCATTGGTGACTATCGAAAAGTCCATGGGGGAGATCAAAGACAGTGTGTAACACAAAAACATCCCGAGTGTCGAGTTTCTTGGACAAATCAACTTGGTGATGCCCCTTTATGGCATATCTAGTTATCCTTGGTGAGTCATTTGGCAGCTTGTTCTAAATTTAATTCACCATATTCTTTGTTTTCCCAAATTTTTTAAAGAGCTGTGGGTGAGATTCCCATTCTCGATAACTTGGATTTGTGGGCAGTTGATCACCTTGTGATTGGCAAGGTTCCATTTAGGGTTCCTACATTCATAGCTTGAGCATAGCCTTGAAGATTTTGAGGTTAAACACTATGGGCAACTATTAGGTTAGGGGTCAATAAAGATGCCTCATAATTCTAGGCTAGGGTTCACATCCTGTCCAAACTTCAAAACCTAGAAGGCTTCCTCCGAGTTGCGCCTAGATAATGGCTCAAGGGGTTAAGACAAAAGGCTCAACTTTGGCTTAACAAGGGTGTTTAACAAAGTTTTATTTGGGACGGTTTTTTGGGTCATGACAGTAACAATTCCTGAAGGTGGTTTGCATAGTCTCGAATTACATCCTCGTTGAGCTTCCCATAATTCTCAACAACATCCAAATATTTTAAAACATTGCAATGTACAATGTAAGCACTTCTATGAAGTGATGATCTATCATATGAATTACACCAACACCTTGTTGTCATGGTTGGTATGAAGGATGAAGAACAAGAAGGGATTCAAGGTCCTAACTGAAGATGTTTGGGGAATTTTCTGGAGAGTCAACTCCTCTGTCCTCAGTCTCAGTACATATACATACACATATGGGCCTCTTGGGCCTAGTCCAATAACTTACAACTCATTTACAGCCCAACACTCCCCCTCAAGATGGGTGATAGATATCAATCATCCCCATCTTGTTACATGCTAATATACAATCATTAACTCCTAAACCTTTTGTTAAACAATCAGCTACTTGCTCATTTGAAGCTACATGACTCAGTTTGAGTGTTCCATCATCTAGCCGCTCCTTTATGAAGAAGCGATCAATCTCCACATGCTTAGTTCTGTCATGCTGAACTGGGTTATTAGCAATGTTAATTGCTGACTTATTATCACACCAGAGCTTCAGAGAAACTTCCCCTAGTTTCAACTCGGATAATAAATTCTTTAACCATAGCATCTCACTTAAACACACGGACATGGCTCTGTATTCTGCCTCAGCGGTTGACCGAGACACTACTGCTTGTTTTTTGCTCCGCCATGATACTTAATTTCCTCCAACAAATGCACAATAGCCAGATGTCGACCTTCTATCATCTAGACAGCTTGCCCAGTCCGCATCACAATAGCCTTCAATATTTAGGTGATCATTTCTCTTGAACCATAGTCCTTTTCCAGGGTTACTCTTCAGATATCGCAAGATTCTGTAGACTGCATCTAAATGCCCACTCCTAGGATCATGCATATATCGACTTACCACGCTTACCGCATATGTTATGTCAGGCCTTGTATGACATAAATAAATCAAACGTCCAACAAGCCTTTGATATTTTCCTTTATCCACCGGATCTCCAGACTGAGCACACAATTTGTGGTTTTGCTCGATAGGTGTAGAAGCTGTGCGGCATCCAAGCATACCTGTCTCATTTAGCAAATCTAGTACATACTTCCGTTGTGAAAGAACAATCCCTCTAGGCGATCTTGCTATTTCGATTCCCAAAAAATACCGAAGTTGTCCGAGATCCTTGACTTCAAATTCTTTGCTTAGATTCCTTTTCACTAGAGCTATTTCCAAAGTATCATCTCCAAGAATAATTATATCATCCACGTATACCGCAAGAATAGTTACTCGATTCTTAGAGTGGTGATAAAATACTGTGTGATCCCCGTTGCATTGAATGTATCCCATATTACACATGGCCCGCCTGAAGCGATCAAACCATGCCCTTGGCGATTGCTTTAGACCATACAAAGATTTCTTCAGTCTTAATACTTTTCCCTTAGTTTGAGTAGTATCAAACCCAGGTGGAATTTCCATATAAACTTCTTCCTGAAGATCTCCATGCAAGAATGCATTCTTAACATCTAATTGATACAATGGCCATTCAAAGTTAGCAGCACAAGAGATCAATGTTCTAACAGTGCTCATCTTTGCAACTGGTGCAAATGTCTCATCATAATCAATGCCATATGTTTGACTATACCCTTTTGCTACCAATCTTGCTTTGTATCTCTCTATCTTACCATCAGGATTTTGCTTTATTGTATATACCCATTTGCAACTAACCACCTTCTTGCCCACTGGAAAAGGTACAAGAACCCAAGTATTGTTCTTTTCAAGTGCTGCTAGCTCCTCTAGCATGGCATCCTTCCACTTTGGATCTTGCTTTGCCTCTTTCCAGTATCTTGGAATTACTACCGATTGCAATGAAGCTACAAAAGCTTTGTAAGTAGAAGAGAGAGAATCATAAGAGACATAATTAGCTATATCATTCTTGTCCTCAATGGTGTCTTCAAAGCCATATCTCTCTGGAGGTTTTCCTGCTTTACTTCTTATTCCTTTTCTTGTAGCAATAGGGAGATCAATAGGAGGGTTGATATCTTCACCCGTTGATGCTAATGGATTCTCAACCTCATTATCAGCAATTGGGAGTTGTTCTTGCTCCACCAATTGTGGTTGCTCCACCTGGCTACCATCTTCATCACTAACAGATGAAGGTTGTACAGAAGGATTTCTCCTCCTCGTGTACACCTGCAGTTCTTTTTCAGTGTGAGATGTTCTCCCCCTCTCCACATTTGATGGTTTACTCACAACCACTGGACATGGAATCAGACCACTAATTACTTTATTCCTCCTCAATTCCTCAACATCCTCGGTCCTTAATGTTCCATTTTCCTCATCACCAACCTCACGTGCATCAGAAGAATCTAGATCAAGAAAAAGATCACTTAAATCTGTTTTCTCCCCATAGAAAGGAATAGATTCCCTGAAAGTGACATCCATACTCACAAATGTACGATGTTCTGATGGGCTCCAACATTTGTAACCCTTTTGCCCAGATGAGTAGCCAATGAAAATGCACTTAATAGCTTGAGGAACTTCCCAACAGAAGGTCTATGATCCCTAACAAAGCACGTGCACCCAAACACCTTTGGTGGAACAATAAACTCATTTTTCCCAAAAATCATTTCACATGGAGTTTTCATACCAAGCACTCTTGATGGCATGCGATTAATAAGATGAGTAGCAGTCATAACTGCCTCGCTCCAAAAGAACTTAGGCACGTTCATAGTATACATGAGTGAACGAGCCACCTCCAAGAGATGCCTGTTTTTCCTTTCGGCCACTCCATTTTGTTGGGGTGTATCAGGACACGAGGTTTGATGTAATATTCCCTCGGTAGATAGATAACTTCTAAATTCATTGTTCACATACTCTGACCCGTTATCAGTTCTAATAATATGAACATGAGCATTGAATTGGTTTCTTATGCATGCACAAAAATCCTTAAAGCAGTTAAGCACCTCACTTTTATGTTTCATAAGATATAACCATGTCATGCGAGAGTAGCAATCAATGAAGGTCACAAAATATTTCATTCCACTCAGAGAAACAATCGGAGAAGTCCACACATCTGAGTGGATTAATATAAAGGGTGACACACTTCGCAATCCCCTACTCACATATGAAGTTCTTGTGTGTTTCCCAAACTCACATGCATCACATAGTAATTTATGTTTGTCTACCTTACACATTTGTTAAGGAAATATTCTACTCATAATATCAAAAGATATATGTCCCAGTCGACAATGCAAAAGTATTACCTTAGCCTCATCTTCATTCGCAGTTGCTGACAAAGCGCGACATATTGCTTTATCTGTCTTCCTTCTATCAAGATACCATAGCCCGTTATGACGAACTCCAATCTCAAGTCTTTTTCCAGTCTTCCTTTCCTGAATTAAACAATTTTCACGATCAAGGAAAACTTGACAGTCCATCTGATCAACCAATGAGCTTATTGAAACCAAATTAACTAGAAATGATGGAACATATAATACTGATGATAATGTTATAGATGGAGTGCACTGCACTGTACCAACACCTCTAATTGGTCGAGATGTTCCATCAGCAGTCTGGATTGTGTCTTTATGAGAGCATGAATATGGCGTATATGATGTAAATTCACTTGACATGCCTGTGACATGTCTAGATGCACCAGAATCTAATATCCAGCCTGAATTAGAATTATTTATGGACAATAAGGCTTGTTTTTTCATACCTGCATCAGAGTGGAAGAAATTAGCAACATTGTCAGTTGAAGTTGACACTGCCCCCTGATCATCTGATTTTGAGTTCTTATTTTCCTTCAGCTTTCTTAACTCTTCTAACTCTGTAGCTGAAATTGTGACCAAGTCTGAAGCACCTTGCTCAGACATAGCAAAATTGGCTCTAAGGCCTCTTCTTCCACCATAACCTCGACCTCCCCTCGGTGCACCCCTATCATTGCCTCTTCCTCTTCCGCGATAAGTCTTTTGTGGTTGACTACAGTCCCTACTCAAATGACCCTTATCACCACAATTGTAGCATATTCTAGTCTCTTGGGATCTTGTTACAACATAGGCTGGACGGGATGGGGCTGGAACAATTTCTTTCATCACCTTTAGCCGAGTTTCTTCTTGTGCCATTGCAGCAATAGCTTCTTCTAGACTAGGAAGGCTAGACTGATGAAACAGGGAAGCACGCCTCCCCTCAAATTCTGAATTGAGGCCTCTCAACAATTGGAGAACTCGTTTTTTCTCGACCCATTTCTTCACCCACGCTACACAATCAGGGTGTGGCAACTCAATTGGATCATAGTGGTCCAGATCAGCCCATAACCGCTTTAGCTCTGCGACATACTCCATCAGAGATAGCTCCCCTGTTTTAGATGATAGAGCCTATCATCCGTATCAACAAACAACATCACATTCCCGCACCCGAATATGTCTTCGATAGTGATTCCCAAATACCATATCTTTGTAGTAATTGTATCTACCGATCCAAAGAATAGATGGCACCATCGAGCTCAATAACCAGGCAACTATCAAAGAGTTAGTAGCATCCCAGGCTTTCCATTCATCACTTGATTTATCCTTGGGTTCAGTTGCCTTCCCATCAACGAAACTTTCAAGCTTCTTTGCCTTTAGCAACAATAATGCCCTCCTGGACCAAGCTAAATAATTCCTTACGCCTTCCAGTTTGATATCATTTGGCGTGAGTTCCAATTTCTGAACTTTATCTGTATATAATGACACACCCACTTTGCTTGAAGATGGAGCCTCATTCTTCTTCTCAGTAAGCAAATCAACTAGCTTTCCCAATATCTGCTCAATCCCCTGATTATCTCCCATTTTGCTGAAATCTACAGCCTGCTGAGGATACTTCCACAAATGCTGCTGTGTACCAACTAGCAGACCAAACAATCCAAGCAACCAGCACCCTTGTAGCTCCTTTTCACTAACACGTACAAGCCTCCAGCAGCAGGCAGCACCAAATCCTCCCTATTTTGCAGCTTCTGATTGTAGGTCAGGTCCTCACCTTCCTTTTCCCTTGCTATCTGCAGTTCCACTGCGCTGCAGACCAGGCGATCAGCAACCACACGATGCCGCCCTGCTTCTGTCTGCCATCACAGGCTCCTCTGATGTGGCTTCAGGAACTCTATTCTCCCCTCCAGATGCGCCACCACAAGCTCCTCTCAACGGACAGCCACAAATCTTCTCCAACGATCTGGGTGCCTCCCTCGTCCTTTCTGATGTAGCTAGATGCCTTCAGCAAGCAAACCTCACCTCCTGCAACTCTCGAGATGGCCTCCAGAAAGCCAAAGTCTCCTCCTCCATGCAGCTCCTCACGGCCTCACCATCTGCATCCGCCAGAGGCCGCCACCGCCATCGCCACAACCAGGCTCGATACCATGAAGATGTTTGGGGAATTTTCTGGAGAGTCAACTCCTCTGTCCTCAGTCTCAGTACATATACATACACATATGGGCCTCTTGGGCCTAGTCCAATAACTTACAACTCATTTACAGCCCAACACTAACCCATTCTTGCTATGGTGGACAAATAAGATGTTGTCTTTACTGTTTGGATTCTCTGCTACTAGATAGGGTATATTTGTCTTGACCTTAGGCATAGAAATGAAGTGTCATTTTCAATGTTGCTAAGCAAGATTGGATTCTCGATAAACTTTTTTTGAAAAATCAGCAGGGGAGGCCCCTACCTATATTTTTGTATTAAGATGATATAAAAGGAAGTCTATAAGTTACTCTCCAAAAGTGATCCTGTCTCACCACTTTTCAAATGGATGTGGAGCTCGGGCAATCTAGGAAAACACAAGTTCTTTTTTTGGCTACTTCTAATTGACAGGTTGAACACAAGAAACATGCTAAAAAGGAAGAACAAGTTTCTGCCAGACTATAACTGTGTGCTTTGCAACCTGAATGTTGAAGAAACCTGCTTTCATCTTTTCTTTACTTGCCCCTTCAGTACCAGCTGCTGGAATAGCTTAGGCATCACCTGGGATATAAATCTGAATCCTCTGGACATGGTCTGCCTAGCAAGAAACACTTTTGGTGACAGCATCTTCAGAGAGATAACTATAACAGCCTGCTGGATAATTTGGAACACAAGAAATGGAATCATTTTTGATGGAAAGAATCAGTGCTTGGTCAGATGGAAAAGAGATTTCAAAAATGAACTTGGCTTGGTTTGTATCAAGGCCAAGAAAAGAATTAGTGATAGGCTTCAATTGTGGTGTGAGAATTACAATATATAATGTTTCTTGTTTTCTGTTTTGGGTCTTGAAGACCTTGTAACCACCCTTTGGGTTTGTAAACTTTTATATCATCTTAATACAAAAGATTCTCGATAAACTATATATCAGCAACGGCGCAAGGCAATAATAACACTGAATATGGTGGTCCGTGGTCATATAGACTTGAGCCTACTCCCTCCGTCCCATTATAAATGACGTTTTAGCTCTTTCTCAAGTATATAAAAAATTCTTTGAACCTAGACATGAGGTGTGTCCACGTGCATAGAACTTTGTATAAATCTAGACCTACAAATCAGCTGCTAGAATGACAAGTAAATTGAGACGGAGGGAGTATCTCTTAAGGAACTACACTATGAGTTGAACATGTGCAGATGGCCGATCCACACGTAGAGCACGGATTGTTGATTGTGCTAGCATGACGGGAGCCAATTTTGTTAATTTGAGCTCACGTGTTCCTTTCCGGCTTGTCGTGCATGGCCGCCAGCGAGTGGCGCCACGAGGCGGCGGCTTCACCACGTCATCTCATCTCCCAAATGGCCAAATCCCCAAAGCAAAATCCACACCGCCAGCTAGCTGCGCGCCACGGGCGCCGTGCACTTCGCGCTCCCGCGGTCTCGTGGACCCGCAGCTCAGGCCTTCCACGCAACGTTGCTGGACCCCACCGGTCAGCGACCGAACCCGTGGGCCCGGGTATGCCACAACAGCAAACTGCGGGCGCTTTCCGTTTCCGCTCGAAAAGCCGCGAGCCTTCGTTCGTGCGTCCGCCGTCGACGTCGCGTTTCCCCTCCCCCTTATTTTCCCGTTCCCCGATCCCCTCCGCGCCCTCCTCCACCACACCACCGCTACCGGCTTATTCCCTCGCCGCCCGCCGCCCGCGTTCCCACTCCCGAGGCCTGCACCGTGGCGTCTCGCCACAGCCGCCGCCGCCGCCGCCGCTCATGCAACTCTCCTGCCGCCCCCCGCCTCCGCCGCATCTCCCTCGCCGGGGCGCCGGGGCGCCCACCCCCACCCCGCTCCTCCTCGTCCTCCGGAGGCGCCAGCGGAGGCGGCGCCACCACCACCGCCCGTACCGCCTCGCCCCGCGCGCCTCTCTCTCGGACCTCCTCGCCACCCTCCCCGCCTCCCTCGCGCTCGTCGGCCCCGCCGCGCTCGCGGCCGCGGCCGCGCTCGCCACCTCCTGGTCCTCCTCCTCCTCGGCCCGGACCACCCTCCCGCCGCCGCCGCCGCCGCCCCAGGAGCCCGAGGACGACGACGACGACGCGTGCGGCGGGGACGTCGCGGTCGCGGGCGAGTGGGTGCTCTTCACCAGCCCGACGCCGTTCAACCGCTGCGTGCTGCTGCGCTGCCCGTCCGTGTCGTTCGAGGACGGCGGCGTGCTGCTCGACGGCGTCAACGAGCGCCTGCTCGCCGAGGAGCGGCACTACGTGAACCTCAGCCGGGGCTGCGTCCCCGTGCTGCGCCGCGGCGGGGACGGCGACGTCTCGTACCAGCGGATTTGCATCCCCGTGGAGGACGGCGGGGTGATCGCGCTCGACTGGCCGGATAATCTGGACCTGGACAAGGAGCATGGGCTGGACTCCACGGTGATTGTGGTGCCTGGCACGCCCGAGGGGGGCATGGAGTGGAGCGTCAAGGCGTTCGTGTTGGATGCGCTGAGGAATGGGTACTTTCCTATTGTGATGAACCCCAGAGGGTGCGGCGGCTCCCCGCTCACTACCCCAAGGTGAAAGTCTTCTGCTCATTTGGGATGCTTATTTGTTGCCCTACTTAATTTGAGGGCGTGCGGCAAGAGTAGATTTTATCTATCACAAGGAGCTCCTTACTTACCAGTACTAGAAACTTGTAGTCACTTTTAGGTGCTCACTGCTTGATGTATAGAAATTCACTTTAACATCTCAATATGTGTTCATTGCTTGATTTGTATTACTGTAATTGTGAGCGTTTTCCCTCAATGCCAGGCGTTACTGGTATATAGGGACATAGGGTCAGTTTAAAACTTTAAACCAACTATGCCACATATATAACTTCTGTCCATTTTGAAGACGTCTTAAATAAAGTTCAGATGTAATATTGCTTGTTCAACCTAGCAATTGTGATTACTTTAATGCAACAAAAAGTAATTGGAAAAGTCTACTGTACAAATTGATGTCAATGGAGTACCATGATTAGTTCAGATAATGTCATCAACCACAAGTGTTAGCTTATTGTTATTCTACTGACCCATTACTAATCATTGTGCATGTTTCTGACACTAAAAATTCTTACAGCATGGATCCATTATGATTCAGTCATGCACTCCAAAACTGTTGTATTAATGTGCACATCTTATTTTTTACTGTCTCCATTTCAGATTACAGGTGACTTTAGCTTTATTCCTAAGTCAAACTTTTCTAATTAACTATGACAAATTTTTAGAAATATATATTAACATCTACAAGTTCAAATAAATGCAATACCAACTACCAAACATATGTCACGGAGGATTTAATGAAACAAGTTTGATGTTGTAGATGCACCTTTCTATGATCTCGATCGAAACTGAAGTCCTCTAATTTGAAGCCTGTGGAGTACTTCATTGCATTTGTGTACCTTTTAATGTCTGTACTTAAGTTTTGAGGTGTGCCAATGATGGATGTCTGTTCGAAATCGTAGGGCTTCTAAACTACCTGCTTATGTAGGTTATTTACAGCAGCTGACAGTGATGATATCTGCACAGCGGTACAGTTTATAAACAGCAAGAGACCTTGGACAACACTAATGGGTGTTGGATGGGGCTATGGGGCAAATATGCTTACAAAGTATCTCGTGGAAGTTGGAGAGTCTACTCCTCTTACTGCTGCTGTCTGTATTGACAACCCTTTTGATCTAGAAGAAGCAACTAGATCGTTTCCTCATCATATATCTCTTGATGAAAAGCTCACAGCTGGTTTGGTTGATATTCTTCGTGCTAATAAGGTGAGATTCCTACTGCACTGCCAGAAAATCTGTAGCCCCTCTGTTATGTGTCTCGTGTTCATATGCACACAATCTAGCATGTTGGTATGTGCATATATCAGTCCACATAACTAGCAATAGGTCTTCATTGTATTATAGAGATGAAAAATGGGGGGTGGGGGGGGGGGGGGGGGGGGGGGGGGGAGTCCAACAGGATCCTCACTCATGCGGGGACCAGATATGAGTGAGGCGATTACATATACACCAGGGTTAAACACATAGTGAACAAACACAACTCGACCTTAACTGAATGGACCTAGTCTGTGAGTGCCAAATCTAGTCCTTGAAGCTTCTTCACCCCAGCCATACACCAGAGGTCGTGCTCATTCTTCAACTCACTCCAGATCATGCTAATCAAAGGAGATGCCCCCTCAAAAACACATGCATTCCTATGCTTCCAAATTGCCCAGGCCCCTAGAATAATTAAAGAGTTTACTCCTTTCCTGTGCTCCTTGGAAACTTTGCTTAGTGTCTTGTGCCACCAGTCAGCAAGACTCAATTCGTTTTGTTGGGGGACTGAATCCGCTAGGTTCAGAGGAGTGAATAATTTGAACCATTTTTGTCTTGCCACTACACATGATGTTAACAGATGGTATATTGTCCCATCTTCTTCATCACAAAGGGGGCATTTATCCAGATGAGAGAGGCCCCTCTATGCCCCTCATTGTAGGAAGTAGCCGTACTAGTGCGGTAGTGCCTCACTTCAGCTTAGAAATTTAGGATGGAAGCTGTATAAGTTGGGCTACTCTACCAACCAGTTGCTCTTGTGATCACTAAAATTCATGGCATTGCCACAAGTATTTTTAGCCTTTTCCCTGTATATGCATTGCAAAACAACTGATGATGTATTATTCCAGGAACTCTTTCAAGGTAAAGCTAAAGATTTTGATGTTCAAAAAGCTTTATCAGCCAGTTGTTTGCGTGACTTTGATGAAGCTGTATCCATGGTTTCACATGGGTTCGATACTCTTCGTGACTTCTATGCTGAAATTAGCACAAGGCTGTCAGTTGCCCATGTGAAAATACCTCTACTTTTTATACAGGTATAGTTTTTAACAACATAAGCAATACTTAGCTAACTTGTTATTTGCGTATTGTAGTGATTCCAGTGTCTTAATATCAAACATTAATTAGCATTAACATCATTATGAAATTTCGCGCATGCATTGTGAGCGCCATGTTTCTATTATCTAATTTGAATATATGCTGTACTGCAGAGTGATGATGGGACTCTTCCGCTTCTTGCAGTGCCCCGCAGTTCAATATCAGAAAATCCTTTCACAAGCCTTCTCCTCTGTTCTTATGTACACTCCAATATCTTCACATTTCAGAGATACACTGTGTTATGGCGCCAGAATATTGCCTTAGAGGTAAAATATTGTTCTATTTATTTTCTCTAGGACCCCAATGGAAGCATTCTTATACCACTTCAAGCATTAGACATGTATATTTTCATTTTCTTAACAAGATTTCTTCACAGAAACACCAGTAACTAATTTGTAGAAGTATTCCTTCTAAACTTAGATAATTTGTTCAAGAACCAGTAGCATACAGCAGAAAGTTGGTGTACAGATACAACCTTATTTTTTTTTTAAAAAGAATAGTATGGCGCCCAGGGGGCTGGTGCCCTCTCTATCTGCGCCATTGCATGAGATTGGCATCATCTGATTTAACGGAAGCCAGCATAACGGTGCCGTGGTAATAAATATTTACAGCAGATAACATTTGGTCATATACCTGATTTCTCTGTGATAGCATATAGTGTTGTGTTGCAGATTGGTCTTAGCTGATGTATGGTTTTTGTTCAATAAAATGTTGTATTGCGTTTCGATTTGTGCTTCACATGATGCATTACAAAGCGTCACTTGATGATTCCCATTTTCTTTTGCCTAACAAAATTGCATGTGCCTTATACCCGTCAGAGAGGAACTTGCATCTTATTTTGCTCTGAAACTTACCTATCCATAGCAGACTCTTCAAATGCTGGTTGGATTAGTTTGTGTGTTTCTTTATCAATTCAGAAAACAGCCATGATTTAAATTTATAGCAGATAGAACTTTGATCAGAAAAATGGAATCCATGTGTTGCCTGCAACTGAAAACTTATAATACTATAGCATGGAATTGGTCATACACAAGTTATGTAATCAGCAATTGTTGAATGGAGAAGAATGAAATCCATATAGCTTCAACCAAAACCAGAAAAATTATGATACAAGAGCAGTCCAGACTGCAGCCTAAACACATCATTCCGCTTTTTTACCAGACCCTCCAAACATTGGCTGCCGTTATTCTCTGTTGGGGGAACTTCTGACAGGTTACTCCAACGGTGCAGATAGGGATGGTGACAGCCCACCAGGGCACCAAATCCATACTCTCTCTCTCTCTCTCTCTCTCTCTCTCTCTCTCCCACAGTGTATGGCTTAAGTGATGCAAGGAATAAGAGAGAAGATTTTGGAGTCACTCCTCCCATTGCAGCTAGTGCAGCCAATTCCCAGCGGTGCCAGAAAATTTGGGAGCGACACAACTACTTGTGCCGCTGCCCGAGAGGATGCCTGGTGAATAAAATATTAATTCTACAACCACCACACCTTCTGTAGCGCGCGTGGCCATGGATGCAGGCGGAGCAGGGAGGCGGCGCAGCTTGGGGGAGCAGGGAGATGGTGACGATGAGCCTGTAGATGCAAATATTGGCAGCTGCTCAGCCAAAATTGGATGGGGCGGCGTTGAGTTGCAGAGAAGAGAGAAGCCTGGGGTGCGGAGGTGTTGGTGGCAGAGCCACGATGGCTCGCCGAGCTCCGTCATGCTCGGCAAGCAGTGTGCTGGGTGGTGCTTGACAAGCAGTGCTCTGCAAGCCGAAGCGGAGAGGACAGAGCAAGACAAAGGCTTGTGACCCAGATTTTTATTTCTTTATTACTCTGTGGGTCCCATATGGCATCGGTTCCAGTAAAACCAACACTGCAGCTATATAGGATCCGATGCCCTTCTCTTGACGAGGCAGCCCAAATTTTTTTAGCACCACTCCACATTGTGGAGGGCCTAGGCCTTCCACAATGTATGGCTTAAGTGATGCCAGGAATAATAGAAGATTTTGGAGTCACTCCCATTGCAGCTAGTGCAGCCAGTTCCAAGCGGTGCCAGAAAATTTGGGAGCGACGCAACTACTTGCGCCGCTGCCCGAGCGATGCCTGGTGAATAAAATATTATTTCTACAACCACCACATCTTTCCCTCCTTCCCTCCCTCCTCATCTCTCTCTCTCTCTCTCTCTCTCTCATGACCATTGCAAGCAAAAATACTCAAACATTGTTACTTGCAGTGTCCCATGGATTTAGTGGCTTCTTCCATTATGTGTTTTTTAAGCTGGTGCATAATTCAAAATTATGACTTTTTTTTTTTACTGAAGAAAGTATGACTTGTTATTTGGATTTATTATATGCAGTGGTTATCAGCAGTCGAGTTTGCTCTTCTGAAAGGTCGCCATCCACTTATCAAAGATGTGGACATCACAATTAACCCGTCCAAAGGTCTAGCATTTGTTGAACCTCAAGTGAATGAAAGGAAACCTGGAAAAGGAAATCGTCAGCATTCTGAGCTTATTTTGTATAATAATGTTGCGCATGGAATAAATGGACTGCTAGTTGATTCTGCAAAAAAGTACTCTGATGCTCAAAACAAAGAAAATGGACAATTGGAAAATAATGGTACCATAGGAAGTGTAGACAAAGATATGGAAGAAGAGTTAGAAGAGAGTTCTGAAGATGTTGAGGAAGGTCAGGTACTACAATCAGCAAGTCTCGTGATGAATATGTTAGATGCTACAATGCCTGGTACTCTCAATGATAATCAGAAGAAGCAGGTATGCAGACATATTATTGGCAAAATTGGTTCTAGAGCACCCAAAGTTCCTGACTTAAGCAAACTAGCAGCGAATGGTTTCGGCACACGTTGGTTGTATCAAAGTTCAAACGTTAACTTTTTTAGCACTTTATCACCTACTAGTATCCGTTTTCACAGTTTTTCTCTTATTTATTCACAATGCGAAGTACCAGAATTTGTGTCAAAAAAATTGAGAAGTACCAGAAATGCCCACGATCCTTTTCCACTACTGCTATTTTTCTTGTTTCTCGTTCTGCTCATGTCTGCTCATAGACAATGAGGCAAAGGTGACTGAGCAGCCCATGTGTGCCAAGCCCATGTGTGCCAACCTCCTGTCACCAAGTGGCTTGCTTTGGGGTCCCTGGTGGTCTTCTGCTGGGTGGCACTGTCTGCCCAGGCACCCAGCAGGTAGTGTGGCCTGCAGAGAGCAAGTCGCGCCGCATCCGTCGCCCTCCTCCCTCCCTATCATCCAGCTGGCCCTGTCGCCCACAGAGCAAGTGTCTGATTGGTTTTTTGGTGCCGACGGCAATAAGCTCTCGCAGCATGTGTACTGTTCAATCAGGCGTGAGGCTGAGAGGTGTCGATAACAAGCAATTCCTTGTTGGGACTAGCCTTGTGGGTATTTTCTTCATGGATAACTGCAGTGGATGGAAAAAGTTAGGTGTGCTAGAAATATGAATATTGGAAACTTTGGGTGCTATTAAAGTGTACCAAAACATTTTGGTGCTGTTGTGCTGAAGTCAGGAACTTTGGGTACTATAGAACATGTATATCAAGCTGCTTACAAGTTACATTTTTGTTTCTTGTTATAAGGTTCTGGTAGCTGTGGAACGAGGGGAGTCTCTTGCGAAAGCTCTAGAAGAAGCTGTACCTGAAGATGTGCGTGGAAAACTTACTGCTTCTGTAACTGAAATTTTACAGTCTAAACGAGAAGCTTTCAGTTTAGATGCATTGAATCGACTTGGCTGGAACAATGCAAGACCAACCACCACCAAGACATTGGCTCAGGAAAAGCTTAAAGATTCAGATCATGAAAGAGGGCTTAAGGATGCCAAAATGGCTGATCAGAACAGGATTTCTGCAACCGCTTCTGGGGAGGATCAGAAAGACATTAATATGACAAATGATGATAAACCTGGAGAAAGCATCAAATCATCACAAGGAAAGCCTTCTCACACTTCTGAACCTGTTGGAGTTGTGACAGAAATTGCAAGTGAACAACCTTATAAATCAGATAAAGCTAACTATGGAACCAATGATAGCAGTGAAAGGCAGCATATAACAGAACAGGACAATGAAACGAGTCCAATGCAAGTTTCTGATGATCAGTCAGTGGCCAACTCTAATGGGGCTTCTAAAGAAAGGGAGCATTCAGCAGATGCTACAACAGACCAGAATCTACAATCTAACGCAACAGAAAAGGAAGGTGACACAATTCGCACAGGTGAAGATAAGGCTGCTCCTAATGTGAATGATCAAAGCACACAAGTCTCTAAAACAGAAGAATCGAAACCTTCCCCCATTACTGTGACCCAGGCATTAGATGCATTAACTGGGTTTGATGACTCGACTCAAATGGCTGTCAACAGTGTATTTGGAGTTCTTGAAAATATGATTGATCAATTTCAGAAACAACAGGACTCTGAGAATGGTGAAAATGCTGATGGAAATGATGATGTCACTTCTGTGGATGAGAGACAATCTCATGTGAAGGAGAATACAGAGAATGCGTCAAGTGGAGAAGATATAAACCAATCATATAAACAACCAGAAGGTAGCAGTCCTGGAGAAAATGATTCAATCATGACCAAAGATGATTGTGATTTTGGTGAGGGAAATCCCAATTTAAGCATTGTTTCATCTGGTAGAGGAAAAATGAGATATTATCAAGGAAACAAAGTTGGTGATCATGTGAATGCTGATGGTATCAAGCAGGTCAGTGGCTTGCCTGACTATTTATTAGATATAGCTTTCAACTCTTACTTGAAGGCACAGTATGCAATGTACCTTCGTGAATTTCTTTACACACAATTGCAACTCAAATCACCAGAATCTAATTTAGCAACTGATCTTTTCCTCGATCCACAAGAGGGTAAATGGAAAATTGCAGACCAGATGGAAAATGTGCAAAATAACATTTCTGAATCCTCACGAGAGTCATCTAAGATGGACAATGCTGTTGAGCCACCCTTCTTTATACCAGGAAAAGTTACAGACTTTACATACAAGTCAAATAAATGGAATAATACTGTAGCAGCCAGGTCAAAACCTGGTAATGATTTGAGAGAGGTACTTACACACTTTGTTAGAAGTGAACTATCAAGTGCCCTTAAAAACGAAGTTGGTCGCAAAATAGGGATAACAGATACTAAGCAACTTGAAAGGAGTCTTGCAAATGATGTAGAACAGATTGCTGCTGAAGTTTCTAAAACTGTTGTCCTTGACAGTGAGTTGTATTTAGCGATAGGTGTGCAAAGAAGTCCAACAACTGTCAAGTTTGGTTCAACACATGGAAAAGATGTTGTTGAAGCTGTGTCAACTGCAGTTCAGCAATCTCAGCATCTGAGGAACATTCTTCCTGTCGGTGTCATAGTTGGTGTAACTTTGGCATGTTTGAGAAATTACTTCCATGTTGGTGTCTCTAAGTATGGTGACCATATGAAAGCGACTATGAAGTCAGATCAGGATAGCAGCAAAGAGAATGTTCGGGATAGTGGAAAAGCAAATACAAACGATAATAATATTGAAAAAAACAGTGGGGACAACCAGCGGGAGATGACAAAGTCACAAGGTCAAGGTATGATGGTGGGGGCTGTGACGGCTGCCCTAGGTGCTTCTGCTCTGGTAGCACACAATCAAGTAAGTAAACTAATATCCCAACTTCATTTTCTTGTCTATGATTTCCTTTGGACCTGTTACTCTATAGTCTATATTATATAGATATTGCTATATTTGTTTCCCAAATTCCTCTCGTCATGTTTAAGGTTAGCTGGATGAGATTAATAAAACATGTTTATGACTTTCTTTTCGTTATTTGATATTTGATTCCTTTAGCACACAAAACACGGATGATGGCTCATCCTAGTTTTTAGTTGTCGAACTGAAAATTAGTGAAGTATCAAGTAGCGGTTTCCATTCCTATAAGACATACATAGCTCTTTTTCCTTGATATATACTTCATTAGAGGAGTGGTGCATTTTTATATTTAGGCAAGTTTTGCTGCCGAACAACGTGGTATTGGCTACGTCACACCCAGCCGTTTTTCGTAGGACACCAGAACGATTCATTTATTCATTTCTCAGATTTCTCGAGAGAGAAGGTTTAAAAATATCCTTTTTGCCCTTAGGGATCCACATCTCAGTTCTTCATCCTCTCCTGACATTCTTGATCCGGAGCCAACCCCTATATTCACAAAGGGCAGGGTGGGTGCGGCAAATCAACTGCGCTGCAGATCCTGCCCTCGCTACCGTCATTAACACCCATGAACCCCTGGTTTCCAGTACCCGCGCCACCCGTTGCACTTCCTCATCCGATGCGTCCTGTACCATCAGCACACTTTCATGGCGTGCTGATGCTCTACTCCCACAAAGACATGTGTCCCCTGTCACAGATGGATAAGTTGTGCGAGCAGTGGCGCTCCTACTACTCGGCTGGGGCTTGGTACATGTGGGAGCAGCGCAACATTGAGCAGGAGGGTAAGGAGAAATGAGAAAATGGGGCGCAGGTGCTCGTGGTGGTCCTCTACTTGGTGAGAGGTTTAGGAGTGGGAAAGGGGGAGGGGATGTGCTGAAAGGGACAGTTGGAGTGGTGGTGGCATGGGAGGGGACAAGTCAAGCAGCAGCGGTGTGTGAAAAGAGAGAAAAAGAGGGTTACCTTCACAGTGCCAGGAAGAAGAGCAGGAATACAAGGGCAAACAGGTCATTCCTCCCAATTTCTCTCTCCACAGAGCTGATCTTAAATGAACAAAATAATTAGGGGGCTATCCCTCCTGTTTTTTAAAAATTGAACAAAATAATCATTGCGGTGTCCTACAGAAAATGGCCATGATTTCATAATGATACCAGGCAAATTTCAGCATTTTGTGGTGGGAACTAGCCAATACCACGTTTGTTTGATAGTATTCAATAGCAAAATTTGCCTTAAATCTTTCTATTTCTTCTTATCGGGACATTAACATTTAACTTTCGTATTTCAGCAAAATAAGGGTGAAAACTATGATGGTAAGGATGAAAATTGCAAGGATTCTGTTGAGATAGAAAGTGCCAAACATGAGGAAACTGCACAGAAAAAGAGCCAGGATAGTTTGATGAGCAGTTTTGCTGAGAAAGCCATGTCTGTTGCAGGACCGGTAGTTCCCACAAAGGGTGATGGTGAGGTTGATCATGAAAGGTCTGTTAATGTTACTATTGTTTTGTTCCTTTGTCTTTACTCCTTTTCTTTTTTTCTGTGAATATATTTATAATGTTTTGACTTTGTGCAAGTAGGCTTGTTGCAGTTCTAGCTGAACTTGGACAAAAGGGTGGAATTTTGAGGTTTGTTGGAAAAATTGCTCTACTCTGGGGCGGAATTCGTGGTGCTATGAGCTTAACTGGTAGGCTTATCTCATTCTTACGTATCAGCGAGCGGCCCTTATTTCAGAGGTTAGTCTTATACTCTTATGTTCTTATGCACAAGAGAACAGCAACTGAATAGAAAACAAGAACTTAATTGGTGTGTCTTAATCAGATGGTTCATGTTAGTAATTCATAAAATTTCTCATATATTTTTTTTATATTTTGTGTATTTGTGTTCTATTCAGTTTTGAGATGTTCATGTGTGAAGGTGATGGCACATAATCAGTGCTTTTTGGGTGTTCCCCTTGGGGAGTCTGACTGGAATGACTGATGTTTGAATCCTATTCCTCCTTTTAATGGATGGAGAGATTCAATTCTTCATCTCTTTCCAATAGATGTAGTTACATTTCATTTGAATGATTATATTTATTTTTCTATTTTACTTTTATTTTGTCTCTTTATTTTATCGATTCCTTTTGTTCATTCAGTTTCATTTTTCCTGTCCATCAGGGGCATGAGATGACCAACTACAGACTGTGCTGTTCCTCTTTAACACCTAGCAACTTAACCAAGCCAAAATTATAAAGATGCTTGAATAGTCCTCTCAAAATGCTGTAGTAGTAGTAGTTGATGTTGTTACTTGATCCATGGTTTTTGGTGGACTTAGATCTCTCCTTGTAAGTATCATGTGTACAAGTTTTGCCCTTCCATGGATCAATCAGTTGGAATTTCACCATCATAGACATGTTATACATTTTGTTGTTTACTTGCTATTCTTAGGTTGTCTTTAAACTGTTCCTTGTTTGCATTATAGGATTATGGGATTTTCTTTAATGGTTCTCATCCTGTGGTCCCCTGTTGTGATTCCTCTACTGCCAACGCTTGTTCAAAGTTGGACAATAAGTGCTTCAACTGGGATTATCGGATATGCTTGCATTGTTGGATTGTACTTCTCTATAATGATACTTGTCATGCTGTGGGGCAAAAGGATACGTGGCTATGAGGATCCAGTTGAGCAATATGGGATGAATATTTGGTCTGCGTCTAGGGTATAAACTTATAATCTCATAGCCACCTTGGTATTTCTCAGAGAACTTAAGTTTATATGTATAGTATATAACAACTGATGTTTATTGCAGATGCGAGAATTTTTTCAAGGTTTGGTTGGAGGTGTAACAGTTGTAGGGTTGGTGCACTCAATAAGCATTCTACTTGGTTTTGCAACTTTTCGGACAGGGTTCTCTTCATCTTTAGCTAGACCCCTTGATCTTATCAAGTATTCTAGTAATGTGTTTCTGCTAGCTCTTCGAGGGCTTGCCACAGCAACTAGCATTGCTGTGGTAGAAGAAATGGTTTTCAGATCATGGCTTCCAGAGGAAATTGCTGTTGATCTTGGTTACTACAATGCCATTCTGATATCTGGACTTGTGTTTTCTCTAATTCATCGGTACGTCAAGTCTGTCCCACCATCACCTCTCAGCGCTTTTAGGCTTGTTTGACTGCCACTTCAATCCACCCCAACACATGTGGTTTAGAGTGCAGCCAAGCAAGGTCTTATTGATATGTAGATATGTACATGTTTCTGCAACTGCTGGTAAATTGCAAGGCAACCATCACTAGACTTGGGAGATATAATTATTGCAGTGCTGAATTATTGCAGTGCTGAATCTGATTTTGGGTTGGGGGGGGGGGTGGTTACAGTCTATCATATAAAACCAAGCATAATATGCCACATCAATGAACTAACTAGTTGCCCTTTTGCAATAGCTTCAAAAGCTCTGAAGTATTCAGTTTGTGATGCCTATGTGTGATTTGATTCATGTTTTTTTGTATTCAAGCATGTTTCAATGTTGCAAACCATTTACAAAGTGGTGACATCAATACAATTGGATGGCAGGTCACTACCCTCAGTACCTGGTTTCTTGCTGCTTTCTCTGGTGCTTTTTGGGCTTAAGCAGAGGACACAAGGAAAGCTTGCTGCGCCCATTGGCCTGCGTTCTGGAATCATGACTGCCAGTTATTTAATACAAAGCAGTGGTGTTTTAACACCCAAACCCGAAATTCCGTTTTGGATGATTAGCACTTATCATCTGCATCCTTTTGATGGTGCTATCGGCTTAAGTATCTGCTGCTTGCTTGCTATCCTTTTCTTCCCTCAAAAGCCTGTTCAGAAGGATACATCTGTGTGATGAGGGCCAGAAGAGTAAAACATTAATGCTGGAGTGAGCTTCCAACAAGGATGAATCACCATGCGCATATTCGCGCAATGAAGGGTTTTTTCCTATATACCATGCTAAAATGCAACTGGATATTCTGATGCACTGCAACTTGCTGGCTGCAAAGAGTATGTGCTCGGTTAGCTCCTTGCTCATCAGACTGAGGGGCCTGCTGAATGGAATGGCTTTTGGATCTGTAACTGGAGTATCCAGGCCATTTATACTTGGCAAGTTTGTATACTACTATGATGGATTATCCAAGTGGGAATGATTTCTTCCTTATCCCTACATTGTAAGGTCTGTTCTTCAGACACATTTGAAGTTTCATTTTTGCCATCCTATAAATTTCTAAAAGTCCTTTCACTGTTTCTATGAATGCAGGTAGGGGAGAACAAAATGACCTGAGTTGTTGGATATGCCTAGGGAGAGGAACTAGTAGATGATAAGAGTTTGCACCTGACTTTGATCCATGATTTCTTCATACCAATTGACTTTGACCACATACCGTGCTTTTGTTCATGAATCTTTGACACAAGCACACCCAAATTTTGAAGTAGCAAATTTTGCCAACACATATACTGTATATATAAAGTAGTTCCAGTAAGGACTGTACAGCTGATCAGGTGATGTCCCGTCCCTCCCCTGGTTCTGTAATTGTTACTGTATAGCTGTAAATATGTAATGTTAGTCCAACTGTATGACTGTACAGCTGAATTTACTGAGGTTTACAAGGAAAATCGCCAGGCATTAAACCTGCAATGCTTTTGGCTAGGTTCTCATTCTGAAAGCATGTCTTCCGTGTCAGCATAATCTTGTATAGCTTCTGTTCCTAGTTCATAATGCTCAGCTTAGAACTGATTCGTCTGGGCAACTGTAAATTCTGTAATATTGCCAAGAAATATGAATGAGGAGATGTCGCTTCCAGTTAACCTGGGAATTTCAATAACACTTTACATGAACTGTACAGCTAATTCCTTCATTTTTTTTTCCTGGAACTATACATTAACAAAGTAATAATTGCTTGGTTAGGATTTGAGAGCTGCTCTTCAAAGGTTCAGTGACACCGATCTATCCGCACGCCGTCAGTTGCGACAATACGTGGCATGCAGCCGTGCAGCCACCTGGACGGGCCAAAACTTTCAGAGGCCCACCCCGCAGAAACAGGCTTCCCTTGTCCACGGCAGAAACGGCCGGCCACGCCGCGGGCCTCGTGGCCAAATCGTCAGCTCGTGTTCGACTGTTCGTTCGTTTCAGGCTCTCGCCTGCTGCCCGCCTCACCTCACCGGGCCACCGTGCTTCACCCGCTCCCTTCCATGGCGGCGGCTCACCTCTTCTTCTCCGCACCGGCCGCCGCCCCCGCCGCGACCCCCCGCCCCCTTCCTACCCGCGGCCGTCACGCCCACCGGGGCGCCATACCATCGAGAGGCTTCTTCCCCTGCCGCGCGTCGCTCAGCCCCGACGGCTCGCTGGCCGTGCTCGGGCCCCTCAGTCCCAGGACGGCGGCGCCACCGATGAGGAAGCCGTACCTGCGGGAGCACTCCTGCCTCATCTTCCCGCCCCCGCGCGGCCGGCGCCCGCTCGCGCTCATCAAGTTCCTCGGCGGCGCCTTCATCGGCGCCGTCCCCGAGGTCACCTACGGGTAAGTAAGTTCATTGACATCCGGTTGGACTCCACTGGCGCGTCGGCTCATCGCGCGGTTGGTTGGCTGCCCGCAGCTACCTGCTGGAGCTCCTGGCGCGGGAGGGCTTTCTGGTCGTGTGCGTGCCGTACAACGTCACCTTCGACCACGAGGCCGCCGCGCGGGAGGTCTTCCAGAGGTTCCACGCCTGCTACGACGCGCTCCTCGCGTCGGGGCTCCCGGAGGCCGGCCTCAGCGCCCTGGACATCGCGGAGCTCCCGCTCTACTCTGTCGGCCACAGGTGATTTCGGCGAGGAATGTCGCACGCCACTTGTTCGATGATTTGACTCGGAGGAAGCCGCCTTGAGGCTTGAGCTATGGTTTGTTGATCTCCGGTATTCTGCTCATTTAATTGTGCTGTTGTGATGGTTTGGTTTGCAGCAACGGGGCACTGCTTCAGCTGCTAGTGGGAAGCTACTTCTCAGAAAAGATACCAAAGGTCCGCTGATGTTTCATTGATGAAAAGTGCATATAATCTGAAATACTTCTGACCTCCAAGTGGTTTTGATCTTATTAATCTGTTGGGTTGTCCTCATTTTAGGCCAATGCCATTGTCTCATTCAACAATAGGCCGGCTTCGGAGGCTGTGCCTTACTTTGAACAGGTATTTACTCTGGGCTTCATTGCCTTATGGTTAATGGGTGTGCCTTTTTTCTGTTTCAAGCCTTATGTTTCCCTGCATAAGAGTAGCAAGTTGCAGATGCTGACTAGCAAAAGTGGAAAGGAGTAAATTTATTTATTTATGTATTAGTAGAGGAATTGATACTGAACTTTCTAATTAACTTCGACTAAAGAAAATCTGGACCTAAAATTAGTTTGCTAGTTCAACTCTTCTTGCTAGTTAGTAATACCTGAATAGTAAGGAAAGAGGTTAAGAGTATGTTGACTGTAGGCTAACTGAGTGTCAGTGTGTGGTTTTCAACAATATATATTTCTCTTTAGTTGAACTATATAATGTGTTGGTGTGAGTAGTGGACAGTTAAAGTATCTGAAATTTGATGGCCTTCTTTTTCTCTCAAACATGTAGGAGTGCATCACATCATTGCATTAAGAAGAGAGAGAGAGGTCCAAACAAAAACAAACCAATAAATACACATGGCACTCATCCAAACCACACAAGAAAATAAGCACACAAACACTAACTTCAAGTTTTTGGACGCGCCACAGTAACACTGTAGTCAACCCACTGACACCACCAAAAGAGCCCAGGCGCCCCTGCATCTCTTGATAGCTGAAATTTCTCCATGGCCTTGTGCAGATTTCTTTTTTGTACTTGGAGTACCTCCATTGAACCCACAATTGTTCCAGTGTTAACATAACAGCCTTGCTCCAAGAAATCAAGAATCATTAGCGAGTTAAAGCTATTCGTCAACTATTTGTCTAATCTCTTGGAATGACCTGTCCAACAATCACTGAAAGCAGTCTCATCACCCCAAGGTGAGATGCCTGGTAAGCCAATCATCTGGAATGAACAATAGAACCACAACTGACATGCAAACACACAAAAGACCAAGATGTGGTATGCTTACTTTGCTGGTTTGTAATGCTCGTGCTGTAGGTCAGGTTTTTTAAGACAACCTGTGATAAAGCACCTCTAGTATTCTGAATCAGTTTGTTGTCAAGCGTAGCTTCCTGCACAGTTGCCTATTGATAATCCATTTGGAAATGCAAGCAATGTTGTTAGGAGCTAGATCTGCAATATCCTTTCATTGCAGTCACAGACATCTATCACTCCAGAGTAAAGTGGCACCAATACTGAGGCCAGCTTCTAATTGATAAGAGGGCCTTGACATAGAAATTTGGGCCATTGCATGGAGTGATTCAAGCCGCATTGGGATTTTGAGTTGTAATAAATACAAACTGTTTCAGTGCAGAATCATTCGAACACATTTTGTTGAAAGAAAGTACTTTTGTCTTGATATTAAGAATGACTTCAAGGATGCAAAAAAAAAACAGTTAATGGACACGGCTGAGTTGTTGTTTTGCATTCAGTGCATAATTGAGCTATACTAACCTATTTATGTTACATTCAAAAAAAAAAAACTAACCTATTTATGTTGTGGCATCCAGTGTCACCGAATGGTTGATGGCTAACTATTCTGGTTCGGATCAGAGCCTTGCAGATCAGCATTTGAGTATTAAATAATATTTGAGATTGGCTACGCAACCCCTGACCATGTGTCTAACCTTGCTTCATAGTGTGCATATGTAGAATGTAATTGTTCTCTGATATTGTACGGCAGACACTATTGCCATGCGTTTTGTTTGTCCAATGTTTTGTATGGAGAGCATTGCCACTATCTGCCAAAACGGGGAAAACAAAATACTAAAATTGCAATTGGCCCTAGGTATGATGTGTTCACAGTCAGCTAATCTATTGTGAAGCCAATGGGGGTGAAAAATCAGAGTCAGTTATTTTGGGTTCAGAATTGAGCATAGCAAACAAACCATGCCTTCATAACACTTGTTTGGAATGAAAAGGTGTTAGTTCGTATCTGAGGAACATATGTGATGCTACTCAACACATCTGCTCCAAGCTTCCAACAAACAATGTGTGTTTAGAGCTTATTTCAGTCTTAATAGTATATTTGTTTTATGCAGATAGGTCCCGTTTTAGTCAACTTATGCCTATGATGGAGGCCTCGCCTGTTTACTCAGTCGCCAGAAATGCATCAGGTGATTGTTGGATTACAACTTAGCTTCTCATGTTATCTGTCATTTATCTATTTAATAAATTTGCTTTGGCTGAAATAGCCATAACAAACTTATGCTTTATCACAAGCTTTCCATTATGGATCCATTGAACAAGCAACCTGATCACTCCATCTAGGATTGATGGTTTGCTCTTAGTTATAGTTTGTAGCTTCTGGAGTTCAGTGCTTCATGATATTGTGTTGCTGCAGCCACACTTATATCTTTCTGACATGGTAAAAGTGTGCCCTGTTGTCTGCTGACATCTGTAAATGAAAGAACGACAAGGATATGAACTTTTGCTTGATATGCTTCATGTACTGTTTTAAAAACATGCAATGTCATGACTTTAGGAGATGCATGGAAGGCTCTGTTTGATTTAGCTGGAGGTTTTTTACGTGAGTATGATCAAGAAGCTGTGGTATCTTTGACCAAATTTGTCGATCAGTTACCATCGGTAATGAATCAGGTACTATTGAACTTATGCTCGTCTATTGCTATTTCTTTTAGATTAGAAAGTAGCCTGTCTATTTTTTTCATTGAACAGTCTTCAGCACATCCATGTCCTGTCCATGTCCCATATTATTTGCAGGTTACAGAAGGTGTGTCTGAATTCAAACCAACACCACCTGAAAACCGTGAATTCTGCAAGAATTCCTACAGCGTACCCAATACGTTATTGGTACTGACAAACTTCGCATCTATCTGATCCAACCTCTATGCTGTTGTGGTTTAGTGTTTTATTTTTGTTTTTATTTTTTTCTCGTAGGTAAAATTCAGTGTAGATGCTATTGATGATACAGACATAGTTGAAGACGTCCTGAGACCCCGCGTTGACTCAATTGGTGGACAAATAAAGAAGGTCATACTCTCAGGAACACATCTAACTCCATGTATACAGGTGATGTGACATTCTTTTCATTCGCGCATCGTATAGACAAAATGGGTACGTAAAGGAATTCTGAAATATATGTGATAGTGCATCACCTTATTTCATTCACCATCAGTAATAGTCTCTAGTCATTTAGCAAGCTGATGTTATAGTTTCACCGCCATTTAGCATGCTCGAAGTCACTGCTTCACACAATTTAGTGCTTTTCTTTACCATTTTAGAAAATTGTTATTCATATGTTCCAGCTGTGTCAGGCACTCATCTTTGCTGTGTTACAGGATGTCAAATGGCAAGTTGGTTCAGAATACACTCCAGCAGATGCCATTGCACAAGGATTGAAATCATTGGCTCTCAGTGAAACAAGAGTCCTCTCAAGAACTATTGCTGATTGGTTTACATCACTTTAAATTTTGAGTTACTCAATACATCTGTTGAAGTTCAGAGTTCTTACAAAGGTATGTACTACTATTGCAAGAGTTTATAATTATTGATCCTATGTACAGTTACAAAATTTCAAAGTTTTGTTAATTTGCTTGGTGAGAACATCTGGGACAATCCAATCGCATCACTCATCCATTTGTGTCTTTGAAATTGCTTTACCTAAGTCAAATCTTGGAAAAATCTATTGTATAATGAATTTTATAGTTTTTGTTTACATCCAACTAACTTTGAAGCATTCTTATCAGTTCCCAACTTCCTCATTTTGCTGATGCAGTCCACAATTGTAACGAGATGTAAGGATACAATGTATGGTACGTAAGATCAGTGCATTTGGGCTGTGCTGAGTTGGTCATGCTCACCCACAGGCCACAGGCCCGAAGCCGTACTACAAATATCTGACAAGATTAGGGGATTGGGACCTACTTGGATTGTAGTTGCAGGCTATACAAAGCATCGAACCCAAAGTCCAAGAATCATGATCCTGTTTGAGGTACGGTGCCAGCAAAGCCAACTTGGCCAAATGCCTCTGCACGCAGACAAGCCCAATGGGGGTTTCTGCAGGCTGGCAAAAATAAAGGTGTCTGATAGGAAATCTGGAAATGTGTATATATTGCTACATTGTAATCCCGCAGTATAGTCGTATAGCTCAAATACATTTGGACGGTTTGGGGTATTTCATTTGATCATTTCATTGGTGTGCTGCGAGTTCTTTCTGTACTGTGCATGTCAGTTGCAAGAAGGCCTGGATGCTACTGACCTGGGAACTGATTGATTTCGCTGACGCTTCGTTTCCTGTTCTTGCAAGAATGTGCAAGTAGGACAATCCGTATGCTTCATGAGAACAACCCGTATGCTTCAGAAATTACACGAGGTTAACAAATGTAACACTAGGCTTGGGATTTTCTTTCAACAGCATCACTGCAGTTAGATGTAAGCTCTGCAAATGGGACCACCATAGACGTAAGCCAACCAAATCTCCAGGAAAATCAGGCCAGTGCAGGATATGCTGGGATTGATTGGTAACCTCAATCCAATCAGAATACAGCGCTTTCTTTTGCTATGGGGTCACTTAGAATGGAACACGAAGACTGATCGAACTACATTTTGCGAAATCGACACTGCACCTTAATATTGATTGATGTCGAGTTTGTCGACCAGCAGAACCGCCTGCATGTCATGTCGCCATATGCGGCCGACGGCACAGAAGCGGCCGCTTGCGGGGATGTGCCATTTTCCATGCCGGATCGCTGCAGCCGGCAGCCGGCAGTTTGTCTTTTTTTTTTTTTGAGTTTAAGAGCACAGGGCTCCGGCCTTTTTATTACAAGACCACAAAACAGTTAAGTTCAGTGCTTACAGCAGTTTTAAACGCCTCGACCTTCCGGTCAAGCGACCGACAGAAACTGTCTCACACACTCCATCTCATAAAACTACCAGGCCGCCTATTACAGCAAAACATTTCCTTCTCACAATCTACGCTCGCACTCTCCAGGACTTCTTTCAAAACATTACAGAGAGGAATCAGCTCAGTGAAGCTTCAACTTCCATCCACCATGGAGTCGCCTGCCTTTTCACCCCGAACTGTTCTTCTCCCGGCGCTTGCTCAATGTTCTTGGCACCTTCAACCTCCATCTCCTTCAGATTGTTCCCAGCGTTCCAAATGGAAGCCAGTAAACTTCTTCTGTAGCTTTCTTGATCTTGCCAATGAAATCTTCCAGCCCGGTCCTCTTGTCCATAGGACAGAGAACCATCCAGCTCTGTAGCATTCCAGTCAACCTGTGCAAGAGCATTTCCATGCCCTTCCACCCAGTACTCTGAAAACATAGATCATTTCTCAATTTCCACACTGCCCAAAAAATTGCAGCAGTGACCATATTCAGGACACAATGTTTCTTGTTACTAAGCCAATAAGTACCCACATTAACAAAATCAACTCCAACACCACTCTTAAAGTGGTCTGAAACAAGCAACCACAATTGTCTAACAACTACACAGTCAAAAAACAGATGGTGAATGGATTCATTATCAGAACAAAACAAACAGGACAAATCTTCTACTTTCCTCCTCTTAGCTAGGTTATCTCTAGTTAGAGCTTTATTATTTGTAATCAACCACAGAAAGCATTGGACTCTGGGAGGAACTTTAAGACTCCACACAGCAGGAACATGGACAGCTTTAACCCCCCTGAAATTAATGATCTTATATAAGGATTGAGAGGAATAAACCCCAGAAGAGGTATACTGCCAAAATAGATCATCTTCCTCATCAGAAAACTGGATTGAATCTACTAACTCTATGATTTCTAACCAGTCTTGATACCTCTCCTGAGACACATTTCTTCTAAAAGTGCACTTGAGATTCCTCCCATCCCAAAGATCTGCAATTGTCTTACCTTTCTCATTTACTATTCTATAGAGAGGATAAAACTGCACTCCTAAACTAGTAGTACCCAACCAGTTATCTTCCCACAACCTTACTTTTTTCCCATTACCCACTTTCCACCTATAGCCAACACTAGCTGCTTGGGCAGCCCACATAAACCCTTTAAAGAAACTAGGAGCCCCCACAACACTAGTGTGGAAAATGTTTGGGTTATCAGTCTTATATTTAAAATCAATCACTTCTCTCCAAAGTCTATCACCATCCTCCTTATATCTCTTGATCCAAGAAACAAGCAAACTAATATTCAGATCTCTCAAATTAGTCAAACCCAAGCCTCCAAACTCTTTACACATAGCAACTAGCTCCCAATTAGCTAGATGGTACTTATGGTCATCTACTGAGTCATTCCAAAGACAATTAGCTAGCTGGGAATTCAGTAACTTAATTGCCCACTTAGGGAACTTGATGAAAGAAAGAAGATAAACAGGGATACTTGCTAGACAGGACTTAATCAAAGTGACTCTAGCAGCCAGTGATAACAACTTTCCTCTCCAACCCCCAGCCCTCTTCAACATTTTATCAACTAATGGCTGAATATCTTCTCTTTTCAACTTATCATGATGCAAAGGAATTCCTAAATACTTAATAGGAAACTTTCCTAAAGGACAAGCCAAGATATGAGACAATCTATGAGCTTCAAAAGGATCTAGATTCAAGGGCACCATCTCACTCTTGTGAAAATTTACTCTCATACCAGAAACTTGCTCATACCACATGATTACAAACTTTAGATTTTCCAAGACAACATCATCAGCTTTGGCAAAGAGAATTGTGTCATCTGCATATTGCAGGGACACAATCCCTCCAGGTCTAAAGCCCTCTAACAGACCACAAATTAGCCTTTGATCAAGAGCTTTACTCAACATCCTGGTCAGCCCATCTCCCACCAGGTTAAACAAAAAAGGAGACAGAGGGTCCCCTTGCCTTAAACCCTTACCAGTCTTGAAAAAGATACTATCCTCACCATTCAAGGTAATACCAATTGAACCTCCTACTACTATCTGCCTAATCCAATTCACTGCTTTGATATCAAAGCCCCTCTTCAAAAGCAACTCAAAGAGAAAAGACCAATCTACCCTATCATAAGCTTTTTCATAATCTAACTTAATTACCACTCCTTTTTCCCCTCCTCTATGAATACTATGAACTAATTCATGAGCCACAACTACACTTTCTAGAATGTATCTACCTTTTATGAAAGCAGATTGACTTTTGTCCACAATTCTTTGCACAATTGGAGTAAGTCTAACAGTCAACAGCTTTGAAAAAAGTTTAAAACTACAGTTCAATAAGCTAATAGGCCTAAATTGCTTAATATTAGTAGCATCCCCCACTTTTGGAATCAAGGTCACAAGGGCACAATTCAACCTATATAGATCTAACTCTCCTTTATGAAAATCTCTAATCAAGTCCATCAAGTCCCCCTTAATAAGATCCCAAAATTTCTGGTAAAAGAGGAAAGATAACCCATCTGGCCCAGGGGACCCCTCAGGATAGCAACTAAACAGGGCTTCTTTAACCTCTTCCTCTGAGAAAGGAGCTAACAGTAACTCATTCTCACCAGCAGAGACTAAATCTCTCTCTTCCCAGAAACTATCCCCCAACCTACAATTCCCCCTCTGCTCTTTTGCAAACAACTTTTTATAAAAATCTACTGCTATGTCCATCATCCCCTTCTGGTCTGTCACCAGACCATTTGGACCCTCCAAACACTCAATCTTTTTTGCTCTACTCCTCTGATTAGCTATAGCTTGGAAGTAAGCTGTATTCCTGTCCCCCTCCAGCAGATTTCTTTCCCTAGACCTCTGCCTAATTTTAATTTCTTCTAAAGCCCAAATCTCCCCTAGTTCCCTCTCTAAATCTCTATAATCTTGCAACTCCACATCATCCAGCTCTCTATTCTCAGCTATAGCTTCTAAAACATTGAACCTACCTGCTAACACAGCCTTAGTTTTATTAAGAGCAGCCACCTCATTAGCAGCCCACCCCCTAGCCATTCTCCTAAGGGTCCTGACCTTATGTTTCCATCTATCTATACTTTTCTTAGAAGCACAAGTAGTCCCCCAAGCTTTCTCTACTAAAACTTTAAAAGACTCTTTTTGTAACCACCACTTCTCAAACCTAAATCTCTTCTTACCAAAACTCACATTATCACCAGAATTGACCACAAGAGGATTGTGATCACTTGGTAGCCTATTCAGAGCCATAACACTAGCCATGGGATACATGGCCTCCCACTCAGTTGACACAAAAACCTATCTATTCTAGAGAAAATTGGATGATCTTGATTGTTAGTCCAAGTAAACTTTTTATTATTAGGAACTAACTCCAATAAAGCCCACTTATCCACCCACTCATTAAACAAATCAGCCCACTTATGATTGATCACACCATTACTTTTATCACTAACAAATCTTACTAAATTGAAATCACCTCCAATCATAGTTGGTCCTTTCCAGGAACCCAACAAGGAGTTTAATTCATCAATAAAACCCTGTTTTTGATCATCATAAGCTGGTCCATACACTACTATAATCCTCCAGGCCAGCCCAGTTCTTTTACAAGTTAACATAGCACTAATGGAGAAATCCAAGTTATCTCCTACTGTCATACTAAACAGGTCACTGTTAACCCCTAAAAGCATTCCACCAGCTGACCCCTTGGCCCCTACTTGGTGCCAGGAAAAAGGAATATTTTGAGAGATTGACCTAAGCATACCTACAGAGATTTCTTTTTTCTTGGTCTCCATCACACCTATAAAATCTAAATGGTTTTCCACTAAATGCTTTCTTAAAGTAGGGATTCTATCAATCAAACCTAGCCCTCTAATGTTCCAAAACATTCCTTTCATCTTTTCTTTTTTTTGTTCTTCTTCCTAGGACCTACTGTGGACCAACCTTTTTCCTGATTGTCCACTGTTCCACCTTGATTTCCATCATGGTGAGTTTTTGCAGGTGAGCAGTTATTACTCTCATGATCATCTACTGTAACCTTTTCTACCAAATCACTACAATTAGGAAAATCACACTTAGCTAGGCTAGCAGCATTCCTACTGCTATCAAGCTCTACTATAGAATCTACTGAGATAGGATTTCCATCCTCAGAAACAACATTAATAACATGTGCAACATTTAAGCAATCTGGCTAGCAGAGGATCTTGTATTACCTGTGTTAGCTTCCAGGTTCCACTTCCTTTTTGTATCTTGAGCTTTTTCCATCATAGTTCTTCCATCATCAACATTCCTCAAACCTCTTCTCTTCTAGATCATTGGGCCCCACTGATTCTTCTTGCTGTCTGCTTTCTTCCCCAAATCCTCTCCTCCATTCTCCCCCTCAGCTGCCTTTGCCCCTGTCATCTTCACTGCCTCCACATAGGACTGAGACTGTGTCTGATTACCAGCACTAAAACCCACCTTCTGATCCCCCAGCTCAGAGGTGTCACCAATCCCCTCTATCTCTTCATGTATTGGTTCCTGTCTGGCCCTCCTAGTGTTGTCTTCACTACCACCTCCAGAAGCCTATAAGTCCTGCATCCTTGCCAATTCTTGCAGCTTTGATCTAACTTCTCCCTTGTCACTCTCTGTTATATTGAAAACCCAGTCATCGGGCAGATGCACTGGTTCATCCTCTTCTACCCCCAGCTGGTTCAGATTTATAGATTCATCTCCTTCATTGTCCTCCTCACCATCAAGTTCCATGTCCCTTAACAGCCTAGCACACTCTCCAGCTTCCTCTTGGCCAATATTGAAATCAAAGTTCAGCACCCTATTTACTTTCTGACCCCCAGCAGAACCCCCATCAGGACCTTTTGGAAGACTGCCATTACCCCCATTGTTACTGCCAGCTGTGTCCTTCTCCTTACCTTTCTTCCCATCCTCTCCCAAAGTATCATCACCTATAGAGCCATGTTCATTCTGCTTAGAGTCTCCCTCCTTATCAGGATCACCTCCAGACCCCACATCCTCAATCTCATAACCTTCTGGTGTTAGCAGAATCAGGTACACAGCATTCTGGAACACAAAAAGTCTCTCTCTTGGGATTTTGTATGGATCCTTGCACACCACCCTCACCCTCACTATGCTGTAGAAGCTGTCAAACAATGTCTGCCAATCCACTTGTACCATTCTGCCCACACAAGATGATACCTCTGCCATGGTCTTCCAATCCACCCATTTTGGTGGAATCCCTTGAATGTTAACCCAAACCTCAGTCAGCTTCCCAACTGGCTCTATACTCCCATTCCAAACACTCAAAGCACAGGAATTCCCAGGTCTCAAATTGAACTTGGTTGTAGACCCAATCACAATCTTCTCCACTTTTCTATCTGGAGGGAACCTCACAATAAAGTTGTAGTCATCTGTCTTCTTCAGCACCCAGTCCCAATCTTTATCAAACAGCTCTTTCAGTGCCTCCACAATGCCTGCTTCATCAATATCCAAGGACTCAATATACAACTGCCAAAAGTTGTCCATGCCCACCCAGTGACCAAATCTGTCTGGTTGATCTTCAACATCTACATAATGGTAACCCAGCCCTCTATTACCAGTGCAAAAGTACTGAGCCACAGGGGTTTGTTTCTTCCAAGCAGGGCAATCATCAACAACATGTGAAGGAACACGACAGATAAAGCACACTTTCTCTCTATTGCAAGCAAAGCTAAGGTGACCAAGTTGCCCACAATTGAAGCAAACTGCATGAATGACTGACAATTTGGATTGCTCAGTTTTACCTTTATCCACAGATGGTTCTCCTTTCTCTGTCACTTTTGCTCCTTCATCTCTTACCGGGGCTTTGCCTCCTGTTGCTTGATTCTGCCCTCCCTGCACTGGCTGTGGTGGAGGAGGCCTTGCTTGGTTCAACCTCCCTCGACCGCGACCTTGCATCGCCGCACCCCTTGGCCTTGGACCTTCATACTGCCTGCCAAACCCTTGATTCGTCTGGAACTGCGGTCCCGGTGGCGGCGGATAGTACCCGAACTGCGGCGGCGGCTGGCCGAAGAACGGCTGATGCGGATGCTGCGGGAACCACCCGCCATACATCCACTCCTCTTCCCGACCTCGACCACGCCCCGCCATGCTCTTCTTCACGACCTCAGCGAAACTCTCCTTGACCTTACTTCCCCAGAACAACTCCACAAGTGAAACCTTGTTCGGCGGCTTACTCCATGAATCTCCCTCCCCAACCGGATAGCACTCCGAAACGGCAAAGGTGTTGCTCTCACGCTGCTCTCTCCTGATCCAGAACAAATTCCTCCCTCGCTCACGAACCCTAGATCTGGCTGGCGGCTGTGGAGACGACGACTCCGGGACGAACCACAGCTCGCCCCAAAAATCCTCTATCTCCTCACCCTCCTCGCACTGACCAACGGGTCCCAAAGCCTCACGGCCCCGCACCTGGGTCCGCCATGGCTCTGGCTCCGCCAGCTGTGCGGTCCCTGGCGCTCCACGTCTCGCTTCCGGACACGTGAGGCTGCGCCGCGGGACCTCCTTGCCAGTCGCGCCAGCTCGCCGACCAGGCGCACCCTCCTCTCGCACGGGAGAATCCGGCCGGCGGCCCGTCGGCGGCGAGGGCACGCCGACCCTCGCCGTCGCCCCCTCGCGCGGCTGGTGTCTAACCGTCATCCTCGCACGGGAGGAGACTCCTCCGGCAGTTTGCAGGTGAGCAAATAAATGAGCAATGCAAACGATTGGCGGGCGCGCGGCATGGGGCAGACTGATGATGAGATACGTTGCTGATTTCGCGCCGAAGGTCATACTCATCACACGTAGATGACATGACATGCATGTGCAGCCCTGCGGTTTAAGGTTTAAGGACGTTCGGACCGGCGGCCGTGTGGTCAAAGCCAATTTTATACATATATACTAGTCGATCGACTAGTGCTTGACGACATTGCTCCAAGATTTGGAGGTGGTAGCTAGCATGTACACTGTCCGCTCCATCATCATAGTCTATCTAATCTATCGTCGTCTATGTCGTCTACATGAAACTGATGTAGCCGAACTTCCACAATCCTACACCTCTTTTGGCAGAATAAGCTGAGGAAGAAGCTAGTGGAAGCAGATATAACACTGACTGCATTGCCCGATACGAGCAGGGTAGCGCACCCTATAACTCCATCGAGCTTATTCTTACAAAGCAACTCTGCACAGCACATGCCGATGAACCCGGCCAAAACGGGAAAAACATGCATGTGGGAGCCCAGCAGCAATCTAGCATTGCATGTACTCGTCATATTCAGTACGTGCTGCCGCGTTCAATGACAAAACATTGACCACTGTTCGTGGCGTAACGCTAACGCCGGTGGTGTACGTGTTGCATGTCACCCTGTCGCTTATTCATAGCGAGGGCCGGCGACTAAACGTGGACGGACGGCTTCATTCATTCGTCACGCACGTTCTGCAGCAATCGGCCAATCGAGATGTTTCTCTCGATCGATCGATCGGCCGGCGATGAGCTGGCGTGCCTGTTTGACGGCGTACGTTGTCGTGTACATCGTGTCCTCTTCTTCTCCGCTTGACAAAGGTGACCCGACAATGGCACATTGTACTCCCACTCCGTGCTGCCGCGCCTTAACGACGCATATGTTCAACTAGCAAACATGTCCCATTTACGAGGACAGAGCTAAATTAAGAAACCCGCTGTCTACCGATCCCAGCGAATCTCTATCAGCATCGTCACCTCGAAATCATTTACCATATCTGTTACTCATCCTACACCTCGTTAGAATCACTTTACTAGAGAATTAGGCTAGTGAAGCTACCAAACACTGAGGCCGGATAGCTTGGAAAGCTCCATGTGGGTGACATCTCGACCAAAATTCCTCTATGAGATGAGAATCCTCAACTCTACTCCCTTAGTCCTATAAACGAAGACGTTATGGAATGTGTGCAGATCAAACTTTCTTAGCTTTATCTAGGTTTATAGAAAATATGTTTAACAATATTCTTTTATATATAATTATTCAAAGTAGAAAATATTAACTTTTCGGGAAGCGAGAACGTTTTCTATTTCGGGTGCAGAATAAAATTTCTTAACTTTATTTAGGTTTGTAGAAAATACGTGTAACAATATTCTTTTATATATAATTAGTCAAAGTTAAAAAAATGTTAACTTTTCAGGAAGTCTTCTATTTTGGGACAACATATTGAGTAGTTTTTATTATTTTTGTAGAAATAAGAGTCGTTGACTACATGTGCACATGCATATCGGGGGCTTGAATCCATTTCAACCAGGAGAATACCTCGCACACTTCTATGGGAATTCCAGAAAAATTTAAAACAATTTAAATTATTTATAGTTATATGAATAAAATTATCTTAAATTAAATATGGTGAATGGTTTAACCCATTGATATGGATAACTAACTATATGTTACTGAATGAAGAGATAACTATTATCATAATGACATGTGCTACTTAGCTATAATTGTAAGTTCTAGTGGATTGCTGATGTGGATATCTTGCATATTGAGAGAAATCTCTAATAAAGTTAGCTTTATAAGAGTATAGGATAAAGCAAATGTACATGTACGGTGCATATATATTTATGAAATGCAAGCAAACTTGGATGACACTAAGGAGGAAATAGGATGATGTCTAGGAACAGATCTACCGGGGGGCTCAAGCCCCCCCTATCGCCGCTGACCCCATAGAGCCCTCTAGAGCCCCTCCTAGATTTTTTGATATGGTTGTTTTGAGGAGAAGAGACGTACTAGAGGTTACATATAAGTCGCGATGAAAGTGGTACGGATATTTATTCGTCCGTTCGTTCGACCGAACAAATATGAACACTAATCTGGATAGTTATTCGGATATCCACATATTTTTCAGGATACGGATTGTAAAACGGATATCTTAACCGGATATCAAATACAAATGTAATATCATCATTATCCGCGGATATCTGATAATCGAAAAAAAATTCGGATGTATTCGACCTATATATACCGGATATTATCCGGATCGAGTCGGCCAACAAAACAATGCCTTTCAGGGTGCCATGCCCCTCACTTTATAGCTTGCTTCCTCCACGCTCTGCTCTCTGTAGCCGATGTGGGACAAAAGCTTTGCCTCAACAAAGGTGAGTCCCTCAAGCAGTGATGCACAGGCTGATGACAGACCCAAACGCCACAGGGCATAGGCCCATAGCGCACAGACAACGGCCACTAGACATCCCAACAGCCAGCGTGAAACCCTCACACTCTTAATCCATTTATGTTTTGCATCTACGGATATGATGAGTTATTGACCTTTAATAATTTGTTTTATCATCTTTGTGGATTTGAATATAGATTTTTAAATATCAAAGTTTTGGGAACACTATTCTATTTTCACTAAGAGGCACAAAAAAAGACGGTGAGAAACAACGTTGGGCGAAATGCAGTAGGTGCAATTATTTGTAGCTTTACTCTCTAAGCTTAATCTAGAGAGATTATGGTTTGCGCACATATGACATGTATACATATATTGCTTTTACTCAATATCCGAGTAGGTATTTGTATTCGACATTCTCCGAATCCGATTCATACCGTATTCGACACTCATTATTTGTATCCGTAACCGAGACAATCCGCATTCGTATATGTATCCGGGCGCTATCCGTGTCCGAATCCGAATCCGAGTAGAATATGAAAACAAATATGATATCAGCGATATCCGTTCGTATTCGATCCGTTTTCATCGCGACATATAAGCTTCTCTCATCATAGATATGTCCCTATAGACTTAGAATTAAATAAGCAGCAGACAACGTACATCCATTCCACTAGACGCAACGAACACTACGGGATCTCTCCCATGACCAACCTGGTTTCTATCCTTTGATGCCTCCTTTGGTTTTGGTTTATTGAACATGGTTTTTCTTACCGAACCATAGACAACTATAGCGATTTGGGGGGGGGCGGGCTCAAGCCCCTTTATTGACGTTGATCCGGCCCATGAGTCTCCCCGGAGCCCCTCCAAGAATTTTTTGTCGTGCTTGCTTCCAGGAGAGGCTAGAGGTTGAAGATGAACTTTCATCCCTTCCTGAACTTTCATCCTAGGTCCGTCCCTGGGACGGTGAAATGAAAAATCGTAGCATATACCTTTGCCTTCGGGTTTGTTTTTATCTTTCTTCTCCTCTCAAGTGTGAACTTGCTCCATATGGCTTGATCATCTCTCCACCATCTTCTAAGTGTGGACCTAACTTAAACACAACTTGATCGAAATCATTAGTCCACTATTTGTCATTCAATTACCAAAATCAAGCTTACAAAAACTCCAAGTGTTTCCTTTTACTCAATTAACTTGCTAAACCAATAAATTTAGCGAGTTAACTAAATATGTAGCAACCTCCATTTAGTTTTCTCTCTGATAGTTTCCTATACTAACCTTCTAAACAATTGTGTACTAGAACCCCAAACTATTTCTAACCATTCTTTATCTCTTACAACTTTCTCACCTGAAAACCTTTGTTCTCTTAGTTCACTAATGCGTCCAATTTACTCCTGAAAAAAAAATGTCGGATTGGGAGAGAACACGAAGTTCCTCTCGACGGTGAAAAACTTATGAGTTGAAGAGGATATTTAGTAACTTTTATTTTTAAGGAGCTCTGGTTTTTACCAAATTTTTGCAGGACATTTTTTTTCCTTTTTTTCAAAAAAAAAATCAAACTAGGGAGTCAACAATCTCATCTCTAAACAAATATGTAACCCCCAACCCACCGCACACTCATAGGCCCCTCGAGAGGTGGGCCCCACATTTAAGCCAATCTAAAGAAGCACATGTAATGACATGTTAGCCACCAGTGTTTCATCGCTGAGTGGCTATCGTTTTCACTGCATTTTTTTATTTTTGTCAGAAAAGGGTGCTCAAAATGATTTCATCGTCGTTCGTGTCCCAAAACTGGCGTAGAACCTAGGATGGCTTTCACTGTCAGTTTTTGTCCCATAATGATTTTCATCACCGGTCTTATTATTATGAACTAGCGGGTGCTATATTATCAATTTATCATTAGTGGTTTTAATAAACCCGGTGGTAAAAATGTTGTTGGCAAAAACTGTTTCTGCGGTAGTGATAATATGCTTACATTAAGTTATAAATCTTGATACTATTTATGTAAATTTAGTTAAAGCAAACTCAAAAAAAGTTTGAATCAAGTCAGGACCCAAAATTATTTTTAAAAAATGAAAAAAAAATAAAAACCGTTCTTTGTTTGATCCTCTTGTCCTGTCTTGCACCTGCACCCGGCCTTTTGAATGATTGGTTTGTTGCAGCCGCGCCGTTTGGATCATTTGATCGGCGGCATTATAGGATACGATGCGTGCATGCAGAAAATAAATGCACGCATGTATACGCCGCCGTGCGCACGTTGGTTCAACAGTCCGCTACTGATCGGATAACCGGGCCTAGGCCACTATTATACCTGCCGTATGATTCAATCAGATCAAGTTATCAGCTCCGTATCTACAGAAACACTGTCGTCCGTGTCCATGTGGACCATGTTCATGCATGAACACACGCTAAATTCTCATTTTCTGTGTAGTACGTGTAGACGTGTGTAGCTGCGTCATACTGTAGGCGTTTCTTTCTTGCATTTTGGTCACCCAGAACGTAGGCAGCGTCAGGCCGATGGATCCGCGCGTTTGGGTCCGTCACAATTTCCGAGGACGATCTGGGTGGTAAAAATATATGCATGCACACACGTTAGCACAGTGCACAGATGACCAGATGCAAGGCTCGAGCGAGCTTCACCCGGTACCTCATCAGTGCTTTCGTCATGATGATTATTCCTCGCTGAGATCTCAGTGAGTAACTGCAGCAAAGCAGTGGCTGTGGCGGCAGCGTACCACCGCGCACATGCTTGACCTGCCTTGTGTCGATATACCACCGCACTGCAGCACGTGCACGCCAGTTAGCACACAACCATATACAACGACAGTAGGCATCGGCCTATATATATTTCTTCAAATATACGCACGCCAGCAGTGCGGTCGACTTAAGTGTAGCCACGTCGCACGTCTCACACGTCACAGAGCTTAAGTGACATTGTGGAATCTGGCCGGAAACTAAACATTCATGCAATTAAGTGACAAGTGTTGCAGTGTACGTACCGCTGATCCACGTGTACAGTATATATGCATGCATGCGCATCCAGATCACATCCGATCCAGGCCTGCCGTATTTAATTTAAAACGTAAACATCCAGTGAGTATATACTGCATCGATCGGTCAATGTGTCGTCGTCGACCTGAAAGAAACCAAGAATCAAATCGGAAGCGGCAAGAGCCTTATCGAGATAATGTGCCGGACCACTGCCAGGCAGGCGGGCTCGAATTGATTACACTCTGATTAGTCGTCGTTGATGATGCTCTCTTTGACCGCCGAAGTACGTAATTGGCCGTGCATGCAGTGCATTGTCGGTCCATGCATGTGTGTCCGCCCCGCTGAAGAGAACATCCGCGCGGCCGCGGCCGATCTGATGCATGCTCCAAGCAAACGGCGCGGCGCCCGACCGCGCGCGCGGCGTGTTGTCATGTGCACGTGCTGCAGTCACCGGCCGGGCTGTGCGCTCGTGTGCCTCAAATCTCCGATCGATCCGATCCTTGCATGCATGCTGCGGGCCGGGCATCTAGCGGCAGCTGCGCGCGCTGCACGGCGGGGCACCCGGCCGGCCGGCCCCTACCCGCGCGCCTAGGTGCGTAGCCACTGGCATAGCTGCTGGGATCTGCGACTCTGGTCGGACTCGGATGATATCTGCGCTTGTCATACTGTAAATCTATTCTGTAAAAATAATATTCGGTCGTGATCATTCCTCTATACCACTTTTTTTCCGCATCCATTTATCCTCTATATCATTCTCTATATCTCCAATGGGTCCCACGTCCTCCTCTTTTTTTCCTCCATCCCCCACACTCTCTCTCTCCCCCCAGTGAGGCCGTGAGCCATGACTCTCCTGATTCCCACTCTGCCCAGGCTCCCACCCGCCGCCGCCATTCACGCCCGTACGAGCCGCAGCCGCCGCTCACGCTGAAAGGTCTCTTGTTTGGTTTTGATAATTGAGTGACAATTTAGGTGGACTAATAGTGTGATCATGAGAATACACAGGGATTTAGTCCACAGATGAGTGTGAGATGAAGGAGCTTCATTGAATATGTGACATGACATGGAGTCATGTGACCATGATGGTGAAGATCAAGATGAGGCTTGGCTCGAGGCCGGAGGATGTGTGAAGGACAAGTCGAGGCAGTGGAGCGATGGACCATGAGATGGTGAAGCTCAGGCAAGACTTGGTTCCGATGGACCATGAGGCGGTGAAGAGCAAGTGAGATCAAGATCGATGGACCGAGAGGGTTGCATGACGATATGAATTGGATCATATCATCTTGAGGACGTGTCGGTGCATGTGTTGCATTGGCACGTCGGTGAAAGACGGTGGAAGTGGAAATGCGCAAGGCAAAGGTATGCTATAGGGCATTTCATTTCACCGGTCATGAGGTGTGTAGAGAAGTTGATGACCGGATTTAGGATTGATAGCCGTACTATCAAGAGGGGCAAACTTGTTTGCATCCCGGTCATTTAGTGCCACTTGAGCGATCTAACATTGCGACATGCTAGGATCGAGTGGCGTTGTGAGAACAAGAGAAAATCCTTTGGAAAATAATTGTGAAAATGCTAACACACATGCACATGGTGATGTACACTTGGTGGTGTTGGCACATTTGCAAAGGAGTTGAGAAAAGAGAAGAAGTTGGAGAAGGTTCGGTGAACCGTTGTGCTGAAAAAGAGAGTCAGTGGTTCTTAGATTGGAAAACTGCTTTGATTGTTAGTGTTCTGGATCAAGAGGGCATGATGGTTGTTTAGTCCTCTGAGTAAGCTTTCTAACGAGGCTAAGATCATCGAAAACGGAGTTCGGAGCTAAGAGATTTGCCCGTTTGAGTGCGAGGTGGTCTGCTGTCCTGGAGAGCGACGGACGCTGGCGCCCGACGCGTCCAGCGCACGTAGGACACGTCCGGCGCTCTCTAAATGGGCGTCCGGCGGTGGGACGCGAGAATACACTTTCTGGATAGCGTCCGGCGCGCGTAAGACGCGTCCGGCGCTCACAAAATGAGCGTCCGACGCTGTCCGAAACCCCTCTAACGGCTAGTTTTGAACCTCGGCTCGGTGGCGTACGCGTAGGACGCGTCCGGCGGTGCCCGGGAGACGCGTCCGGCGCAGTGGAGAATTCAAATGCGTGGCAACGGTCGGCTGGCTCGGGGCGCAACTCAACGGCGTCGGACGCGTCCGGCGGTGCCCGGGAGACGCTTCCGGCGCAGTTGACTTGGTGTGCCCGTGCACCTAACGGCTAGCTGAGGCCTTGGGCCTATAAATACTTGCCTTGCTCGGCCATGGCTGTGGGCTAGCACCTTGGGGACTTTGTGTCCATGCTTGGGAGTGCTTGGAGATCCCTCTACTCACTTGTTCTTGATAGAGTTCATCCAATCGAGTGAGAGAGCGATTCTAGTGCGTTGCATTGAGAGATTTGCATCGAGTGGCACTAGGTGATCGTGTTGCAAGCTGGTGTGCTTGTTACTCTTGGAGGTCGCCACCTTCTAGACGGCTTAGTGGCAAGAGACTCCGTTGAAGCATGCGTGGAGATTGTGCGGTGCTCCGGAGGAGAATTTGTGAGGGGTTCTTGAGCCTTTCCCGTGGGTGCGCGTGAAGAGTTATGAGGGTGCTACACTAGCAGGAAAACAAAACTTTTCTACCTCATATCCCAGGATCTACTGCTAGTTACAGGTTACGGGATTACCACTAGACGCGCAGATGCAGCGGAAGACGACTCGATGTAGTAGAAACGCGTCGCAGCAGTGCCGTGCAGTTGCGTGGTCGTCCAGCAACTCCTCCCACCACTTGCAGTTCGTCCTCGTGCTCCAGATGCAGCACCTCCGAGGTATCACACACGTACGAGGGAGAAGCGATGCGCCTCCGGACTGCTAGGTCCGCGAGGAGCGAAGGCGAGAGCGTGGAGGGCGACGGCGGCTGCCAGAAGGCGTGGATTAGGTTTAGCCGCGCCCCTCCCCTCTTCTTATATAGGTGTCTCTCATGTGCTCCCGAGTTGGAGGCCCATTAGAAACCCTAAGCCTTGTCTAATTTAGGTCCAACCCGAATTAGGCTTCCAGCCTCTTAAGCGTGCGACCCTATGGGTTCACGCACACATAGACATAGGCCGAATACTCCTATTTGCCCAATAGCTGACAGCGGCCTCTAGCAAGGCGTGACAACTCCTATGTGCACGCAAATGATCATATCAGACGAACCACTACGACCACATACAAGTTACTCCCTTGCCACATGATATTTGGTTCAACTCGTGGGTTAACACTTAACCCAAGCACGGACATGCATTTGTTGATCCAATCACTTGAGTGATCCAGTGATATCGCTCTCATTAGAGAGGGGCAAGTCCCATCTTGATTGTCTATGTCTCACAGCATGCTTCTCGACAAACCCGAAGACGTCCTTTATAACTATCCAAAGAACGGAGTAGCGTTTGTCGGGTCCCTAAGCAAGTCGGTACACATCTCGAGCACATACAACAATCTCGGTCGAAGGACATAACGTATATGATGTGTATAGAGACAATCTCATGTCGGGTCATCCGGCCTACATGTCATACATGTGCCCACATTATTAGTTCGACATCTCCATGTCCATGACTTGTGAAACATAGTCATCAACTAATAATGTGCTAGTCTAATATTCATGTGTGTCCTCACATGAACTCCGACCGAGGACAAATATAGAATAACCATACAAGTAAAAGAGTTCCACAAACAATTCACATAATTGCCAATCAATACAAGTTGTCTTTAATGGATATTCAATGGACATATTACAAATCATGGATACATGCGGAATATCATCATCTCTATGATTACCTCTAGGGCATATTCCCAACAGCGCGAATTGGCTACTCTAGTTGAGCGTGGCTTGGAGGATCCCGTTCTTGTGTTGATTGGAGTTGGGGCTCCCCGGAGGGGTTGTTGGCAATGAGCCAACTTGAGTGGCCATCTCATCACCAAGTTGGTGTATCGCCACAACTGGACGTAGCTTGGTGGTGACCAAGTGAACCAGGGGAAAAATCGTGTGTCGATTTGTGATTGCCGAGGCTTCGACCTCCTTGTTCTTGTGTGTGAGGCTTCGACCTCCCTTAAGCTTGATTGCAGGTGGTTGGTCTCTACGCTCGGTGATTCGCCACCGCCGTGACTTCGTGTGTCCACTATTCACGGTGGTTTGCATCCCCTCTTGCTCAAGCTTGTATTTACTTTTGTTACTTCCTTGCTTATAGCTTGAGTAGTGGCTCTTGTGCTCTTTTGCTTGTGTAGCTAGTTGAGCACCTTCTTGCTTGTGTAGCTAGAAGTAGTGTAAGTGTTTTGCTTAGCTTGTGTAGTTAAGTAAATCGCGCTCTTGGGTTCAGCTTGTGTAGCCTTGTCCTTGAGCATCTAGTGAGCTTAAGTTTGGCTTTGTGCTCTTGCTCATTAGAATTGTGTAGGTGCTCCCCGGTGTGGCAAAGTACTAGTTGCTTAGGTTTGTGTGACCTTGCAAGCTAGAATTGTTTAGGTGAGCACTAGCTAGTTTAGCACCTTGTTTCTTGTTTAGGATCTTTTACAAGGTGCTACTAGAGTTGTAGTTAGTGGGGGTTAGTCTTGGCTAGACCGTTAGTTTTAATTCCGCTTTTGTTTTGGTTAGCCGGTGCGTAAGTTTTTAGTAAGGACTATTCACCCCCCTCTAGTCCATCTCGACCCTTCACGTGGTATCGGAGCCGGGTCTCTCATTTTAGTGGTCTTCACCGACCCGAGAGGATGGCAACTAGAGGGAGAGATGTTGAGTGCTCTTGTGACACGCACACTTTTGATGGCACGAACTTTGCTCGGTGGAAACACCATATGCTTGATCACTTTCGTGCCTCGGGATCTAAGGTTTGGTGGGTGATCACTAGTGGGATCAATGTCGCCATGGATCACAAGAACCTCACCAAAGCTCAAAAGGCTCTCTTTGATCTTGATTCAAGTGCTTTATTGTACTTATATGATGCTTTGAGCTTTGATGTGTATGAGAAGGTGGATTCTAGTGTCTCCGCTCATGTGATGTGGGAATCCATCAAGAACACCTATGGTGATGCCTCCACGTGGGATGATGGAAAGTTCAAGGTGGAGGAGCCCGAGGTGGTGCCACTTGAGGATGTTGAGCATGACCGCAACAAGGTTGTTGTGGAGGATTGCTCCACCTCAAGGTCAAGTGAAGATAATGATCATCCTACCACAAGTTTACTTGATGATGGTGACGATGCCTCAAGTGAAGCAAGTGAAGACTCTACCTCAAGCTCACTTGATGATGGCTATGGGAGTGATGACACTACCACAAGCTCACCGACTTCATCATATTGCTACATGTCACATGGTGACCATAAGGTAAAGATTGGCAATGTGATCTTTGACTGTGATGATCCAAGTCTTGAGTTTGTGTTTAAGTTGTCAAGAGCTTTAGAAAAGGAGTTTGCTAAAACAAGCAAATTGAAAAAGGAAAACTCTTTTCTAAAGAACACATGTGAACAACAAGAGCATCTACTTTATGTTACTACTTGTTCACATGATGTGCTAAAATTGGCTCATGACAAACTTAGTGTTGCTCATGATAACTTGGTGCAAGAACATGCTTTTCTACTAAGAAGCTTTGCAATGAAGAAGATAAAACTAGTGAGAGCTCATCACTTGGGTCAAATGATCAATCACATGTTACTAACCCTTGTGATGTAGGCAAGAAGCATGTATCCACCTCTTGTGATGATTTATTATCTATGCCATGTTCTTCACAAATAGATGCTTGTTCTACTTCTATGTTTTGTGAGACTAACCTTTTGAAGGAGAACAATGAGCTCAAGAATGAAGTGAAGAATTTGAGCAACAAGCTAGAGAGGTGGACCAACTCTCATGTCGCTCTTGATCACATGTTGAAGAGCAAGAGAAGATTTGGTGACATGAGTGGGCTTGGCTACAACAAGAAGAATGTTGGGTTGAGCGGATTGCCAAAAGTCTCTCACTCTCAACTCTTAGAGAGTTACAAGAAGTATGGCAATTTGAATGGCATCAACTACAACAACACCAACATCAAAGGCAAAAGATGGGGCAAGAAGAAATTCGAGAGAAGCACGAAGAAGCTAGAAGAAGAGAAGCTACCTCATTTCATGTGCTTCAAATGCCGTGAAATGGGACATCTAGCCAATGATTGCCCTATCAAGAAGCCTCAAGTTGAGCCAAGATCAACACCCCAAGCTCAAGTCAAGACCAACCATAAAGCTAATGTTGATGACTTGAAGATGATGAAGAAGAAGACAAGAAGGGGTGGAAGAGCAAGGCATCCAACTCATATCCAAGATGCCAAGATGATGATGAGCAAGACTCAAGAGAAGAAAGCTTATGCTCACATCAAGTGCTTCAAGTATGGAGACATGGGACACTTTGCCTCAAAGTGTTCCAACAAGCTTGAGAAGGAGGCTCGAGCAACTCATGAGAGGCAAGGCAATGAAGAGCATCCAATGAGCAATGAAGAAAAGGCTCAAGCAAAGAGAAGATGCTATTCATGCCGGGAAAGGGGACACATGGCACATTCATGTCCCCTAGGTAAAACTTCTAAGCCTAGTTCAATTGATGATACTAATATGCTTAGAAAGGATGGTGATGGTACCTCTTCGGTTGCTATTGCTAAACATCCCGCTACTCATACTAAGGCTTTGCCTAAGTATGTTGCTCCTAACTTGAGAGAACCCAAACTAGTTTGGGTACCATCAACAAGTGGATGAATGTTTGTAGGTACCATGGCATTGGAGGCTTGATTCAATTGAGTTCATACTCTTCATCTTGTGATTGAATCAAGTATTGAAGCTTAGTGCTATCCTCATCCCAATGCCAAGTTATGACAAGTGAAATCCAAATGCTACAACATATAAGTGCAAATTCAAGTTGTGGTGATCAATTGTCATATGTGATGGCTTGCAAATTCTTAGTTTAATCCTGCTATTGAAAGATCATGTGCTACCAAGGTATATCTATTGTTGATCACATTCATTTGGATGCATATGAGTTGATTGAATTGGATAAATGTGCTTTGGTTGCTTGCTATGAGATGTTTGAATGGATTCAATGCTTGGCATTCAAATTTGAGTTAGTTTGGATGGATATGATCACAAGATGACTTTTAGTGAGTAGTTTGACTGGATACATGTCTTGTGATGATGCTCAAACAAGTTGACATCAAGTTTGAGTCACTTTTGAAGAAGCATAGCTCAATTGCTTAAATCTGTCCAAATTCTGAAATCTGAGCTAGCTGCGATCAAGTCTGAGTTTGATGAATCAAATCTTATTGAAATGGCTTGAAATTTGGCATGCATTCTCTATACTTATGAGTCGATATGCTGTGCAAATTTCATGAGGACTGGATAAGGATTGCTACAGTTTTGGAGTAGTTCTTATCAGCTATAGTGCAGCAGTTTTCAGCATGTAGCAGTGTGAGAAGATGTAAAATCTGGCACCAATCTAGAAGGCCAATGAAGCTCAAATTTTTTACAGCAGCAAGAAGACTTAGTGGTTCTCATCTCGACCAAATTTCATGACATTTGGAGCTGTACATTGGGAGATATGAGTTAATCTTTGAAGGTTGCAGAATCTGCCAGAAAAGTGACAAACATTGGATATCTCTAGTGTCACTCACATTGAAAGGTCCTCAAGTTGGAATCATGAGTACAAGTGTTTGAGGAACCCATGTTTGGTTTATTGAAGATCATGATCAAGCTCAAGAGCAATAAAGAAAAGGACTTAAAGAAGAACTCAAGATACTTCATCATATCAAGTCCAAGGGTCAATCAAATGAATGGCAATTCAAATAAGTGTCAAAGATGGTTCTTTGGAGAGATCACTTCTCCCTGCTGAGGGACTTGCCGCCCATGGGTGGGTAAACCAAGCTAGAGAGTCTTGGAAGGCTAACATGGAAGTAATGATCCAAGAAACATTAGAGATTCTTAGTTGAAGACATCAAGAAGATTGATCAAGAAAACAAGCAACATCCAAATCTAGTGATAATGCAAGTGGTATTCTCTTATGCAAGCAAAGATCAAGAGAAGAAGCAAGCCAACCACAACAAGAGAGTGCACTTGATCATAAGTGGTTATCATTTCATATGAGTGAAGCATGGTATTCATATTGGTATCCATTGGTCTTCACCAAGCTATTGAATGGACTTCACATTGCTATTGGAGAAATGAAATCGGAATCTCATGACTATCCTCTACTCCAAGATAGCAAAGGTGACATTGATTGATATATGCATACATATAATGCTAAGGACTTGTTTAGTGCATATAGTCATGATATCTAGGAGCATTCATAAAAAATCAAAAGGTTTTTGATGTTTATATGGTGCCACTATTGCTTCTATGCCATACTTGTCCTAGTGGTAACATATAACATGTTCATGAGCTAGTGAACCCATGTACTTGATCTACTTTGGATTGCACATACAACATTGGCAAGATAACCCTTCTAGTGAGGAGTGAAGAAACTTGTCATTGGTTCAAACCGGACTTGAAAGCTCATATGCAAATCAAGTTAGCTCAAGTTTAAGAGAAAGAAGCTCATGAAAACAATCTAGTTCAAGAATGTGATGCTCATGCATATTCCAACATGGTGGTTCCACAAGTGATCCTCAACTTTAAGAGATCAAATCAAGATTTGCTCAAGATTGTCATTTGGTTTGACCCAAGATTTGTCATAGGGGGAGGAGCCCCACTTCATTGGTATTAGAGGCAAAGATCTTAGTGACCTACACATGTGGTATCTTTGGTGCTATGACAAAGAGGGAGTGCCCAATGCATAGTGACAAGTGGGTTCATGCAACTACATGTGAAGTTTACATGTGGTGTCATTCCAACATATGGTGTGTCCATCAAAAGGAAGATTCAAGAATCAACCATCAACCCCTAGCTTCAATCCTTTGCATCAAGAAGTTTGTCTTACATGAAGTATCATACAAGCGGTCTTGGACCCTTTATGGTCTTTGATGACAAAGGGGGAGAGAATGGTACAAAGATATGCAAGATGCATACAAAGGGGAGAAGAAGATGGACATAGACCGAGAAGAGCAACATTGAAGAGAATCAAAGTTCTTGGACAAGAGAAGCACACAAGTAGGGGGAGCAAGCTCATGAACTTGTTTGATTGCATTTGGTATGTGCATATTCATGTGCTTGTTTGCATTTGCATTATCTTAAATCCAATATGCAATGCTTGTGTGGTGTATGCTAGTCATAGTTTTGATTGATGATTTGATAACTAGCATGCATAGGACGGTTTAGCTAGACTCTTGTGTTCCTTCCACTTGGTACTAGAACCTTGCTTATATTGTTGATCTCACGAGATATCTAGTGCTGTTTCAAGTGATTTCTAGCTAATCATGATGATGCTAAGGATGAACTTCAATGTGCAACTCCGATTGGTATCACGCTTCAAAGGTTTATCCTATATGCCTTAGCATCACTTAGTAGTGATAACTCTCCCAAGAATTTCCTTATCTATGCATGTGTGCAAGCTTGAAACCAAACCATTTGAGCACACATGTAGGGGGAGCTATCACTACCAAGTTGACTTTGTGGCACTTATCCAAATCATAACATTGAGCTTAAATGTTGGATAAGTGACATAGAGTCCTTTATGAACTTTATTTCCATATCTTTATAGAGTTGTCATCAATTACCAAAAAGAGGAAGATTGAAAGGTCCCTTGTTTGGTTTTGATAATTGAGTGACAATTTAGGTGGACTAATGGTGTGATCATGAGAATACACAGGGATTTAGTCCACAGATGAGTGTGAGATGAAGGAGCTTCATTGAATATGTGACATGACATGGAGTCATGTGACCATGATGGTGAAGATCAAGATGAGGCTTGGCTCGAGGCCGGAGGATGTGTGAAGGACAAGTCGAGGCAGTGGAGCGATGGACCATGAGATGGTGAAGCTCAGGCAAGACTTGGTTCCGATGGACCATGAGGTGGTGAAGAGCAAGTGAGATCAAGATCGATGGACCGAGAGGGTTGCATGACGATATGAATTGGATCATATCATCTTGAGGACGTGTCGGTGCATGTGTTAGGTTGGCACGTCGGTGAAAGACGGTGGAAGTGGAAATGCGCAAGGCAAAGGTATGCTATAGGGCATTTCATTTCACCGGTCATGAGGTGTGTAGAGAAGTTGATGACCGGAGTTAGGATTGATAGTCGTACTATCAAGAGGGGCAAACTTGTTTGCATCCCGGTCATTTAGTGCCACTTGAGCGATCTAACATTGCGACATGCTAGGATCGAGTGGCGTTGTGAGAACAAGAGAAAATCCTTTGGAAAATGATTGTGAAAATGCTAACACACATGCACATGGTGATGTACACTTGGTGGTGTTGGCACATTTGCAAAGGAGTTGAGAAAAGAGAAGAAGTTGGAGAAGGTTCGGTGAACCGTTGTGCTGAAAAAGAGAGTCGGTGGTTCTTAGATTGGAAAACTGCTTTGATCGTTAGTGTTCTGGATCAAGAGGGCATGATGGTTGTTTAGTCCTCTGAGTAAGCTTTCTAACGAGCCTAAGGTCATCGAAAACGGAGTTCGGAGCTAAGAGATTTGCCCGTTTGAGTGAGAGGTGGTCTGCTGTCCTGGAGAGCGACGGACGCTGGCGCCCGACGCGTCCGGCGCACGTAGGACGCGTCCGGCGCTCTCTAAATGGGCGTCCGGCGGTGGGACACGAGAATACACATTCAGGACAGCGTCCGGCGCGCGTAAGACGCGTCCGGCGCTCACAAAATGAGCGTCCGACGCTGTCCGAAACCCCTCTAACGGCTAGTTTTGAACCTCGGCTTGGTGGCGTACGCGTAGGACGCGTCCGGCGGTGCCCGGGAGACGCGTCCGGCGCAGTGGAGGATTCAAATGCGTGGCAACGGTCGGCTGGCTCGGGGCGCAACTCAACGGCGTCGGACGCGTCCGGCGGTGCCCGGGAGACGCGTTCGGCGCAGTTGACTTGGTGTGCCCGTGCACCTAACGGCTAGTTGAGGCCTTGGGCCTATAAATACTTGCCTTGCTCGGCCATGGCTGTGGGCTAGCACCTTGGGGACTTTGTGTCCATGCTTGGGAGTGCTTGGAGATCCCTCTACTCACTTGTTCTTGATAGAGTTCATCCAATCGAGTGAGAGAGCGATTCTAGTGCGTTGCATTGAGAGATTTGCATCGAGTGGCACTAGGTGATCGTGTTGCAAGCCGGTGTGCTTGTTACTCTTGGAGGTCGCCACCTCCTAGACGGCTTGGTGGCAAGAGACTCCGTTGAAGCACGCGTGGAGATTGTGCGGTGCTCCGGAGGAGAATTTGTGTGGGGTTCTTGAGCCTTCCCCGCGGGTGCGCGAATTGGCTACTCTAGTTGAGCGTGGCTTGGAGGATCCCGTTCTTGTGTTGATTGGAGTTGGGGCTCCCCGGAGGGGTTGTTGGCAGTGAGCCAACTTGAGCGGCCATCTCATCACCAAGTCGGTGTATCGCCACAACTGGACGTAGCTTGGTGGTGACCAAGTGAACCAGGGGAAAAATCGTGTGTCGATTTGTGATTGCCGAGGCTTCGACCTCCCTTGAGCTTGATTGCAGGTGGTTGGTCTCTACGCTCGGTGATTCGCCACCGCCGCGACTTCGTGCGTCCACTCTTCGCGGTGGTTTGCATCCCCTCTTGCTCAAGTTTGTATTTACTTTTGTTACTTCCTTGCTTATAGCTTGAGTAGTGGCTCTTGTGCTCTTTTCGCTTGTGTAGCTAGTTGAGCACCTTCTTGCTTGTGTAGCTAGAAGTAGTGTAAGTGTTTTGCTTAGCTTGTGTAGTTAAGTAAATTGTGCTCTTGGATTCAGCTTGTGTAGCCTTGTCCTTGAGCATCTAGTGAGCTTAGGTTTGGCTTTGTGCTCTTGCTCATTAGAATTGTGTAGGTGCTCCCCGGTGTGGCAAAGTACTAGTTGTTTAGGTTTGTGTGACTTTACAAGCTAGAATTGTTTAGGTGAGCACTAGCTAGTTTAGCACCTTGTTTTTTGTTTAGGATCTTTTACAAGGTGCTACTAGAGTTGTAGTTAGTGGGGGTTAGTTTTGGCTAGACCGTTAGTTTTAATTCCGCTTTTGTTTCGGTTAGCCGGTGCGTAAGTTTTTAGTAAGGACTATTCACCCCCCCCCCCCTCTCTAGTCCATCTCGACCCTTCACACGCTCCAGGCTGTGAGCCCACCACCGCTTGTGACCTCCTCGTCCAGGTCCTATCCCATGGCTGAAGTGGCCGGCGGCGGCCCGCCGCTCTTCGAGGATGTCGTGATCTGGGAGATCCTGATGCGTCTACTGGCGAAGCCCCTAATCCGGTGTTGCGCCGTCTGCCACTCCTGGTGCCGCTGCCTCACCTCCGACGGCGGACTCCTCGCCCATCGCCGCCGCCAGCCCTCGCTCCCGCTCCTCACCTCCTGGGACGCGGACACGCATGAGAGAACGGTCGACGCCCTGGACCACCACGCCGGCAAGTGGCACCCCGTCGCGCTGCGAATGCCGGGTCGGACCCGGACCGCCGCCTCCTCCGAGTCTGAGGTGGCAACGGCGAGTGGTACTCGGCGTGGCGGCGGCACCCCTAGTCCTCCTCTTCCTTCGCTCCCCCCTCTTGGCGCGGACGGAGCTTTGGCCGTGGGGGCCCCACGCCACGCCAGCAAGTAGAGGACGTCCGCTACTTCGCTGGGAGTAGCGGATCCGCGGTTGTAGCAGACACGTTTAGCTTATGCAGTGCAGCTCTCGTGTCCTCTATCTGCTCCTCCAGTACGCGTGTAGGCGTGTAGCATATGCAATGCAGACAACCTCACCAACTGATCGCCAAAACCCCAAAATGCACGCGTGAACAAACCAAGTACGTACGTGTCACATTTATATTTAGCTGTCAGTTAAACGGTTAGTTTTTTTTTTTTCAAATCAGTTAGCTATGCAATAGCCTAGCCTAGCTACAGTAGTAAATAGTGCACATGGCACTCAAGACGTCCCATGCATGCAGTGCAGTGCAGGACGCCGGCCGGCCCGCACCGTACGCGCAAGTTGCATGCTCTGATCGATCGACCGGCCGACCGTCGACGGGCCGACAGCGTACGCGCGGGCGCCTATACGCACCGGAAAGCCCGGCGTGGCATAAATGACGAGGGATGCGGATGATGCGTCCGCTGTCCGCGACGCCCGCAGTACACGTTCGTGTCTGTACCCCTGTGCGTGCGCGGGCGTACGGTGGCCGCGCGAATTGAACGCCGGCGGCGCCACGCTACGGGGTGGTTAGATTGATACCGCGCATCGGCCGCCGTGGATCGCGTTGCGCTCCGCCACTAGTGTGATCCGTCGAGTCGTCGACGATCTGCCTGCCGCCATGCATCCATGAGTACGTCAGCATGCCATTGCCATGCCCATATGCACGCATGGTGCATGGAGGAGTCGGAACGTACAGCGGGACTACCGGCGACCAGCACACCTATGACGACCACGACGACGACGACTGGGACGACGGTCCCGGACCGGTGTTTGGCCGTTAATTTGGGAGATGCCGACACACCCCGTCGTCCGCGCCGACAAGATTAACTGTACAACGGTACAGACGCCCGCTGCACACATACGTCATCCATAATCCATCTAAACAAAAACTACTACTACATTTTACTACACGTTATCAAAGCTATTGTACTCTCAAAACAAATTAAAGAATTTTGCTAGAGACAAATTACTCTTCTCGCTCTACCACGTCGCGCAACTAGTTTCTTACTTAGTACAAATCCTATATCCCCACACTTTTTTAGAGTACGAGGGCTTAACACAGCCCCAACCTTTTGATTAAAAATCAACAGACCAAAAGGTTTACAGAGTTTAAAGCATTGAAAGTTTGCCCCCCACCCTTGAAGGACAGATCCTCATCCCCGATGAGGTTCACCAAAAACACCAGCGGCCAAAGACCAAGACAAGGCTAGAGTTAACGAAGTTTTTAGCCAAACCACTCAGGCACTACCCCTATTACATATCTTTGAGAACTGCATTCAGCTCTTTCCACCATGGCCGATTCATCCCAGCAGCATCGATATGAGAGGTCTTCGGGCGTCGCTCCCGGGGGTACGCGGTAGCCACAGCATCATCTTCGCCTTGATCTTGAGCTCCTTGATACAGTTTTCCAGCAACAGCTGTTGCTCCTCCGGGAGTAGAATGAGCCAGTTTTGCAGAGTCCTAGCGATCCTGTAGTAGAGTATGTCCATACCCTTCCACATTGAATTCTGAAAAACAAACTCATTCCTGAGTTTCCATACATTCCAGAGAACAGCAGAGGTAATTGAATTGATAGCAGCATACTTCTTGTTACTAAGCCAAAACTTGCCTATCATTTCAACCCCCCCCCCCCCCCCCACAACAGACATACCAACTATCTCGAGAGATCACGAGACCAAACCCGTATGGCAACAGCACAATCAAAGAACAAATGATGACAGGACTCCATTTCATCACAGAACAGGCAAGTTTTATCCAAGACATCTCTTCTTTTAGCTAAATTATCCCTGGTCGCGACTCTATTATTCATGAGAAGCCACAGAAACATGTGTACTCTAGGTGGGATCTTTAATCTTCACACAGCAGGGATATGAACTGAAGAGATACCTCTAAAGTTGACAATTTTATAAAAGGACTGTGAAGAGTAAGTCCCTGTAGCAGTAAATTGCCAGACTAACTCATCCTCAGACAAAGAGAACTGGATAGACTCCACTAATTCCACTACTTCTAACCAACTTTGATACAGTTGAGCAGACAGATTTCTCCTAAAGGTACAGTTGAGATTTGTCCCATCCCAACATTCAGAGATAGTCCTACCATAATTATTAAGGATTCTATATAAAGGATAAAACTGCACAACAAGACTGGAATTGCCAATCCAAGTATCTTCCCATAATCTAATTTTTTGCCCATTACCCACTTTTCATCTGTAACCAAACTTGGCTGCCCTAACAGCCCACATAAAGCCTTTGAAAAAACTAGAAGAATGATTCACCTTGGTTGCAAAGATGTTAGGTTTTGCAGTCTTATACTTGAAATCAACTAGCTCTTTCCAGAGCTTGCCTCTATCCTTACTGTATCTTTTAAGCCAAGAGCCCAACAAACAAAGATTCAAATCTCTTAGGTTAGGAATACCTACACCTCCATATTTCTTGTCCGTAGATACTAGACCCCAGTTGGCTAAATGGTATTTATGTTTGTTTTCCTCATCTATTACTCATATGAGTATTCATTAACTTGATAGCCCACTTAGGAAACTTAATAAAAGAGAGAAGATACACAGGTATGCTAACTAAGCATGATTTAATTAAAACCAATCTAGCAGCCAAAGACAACAACCTACCCTTCCAGCCAGCAATCCTACTAAGCATCTTATCCACCAAAGGTTGGATGTCATCTCTAGACAGCTTTTCAAAATGTAGGGGTATCCCTAAGTACTTAATTGGAAATTTACCAACAGGACAAGCTAAAATGTGGGCTAAGTTATGGGTTTCTTCTTCAGAGAGATTAATAGGAACTAGCTCACTTTTATGGAAGTTGATTCTCATTCCTGAGATCTGTTCATACCACATTAGAACAAGTTTAGGTTAGTTAAAGCAGATTCCTCTGTTTAGAGAAGAGGATGGTGTCATCTGCATATTGAAGTGCAATGACACCTCCCTCCCTGAAATCCTCTAATAAACCAGTGATTAAACCTAACTTTGAGGCTCTATTCAACATTCTAGCCAAACCATCACCTACCAAATTAAAAAGGAAAGGTGATAGGGGGTCACCTTGTCTCAAACCCTTACCAGGTTTGAAGAAAGGACTTTCCTCCCCATTAACTAAAATACCTAAGGAACCACCCATCACAATATGTTTAATCCAGTCTATCTAGACTGGATCAAAACCTCTAGAAGCTAACATCTCAAACAAAAAGGACCAAGACACTCTATCATAAGCTTTTTCATAATCTAACTTAATCAGAAGGCCAGGATTACCAGCAGAATGCACACTATGGACTAATTCATGTGCAGTTACTACACTTTCCAGAATGAATCTACCCTTAATGAAGGCAGATTGAGAAGGAGACACTATTCTTTGAACTACAGATGTCAGTCTATTAGTTAGAAGCTTAGAGAAAATTTTGAAACTGCAATTCAACTGACTAATAGGTCTAAATTGCTTCATATCTGTAGCATCTTCCACTTTAGGAACTAGCGTAACCAGGGCAAAGTTAAGCCTAGACAGATCTAATTTGCCATGGTAAAAATCATCAAAGAGAGCTATAAGGTCAAACTTAATAATGTCCCAAAACTTTTGATAGAAAGGAAACGAAATCCCATCAGGGCCAGGGGCCCCTTCGGCATAGCACCCAAACACAGCATCCTTAATCTCTTTTTTAGAGAAAGGAGCAAGCAGTAAATCATTTTCTTCTCTGGTTACTTTGTCAACTTCTTCCCAAAAGTCTTTATCTAAGTGCACAGAAGAGTCCTCTTCTTTGGCAAAAAGGTTCCTATAGAAGTCAGAAGCAACTTTCAACTTCCCCTTTTGATCAAACACTGGTCCAGTAGGTGACTGAAGAAACTCAATCTTCTTCTTTCTATTCCTATAGTTAGCCACTGCCTGGAAATAGGCAGTATTTCTATCCCCCTCTAAGATGTCTCTATCTCTAGACCTTTGTCTAATCTTAATTTCTTCTATGGACCATATTTTCTCTAGCTTCTTCTCTATTTGCTTCCTTTGACTATTTTCAGAATCAGAGAGATCTCTAGTTTCAGCCAGACTTTCCAGTCTGGTGAACTCCTTAGAAAGCTCAATTTTTTCTTTATTTTGGGCTGCCACTTCATTGGCTGCCCAGCTTCTGACCATTCTTCTAAAGGTCCTGACTCTAAATTGCCATCTATCTATGTTGTTAGAACAACTACAAGGAATTGACCAGGCTTTCTTAACTACATCAGCAAAATCTGGCTTCTCAAACCACCACTTCTCAAATCTAAACCTTTTTTTGCAGAATCTAACATTAACACCAGCATCTAATAGTAAAGGATTGTGATCACTTGGAATTCTATCTAAAGCCTTGACACTAGTTAGAGGAAAGACAGCTTCCCAGTCAGTAGTAGCAAAGATCCTATCAATTTTAGAGAAAATGGGGCACTCTTGATTGTTAGTCCAGGTGAACTTCTTATTGCTAGGGTTAAACTCAAACAAACCCCACTTACTAATCCAATCATTAAAACCATGAGCCCACCTTTGATCAATAACTCCATTACTCTTATCTGAACTAACCCTAATTAGATTGAAGTCACCTCCTAGCAAAGTTGGGCCAGACCAAGCCCCCATTACAGAGTTCAATTCATCCAAGAACTCTTGTCTAAGGTTGTCATAAGCAGGACCATAGACCACTATTAACCTCCAAGTGAAACCATTACTCTTATCTGTAAGTATAACACTAACACTATATTTCAGAACATCCCTAACAACCATATTAAACTTATCAGCATTGACTCCCACCAGTATACCACCAGCTGAGCCTTTAGCCCCTAGGTGATGCCAGGAAAAAGGTACATTACCAGCTAAACCTCTGAGAAAGCCAGGAGATAAAGAGCTCTTTTTAGTCTCCATCACACCTACAAAATCTACATGACAATCCCTAATTCTACTGAATAGAGCTAAAAATCTGCCTTCTTTTCCTAAGCCCCTCACATTCCAAAATAGGCCTATCATTTTTTCACCTTATTTCTTTTCCTATTTCTAACTGTGGACCAACCCAATTCCTGGTCATCCACAGATTGAGCATCTTTTTCCAAGTGCTCAGGACTAGACAAAGAGCCATTCCTAGTCTCTTTGTTACTATCTACACAACCTACTTTACCAGAACAAGCATCATGACTACAAGCAAAAACCTTAGCTCTATCATTATCTAACTGGACCATCTTCTCTACCACAGAATTTCCATTCTCTATAGAAATACCAACAGCCTTAGCAACAGAAAGTAAAGACTTAGAAGTAGAACTTTTCTTTTGAGGTGGTTTAGATATACCTGAGTTAGTTTCCAACGACCACTTCCTCTTGATTTCTTGAGCATTAGCAAGCACAGTTTTCCCATTATCTAAAGTTCTGTTGCTGCTCCTGAGAGCCATTGTAGGGCCACTCTTCTGGTTAATGTTGTTCTTGCCAATGCCTTTCTTGTTGTTCAGCATTTTTGACTGGGTGGCAACATCCACATTCTTCAGCTGATTGTCAGGACCTCCACTTGAGCTGTCAGTCTAAGAAAGCTGGACTAGCTCTCCACTTGAGCTGTCAGTCTGAGAAAGCTGGACTAGCTCTATCACACCCTTATCTTTCCCTGCTTCCAAGGTCTCCATATCCTGGACCTGATTGCCCTCAGCTAGGTTCTTTTCCAAGTCAGCTTGAGTCACCATAGATTGATCATTACCACCTCCAGAAAACTGCTCCTTTCTAATACTACCCAAAGCATCTTCCTTAAACTCTTCAAAGCCCCCCCCCCACTCAGATCATAAATCCACTCATCTGGCAGCAAAGATTTGTCAACATCATCAGCATTATCCAGGTTCTGCAAAAGCATATCCTCCTCCTCATCATCAGATAGATCAGCATCCATATCCATCCCCATTTCCTCACTGAGTAGAGCTTCCATTTCACTAGAAAACCATAAAGACCTCTTAGCAGACTGAGCAGCAAAGCCACCAGAAGCCCGATTTTTACTAGCAGCAGAACCATTTTGCTTCCCACTAGACTTATTGTCCAATTGATTTGAACCACCACTTCCATCATCTTCATCTATCCCCCCCCCCCCATCTGCAGATTCACTATCAGCAGGTTTAGCTTCATTGAAGTCAATGGTTTCCACATTCTTATCCAGATCTGAGTCATCATCTTCTAAACCAGCTATTTCCACTCCCTCTGGCTTAAACTTGACCACATGAAGCTCCTTGCCAAAGGCATAAACTCTAGCTCTAGGAATTCTAGCAGGGTTTTTACATAGAAGTTTAACCCTAACCAAGCTGAAAAAGCTGTTGAACATTGAGTGCCAATCAAGATCCACCATGAGACCAACACTTGATGCCACTTCTCTGACAGTATCCCAGTCTACCCACTTGGGTGGAATACCAGAGATCTGCACCCAAATATCCTCCAAATTCCCAGCAGGTTTGACATTTCCATTCCAAACACTCAGGGAAGCCACTACACCTTCTTTGCTCAGATTGAAAATTGAGGCACTTCCAATCACCAGGTCTTCTGGGTGATTTGTGTTTAGTGTCCTTCTAGGATGGGTATGGTTGCTTACCGATACCCTCCTAGGAACGTGTAAAACTTCCTCTTCCACTTAATAAAACACGTGTAAATGCGTGCTTTCGAAAAAATAAATAAATAATATTGAACGATGTAAGTACGTACCGGCTCATTAAACAACATGTGTATAAGAAAAATACAACTCTTCATGAAGAACTAGCTCTTTTTTCTATGCTATCTTACTATCTCCTCTATATAAGATAAAAACGATAGTGTGGACTGTACGAGTTAGCTAAGTTTGACACTGTTTGGGTTTCATGGTCTAAAGTATTTCTTTCTAACTTATTAATGAAAAAAAATGGTGGTGAATATAACCTCCTGGCCATGATTGCCATGTTCATGGCTTCCTGCACGTTGTTTTCGTAGGGAGAATCATATATAATCTTACTACGTCGTGACAAAAGGGACATATATAATTTTGAATTGACGAGGACACCCTTCAACCACTCGCTTTTGCTAGACTGCAACTCGATCCGTATTGTTTAGGTACCAAATATGTCAGTTAAAAATATCGTTGGAGGTTGGGACTTCATGAAGAATATAAAATAAAAGGACCCCCCTAGCTAGATGCCTTTGTCAAATCAACGGGTAGCTCGATGAGAGAGAGTAATAATTTGCACAAAATAAGGCAAGCAGAGTACATAGTGAAGCTCCTGTTACAAAGATCTCAACTTCCTACTCTTACTTTTGTTTCTTCTTAACAAAATGTCACTTGTCAACTTTTCAGTACATATAAGTTGAAACCACATAAAGTGCATGCTCAAAGCTATATATATATTCTACACACTGTGCCACAGCACACTTTCTATGGCAGGCAAAACAAACTTTCAACGCAAAACGCAACATATTTCATCAATAATGGACATGCTCACCCAGATTGACCAACTAACCTTCTTGCAAACTTTTAATTTTTGCCATATTTTTAGCCGCATTATTATAATTAATGTGCAAACAACCAGTTCAGGTTCACTGTATGGGTTAGAATAAGACAAACTTTCTACAGAAAAGATTCATGCTCGATTAAGATCTGCAAAGTGTGTACTAAAAAAATGGAAGTTTGGCTCTGGCTCCCTGACGCTGCAAATGGTGGTTGGCTCAAAATAGAGATTATTGGAGAATCTATTTGGGGGTCAGAACTAACTAACGACCTTTGCAAATTGAATGGTGGCGCGCACACACACATACGGCGTTGAAAGCCTGACACGTATAGAGGCTGCAGACTTGAGCCAGCTGGGTTGCAAAATGGTAGCGGCAGTCTCAATCTAACGCCTGATGCTGCTGCTATGAAACAAAAGGTGCCACGAACGTCTGAATCAGCAAAGGGAATATTGTTTGGAAAGTTTTGTGTGCTTTAGAATGGCAAAAATTATGTATCATCTGATAAGCACTGCATTGAGCTCCAGTTGTTGAGTCATGTGTCAGTGTTTGTCATTGCCGAGACATGCGGCGTGAGTTTTATTTGGAGCAAACGATGCAGGAATAGGTTATTTGCTTTAATCAGGATTGCTTTGTTAATTGATGATATGTTTCTGAATTTTTGTGGTGTATGGATGGATGGATAGATACATGCACATGTAGATACCTAGAAATGATATGTTTCTGAATTTTGTGGTGTATGGATATGGATGGATAGATAGATAAATACAGTACCTAGAAAAATAGGAGCGAGCTGCCTTCGTCGTCAGTGTTTTATGTTCTTGATTACTCGGATCTGTTTATACTGAATATACTCCCAAAGTCCCAATATATAGGGGCCTCTGGCTCTCATGTTTCCAAGAAAATGAAACAATAGCTCACATCAATTCATTCCACGTCTTGACCATTTCAAAAGATATGAGACAGCACGAATAGCACTTCAACAAGATCAATCTTTCAGATTAATTCACAGCATATGCTCTTGTTTGAGCTGCCCATCGGCCACCGTAGCGAAAGCCGACGTCCATCCAACTCACCACGAACAGATGGATCTGCCATTTGCCTCTCTGCGGTTGCTTTCCGGGCCCACTCGTCAGGTTTAACCTTTCCCGACACGTGGGCCCATGCCCCACGTCTCGGCCCGCCACGTGGCCCCCGCCTCCTCCTATATAAGGACCCACCCCTCCATCCTCCACCTTTGCCACGACCAGAAACCAGACGACCTTCCTCGGTCGGTCCTCGCCTCCTCTGCTCTGTTTAGCTTCTCGCTCCCTCTCTTCCCACTTCTTGATCGATCGAGACGACGGCAATGGCGAAGGGCGGGCTGAGCAAGCTCAAGTGCATGATCAAGAGGTGGCACTCCTCGAGCCGCATCTCGCGCACGCCGTCAGGGTGCTGCTCGGCGCGCTCGCACGTCGACGACTCTGGCGCCTTCGACTTGGAGAACTCGTGGAGGAAGGGCGTCGCCGCCTCGTCCGTCTTCGCCTACGGAGGAACGGGGTCGGCGTCGTTCCACGGCGCCAACGGCGTGCCCCCGGGTCTCCACCCGGTGTACGTCGGCAAGTCGCGCCGCCGCTACCTCATCGCCGCGGACCTCGTCGGCCACCCGCTGTTCCAGAACCTCGTCGACCGCTCCGGCGGCGCCGGCGTCGGCGCCGGCGGGACCGTCGTCGGCTGCGAGGTCGTGCTGTTCGAGCACCTCCTCTGGATGCTCGAGAACGCCGACCCGCAGCCGGAGTCGCTCGACGAGCTCGTCGAGTATTACGCGTGCTGATCGATGACCGGCACGACCGCCGCCTACTCACGGCCATGTCCGATCCACGATGCCGGCAGGCGGCAGCGCAGCGGCGCCGGCCGCCGAGCCTGGCCGAGCTGGACGGCCGGTGTCAAGGGGTAATTTGGGTAATCTGGTTCTTTTATTTATTTAAGTAAGATTAGGGGTAGAGTTGTAATATACGCAGGATTGCGAGGGCAAAGGAGTGGAGATAGTTAACCTTGTGGTGTTTGTGGTAATTATCTCGAGGTAGCCGTGTAATTACCGTGCACCCAAGATAATGCTCTCTCGGGGCAGTTAATTAATCTCTAGTGCTTGATGTAATGTAATGGCTTGCATGTCATGTTTCTTCTGTTGTTTCTTTGAAGCAGAAGCAGAGAGTTGAATAAGATTTTAGGAATGGATGTATCCATGTACATTATATTTCACCAATGTAGTATGAAGTCCATGCTCATTTCTTTCATCTTTCATGTGAATAATTGTTCTTCTGAGATTCTTTCACTTGGGCCATTGCATATTGACGGAGTGGAGTGTAAGATGATTTTGGGTGAAGCTAAAGCTTCATCATTTCGTTACAGATAGTTGAGTTCTTAGTGAAAGCCGAAGCATGCTAGCTAGTAGAGACTCACTAATAAAACCACCTTTTCTCTCTCTTTTTGGCGAATCAAGGTATATAGACGTAAGTGTTCGTGTATAGTATACACACACTCATCTCTATAAATACACATATACACATCATATCACCATGAGCACCTTTGAACTATTAAGTTAGAAGATCTTGAGATTGACGATGTAAACTAGCCCATCGCTTACCATTGAAAGAATAGTAACGCTAAATATTGGAGTCCATACCAGCAAGTCAAAAACTTGAGTTAAGTTGGGTAGATTCTACTATAATGAATCTTGGGTAGATACTACTATAATGAATCTAACAAACTGTAGGTTAGGTTCGTACTAAACATAGTTTCACAAGGAGGCATCGTCCACAAATTTGGTGAGCCTCGAGATCAAGTCTAGGAGGCCATCCTCTACACCGGCCAGTATGTCCCACGAATAAATGACATCTGGTTTGTTCATAATAATAATTCTAAACACGCATTTTGATCAAATCCAATGATTAATTAGCCATCATGGGCGTGCCTGTTGAAAGGACCATAAGCTTGATCATTACCAAATCTTTGTATTCTAATCAGACAGATTTAAGATAGTAGTTTGGTGCGTGAAAGATTAGTAGATGAGCTCAAGGCCTCGCTGTCATGGCCGCTTTCTCCTCTGATTTGCAGGATGTGTGTGCATGCTTAATCATGCTTAATCCCTTCTATTCGGGCTGGATGATGTATGACAACCTTTCAGACATGCAATTTGGACGTACGTACTACTAACTGGGGCCACTTCAATAGGTAGTTAACCTGAAGGAAAGCATTTGGTCCCCTGAAACCGTTGGACCATGCATATCTGTTGTACAGTAATACTTTTTTTTTTCCTGAAACTAATTTCGTTCTGATGCTAGTTTATATCTTGTGTTATTCATTCTAATTTTTAGCTTTTGTTTCCTGATGTGCGCGTAAATATCCCTGGATGCTAGTTTCTGTTCTGAATCATCTATAATTCCCATCAATATTGACCCTGCTTATTCCTAACTACAGTAGTATGTCTATTTTAGTCTGGCTCAGACATATAGAACATGAACCCGACAGGCAAACAAGAGAAGCTGTTTTGAGACGTTCTGAGTTGATCTCACTTTCATCCAATATCTCTAGCTCGAGCACAACAAAATTAGATAGTAAAATGTTGATGGCAATGATTGATCTGGTGGGACACTCCAACGCAAAAGCAATGCTGGGGACAAACTGAAGGCCAGCCTGCAGTGTTAATTGGATTAAAAAGATGGTAGGCCAATCCTTAATTTGCTGTTAGTGTGTTCGTTGTTGTTGCGAATTTAAAGAAGTACCAGCCCTAGTAGATCGACAGCCCTAATTAAGAAAAGCCAACATTGCATTAATATAAACTCTTATTACAAGTACAACTAGTTACTTTAACTTACTAGTACTATTTATTTTCTTTTATTAAGTTCTAGCTGATTAAAAGCTCCATGCATGGTATGCGCTATCTACCAGCCTACCACCATGCATTCCATTCTGCAGATCGATCATGGTTGCTGCTGGGGGCCTGGGGCATCTTATTAAAGAATGGCATAGGGTTGGAGGTGAACTTATTGATAGCTGCTTCTCTAGCTACCACTTACTGCTAGAAGGATCTCCCTCCAACCACAATGTATGGCCGGCAATCGGCATGCCCTTTCCAATTTTCATTAGCTAGCTTCACCAAAACGTCAAGCAAATAAAATAGTAGATGGTCCTTGCATTATTTCTAGCAGGACAGTGATTAATTATGGGGCTTGAGAATGTTGGGCTTCAATTGACCCCGCAAATCGCAATGGTGGTTTTGACGGTTGGAGTTGGCTCTACCATACGACTGACTGTCTGCACTGCAGTCTGCAGTAGCGCTGTACGTATATCGCCGGCCGGGCGCGCGGTTCAATCAGGTTAGTTGGCTGCTGCTCTGCTCGATAGCTGCTGCAGGTTGGTCGCCCGTCCATTTCTTGAACCAACCCTCTTCCGTTGCACTGTCTGTGGCATCATTCGATCTCTTCGATTCGATCTGCACGCTAGCTACTAGTTTAATTTGGGGCCTTTCATTCGAATGACGAAAATCCAATATATAGATCCTGCATGCACCAGTACTATTATATTAGTGGTGCTTATTGCGGCGCTAATCTCCCTCGCGGATGTTTAGCACGTACGCACAACGAACATTAGCGTCACAGGTGTCTTGTGCCGACTGTATTTTGGTAGTGTAGCCCACTTATGCTTGTACTTGTATTACTGACAAATCACATTATTGTTGTGCTTGACTGCTGCTTGCACATCAACTGTCTGTCAGTCTATTGGGATCGGATCGTCAGAGTGTGATTGATCGATCGAGTTCGTGTTAAGGATCGGTGTGCAGTTCTCAGCCATAGTGCTTCGAGTGTAATTAACAACATCGTCGTCGTACTTAATTAATACTGAACTAGTTGTTTATGTTTGATCAATAGCAAAACTGAAGTAAGCGCTAACTGAACCATAGCTGGTTTAATTTCCTGGACCGCGACTGTAGTGTGGCGGCCACCTGAAGCTTGATAGATGTAGCTGGTATCTCTCTCGAACAGCTCACGGTACATGCGATCGAAATAATACTGGACAGCAGATCGAGAAGGGACCGGCCGGGAGATGAGCATGACCATATTCTCTGCATTCTGACGAGGCGTTACATTACTAAAAATCTCTTATTGTGATGCTTATGCTCAACGGTTAGTGGTGGACCTGGTGGTAACACCGATCGGCTTGGGGTTATACGCGGTGATGCTTCACATGATATGACAACGATCGTCAAAGTACGTACCATTTGTGTAGCGGAGCAGCCAGCAAAGACCTGATGAAGAGTGTAATCAGCTGATCAACACCGTTAAGATAGAGATTAGTCCTGTGTCAAATACGTACTAGCTAGTAGTATTATTATCGTACATGTGGTTATTAGATCAGGAAAGACCTGATGAGCATGTTGAGAATTATTATTTAGTGCTCAATTTGGGATTAGTCCAAGAGATGGCTTTCACCCTCTCTCCCTCTTTCACACTTGTAACCGCCCAGATGGGCTTGTATATATATGTACACACTGTTCATTGGAATACAACAAGACATCATTTGCATCAACTCGTTGTCTCTCGTTCTCTACTTTTCTAACACGTTATCACGCACTTGCTCTCCACGGAGAAGTTTGAAGCCGGACGACGCGTTCGTCGGAGACATCGCCGCTGCTCTGGGCTGAGAACGGAAGGCCACGAAGACGTCGCTGGCCGGTGATGAAGCAGTTTCACACGGCCGGAGAGAAGTTGCCCGGTGCAGTTGTTGCGGAGTCACCGGAACTCAACAATGATGGCGACAAGATGTTTCTTCATCGGCGCCATGGCCTCGTGGGCTCCGGCAAGGAAAAGAACGAACTCATGGAGGAAGAACACACAGGACGGTAACTACTGAAGTACTGATGTTGTGTTCTCCGATTGAACATGTTCTTACCTCTCTGTCTAATGGTCGTCGCGGCGTCGTGGTACCCGACCGGTTTTGAGTTTCGCGGCGATTGCATCTGGGCCCGGCCTGCGGCGCTCGGCCATATGTGGATGCATGCTTGCCGGTCCGAAGCGGCCATGACGGCCATGACCAAGGCTGGAAGCCTAGAAGCGGCCAGTGCCCCCTGCGGACTGCAGTGCAGGCCAGTGCTTGTGGCCGTGCGGTGCGGCGGGGGACTGCCCCTGCTGTGTCCTCGTGCGGTGGCCAGAGGCCAACCCGGCGGCGGCGGCGTCACGGCAGGGCCGAGAGGCCGAACCTCATGATGGCCGTAACCGTCCGTGAGGCTTCCAGGAAAGGGATAAAATTTGTGTGCCCTTTTGCACATAAAACCCTTCTATTTTTTTTTTGAATTACATGCTAAACATGTTTATTCTATTTTATGTTTAGCCTCAATGCATCACGATACTTTATATTGCAGTTGAATTTACTGTGGTCTATGACATTATGTTTTAGTCGAGAACTTTAACATTTTTTTGTACGGAAGATTTTTTACTCCTGTACATTGATCAGACCAGAAAATTATATATGTCTAAATATACATAGTTTGTCATTTTTGTTGCTTGACAACTAATTTTAGTTGCAACAAAATCAGATCCTCTTAATTACTTGATTGTTAATTAAGGATGAATTTTGGCCCAAGTTGGCCTAGTTTGGAAAAGCAAAATGGCAGTCACACCATTTTTGCTTGTGAGGCTAACATAAAAAGTGCATATTTTGCTTCTATCCTACCGGATTTTTGTAATAATTATGCCACCCCCATCTATAGCACTATGTGCTTGTTAAATTTAGTACAGTAGCATGTTTATTCCTGTACTTTGTTAACCTTGTTAATTTGATAGTTTTCCGTAAACTTGCATTTTAACAACGGTTGATTCTCTTAATTAAGATTTTCTTAATTAATGATGGTTTATGCAAAATTGTTATATTCATATCTTAGATATATTTGGGATAATAACACAAATGATGGAGATATAGGCATTGACTCTCTATTATTTTGAGATGAGAACATTAGGTAATAGAGACCGTGCCATCGGCTGTGATTTAATCACATATTACTAAAGGTCTACATCATGTCCATTGGACTAGATGATTACCTATATAATGTTCATTCCAAAGTAATAAAGTAAATTATGGTTTACACTATTACAGTGATTACCATTGTTTAATCATTAATTTGTGCTATACATGGTGTAGTAGAGTACTAAGCAAAGGCTGCGTTTAGTTCAGAAATGAATTATTCTGCCTAGAGACCGTGCTTAGGCAGCAAATTTATTTGCCTACTACTAAAGATCTACTCTATGTCTTTTGGCATTTGAGATTATCTAACCATTTATAGACAATTAATGAGAGTTATTGAATCATTCGGCCCACTGACCATGCCTATGGCGGTGAGAATTCACCCATCATTGAGAGCTCTACATCATGTTTGTTTAAATTTGATGACTACCTACATTGTGTTGTCCCAAATTAGTGTTTTGGAAATATACGAATGGTACACCTTTGTGGTGACTACCATCATTCATTATTAATTGCTAAGCACAGGTGGTAGAGACTTGGGCATTGGTTGCGGTATATTTATACGATTATATTAGCCCAGAGACTGTGCCTATAGCAGCAATTTATTTGCCTACTACTGAGAGATCTACTCTATGTTTTGGACACAGAGATTATCTACAATGTGTGTTCTAGCATTGATAATGATTGTTCATGAGGTCTACACATCTTGTGATTACCTCTAATTGTTGGAAGGTTTTTGTTGACTACCTCCAACAATCCAAAACAAAGTGACAAGATATGAAATTCTCTAAATTTTGCATTAGAAATTACAACATCACCATAGTGATTTTGAGTTTACCGTGGGTGTAAATTCATTAAATCAATGGTTTGTCACATGATGTGGATATTGACTTCAGAGGAGTCTCTTGTACTCACTCTTGATGGCATCAATATCCCACATCGACAATGGACATTAACATTGGTTTATCCCATAAACTAATAATTTTAATACCCTCAATTAAGGGTTGTTTATTATAGATCAAAAAAAAAATTGTGCCTTACTTGTTAAAGCACTACATCCATAAAGATTATCCATTGGAATATCTTATGGAAGGAAATGCACATACTTTATGGCATACTCTTAATGAGTATTATGAACAATAAATAAACTCATATAGCTTGAGGCTAACCATGAGTGGATCATATTTCTAGTTTTAAAACTAAGAAGACTATGATCCTATTGTTCAAACAATTTGCTTCCAATGACGAAAGCAAAAGGCCTAATGTGCAAATGAGTCATGACAAGGTTGAACCCCAGAATGACAGAATAATGTCATATAGGTGGTTGTGTTTAGCATAGTGCTAAATAATGTCATACTCTTAAATTTGAAATTGATCTATATCAAAGTCGATAAGGGATAAAAAATTAGCTAAGAAAGAAGATTTGAAGTATGTTTCAATCTTAATCTAAAGCTATTTAGGAGGTTGATTTTGTTGGATCTTTCGAGATCATGTCACATCACTCCTCCTTTTTCTCATAAGAGAATATCAAATACATGGACAACATATGATCATCGAATATACTTCTAATGACATGTTTTGAGATTTGAAATAATCTCATGGTCCATTGAAATATGTTGTAACACTTGTTGTCAATGCATAATTGCGAGTATCATATTGATGAATTTGATACTCGACAATATTTATGAATTTCTATATATTAGACAAGAATTTCGTTGATTTCTTGTCATATATAGATTGTACGGGAAACATTCCAACATGGAATGATGTGTGCCTAGTGGACTTTTGTACCACAAACTCTATAATTAAGGAAGCAAAATGTTCCTGGTTCTTATGACAAGAAGAGGGAATAGTTTTGGCCATCACGATATGATGCGATGATAGTTTGGCCTATTTTGCCACTATCATTCTTCTTATAGATATTGAGTTAATAGTTGAGGATATAATTTATATCCTAATTAAACTCATACATATCAATATAGATATATCCAAATGTGTTTTCATTTGGAAACACAAAAGGACAACATTGGATATGGCATATAAGTAATGAGAGATAAGTCTCATTTTGGTTGTATTATGCATACAACCATCCCCCTACTATATGTTGCGTATGAGAATTTTTCACATTGTTGATGCATTCAAGATTTGAAATGATCAACTTGGCCATCCAAAGGGATGCGTGAAAAATTATTGGCAATTCTTTTGGTCATTTGGTTCTCCCATAGTGTGGATACAATATGTGCCACGGGAAATAGATTTTAAGACCCTCTTATCTTAAAATCAGATTAAATTTCATAGATTCCTTGATCATATTCGAGAGAATATGTATGGGTCCGATACAAAGATTGTATGGACAGTTCAGGCATTTCATGGTTGTAAAGATGCATCTGTGCGATGATCTAGAGTGTGTGAAGTATTATCCACACTCAGCCATGCATTTGGTAGATAATAGCTCTTATTGTGAGCATTATCCTGAACACTACCGAACTTTTGTGCCTACAATGACGATTGCAAGGTATAAGAAAAGTTTTGTTACATATCCAAAAGGATAATTGGAATCTACGAGTATGACAACAAAGTCATAGCATGACCATTGTTAGTAAATTGCTATTTGCCAACTTCGTGTTGGGGTCAGGTAGATTTACACACTCCTGACTTATGATTAACTGCATATCCCCTATATGCATTTAGTACGTGGGAATCCATGAAGATTTCCTATTTGCGTAAGATTGGTTTACGTTATATACGTACCATTCTTACCACCGCAACATACATTGATGGGTTTACACAGGAAAGTGGGGATCAACGAGAGATTTCAATCTCCGTCGATTGTTAAGTATTTAGATCTCTTATGGAGAATCTATTTACAACCGGTATGTTGGTTCTATAATAATGAGCTTTTCCATGCATTAGGGGGAGATTAGTACCATATATAATGCCAGAAAAATATTTGGAATGCATGACATTTCAAGCTCAGGATCACGTACTAAATGAACTGAATTTTGAGTTCAAAGAATTGATGATTTGCATAGTATTGCAAATAAACTGCCAAATACATTTACTTGGTCATTAATTAATCTATTGCAAGCATGTGCCAGAAAGAGTGTTGGTACCAAGTAAAACCACTCAACTCCCAATTGTAAATAAGAGGGGGAGAAGTATGGCCATAAAGCAAGATTATTCATGCTAGCAATAGAAGGTTTTCCTTCTAAGATAGTAAATGCAGGTCAACCTTTATGGTTGGCAATATTTAATGGGTAATATTGGTTATTACCCTGTGGATGAATGTCATCCACAAACCTAGCTCAAAGGTGCACCTAAATACGATGCTAGGATATCGGAAAGCCCCGACTCTTGTTTCGGGAAGTCACGATGAGTCATTCGGGAATTTTGAGTTTTAATTGATAGTTGGAGAATTACATATCATATAAAGGCTACAAGTGTCGACACATACTTCTCTGAATAAAATGTATACAACACTCTAAGTCATCCAGTGAATAAGACCATGGCAGAGTGCTTTTCACTCTTACTGGAACTTGTTGAGTGATGTAGTACATACAGAGATAGTCTTGCTCACCTAAAAATGGTGTTTTGAGCTGTGATGCCAACACCTTGTGGCACCTTTACTGTGGGTACAAAATGTTTTCATCCTAGATTGGATTGAAAACAATGTGGTGGTGAGATACAAAGCAAGACTAGTAGCACAAGGGGTTTACGCAAAGCCCATGCATTGATTTTCAATGCAAATTATTCTCCATAGTAAGTTATAAGTTTCCGATACTACCTTTTGATTGGCAGTACAAAAGCATCTATCTTTTGCAGTTGATAGATGTAGTGATCGCATATGATCACTTGATTTGGAGTATTTGTGAAGCTTCCGGAAGGAGTTCACATACTCAATCCTCATATACAAAATCGCAACATATATTGTGTATTGCTTAAGTCATTATATGGCTTGAGGCACTTAAGTCGAATTTGGTACATTCGACTTTGTGTATTCCTTGATCAATTGAAGGGATACAAGATCTGATTACACGTGTTGTTCATTTTTGAAGTCCCTGATTGGATTTCATAGTGTCATATGATTATAAATAATCTTGACATCATTGGTAATAAACCATGTTGATAGCACGTTGTACTCTGAAGACGGAGTTTTGAGATGGGAGATATGGTCTAAACCAAAATTTCATTTTGTGTTTAGGATCTAAGTATCTTCTCCCAGGTTTTTGTATTAAAGCTATCTATATCCACATCATATTGAATGATTCAATATGAAGGTGTCCTATGGTTGTTCTACCTCATGATAGAGGAAGATTGTTTTATGCCATAGTGATAGAGATGAGATATTGGGACATGTGGTCCATTATCTCTGTTTATGTGCTAATATATCTTGCAAATTTCCTGGCCGGATATTATTTGCAATGATTTGCTATCTAGTAGCAGCACTAATCGTACCAAATGTTGGTGGATTAAAGTTAAGAATATCTTTTGATATTTTAAAATAGCACAGGTGGTCTTGGTGTAATCCATGATCCGATTGCGTGGATATAATGATTCTGGGCATTTATAAGATCCCCAAATTCCAGATCATTGAAACCGGCTTTACATAAACATAGAAAGACCATTTTGTGATAGTCTTTAAATAGACATAAGTGGTCATTCTAGCAACCATTCTGATATTGTGTTTACAAGGCTTCACATGAATGTGTATAGCTTGACAGAATGGTATATCACATATTAAAATTATGTGGTATTGATTCTATTGAATCAAAGGTCATGATCTTAAAAGGTAATGTAACTTCTGTTGTGTAGATAGAAACAAGTTATACTTAGCGCGATATTTTTGCACTAAGGTGGTTCAGTCTCATAGGTAATATGGGCATATGAACATTTGCAAACTAAGTCTTGTGATAATCTTGCATAGATATTCACAAAGTATACCATATTCCACACTTCTTATATGTGAGTATATTGGTATGAATTTAATTATTTTGAGGTTTGCAAGTATCAGGGGGAGAGTCTTCCTGATCAATAATTTGATTATCAGGGGGAGAATCTCTTTGATTAATAACTTGTTGCTATATCATATTGCACTCTTTTCTTTGTATGAGTTTTTCCCATTGGGTTTCTCATATAAAGTTTTTAATGAGGCAATATCAACACAAGGTTATGTCATATTATCCATATTTTTCCTATAGGGTTTTTTGGTGGATGATATTGGAACATAAGATACATTGTACTCTTTTCTTTATGTGAGTTTTTCCTTTTGAGGTTTCTCATATAAAGTTTTTAATGAGGCAATGTCAACATAAAGATATATGCTATATCATCTAGTTTTCCCCACCGGGGTTTTGAAAGATGATATTTGAGGCATATTGACCTTATATGGTCAAGGTGTTTTTTAGACTAAGTTTTTTGAGTTTGTCTCAAAGGGGTCTAATAACATTGGTAATTGTATAACATGGTGTTTCTCCTTGTTTTTCCCATTGGGTTTTAAGGAGTTTTGCCTGCTATACTGGTATTACTTTGGTTTTTCCCACAGGGTTTTCTAAAGATTTGTAATGATGCATAATACATGAACAGTGAAGATTACAAGGAGCAAATTGATCAAGGGGGAGTGTTGAGAATTATTATTTAGTGCTCAATTTGGGATTAGTCCAAGAGATGGCTTTCACCCCCTCTCCCTCTTTCACACTTGTAACGTCCCAGATGGGCTTGTATATATATATATGTACACACTGTTCTTTGGAATACAACAAGACATCATTTGCATCAACTCGTTATCTCTCGTTCTCTACTTTTCTAACAGAGCAAACATGGACGGATGGAGAGCAACCAGCGACCGACCGGTTCCAGCAGACGAATAAATTTGTTGTCCATTTCCATGGATCGGGCCGGCCGGGGCCTGTCCACAACCTGGTGTTTAGAGCAGTGTCCGGGGGAAAAAGCGCATGCAGCCAGTGACCGATCGTGTTCACCCATTAACGTGCCTGATTGCGACGGCCCGTGTGGCGCCCGCCGCGCGATTGCGTGCGTGCGCATGCATGGCAGCGTGCGCTGAAGGCGACGACATAGAGCGAGCATCTGGACGGATCGCGCCCGCCATTTTGTCGTGCCACGGAAACGGCCGGCGAACCGCAGCCCGCATGCCTTGCCTGCCTGCAGTCTCTGCTAAAACCATGCATGCCCAGCGCGTCGTCGTCTCGTCGCATGACAACGATCGACGACCGCGGGGCGCGCTCGACCGGAACCGGACAGCGCGGGGCTGCGCGACGCCATTGCATGCATGTGCGCGCGGCGCGGCGTGGCCACCCCTCGCGAATCGCGCCCCGGCCGCAGCCGGGCCTCTCCGTACATGCGGATGCGGCGCCAGCCGCCAGCTAGCCGAGCCCGAGAGCGAGCGACGTCGTCCGCCCGTTGGCGCGGCGTCGAGCGGGCACCACCACCGCGTACACCAAACACCCATCCAGCATCAGAGCAGCAGCTTGCTAGCGCGCTCCAAAGCCACATGCTGTACTGTGCCGCTCCGGCCGCTCGTACGACGTCTCTCACTTCAACCTCGCTCATGGAGTTATGCATGCATGGACACGGCCAAACATTGCGTCAGTGCCGCTGCCCGCGCGCTAGCTCTCGCGACTACACTGTCACTGGTTGCTCTGCTGCGGCTGCTGGCCCAGTCGTGACGTCTACGCCATCGCATTTACGCCGGCGTCCCCCCCGGCCGGCCGGTTGGTCGCGCCTGCCTTTCGCGCCCCGTGCATGTGCCTGTCGGGGCAGAGGAGCGAGAGATAGCATCATACTATGCAGCATGGTTATCAAACCAACTAACTCATGCTAAATCGATCCATCAGACTTCGCTCACACATTCCCATCCCTGTAATTAAGCTACCGTACCTCTAATCTAATCTAATCGATAAAAAGGATACTCCTATCTTGTACACTCCCGACAGCTGAGTCGAGATAGACAGGCATGGAGGCAAATACAATGCAATGGCCAATGGCACTGATCGATCGATAAATAAACGTCGTAAGGCATCCATGCATGCATGCACGCGAGCGCAGCGCCGGCGGCCGTGCATTCCGGGCCGGTCGCGCCGGGTACGGGGGTTCATTCCTGCAGCTACACGACACTGTCGAATTGTCTGGGGGCAACGGGCAAAGTGCTTTCACTCTGGACCTGCAGCAACTACCCCTCTCCGCGCGCATTCAATCGCCCACGAGGATGCGCGCTCGCAGCTGGGCTTGAGCAGTTGAGCCCGTGGCGAACCAATCAACCAAGCAACAGCAGGCACAGGCAGGGACAGCAACAGCATGCGCGCTCATCCTAACGACGTCGTGACCACGCCCACGCACCAGATCTAGGTCCAGAATCCAGAGCCACAGCCCACACCGCTGAAGCTGTGTTCTTCAATCATACTGATCCAAAACACTACGTTGTAGTATACTTCATTGAAGGAGCGCGTATATGCATCTAGCGCTAAGGGGTCCGACGTCCCATGCATGCGCATTAGTTTCAGATGAAGCTCAACTACTGTTAGAGACCCGTCATCGATGATGCCCCGACTGAAACCGCAGCCAAAAGCAAAACTTCCAACTCCCATGGACATTAGTTTCGGCATTGGTCTACAAAATTGATAGTCCTAATAAAGTCCCCATTTCACTTCTTGTAAGCTATTGGTTCACCCCTCTAAAGTTTAGTCACTTTTGGTCACTATAAAATGCTAAACATCCCCTCTAAAAGGGTCACTATAAAATGCTAAACATCCCCTCTAAAAGGGCCTGTTTGGTTACTAGGACTAAAACTAAAGTGAACTAAACTTTAGTACTAAAAAGCCAAACACAAGGACTAAAATAAGACTAAAACACTTTAGTTGTATGCATTCAATTTAGCCACTCAAGGTGAACTAAAAAGGAACTAAAACATTTTAGTCCACTTTAGTTTTAGTTTGGGGAACCAAACAGGCCCTTATTAAAGGGCTGCTAAAAGCTAGTGTATAGTTTACGGAAATACCCCTCATTAATTCTCCACATCCTCCGGCTTACTCTCCCTCTGTCCGCATTAATTAGGGGTAATATGGACTTTGTTTACTATTAGTGGTTTTTAGTGAATAGAACCAAACAGGGTGCTACTAAACTTTAGTAGGATATCACTAAAGTAACCAAACAATCCATTTAAAAAAAAGAATCTCAAATCATCTAGCTTTTAAAATCACACAAATTAACTGCTATAGCAGTCAAAAGTTTTTTTTCATCCATATGGTCCTTTCTTTGCCCAAACTCAAATCCTTCATAAGATTTTTGAACAATAAAATAATCTTTGAGCCTCTAAAAATTCTAAGAAAAAAAATCTAGAGATGTATTGGGATACAACAAACCCCAAGAAAAATAATTTTAGACCATGGAAATATCTCCAAAAGCTCCCAAAAAATTGATTTACACTTAGAATAATGGAAAAACTATCACAAAAAAAACTTCATTAAAAGTCCTAATCAATGTCGAAACACATGTTGAAAACTGTCACAATAAAATCACAAGTTGCAATCAACATGAACATAACCAAGATTATTGTGTGTTGCATTTATGCTATTTGCCTCTCATGTGTTTTGTGGTGTAAAATCTTTCAAGATGTGTTTAGACATGGATTCGAATCCTTTCAATAATTTTCCTAGTTTTATGCATTTATTTTCAATTTCTTAGAGCTTAATCCGATTTTTGAAAGCTTCCAAAGATAAATTCATGAGATAGAAATAGAAGTATATTTATTTGGGTGTCTCTTGTCCTCATGCATCTCTAATATTTTTCTCATATTTTTGGAGACTTGAAGATATTTTTCATGGTACCTTTGTCTAGCTTTTATCATAACTTCTTTTAACCACTAAGAAAGGATGGCATTGATAAAAAAAACACCCTCAAAAACACTTTTAGTTGTTGGGTCTGTATGAATAATGTGCCCACGTGGATGATCTGATTAGTTATGGTTCTAGTGATTTTGATGACAAAACAACCACTAGGGCTAACATTGTGTTAAGATGCATTCGCAAGTTTACCAAGGTTTTAGGGACGCATGGAATCAGAAAAGAAGGGATATATTAAAGCTGGGAAAAGAGAGGATTGAATTGGACTTTTCTCATGACTTTGTAGTTTGTCAAGTTATTTTTTTTTTTTGAAAGTGTAGTTTGTCAAGTTATTGGTTTGATGTCAGGTTAACTCTACCAAACGAGCCCTCAACCATATTGGAACACGATTTACTGCCCATATTGGTGCACATGTAGGATTGGGCTAGAACAGGGCGGGTGAGGCATTGTTTGGGCTCTATGCTTGACTTTTTAAAATGGACCAGGCCAAATATGTAGGCGCACCCCATCAGACTCCAGAAAAAAAAACACTTTGATGTGAGGACGCGGATGGGTAAATGGAGCGAGGGGCCAGAGCTGGCGAAAAACAGATCCAAGCCAACCGATGGGCTAGTAGGAGCCATCCTTCATTGTTGATGCTTCTGTCATAGCCGTCCGGGAGATGTAGCTATGAAGCTGCGATGAACCCGCCCTGAAGTCCTGAGGCGTCTCTTATTATAGCTCAAGTACTCCCCACCCCCATAGTCCCTTGAAAAGATGCATAACATTAACCATTAGGAATCCCACCGCCGGTTTCTTCCAATTTTTGTCAGCCGCAGTCGATTTCCTCGGCTCAAGCGCATAATTTGTTGAGATCGCTGCAGTAGAAATAGCTGCTCTTGCTGGGCTCTATCCCCGTGCACTACTTGTCTAGTTGTCTTCTTTGGGCCCAAATGTACCTCACAACTGAACCTGATCTGTCCACCAGTAGCACTCACGAATCACGATCTATTTTGTCCAGAGCTGCCACGAGCTGTGAAAAACCTTACTTAAACAACTACAAAATCTTTCTCTGTCTCCAAGGAAGTATTCATAAAACATCTATAACTACGCAAAAAAGTTCTACTTGTTTCGTTGGCATTATTCAAAAACTGATACAAACACAGCCAAAAACAGAAAACTAACACCATCCTCCTTAACGTGTCAATCTGTTCAAAGCTCAAACCTTTCTACCTCGCCCTTTCTGTTCTTCATTTGTTTTAGCTCCTGCTGACGGGACGCGCGGTGGCTTGATCACCGCTTGGGACCCGGCCTTATTCTCCCTGAACTCGCAATCAACAGACCAGTACAGCCTCACAACTTCCTTCTCCTGCAACGCCTCCGATCTGGACTTCACCATAACCAACACCTACGGCCCCTCCGATCACTCGCTCACCCATGATTTCCTTCACTGTCTTCGTGAAACCAAGCAAACCGTCCCTGGCGCCTGGATTCTGCTGGGCGATTTCAACCTTGTTCGCTGTGCCGCGGACAAGAGCAACGGTCAAATAAACACCTCTCTGGTAGATGCCTTTAACCAAACCATCCAAGACATTGTTGTGAATGAGATACCCCTGACTGATCGCCGCTACACTTGGTCCAACAAACAAACCTTCCCGATCCTAGCGAGACTGGACAGAGTCTTCACCAACACTCAGCTCGATCTTCTTCTTCCCTTGGCCGTGCTGTCCTCCTTGCCACGGCCAACCTCAGACCATACTCCTCTTCTCCTATCACTCACTTCCAACATACCCTTGGCCGGTTTCTTCAGGCTTGAAAACTTTCTCCTCAAAAACGAAAGCTTCCTCAGTTCGGTCATTCAGGGTTGGCAACAGGCACCGACGCACGAAGATGCAACAGGGCAGCTGGTCGCGCGCATCAAGGCCTCCCGAGCCGCGGCAAAGGTTTGGACTAGGTGTAACAGGGCACCGCCACAAATACTACATAACTGTCGCTTCCTAATTCAAATGTTCGATTACTTCGAGGAAACTCGTGTTCTGTCAACAGATGAGTTTCAGGTCCGTTGCCTCGCTCAACAACGGCTTCATGAGGAGATCAAGGCCAAGGCTGCTTACTGGAGGCAGCGCAGCAAGCAGAAGAGAATCAAGGAATGTGATGCCAACACAGCCTATCACCATGCTCATGCAACCAATCGCATGCGCCGCAAGTACATCAGGTTGATCAGAGTTGATGGCCACGACATTGTCAGTCATTCGGGAAAGATAGAGGCTCTATCAACCTTCTTCAAGTCAATCATTGGCGTTCCTGGGCAGACCACACCGATCGACCTCGACTCGCTGTACCTCGGTTCTCCTAGGCCAGCGGGTGACCTTGCCAGATGCTTCTCTGAGGACGAGCTCAAGCAAGCGGTGCTGGCGATGAACTGCCTGAGCGCCCCGGGCCCTGATGGTTTTGGACATGCCTTCTACCGGGTCGCGTGGCCGACCGTGAAGGCGTCAGTTCTGGCGTTCGCGGAAGAATTCTATCATGGAGTGGCAGATTTGGAAAGAATCAATCGCTCTCTTATGGTGCTGCTGCCCAAAAAGCCTGATGCGGTCGATGTGGATGCTTTCAGGCCGATCTGTTTACAGAATTGTGCCCTCAAGATCATCACAAAGACACTCACCACTCGGTTGCAAAAGGAAATCTCAAACTTGATTGATATACACCAAACTGGGTTCCTCAGGGGGAGATCAATCTCAGATACTTTCGTCTATGCAGTTGAGCTTGTTCAAACGTGTCACAAGAGAAAGAAGCCGACCTTGGTACTAAAGCTCGATTTTGCTAAGGCTTTTGACACTGTCAATTGGGAGGGACTGCAATGTGTCCTGCAGGCGAGAGGTTTTCATCAGAGATGGATAGGGTGGATGCTGAACCTGCTCAGGACATCCAAATCAGCTGTCATCGTCAATGGAAGCCAAGGGCCATGGATCAACTGTAAGCGAGGGCTCCGTCGGGGGATCCTCTTTCACCCTACCTCTTCATCCTGGTAGCAGAGACCTTGCAGCGAATGATCAGACAGGCAACGGACATCAAGCACCCGACGGATGAAAGCCTGCCGTGTGCCGTTCTTCAGTACGCCGACGACACTCTGATTGTGCTCAAGGCCGACGTAGTTGGAACATCAAGGCTCAAGACAATTCTGGATCAATTTGCAGCACTGACCGGCCTTCACATCAATTATGGTAAGAGTACTTTGGTGCCTATTCATGCCCCCCAATCGGTGGTGGATCAATGTGTGCAGATCATGGGCTGCAGCCAAGGGACTTTCCCTCAGTCATATCTGGGATTGCCGCTCTCTGTCAACAAGTTGCCCCTCTCGGCACTGAATGTATACATTCAGAGGACAGACAAGTTTCTAAGCTCTTGGCAGGCAGATCTGCTGAATCCGATGGGAAGAACAGTCCTGGTCAATTCAGTTCTGGACTCGCTACTGGTATATCTCATGTCCTCTCTGCAACTGCCGCCCTCTACGATCGATCTCATGGACAAGAAGCGTAGAGCCTTCCTCTGGTCAGGTGACAAGTCCGGCCACTCTTCTCCGGCATCATGTCTCGTTGCATGGATCAGCGTTTCCAACCCGAAAGATCTTGGTGGCCTTGGCGTCAGAGACCTCGGGGTGCAGAACGTCTGCCTGCTGCTCAAATTGGTTCATCGGCTTCACTGCCCTCAATCATCAGCTTGGGCTCAATGGGTGCAGAATCGAGCTTCTATCACCACACTAACTGGTGACCTGCATGGTGACCATTGGCAAACGCTGAAAGCTCTAGTTCCCCTCTATCAAGCTATCACGTCGGTCGTCATTGGGGATGGAAGAAACTGCTCCTTTTGGAATGACGTCTGGGCGGGAGAGGAGTGCTTGGCTGACAAGTTTCCAGTCCTCTTCTCTCACTGTCAAAACAAACTGGCAACGGTGTGCGAGGTTAAAGCATCTGGACTACAATCAATCATGGTTCCTAGAATGTCAATGGCGGCCGATCAGCAGTTTCACCTGGTGCAGGCGTTGCTTGATCAAACTGCACTCTCATCAGACCCTGACAGGAGAACCTCGCCGTTCTTCAGACCGGACAACAGCCTCGACTCTGGGGCCCTTTATAAAATGATCAAAGCCAGAGGGCAGCAAACTGACCCAAGAGCAGTCTTCATCTGGAAAAGCATGGCACCTCCTCGAGTTAAGTTGTTCATGTGGCTACTCCTTCAGAGGAGAATCCAGTGTCGTTCAGTGCTCCACCGAAAAAACATTGTCGATTCCACAACGTGTGAAATCTGCAATGCCAGTGAAGAGACACCTGAACACATCATCCATGGTTGCCTACTCGGGAACGAGATTTGGAACAGGCTCAACCTTCAGTCCATGACCTCACTGGACATGAATCAACTGCACACAATCAGCAACTCCCAGTCAGCCCCGATTCCGGAGTTCCCCACTTTCATTGCTCTGATTTGTTGGCACATTTGGAAGGCCAGAAATGCAAAAGTTTTCAGAAATGAAGCTCACTCTGCTGACCGGGTACTCCTAGACTGCAAAACTGCAGCTGAGCTATGGCAATTCGGTTTCAAAAGGGCCAAGAGGCATTCAGTGACAACTTGGTGCACCATTCTTCAAATGGCGAGACAGGGACAGGGCTAGTCCCAGCTTCACTATAATCTTTGTAACCCTTTCCTACTCCCTCAGACAACCATTTAGTTGTCCGGCCTCCATGTTGTAAACACTCTGTAACTCTCTACGAGCCGTTTCGGGCTAAAATAAAGTTTTTATCAGGTGGGGAACGCCTCCCCCCCGTTGACCTTCAAAAAAAAAAAGTAAACAACAGCTTACTAGGTACAAGTAAACAACACCAGTCACCCGATTATATGTTGGCTCGGTACATCAGCCAATTGAAAAGTTCTGCTTAACATATACGTACAAAAGAAAATAATAAGAACAAAAGTAAACAAAAACCTCCAGAACCAACTGCAAACATCAAAAGGACAAATTTCCTCGTGCAAGTCTTGCTGTATAGAGACATGGAACACCAAAATTGCATATCCATCATTATCCATCAACTTACTAGAGTAAAACAACCCTGCTGACATAGAATGCATTCTAACAAGATACAAGAGCCTAGTTCATCCTCTTGATGAGCTCATTGATGTAGTTCTCACGGTTGCCAGCGTCACCACCCTCCACATAGTGGTTCCTCTTCTTCTTGAGGCCACCCAGGGGCGCCTTTAGTTTGAATGGCCAGAGGAAGTTGTTGGCCTCCTTGAAGTGTGGGCCAACTGTCATGATCTCGTGGACAAGGTCCTCAATGCAGATAATATTGTGCTTCCCAAGGCCCTAATGAACAGAAAGTAGACAAAAAATACTTAGGGCTGAAATTGGAATGTGGATGTAATCAGAATCAGAATCAGCATTGTAGTTGTAGACAGCAAACCTCCTCAATGACATTGTTGTTGCTAAGTGGAATCCTCTGCTTGTTCAGCTTCCCGAAACCTCTCTTGTAGATCAATTCCCTAACACTCTTCAGGTTCGGGTAACTGGAGATAAAATACACATGTTCAGACTTGACATCAAAACAATAATCAAGTGGAATTTCTGCCCTTCCAAAACTAAAACAAAATCAGGGATCTGGTCCTGCAGAGGTGATTCATGTGAATTTTGAATAATGAATGCAGCTCTACAAACACATTTAAATAAACTATAAATGAATGTGTGAGAAAGATAAAAGATTTCTACAAACACATTTAAATAAACTACATAAATGTGTGTGAAAGATAAAAATAATGAGAACTCATAGCACTTTTTTGCACCTCTACTAAGAAAGTAAGAATTCAAGGCACACACCATATAATACAGAGCAGCAATTCTAGCTGAAAACTATAAGCCAAAGAATAAGTGAGCACTGCAACATAATTGTGTTCTGATATCCTTTGGGAAGCATCAAAACCGTTAAATGGGAATCGATACAAAATGCAGACATGACAGCTAAATTTATACAAACTTACCCATACGCAACATATGGCTCCACCCTGCGGAGCATGTTAATGGTTGCCTTGTTAACCTTGAGAAAGACACCGTTGAAGATCTGCCTCAAACGCAGGAGCTGCAAGATCTTGCGGGTCTTGGGGTGCATGGCATTGATACTACACATCACAAATGACAACAATCAACACTTGAACATAGCAACAGAATCAACAACCAATCAGACAGAACCGTACCCACGGATGCGGACCACAAACAGAAGCTTGGCCTCTGGGCTCACATAGAACCCACCCTTGAGCCTGGCCTCACGCTTAAGCTGCACAAGCTCCTTCTCCTGCACGAAGTGCAAATATATCACAACAGATTCCCTAATTAGTAATGTTATCCTATTTCCCAACTGAACCAGTATTGCAATTGCAACATTCAATTATAGCATTTCTAATCATCTGGGGAAACACCATTCTACCCACATGGACAGTGGCGTCTAGTCAAAAGAAACTAAATTTTTCTTCGACAAAATCAACAGACAGGGTCAACATGGCGGTAAGACATTGCTACTTAACTGCCAATAATAGTGCAGCAATCCCCTTTTGTACCAACACTGCTATTCGCACACCAATTTCATACGGACGCAGTCATAAACAGGATAAATTTGCCAGATCCGACGTGCAGACACTACATTGTCCTAGAAACTGCGATGTCCAGAGGGGGTGCACAAATAATCATGCTCACCTGGGCGTCATACTCGTGGGCATATTGCTTAGCGCGGGCAAAGATGATCTTGCGGCTCTCGAGCGCCTTCTTCCTGTCTGCAAGTGCCTTCTCCTTCTTGTCCGCTGCCCACTGCTCCTCCCGCTTGCGCTTCCGCAGCACAGACTCCGGGACCACCGCCGCCTTTGCCTCCACGGCCGACATCTGCGCAGAGAGCCAAACAGCAACAACTCAGATTCAAGGTTATTAAGGCCGGCGGTAAGGCAAGGTGAGGCTAGCTACCCCCTTCCAGATACATAGGAGTTTAAGGCATGAGGCGAGGTGAGGCCATATAAACACCTTATTAGTATATAATGTCACTAGAATTTAAAAGCAAATTAAACTTTAATACTACCATTTCTTAGCATGAAATGTGCTACTCCCTCCGTTCCAAATTGTAGTTCACTTTGACCTTTGTGGTCATGCATTTTGTTATGTATCTAGACATATTATTTATCTAGCTACATAGCAAAGTGCATGCACCAAAAAAGTCAAAGTGAACTACAGTTTGGAACGGAGGGAGTACGTAGTGCGCAACATAAAGCGAAATAGCAAATCTGAAATCTCTCCTATCAATAGGGAGAAACTTGCAACTGCTATCGTCAGGCTTAGCAAACTTAACATCCCTGTCGTAGACTTTGCAAATTCACCATCCATTAGATGGAAGTCCTTGCATCCCAGCCATCCCACACGAATTCTCTAATCTGTCTCCAGATTAGGCACCTAAGCTGACTAATTTGCCCCCGAGACTAATTAATGTAGACGCATGATTGGCTGGAGGAGCCGGTTGCTGCTTGCCATGGCCGCTGGGCACCAGGCTGCCAGCATGTCGGGCCGTGGCAGCCCACCTGCCGCCGTTGGCGCGATCGCGGAGGGCACTACAGCCGCATCGGGCAGCGGCGGGGATGCAGGTCGATCGTGGCAGCGAGAGTCCGGCGGCGGCGGCAGTGCAGCGAGGCCCGCCAAGGGATCGGCACGGCGGCGGCGGCGCTGTTTGCCTGTTCTGCGCGGAGACGCCTAGGCGAGCTCCGCGCCACGCAGTGAGAGACGAGTCGCGTGCACGTGCACGGTACACGCGCGCGCGGCACGGTTTGAGAGGCGTAGGGGGAGGCGGAGGCGGAGGGTGGCGCGGCAGAGCTTACCTCGATTGCCTGAAGAGGAGAGGAGGCCGGCCGCCGAGGTGGAAGGAGAAACGAAGTGGCGGCGGGGCGGCGGCGCGGCGAGAGGAGAGTACTTCACGGGTGGGCGAGGGTTTTTGCTCCTCTCGCTAGGGCTAGTAGGGGTTTCGCGGGCCGCTCGTGTTGGCCTGTTGGGGGATCGGACGGCTGCGGTTGGCGGGCTGTTGCATCCGACGGAGTGGGGCCGAGAAGGAAACGAAACTTGGGCCCCGTCCAGATCGAAGTTTTGGGCCCTCATTTGAGGCGTAGATGCAGTTAGGCCTGATCCAGTTGTTGGAAAAATGGGTCAAGTACAAACCATGTGCGGCAACAGATGGTCTTGTGTTGGGCCAGCACCAGCCTGCGGATGGGCCGGCCCGTGTTCCTTTTCCTTCCCAAAAGAAAAAAAAACGACGGGCAAGCCGGTGCCGGCGCGCTGTCCGGTGTGTCGTCCGAGCAACAAACACGGGCAAGTCGGGCACCGCCGCCCGGGCAGCGACACGGTCCACGGACGGTGGCTTCCTCCTAGCTTGGCTGCCAAGGATGTCTGTCGCTTGGCGCGCCAGATCACCGCCGGGGGACGCGGTGCGGCCAAGCGAACGGCTGCAGTCGGACGGCGGGTTCCTTGGGTGCGAGAACGCGGCAAGGTGTTGCGCGTGGGACACCGGACACGCTTCCAGTTCCAGGGTCGGTTCAGGCTTCAGTTGACGGATGGATAAATCGGCATGAGGACTTGGCTGCCGCCGTCGACAAGGTCCATTGACCCACTGGGATATGGATACCGTAACGGCGGCAAGTAAATCTCTGCAGCCTTCGACGGCCGACAAGGGCCGTGACCACCGGCACCGGCCTTACATACTCGGATATACAGATGACTAGAAGCAGTCGGGAATGATTGGGAGTTTTTATTTCGTGGCTACCAACTGGAGATGGACATCGACAGATGCTGATTTATAAACGTAACGGAATGCGATCCGGTATGTAAACTAATAGCAGCTTGCAGGGAACATCCGCAATTGTTTAAGGCGTTTTCAGATCTTCAGGATCGGTCGCTCATCAGAGCCAGAGGTAGGTATGTATGTGCTGAGTGACTGACTGAAGCAGAACGAGGAGAACAAATTTGCAGAGACCTCGATTGCGATACGTTCCAGCCCATTTGACATGTGGAACCTAGACGTACAGCGCAATATACATATATATCATCTCACTCACGATACCTTGCTCCTAGTGCTAGTTCATCATCAGGCTGGAAGATAACAGAATGACAGATCATTTACCATCATAAACTAACTGAATTCATTCACATCCAAATACTTTGTGAGTTGTCGCTAGACTGACAGATCAATTTGAATTCTTGACCTGCTTACAACAATGTCTTGGACACCAGCCATCGTACAAAGGAATCCATTTCCCCAAAAAACAATATGAAAAAAAATACAAACAGTGTACAGCACACTGCAACACACCAGCATAGTCTAGGATTTAAGAATGATGCATCGCTGGTTCTTACTCCAGCACCATGGTCGCGTGGTTCGCCGCTTCTGCAGAAATTTCAAGGGGAGGCATCGTCAGAACTCAGAAATTCATGGCTCTCCATCACAAACAACTGACTGAATGAAGTAACTAAAGAATGAACCACGTGTGAACGTACCGTCGCCGGCGGCGGCGAGGCCCTTGTCGTGGCGCTCGACGCACTGGAGGATGTACTTGAAGGCCTCGGTCTCGCAGGGGATTTCGAGCGCGCCCTGGTGCCGGAACCCGAACTCCTCCTCGGCCTTCTCCAGGAGGAGCCGGAACACGGGGTGCGCCAGGTACCTGGTCGGGATCACGAACCGCCGCTGCTCGGGCCCGACGTACACGGGGCAGTACCCCCGTGGCACGTCCGGCGGCGGCTCCGGGCTGTGGCAACTCTCATCGTCCGACATCAACGAGTCCGCCGTCTCCGCGCGCTGCAGCCGACGCAGCACGAACGGCGGGATCGCCGATGCCACCGCGTCCTCCGCCGGCACGCCGCCGGCGTCGTCGTCCTCCCGCTGCTGCTTCGCCCCCAGCGCCATCAGGTGCCACTTGTGCAGCAGCTCTCGCAGCCGCACGATCTGCTTGATGCCCGTCGCCGCCGCCGCCTTCGCGCCGTCGTCGCCCATGACTGCGCGCACCGCACGGACAGGGACTGTGTCACCGTACGTACACCTTCGCAGGGATGGTTTCTTGGATCTCGAAAGAGCTTGACAAGAAACAAGGGAATTCAGGCAGGGATGGAGAGAGTCTGGCGTGCACGGGGTAGGAGGATTATATAATCACGTCGTACTCGTTCGTACTCCATCGACGATCACTACGGGAAACTGATCTTTGCCGACTGCCGAGTTCTTTGCCGCCTGCCAAGGCCAGGGCAGTCGGCAAAGACCTCTTTGCCGCTGCTTGGCCTCGCCGGCCGGCGGAAGTCCGGCAGTCGGCAAAGAGCATCTTTTGCCGACTGCCCCTGGGTGCCAGCAGGCGGCAAAGTCTGGCGGCTAGCAAAGGATGCCTTTGCCCACCATGACAAGCAGCGGCAAAGAAATTTTTTTTTTTCTTTTGAATTTTGATTTCAATTTTTTTCAGTGATCACTCTAGATTGTATTGAATCATATTTTAAAATTTGAAACATTTTCATAACTTTTTGCTATATTTCTTGAATTTATTTTGTTTACTTGCATTTTTCTCAAAAAAGTAATAATTGAGCTTGTAGGTGCATGAAATAATGAAACCTAGCCATTTAAAAAATTATATTCATGTTAGGTAATATATTTTGAGGCCCTATCCAGGAACTCACCTAAAAATTTTAACTCCTACTTCACGAAACATGGTTCTCCAATTGCGGAAGAAGTGTTATTTAATTATATAAAAATGCAAACGAAGTCTGAAAATCACGAAACTTGGCGAGGTGTCATCCCATGGCATGTGGAGGCAATGATAAAAAATTGAGAATGTTTCGAACAAGTTGTGACAACGGATGGCTAAAACCCAGACATCTCCTCATGTGATCACTTGTGTTTACGTGTGGAGATGTGGGTTGTACACATCCGTCGTCAGAACTGCTCGAAACATTCTCAAATTTTTATCACAGCCTCCACATGCCATGGGATGACACATCGCCAAGTTTCGTGATTTTCGGACTTCGTTTGCATTTTATATAATTAAATAACATTTCTCCTACAACTAAATAGTCATGTTTTGTGAATAATTCTTTCAAAAATTTGGGTGAGTTCCTAGATATGACCTTAATATACACTCTCCAACATGAATATAATTTTTTGAGTGGCTACATTCCATTATTTTATACACATGTAGTTCAATTTTGGATTATCCAAAAAAATTCAAGTAAATGAATTAAATGAGCTAAATATAGCAAAATGTTATTAAAAATTCTCAAATTTGAATATGTGCTTGTAAACAATATACTTGGACAATTGAAAAAGTTTGAATTTCAAAAAACTTCATCTTCTCATGCTTTTGAATTTGAAAGATTTAAAACGAGAAAATGAAAAAAAAAGGATTTGCCGATCGCCTCCATGGGCCGTCGGCAAATGTTAGGCCCAATAAGGCCCAGCAGCCCACCAGCCTGTCTCTCCTATAAAATCCAAACCTAACCCTAATCCCTTATCCTCTCCCACCCGCCGCCCACCCGCCGCCGCCGCCCTCCCCTCCACTCGCCGGTGCGCGCCCACCCCGCCGCCCCCCACGCCCCCGCACTCGAGGAGCAACCACCGTTCCCGTCCAAGTCAATCCAACAACCAAATCAAACCAAAGCAAGGCGGCGGCGGCCTGGTCCCGGCCCGATCCCCATTCCCCACCTCCTCCCCCTCTTCCATCGACTCCATCCCGATCCATGGCGGCGGCGGCGGCGGCGGCCAAGTCCATCGACCGGCGGGCGGCGCGCAGTGGTCCCGGCCGAGCCCACGCCGGCCGGCCCGCCCCGCCTCTCCCGGCTCGACCGGGCTACCCCACGCGAGATGGCGCTCATCGAGTCGCCGCACGTCTTCAAGCGGGGGCTCTCGTCCGCCACCGGCGGCATTGACAGCGCCGCCGGCGGGTGCCCCCGGCCCGGCCGGGACCATCGAGCGCGCGCCGCCCGCGCATTGGTCCACTACTACCCGCTCGCGGCCGCCCGGGTCTGTCGGGTCCGGCGCGCGACGCGGCGGTGGGCTGCGGCAAAGCAACGCCGGCGTGTGGTTCACGAAGGCCGAGGCCGTCCACCACCGTGCACGCGGGTCGAGGCCGTCGCGGGGCGAGGACGGGGCGCGCGTCGCCCTTCCCAGCGGCGCGGCGGCGTGCGCGCGGCCGCCTTGGGACGGCGCGCGTCGCCCTTCCCCAGCGAACGCGCGGCGTGCGTCGCGCGGCGCGGCGCGCGTCGCCCTTCCCAGCGAGCGGGCGTGCGGCGGGGCGCGCGGGACGGCGGCGCGGCGGCCCGGCAAATGCGTGGATGGGCTCGCGGGGCTGGATGGGCTCGCGGGTCCATCTTTTTTTAATTTTTCTCAAAAGTCTTTGCCCATCTGCCAGTTGGCGGGCGCGGCCACGTGGCGGCCGGCAAAGGACCCCTTTGCCGCCCGGCCTTTGCCGGCGGCCTTTGCCGCCGCCACCTGAAAAGGCGGCAAAGGCCTTTGCCGCTGTTTTTCGGCCTTTGCCGCCTGCCTTAGGCAGCCGGCAAAGTAAGGGTTTCCAGTAGTGTCAGGGGGTAACATGCATGGCTAAATAAACAAATAAAAAGATTCCTTCGTCGCGGGTTGTTTTAAAAATGGCTGATTAGCTAATTGATAGCCGGCGTGTGGCTCAAGAATGCCAGAGTTTATCTGATGATCCATGCGGCTAAGCTACTCTAGCTTTAGCTTAGCCTGTTCAAACTTTTTTTGGTGGCAAACTGGGGTGATGACAAAGAAAAATTTAGCTACTACTAGTAGTACTACACTAGTGAGGTGCCTTGCTAGTTAAGCAGGAATCATTAATCAGCACACATTACAGAAACAAAACTGTACTATTTTTCTGAACTGATGGAAATAACATGCAGTTTTTTTTGAAATCTGTAGATGCTTTAATTAATTTTCTGAGCTCTTTATATATTTAATTTTCTGAACACGGAAACATCAAAAGCTGGATGTGTGCTGGAAATTAAATATATCGGACGAACTTTTCCACGGTTCATACACTGTGCACAAGAACATGGCCGCATAATTGTGCTGGATCGATGCCAGTGCTGCCATGGCCTCATGCCGGTCCGGTGTGTACCTACTTGTAGTAAAATATATTACAAAGGAATTTTCCTGTACGAATGTTTAACCGAAAACAACTAATGTTCATTTTCACACGACCCGACAGGGCAGGAACAAGGCCCCGGAAACATTGTACGCTGCCATCATCACCACAAATTTTATGCAATTAACAAAACTAACAAATGACTAGGGGTGGCATCATCACCACAAATTGCATGCATACAGCATCGCTTACCGCGCCAAACAACCGTTAACACATCGGCAGTGCAAACCATAAAATAGTAATAGTCATATAGTAACTAATATAATCATGAACCATGATCGATATCGGCGTTCTCATGTCTTAAGCTGAGCATCTCCAAGAGCTCTCAAAAACTCACTTGGTAAATCTCATGTTATAGCAACTTTGTATTTTATTTTCCAAGTGAAAAAAAGGTGTATCTCCAACAACTCCCTAAACCCACTTGGTAAATCCCGTGATGACCACTTTGCAATTTAGTCCACAAACTTTCCCGAAATCAACCAAGAGCATATTTATAATTCTTTGTGTCTGGTACTTTTTCAGAAAAGTCCGCAAAAGAAAATTTATCATAGGATTAGTCCCTAGGAGCCGCACGGCGCCTTTGACCGGCGATTTCTCGACAACGGCTGCGCCAAATCGGATGAGGTTTGATCCTACGCGATCGTAACGAAAAAACGAAACTTTTAAGTATTTCCCATCAAAATATTGAGCACCGTAGGTACTCGATCTCGAAGTATACAGTGGCGCGCAGCAGCAGGCGAACGACTGCGAGCGGAGCGCTAGCGGCGGGCCAGCGGCGCGCGAGCGGCCGGCGAGCGTCCAGCGAGCAGCGCGCGAGCGGCCAGCGGGCCAGCGGCGGTGCGATCTGCGGGCCAGCGGCTCTGCGAGTAGCGATGCGCGCGCCCTCCGCGCGCGGATCTTTACGCGCGCGGAGGGTGTTTTTTTCGCAGTTGGTATTTTAGCAAGTTAGTATTGGGAGCTGTTGGAGAACAAAATTTGTGTTTTTGTCAAAATTTATAGAATACCAAGTTGTTTTTGGGAGCTCTTGGAGATGCTCTAACAGCAAACAGTCGTAGCTACTGCATACCGTATTAAACAATACTAACCCAGTAACCCACCTTATGGAGTGTAGCGTAGCAGGATCGGCGTTAGACTATCTGCAGCGGCATCCGGGAAACGTTCCGGAACGACCCGGTAGCGTAAAAACTCCCGCAGCGGGGTCCTGGGAGGGCTACGGTATCGTCCCGGACGACCTCCGTCCGGGCTGTCCGATATCGTACGGACGATGCGGGAGCCTCCCGCGGCCCCACGTCCCAACTCCCACTGCTCGCCCGCACCGCACCGCGCGCACCGCGGGCCGGAGGAGGACGCGGGAGCGAGGGGAGAAGCCACGGCGCGAGGGATGGGGGCGCGCGGCGTAGAGCGAGAGAGACGGGCGCTCGTCGGCCGCCGGCGCGCTCGCCGGCCTTCGCGCCGAACCGGAGGAGGAGGAGGACGGCGCCGTGAGATCCGCCGGTCGGGATCCGGCGAGCCCCGTGCGCCCCGGCGAGCCGGGCCGGAGGAGGAGGAGCCGGCGGTCGGGATCCGCGCAAGGTGGAGCCGGAGCTCCGGCGAATCGGCGCAAGGTGAAGCCGGGAGCTCGCGGCGGCGGCCTCGCCGGCGCTGCGTGAGGACGGCCCGAGCCCCGCCACGCCGAGCGAGCTCGTCGTCCGCGCGGCCGTCCTCGTGCCGTCCGGGCCGCCGCGGGCTCGTTGGGGAGAGAGAGCACGGCGACGGGCCTCGCGCGACCTTGCCGTCGCCGCGCCGCCATGGCCCGGCCCCTCGACGCGTCCTCGCCATCGGCCTCGATGCGCTGCTCTGCCGCCGCCGGTGGAGGGCGCCGTCGCGCTGCTGCTGCCGCGAGCGCCGGTGGTGGTGGGAGCTCCGCCACCGCCGTCCTCTCCGATGCAGGGAGCCACGCCCGCCCCGTCGGTGGTGGATGGATAGGGCCGCCGCCGTCGAATGGATAAGGGAGAATAGGGGGTAAAAAGAGAAAGGAAAAAAAAGGATAAAAGAAAAAAAAATCTTGCTGACATGTGGGTCCACTACTGATAGAGTATGAGATGTAAAGGATGACGGGTGCGGGGAAACTGAATATAAAGGAGAGAATATTGATGACCAGGATAGAATATTCCCTTTTAGGGATGAATTTAGAGTACGACGAGTGCGGGTAGTCTTACTCTGACTGAATGCAGCTCACTTTTGTGCTTGATAAATTAACTCTGCAAGTCACGTACGTGCTGGTCGATCGCGCGCGCTAGATCTTCACCAGATAAGGCCAGAGGCATCCGGCGTCGCTTGGAAAGCTGGCCGCGGCAACGTGCGAGCACATGATCGTCGACGGACGCACTCGCGCGTACTCCGTACACGGCTACACGGCCCGGGAAGCGTACAACGCGTGCGACGCGAGTCCCGGCCTCCTCCCAGCAGGAAGCGCAGCCGGTATCACATGATCGAGGCGTCGACGCGTCGTCCATCGGCATGTCCCGTACGCCGGCGGCCGCATGCTGCCACCGGATCGGAGGAGACGCGACAAAGATCCATCGACCCTGCTGCCACCTGCGCTGCGCTGCGGTGTGCCCAAAGCCCCGCGCCCCCGCCCCAGTCGAAAAGGTAAAGGCCATGGCCCATGTGACGGAGGTACCAAGTTAACAACAAACTAGTAGGCAATGCATGCCTGCAGACGATCATTAGAGGAGCTGAGGTCGGTGTGTGGTGATTGGTACGGAGTAACGGAGTCCTAGCTTTTGTTGTTGAATAGTAATGTTGATTATTCGTAGGTTACCAAACTAGTTAACGGTCTCTGACGAAGCTAGCTTAATAAGCTATACTATTATTACCTTTATTGTTACTTCTTTTGATTTATGACTTGAGGCAGTTCTGGGAACTAGCCGATATGATCGAGCTAGGCCTTGTTTAGATTGGAAATTGGAAGCCTGAAATACACTGTAGCACTTTCGTTTGTATTTGATAATTATTGTCTAATTATGAAATAAATAGGCTTAAAAGATTCATCTCGTCATTTACAACTAAACTGTGTAATTAGTTAATTTTTTACCTAGATTTAATACACCATGCAAGCGTTTAAAAATTGATGTAATGGAGAGAGAGTGAAAAAACTTGGAATTTTGGGGTAATCTAAACAAGGCAAAACTTGGAATTTTGGGGTAATCTAAACAAGGCCCTAAGCTGCCTTTTTGCGTGGTCTGCCATCTTCTCTGTCGATCTGTGTTGTTGATGCCCGGATTCCTAAAGGGAAACCTGCATACCTGGAGTGTGCAAAAAGTGACCACCGACTCAATCTATCTATATACAAGAGAATATAAAGCTAGCTAGGATGACAAATACAAGCCGTTGAAATGTTTATGCCTTTCGTTCCCACCATGATCGATCGAGTCCGTGGCTTTAGAGCAAGGCATATGCATTGCGTTCGGACAGTCGTGAAGCGACGCCGCCGGTCCGTACCCTGCTAGGCTGCTACTGCTACAGCTGTCCTATTATCTACTCCCTCCGTCCCTAAAATACTATCACTACGTTTTTCGAGAAGCAACTTTAACCAATTATATATTAAAAAACATAAGTATCTATGATATATATTTAGTATCATTAGAAAGATGTTTGAATCTAGTTTTTTAATAAATTTATTTGAATATTTGAATGTTGCACATATTTTCTACAAATTAAGTCAAACTTGTGGCATACTTCCCACGGTGACAGTCTTTTAGGGACGGAGGGAGTATTATGCAGGGGAGAGCTAGCGAGGAATAAAAGATGGATGGCCCTAGCCATGCCCGGGCGTGAGCGGGATAAGCTAAATTAGTAACCGTCCATCCAATGCTGCCTGCCAGCGAGTGATCCAGATGTTGTTTAGATGGGGAAGCTGTTTTTTTTTTTTTTTTTTTTGAACCTAGGGAAGCTGAAATTTACCTTCCTTCGGTTCAATTGACCTGCCTGTTACGTATTTGTTACTTGGGCCTAAGGCCGGCCCAAAGAGAAAGCTTTAGCCCATGGATAGTGCCATCATGGGCCAGGATCCTTCAGGTCCACAGGAGACGCGGCCACTCCAGCGGAGCACGATGACGCAAGGCTAGCCTTGGGCTTTACTGCTTCGCTGAACTGGATTCCCTCCCTTTAACAAGCAACCAGCATCAAGCGAGCCTGACCAGTATATATGGCCACCGTGCCGTGCCGTGCCGGCACGCGGCACGGCCGTGCCGCCGTGCCGGCCGTGCCGTGCCGCGGCGTGCCATGGGCCGCACCCTCAGCCCATGACACGGCACATGGGCCGGTTGGCCGTGCCGTGCCGTCCACGGGCCACGGCCATTGGCGCCGTGCCGTGCGGCCCATGACACGGCCCCAAGGAAACACTTCACCAAACCGGTTTTTAACGAAATTTTCACAAGTCACAAGCTTCAATTCAAATGAACAAGTTTCAGATTTCACATTTCACGGAATTCGGAGAGACAGAGACAAAGACACAAATATGATGAAAATGATTATCGAGAATGAGGCGATGTGCAATCTTTGCCTCATTAAAAACCTTTCTAGGTAAAACTCACCCTTGTGAGAAACCCTAGAAAGGAAAAGAGTCTGACCGACTCAAGTTTCACAAGTTTCGGTTTCACAAGTTCATCTATCCTATTACAAAGGCCAACGCGGTGGCAAGTTTCACAAGTTTCATCAAGTGGCAATGGCAAGGCCAAGGCAAAAGTTCTATCCTATTACACAAAGTTCTCCAGATTCCCGAGAATGCAACAGGCCAACGGTCCATCTACCACTTGTATCACCAAAAGATGGAGAAATCCTGCTGGGAGAAGACAAATCAATGAAACATGATTAGTCATCAAGATGGAGAATTGAATCACCAAGTGGAAATGAACTTGTAATATGACTCTACTTACCTTCTCCAGATGTCCACCATCTTCATCTTCACCCACTCCATTGCCGTGTCTTCTGCGTCTTCGCCGGCGCCATTGCCTTCACCATCGAGGTTCATCCGGGTACATGTCCTCGAAGAGGTCTTCTAGTGCTTTGTCCTCGGGTGCATGCTTGAGCCCTTCTTGATGCTTGTTCCCGATCCTTAAGGCGGGTGAGCATCTCCACATGCTCCGGCAACGGCCGCCGTCGCCGATCTTCAAGTATCCTGGCGATGCATACGGTGAAACAAGACTCGGAGGATACGGTAGAAACGAGGAGCAGACATGATATCCCGAGCCATTATAGATAAGACGGGATATGTGAGCTTGTGGTCACGCCACCACAACGAGGTCAAAGTTTTTGCTGCCCATCCTTGACGGGATCACTTTGTCCGGTATGCACACGGCTCATTTGCGGTAGAAGATTGAGAAGATGAAGGAGAGGGGAAGGTAGAGGCACCAGGACTAGCATAGATCTTTCCCCACATATCTTTCCTCCTAGCGGGACCCGACATGAGACACGGGAGGCCTTTCGGCCCTAGCCTCACCATATTTAGCATCATACTTGCCAAACAACCTGGTCAATCCCTCTTTGACATCATCATAGTACCTTGAGTAAGAGCTTCCAGTGTGTGAAGACAACAAGTCAAGAACATTCTGAAAGCCTTTGAGCTTAGCTCTAGGATCCAGAATGAATGCATAAGAATATAACAATGGAATAGTTCATTGGGATTGCAATAGTCCTGAAGTTCTGATCTTTCTCAGCATCAGATAAGTGCTCAACAAAGTCAAGGATATGATGCATCATCAGAGGAGCAGTAGGATAGTAAACCCCGAGATAGTGTGCAAGTTGCCTCATAAAACATTTCAAGGAATTTCATGATTTGCTCGGCAGCATACCGGTCTTTGTCGGTCAACAAAAAGCTGAACCATAATTTGACTCTATCCACCTGAAAAAACTTCTTTGTATGGCGCAAATGTTTAAGCATCAAATAGGTGGAATTCCACCTAACATCCATATCCGAGACCAAACTTTCTAGGTCTAATACCTCTAGCAAGACAAAAATTCTTGAACAATGCAATTCTGCCATTAGAGGAGTTCAGGAAGTTAATTGCAACCCTGAATGCATCAAGGTACTAAGTGAACCTCTTTAAGCCAGACTTAACAATCAGATTGATAATATGGCATGCACAACGCTGATGCACAAGCAAGTACTCAACTTTGAGAGGTTCATCTAGAGTAGGAGCAGGATAAGACCCCCGGTAACCAAAAAAAAAAAACTGGTTTCAACACATCAAAAGCCTTAGAATTAGCGAGATACATTATCTAGAGACACCGCAAAGACCTTATCAATCAAACCAAACTCCTCAACAACGGTTGCTATTTTGTCGGCAATGTTCTCACCGGTATGTTTAGCATCAAGCATCCTAAAACCAATAACCCTTTTATGCAAGCGCCCAATCGGCCCCAACATAATGAGCCACAACGAAAGGTAATCCTCCTTAGCATTACCGGACCGGATATCGAAGTAAGAGAAACGGATGAACAAGCGGGCGGCCAAGACAAAGCATTCATGATCAAAGCACGCCGCTCGGCAAACAACTTGTGCATGTCTCTAGTGGTGGACTGCGCTGGAAACCTTGCTTGAATCTAGGATTATGAGCATTCTTAATGTAATCTTCCCGGGCCGTGTCTCACCAACTCCTAGGGAAGATCTAGCCTAGCAATCAACCGGACAAGTTCACTACGAGCACGAGTAGAATCATAAACCCGTTATGCAACCCATTAGCATTCATAGACGGCCTAGACTGGACCAAATGATCATTAGCCCGCTTTTCCCTACACACCTTGCCATATGCACGTTCAAAGACCCGGTGCCAATAGATGCTCTAGCGAAAAAACTTCTTACCACGGCGTTTGCATATAGCATGTGTTCTAACCCCGGACTCATCAAGGATCGGCACGAAATCCTCCCAACAAGCGGATCGAGCTTACCGTAAACTCCATGTGAGTTCGGGGGGACCCAGGGAGCCGCCGCCGGCCGACATCGATAGGCTGCGGCCGGGAGCCGTCGCATCCGGCATCGACATCGATCGCAGCGAGCGCTCCTCCGACGTCGTTCTCCCTCCCCACCTCCTCACGGGGTCCTCGGGGTGCTCACCGTCGGCACGGTGGTTGTACTCATCCGCGGCCACCGGGAAGACGACGGGGAGGGTGGGGAGGGTTCCGGCCCCGGCCGCAACTCCGACATCATCACTCAACGGTGGGCGAGGGCGCCTCGACGGTGGACGGGGGCGCCGTTCTCATCGCGCCTCCGGAGGAGGACGACGAAGCGTCGGGCACCAACCTGCGAAGAAGAAGAAGAAGAAGAAGAGCAGTCAGCAGTGAGATCTAGAAGAAGAAGAAGAAGAAGAGCAGTGGAATCTAGAAGAAGAAGAAGAAGCTAGGGTTAGGGTTTCGAGATCGAGACTCACCTACGCCACCGAGCCCGAAGCCGGAGGAGGCCGGGGATCCGGCGTCCAAGAGAACGACACGAGATTAGACCGACGGCGAGTGGCGGCGGGAAGAAAAAGAGCTCGACGACGACGACTCACATATTCCACCGGAGGAGCGGGGAGGAGGAGGAGGGAAGGCCGGAAAGGAGGTAGGAGGAGGAGAAGGAGTGGCCGGCGAGGTGTCGAGGGCTCGAGGCCACCGGAGCAAGACGGCGAGCTCAAGGCGGCGGATCTGCGCGGCGAGTCGGCGAGAGAGGCGAGAGCCGAGGGGCGAGGCGAGAGCGAGAGGGGAAATGAATTAGGGTTAGGGTGTGGCGACGGCCGGCCGGGAGAGCTGCTTATATATGGCCGCGGGCCGTAGGCCGGGCCGGGCCAAATTGCGCCGTGCCGGGGCCGTGCCGCGGCCTTCGGCCGTGCCGTGCCCGTGCTAGCCCATGGGCCAGGGTGGCGGCCCATGCACTGCACGGGGTGCGTGCCGTGCCGGCACGGGCACGCCGCCGGCCGTGCCGTGCCGTGCATGGGCCGTGCCGGGCCGCCGTGCCGCGTGCCGTGCCGGCGGCCCATGGGCTGGCTGAAAATCTATACTGACCAGCAGCATGCAATCTGCGGTAGCCTGTAGGCACCTGGGTTTTTTTTACCGCTCGGTTACCGGTCGGTAACCGCGGTTACCGGACTTACCGGGCCGGACCGGTCCGGTTCGGTAAGTCCCAAATTCAAAATTAAAATTTGAAAAAAATGCCGAAAAAATTCCTAAAAATAGTTCATGATTTATAGAACACAATGGTGTCAAAATTATTTCAATTTGAGTTTGTTTAGTATTTATTTAGACGTTTAGAAATTTGAAAAAAAAAGAAAAAGAAAAAATACACAAGGCCCGTTAAGGCCCATTAAATCATTAAGGTCGAAAAACATACTAAACACACTCAAATTTGAGTAATTTTGACATCATTGGATTTTACAAATCATGAAGTATTTTTAGAAATTTTTTTAGCATTTTTTTTAAAAAAATAAATTTGAATTTTGAAAAAACCGCTCAAACCGCTCAAACCGGGCGGTAAACCGGACAAACCGGCGGTTTACCGCCGGCTTACCGAACAACACGGCCGTTCAAATTCAAATCTGCGTTCGGGCGGTAACCGGGCGGTTTCCGTACAAACCGCCCGGTTTACCGATTCCGCCAGCGTCCGGTCGGGAGGAACCGGTCGGGAAAAAAAACCCAGGTAGGCACACACGAAAGCGCAGGTCGGTGTAGACCCTGTAGGCACTGATGTTGGCACACGAAGTGACGGCATGACCCCCTTTCAGGATCAAAAGAAAAACTAAAAGAAGCGGCGGAAAATTAAAGTGCATGCCAGCGCAAGAGTGCGAAAGAATACTCCCTCTGTCCTGTATTGCATTGTGTTCTAAAGATTTGAGGACATAAGTATCAAGAAAGAACAAAAAAGAAAGAGAGAAGAAGAAAACAACATAGTACTCCTCACTTTATTCCCTAATTAGAGGCTATCAAAAATATGAATAATAATAGTAATTGGTGTTGATAAATAAAAAGTATTAAATACAAAATGGGTTGGTGTTCCTTACAAATTAGAAATTTAGAATCCCTTGTATTGGAGTATAATAATTTTAAAATGCTTGAATATGCACGTTTATGGGATAGAGGGAGTAAGTGAGAATGCTTCACACAAATATTCCGACGATGACCTTGTTTATATCGATTAAAGGATAGTTACTAGTTGACGTTAAAAACTAATATAATTAGTTTAGGTTAGCTAGTTAGCTGACTAGTAACTAGTTATAGGTTTATCTAATGAATTAGACCACCTGTTAGCCTCCTTTTCGATGGCCTACTGCTCATTTTAACTAGTTTTTTTGGTATCAAGCATGCTTTAAAATTGAGTGACTACGATGAATACGGCCTAACCTGTTTCTGAGTGATCTTAGAGAGGAAACCGCTGAATAATAATGACTCTCCAGGTCAACGTTGATGGCTTGGATAGTGACCTCACTTCTATCCAAAATGCCACGCACTGGCACTCTCCAAGCTTTTGCTTCATCTTGATTTTACATCTTCTCTCCTGTTATTTTCGATTGTTCTTTTTCTTTGCTGAAACTTTACCTAATCCTATCAGAACATGGCTCGTGACCAGCCCCAAATGAGGATTGAGTTGGTTTGTCTTTTTTAACTAGGTAGGACAAGACCACCACCGCGGAGATTTGACATCAAGATTCAAGAGGTGCAGGCGTGTATCCAATTTGGTACCAGTTTTTAGTCACTGCTCTCTAGATATATAAATAAAAATTATGCACCTAGAAAACTAAAACTAGAAAACTAACTAAAGCAACTTACGATTTAATATGGAAGGAAGGATGGGAAAGTATACAAAATAATTGGCAGCTAAAGTTCACCGCAAAACTGGGCAAAAAAGTATCAACATAAGAATTGTTCTAACATAGAAGCAAAAACTAAGAGAGATGAAAAAAAGGTAATTAGTCATGTCCATTTCCAAAATCTTTGGCAGTCATATTTTTTTACCAAAGTCGGCAAGAGAAACACCATCCTATATTTATTCTTATTTTTTTAATAATGCATACCTGTTTAAATTTGCTTTTATAGAGAGTCGAAACTAGATCTGTTGGGTGTTACTCAGGTGCTCTAGCCACTAGGTTAGCATCCCTTTCTCGCCTTTCGCAGTCATGTCACTGTGCAAGCAACACAGATCTACTTTATCTCACCTGCTCTATTCATCTTGTCACATCAACCATTATATACGATATACAAGATTCTAGATGTCGGTTAATTTTTTTTTTCTGAAAACAATATCTATATTTATATCTATATCTATATATTCTTACAAAACTAAACCCACTAAATATTTAGTATATCTTCATCCAAGATGTTACATCATTCCCACTAAGGCTCGGTTCGTTTAGGGCTATAGAACTCCTGGAATGGTTCCGGCCATGGAAAACTTAGTAACGAATCCGGCTGAGAATTATCCTAGGTTCATTCCCTATGGAGCGAACGAGGGCTGAGTGTCGCAATAACTTACAATCCTTTGATGCAAGCTATTCTTGTCATCTATTATTAATTACAAGAAGTATCGATGTCACCTCTATTATGTGGAATACTTTTATTATTGAATCTATTAATGTGCAAGTTATCTGCATGCACTATTTATTTCAACACATATTCTTCTATAATGTGATCAAATCTTCTATTGATTTTCCTTTATTAGTTTACTGGTTTGTACCATATCTAATACAATAAAATAACTTGCAATTAAAATTACACAATATAGGGATACCATACATTATTAATTTTTTTATTTTTAAGAAAATCCTAGGATAATATGCTGTGTATGCTTCTAATATACTCTTACAAGATAATGTTCTTCATGGAATCCAAGGCTCGATCAATACGGGTCATCCCTCTACTCTCCGTTTTTCTATACACCATTGCAGTGCATCCTGACAAGATCCAGTTCACTAATTCAGTCTTCTGGGCCCTAATCATCAACTAAAGCCTGTCGCGAACAAATATCTTAGAGCTCGATCGAGACATGCATGCATGCCTTCATTAGTATTATTTTTTTCAAAAATGGCAGCGCGGTATACTTATCACCCGACACCAGCGCAGCAAGAATGCATGATGAGGCCCCGCCGGCGCCGGTGACCATGCAACTGCAACCTGCTGAGTGCTGACTCGATCAAGCTCCAGAGATTTCGCCGTCCTCTTCCTCTATGATGCACGGGCGTAGTACTGGGCGTACTTGCTGGTCCGATCTCCTGACGCGTCCCTCGGCCCGCATCCAACGGCTCACAGGCGCCCGCACATCGTCTCGACTCTCGATCGTGCCATCATAAACGGGTAGGGTAGGGCACGGTACGTCCGTACGCACGTGCCACGCTTTCTTTGTCGACACGAGGACGCCCGGCTCGTCCAGTGCGTGGCGTCCTCGAGTTGGCGTTCAGCAGTGGATCTTATCTGCTCGTGGGCCCGGCTCCGAGTGGGCCAGCCCGGCCGGCCAATCAAAACAGTTCGTCTATTGGTGTCTCATTTCGTGAGATTTGCCATTCTGCCACTTCATCAGATGCGTTGATCGATACTCCAAAATGAGTAGATGAAATAGTCTCACCTATGTTAATCTATCTAATTCATTTTATTTATAAAAATTATATTAACATTACTTACAGAATACAGATAGACAAAAATCTATATTGCCCATGAAAAAAATAGCCCGCTATTTTTGCCGCTATAGCTCTAAATAGCTTGAAAAAATTGTCTTGCATTATTTGCGTTAAATTTTGATTTTTAAAGTCCGTAATTATGGTTTATAAAACGCTAAACACTTTGGATTTAGCTCGCTATTTAAAACATGGATATTGACACATCAATTTGTTTCATTAAATGACTCACAGAATTTTGTTCACTAATTTTTTGATGATTTTGTTACCTGTGGAGATCACGGAAGGCCCGCTTAGGCTGTAACCAAAAGCCAGGCTCCTTGCATTGATCGGTTTGTGTTTCAACGACCATACATGGCGCATGTACTGAAACATGAAGCGAAACGATAGAATAGTAACAAGCTAAAACATGTGAATATGTGATAGGGATCACACAGTTCAAGGGAGGCCCTTGCAGGAGAACAAAATTTGGCTTGGCTGTTTCTGTTACACGTTTCATGATCTAACATGGAGTTAGGGTGGTGGATCGGAGGACCACATAAAAATATTTTTGATCGAGTTCAAACAAAAGCTGAGACGGTTTACTCCTTCAGGTGCAAAGAAAACCAAGTTTTCTACCTTACACATATTTATTAAAAGATCAAAATTCATAGTCGGTCCTTACTCTTGTAAAAGAGTAAAATTCTTGTAAGGCTACCTAGAATGTACAAACCTCGTAGAGGAACTTGCATCAGAGTATGATACAAGAGTTAGAAGAGTTCGATAAAAGCATCTAAAAAATGTGTTTTGGTCTTTTGGAATGTTTGGGATCATCTGAATCTGTCATGTTCTTTCAAATCTATAGAGGTGATTTTATCCCGTTAGAAAAATGTTTATAACTTCTAATTTTCAAAAACCTAACCTCCTCTTAGATTTTACCGAAAAACGCCGGCTTTATTGGTTTGGCCAAAGTCTGTAAGAGTCACAAGAAAACCAACTTAAGTCGGTTTTGTTAGAGATAACAAATGGTAAATGCCTATTTTGTATTCCCTCGTAGTTTGTTTGGAAATATCTATGGATACTGAAATATGAAGGGAGTATTTGTTAGATTCATTATGGATGTTTTCACATATACATGTTAAAGTAAAAGAAAGAGAGAACAAAAAAACCAACGAGGATAGTTTCTCTGAGTCATCGATGGTCACAATGACGAAATCAAGGATTGGAGGTAATGTATTTGCATCATATGTTGTACCCAATGACGAACTGCTAATATTCTTTCATCGATTCAGAATTTCAGATATATATGTTTTCGATTGGTTTCGGAACGTTGGATCTCGCGACATATTCAATGTTTTAGGGTTGACAGATGCATCCAACATAAGGATTGCTCTCTAATATCGGTGTTCAATAAAGCTGTGTTCTTGTAGAGCATCGACTGCATTGATTTTTACATATATTCAACTGCATTGATTTTTACATATATTCGATTTGCATTGATTTTTACATATAATTTGGAGATGTATTGAGCCGAGTTTTAATATAATTTCTCCTTCCATTCGAAAAAATAAAGAAAAACAAGAGGGCAAAATGACACCCCAAGAAAAATCCAATATGAGCGGTAGACCCTTTTCTTCTTCTTTTTTATTATGGGTGGGCGCTAGACCTCGATTCGGTGGAGAAATTTTGAAATCGACCGGTATTCGCGTGCCTCTTGAAACTTGACCCGAATTTCGTAAGCCTTTAGAAATATGACCCAAATCATGCGAATTGTTTGGAAATTTAGTCTTTTGTGGATCTACTTCGTTTTACTTTTTTAGGGGCTGTTTGCAATGTTTCAAGCACGGGAAAAGACATCTGTGCCCCTCCTCATCGTACTTGTTGTCGAAGCCGACACGGTTTGTAAGGTCGAGATGGCGGACTAGAGGGGGGGGTGAATAGTCCTTTTTAAAACTAATCGCTTCGGCTAACCGATATAAGTGCGGAATTAAATCTATCGGCCTAGCCAAAACTTCACCCCTCTAACAAAGACTCTAGATACACCTTGTAAGAGATCCTAAACAAGTAAGCAAGGTGTCGATCTAGCTGATGCACACTAAACAAGTCTAGCTTGCAAGGTCACACAAACCTAAGCAACTAGTACTTTGGCAAGCGGGTGTGCACCTACACAATTCTAATGAGCAAAAGCACAAAGCCAAACCTAAGCTCACTAGTTGCTCAAGGACAAAGCTACACAAGCTAAACCCAAGAGCTCAAACTTACTTAACTACACAAGCTAAGCAAGGCAACTTACTCTACTTCTAGCTACACAAGCAAGAAGGTGATTAACAAGCTACTCAAGCTAACTAACCACAAGAGCAACTACACAAGCTATACAAGAATGTAAGGAATGTAAATACAAAGCTTGTGAAAGAGATTGCAAACCACCGCGAAGTGTGGACACAAGATGACTCGGCGATTTTTCAACAGGTTCACTTGGTTGCCCCCAAGCTACATCCTGTTGTGTCAACCAACACCTTCGGTGGTTCCTCCGGTCTTTTCACCTAGATGGTTCTTCGGTGTGACCCTCAAGTCACTTGCCCCTCAAGGCACGCCCCGCAAGGCACCGCAAGACACCACTCTCAAGTGAGCCCCTCAAGGCACCGAGTAAACCCACACACGCAAGGGTGGTAACTCAATGACACGCGCAATCCAATAAGGCTACTCTTCGCGATCCCCGCGAGGTGAGCACCGAACCTCTCACAATCTCTTTTCCGGAGCACCGTATCTCCATGCGTGCTACCACGGAGCCTCTTGCCACCAAGCCGTCTAGGAGGTGGCAATCCTCCAAGAGTAACAAGCTCTCCCGCTTGCAACTCAACCACCTAGTGCCACTCGATGCTGTAAGGTCCTAGATGGCTAGAGGGGGGGTGAATAGCCTATAAAAAATTCTACAAACTCACTAAGCAAACTTCGTTAGATACACAAACGGCGGAAAGCAAGTTATGCTTAGCCTACTAGATGTTGCAAGCCTCCTATCCAAGCAATTCTAGTAGGTGATCACTAGTACACACAAAAGCTACCACTAGTGATCAAGAGTTCTACCCACGGATTTAGTCTACACAAGAAGTGGTTCCCGACCGACCACACAAGCAATTCTACTTGCAAGAATGTAATCAAAGTAATACAAGAGAGGGTAGGAGCTTGTTATACCGACGTGTCGAGTCGAGGTTGCCAATCACCAAGGATATGAACAATCAATCACAATCGGCAACACACAAAGGATGATGACCAATCACCGGGAAACAAGATGAACACAATGATTTATCCCCGGATGTTCACTTGGGCACCGCCAAGCTACGTCACCCGTTGTGTCGACCAACACCTAGATGGTTCCTCGGTGTGACCCTCAAGTCACTAGCCCCTCAAGGCTCGCCCCGCAAGGCACCGCAAGACACCACTCTCAAGCGAGGTACTCAACGACACGCGCAATCCACTAGGATGCTCTTCGTGATCCCCACGAGGTGAGCTCAAACCTCTCACAATCAACCGGAGGTGGCCAAGAACAATCACCTTCTCTTGCCAACGCCTCCAACAATCTCCAAGCCGGCTAGGAGCGGTACTCTCCAAGAGTTACAAGAAATCCACCGGCAAAACCACCCACAAGTGCCACTAGATGCCCTCAAGCAATGCAATGCACTAGGTCATCTCTCAATCTCACTTTGGATTCACAATCAAGCAAGAGAGATGAGAGGGAGAGTGTTTCTTCAGCTCAAAGGATGAATGAATGAGTTGGGAGAGCCAAGAGAGGGAGCCAAGCCCGGCCACCCATCTATTTATAGCCCAAACTCTTCAAACGAGCCGTTGCCCCCCTCGGGGCGAATTTTCAACTAAGCCGGACGCGTCCGCCCGCCCAGGCCTTGCGCGCCCCGACGACCGTTGGCGCCGCGGCTAACCGCGTGCCGCCACGTCGGCGTCCGGCGGCGCCCCCCCCCAACGCGCGTCCGGCGCCCCGCGTCCGACAGAGCGGCGAAACTCAAAAGTTTACGGTCCGCGTCCGCCGGCCGCCGGACGCACGGCCCGGCGTCCGCCCCGCCTTCGCCCGGCCCGGACCACGCCAAGACTCGGCATGCGCCGGACGCTGCACGGTGAACACGCGCGCGTCCGACGCCGCGTCCGTCGCGCGTCCGCGCTCACCAACGCGGAGCCACCAACCCGAGCCAAGGTAACACGCGCCGGACGCATCCGCGCCAAAGCCTGCGCGTCCGGCGCTACGAAAACTTCGTTTTTCAGCCGTCGTGACTCCAACTTCTCCGTCATGCTATCCAACAAGTATACCAACTTGATCAACAGAGATAGCATGATTTCAACCAAATTTTGCATCCGGCGCAATAGAAAATATGCATCCATTTTTCCCAAAAGCGCCGAATCCCGCCTCACAGGCTCGGCGGGAGGAGGAGAGGGACCCAAACCCATCTCTACCCTGCAAACCACAGCGCGCCAAAGCGCCACCTTTGTAAATGTGCCAACACCACCAAGTGTACATCTCCATGTGCTTGTGTGTTAGCTTTTCACAATCATTTCCCAAAGGTTAGGTTAGCTCACTAGGCCCTACATGCAATGCACTTCATGAATTCACCTAGTGGCACCCGTGCGTCGAATAGCCGATAAGACTTCCCCTCTTAATAGTGCGGCTATCGAACCTAAACCACTCACACCCTCTATGGTGTCTTGAGTGCAAAACAAAATGGCCCTATCGGTTATACCTTTGCCTTGAGCCCATTTTGTTCCTCCAAATGATATGAACGCTTCACACCATCATGTGACCGTCTCGATCCATCGACCTCGACTTTACTTGCCCTTCACCGTGCATCGGTCCATCGGCGTCTAGTCTTGCCCGAGCTTCACCATCGCATGGTCCTTCACTCCGAAGCCTTGACTAGCCCTTCACCTTCAACACCGGTCCATGGAGCCAAGCATCATCTTGATCTTCATCTTTGATCACATGACACGTGTCATGCTTCATATTCAATATGCTCATCATGAGGACAACCTTTCTCTAAATCAACCACTTAGATAAACAAGGTTAGTCCTAGGTTTCATCAATTAGCCAAAACCAAACTAGGGACTTTCAATCTCCCCTTTTTGGTAATTGATGACAACCTCAACAAAGATGATTTTATAATAAAGATTTTTGAACTTGTCATACTTGTCCAATCGTTAAGCTCACAAGAGGAATTTGGACAACTATAGCAAGTTCGGTTTTGGTAGTATTGCTCCCCCTACATATGTGCATAGAGTTTGGATTTGAAGCTTTGCACATATGCATGGATAAAAGTGTGGGGAGAGTAATTCTACCAAAATGATGCTATGGTGTAAGAAATGGACCTTTGAAGCGTGATACCAATCGGAGTTGCCTTTTACACCATCCTTAGCACCATGAAGTAACTAGACATCCATCAAAAACTCAAGAACCCCGTGAGATCAATCATTATAAGCAAAGTTCTTGAACCACTTGTAAGGTAAGGGGAGTCTAGTTACAATCTATGCATGCTAGTAGATCATTTCATCATACAAGTCCTATACTAGCATTGCACCACACAAGTAAGAAGACACCACTTGTATAAAACTTTGAAACTAGGTACCATGAGCAAGTCATATGAGAATGCACAAACAAATGCAACAACTTTGTTCATGAGCTTGCTCCCCCTACTTGTGTGCATCAAAATTTTATTTACCCCTTTATCATGTTCAATCATCTTTTTCTCTCCCCCTTTGTCAACAATTGCCCAAAAATGGGATCAAATTGTGGAGAGAAAAGAACTTTGATGGAGTAAACAAAACTTTAGTCAAAATTGGTTCAATCTAGACCACTTGCCAAAGACATTTAATTCAGTTTGAACCAAAGACAAGCTTCTTCACACCTCATGACAAGGGTTATCTTGCCTATGTTGAATTAAACACTTGTAGCAAATATTCTAGATTCAACACTAGGATTGCAAGCCCACAAACATGTCATATGCCACCACTAGAACAAACAAAGCACAAAAGCAATAGTGGTAAGCATATATACATCAAACACATTTGCTTTATCATGAATGCTCCAAATGCACCTTGTATGTCTACATGTGCTACCACAAGTATAATCCTAAGCATGAATGACATGTCAACCAATGGTACCTTGCCTTGTCGAAGGAGAGGCATGTCAAGTAGTGGTGGGGTGCATTCAACACATGTTTGAGAAGTCAAGAATGTTCAACTCATTCCTTAGCTTGCAAAACCTTCTTTCATCAAGTGGCTTGGTGAGTATATCGGCAAGTTGATCATCGGTGCCCACACTTTCAATGGAAATGTCACCCTTTTGTTGATGATCTCTTATGAAGTGATGCCTTATGTCAATGTGCTTTGTTCTTCCATGTTGAACCGGGTTTTGTGTCATCTTGATTGCACTTTCATTGTCACAAAACAATGGCACATTCTTGAAGTTGATGCCATAATCCTTCAAAGTTGACTTCATCCAAAGCAATTGTGCACAACAACTCCCCGCACTAACATATTCGGCTTCGGCGGTAGAGATTGCCACACTATTTTGTTTCTTTGAGGACCATGACACAAGTGACCTTCCAAGAAGTTGACATGTACCACTTGTGCTCTTTCTATTGATCTTGCAACCACCATAGTCGGAGTCCGAATATCCAATCAATTCAAACTTTGACCCCTTAGGATACCATAGTCCAACATCTCTTGTTTGCTTCAAGTACCTCAATATTCTCTTTGCGGCCGTGAGATGACTCTCTCTAGGTGAGGCTTGATATCTAGCACACATGCAAACACTAAACATGACATCCGGCCTTGATGCGGTGACATAGAGTAGGCTTCCAATCAATGACCGATAATCCTTTTGATTCACCATATTGCCATCATGATCACTATCAAGATTCCCATTGGTGCCCATTGGAGTTGAGATTGGCTTTGCATCTTGCATTCCAAACTTCTTCAACATGTCCCTTATGTATTTCCCTTGACTCACAAATGTCCCATTCTTCAATTGCTTGACTTGAAGACCAAGGAAATAGCTAAGTTCACCAATCATGGACATCTCAAACTCATTTGCCATCATTTCACCAAATTCTTCACAATATGCTTGATTGGTTGATCCAAAGATGATATCATCAACATAGATTTGCACAATGAAGAGATCATTACCAATCTTCTTGGTGAATAGAGTAGTATCAACCTTGCCCATAATAAACCCTTGGAGTGAAGAAAGGTCTTCAATCTCTCATACCATGCTCTAGGTGCTTGCTTCAAGCCATACAAGGCTTTCTTCAACTTGTACACATGGTTGGGCTTCTTCTCATCTTCAAAACCGGGAGGTTGCTCAACATATACTACCTCATTGATGATCCCATTGAGAAATGCACTCTTGACATCCATTTGATATAACTTGATATTGTGGGCACATGCATAAGCCAATAGTATCCTTATTGCCTCCAATCTTGCCACGGGAGCATATGTTTCATCATATTCAAGACCTTCAACTTGAGTATAGCCTTGTGCAACTAGTCTTGCTTTGTTTCTAATCACAACACCATCTTGATCTTGCTTGTTCTTGAAAACCCATTTGGTTCCAATGACATTGTGATCCTCCGGCCTCTCAACTAACTCCCACACATCATTTCTTGTGAAGTTATTGAGCTCTTCTTGCATTGCCATGATCCAATCGGCATCATCCAAGGCTTCCTCAACTTTCTTTGGCTCTTTGGTTGACACAAATGATGCATACTCACAAATCATAGCCACTCTTGATCTTGTTTGCACACCACTTCTCATATCACCAATAACACTATCAATTGGGTGATCTCTTGCAACATGTTGTGGTTGTAGCACTTGCACTTGATTGCTTGAACTTGGTTGATCACTTGACTTGTCTTCATTTGATGAACTAGCACCATGATCTTGCACTTGAGCATTGCTAGTTTGCCTCAATGGAGAATTGAGCACTTCATCTTTATCATCTTGTACATCAACCACTTGCTTTGCTCTTATGTCACCAATGTCCATGTTCTTCATAGCTTCAACCAATTGAGTTCCTCCAACATCTTCTAGATTCTCATCTTCATCTTGTGACCCATTGGTTTCATCAAATTGCACATCATGAACTTCCTCTCTAATGCCACTTGAATTGTTCCAAACTCTATAAGCCTTGCTTGTAGTTGAATAACCGAGTAGGAACCCTTCATCACATCTCTTTTCAAACTTCCCAAATCTAGTGCCCTTTTTCAAGATGTAGCATTTGCAACCAAACACTCTAAAATAGCCAATGTTGGGCTTTCTTCCATGAAGTAGCTCATATGGGGTCTTCTCAAGCAAAGTATGACAATAGAGCCTATTGATATAGTAGCACGCCGTGTTGATTGCTTCATCCCAAAATGATTGACTAACATTGTACTCATGAAGCATTGATCTAGCCATATCAAGCAATGTTCTATTTTTCCTCTCAACTAGGCCATTTGATTGTCGAGTGTACTTGGCCGAGAATTGATGACCAATGCCATAGTGATCACATAATTCTTCCATTCTTGTATTCTTGAATTCACTCCCATTGTCACTTCTCACTTTCTTGATCCTCATGTCAAACTCATTGTGAACTCTAGTGAGAAAGGTTTTGAAGGTGTCATACACTTCACTCTTGTCACTAAGAAAGAATACCCATGTGAATCTTGTGAAGTCATCCACTATGACGAACCCATACTTGTTGCCACCAATACTTGTGTATGTAGTTGGGCCAAATAGATCCATGTGCAACAACTCAAATGCCTTGCATGTGCTCATTATGCTCTTCTTTGGATGTGAGCTTCCAACTTGCTTCCCGGCTTGACATGCACTACACAACTTGTCCTTCTCAAATACAACATCTTTCAAGCCTTCAACAAGATTGTGTTGTGTGAGCTTCTTCAATTGTTTCATGCCAACATGTCCAAGCCTTCTATGCCAAAGCCAACCCAAACTTGATTTTGATATCAAACATGTTGTCAAAGAAGCTTCACTAGTGTTAAAATCAACAAGATAGAGATTCTCATATCTAAAGCCTTTGAACACCAAGTTGGAGCCATCAAGAGAAACTACCTCTACATTATTTGCCCCAAAAATGCACTTGTAGCCTAGATCACAAATTTGTGCCACCGAGAGAAGATTGAAATCCAAGCTTTCAACTAGTAACACATTGGAGACACTCATGTCATTTGATATAGCAATCTTGCCCAAGCCAACAACCTTGCCTTTCTTGTTATTGCCAAAAGTGATTGACTCAATGCCACTATCATTCTTCTCAATCGAATCAAACATTCTTGATGTGCCGGTCATGTGTTGAGAACACCCACTATCAATAATCCAATGCCTTCCTCCGGCTAGTTCACCTACAAGCAAATCAATGAAACTTAGGTACCCATTTTTGCTTGGGTCCTTGTAGGTTAGTAACTAAGCTCTTTGGAACCCAAATAGCCTTCTTCTTTGGGCCAACAATGGGTGTACCAACAAACTTAGCTTGCACACCTTTCACACCCTTGGTAAGCACATAACAAGAATCAAAAGGTATAGCATTGTCAAGTTTCTTGTTTTGTTGCTTCTTGTTGCAATTTTGCTCTAGGTGCCCAACTTGCTTGCATCTATAGCAAAACCGACCATTGCTCTTCACAAAGCTAGGCTTTGGAGTTGCAAAGGCCGACTTGCCCTTCTTGGGGTATAGCCCAATCCCTCTTTGTTAAGAGAGAACCTTTGGCTACCCAAGCACTTTAGCAAGCGGGCCTCACCACCATAGGCTTTGCCTAAGGCATGAGTACCTCCTTCTTGAGAGTCTCATTCTCAACCATAAGTGTAGCATCACAAGTGAAGCCATCACTAGTCGTAGAGATAGAGTTGGTGGTGGTGGTGGATGATGTGCTACAAGAAGGGTTAGCATTTGTCATGATGATAGGTTGATAAAATGACTCATCAATGATGTCACAAGTAAGACCTATATCACATGATGCAATCACCACTTTCTTTGCTTGTTGCTCAAGTAGAAGTGAGTGAGCTTCTTTAAGCTTAGAATGAGCATCACCAAGCTTCTCATGGTCTACCACTAGACTCTCATGAGTGGTCATAAGCTCACCTAGGGCTTTCTCAAGTATTTCTACTTTCATTGAAAGCTTCTTGCACTCCTTTTCCTTGGCAATAGCTATATCTCTAGTTTCTTGCATCAAGTCATATAATTGATCCTTAGTCGGTTCATCATCATCATCAACATTATCAACATCGTGAGCATATTCCATCTCACTATCATCATCACTATCATCATATTGTACCTTTGTTTCCTTGGCCATGAGGCATGATGGTGATGTAGAGAATAATGAAGACTTCTTGTTGATGGCGATGGAAGCCATAGCCTTGTTGCTTGAATCTTCATCTTCATCATCATTGTCACTTTCCCAAGTGACCACAAATGCACCATTCTTGCCTTTCTTGAGTGTCATCTTGGCCTCATGCTTCTTCTTCTCAAATTTGCCTTTGTTGTAGTTCTTCTTCTTCTCATATGGGCATTCGGCTTGTAGATGCTCGGTGCTATCACAATTGAAGCACTTTCTTGGTTGCTCTTGCTTCTTAAAGTTGTTCCTCTTGAAGCCTCTTCTCTTGATGAACATGTGTCCCATCTTCTTCACTACAAGAGCAAGTGCCTCATCATCAATCTCAAAGTCACAATCTTCCTCATTGTTTTCTTCTTCTTCAAAGATTGGTGCTTTGCTCTTGGAGGAGGTGGCTTGGAATGCCACGGTCTTCTTCTTCTTCTCTTCCTCCACCTTCTCATCATCTTGATCAAACTTGTCATATGTCAAGACTTCACCAAGCAAATCATTTGCCTTTTTATTCTCAAGCCCATCTCTTTGTAGCATTAGCTTCAACATCTTGAAGCTCTTCGGCAAGCAAATCAAGAACTTGTGACAAAAGTCTTCATCTTTTGTCTTGTGCCCCAAACTCTTGAGATCATTCACAATCACTTGTAGACGATGAAACATTTCAATGATTGTTTCATCCTCCTTCTTCTTGAAGTTCTCGAACTCACTCTTGAGTCCATATAGCTTGGCACTCTTCACAACCTTGGTGCCCTCATAGGTCTCACCCAACCTAGTCCACACTTCACTTGCAAGCTCCAAATCCTTGATTCCCTCAAACACCTTTGTATCAATGCCATTGTATAGGGTGTTGAGAGCCATTCTATTGCATGTGATGTTGGCTTTGTCTTCATCGGTGAGATGATCATTATCAAGTATGGCATAATCATGCAATGTAACTTGCAACACTCTCTCTTGTATCGAACCAAGATACATGATCATCTTTCTCTTCCAATGGTCAAATGAGCTAACTCCATCAAACATAGGCGGTTTGCCCCCAACATGGTTGAACACAATTTGAGCCATCTTAACACCGTAGGATGTTAAGCCTTGCACTAAAACGGTGACCTCGGCTCTAATACCACTTGTAAGGTCCTAGATGGCTAGAGGGGGTGAATAGCCTATAAAAAATTCTACAAACTCACTAAGCAAACTTCGTTAGATACACCGTTGACGGTCGTTAAGTGCCAATTTTTACCGTCAACTAGACATGAAAAAGGACCTAAATATAATTACCATCTAGATATAGGGCCTACACTAATGGAATTCCACGAGTTTTGGTGAATGTCTCGTTTTACGGGGTGTCGGTGAAAATACCCAAGGAAGGCCCACATGTCGGGTTTACATTGAGATAATCGGGAACCGGTGAAAATTCCATGTCTGGAAGGTTCGAGAAGGCTCTGGACCAAACGGGAGCCCGAACGGGCTCGGTGGAGAGTCGGCCGACGCCCCACCTTGGGCGGCCGACTGCCCACTTCAGCCAATCAGCGTCAGCCTCGCGGATCCCTGTTCCACCGCCTTTGAGGATGAATAATAATCGTCCGTTTAGGTCGGTTTGATCCAAGGGCTGCGGTGCATCCTAGGGGGCTATATAAGAAGGGCCCCTGGCCCCTGGAGGAGGCATCCCTTGAAACCCTAATTCATTATTTCCAGAGAGGATCAGGTGAGAGAGGTCCCTTGAATGGATCTCCTCCCTAGAGCCTAGCATTCAAGATAGATAGAGAGAGTATAGGGTGGAGGTAGAGTTGGAGGAAGCCCGGCATGTCGGTGTCTCCTCTCCGGTTGTACTGCGGGATCAAGTCTCCTAACCCGAGGCTTGGTTCTAGGATCATTCTGCAATTCAACTTCTGATACTAGTAAGTTCTTGTTATTATTGCTCTTTGGTTTACGAGTTTACTTTATTCGCTTCCGGTTGGGAATAGAGTAATCGTTCATAGCGTAAGCGTGGTGCTTGGGTTAGGTTCACTCGTAGATGCTCCCTATCGGCCGAAACGTGGTAGTATCGAGGGAAGTGACAATCCCTTTGTTACCTTTGTAGCCCACTTCCCGTCGGTAGGTAAGGTAGGTCCAAAAGTGCTAGGTTAAGCATCCTCTGTGGTGTCTTTTCTTAGGTGCTCCCATAGAGTAGTAGTTGCAAAGCTTGCCATAGGTTGGAAGAAGACGTGCGGTAGTCCTCTCTATATCGCTCATTACCTTGTCTGTAGCTCAGGGGTTAAGTATAGACTTGGGTTAGTCAGATGCACGTTTTCTCCTAGCGGATAAATAAATAACGGTACTGGAATATCTCCCGGGTGAAGTGCTCACCGATATCCGTGCGCTTGCGGATTATTTCTCTTTGATTCTTTCGTGTGCGTATCTAGTACCAACAAGCATTTTTGGCGCCGTTGCTTGGGGAGAAAGACGGTCTCTTGAGATAACCTTAAGTCATGCTTAGCCTTGTATTATACTTTTATCTTTTTATTGTTTTCTTTTGTGTTTTATTTTCTATCCTTATAGATAACCTAAATTCCATGCCTATCCACCAATATCTTGCACCCATGAGCACATGCTTAGAGCCTCTAGAACCCATGATTTTCACATCTAGCTATGAGCTACACCAATCTGTGGTTGCAATAGGTCAAAGCCAACCCTTTTCTACAGCTAGAGTCCTATCTTCTAATCAAGAGGGTAATGTACCCAAGGTCCTATCCTCATCCGGAGAGGGTAATGAACCCCAAGACCTATCCTCTGATCAAGTAGGTAATGAACTTTTTGCTACACTTAGGGAATCTTTTAATCTTCCTATAAATTTAGGTTTAGACCTAGCCTTACAAGACCATGTCTTCTTCAACATCTATATATGGGTCTTGATAATATTGCCTTTGGAGGAGTTTTCCTTTCTTTACCCTTTAGTGAAGTGAGGTTTGTCCTTATTATTAATGGACACACTCCTTGCACTAGCCTTTATGATAACATCCTAGAGGTAGAGAAGGAATCATCCCCCAAACTAGAAGAGGAAGTTTCCACAGACCACTTTACAAACATTTCAATCCCATGATTTGGCTATCCATTCCAAACCGGTAGTACTCCAAAATTCTCTAAGGAAAGAAGTAATTCTATCCTTAGAAATTCTTTTGATGGCAAGTTTGGGAGGAGCATAAACTTCCCGCTTCATAAGAGATCTTTTAGTGCATACATTGTCAATCTTCTCGGGAATAGATCTTTTAGAAAGCATCTCACATCCAATCCCTTTGAAGGACATTTAGAAAGATTCAAGGATGGCATGTCAAGTGATGCCATAGAAGGAGAGCGAAGCCATCTAGAATCCACACTTATGTTCTCCCCTTCTATGCCCACATCGGACATAGAATATGAACCTATCTTTAAACCCATCCTTGACCCCTATAACTCATTCTATGCCCTTCCTCCTAAACCTCCTGATGATCCTAGAAGTCCATCTAGCTATCCCATGCATAGGAGTCATCAAAACCATATAGAGGATCGCGAAGAGCAACATCCATGGCTAGAGAGCATTAAAAACCTATGTGCTATTGCCATTGAATGGATGGACAAGGCCTTAGATGAGATCATTTCGATAGACGATCCGGGGAGAATTTTGGACATTTATGTCGAGTCACCCTTGGAAGTGGAAGATGACGGAGGCTTCAATGAGCAAAGTAGTTACTTCTTAAACACCCCATCAAGACCTTGCTCATATGAAAAATCTCCTGATTCACTTAGTCTCTCCAACATTACCACACACAAGATCTTCAACCCCCTCATGCTCCTTGTTTCTAGAGATATTGAAAGGGTGGTTGTAGATGCATATGTTTTCCATAAACATTGCAGATCTCGTTATGTTGAATCTTGAGATAGTACACATAGATTGGTGTTGGAGGGGGAACCACTTCACCAATTCACATCTTGAAGGTTTCCCAAGGACAAGCTTAGTGTCCTAAAACAAGCACTGTTTAGACCATGACATGACTGTTCACCTTTTCGCTGCACTGTCCTTGTTAATTGAGCATAGAGTTATAATTGTGAAAATATTCCTTCGGGTATTCGTGTCACTAACCTTTCCAGGTTTGGAGCAAAAAGATCGAAGGAATAACAAATGCAAGGTATGTCCAACCAATCACTATGCAACATTGAATTACATTCATCCAATCTTGATTTCTGCTGAATTCAAGCTTGGGGGAATATACTTCCATAGATACATCTTTTGCCATGTTGCTACATTATCTTGGTTGTCCCTACATTTGGCATGCTCAAATTGCTAAACATCAATCATGCTCTGCCATCACTGTTTGAGTAAATCTCTGTAGTGCTTTCATGTTACCTTTATCTACCATAGTAAGTGTTGGTTTAGAAGTACTTGGACATGCTTCTATTGGCTTTTAAATTAAGCGTGGTGCTTAGGTTAAATAGCCTTACTTAATCGATTAGGCATGGAGTCTAGTTTGGTTATTGAACTAAAAACCGCCGGTAGACATTGGTATATTTTGTTGGACTAACCCCTGAGAAAAACTCCCAAATCCAAATTGGGAAAGTCCCGAGATGAACTCACATTAGAGATGAAGCAAGGCATATGATGAACTCGAACAACTTCGCACAGAAGACATAGTTCATTCATCATCCAAGAAAGGATTGAAAGAATATATGGCATGCCTGTTCATGGTGAACCTGCCAAATCACCACTTCAGTGATGGAACAAAGAAGAAGACAAGAGTGCTACAAGGATCTACATGAATAGCACTCACCCAAAGGAAGTGGATGAACAAGGCGACAAGCTATGAGCAACATTGAGGACATCATAGCATTGAGCCCAAAACTCGAGCTAGGACACCAATGAGAAGCTGGGAAAAACTCGCCTCATTTTGGCCATTCAAAGACCTACTCTTGTGTTCTTGAAGACACCATCTTGCACGTCGGTAGCAAAAACAAGCATGGCATGATAAGCATGCATCCTTGTGTCAACCAATCACCATCAAGGGATTGACTACCGACCAAGCCCAAGAAGGCCATGAACAACTACATTTGCAAGATGATGTCCCTAGGTCATTTGGAGATGAAGCCCCGCATACAAATATTAATGAAGTCCCTTCCTTGATCATCAAGGCGAGATGGCGTATCATTAACCACAACTCTTCGCCATGCCGACCATCAAGGAAGAACTCGAGTCTACATCTCCAATGAACATCAATTAGTCGACAAGGCTCAAAAAAAATCAAGAATGGTTGACAAAAGAAGATCATACAACTGTCTCTGTCCTAGATTGGATAGTCCAAAGAAAAGAAGAATGCCAAGGAGAGATCTTTGCTCTAGAATCGAGATCCCTCTCCGACGGACTTAAGAACAGAGGGACGACAATGTCTAAGAACATGGAGTTATTACAACACACTTTGAGGGATGATTCAACACACACACGTGGCTTCCGGTGACGAGCAACAACAAGCTTGGGGGAGGAAGGCCGCCGACTCCTCTAATGATGATCCAACAATGCTCTTCATCTTCTCAAGTCCTCGTCGCTCCGGCACGCCGGTTTGCAATCCCTCCACTCACAATTACTTCTCCTTTATAAGTTTGATTGTTTTCTATATATGTCATACACATCAAACTTAAGATAAACTAAAATCAATCCTTAAGAGAAGAAGTAGTGTTGAGCAAATGTTCTATGCTAATTAAAATTTTCAACCCAACTTTTTTGTAGCATAGAATATGATCTTAGCTCTATGACAAATCTACCCTTGTTATTATATTCCTTTGGGTATGTTTTGTCCACTAATCCTCTACGAGAGAAGAAACAATAAATGGAACACTAGGTCGAGGGAGAGGCCCACTAGAAGCATCTACTCTTCATCCCGGGTGCTCCAAAGTAATAAAGTTTTGAACCCGCAACATGCACACTAAACAAGATGCTTGCCAACATCACAATTAAAGGTTCGCTTCTAGACCACTTTGGACAAGGAAAGAACATGGTGACACTTTCCTCAAGAATTACCAACTCAAGAGGTGCAGTTCTCAAGGTCTCTACCTTTGAGATCAAATGAAGCATCGAAGGATTGAACATGACAAGAAGTCCCTGTTCGAGGACTTAAAACACCGAACCCTCGCCAAGGAGGTAACTTGGTAGTTATCCATATTTCCCATTGCATAAGTTTTTCCTTTAGCATATTTACTTTTTGCATAATCAATTCTTGTTGCATTTTTGCTTTGCTATATCTCGCATTAGAAAAGAAAATAGTTTTATCTTGTATTCCGTCTAGAAAATGCTAAGCCCCATGTGAATAATTTTGTGGTGCGACAGCCCACAAAGATATCCCCTGTGGTGGCATAAAAATAAGTTTTCATCTTAGTTGCATTTTTCTGCCTGCATATCATAAAATATAAAAAAATTGCAAAAATATTGAGATCCTGCTAAAAAGATTTATGAGTTAAGGAAGTTCTAGACATCCAAGGCTTAGAGGTTTATCACTAACACTTAAATCGGTTCCACAAGCTTTGTTGTCTATTTGAGCCCGACAAATTTAAAGGATCAAGAAGAGCTAACAGCAAAAGGACGTCATGTCCCCGTCGAGTGCTGTCTTCAACGGTCGCGATCTTGTCTCTACGACCATTATCCCCGACACTCCGGGAGGAGCGATGCGCCTTCACCGCGCCAGCGAATCGGCAACACCAACGGACTACGTCAACATCCAGCTTGGGGAGAGCACCCCCTTGTATCCAGCTAAGTATCACTAGCTTATCTATCTATCTATCTATCTATCTATCTATCTATCTATCTATCTATCTATCTATCTATCTATCTATCTATCTATTTATTAAGTTTGCAAAATAAAATAGAGGAGAGTATGTGAAAAGTCTGCTGCTAAAATGAACCCTACTGAGAATAAGCTCTTATATGGAAATGATGAATAGTTGCTCTGCCGTAATTCCTTTCAAGTACCTAGTTTTCAACCTTGCACTCTCCCGAGTTTTGGACACAACTTTGTTTAGATTTGAGATTAACTCGAACTCGAAACTTGTGGGTAGCGAATGCTTGATCTAAGTCTAGGTAGTTGACGGATATGATATGGGAAAGTTTTGAGCTGCTTGTCCATCTTGTTCCTAGAGATGCTAGAGTTCGGAGAGTTTATTTTTTAAAATCTTAAAATTTCTGCATGATGAGTTCCTGTATAACGAGAGTTAAAGATTCCTACCACACCATACATTCATGCTTGCTAGATTAGGAAAACCCATCTATTTATATAGATCATATTGTAGGCTTGAGTGTAGTCTTTATAGGCATTGAGTGTGGTTATCTTTGTGGACCCATAAGGAACCAGTCATGTAGTTAAAGTCAATACTATGTGCTCTCCATCCATTGATCTATGCTACTTCGTCCTCGAAGCATGCACCCATTTTATAAATACTACATTCATTCTGTGCTACTTCTATCCCTAGAAGTACCACCCACATATAGATCCATATCCACTACAAATCGTGCTATCTCTACCTTGGAGATACGCACTTATACTGCTCCTACCTTGGGAGTACGCATTCCCCCACATATTGTGTGTCTCTACCACTGGAGATACGCGCTTATGCTTTGCTCCTACCACCCGGGAGTACGCATGCATCCATCCATCCATCCATCCACAAAATACATACGCCACTCATTTCACTTCATCCGAGAAAAGGTTCTACTCCTATCCCGGGAGTGAACATCTAGAAATAATCATCGCCGTTCCATTTGCCTACATAAAAGCTCCAAATCATTATCATTTCAAGTTATACACTCCCGTTGCTAAAGTTTCATTTTCGGAGGATTGGTTGCTCTAAAAAAAAGAGAGAGAAAAAAAAAAAAAAAGAAAAAAAAAAGAAGAAAAAGAAAAAAGGAAAAAAAGAGAAAAAGAGAAAGAAAGAAAGAGTAGCCAAGTCCTTCCTTTCAAGAAGTTTCAAGGTTTCCGAATAAAGGGAGTCATGTTATCCCCAAAGGAGCAAGTGTAGAAGTAGATGTTCGCCAAGTGATCACCCCTCATAATCATTTCCTTATCATCATCATCTTATCATTCATCCCATTTCCTCCTTCACATGCACATATGACTTTATTATTATTTTAGTTCCCGTTGGATCCATGGTTTAACTGTGCAATATATGCAAGTGAGTTTGAGTGTCTCCCCACCTATGAGCTCCACATAAGCCTATTAGAAAGTAGGGTGAGAGAGAGAAGGCTCTTTTCACTATGCCTTAGTTCCACAAATACCACATATTCTCGAGAGAAGAGAGAAGGCATACACTACTCATGCCTTGGAGAGGATCCAAAAATACCACAAATGAGAGACCCGAAAGGTTCATACAAGGAACTCGAGTTTTATTTGAAAATCTTGCAAAAACTCGGAATAATAGTTGATCAAAGAGCGAGAAACATAGCGTTTGACTTGACCGTTCTGTCTTTCAACCGCTCAAGACCCAAGTGACGGTTACAAGCCCCATGGTGAAAGGAAATATGAGTAAGTTTTGAGTCAGAATAGTTCACTCTAATCCGGAGGAGAGTTCTTGTTTGAACGCATGTGTACTTTTGAGGCATGAGAGCATTGTAGCAACTCCTGATCCATCACTGAGTTTATCTTTGCTCAGAGACGAGCAAAGGGTAAGCTTGGGGGAGTTGTTGACGGTCGTTAAGTGCCAATTTTTACCGTCAACTAGACATGAAAAAGGACCTAAATATAATTACCATCTAGATATAGGGCCTACACTAATGGAATTCCACGAGTTTTGGTGAATGTCCGTTTCTCAGGGTGTCACCGAAAATACCCAAGGAAGGCCCACATGTCGGGTTTACATTGAGATAATCGGGAACCGGTGAAAATTCATGTAACTGGAAGGTTCGAGAAGGCTCGGACCAAACGGGAGCCCGAACGGGCTCGGTGGAGAGTCGGCCGACTCCCCACCTTGGGCGGCCGACCGCCCACTTCGGCCAATCGGCGTCGGCCTCGCGGATCCCCGTTCCACCGCCTTTGAGGATGAATAATAATCGTCCGTTTAGGTTGGTTTGATCCAAGGGCTGCGGTGCATCCTAGGGGCTATATAAGCGGGCCCCGGCCCCCGGAGGAGGCATCCCTTGAAACCCTAATTCATTATTTCCGAGAGAGGATCGGTGAGAGAGGTCCCTTGAATGGATCTCCTCCCTAGAGCCTAGCATTCAAGATAGATAGAGAGAGTATAGGGTGGAGGTAGAGTTGGAGGAAGCCCGGCATGTCGGTGTCTCCTCTCCGGTTGTACCGCGGGATCAAGTCTCCTAACCCGAGGCTTGGTTCTAGGATCATTCTCGCAATTCAACTTCGATACTAGTAAGTTCTTGTTATTATTGCTCTTTGGTTTACGAGTTTACTTTATTCGCTTCCGGTTGGGAATAGAGTAATCGTTCATAGCGTAAGCGTGGTGCTTGGGTTAGGTTCACTCGTAGATGCTCCCTATCTGGCCGGAAACGTGGTAGTATCGAGGGAAGTGACAATCCCTTTGTTACCTTTGTAGCCCACTTCCCGTCAGTAGGTAAGGTAGGTCCAAAAGTGCTAGGTTAAGCATCCTCTGTGGTGTCTTTTCTTAGGTGCTCCCATAGAGTAGTAGTTGCAAAGCTTGCCATAGGTTGGAAGAAGACTGTGGTAGTAGTCCTCTCTATATCGCTCATTACCTTGTCTGTAGCTCAGGGGTTAAGTATAGACTTGGGTTAGTCAGATGCACGTTTTCTCCTAGCGGATAAATAAATAACGATACTCGGAATATCTCCCGGGTGAAGTGCTCACCGATATCCGTGCGCTTGCGGATTATTTCTCTTTGATTCTTTCGTGTGCGTATCTAGTATCAACATACACAAACGGCGGAAAGCAAGTTATGCTTAGCCTACTAGATGTTGCAAGCCTCCTATCCAAGCAATTCTAGTAGGTGATCACTAGTACACACAAAAGCTACCACTAGTGATCAAGAGTTCTACCCACGGGATTTAGTCTACACAAGAAGTGGTTCCCGACCGACCACACAAGCAATTCTACTTGCAAGAATGTAATCAAAGTAATACAAGAGAGGGTAGGAGCTTGTTATACCGACGTGTCGAGTCGAGGTTGCCAATCACCAAGGAGATGAACAATCAATCACAATCGGCAACTGTTGACGGTCGTTAACTCATAAAATTAACCGTCAACTTAGCATGCAAATGGACCTATTCATAAATACTTGATAGATATAGGGTTACCACCGACGAGAATTCCACGAGTTTTGGTGAATATCTATTTCTCGGGGTGACAAACAAAATCAACCAAGATGGCCCACATGTCGGGTTTACATAGAGAGAAAGACCGAACGGGTGAAAAAGTATAATCTAGAAGACTCCGGAAGGTGACACCCGAAGCTCGGGGCCCACCGCACCGGCCGGGTCGGCCGACCGGGGAGGGGGAGTCGGCCGACTCCCCATCTCCACCAATCAGGTGGAGTCTCGCGGATCCTGCCTCCACCGACTTTGAAGATCAATAATTATCGTCCATTTGGGTCGGTTTGATCCGAGGGCTATGGTTAATCCTAGGGGGCTATATAAGCAGAGCCCCTGGCCCCTGGGTGAAACCCTAATTCATTATCCTATTCATTCAAGACTTCAATCTAGAGAGAGAGTTAGATAGAGAAGGGTCCCTCGAATGGATCTATCTCTATAGGGTATTAGTATCAAGAGAGATTGAGAGAGTATAGAGTGGAGGTAGATTTGGAGGAAGCCCGGCTACTGTCGGTGTCTCCTCTCCAAGTGTATCTGCGGGATCAAGTCTCCTAACCCGAGGCTTGGTTTCCGTAATCACTCGGCAATTCAACTTCTAATACTAGTAAGTTCGTTGTTATTATTGTTCTTTGGTTTACAAGTTTACTTTATTCGCTTCGCGTTGGGAATAGAGTAATCGTTCTTTAGCATAAGCGTGGTGCTTAGGCTAGGTTCACTTGTAGATGCTCCCTATTCGGCCGGAACCGTGGTAGTAGTGAGGGCAGTGACAATCCCTTTATTACCTTTGTAATCCACTTCCCGTTGGTAGGTAAGGTAGGTCCTTTGTGCCCGGTCTAGCATCCTTTGTGGTGTCTATTCCTCAGGTACCCCCTTAGAACAATAGTCTCAAAGCTTGCCATAGGTTAGAAGAAGACTGACGAAGGAGTTCTCTCTATATCGCTTAATTCTCACTTGACTAGTAGCCCAGGGGTAGTAGTAAAGATCGGGTTAGTCTATTGCACGTTTTCTCTTAGCGGATAAAAACAAATACGATACTCAGGATTTATCTCCCGGGTCAAGTGCTCACCGATATCCGTGCGCTTGCGGATTATTTCTCTTGATTCTTTCGTGTGCGTATCTATTGTCAACAAGCATTTCGGCGCCGTTGCCGGGGAGAAAGACGGTCCGCTTAGATAACCTAAATCTTGCTCTACCTTGTACCTATACTTTTATCTTTTTCTTTCACTTTACTTTTCCGTACATTTTATTTTCTATCCTTATGGATAATTCAAATTCCATTCCTATCTTTCAATTTTCGCACCCACGGAGACCAAATTAGTGCCACATGAGTCATCACAACCTATCCAAACACCTAGCTATAGGCCGAGTCCGCGGTTGATTGCATTGGTCCAAAGCCTATCCTTTTCGGGAGAAGGAGACGAAAACCCTTACCTTCACATTAGAGACTTTGAGCAAACATGTGATCAAGTCTTCGCATAGAGGGCATGTCCGACAAAACCCTCCGTTGGAAGCTATTTCCTTTCTCGTTAAAGGGAAAAGCTAGACAATGATATGATAAAGCCGTAGGTAAGCAACAAGGAGATTGGGGGTCCTTACGCTCCAACTTTTGCCTAGATTTTTATCCCATCTCCCAAATCGTCGACCTTAGAGTCAAGGTTCGACTATTAAGCAAGAACTGAAGAATCTTTGGCCTCATCCTGGAATCGTTTTACTACACTTTTAGCATCGGCCCGGACCTTAGTCTACCGTTGACATTTCTAACGCCACTCGGTGTTAGGTTGTCATCCCCAACATGGCGCCAAAAATGCTGGTACTAAATAATGCAACCGCTACTAGAAATAAATATGGGATCCGCAAGCGCACGACGATAATACCGATGTAGCATTTTAACCAGGAGTATCCAGGTATCGTTATTTATATTTTTACCACTTTGGGAAGGGAATGCACTTGGATAATGAGTGATGAGCAATGCACATGTAATGGAGAGCTTAACCTTGTCGTATCGATCATCTCATACGGGGTAAGTGTCACATAAAATATAGGAATGAATGATAAATGACATAAGATAAATGAGAGCATTTAGCCACATAAAATAATAGTAATAAGCCATCTCAACTTAGCACTCTAAGCTTATAACACTAGCATGGACTAGGACGATCTAGGGTATAATCCTATGTTATTCTAACTATAAAGTCAAAGCATACAATGATTAGTGCAAGAACATCTAGCAATCATGGCGGGAAAAGGTTACATCTATGCATAGTGATATTACCGAGAAGACAAGAGACATAGCAATGACTTCAATGTAATAGGTTGTTCTACTAAGACCTACCAACGGGGATGGAATACAAAGGACTCAACGGAACTGTCACTTCCGCGATCTACCACACGACCCGGCCAATAGGGTGTAATCGCGAGATAAATACGGTCTAAGCACCACGCCTACACAATATTTACCACTCACCCATCGATCTAATGAGTAAGCGCTATACGATCCTATGCATAAACATAATTCTAGTCCAACTATGCTAAACATATAATCAAAGTAAACTAAGAACAATATAATTGAGAATATAATCAAATAGAGCAAAGTCAAGTATGATATAATAGAATAGAATAAAGTACTACTCATAGTATCACGAACAATGATGAATATTACAAGAATGTAGAGGGGAATTACCAAGAACTTCGACAGATCTGGACTCCAAGCTAGGCTTGATTCCCTCTAGATCTATTCCTATGTAGCTATGCTACTAAACTATGGAGCTCTAATTGAGATGGTGGCTCGGCTTCTCGAATTCGATGAGAGAATGAACTCTTGAATGAATTAGGATTGAATTCCGGTTTCACCCGGGGGGCCGGGGGCTCGAATATATAGCCCCCTAGGATTAACCACAGCCCTCGGATCAAACCGACCTAAATGGACGATAATTATTCATCCTCAAAGGCGGTGGAGGCGGGATCCACGAGACTCCACCGATTGGTGGAGGTGGGGAGTCGGCCGACTCCCCTGGGTCGGCCGACCCACCACAATGCCAGTGGGTCCCCGCTTCCAGTGTTGCCTTCTCGGAGTCTTCTAGATTATACAATTTTACCCGTTCGGTCTTTATCTCTATGTAATCATGACATGTGGGCCTCCTTTGGTTCTCTTTCGATAACCCCCGCGTAAATAGACAATCACCAAAACTCATGGAATTCTCGTGTAACCCCTATATCTAACAGTGAACTCATATTAGTCCTTTCTCTTGCTGCGTTGACGGTATAAAATTGATACTTAACGATCGTCAACAAACTCCCCAAGCTTACCTTTTGCTCGTCCCCGAGCAAAGATAGACTCGTGATGGATCGGAGTTGCTACAATGCTTTCACTCCTCACAAGTACACATGCGTTCAAACAAGAACTCTCCTCCGGATTAGAGTGAACTATCCTGACTCAAAACTCACTCATATTACCTTTCACCATGGGGCTTGTAACCATCACTTGGGTCTTGAGTAGTTGAAAGATAGAACGGTCAAGTCAAGCGCCATGTTTCTCGCTCTTTGATCAACTATTATCCCGGAGTTTTTGCAAGGTTTTGAAATAAAACTCGAGTTCCTTGTATGAACCTTTCAAGTCTCTCATTTGTGGTATTTCGGATCCTCTCTAAGGCATGAGTAGTGTATGCCTTCTCTCTTCTCTCAAGAATATGTGGTATTTATGGAACTAAGGCATAGTGGAAAGTGCCTTCTCTCTCTCACCCTACTTTCTAATAGGCTTATGTGGAGCTCATAGGTGGGGAGACACTCAAACTCACTTGCATATATTGCACGCTTAAGACATGGATCCAATAGGAACTAAAATAATAAAGTCATATGTGCATGTGAATGAGGAAATGGAATGGATGAAAAGATGATAGGATGATGGTAAGGAAATGATGATGAGGGGTACTCAACTGGTGAACATCTACTTCTACACTTGCTCCTTTGGGGATAACATGACTCCCTTTATTCGGAAACCTTGAAACTTCTTGAATGGAAGGACTTGACTACTCTTTCTTTTTTTTTTCTTTTTTTTTTCTTTCTCTTCTTTTTTTTTTCTTCTTAGAGCAACCAATCCTCTGGAAACAAAACTTTAGCAACGGGAATTCATATAACTTGAAATGATAATAACTGGAGCTTTTATGTAGGCAAATAGAACGGCGATGATTATGTCTAGACGTTCACTCCCGAATAGGAGTAGAACCTTTTCTCGGATGATGTGAAATGAATGGCGTATGTATATGTGGATGGATGGATGGATGGATGCGTACTCCCGGGGTAGGAGCGGCATAGGTGCGTATCTCCGTGGTAGAGATAGCACGAAGTGGGGAATGCGTACTCCCGGGATAGGAGTAGCATAAGTGCGTATCTCCGGGTAGAGATAGCACAATATGTGGTGGATATGGATCTATATGTGGGTGGTACTTCGAGGAACGTAGTAGCACGGAATGAATGTAACATTTATAACATGGGTGCATGCTTCGAGGACGAAGTAGCATAGATCAATGGATGGAGAGCACATAGTATTGACTTTATCTCGCGTGACTAATTCCTTATGGGTCCACAAAGATAACCACACTCAATGCCTATAAAGTCTACACTCAAACCTAAAATATGATCTATTTAAACAGATGGGTTTTCCTAATCTAGTAAGCATGAATATATGGTCATGGTAGGAATTTGAACTCTCATCATAAAGGAACTCATCATGCGGAATTTAATACTTTCAAAGATAAATTCTCCGAACTCTAGTATGTCTAGGAACAAGATGAACAAGACTCAAAACCTTCCCATATCATACCCGTCAACCACCTAGACTTAGATCAAGTGTTCGCTACCCACAAATTTCAGGTTCGAGCAAATCTCAAATCTAAACAAATTGTGTCCAAAACTCGGGAGAGTGCAAGGTTAAAAACTAGGTACTTGAAAGGAATTACTAAGAGCAACTATTCATCATCTCCATGTAGAGTTTATTCTAGGATCACTTTTAAAGACATTGCAAGAGCTCTCCAAAAGTAGAAAAGATAAATAAGGAAATCTTTCTGGGTTTCTATGGTTATGCATCTTTTTTAGTGGTTTTAACAAGCATACTTTAATAAAGCATAAATAGATAAGTTGAAAACACTTAGCTTGGTACACGGGGGATGCTCTCCCCCAAGCCGGATGTTGACATAGTCTCGATGTTGCCGACGTGCACCGAAGACGTTCTAGTCCTCCAGAGTGTTGTAGATAGTTGCTTTGTTGGAGACAAAGATTCAATTTTCACGGCAAGACACTCCGACGGGGGACCGGATGTCCTTCGCTCGTTAGCTCTTCATGATCCTTGATGTTCTGTGAAGCTCAAATAGACAATAAAGCTTGTGGAACTGATTAAGCGTTAGTGATAAAACCTTTAGGCCTTGGTTGTCTAGAACTTTCTTAACTTAGACTTGTTCTAACAGATCACAAGAAATATTTTTATCTTTTTATTATTTAAGGAATGCGAGACGGGGAAATAAATATGCCGAGAAATTATTTTTGTGCCACCACAAGTGAATGATTATTCACATGGGGCTTGACGATTTTTTGGATGCAAATGCACAACATCTTTATTTTCTTTTCTAATGCGTAGATGGTAAAGATGCAACTAAGATGCAAATAGGAAAACAAATATGCTAAGGTAAAATTATGATGCTGAAAAGTGAATTGCCGATAAATACCAAGTTACCTCTTGGCGCGGCGTTCGGTGGTTTTAAGTCCTCCGAACAGACTTGTCATGTTCGCTCATTTTTCAAGGGGCGCATTGGCCGGCGCCTCGGATGATGTCGCCTCGTGTGTAGGAATTGATTCGATTTTGCTTTTACCTTCCACACCTTCTTCGTTGGAGAGGGTGACCTTGAGGAGGAAGCTTCTTGGGGCACTTGTTTCTCTTCTCGGTAGCACCTCTTCGGGTTCTTCTACAATGTTCTTCTCTTCGGGTACCGATCTTCATATCTCGAATACTTCTCCCTCATAGTCACCCATCCATCTTTAGTGATGTTCTTCTTGTTCGCGACGGTACGCTGCCTTCTCCTTGTTCTGTTCTTCTTGGGCTCTTCGGTGATTATATAATTATTGTTGAAGTAGCGGCGTACCTTCTCGGTGGGAAAGTGGAAATGGATCTCTCCCGTCCCGATATAGATGATAGCTCGGTGGTGTTTAGGAATGGTCTTCCTAGGATGATTGGAGGATCGTAGTCATCTCCCATGTCAATGACTAGGAAGTCTCGTAGGGACATAATGGTCATCTATCTGGATGAGGACATCCTTAACTTCTCCTTCGACGAAGCGGAATGTCGATCTCGCCATCTCGTACCGTGTGCATAGGTAGGCTCCAAAGGCATAGTGCCATATAGATACTCATAAGTTACTTTGGCCATAATGTTGACGCCCGATCCGGTGTCACGCATGCCTTTATTGAAAGAGCTTCGTTGATGGAGCATTGAATGGTTGGGATACCCGGGTCATCCTTCTTGATCGGACGTGGGGACTGAGTAAGTGGTCATGCTCCTTGTGGACCGGTGACCATCCTTACTTGTCTCCGTCTTCTTGGTCTTCTTATTCTTGTTCTTGCTCTTCTTAGCCGGACTCTTCTTCTCCTTACCGTTCGTCGATGAGGGTGTCTTTGGGAACCGGAAAGACTGTTCTTGAAGAAGAAGGTTTCTCGCTTGCCCTTGATGTTGAAGATGATCTTGGCAGTGTTGGCATACATGATGGCTCCAGCAGTGTTCAAGAATGGTCGTCCCAAAATGATAGGGGACCTTTCATCACTGCCTGTATCCACTACCACGAAGTCTGCTGGAACATATGAGTTGCCCACTCGTACACATATGTCTTCTAGTACTCCCAAAGGAACACGGAGTGACCGATCGCAAGCCGCAAGCACATGGTTGTGTATGCTAAGGGGCATCTGAATAGCTTCTCATATATCACTCTTGGCATGATGTTGATGCTTGCACCGAAGTCACAGATTGCCTCATTAAAGTTAGTACTTCCAATGGAGATCGGAATGACTTGGTCTCCCGGATCGCCCTTCTTGATTGGCGAGTTGAGTCTATCCATGACCCCTTCGATGGATCACTCCGGCTATCTTCTACATTGAATATATCAACAAGATTTGCGGTCTCGAGCTCTTCGGGTTGTCCCGCGCTTACCTTGGCCACAGAGGGAGCAAGGTTAACAAGCCGTTGTACCCGCGACTCAAGTATCTTGTTGAAGCCGAGCCGACTCTTGATGGCATTGGAAAAGCCATCCATTCTCCGTGTCGAGTGTCTCTAGGACCTTGTCATTTGATGTCGGCTTCTTGGACAGTTGTCCATCATCTTGCCTTGGTTCAAGACTAACTCTCTCAAAGGCGGCCGGTTGTAATTATTGTAGGAGGCGTTGTTACCTTGATAGTTGCCCGAATAATTGCCCGAGTAGTTAGGCCTCTGCTGCGATTCCAACCTTGATTCTCGCGAGGACGATAGTAATTATTGTTGTTGTTGTTGAGGTAGTTCACGTCCTCCTTCGGCTCGCGCGGTTAGCACCCAGTGTGCCCGCCTCTCCACACTCTTCACATGTCATGCGAGCATCATGTATATGCATGACTTTTTTCTTCTCTCGTGGCTCTCTCATCGAGCCTCTTCATTAGCGAGATCCATTTTGGCGACGGCATGTCTACCTCTTTTCACCGGTGCATTCCTCCACCTCTCTTGTGGGTCGAGTTCTTTCTTCACTCCAACCTTGGTTGGATGCCATCTTCTCCACAAGAGCCGTGGCTTGAGGAATAGTGAGTGATAAGAATGCACCTCCAAGAGCGGATCCATTGTCTCACGTGTGTTTGTTCGAGCCCATGGTAGAATGTCTCGCATAAGCGCCAATTCTCCATGCCATGATGAGGACACTCGAGGATGTAATCTTGAAAGCGCTCCCAAGCTTCGGGACAGCCTCATCATGATGTTGCTTTGAAAGCTTGATATCTTCCCACGAAGAGCATTTGTCTTGCCCATGGGGAAGAACTTCGCCAAGAAATTGGTGAAACATAGTGCCCACGTAGGATTCTTCTCTTTATTGGCGTAGAACCACGCTTCGCTCTCCCCAAGAGTGAGAATGGGAAGAGGCGAAGTAGTATAGCATCTCTGGGGACATCCTTAATAGTGAATGTGCTACAAATCTCCGGAAGTGTTGGAGATGAGCACTAGCATCTTCATGGGCCTTCCCACGTAACCGGCTTGCTTGCACCATGTTGATCGGCCGCAGCTTGAGCTCAAAAGCTCCTTCGATGTCCGCAGCCGGTCCAAGACGAATGTTGTCCGTAGTTGGAGCCGAGAACTCGCGGAGTGACTTGTGCGCCATGGCTTCAAACACCGGTGTCAAGTCTCGAACGAAAGGTCGACTTTCGCTCCGACAAGCTTCCAAGTTGAGTTGATGATGATGATGATTGATTGGTCTTCTTCAACCTCGCTCGGCTTTCCCGAATAAAGCTTCGGATCGTCAATATAATTATCGGAAGAATTGTCTTTTTCATACATTACCCCGCATAAGATATAAAAATAGACAAAAGACAAGGGTAAGGCCGTATGAGTAGAGAATGGTGACAGTGCTCAATCTCATTATGTAGTGCAATGCTGCTCATTATCCATTGGCTTTCAACCTTCCCGGCAACGGCGCCAAAATGTTTGTTGACATTTCTAACGCCACTCGGTGTTAGGTTGTCATCCCCAACATGGCGCCAAAAATGCTGGTACTAAATAATGCAACCGCTACTAGAAATAAATATGGGATCCGCAAGCGCACGAGATAATACCGATGTAGCATTTTAACCAGGAGTATCCAGGTATCGTTATTTATATTTTTACCACTTTGGGAAGGGAATGCACTTGGATAATGAGTGATGAGCAATGCACATGCTTTGTAATGGAGAGCTTAACCTTGTCTCAGTATCGATCATCTCATACAGGGGTAAGTGTCACATAAAATATAGGAATGAATGATAAATGACATAAGATAAATGAGAGCATTTAGCCACATAAAATAATAGTAATAAGCCATCTCAACTTAGCACTCTAAGCTTATAACACTAGCATGGACTAGGACGATCTAGGGTATAATCCTATGTTATTCTAACTATAAAGTCAAAGCATACAATGATTAGTGCAAGAACATCTAGCAATCATGGCGGGAAAAGGTTACATCTATGCATAGTGATATTACCGAGAAGACAAGAGACATAGCAATGACTTCAATGTAATAGGTTGTTCTACTAAGACCTACCAACGGGGGATGGAATACAAAGGACTTAACGGAACCGTCACTTCCGCGATCTACCACACGACCGGCCAATAGGGTGTAATCGCAGATAAATACGGTCTAAGCACCACGCCTACACAATATTTACCACTCACCCATCGATCTAATGAGTAAGCGCTATACGATCCTATGCATAAACATAATTCTAGTCCAACTATGCTAAACATATAATCAAAGTAAACTAAGAACAATATAATTGAGAATATAATCAAATAGAGCAAAGTCAAGTATGATATAATAGAATAGAATAAAGTACTACTCATAGTATCACGAACAATGATGAATATTACAAGAATGTAGAGGGAATTACCAAGAACTTCGACAGATCCGGACTCCAAGCTAGGCTTGATTCCCTCTAGATCTATTCCTATGTAGCTATGCTACTAAACTATGGAGCTCTAATTGAGATGGTGGCTCACGGCTTCTCTCGAATTCCGATGAGAGAATGAACTCTTGAATGAATTAGGATTGAATTCTGGTTTCACCCGGGGCCGGGGCTCAATATATAGCCCCCTAGGATTAACCACAAAATTTCTCGGATCAAACCGACCTAAATGGACGATAATTATTCATCCTCAAAGGCGTTGGAGGCGGGATCCACGAGACTCCACCCGATTGGTGGAGGTGGGAGTCGGCCGACTCCCTGGGTCGGCCGACCCACCACAATGCCAAAGTGGGTCCCCGCTTCCTGTGTGTTGCCTTCGGAGTCTTCTAGATTATACAATTTTACCCGTTCGGTCTTTATCTCTATGTAATCATGACATGTGGGCCTCCTTTGGTTCTCTTTACGATAACCCCCTCGCAAAATAGACAATCACCAAAACTCGTGGAATTCGTCGCTGTAACCCCTATATCTAACAGTGAACTCATATTAGTCCTTTCTCTTGCTGCGTTGACGGTATAAAATTGATACTTAACGATCGTCAACATCTACCAGATCCCATTCTTTTACAACACTTTTATAAAGGTCTCGAGTAGAGACAAGAGAAAATTGCTCGACACAACTTCGGGAGGATCATTCTTGCATATCTCTCGCCGAGAAAGCAAGATCAATCCTAGACCAAATCCTATCCAAAGGAATTAGACTACCTCCCGGAAGTAGAACCTCAAGTAGCCGAAGCCAACCCTTTGCCGTATACACCATCAACCTCGCCTAATCCATGTCTTGAGCAAGACAAGGAAGACATTCCACTTCCTGATTTTATGCTAGATATTGAACCTGATCTGTTTTCCGATTTTGGAAACATCTTCAACTATCACAAGGTGAAGAAGCCACAAGGCAAATATCACCCAATAAAGCCATGCAATATTGATGAGGATATTCCAACAGGAAAAACCTCAGGAGAGTTAGTATCTGTCATGAGCAATGAGTGGTTAGAAGAGTCAGAGCTTTCCTCTGAAATAATTCGTTTGGATTCATCTTCTCTTCCCATTCATTGCATGATTAACAATGATTGCATAGACGCTCTCTACAATCCAAGGTTGTGGGTATAAATATCATGTCTACCACACTAGCAAAATATTTGCAAAGAAACATGACATTGACCCCAACAAAGAAGTTCATAAGAAATCTTTCAAGACAAATTCTTCCTTGTTTAGGAATCCTACATGTCCTACCACTCCGAGTAGAAGGAACCCCTGTTCACTTAAGCTTTTATGTCTTTGACATAGGGGATTTCCACCTGTTGATAGGACAACCATTTAGAAGACTTCTTTATGAAGGACAAACTGGGAAGCTAAACATTTGTTTAGGCAAGAAACTCCAGTTTGCAATGTTCATTTCACACTCTTTAAATGCTAGGACCGAGCCCCATCCACATTATGATCCATTGGAGGAATTTAGAGCAGCCTCTCTAGAATTCCTAGTGAAGCCGTAATTAGAAGATGAAGCTAGATTCTTCATAGAAGAAGAAGTCGACCCTTCCGAGAATGAACCATTAGATGAGTTTACCTTACCACCTAGGCCTCCTATTGAGTTCAAACCTTTACCGGCCGGTCTTAGATATGCCTTTCTAGGAAATGATCCGGACACTCCCGTCATCATAAGTGACACTCTCACTCGGGAGCGACTTTTCGCTTAATGGCTGTCCTAGAAAAACATAAAAAAGCTTTTGGCTACTCACTCCAGGACCTCAAAGGAATTAGTCCCGCCCTTTGTACCCATCGCATTCCCACGATCCCGATATTCCACCATCCGAGAACCCCAACGTAGGCTCAATAATGCGATGAGGGAAGTTGTTAAGAAAGAAGTTTTAAAACCGTTGCACGCCGGGATTATTTACCCCGTGCCACACGGGAGTGGGTCAGCCCCGTCCAAGTTGTGCCTAAAAAGGGAGGCATGACTGTTGTCCAAAATGAGAAGAATGAGTTAATCCCACAAAGAATCGTCACGATGGCGAATGTGCATAGATTATAGAAAGCTTAATAAGGCAACAAGAAAAGATCACTTTCCTTTGCCTTTCATTGATGAGATGCTTGAGCGATTAGCCAACCATTCTTACTTTTGCTTCCTTGATGGATATTCGGATATCATCAAATCCCTATCCATCCCAATGATCAAAACAAAACGACCTTTACATGCCCTTATGGAACCTTTGCTTACCGTAGGATGTCTTTTGGGTTATGTAATGCACCAGCTTCTTTTCAAAGATGTATGATGTCTATATTTTCTGATATGATTGAAAAGATTATGGAAGTTTTCATGGATGATTTTTCTGTTTATGGAAAAACTTTTGATGAGTGCCTTGAAAACATAGATCGAGTATTGCAAAGATGTGAGGAAAAACACTTAGTCCTTAATTGGGAAAAGTGTCATTTCATGGTTAGAGAAGGAATAGTGCTAGGACACTTAGTGTCTGAAAGAGGCATCGAGGTAGATAGAGCCAAAATAGAAGTTATTGAACAACTGCCTCCTCCTATCAATGTGAAAGGAATTAGAAGTTTCCTTGGTCATGCTTGGTTTTTATCGTAGATTCATAAAAGATTTCTCTTTCATTGCTAGACCTCTTACCCGCTTATTGGCTAAGGATGTTCCTTTTGACTTTGATGATGCCTGCTTACAATCATTTGAGATTCTTAAGAAAGCGCTCATCTCTGCTCCAATCATTCAACCCCCGATTGGACTTTACCTTTTGAAATTATGTGTGATGCAAGTGACTACGCCGTAGGAGCAAGTGTTAGGACAGACTAAGGATAAGAAGCATCATGCAATAGCTTACGCTAGCAAAACTTTGACTTTGGACCTCGGCTTAATTATGCTACCACCGAAAAGAGCTCCTAGCTGTTGTCTTTGCTATTGATAAGTTTAGATCCTACTTAGTGGGTGCCAAAGTGATTGTTTACACCGATCATGCCGCTTTAAAATATTTGCTCACTAAGAAAGATGCTAAACCTCGATTGATAAGATGGATTTTATTACTCCAAGAATTTGATCTAGAAATAAAAGATAAAAAGGGAGTAGAAAACTCGTTGCCGATCACTTGTCTAGAATGCGCTTTGAGAAACCACAGGAACTACCCATCGACGACACACTCCGGACGACATGCTCTACGGAATCAACAGATCCGACCCCCGGTATGCGATATTGTTAATTTTATGGTTACAAAGTTACGTACCACCAGGAGGCAACAAAAGGAAACTTATCCAGAGAGTCGTACTCACATATGGGATGAGCCCTACCTCTTCCGAGTGTGCTCGATGGCCTCGCTCGGAAGATATGTGCCCACCGAAGAAGGAATCAAAATCATTGAAAGATGCCACTCATCACCATATGGAGGCCATTATGGGGTGTTCCGTACACATGCGAAGATTTGGCAATGCGGATTTTTCCGGCCAACAATGTATGAAGACACAAAAGATTTCATTCGGAGATGCGGTCCTTGTCAAAGACATGGCAACATTAACTCAAGAGATGCCATGCCACTTATCAACAACCTTCGATCGAGCTCTTTGATGTTTGGGGAGTTGATTTCATGGGACCATTTCCACCATCGAAGAAATGTGAATACATCCTCGTAGCAAGGACTATGTGTCCAAATGGGTCGAAGCTCGCCATGCAAAAGGCAGATAGCTCAAGCTCTAAGAAGATGTTCGAAGAAATAATATTCCCAAGATTTGGAGTCCCAAGGATAGTCATAAGTGATGGAGGATCACATTTCATCGACAAACGCTTTGAGCAATACTTATTGAAGCATGGAGTACGCCATAATGTTGCTACTCCGTATCACCCTCGACAAAGTGGCCAAGCGAGACATCAAATAAGCAGATCAAGAATATTCTTCAAAGATAGTGAATGAAATGGGAACTGCATGGAAGGACAAACTTCCCGATGCACTATGGGCATATCGAACAAAGATACAAAACACCTATTGGGATGTCACCATATCAACTAGTCTATGGAAAGACTCGCCACTTACCAAGAGAGTCGAATTCAAAGCTCACCGGGCCATCAAGAAATGGAATATGGACCTAGAAGTAGCGGGAGAGAAGAGGAGGATGCAAATCTCGAATTAGAAGAATGGAGAGAGAAAGCCTATCACAATGCCAAGATATACAAAGAAAGAGTGAAAAGATGGCACGACAAGAGAATCAAGATCAAGGAGTTCACACCCGGAGACAAGGTATTACTTTTTAATTCCAGGGTCAAACTCTTCTGGGCAAGGAAAGCTTCAAGCAAATGGGAAGGACCGTTCAAGTAGTAAGCTCATCATCGCATGGAGCCGTTACGCGCTTCGCAACAACGAAGGTACGATATTCAAGGTAAATGGTCAACGCCTTAAAATATTTTTAGAGCCCATTGAGGAAATAGGTGAAATAGACGAATTAAACTTCTTTCTCAATTAGGTAGTTGGGCCCAACCTTTTTACTTTTCATTTTTTGGGGTCCAGGGTATTTTTCCGAACGACAAAAATATGCTAATTAGGTTGCGAAGAGCCCCGCGGGGGTCCACCCGCCGAGTCGGCCGACCCATGGGGAGCCGGCCGACCCATGGACTCCCCCTTTCACCGCCGCCTTTTGCATTCGTGATCCTTCCATACTCTTCCTTCAGAATTTTTGCCGATTAGGGTTTTTGAGATCACGTTGACGCGTTATTCCTTCGGAGATTCCCTTTAGATACCCTTTAGATGCCTCTCCATCCCCCTATATAAAGAAGCCCAGCCTCTAGCCAACCTCATTCCATCTAAAGCCTCCTCCTCCTAGCATCAAGCTTGCTACGCAAAGAATGGTGAAGCCCGAGCAAAACTTAGATAGGAGATTGATCCGCTTCGGATTGATCTCAACACCATCCCAAGAGAGGAGCCCGAGAGCAAGGCCATCGTTCTTGCTAAGCCCAAACCCCTAGCCTCTATTCCTCCAAAGCCTCAAGTTTACTGACCATAGCTACTTCGCCCAACCATTCATCACCGCACCCAAACCTTTGCTCCTAGATGGACCTCCACCAAAGGGTCCTATTGTGAAGCTCCCGAAGGCACCAAGATCCTCCCTCCTAAGCACAATGAGATGCTTATGGGAGTGAAGACCAACAAGCAAGGAGAGATCGTCTGTGCCAAGTATAGCACCGAGAGCGCTCGTATTTTGAGGGAGTCCATGCTCACCCGAGCAAAGTGAAGTTCGTCCCTCCGAAGGAAGCCCCGAAAGCAGCTCTTGCCGCCTCGTGGCTCCAAGGAAGCGTCGCAAGACCGTTGCGTACTTAGAGAAGGAGTTAGAAACTCAAATGCGCGACGTTATTGCATCTCGCGAAACTCCCAACATGTCCAGAAACGTGGCATTGTCACTCTCATAGATAGACTTCGTGCGCAAGAGAAGAGGACGGATAAGTTAGAAAAGAGGTTAGACGCTCTAGAGAAGCGAGTTGATTAGATGAGATTTGTCTTAGCATCAGAAAGGCCTAGTGTGCTTAGATTAAAAGTTTTAGTTCGCAAGAGTGCTTAGTTAAAAGTTTAGTTCGATCTTAGTTCCTTTCAATACTTGTAATCCAGGCCTTAATGAAGATGAAATAAAGTTTTTAGTTATATTTATTGCATATGTGTTGCCTCTTTTGTCTCCACCTTGTTGTGAATGAAGATAACAGAATCTAGTGTGGGGAGGCAACCGACGACGAAACTAACGGATATCGCGAACCAAGCAAAATATTTGAGAATATACAACGTAAAGATCACGCACGACGAAGCGGACCCCGAGGGCCACTGCGAGTCGGCCGCCCCATATCTAGGGTCGGCCGCCCATGGGCCGGGCCCAGTTGGCTCCGCTTTTCGTCCACGATCGAGTTTGCTTCCCTACGTTCCAAATTTTATACCGATCACGTTTTTCCGATTCGTTTGGGGAACACTTTGAATTAAATCACCCGATATATATACTCGAGAAGGTAGATTATTTTAATCATGACCCCAAGATAGACGCACACCATGATAATTCCCGGGAATCCTCATATCGTTGAGAACGTATTTTATAGGGACCCCGTTTTACTTAAGTTGTTGAGGACAAAGTGATATAGCATGGACCATGAGAACCCGATTTCTTGATGTCTAGTTGCTTGGAGAATTTCTTTTCAAAAATCTTAAAATGATTAGCTATACTTCTCCTCTGTGGTTATAAATGCCTATAGAGCCTCGTCGACAAAATCCCGAAAGACCAAGACATAAGCTTTTATTTGTGTTGAGAATAGTCTTGGCGGTATTAGAGCCTTAGAGAAGGGTCTCTTACTCATATGATCAAGTGCACTTACACCCACATATATATCTCGCTACTCCTACACCGGAGTACGCAAAAACATGCTTTCCGCCATTCATCCATCTCCTACACGGGAGAGGATACATACACTTTCTAGGATTTCTATATGCTCCAAGGATTGTTATCATCATCCAAATTTGTTGAAAGAAGATTATTATTGTCATCATCATCATCATGTTCAAGAAAGTTATTGTATCCGAGAGTGAGACATGGGCTATGCAAAAATATTATTAAAAAAAAAAGAGAGAGAAGAAGAAAGAGAAAAGAGATAGCCCATGAGCTCCAAAGTATTCTGATCCCAAGAAGGAAGTTCAAAGAAACTCAAAGAGCTATTCAAGAGAAGATCAAGCAAAGCAATGTTCAAAAGAAGAGTGTGCAAGAGAGGAAAGGAGCATTATTATCATCAATTTAGCCACCAAATATTCCACACACTTGCACACACTTGATCTAGAGTAAGGTCCCCCTCTCCTTGGTTCCCGTTTTTGACTAATGAATATACGCAGGTAAAAATGCTATTCCTTGAAATACCTTAAACTCCACATAAGCCTTAGTAGAATAGGAGGCATACCCTTCACATGCCTCAAGAGAGTTCTATAAATACTACATACATTGAGAGATTTGAGTACTCTATACATAATGGTGAGTTCTACAAATACCACATATAAAGAGTGATTCGAGTGTGCTACGTGATGGAGAAGGGTAAGCTAAGTTTTTCTTTGCAAAAATATTATAAAAACTCCAAGTGACAGGATTGATAGAAGAAGGATCTCTACTTCTAACTGCTTCCATCTTTCAACTCCCCAAAGTTCAATGGTAGACACTTTGAATCCCGCAGATGTGTATGATCGGGGATAATCTAATGTTGATGTCTTGGTTTGAGGCTATGCTTAAAGTAATCCATCCTTTTCCTCGAGACGAGTAAAAGACAAGTGTGGGGAGTTTGTTGACGGTCGTTAACTCATAAAATTAACCGTCAACTTAGCATGCAAATGGACCTATTCATAAATACTTGATAGATATAGGGTTACCACCGACAGAATTCCACGAGTTTTGGTGAATATCTATTTCTCGCAGGTGACAGTGAAAATCAACCAAGATGGCCCACATGTCGGGTTTACATAGAGAGAAAGACCGAACGGGTGAAAAAGTATAATCTAGAAGACTCCGGCGACACTGAAGCTCGGGCCCACTGGCACCGGCGGGGTCGGCCGACCAGGGAGGGGAGTCGGCCGACTCCCCATCTCCACCAATCGTGGAGTCTCGCGGATCCCGCCTCCACCGACTTTGAAGATCAATAATTATCGTCCATTTAGGTCGGTTTGATCCGAGGGCTGTGGTTAATCCTAGGGGGCTATATAAGCAGAGCCCCTGGCCCCTGGGTGAAACCCTAATTCATTATCCTATTCATTCAAGACTTCAATCTAGAGAGAGAGTTAGATAGAGAAGGGTCCTTCGAATGGATCTATCTCTATAGGGTATTAGTATCAAGAGAGATTGAGAGAGTATAGAGTGGAGGTAGATTTGGAGGAAGCCCTACTGTCGGTGTCTCCTCTCCAAAGTGTATCTGCGGGATCAAGTCTCCTAACCCGAGGCTTGGTTTCGTAATCATTCGGCAATTCAACTTCTAATACTAGTAAGTTCGTTGTTATTATTGTTCTTTGGTTTACAAGTTTACTATATTTCCGCTTCGCGTTGGGAATAGAGTAATCGTTCTTTAGCATAAGCGTGGTGCTTAGGCTAGGTTCACTTGTAGATGCTCCCTATTCGGCGGAACCGTGGTAGTAGTGAGGGAAGTGACAATCCCTTTATTACCTTTGTAATCAACTTCCCGTTGGTAGGTAAGGTAGGTCCTTTGTGCCCGGTTTAGCATCCTTTGTGGTGTCTATTCCTCAGGTACCCCCTTAGAACAATAGTCTCAAAGCTTGCCATAGGTTAGAAGAAGACTGACGAAGGAGTTCTCTCTATATCGCTTAATTCTCACTTGACTAGTAGCCCGGGGTAGTAGTAAAGATCGGGTTAGTCTATTGCACGTTTTCTCTTAGCGGATAAAAACAAATACGATACTCAGGATTTATCTCCCGGGTGAAGTGCTCACCGATATCCGTGCGCTTGCGGATTATTTCTCTTGATTCTTTCGTGTGCGTATCTATTGTCAACAGCAACACACAAAGGATGATGGCCAATCACCGGGAAACAAGATGAACACAATGATTTATCCCCGGATGTTCACTTGGGCACCGCCAAGCTACGTCACCCGTTGTGTCGACCAACACCTAGATGGTTCCTCGGTGTGACCCTCAAGTCACTAGCCCCTCAAGGCTCACCCCGCAAGGCACCGCAAGACACCACTCTCAAGCGAGGTACTCAACGACACGCGCAATCCACTAGGATGCTCTTCGTGATCCCCACGAGGTGAGCTCAAACCTCTCACAATCAACCGGAGGTGGCCAAGAACAATCACCTTCTCTTGCCAACGCCTCCAACAATCTCCAAGCCGGCTAGGAGCGGTACTCTCCAAGAGTATCAAGAAATCCACCGGCTAAACCACCCACAAGTGCCACTAGATGCCCTCAAGCAATGCAATGCACTAGGTGATCTCTCAATCTCACTTTGGATTCACAATCAAGCAAGAGAGATGAGAGGAGAGCGTTTCTTCAGCTCAAAGGATGAATGAATGAGTTGGGAGAGCCAAGAGAGGGAGCCAAGCCCGGCCACCCATCTATTTATAGCCCAAACTCTTCAAACTAGCCGTTGCCCCTCGGGGCGACATTTTCACCGCGCGGACGAGTCCGCGCAGCCGCCGGACGCGTCCGGCGCTTCAGCCCGCGCGCCCTGCACGACCGTTGGCGCGCGGCAACCGCGTGCCGCCACGTCGGCGTCCGGCGCTCCCAACGCGTCCGGCGCCGCGTCCGATGCGTACCAGCCCGAAACTCAAAAGTTTCGGGTCCGCGTCCGCCGGCCGCCGGACGCACGGCCGGCGTCCGCCGCCTTCGCTCGCCCGCCCAAGACCACGCCAAGACTCGCATGCGCCGGACGCCGCATGCTGAACACGCCGCGTCCGACGCCCGCGTCCGTCGTGCGTCCGGCGCCACCAACGCGGAGCCACCAACCCGAGCCAAGGTAACACGCGCCGGACGCGTCCCGGCGCCAAAGCCCCGCGTCCGGCGCTACGAAAACTTCGTTTTTCAGCCCGTCGTGACGCCAACTTCTCCGTCATGCTATCCAACAAGTATACCAACTTGATCAACAGAGATAGCATGATTTCAACCAAATTTTGCATCCGGCGCAATAGAAAATATGCATCCATTTTTCCCAAAAGCGCCGAATCCCGCCTCACAGGCTCGGCGGGAGGAGGAGAGGGACCCAAACCCATCTCCACCCTCACAAGCTCACTAGGCCCTACATGCAATGCACTTCATGAATTCACCTAGTGGCACCCGTGCGTCGAATAGCCGATAAGACTTCCCCTCTTAATAGTGCGGCTATCGAACCTAAACCACTCACACCCTCTATGGTGTCTTGAGTGCAAAACAAAATGGCCCTATCGGTTATACCTTTGCCTTGAGCCCATTTTGTTCCTCCAAATGATATGAATGCTTCACACCATCATGTGACCGTCTCGATCCATCGACCTCGACTTTACTTGCCCTTCACCGTGCATCGGTCCATCGGCGCCTAGTCTTGCCCGAGCTTCACCATCGCATGGTCCTTCACTCCGAAGCCTTGACTAACCCTTCACCTTCAACACCGGTCCATGGAGCCAAGCATCATCTTGATCTTCATCTTTGATCACATGACACGTGTCATGCTTCATATTCAATATGCTCATCATGAGGACAACCTTTCTCTAAATCAACCACTTAGATAAACAAGGTTAGTCCTAGGTTTCATCAATTAGCCAAAACCAAACTAGGGACTTTCAGATGCAACCTCGCAAAGCAATGCACTAGAAATCACTCTCTCACACTATTGGATGGTCACTACCAAGCATATGTGAGTAGAAGGGCTTCCAAGCACCACAACACAAGCTACCAAAGCTTGGGCGTGCTCAGCAACCGGCCACAGCCGGCCAAGACATCTATTTATAGCCCCAAGGGCCAAACAAGCCGTTGCTCCACGAGCTGGCCAAAGTCGTGAGCGTCGGACGCGGCCGACGCCACCCATCGGACGCTGCAACCCGCGTCCGTCGCACCAGATCACGCCACGTGTACTAGCCGTTTGAATTCGCCCGTTGCCGCCCAACGGCTCACTCAGAAACGCGCTCAGTCACAACGCGTCGGACGCGTCCGCCGACGCCCGCCGGACGCGTCCGGCGCTCTTCAACCGTGCGTCGCAGGTGACCGTTGCCTATAAAGTCGCTGACGTCACGCGTCCGCCGCCCGCGTCCGGCGCTCCTCGACGGACGCGTCCGGCGGCCCGGCGCGAGACAGCCTAACTCTGCAACTTTCGGTGCGAGTCCGCGCCGCCGGACGCGCCTCGCGTCCGGCGCTCGGCAACGCACCCACCCGCCCGAGCCGAGCCAACACGCGCCGGACGCGTCCGGCGCCAAAGCCCTCGCGTCCCGGCCGCCGCATCCGGCGCGTTAAAAACTCCGTTTTTTCAGCCCGTCGTGACGCCAACTTCTCGCATGCTATCCGACAAGTATACCAACTTGATCACCGAGATAGCATGATTTCAACCAAATTTTGCATCCGGCGCAATAGAAAATATGCCTCCAATTTTCTCGAAAGCGCCGAATCCCGCCTTGCAAGCTCGGCGGGAGGGAGAGAGGGACCCAAGTCCAACTCAACCCTACAAACCACAGCGCGAACAACGCCACCTTTGCAAATGTGCCAACACCACCAAGTATACAACCTCTTGTGCTTGTGTGTTAGCATTTTCACAATCATTTTCAAAGAATTTTTCTCTTCATCTCACAACGCCACTCGATCCTAGCACACCGCAATGTTAGATCGCTCAAGTGGCACTAGATGACCGATATGCAAACAAGATCACCCCTTTTGATAGTACGGTCATCTATCCTAAATCCGGTCAAGTACTTCTCTACTCAACCTTAGACCGGTGAAATGAAATGCCCTTGGTTATACCTTTGCCTTGCGCATTTCCATCTCCACCGTCTTCCTCCATTGTGCCAATGCAACAATATTCACCGACACGATCACCAAATGATATGATCCACTTCATATCATCATGTGACACTCTTGGTCCATCGATCTTGACCTCACTTGCTCTTCACCATTGCGTCAGTCCATCGGCGCCAAGTCTTGCCCAAGATTCACCATCGCATGGTCCTTCGCTTCGTAGCCTCAACTTGCCCTTCACACTTGCAACCGGTCCATCAAGCCAAGTCTCATCTTGATCTTCACCACTTGGTCACATGACTCCATGTCATGTCTCATTTGCAATGAGCTCATCCATCAACTCATGTGTTGAGCCTCACAACATCTCCAAGCCATCTCCACCATGGCATATGTTGCTCACACACATGTACCTGTGAACTAACTCCTGTGTATCTCAACCATCACACATGTTAGTCCACCTAAAGTTGTCACTCAATTATCAAAACCAAACTTGGGCCTTTCAACAGCTCCCGGCGCTGAACTGATGAACTCCGGCATGTCCGAAGGCGGAGAAGATGACGAGCAGGCAGGAGAGAGCGGAGCACGCCAGCCACGGCTTGCTCGAGCAGGTAGGATGACGCCATTCGCACTTCTGCTGACAGCTTTGGCGACAACGAGCTCCCGGGCATGGCGGAGCGAGCAGCCGTCCGGGTCCCGTGCGTGATGACGTGCAGCACAAGCCTTTCCCAAGTCCAGCCATGCATCACCATTCGCGACGCTGCCGAGACAGCTTCAGTGACCGCGAGCTCCCGGGCATGGCGGAGCGAGCAGCCGGCCGAGTCGTGCGTGCTCTGCTTTCATTCTTAGCTTGTCGACATCAGCATGACGTCATGCTACATATTTTGGCCATTTTACTATAGAAAAACAAATCTCATAATACAATAGAAATATGTTGACACAGAGAGAGATTAGGGGAGGAAAGATGAATGAGGGAGGGGCACATATGTCTTTTTCCGTGCTTCAAACATTGCAAACAGCCCCCTGAAAAAACTAAAACGAAGTAGATCCACAAAAGACTAAATTTCTAAACAATTCGCATGACTTGGGTCATATTTATAAAGGCTTACGAATTCCGGGTCAAGTTTCAAGGGGCACGCGAATACCAGGTTAGATTTCAAAATTTCTCAATTCAGTGAGACGAGGCCGGCTTTAGTAGTGTAAAAAAAGAAAGACACGAAGGAAAAGAAAATGAAACCGATAATCCCAAATTACACCTGCCCCCCAAATATGTCGCCTAAATCCTCTCTCCACCCCTCAATTCCCACTATAAAACTGCACTGCTGCCTTGGTCCTCCAAGAAGAAAGGAACATAGAAAGAACACAAGCAAGGTGGTCCGCACACCTCACGTCTGAAGGCCAGATCTAGCCTTCTTCTTCCTCTCGCCCTGGCCAAGAACAGCAATTGCCTAACATCAAACAAGAACCAAAGAAGAAAACAGAGCAAGAACACCGCGCCCTAAGCAAAAACGCGCACCACGCCGGCCACTTGCACAGCACGAACGTAGCAGGACGCGCGCGCATCGATCCGTGCATGGGGCTCCTGGACCAGCTGTGGGACGACACGGTAGCCGGGCCACGCCCGGACTCCGGCCTCGGCAAGCTCCGCAAGTACGCCTCCTTCTCCCCCTCCTCGTCGTCCGCGGCCGTGGCCGTGCCGCCGTCGCCGACGACCGCAGAGGGGGCGGTGGCCGGCTCCGCGCCGCCCGCCGTGACGCGGAGCATCACCATGCTGCGGCCCGCGGCGCTGTCCGTCATCACGTCGCCCCGCAGCGAGTCCAGCTCCGCGCCGTCGTCGCCGTCGCCGGCCAGCGGCAGCGCTCCGGACTCGCCCTTTGGCGCAGGTGACCACCGGCTCTCGCCATCTTCTTATTTTTTTGGACTTATTTTTTTTCCGGTTCTTGCTGTCTCTGTGTGGTGGTTCGTTGAGCTAACTGAAGGGATTTTTTTGGTCAGTCAGTGTTATAATAAAACAAAGAAAATAAACATGTTGCAGATAACCTTAGGATCAAGTGCGCTAGTCTTTGGATCAAGTGCCTTATATTAACTAAAATAAAACAGGAACCAAATGGAGCCACAGGGCAGAAAGTTGTTCACATGGAAGCATGAAACTGTCAAAATCGCAGTTGTATGCTTTGTTTTAGCGGAATTATGATATTTAAGCTACTTTTGGATAGTTGAATGTCTGAGATCTGAAACACACCCGGCTGATGTTGTATCTCTCTGTATGTTGCCATCCTGATGCCGCAGCGACGACGCCCAAGGGGGAAGGCTGGAAGAAGCTGCGCCGGAAAGGCAGGATGGCCGACGGCGGCGATGCCCCCGGCACGCCGAGGAGCCCCACCGTCTACGACTGGTGAGTAGTGAGTGCCCCGATTATTGTACGGTATAGTACGTGCTACGATGCTATAGGAGTAGTACATGAAAATGACTAACATGACATGCAGAATCTTGCTTGGATCTGATACGATAATATCATCTGATCTGGATCTGCGTGTCTCCGACTCCCACGGCAGGGTGGTGATCAGTTCGCTAGACCGCTGAAGCAGCCGGCCGGCGGCCGGCCCGAAGGCCAACTACCCAAGACTGAAACCATCAACAGCTAGAGAACTGCAAGGAGGATCGGAAGTCGGAACAGAGGTCCTCTTTCAGAGCTTCTGGTGACGGTTCTGTTATATAAGTTAACGGTGTATATATATGTCATCTTCCTGTAAATCTCCGTGTGAGTGAGGCCCTGCTGATTTTGTAAGCTACTACGCCGTGCTACGCTCGGCATCAGCTCGTGCCAGTCACCATGTACATGTATGTCGTCCAAGCCTCGAAGTCGAAGGGGGAGGCGGGCAACAGCGACACAAGCTCGTGCTGTGGCCAGTCTGGTCAGGCTGGCCAGCGAGATCGAGTCCTACAGCACCTACAGACTACAGTAGTATATTTGAAGAGAGTGATACTTATGTACTATAATCCTGTATGAGTGACTACACCTACTGCACGAACAGAGCTATATGAGTGACCACCTACAAACAGAGCTGTATGAGTGACTACACCTACACGCAGCCTCTCCTGCTTCCTAGTTTCTACAGGGTACTCCAGTATGGTTTCTTGCTGCCGTGTAATGTAAAATGTACTATAAATCCTACGTCCTACGCAACAATAATGCGTGGTTGAGTGTTGTGGATATATCGAGTAACACGCTTTTGGCAACATCTTGGCTTGTCTACCACAGAAATATCAAGCTAGCTTATCGTCATGGGCGTCTTCTCATTGTTTAGTGCTTTCCGGCACCAATAATTCAGCCCGTCCGTCCATCGCACTCCTGACGTCAAAATCGGTGTGGAGTTTACACACACAGACATCAATGCTCGTGCTCTTTCTACTGCAAAGTCAAGAAGGTTAGCTTCTCTGATCCCTTCCGGCGACGACAAGACAAAGTTCGGCGTCCACATCGCTGCTCGCCGTGGCGCGCCGGGCGCAGCCGCGCAGGTGGTGGTGATCGTCCCCACGGCGAAGGGGATGGATGGTCCCCGGCGGAGACGGAGACGCTGTCGTCCTATCATCAGTCCGGCTCGCTCCCTGCCGGTACGGGACGGCACAGCGTGTCATCAGCGTCGCTGTTGCCTGTCCTTTTGGTGAGGGGAGCTCCCTTTCCCGCGGCCAAGCTTTGGCCTTAGCTTTTTAGGTCAGGCTGCTGCGTGCCCGGATTTCTGGCCTTCGATGGATGCAGCTTACTCCAAGGTGTAGACGTGGCTCTGCTTTCTCTCTGCTTCCCATTCCCATGTGATTCGGCGGTGGAAGTTGGAGGATGGGCTAGTGGAGTAGCTTCAACGTCTAACCCTCGCCGTCACGGCATCATGCCTGTTATGTACAGTATATCAAAATCATGTAAGGATGAAATAAGTTGGTAGCCTGTGTAAATGAGGTAAACATTCAATTTACTGGACTAGTTTTTCACTGATTCCTTGAAACATAAGAACATATAGAGTACACCAGCAATAGTCCATCAGACATGACACTTGACCATACTACGAAATGTTTTGGCTACATCAAGTAAAAGCTGAATGGCCATTAACAGAGCACTCTTTTCGTGCAGTGCTTGATCGCTTGATTAACTGGTTGCCAATTTATATGTAGAGTTCAATCTATCTTCTATGTAGTCACCGCTCTTGATAGGTGCAAACCTGAAAAAAAAGGAGGTATCAAACTTCGATAAGCTGGTGGGAAAACATATGGACCAAACCTGTGCTAAGACTACCCGCACTTGTGGAACTCTATTTTCAAACCTGTGCTAAGGATACTGAGACGCCTAGCAGAAAATTATGAATCAGGTTCTTTGTTACTCACATAGTATCTCTCTTTCCCGACAGGGACAACACGGTGCAATGTAGATCTGCAAGTTGCAATACAAGCACATGAGCAGATTCTGACACAAGGCCTTTTATTCTCGTTGGCAAGACATGGAATTGGATATAGATGACAAGGAACTAAAAGAATAAACTCAATAACCATTGTCAATGGATTGTATAAGTAACCAAGCTATCATATACTACACTATACTAAGATACTCATCATGTCAACTACACGGTTGTATGCAAGATGCTGTCAATTATGAGCCAGAACAAAGTTTTATCTAATAGATGGGTTGTGTTTTATATCACACAACTTTGAAGAGTTGCAGAAAGCGATGTTTCAAGTTGCCAGTGCACACAGAGTGGACTTATGGGGGAACAAAAGTAATAAATGATGATACCTGAAAACACTTGTTTATGATTGGAACCAATATGGTTTTATTAAAAAAGGAACAATTCAAGACTGTATTGCTTGGGTATTAGAATACCTTCACTCTTGTCATCAATCCAAGAGGGAGCTTCTTATTCTTAAATTGGATTTTGAAAAGGCTTTTGACAAAGTTGAACACTCTTTTATGATTCGAATCATGCAACACAAAGGCTTCCCTGCATAGTGGATCACTTGGATGACAACTATCTTTAATTCTGGTACTTCTGCAGTTATCCTTAATGGCCTGCCTGGCAAAGTTTTTCATTGCAAAAGAGGAGTCAGACAAGGGGACCCCTTATCCCCCCTCTTATTTGTGATAGCAGCTGATTTCTTACAAACTCTTTGAATCATGCCCGACAAACTGGATCCTTAACTCTCCCCCTCAATATCCAAGATCAAGATTTTCCCATTCTTCAATATGTGGATGACACCCTCATCTTCATAAAAGCCTACCCTGTAGAACTAGAACACTTAAAGAACATCCTTTCTTCCTTTGCTGATTCCTCAGGCTTAAAAGTCAATTATAGCAAATCCATGATGGTTTCCCTTAACATTCCTGCGCAGACAGAGCTCAATCTCTTGCCACAATCCTTGGATGTACAATTGCAGAACTCCCCTTCACTTACTTAGGTCTACCTTTGGCTTTGACTAAACCTTCTATTGTTGATTTCTGGCCCCTAACCACTAAATGTGAGAGAAGATTAGTGGCTTTTTCATCCTTTCTCAATGAAGCAGGTCGACTTCAGCTCACTAATGCGGTCCTAACCGCTCTCCCAATGTTTGCTATGTGTAGCTACCTCCTCCCCAAAATCATTATTAAGCAAATTGATAAATACAGAAGACACTGCCTTTGGAGAGACTCGGACATCAATAGCAAAAAAAAAACCCTCCAAAGGCTCCTTGGCCTATGTGTTTCGTACCCAAGGAGGAAGGAGGATTAGGCATCCTTAACATCACCACTCAAAATTAAAGCCTACTTATAAAACATCTACATAAATTCTTCAACAAAGATCTCACTCCTTGGGTCCATCTGCTTTGGAATACGTATTACTCTGGAACCAAGCTTCCCTCCACTGAAACTAACTTTAGAGGTTCTTTCTGGTGGAGAGATATCCTAAAATTGTTGAACAAGTTCAAGGATATAAATAACCTCAACCACAATAAAAGATGGTAACACTTGTGTCCTCTCTGGTCTGACTCCTGGGATGGTAACCCATACTTCCTCAAATATCCTGAGCTCTTTTCCTTTGCCAAAAATGACAAAATTTTGGTTACCACACCTGCCTCTACAGCTGAACTCCACTCTCTCTTTCATTTACCTCTCTCCAATGAGGGCTTCCAGCAGTACCTCACTCTTTCCCTAAATCTAGGGAATCTTCATCTCTCTGCAAATTCTGATACCTGGTCCTATTCATGGGATAACAATCTTTTTCCTCCCATCGAATTTACCTCCACCTCACTGGACATCATTTTCCTCATCAGGCTTTCAAATGGATGTGGAACTCAGCATGTCAAAATAAAAGAAAATCTTCTTTTGGCTAATCCTAAAAGATAGAATAAATACAAGAACTCTCCTCCATAGGAAAAATATGCATCTTCCTTCTTATTGTTGTGTCCTCTGTCACCTTAATATTGGCGAGGATTTGACCCACCTTTTTCTTCACTGTCCCTTTTCCATAGTGTGATGGTTGACTCTTCGTAGTAATGCCAAATTAGATATTTGTTTTATGTTTTGAAAAATGTAAAATCTCAGCTTCCTCGACAATTCTTCATGGAAGTAATAATAACAATGTGTTGGGCAATTTGGACCTTGAGGAATGACAAGATTTTCCGGGGCATTGATAATTCTCTGCAAAGATGCAAAGTAACTTTCATGATGGAATTTGCCCAGGTTATCCTTAGGGCAAAAAACGATTTACACTCATGTCTTCATGGCTAGAAGCTTATGTGTAATCTTTCTTATTTTCTTCTTTACTTTTTTCGTTTCTTAACTACCCATGATGGGAGATGTAATCCTTTTTGTTTTTTGTACTCCTTATACTTATAAAATCCAGTAGGGGATCAAATCCCTCCCTGTTCCCTAAAAAAAAAAACCTAAAAACACAATTAGTCCACCTTTCTAGCAAATCTCCAATATTATTAATAAGGGACCTACAAGTAAACAAGAATTAACTATTATAATTGGCAGTTGTTGACCGTATAGCCAAACTGTCCATGTCACCTCAAATTCCCTTATTGGTCCACCTCAGCGACAGCTCACCTTCTCCACCTTCCATTGGTCCACCTCAGCCCAATCCCCTCCGTTCCCTTCCTGTGGCCAGCAGCAGTCCACGTTCCCCTCCATAAAAATATCTATCGCTCTTTTTTTTTTTTTTGAATTTGAGGGCTATAGCCCCCCGTCATTGCAAGCAAGGACAAAACGTTTACAGACCTTTGTGTGTTAGGCAGTGTTACTCCACCACCTTTAACTCACTCCAACCCTGGAACTCACAGGAACCTCTAGCATTACCAGCTAATGAACTCTCGACCAACCAAGACTAACACATCTATCAGCACCTCTACCAACAGCAGTTCCAGGTAGCTGAACACAGCGAAAACAAATCTAAAACAAGATACAAAGGCTCCAGTCTTTTTGCCATTTTCACCAGTACCAATCCTCAGCTTCACCTTGCTGACAGTGAGATTTCCTTTCATCATCTACTTGCCATTGCTGCCGACCTTGTCCAGCCCCATTAGGCTGAACCATTTCTTGCCTTTATACTCTTGGTTAGCTTCCCCTTCAAGCTTCTTCTTGATTTGCTCCGGCACTTCAGCATCACCCCAGTCCGGGGACCTCTGGAACATCACCGATCCCACTCATCAAGAGACTTGTTCACCAACGAGATCCTGCATGATCTTGTGGCCACCTCCTTGAGCTTCCCCAATCTTGCTGAGTATTCTTGCTTTTTCTCTTGAGGACAAAGGATCATCCATGAGTGCAGCATTGCTTTGCGGTGCTTGGAGCAACATTTTCATATCCACCCATTGTGTACCCCGAAAACACATACTTGTTTCTCGTTTCCACCCCACAGGGCAGCACAAAAGGTGTTATGAATCATAAATTTTTTATCACTAATCCACATTTGTCCAATTGACAAAGTCTAAACCTACTTGCTCTATCCAAAACCTCAGACATACATGCCCACATGTTTTTTGCTACTACACATTCAAAGAAAAGATGATTACCATTTTTAGATTCTGAGCAAAACAGACAAGACAGATCATCTAACTTAATTCTAATGTTTACATTATCTCTCGGTCAAATTTTTATTCTTAGAGAGAAGCCATAAGAAAAACTGCACTCTAGGTGGGATTTTCAGTTTCCAAACAGCAGGCACAAAGATAGGTGGAGAGACTCCTCTAAAATTAACAACTCTATAAAGAGTTTGTGAAGAATACACCCCATTTGATTTGAATTGCCAAATCAAAGAATCTTCATCTTCGTAAAAAACAATGGTAGAAGCTAATTGCACTACTTCTTCCCACAAATTAAAGAGCCTCTGATCTACACCTCTCCTAAAAGTACACTTTAAGTCAACCCCATCCCACAAATCTGCTATTGTCCCAGACTTCTCATGAATAAGCACATAGATCTCCCAATACTGGATAGCCAAACTTGAAGGCCCCAACCAGTTATCCTCCCAAAACTTTATTTTCTTACCATTCCCAACTTTCCATCTATACCCTAACTTGGCCACTTTAGCAGCCCACATTATACTCTTAAAGAACTGGGATGCTCCTAATGTAGAACTGCAGAAAATATTTGGTTTACTTGTTTCATACTTATGATCAATATACCTGTCTCCACATCTTATCCTTATCTAGATTATACCTTTTGATCCAGGAGGCTAGTAGACAAAGATTCAAATCCCTCGTTAGGAATCCCCCCCCCACCATACTCCTTAAGCATGGATACACTATCCCAATTCAGCGAGATGAAGTTTCCTACTTTCTATGTTATCATTCCACAGACGAGTTAGCTAAATGAGTGTTCAGAGTTCTAATTGCCCATTTAGGAAATCTAATGAAAGACATCAAATACACTGGAATGCTGGTCAAGCAAGCTTTAATCAAAGTCACTCTACCAGCAAAGGATAGTAACTTCCCTCTCCAACCAGCTATTCTACCTAAACGTTTGTCCACCAAAGGCTGTATATCCTCCCTTCTTAGTTTATCATGATGTAAAGGTACACCTAAATACTTAATTGGGAAGCTGCCTATAGGACAAGTGAATAACCTAGCAATCTCTTGTGCTTCATTTTCATCTAGGTTTAAAGGAACTATTTCACTTTTGTGAAAATTAACCCTCATCCCTGAGATTTGTTCAAACCACATCAGAATACCCTTCAGGTTTCTGAGGTGTTCTACACTATTATCAGAGAACAGGATAGTGTCATCAGCATATTGCAATGACACTATCCCTCCTTCTCTAAAGCCACTACCTAGACCTTTTATCAAACCTGATTGGGCACCTTTTATCAACATCCTAGTCAACACATCCACTACCAAATTAAACAATAGAGGAGACAAAGGGTCACCCTGCCTCAAACCTTTACCAGTTTTGAACATCTTACTTTCTTCCCCATTGACCATTACTCCTACAGAACCCTGTTTAATAATACACTCTATCCAAGCCAGCCATTTTGAGCTAAATCCTCTAGATTTTAGTATTTCAAACAAGAAATCCCAATTAACCCTATCATAAGCTTTTTCATAATCTAACTTAATGACACAACCTGGTTCCTTACTCTCATTCATCTCATGGACCAATTCATGAGCTACCACCACACTTTCTAGAATATATCTACCTTGTATAAATGCACTCTGGTTTGGAGCCACTAACCTATCAATCACTCTACCTAATCTCAAAGTAAGAGCCTTAGAGAAAATTTTAAAACTGCAGTTGATAAGGCTAATAGGCCTAAACTTTTTCATATTTCTAGCTCCTTCTTCTTTAGGAATCAAAGTTACCATAGCAAAGTTTAGTCTATATAGATCCAGTTTTCCTAACCAAAAGTCATTAAACATATTCAACAAATCATGTTTAACTATATCCTAGAATTTTTGGTAAAAAATAAAAGAGATCCCATCGGGACCTGTGCTCCATCTCGTATAACAACTAAACACTACTGTTTTGATCTCTTCTTCGCAAAAGGACTTGTCAGGAAATCATTTTCTTCATTACTAACCAAGTCTTCTTGATCCCAGAAATCTGACTGCAACCTAATATCTGGTCTATCTTCTTTTGCAAATAACTTCTTATAAAACTCCACTGCCACTTTACTCATGCCTTTTTGGTCAGTCACTAACAAGCCATCCTCATTTTCTAACACATCAATCCTTTTTTTCCTACTTCTCTGGTTAGCTACTGCATGAAAATATGCAGTATTTCTATCACCTTCTAAAATGTTTCTATCCCTGGATCTTTGTCTAGCCTTTATTTCCTCTAGATCCCGAGATTCTATCTAAATCCTTAGCTACTGTTTTAAACCTGGTCAATTCACTATCTGAAAGAGCCCTATTCTCCATTTCCTTTTCTAAATCATTATACTCCAAGGCCAGTTCTACCTTTTCCTTGTTCATTGCTGCTATTTCATTAGCAGCCCGGCCTCTAGTCATTCTCCTTAAAGCCCTAATTCTAAATTGCCAAACTTCTATACTACTTGTAGCACTACAAGGCATATTCCACACTTTTTCCACTATTTTACTAAAACTTTCCTTATAAATCCACCATTTCTCAAATCTAAAAATTTTCTTACCATAAGAACAGTTATCACCAGAGTCTACCAACAAAGCATTGTGGTCACTGGGATATCTATCTAGGCCTTTTACTCTTGCTAAAGGAAAGGCTTGCTCCCAATCTGTATTTACAAAAACTCTATCTATCTTAGACAAAACTGGAGACTCTTGTCTATTAGACCAAGTGAAATGAATATTCCCAGGATTCAACTCCACTAAAGCCCACTTATCTATCCAACTATTAAAAGCAGTGGACCATCTATAATCAATTTGTGAGTTACTCTTATCCTGAGCAAACCTAACAAGATTAAAATCACCTGCCACCATAGTAGGACCCTGCAACCATCACTTTATCTAATTCCATAATAAAATCAGCCTTCCCACTTTCATAAGGTGACCCATAAACTACAATCAACTTCCAAATGAAATTACTCTTAATATCAGTCACCATAATACTAACTGAAAAATCTAATATATCCCCAACAACAGCATTATATTTATCTTTACTACAACCAACCAAAATACCTCCAGCTGAACCCTTAGCAGGTAAATAGAACCAATTAAAAGGGGTACTACAAGTCGGTGATCTAAGATAACTTGCTGTAAATGAAGCCTTCTTAGTTTCTATAATGCCAACAATATCTGCATTGGACCCTCTAATCCTACCAACTATAGCAGGTAACCTACCAACTTTATTCAAGCCTCTTATGTTCCAAAATAACCCTATCATTTTGCTTTACCTTTCTTTCTTCCTTTTCTATCTTTTGCTGTAGACCAGGTGCCATCTACCTGATCAACAACAGACTTGACACACTGCCTTGGTGGCAAACCATTTTTCCTATTCACTCTTCCATTGACATTATCTACATCAGACCCATCTGTTTGATAAGAGCTATTTGATCTATCCATGTTCCTACCTTTAACAGTTCTACTACTAGCTCTAGTAACCATACTATGACTAACTTTACTATTATCAAAACCTTCTGACTGATTCTCCAGCTCTTTCTCTTTTTTACCATCTACCTCACTAACCCTACTACATTCACACTTATCTATGCTACTTTTATCACCAACATTTTTATCAGACCCATCTGTCTGACTATTAGTTCCCTTACTATCTACACTATTTACCTGAACTTCATTAGCACCATTACCAGGAGGCATCTCTCCTTTGTTTTCTACTTTTTTGTTGGCATTACTCCTACAAACTTCACTAAAAGTTCTTTTCCTAATATCCTCTACTTGAATCATGTTATCGAACATCAACCCTACCACTACCTTGCTCACTAAAAGCAATACCAACAGTATCAGCAATATTAGCAAGCACAGTACTATTAATAACAGGTTTGGATTTGTTACCTTCAGTAACCTCCAGGTTAATTTTCTTCTTTAGTTCCTGAGCCATCTCAAGCACAGTTCTTGTCGCCTGAGGGTTTCTTTTACTCTTCCTTTCTGGAATGGTAGGCCCCCATTTCATGTTTCTTTTTTTCACTACAGGAATCTGTTCTCCAATAGTTTCTGTCTCCCCTACTCCTTCTTTCAGTTTCTTTTCCTCTTCCATCTTCTCCCTATCATCGATTGGAGCCATCTTCTCACTAGCATCCTCATTTTCAGCTAGGTTGTTCATTTTCCCAAAACCAGAGCAAGTGTACAGCCACTCCTCAGGTAATGTATATCCTTCCTCCTCTTCCTCTGAACTACTGTCAGCATCATCTTCTGCTGTCATCTTTTCCCCATCTATTTCCATTGCACTCAGCAGATTGAGGCACACTGACTTCTCATACTCATGACTATATGATAATGCCCCATCCTCTTCAAACATCTGAGATAAGCTCCTCACAGTTTTGTTCCCTTTGGGTGTTGAGAACCCCTGCTGATTCCTTGTGTTAGATCCTCCACTCCCCTCTTTTCCAGTCTTTGGTTCATCTCCCCCCTAACTATCTCCTTTTTCATTTTCCTTCTCCTTTTTCTCTTCCTCTAGCAGGTCATCATTTTCCAGATCAAAATCTGCACCATCCTCATCTTCTCCACCACCATCTCCATCACCACCATCTATCTGCTTTACACCCTCAGTTTTGAAAGAGATCAAGTAAATCTCATCTCCAAACTCCATCACTCTCTTCCTAGGAATCCTTTTAGGGCTTCTACACTTGACTTTGACCCTGACCATAGCAAAGGAACTGGCAAACATGGACTGCCAGTCAACCTCCACCAACTTGCCTAACACATATCCTACTTGGACTATAGTCTCCCAATCACACCATTTAGGTGGAATTCCATGCACCTGCACCCAGACTTCTTCCAGCCTCCCAATAGGCAATATGTTTCCATTCCAGATTTTCAGAGAGGCCATAACTCTTCCATTGTTCAGATAAAAGTAAGTTCCATCCTCAAAGATGAAACTCTCCACTTTCTTATCTGGTGGGAACCTAACCAGATACTTCTCTTCCTCCAATTGCTTGAGCTGCCAGACCCACTTGCTGTCAATTACCTTCCTCAGATGACTGACAATTTCTTCTTCATCCAGCTCCCCAGATTCTACTGTATAGATACAGCAGTTCTCAAACCCCTTCCACAGTTTAAACCTATTAGCTCTCTGCACCACATCTACATGGAAGAAACCAAGGCCACTACATGAACTCCCTAAGAACTCAGCAACCTTGACAGGCTCTTTCCACCTATGACATTTGTCAGCCAGATGATCTTTCCTAAAGCAGATGAAGCACACTTTCTCTTGAGGACAGCTTTTACTGAAGTGACCTTGATCCCCACAATTATAGCAGACAATGTGCCCAGCTTTGTCCACCTGATCTTTCTCCTTTTCTGATTTCTGATCTCCTTCAGCACTCTTGCTTGACTGCCCTGCATCTTCCCCAACTTTCTGTTGCACCTGAGCTTGATTGGTTGACACTTTCTGACCTTGGGCTTGAAGTTGGCTTAGATTCTGGGCTTGCTTTCCTTTGTATCCAGGCGCCAAACCTCTCGGCCTCACCGGCCTCTGCCCAAACTGCTGGCCCTGCTGATGAGGAGGCGGTGGCTGGTGGAACAACTGTTGCGGCGGCGGTGGGTAGTAGCCATACGGTCCCGGGGGAGGGAACATCGGTGGATGACCCACAGGCGGCGGCGGGTAGAACGGCTGCCACCCTGCTCCTGCCCACGGATCCCAGTCCTCCTCAGGCCCCCGCGGACGACCACCACCTCTACCACCTTGCCCTCGACCCTCCATGGATTTGACCTTGCTAGCGTACGATTCTCGACCTCCGCTTCCCCACAGATCCGCAGCAATCACTCTCTTGCTTGAAGCCTTCCCCAACAACTCCTCCTCTCTCCTTGCTTGACAGATTTTCTCTCCCAAATTCTTCTCCACCCTCAAATCCTTGCGAACCCAAATCAGCTCTCTCGATTTTTCCCCATCCCGAACCCTAGAATTTGGGGATGCGGTTGTGGCGCGCGGCTTGGACCCTGGGAAGTACCACAGCTGGCCGTAGAATTCCTCTACTGCCCTGCTTCGTCGTCTTCCTCCTGCCAGCGGCTCCCACCTGCCAGCGCCCCATGGGCCTTCTGCTCCACCGACCCCTTCTCCCTGTCTCTGGGCCCCCGGGTCCGCTCGTCAGGCCAGCTCAACTGGAGACGAGGACGCGCCACGGCTTCTCGCGGACGCGCCCGCCTCCTAGGCGGCGTCCCATGCCCACGGACAGGGGTCACCGGCGGCAGCGCTCCAGTCACCGGCGGCGGCGGGCGTGGTCGCCTCGCTATCGCCCTCTCGCTTTCCTCTCCTCTCATTTTAAGGCATCAATATCTATCGCTCTACCCGCTCATAAAAAAAAAAGAAACCGGCCTCCCCATCCTCTCCCTCGTTTCTCCCGACACGGGCACGGGCGACGGTGACGACGACGGTCGCTCGGCGGCACACGGCGGCGGCGTGGCGTCCCCCTTCCTGGTTCCCCTCCACCTTCGCATCCTCCTCCTCCTCCTCCTCCTCCACGCCCCTGCCCTCTCGCGCCGCAAGGGCGGGCGCCGGCGATCTCCGCCGTGGTGGTGCGCCGGTGCGGAGGGCCGGCCTTCCCGATCGGCGCTGCGGCGGCGGTGGCGGCACGGCGTCCTCCATCCCCAGCCACGATGCAGCCGGCCTGGCCCTACCGGTGTTCAGCGCCGTGGCCCCATCCCGCCAGAACCCTAGGTGCGTGTCTCTTCCCCTCTCTCTGCCTCTCCCTCTTGCTGCCGAGTCCCCTATCCTAGAGCGCGTGGAGGTTACTCGCGGTGCCCAGGCATCCTACTCTGGCTGCACATTCTGTGGTGCATTTTTTAAAGGGAACTATGGTGCATTGGTTAGTTTCATGTTAGTGCTCCAATTATTTTGGTAGATGATATCATTACATGTATATGTTTTGATTATTTGTTAATTTCTCAATTCCTACAGGCTAAGATTTTCAAAGGCTAAAATGAGTTAACATTCATACAAGATTAAAGAACTCGCTGGAATGCTTGTCACCGAAGTGGTATGTTTTTCTCATGATGTCTCATTGATATAAACCTTGAGTTTGACTATCCTTAACCATGAATAATGTACAATGTAACTCCAGTCTTTGTAAGGAGTACCAAATGTACACATTATTCTTAACTAATGTTTTTAAAGGTGCTCATCATAAATCTCTTTGCTGATGCGTTTAGTACTGTCAATTTTTCCCCTTGTTTCTCTTTTATAAAAAGCATGTAAGTTGGAGGAGCTTATTCAGTAAATTTATGAGGCAACAACTATGCATGATCAATTATTTTTCAGGGAAAGTTACTAGCCATGAACATGTGCAGTGGATTTTTTGTAATGTTGTTCCTTGATGGCCTAAAATTGTTACCTAAGAAAATTTGATCATTCCCTACAATTTTTGGTCCTGAACAAACTGATTTTGCCTAAAATAGTTACCTTGGGAAAGTCAAACTTAGCTATATAATGTTGTATTTTCCTATCATGGTTCTACCAATTCTTTTGATTATTTTTATCCTTTTCATTAATTCAAAAAATATACATTTTTAAACCCTTTGTATACCCATAATAAATGAAGTTAAGCTTTGTTGAAAACTCAGTTCATGTGAACCAGAGTATCTTCCTGTAAGTATCTAAAATCTAAAATAGAAAAGGTCGCTGTTTATGACTACTGTCAGACTATGATTGTTATATGAAATCTTATGGTTACTACCTAATTGGTGCTTTCTTCTCTATTCTTTTCAGTTTAACAACAGCTTGCGCAAATTACCACTCTATTCTTCAAGCTATACTATACGTCGCTAATGCTTAAAAATCAAATAATCATCAACAAGCTTCTTTACAATCAGTTCGAGATTATGAGAAAATGTTTCCTTCAGGTATCCCTTATACACCTCTTCCTACTGGTTCCAGTTCCATTCTATGTAAGATCATTGTTTCTGGTCCTGTTATATGTGGTTGCTCATTAGGGATAGGCAGGAAGGACATGAGAGCAACAAGTACCATTTCTCATCAACTTCAAATTATTACATTTGGACAGGCTGCATCAGGTAGAATTTGCTGAGCAGTACGCTTCTTCAACGGATGAGAATTTGCTAGGCAGTTTCTGTCATGAAATGTTTTGTGCTTCACCGTGAAAATTTTCAATCATCTTGAGTTCTGCTATACTAAATGAAATTATTAGGGGAGGTAACAAGGACAAAAACTATAAGATGCTATGAAAGTTTATACATATGAAGAAAAATTTTGATGCTATAACTAGCCTGACATGCACCTAATTATGTATGTGACCCTAAAATTAGGCTGTCCATGTTCGAAAGTGAAAGTAATGTGGGGTAACTACACTAAAAGTGGGGTAACTACACTAAACAGATTGGCATTGATGGTACTCCTGAAACAATTAAGGAAGTCATGGCATATCTATGTCATGTGCATTTTGGTTAACTACAGTAGGGAAATTGGAGCACACCTACAACAGACTGTTTGGAGTTACACGGCTGAATTTAACCTTTTCATGCTCAATGTAATGTGGTGTTGCTGGCCATCTGATTTGAGTCCTTCAACCGAGTGATGCACTCTGAATATCATTTATATTAAAGTTTTGTTTAATTTGTGCTTTGCCACATAAATTTCATGCCCCTGCAATTTCACATATTCATAGATGGATGGAAGCATGGCGCAAGAGAAGGTAACCTTCAAGCACAGTAAGAGCATCCGCCCATCTAACAAAAACGAAGCGACAAGACTCGGGTGGAATAGAAGGGATTTTTAGAATTCTTAATCTGATGAAAAAAGTCATGGCTTGTCTTGGAGACCATTGTCAGTAGTTATGTCTCTGTCAATGAGTGCATCGCCGCTGCGTGAGGACATAATAGGTCAGTTCATGGAACCACCAAAGTAAAAATGTCATATTCTAATTTCCATGTTTCGTTTTTTTAGTGCAACTTCTGACTGTGAATCATATAGTCTCTGACTGCCTCTTGCAACGAAGGTATAATCACATTTCCTTGTCAGCGACTTCTACATTTCTATAACCATAATACTAAGATTTTATCTTCGTTAGCATCTCCAAGTATCCAATGCAGTCATATCACTGGTAATTCCCAGTAAAATAACTTACACTGAAACGTATGCAACTTTTTATACCTCCACTTATATAAACCGCTCTTCTAAATAGACTTCCATACAACCCACATATCTAAAATACAATTTCCAAAATCTATTCCTGCTAGATAGAACACATATTTTATACCTCTTATTATGTACTCCACCATACCTCTAGAACTACTAATTCATATCCCATGCTGTTGCTAAATGACACTTTTTATATATATCCTTATCCTTAAACTCGGTCGTAGGAGGTATTTGGTTTCCCTTCTGATTTTTCCCCCATTACCATCATAATTGACACGTCTATACATGGAATTATTGAGTTAAATTCACATAGTTCCTTCAATCCTAGCATCAAGCCTTAACCATAACTATAGTGATATTTGTGAATTTGTCTTACCAGATTTTGAGTGTTTCTAAATTATTTGACCTCTGTGACCATACAGATTTAAACATTATTGTGCCTTATACAACTGCCAAGGGTTTCATTCTACCGAGTGGACCAACCCAGCTGGGCTAATGGAACGAGTGGCGATAAACTTTTGAAGGTAAATAGAAAAAGAAATCTGTCTTGACAAAGATTTGCATTGTATACCTTGATGACGACTCACTGAAGCCAGGCAATGGGTCGGACAACAATGTCTGGACCCTGCAGTGGTCTGCAGAGTTTCCAGCTGGGCTTCCTATCAAGCTAATTTATTACTTGGTCAGCCCGCAAGCTGCAATATCAAGGTATTTCGATTTTTTCTTTAGATTCCTGAACTGAAACTATGTATTGGTTTCCTTCTTCGATTCCTTTTCTATAGCTAATACACTTAGTATAGCTTTGCTATCTGAAATATGACCTTTTACGTAATATGAATTGTGCCACTTGAATCTGGAGTATAATGTTGCAAACTAGAATATTATTTTGTTATATGGATATTTATATTCTGTTTGCCCTTCCAACAAACTGAATTCGTATTTCGCCTATGGTAAAATCAAACAGATCATAACTCGCAGTTGATAATTATGGTCTCCTATATTCATGCTGAAATAACTGAATAAATGAAGGTTACAGAACGATCTGGTCCTTTATTCTACGAAAAAATGCCTCGATTCTTTTCCATAAGGAAACTATTTACCGAAGTAAATGATATTTTATCCTTTGTACAGCTGCAGATGACTACTGCAATGTTGACAAAATACATTTTCAACTATATTGCAATGTTTCCATGGCCTGAGCACATGTCTGTTGGGCCATACACATCATGCCCTTACTTTTAGGCTAGATATGTGAATGTCTGCTTGTCGAAATTGATTGGGAATTATGAACTATCAGAGCTTCATTGGAGCTTGCACTGCATCTTAGATTTTAGAAAGTTTGGTTTTTTCCCTGATCATTGTAAGCTTCCACTGCTGTGCCTCAATAAAAATGATCCACCTTCTGAGCACTTCTGGATAAATATAAGGTCTGGTTTAGTCTGTTTGGATGCCATCAACCATTGCATTTGACTATACCCAGTTCATCCCTTTGCAGGTTTCTATGGGCTGAAATAGATAACAGAAGAAAAGACTAGCGATGTCATCTAAACAAATGCCAACCAATGCTTTTCCTCGTGCTGTTGTGAAGAACCTGATAAGCAGGAGATGTTTTGTGCCTTAGTTGTTGCTGCACCGTAGTTTATAGCATACCAAGAACCTTATACCAGGAGTACATGACATAGGTAAGTTTCATCGGAGTTTTTGTTTTTTAGATGTTTATTAGTAGTTTTTCTGTTTCCTTTGGATTCTCACTTAATTTCGTCAGCCAATCATTAAACATTCTTTGTTGACCACATCATAAAAGCAGTTCAAAGGATACTTGAACAAAAGTATAAAGGGATTATATGTTGACCTTCAACTGAACCAACCTATTGATTGAACTTGATGTATCTTTTAAAGATTTACAGGACAGTTATTACTGTGCAAGTACTGAGAAACCTACATGTTCTATATAGTTGTTTGCATCTTACAACGTTATAAACACCATGTGTATATGTATATCATGTATATATGTATATGTCAATCATCCTTCGTTAATTCCTTAAATCATGTCATATACTTCACATATGTAAATTTATGACCTTATGATACGACATCATCTCCGCTTTACCTTTTTGCTACCAATGTCCAGTATGCATTTCAACTCGGCGCGCAGGGCGCGCCTTTTCTACTAGTAAGATAATATTATATATACGTACTGAGCCATGAGAAATATCTACAGGGTATAAAAAACAAGATTAAACAAGTTAATATAAAAAAGCACAGCAGGCTAGGATATATTAGAGGGTAATAAACCACTCCAAAATTTTGAGAGTTTCACAAACATTAGGAAATAAGTATTACCCATCAATGTCGTGTACATCTTCCCAGATCCGAGGATGATCTTTTTGTCTGCATATCTACAAGGTGAAAGCAAATGTCCATAATTGACATGTGAGCATATGAAAAGCGCTATTGTTTCATTGAGCATCTCCAACAGTTTGCCAAATGAGGTTGTCATCCTTAAAAATTTAGCAAAACAAAAACAAATTCATCTCCAATAATTTGTCAAATGAGGTTACTATTTTTAGCAACTTACTATTTCTCCCCTCCGCACACGTATCTTTACGCGCGCGTATCTCACTTGGCATCGGTGTAGCTGCCTTCCCGCTCGCCCACGTCCGCCCTGTGCAGCACCGCTCCGAGGAGCTGTGTGATGGATTCGAGGCCTCCGAGACGGACTCCCCCGGCGACCCGGCCAACGGCGCTGCCGCCCCTCTGCGGGCCGCTGCGGTGATGGTCGTGACCGGCTTCGTCCCGTCAACATGAGGAAAGGTGATTGCGCAATTTTATTACACTTTCTGGATCTTAATGCAAAATGCCTAGACACATAGATTTATATATGTCCTTAGTTGTATTGTCGAAAGTCTACTGTTTCTTATGTAAAAGTGTATTAGCGGGGGCTCTCGTTCGCTTAGTGGTGCTCTTCGTTTCTTAGCGGGGCTCTTTGTTTGCTTAGCAGGCCTCTTTGTTTCTTAGCGTTTTTTTTTATTTTACCAAGTTTAAATGGCAAACTATTGGAGAGAGTCTATTTTTTCATTTCTCATATATTTTAGCAAGTTGTCAAATCATGATTTTTGCCAAGTGAATTTTGGCAAACTATTGAATAATATATGTTGTTCATAGCATTGATCATGTAAAAAGAATTGTACTACATAAGTTCAGCAATTTGAACTTTTGTGACAAAAAAAAATGCATGCAAGCCAGGTGTTCCATCTGTTGCCAAAATAGTTAGCAGTCCATAATATGAATGTGCTGCTGCACCAATAATGTTTCTGTCATTGTCTGGACCATCTACGTCACCTGCATACAATTTATCTGAGGACACATGGTTTTTACCATAACCATTGTGTGGACTTTTGTGTGATGAGTGATTGTCAACATGCCAACACAAGGCGTGTGTGTTCTTACTAACCGATGGCACGTGGATACGTGTCAAACAATGGTGTCTCTTGGCTCATATTGTCTGCAGGTGTCGAGCTCGGAGACGGTGGTCTACGGTCGGTGAAGATCAAGTAGGGCGTGCCGTGCTGACGGACCGGGTGCGGTGAAGGGCGGACGTGAGGCTTGGATCGAGGGACCTGAGGACCGGGCGGCCAGCCGTGGTGGCTGACAGCTGGGACATCGACGAGCACAAGCGTACATGGCGGGGGACGCGTACGGGCTACGCTACTCGCGGAGGGTTTGGTGGTTTCGCCTCAAAACCATCGGCGGCGGGTTTCCCTGGTTTGCGCCTCAAAACCAGGGGCGGAGGTCCCGGTGCGGATGGACGACACGTGGCGGCATCGGGGAGATTGCTTGGAAGCAAGGCTACCGGTGAGAAGGCGCGGTGGCCGTCGGATCAAGTGAAGCCTGAGTTGGACCCTTATGCCCCTGGCTAAGTGGTGTGGCTCTTCATGTATCCAAGGGCAAAGAAGGAATATAAAATAAACTTGCCCCCTCCATAAATAAGGGATGAGGGTTCTCCTTCCCCTCACCTCTGCTATTTCCATTTTTCCTTAGGTTTTTCCCTTCCTCTAGATGCTGTGAGAGAGAGGTCTGCAAATCCTTGATTTGTACTCAACCAGCGTGTATGGCAAGCTGAGCGCCGAGTCTCAGCTGTTTCCTCCATGAGTAAATCATCTCGTGCTCGTGTCTCTCGAGATGGATTTTGTGTTCTTCCCGAGTTGACTTTTGGGCCACTTTGTTCTTCGCATGATTTCTCCGTTTCTAGACCGATTTGAGCCATTCTTCTTGCGTTGGATCGATCTATGACACAAGAGTGATGTTTCCACCGAAGGAAATCCGTTGATTCCTCTTGAGATCAAAGATCCACGCGATTTCCTCTCCGGTTGTCCAAGAACGACCTTTTCCGCCCCTCTTTTGATTTCTCCCTCTCTACTTCAAATTGACCGATGATTCTTGGTAGATAGGCTCTCCTCGCATAAGCAACAACATTTCTAAATTTGGTTGCAAGAGGTTTCGATTTGAAAAATTTGGGACGAAATTTGGTGGAGGCGATTTTCGGCGATCTCGTTTTCGGGGGTCGCGATCGTCCGGCCCTCCCGTGCGGACAGTCCGGACGTCGGGGTCGTCTCCGTCGATTCTGAGTTTTCGGAGTGGTTTTTCACTTTTGAACCTCGGATCGTCCGCGCTCTTTTCCCGGACCGTCCGCAGTTGATTTTCTTGCTCGTCGTCAGATTCTGGACAGAACAGTGTGTTTTCGTATTTTTGACTTTCGGACTGTCCGCGCTAATTTTCCGGACTGTCCGCAGTTGACTTTTTTTATTCCTCTCCAGATTCTGGACAGAACGGTGTGTTTTTCAGTTTTTAACCCTCGGACTGCCCGGCGCACTGCAGCGGACTGTCCGAGATCACTGTAGCAGAAAAACACTGTAGCAGCGGACTGTCCGAGGCACTGTAGGGTACTGCAGCAGGGTTACTGTAGCACCTCGGGCTGTCCGGGGTTACTGTAGCGGACTATCCGGTACTGTAGCAGTTTCGTTGTTTGCTCCATAACTTGCTCGTTCGAACTCCGATTTGTTTTCCGTTTGCTCCGCTGGTTTCGTGGTGATCCGCTGTGTTTCTTGGGAACATCCACCCTCTCAATAGGGTTGTGATCACTACGTCTTGTGTATCGTTTCTTGGGTTGATTGTTTGAGCCTAGGACGTGAAAGTTTTGAAAGAAATTTTTGAGGCTCCCATTCACCCCCCTCTGGTCGCCGTTACCGGTCCTTCATTATCGAAACTTATATTTGATTTGATAAACAAATAAGAAGGAGAAAATAAAAAGTTACTTCATTCACTCATTAAATCCAAAGTATTCTTGCAAATTATCCAGTGACAATTTTTTGCAGCTAATGCTTACTAGTGTTTTCCATTAAGAACACAACCGATCGAGCAACCTTAAAATAAAAAAAATAATAGACCGGTGGGGAAGAACCCTGGCCCATAAACCCCCCAAACCCTGGCACATGCCATGAAAGGCCGATTGAACCGGGGCAGATCAGCAGGGCGGCAAATAATGTTTTTTAGATCATAACATCTGAGCTAAAGCAAATATCCGTGATCATACAATCACAAATGAGGATTTTCCATTTTTAGATGGGCCAAGAAATTATGAGAAAGAAATAAAGAATGCAATATAATTAACTTAAAATAAAACATGAAAAAAGTAGAGGAAACTTACCTGCATAGTGTAATAATTGAAGAAATGCTATTGGGATTTCGAATGCACCGTTCTTGTGAAAGAAATCAATGTCAAGGTCCAAACTCAAAGCAATTAGAGATAATATTCTTTTGCATGTAGCCCTGGAAAGGAAGAACAAGACAGAAGATAAAACAAAGCGTTCTATAAAATCTTGTCAAAAAAAAGCGTTCTATAAAATTACAATGAAAATTTAAAACTTCAAAGTTGGTACCAGAACTATCAAATATATATTGTTTGTTGGATAGTAGAGAACAAATAGAACTTACAATGCATTTGCATGGTAGGATTGCATTGTCTTCTTCCAGGAAGGGAAGAGTTCTGCAAATAATTCAGCTAAATGTGGATAGAACAATCATTTTTCTATTGAATAAATAAACAAATTAATAGAATGGGTTTATCAAATGATTGATGCTCATCATATATGGATGTTGAATAATTTAGGATGGTAGTGGCATGACAAATAAATACCTTCAGAAGGCCACTGATTATAACATCTATCAAATTCTTATCATCCATTGGTCCAATATAAAATGTCTCTTTAGAGTCTCCTGCATAAGCTTACCACTTTGTCACAATTATGGATATCAAATATATCACAAAAGAATTTTTAAAAAGTTGTGATATATTCTGAGATCTCGTAATGTGTGGGCTGCGATGAGGATGTAGGCAGAGGGAATGAATTTCATATGATGTATTTGTTTTGTTTGGAATTATCCTTAGAGCAACTCCAACACTACCCTAAAAGCACTTGGCAAATCCTATTTTTTGGCAAAATCAGAAAAAGCTCCTCCAACACTACCCTAAAACCACTTGGCAAAGTAGCAACGTTGGCAAAAAGGGAGGAAAACGGCGCATTTTTGCGCACGTCCGAGCAGTTGGCAAAACTCCCGGTCCCACCTCGCGCCTTCCTCTCGCGCGCGACTCGCCTCGCTGCTCCGCCCGCGCCTCGCCTCTGCAGGGGCGCCGCGCTGCTCCGGCCCGTCGCTGCTCCGGCCGGCCGCGCCGCTCCGCCGTCGCCCCCTGCGCCAGCCCCGCGCCGCCCCTGCGAGGATGCGAGGAGCGGTGGAAGAGGAGGAGGACGAGGAAGAGAGGGACAGGGATGAAGACGAGGTAGCGGAGTGGGAGGGAGCGCCGGCGAGGAGACGCCATTGGGGGGTGGCGGTGGCGGTGAAGTGGAGGAGGAGATCGAGGAAGTGTGACGGGACCGGGAGGGGGAGGCGGCGGCGGATCGACGGAGTTGGAGAGGAAGACGATAAGGTGGCAAATTTGCAAAATGACCCCTCCGGTTTTCCAGGAATTATAATATAGTCCGAATTTGCCCCGTTGGAGAAGTTTCTTTTTTCACTTAAGAATGAAGTTTAACACTTCAAAAAAACTATAGATTTGCCAAGTGAAGTTTAGGGTAGTGTTGGAGTTGCTCTTACTAGTCCATCTATCGGTGCTTCTACACGATCTGGTTGTGGTGGTGGACTGGTGGATGGTGGTACTGGTGTTAACGTCCTGGCCTCGTGAGGTCTGATCCTGATACCTGCTTACGAGAGGACCACTATAGTGGGTTATTGAACAGGGGCATGCGATCCACGCTGACAGCGAAAGATGGGGAGAAACGTCCTTGTGGGTCGGCGAGATCGAGCACAGCCCAGGCCCACGCGATGATTTGCGGCCCAACCTAAATCATTAGGCCTAGTTTTATTTTTTTGTGAAAGAGTGGTTTCTCAGTTCGGTCAGCCGTATGCCCGTATAGTACAGCAGGACACACAGTATGCTCGTTGTCGCAACATTCAGAACTTGTAGGAACTTGAACAGTGCCTTCTTCGACACGATCGAGAATGCAAGCAGTAAATCGAACACCCGATTATTACTGAACTACTGATTACTGATGGTCTCACTGCAAGAGCATCATAACATGAGGTAAACTGCTTTTCAATTTATTGGACAAGTTTTCCACTCATTCCTTGTAAGTTGTAACATAAAAACGTACAGAGTACACCAGCAATCCATAAGACATGATACTTGACCATACCATCAATAAGAAATGTTTTGGCTACATCAAGTAAAAGCTGACTGACCATAACAGAGTACTCCTTTTTTGATGAAACAACAGAACACTCTTTATGTGCGGTACTTGATCGCTTGATTAACTGGTTGCAAATTTATATACAGAGCTCAATCTCTCTTCTACGTAGTCACCGCTCTTGATAGGTGCAAACCTGAAAAAAAGGGAGGTGTCAAACTTTGACAAGCTAGTGGAGAAATAAACAGAGCAAACTTGTGTTAACATAACCAAAGTGGACCTTGCTGGATATGCCTCGCTGCAGCAGCTTTCCATGCATTTCACCACTAGATTTGGGCTTGGATCAATGAAGAAAGCAACCTAATATAATACACAGAAATTGTTGTGTGAAATGCAAGCACTACTTAAGCTCTGTATCACTCTCTGGCGGTAACAATAAGCATGTAACTTGTTGGTTGAAGTGCTCCTCTTAAAGCAAAGAATCAAAGGATAATAAAAGGCTAAAAGGATACTGAAACACCAAGCATAATTTATGAATTAAGTAAGTTCTTTGTTACTCACAGAATATCTCTCTTTCCCAACAGTGACAACACGGTGTAATGTAGATCTGCAAGATGCAATAGAAGCGCGTTAGCAGATTCGATTTTGACACACGACTATCATATATATGACAAGGAAACAAAAGAACGTAATTTAGTAAGTAACCGAGCTATCATATATATACTACCCCTACTACTTAAGATACTCATCATATCAACTACACGGTTGTATGCAAGATGCTGTCAATTATGAACCATAGTCCATAGATGATGTATTTTATATCATGCAACTTTGAAGAGTTGCAGAAAACAATGTTTCAGGTTGCCAGTGCGCACAGAGTGGACTTACAACTTTAGGGGAGAACAAAAGTAATAGATCATGATACCTGAAAACACAATTAGTCCACCTTTCTAATAAATCGCCAATATTAACAATAAGGGACCTACAAGTAAACCATAATAAGATAATATCATATAATATATAGTAAGCCATGAGAATTATCTGCAGACCATGACATACAAAACATGATTAAATAAGTTGAAAAGGCACAGAGAGCTTAGGATATATTACAGGGTACATCAATTCAAAATTTTGAGTGCATTATTGTATTTGATATTGCTGTTCGTAAAAATCAGGAAATGAGTTTTACCCATCAATGTGGTGAACATCTTCCCAGATTTGAGGATGTCTATCTTTTTCTCTGCATATCTACAAGGTACAAGTAAATGATCCATAATTTACATGTGAGAATATAAAAGAGTTATCGTGTTTCATCGTTCTAAGTGAATATAGGTGTGTTTTTTCTACTGATTATTTAAAAGGGATAGTACTATGTAAATTCATCAACTTGAACTTGTGGAAAAACAAACATGCCTGCAAGCCAGGTGTTCCATCTGTTGCTAAAAGGGTTAGCATTCCATAATCCGAGTGCGCTGCTGCACCAATAATGTCTTTGTTGTCTGGACCACTTACCTGACCTGAAATACAATAAGATTCCATTCCATATACAACTTACAATAAAGTCGGGAAAAAAGAGAGAAATTTTACCTGCATAGTGTACTAATCGAATAAATGCTGAAGGGGTTTCAAATGCACCGTTCTTGTGAAAGAATTCAGCGTCAAGGTCCAAACTCAAAGCAATTAGGGACATTATTCTTTTGCCTGCAGCCCTAGAAAGGAAGAGTAATACAAAAGATAGAAACAAGTTTTCTATGAAACTACCATGAAAATGTAACACGGTCGGTTGTCCCAGAAAGCATGGAATAAATGTAGCTCCCTAGACTAGGATCTATGGTGCCATGTTGGGTCCTATCTCGAAAACCCTACAGATACAACGGTAAAGGAGAAGTAGTACATTTCTGTCTACTCTCATTGATCGATGACGGAGAGAAAGGGAGGATCAGAGGGAAAATGAGTATTTTGGTTTTCTGCTAGTGCTGCATTGGCATATATATATGAAAGGAGGGAGTATTATAAAACAAACAGAACTTACAATGCATTTGCATGGTATGATTGCATTGTCTTTTTCCAGGAAGGGAAGAGTTCTGCAAATAATTTAGCTAGATGAGAATAGATCGATCGTGTGTTCTTTTGAAAAAAAAATAGTATAATGGACATCCCATCAAACAATTCATGTTCACTATATATAAATGTTGAATAATCTAGAATGGTAATGGGTTGTCAAACGAACATCTATCCTTAGTAGTACATGACAAAAATACCTTCAGAAGGCCATTGATTAATGTTATTCTCCAGATTTTCATCATCCGGGCCCATATAAAATGTCTCCTTAGAATCTCCTGCATGTGATGATGTGGTGAATGGATTTCACACAATTTGTTTGTTCGGTTGGAAATCACTACTCCATCAATATCGGTGCTCCTATATGAGCTAGAATCTTAGGAAGCATAAGCATTTGGAGTTTGTTTCTAATACGTATAACTAATGAAAATATTTATCATTTCACATTCTCTCTATGATGTGTTTATTTTCTAACACAACATGCTATAGGTACATTGTAATCTTTTATCTAGTTGTGATATACTTATCAATGACTCTATATGTTTGTTCTAATCCATATATATCTGTAGTTTTTCTTCCTATGAATGACCTTGTTGTGGTGGTGTGTCATTCATAGGAATAAGAGTTCCATATATATCTGTAGTTTATCACACTGCCATTATAGAAAACAATTAAAGCAACTTCTAATACTATATCTGTATTTGCAGTGTGGATTTAGTTGAAACTCTAGTTATGATGGCTCTTGTTGTGGTGGTGTGTCTCATGGCATCATGAATCAAGAATTAGATTTTTAAATTTTGATCATGTTTGTAGCTACAAATCTTTTATCCTCAAGTTAAATTGGAACTCTTATTCTAATACTTACAATATCTTTCATTAAATTATTCTTGTTTGAGAGGAGAAAATATCATTGTTTACTCCAAAAAACATCAAAGAGTGGAAGTCATAGTTGGACTTTGGTCTGCACTAACCTCGAGTGATAATTAAAATTTGAATTTTCCTATCAAATAATTTTTCGCGTAGTATTATTTATTATAAGGAATGGAGGGGTTACAATTATACTAGCATTATGAACATGTCATAATATTTCAACTAAAATTTATGAATTCATCTAAAAATAACAACTTATGCTCCCTCAGGTCTAGTTTATAAGTCATTTCACATTGGTCAAGTGACAAACTTTATAATCTTTGACTGATAGTTTAGCTAACATGTTTTTAACTATTGTTATACAAATTTGATACTATTAGATTCATAATGAATTATACTATTCAATAGTCTAAATTTTATAATAATAAAGATTATAAAAATAAGTAAATGATCAAAGTGTATTTTAGGAGACCATGTCATGTTACAAGATGCCTTGTTAACAATAAAATTTTAAATAATTCTACTATTTAGATATCTTGTTAACAACAAATGTTGGCAATTTAGATATAGATTCGTGGAGGTATTTATTTTATATTTTATAATGTGGGAAGTAGTAACTTAGATGTCAATTTGTAGGTATACTATCTGCCATAACAATGGGGTGTTAATATAGATGCAAGCTAGGGGAATTAGTTTAGAGTTTGACAATGTCATAGGTGACATAATAATTAGTAATTTATATGCAAATTTAATGGACTCCTTACATAATCTATCGCAATAATAGTGTGGATAACTTAGATATAGTATTAGAAGTTGCTTTAATTGTTTTCTATAATGGTATTGGTGGATAATCCATATGTAGATTTACATGTTATTTTATATTGATTTTCATAACAGCAGTGTGTATTTTTTATAAGGCCCTGTTTAGATAGAAAGTCTTAGAACTTATAGATGTGCAGAACCATGGTTTAGAAACAAGAGATTTAGAGTAGAGTATATAAAAACTTGAAAAGACCACTACAGTTTAACAATACTATGGTTTTCAACACCTTTAAGTTTGTTATTACATCCAAACCTTTCATGGCACTTGAATTAGAATTAAAATATTTGTCAAACTATGTTATGTTTCTAAAACTCTAAAAGTATTTTTTTTTTTTGCATCAAATAGGTCTAAGGGGTCATGTTGTTATTGTGGTAGTGATGCTTCTTCATGTGAACTTCGATTCTGACCTTGTGACTCGGGGGAGTCGTCGACCTTCTCAGAGTAGGGCCAAGTGTAGCCCCTGTGTTTGTTGTTCTTCCGCAGCGTCATCTTCTCCTCCATGGTCTGCTCGAAGAACTTCCGGCTGTTGGCAAACACCTGCTCCAGCAGTGCGCCCTCGATGCTATGGTTGATCACGTAGAAGAAGCCGTACTCCACGCACGCCTGCTACACGCATTGCATGCTTTTACATTGTGTGTTATTATAGGCGTAGCTGCACCGTATATTAAGCATGAAGAATCAATCTACTCCCTCTATTCTTTTATATTTATCGAAAACGTGCCAGTCCAACTATGATTATACGAAATATTAACTAATAATATTTGTTTTTTATATATAAGTTTATTATAAATAAATTCAGTGATCTATCTAAAGACACTAATATGTTTGACTTCTTGAAAAATAAGAATGACCAATAACAAGGAAGAGAAGGGAACGTATGAGTATGACAAAGGGCAAAGCTGGAATGCTCAGATGGGACCTGGCGGATGGACTTGGCGGCGGCGCGAGGGTCGGGGGACGCGAGGTCCACCACGGGGAGGTCCAGGCGGCGGCCGGCGGCCATTGATCCACGTCCTGCTTAGCTTGCGCGGCCTAGCTCGATCGATCGAGGACGACGACGAGGCAGCACTAGCTCCCTTCCGTGCTAATACTACTCTACTCAAGCTTGCTGCTGCTGGCTCCTGAGCCCTGAATTGCATCACCTGCCGAGTTTTTTATAGCATAGCACGTAGCAGGCGTGACCGGTGACCTTCGCTTTTGCTCGAGGCATATACGTACCCAGAAGGCCAGGCATGCATACGCAACGGTACGATCCTTATCCTAGCGCATGCGATCCACGTTGACAGCGAAACATTGGCGAGCACGACAAACACTTTCCTCATCCGTTCCAGGCGGAGCACCAGGCCGCACGGGTCAAGATCGAGCACGGCCCACGCGATGATGTGCCCGTGTGGGTTTCTCAGTTCGGTCAGCAGTGTACTGTGTACAGCACCACACGCAATATGGACATATGGTCGTGTCGCAACGTTCAGAACTTGCAGGTACTTCAACGGTGCCTTCTTCGAAACGATCGAGTATGCGACCAGTGAATCGAATATCCCATTATTACTGATCGCACTGCCGGAGCATCATACGTAGTTGGTACTTGCAAAACTGCTGCAGTTAGTAATTAGATATATAAGGTACCTACCAAGGAGCGGCAGACATGGGGACGTAGCTCATATGGTAGAGCGCTCGCTTCGCATGCGAGAGGCACGGGGTTCGATTCCCCGCGTCTCCATTTTGCTGCTTCCATTTTTTACAAGTTTGTTTTTCATTTTCTTTTGACATCCCTTTTATACAAGTTTACTCTTTTTTCTCTCATCTCACTCGTTTTCTTTTGACATTCCTTTGATAGTCTTACCAGACTCAATAACACGGCTTCTCAGATTCATTGTTTTTTTTTCACTGCATCCGTTTAGGCCTTATATTTCCTTCAATTGAGTTTTCCTTTGACATTTCCTATATATGGCCAGGCGGCCCATGGGCCGGCGGCACGGCCCGCGGCACGGCCACCGTGCGTGTCATGGGCCGCCGGCCTGGCCCACGGCACGGCACGGCCTGGGGCTCGGCACGGTGCCGGCACGGCCCCCGCAGCCATCTCCGTGTGACCGCGTCTCCGCCCTCGCTCTGCGCCGCATCTGAGCATCTCCGCGTCTCCGGCAGTCCGGCTCTCCGCCCTCGCGCGTTCGTCGTCCTCGTCCCCCACCGCCCCGCAACGCCGGCGCCCCTCCTTCCAGCAGCGGCCGGCCATCTGCGCCGCGGCGCCCCTCCTCCTCGAGTCCTCGTCCCCTCGCGCCAGGCCGCCGGCGCACCCCCTCCTCGTCGGCGCGTGGCAGAGCTCCGGGCCGGACGCCGCTGCGAGCCCCGGCACGCGGGAGAGCTCCGCCCCGAGCCGGCGAGCGTCGCCGCCCATCGTTCACTTCCTCCTCGAGCTCCGCCCTGGCTCCGCCCCGAAGCTCCGTCGTCGTCTCTGCTCCGCCCCGAGCTCCGCCCTGGCTCCCGTGCTCGCGTGCTCCGGTGCCGCCCGCGGCACGCCGTGCTCTCGGCACGGCACGGCGGCCCATGTGTCGTGCCGTGGGCCGAAGGCGCCGCCCATGGCACGGCGAGGCACGGCACGGCCGGCACGGCGCAGTGCCGGCACGGCACGTCACGGTGGCCATCTATAACATTTCCATTAATGGAGCAGTTGAGGGAGGAGGGCCACGTGGGATGGGAGGAGCTTGAGCCACCAACACGAAAGAGGGTCAAACTGCACGAGTGCAACAACCATTGAGCTTGAGCGCACGCCCTACTTGCCACGCCGTTCCTTAGACTATCTCCAACGGGGGACCTAAACCTAAAAATAAGTCACGAAAAAGTGTTTTGCCTATTGAAAACCTCCTCCAACAGATGACTCAAACGCGCATGCATTTTTGCCTATCAGCCTGAAGGAGACCCAAAACTGAGTCTCCTCTCTCCTCGCAACGCAAATCTCCGGTGGTGGCCCACTCCCTACCGCCCACGCACCTCTCCGCTTCCTGCCCGCGCACGCCTCGGCGCCGCCGAGGTGGCCCGCTCATTGCTGCATGGTGGCGGCGGAGGAAGAGAGAGAGGGGTCACGGGGCTAGCGTCGGACGAACAAGGCCGCAGAGGAGGGGTAGGAGATGCGTCGCAGCCGTGGCTGGAGATGCGCCCTCCGCCGGCCATCGGGGTCGCGCCCGCGGCGAGGCAGGGCGGTGCTCGCGCTCACGACGGAGGAGCCGCCGGAGCCTATGCCCCCGCAGAGAGCACGCGCAGCGCCATGGAGGGGAGCTCCGGCCAACCGCATGCATGCCGACCATGGAGATGCGCGATGACGGAGTCGCTATCCAAGGACTGGATCGAGGGCTCTCTCCGAATGAGAGGGCACGACCGGCTGCGCCTATCCAAGGACTGGATCGAGAGCTCTCTCCGAATGACAGGGCACGACCGGCTGCGCGCATGCAGGGAGGCGACTCGGCGGCAAGACGAGCTACGCATGCAGGGAGGGAGGCGGGGGCGGCGCATGCGCCATGCCTGGCTCTCCTCCTTTTGCCTATTGGTTGTTGGAGAAGGTCAATTTTAGGTGCAATATGCTTTTACTGTCCATGACCGAAAGTAGAGAACGGGTGTTGAGTTTGGGTTTCTGCTGTTGGAGACAGCCTTAGGATGAAGAAGCCTTGTCCACTTGAAAGCAAGGGCAGTACTGTTCATACAAAAATACTCGTAAACCATGTATATCTACGGCTGGGCCCAAGATCCCTCCGGGCATATAACATGAAATATTTCAAAGTGACTGAGAATTATAATAATAGTCTACTCCAATGAATAGTAACGATACTTTGGCTCTTCTCGCGGTTGCTACTTTTGGAGCCACAACGCTATTTGCTGATGGTTTCCTTTGTTGATTTTTTTTTTTTCAACCGAAGGGTAACCCTCCATTTCCATTATCATAGACAACGGAAATACAAAGGTAGCAATTTTAGGGACATTGAAGAGAAAGCAACAGATCAGGCCCAGAGAGTACTACAATCTCTGGCCAACAACTAGAACATAAAGAACCTAGCTCCTAACCCAAAACAAGGCTACGAGCTGGCACAAAATGACCAAGTACAGCTATCACACAGACAAACGGCCAGAAGACCGAGTCCCAGAGATTATTACATCACATTAAAGTTCCAGCATCCTTCTTTCTTCCCTTTTTTTATCCAACTTTCTGATAAGCCCGCAGATCTCTTCACTTGTCCTGGCCCCTCCCAGAAACTTGATGTTGTCAGTCTTCTTTTTCTTCGATGCCAGCTTGGCAGCTATTTCCAGCATCACCTTGATCCCATCCAGCAGCTTCTCCTTATCACCCCCTGCATAGAGATCTGCCCAGTAGCCCATAAGCACACAGCTGTAGCATACAATAGAAATGGGGTCTTGAATGGATTGCCCCTCAAAACATGTTTTATTACGGGTTTTCCAGATTGCCCAGCACACTGCAGCAACCCTCAAAGTGTGAAATTGACTACCCTGAGGAAGCCAATGATTCATCCATTGCCAACATTGGTTAAGATTAGATGGAATATTATCAGCTCCAATGCATCTAGCAATAACAGCCCAAACTGATTTTGCTATGCTACATTGGAAAAATAAATGTTCAGCAGTTTCCACTTGATTACAAAAGTAACAGCCTGGATCACCTATCCAATTTCTCCTGATCATGTTATCTTTAGTCAACACAGCATTGTTATGTAGCATCCAAACAAATATTTTAATCTTAGCAGGAATTTTCCCTTTCCAAACTTTTTTAAGATATGACCCATTATCATTTTTAGTCAAGCCATCATAAACTGACTTAACAGTGAAGCCTCCCTTTTTCCCCAAATTCCAACACACCACATCACTATTGCTAGAAAAAGGGAATCTTTCAACATCAGCTAACAATTTGTTCCAATCCTGTAACCATTCTCCACTGAACCATCTAGTAAATCTAACACTGGAGGGAACACTTCTAAACTGTGATACTAAGATGTTTTGATCTAGGCAAAAATCAAACAGATTTTTGAAAACAACACAAATTGGCTGATCATAAAGCCAAATGTCCTTCCAAAACATTGTTTTATTACCATCTTTAACTACCATTTTTCTTCCTTGAAGATAAACATCTTTTACCTTCAACAGATCAGACCATATTTGTGAATCATCCTGTCTATGTTTGAGATTACACAAAGCATCATTCTTAACATACTTATATTGGACAATTTGCTGCCACAAACCAGAACCAGTCTCAAGTTTCCACCACCATTTACATAGCAAACTTATGTTCATCAATCTTAAATTTTTGAGTAAATTGCACCAGGATACCTAAACTATCGGCTGTAAAAGTAGGTACTCAAATAAAAAACGTAACTTATGAGTATTCGAACTATACTTACGTAACATCTAGATACTTCAACTGACGTAGAGCCTCAATTTTTACGGAAACCCCTCCCAAAATCATGACTCTCCCATCACAGCCCGCTCCTCTTCAACCTCCCGCCTCGCCGACGACAGGGAGCCCGCGCGGCGGCCGGGGCAGAGCTCGCTCGCGCCGTTCCCGCTCCTCGCCACAAACCGCTCCGCTCGGCGCCGCTGCCGCTCCTCTCGCTGCCGCTGCCAAGGCCCTCCCCGTCCGCCGCCGCGGAGTACACCAGCCCCGGGATCATCTTCACCACGCGCTTTCGCATCAGCCGAACCCGCGACTCCAGGATAGCCGCTAGCACGCCGCGCACCGTGAGGTTCCCCGCGCGGAGCTGGTCGCGGTCGATGAACACGGACCACTCCCCCTCGCGCCCGTCCACGGGCAGGTACCACCCGTACTGCCGGTACGCGCTCCGCCGCCAGAAGAGCACGGGGACGGCGCTCGCCACCAGGCAGTCGAACAGCGAGCGGCGCGTGAAGCTGTCCCCGCGCGGCTGCAGAGCGCACGTACGAGCACGCGAGCGAGAGGATGATGAACTCAACTGCATGTCCCCATCTTGTTTGCTTGCTTCGTTTCCTGCAGGCTGCAGTCCATGTCCGGCGGCATAAAATCCGTCAAATTCAGCAGTTACCTTGCCGATCGTGCAAACAAATGGCTCAGAGGCGTTACTAGGTAGGTGACGGAGTCATGTAGATGAACAATCGAAGAAGGATGCAGCAACGCTTATGAATTTATGGATGACGGCGGCTGTTGCGCCGGCGTGTGTGCTCTAGCCGTCGAGTGGGTGCGGGTCGCGCTGCCGCTGCGGGTTGCAAGCGGGCGCCTCCAGCGTCACTGCGGCCATGTGGATGCTCCTGTTGGGCACGCGCGCGGGCTACTCCACCGCGGCCTCGCCATCGAGAGCACGAGAGCGTGCAGCTCCGCCACTGCTTCGCCGTCGCGAATACGCGGTGCTCCGCCGCGGCATGGCCGGCGCGAGTGCGAGCGCGCGTAGCTCCGCCGTGGCTTTGTCGGGCACAGGGCAGGCTAGGCACGGGGGCGGCGCGCTGTCCCCGCGCGGAGGCGGCAGCGGAGGAGGCCGAGGAGGAGGGGGAGAGCGAGGGGAGGACGAGGAAGACGAGCAGCGCGGCGGAGGAGAGCAGCAGCAGCGCCGGCAGGTTGGGATCTCGTCTTTGTGCCGGCGTACCACGACCCGAGCAGCTCCCGCGCAGGAGCGACGACAGGTTGGCCCCGCTCACGGGGAACCCGAGCCCGTCGTTGGCGGCAGTGGCGGATGCAGGATTGGGGACAAGGGGGCTAAAACAACGAAGATGTTGATTTGCACGAAGATTTAATGGTGATTTTAGACTTTCATACGGTAATTTTAGTGTTGATTAAGTCTTTAGGGGGGGCTGGAGCCCACCCAGCCCCCCCCCGTAGATCCGCCACTGGTTGGCGGGGCACAGCGAGTACATGGGCGAGCGCGTCGCACATCCCGAGCAGGTCATCCCCACCGGGGAGCCCCTGTGGCGCTGCACGCCGGCTATGGGCACAGATTCGGCGGGGGGAAGAGAAGAAAGAGAAGGAAGAGGAGATAGAAGGACTTGAAATGAAGAAAGCATGTTTTGGGAGGGGTTATCGAAAAACACCAAGGCTCCACGTCACCGAAATACCTAGATGTTACGTAAATATAGTTCCAAAGTCTACCATGAGTTACGTTTTTTTGTTTGAGTACCTACTTGTTACACGTCTAATAGTTTAGGTACCCCGGGTGCAATTTACTCTAAATTTTTTATTCCTAACCCACCCTTTCTCTTACTCTTACAAATTTTAACCCATTTAATGAGATGATACTTTCGTTTAGTACCACCCCCTTGCCAAAAGAATTTTCTTCTAATTTTATCCAACTTGTAAATCACAGTTTTAGGAGCAAGATATATAGACATTTGATAAACTGGTGTATTATTCAGACTTGAACTTATCAAAGTTGATCTACCAGCAATGGACATAAGACCACCTTTCCACACATCAAGTTTCCTGGCACTTTTATCCACAAGTGGGTCCCAATCAGCAATGTGTAACCTACTAGGGCTAACAGGTACCCCTAAGTATTTGATTGGGAAAGTTCCCACTTGGCAATTAAAAATATCAGCATATAAAACATCCCAAGAATTCTCATCATTTATAGTAACTACTTCACTCTTGTGGAAATTTATTTTCAATCCAGCCATCAATTCATACATGTAAAGCAAAAGTTTCATGTTCCTAGCTCCTTGAATGTCATGTTTCAAGCATATGATGGTGTCATCTGCATATTGCAGTACAGCCACCCCTCTGTCCACAATATGATCAATTAAGCCATAAAACAAACCATTACTTTGAGCTTTATCAATTAGTCTTGTAAGCCCATCAGCTACAAAGTTAAAGAGTATTGGTGATAAAGGATCCCCCTGTCTAACACCCTTATAACTCTTAATATAAGGTCCAATTAGATCATTCATCTTCACACTAACAGTCCCCCCCGAAACCACCTGTTTAATCCAATCATTTCCTTTGTTGATTGGGGCAGTAGCTACAGAAAGGGGTACCGTAGGTGCAACGCTGTGGTCGCTGCAGCAAGCTCTTCTAAACAATCTGTTTTTCAATCCACCAAAACTATCATTCTAAATCATGCAAAGACTAACCCCACACTTTTCAAGATCGATATAAAGTCACTGTACATGCTTGGCAAATGACGAATTGCACATCGTCACCTTCTACGAGTTAGGCTTTCAAATTTTGTAGCGGAAACAAAGAGGGCATAAATTGGGTTAGCAAACTAGAGCCTAGCTAGAGAGCTTTCCTAAAAAAAAAAATAAATAAAAAATAAAAAAACAACACTCGAGAGCTTGTCCGGAGTCAAGTCATTCCCAGACGGCCCAAACGTTGATGAGAGGGCAGTCTTTCGGCCCAGGCTCTGTGGCACTCGCCTTCCTTCTCCAAGCCCGGCTTGTGAGAATTGGGCTATCGAGCGCCCTCGAAATGTGAAAAGGACCAGCCCATCAGCTCGTGCGCCGCTATTAATCCACGGCCCAAACTCCCCTGGTGAAGGCCTCCCCGCCGTCCGCGCGATTCCCGACGCTTTGCCGTCGCCGTCGCCGCCTTCCCGGTAGCGGGCAGCGATTGCCACCCTCCTCCCCACCTCTCCCTGCGGTCCGGCGCCTGCGCGCCTCCCGGCCGCCTCCTGCAAGCCGCGGCCTTGCCTCCTTCTGCCGCTAAGATTCAGAGTTCAAGCTTCAAGGTGAGAACAGAATACTGAACACTTACCATACCTAGTTGTTCAATTGCAATCTTCAAATATTCAGTGAATGCCAATCTATATTTCCTAATAATGTCAAAATACAGAACACTGCCACCGCGTCTCCCTGTGCCTGCCTCCGCGGATCCAAATGCTGTCGAGGCTCTCCCGCGCCGGCGCCGGCGCCGGCCTCCAGGCCCTGAGCCGGGCGAGAGCAGGTCCGTGATCCATCTCTCGGTTCAGTCCTCCTCGCAGCGTCCCTGCTTTCCGTTGCTGCTGTGTCTGTCGCCATTCAGGACGCGAGTGGCTTTTGATGTGTGCTTGTGCTGTTTACGATTGATCACCGGATGCTGGCAGGTTTTCGCTGCGATTGATCACCGGATGCCGTCAGGTTTCCGCTGACTGTAAGCTCTGGTGCGCTCGTCGATTAGCTATGGGCACATTGTGTACTAGAGCGCCTGGTGACGCGTTGTTGAATGAACTGATATTGTGTCTCATTGCTTCTTCTGTTTTTTTTCCTGGTTGGTAACTTGTTAAGCCATGTGCCCAATATTAGCCTAACTGACTGACAATTTTCAGTCAAATACCCTTTTGTGGTAATTCATATTAATTAGCCATTTCATGAAGAACATCTTTTAATTTGTGTTTGAGTCCTGTATCTTTATTTTGAAAGAAATGCAGTTAGTTCATGCATCTTTGATCCTGTGAAAGGCTCTCTTTACAGTAGTATAAAAGGTGTGTGTTCGGGACCTCGTTTCTGGGCTTACCACGCACTGTCATCACAACCTACTATTGGATTCTATGCAAGTAAAATCCACTTCTATTCCTTTTTTTTCTTAAAAAAATAGAGAAATTGTAACCAGTGGTTAAAGTTATTTTTAGAAGAATATTCTCTTTCACATTGGCCCATGTTTTGGATTGGTCTGCTCAACAGCCTTTTGTGACTACATTTCCTCCATATGATCTACCTAAATTCTTCTGACCTACCAGGGCATGGTTCAATTACTTCAAGGAGTAACGAAGTGGGGGCCATTAGCTCTTATATGATCTGTGCGGTTAGTTGTTTCCCTTTTCTGTAATTTTTTATCTCCTTTTCATGTTATAGAATTTGTACTTCCTGTTGCATTATAAAATTTACTTCTCTTTGATGTTTTCTTAACTTTCTTTTCTAGTTCTTGTGGATTTATGGAAATTGTGTGCATTTGTTGCCAACATATACATGATACGTTCCATTGCAACTGCAATTTATGCTAACTAGATCTACAAACTCCTTAACTCGTTGCTTCATTCAAAATATTAGCTATACGTTGGCATATATAGGTATATATGAAGCAACAAATAGTTATGTTTACTGGAATAACAAATGAAATACTTTCAGGGAAGGAATCTCTTCTGTTCTGCCACAAATGCTACAGCTACAGGCAGCGACAGTAACAACAAGCCGGAAGCTAAGTGAGTTTTTATTTCTTCACATTTCTTGCGTGGCCAGTTAGCTGCTGCTGTTGGATGTATTTCTTGTTTACAAAACCAGCTTGTCTCTAAAAGGAACATTTTATCCACTGATGTTTTACAATTTAATGCCCATCCATTAGGACTATTAGAATTGTAATTTTAGGTGGTGATCAAGCGGATGAAAGCAACCATTATGAATCTAGGGTATTAAAATGAATCATGCAATCACTTTTGCAGCCATGTTGACTAGCAATTACCAATCTCTTTGATATTACTTGTAATGGTGTGATTCATGAATCAGTGTCTAAGGAAACCTTGAACATTCACACGTGACTGATGATTTTTCCCATCAGATTTCTTCCATCAAATGCCCAATCAGATGGTTTGTTTTTGCTTCTGTTTTGAAGTAGTTTGAGACACTGTTTTTAGTCTAAAATGGCCAGGATCGAGAAATTATACAATGACCAGGACATGATTTAGAAGGGTAGCTCAATAAATGCATCATATAGAGTTTTGACGGGATAAAAAGGTATGCTTGTGATCTCAATTGAGTAGACAAATAGCCAAGTGACCTAGCTGCAATTCTCATTTTAAATTCATTGTAAAATGATTTGGGAACTACATGATTAAACATTTATCCACATAAAAAATTCATCAGCCTACTTGAATAACTCTTTTGTAAGTTGTCTCCTTCATATGCTTCCAGTCTGACATGTCGTGCTTGTTCGCAACTCTATGCTAGTGATGTTAAAAACTTAAAAGCTGCTTCCAGACTTAAAGTTTGGTTGCCATTTGTATACTATAAGTAATGCTTACAGCAGCCAGCCTGTTTCGGTGCCTACATTTCCCAAAGCTTTTTCTAATGCAACCTTCTAGAGTTCCATTAAGCAGTGTTTTATGGACTGGTGTCTCCAAAATAGTTTTTCCCATGTCAACGCGCACCAGACTCATCTCTAGTGAATCCATTTAGTGGGGAGGGGAGATCAGAATAGAGAGCCTAGGTCTAGGGGAAGGCCACTGGAGAGATGAAGCAGGCATGGTAACCCATTTTGCTAGTCAGAGCTGCGAGATGATGGTCGCTGCCAGTGATTTATTGCAGCAAGGTTGCGTTGGGGACGAAGAAAGAACACGGAGTGGGAGTAAGGAGAGGATGTGGCAGCGGCTGTGCATGTGAGTCGGGAGCAGAGGAGGGATTAGGGTTCTAGCATGTACATGCACGATGCTTATGGAGGTGCTGAAAGAGAAAAATTAAGCATTCACATAAGCAACGTGTGACTTACAATGGAGGCACCTTTATTATAGGTTCTTAGCTAGGTTGTTAGACATTAGACTCTATGTAAGCTCTTTTTTTCTACGGCGAACAGGGTGCTTGTCCCCTCACCTCATGTCACCCTTCATGCAACTCTCTTCAGCTTTGTGGGGGTGTTGCATCCATCACAAGCCAAAGGCAATGAATGGATTTGCATGAGGAAGAGGTCTATCCAGCACAAATTCAAGAAAAAAGCTCGACTTGAGCGAGATGGGTTCAATCCTTTGCTGCTGTGACCACGGCTGGCGGATGGTGGCTCGCTGCTGTGGCGCTGTCCAGAGTGAGGGTAGCAATGGATGGAGGTGAGCTGATGTGGAGGACTGGGCATCACTTGCCATGACTGCCAGTCAGCTGCCCTCCTGAATTGTCCAGCTTGCTTCTGTTCTTGTCTCCTGCTCCGTGTCTCTCGTCAAGAACAGCCATGGAGACCTAGCTGTGCATGCACGGTGGCAGTGGCCTTTGTGTCCTTGCCAAGGAGAACATTGCCTAGCTAGAACCTACTTCTTTGAGGAAGGACTTGATTTTATCAGCAGTGCATAGGTTGACTGTTTTTAAGAAAGAATTGATTAGTTGTGCATAGTCACAAGGAAATTAAGGTAGCAAACCAGCCATGATTTTCTATCGGAACCATAGGAGCTGAGGGGATCCATGGAGGCATCATGGGAAAAAAAAGTAGGCATCACAGAATTCCCATCGTACGTGTCTTTAAGGTCTCTTGTTACTTGTTAAGCTGGATAGGCTAGCGGCCAACACATGGAAGTCGATCTTTTCTTTTTCTCTATTATTTTCCCCCTCCCCCATTTTATCTCATGTTAAAGTATATTCAGTGTGGAGGGGGGGAGGGGATCCGTGGCAGAGGGGTGCTCGGACGTCTAGAAAACGAGGAATGCATGCACATATTTGTGAGTTGAGGAGGTGATTACCAAGTGCTTATCTTTTGGCAGTTCAAATGCATGAATGATGGAAGATTTTTTTAGCAAAAAAAAAAAAAAAACCGGGTTAGGGAGTTATTATATTAGACAAATCCCTGAATCCTACTTTTTAGAGTTAGTTTGAATCCTACTTTTTAGAGTTAGTTTGTCAAGTCAGACACCTGTACCCGAGTCTGGCTCCGCCGCCTGCACACGTGTCCATGCTTAGCCAATCTTCACTGAACAACATTGTCAATGTAGTGTGGTCAATCTTTGTTGAACATTGAAAGCGACTCTATGTAGCTATGGTTTGTGAATGTACTTTATCCTTGCGAGAATACCATCCAAGTAGCCATATGCCTGTGTGTAACTATGTGTATCGCATTGCTTCTTAATTTATTCTTGCTAGAATACCAACTGTAGTCCTATGCCTGCTTATGAATATACTTTATCCTTGCGAGAATACCAACCAAGTGTGAACAATGAAGTACGTTACATGTTCCATTGACTAATTAGGATTATAAATTCAAAGGTAAAGACCTGTTACGGTCTTCCCTTGTATTTTTATGCGTTTCATCTAATGAATTTTGTTTAAGGGTCACGACAATGATCTATAATACAATGAAACGCAGCTCTCATAAGTTTTCAGGAAAAAAAAAACTAATGAATCACGTACAGTGCTGAGGTATAAGATTAATACTTTATCGTAATATTAATTTGACTTCTTTACTGATGACTAATCTGTACCTTGCAGAATATCTGTGACTTTTGTCTCTAAGGATGGTGAGGAAAAGCTTGTTAAAGTTCCTATTGGAATGTCAATGCTAGAGGCTGCTCATGAGAATGACATAGAGCTTGAAGGTCCTTCACTTTGCTGCTTTTAAAAACTTTATGCCTTTATTCATTTTTGCTTTAATTTCTAGTGCATATTAATATCATTTGAACTGTTAGTTTAAGGAGGCCTTTTGTGTTGAACTTTGCTATAGATACCTTAGTATGCTGCCTCTTCATTCTGTTACTATACACCTCCTTTGACTCATCTATTAACATTTTCCTTACATTTTGTAAGCCTGTTTCTTGTTCATTTTACTGACAGTAAATTCATAGCTGTGTGTGAATTCATCTGAAACGCCTGTTCTTTTGTTATGTTTACCAGGAGCATGTGAGGGCTCTCTTGCATGTTCGACATGCCATGTGATCGTAATGGTATGTCTATCTATGCACAAAGGCTTTAGTCAGCTGAGACAGCTATAAGTTTGGTTTGATGTGAAAATCTCTATTCAGGATGTAAACTTCTACAACAAATTGGAAGATCCTGGGGATGAAGAAAATGATATGCTGGACCTTGCTTTTGGGCTTAAACCAACGTATGTGGATTTTCTTCCTGGATCCTACAGAGCGTATTGTTTCGGTTGAACTAACTATGTCTCTTTTCAGATCTCGCCTTGGTTGCCAAGTAGTTGCAAGCCCTGAGCTTGATGGCATACGACTGAAACTACCAGCAGCAACCATAAACATTGCTGTTGATGGGTATGTTGCAAAATCACACTGAGAGCAATAACAATATGAAAGTCTCAGTTTGGAATTTGGATGCCCGCTCAATTTAACACAGCATGAGATTGAGATTTATATGTTTGTTTACACTCGAATTAATCTTGTTTCCTTCTCTGATTTTGGTGAGATAGAAAATTTAAACATGCTTTGTTGAACTATGTTGTAAAATTCATGGGTTATTTACTATTTCAACTAACAGAATTCCACATGCTTGGAAACATCCTCTTTTGTTGACTATGAGTTATTCTGTTCATATGCAATGATGAGACGACGCTGGGAGGCAGCTAGGTTTACAAAGTGTGCATAGCTAACCATGTTCAGTTGCTTTCGAAAAAGTGTGTAATTTCAGCCTGTCACCCTTTTGAAATCCTTGATAGAGCTATGACTTATTCATTCTAGCATTGAATTCCTAAAGCACTTTCTGTTGAATATATCCAACTAAAGATAAGTACAATGTCTCATTTAGCAGTGTGCTGACTGGTATATTATCATAGAAACATGACCCCAGGTCATGAAACTTTTCTATGGTTTGCATTAAGCGGCCTAGAGATGAAGGGTCTGTTTGGTAGAGCTCCTCCTGCTTTAGATTAGATTCTCTGTGGAAGTTGATTCTCTAACTGAAAATATTTGTCTCTGATTCTATAGGATAAAATCTATGCATACAGTGCCTATGCATGGAGTGAATTAGCAGAAGATAATTTTTGGGCTCCTAGTTCATTTCAGACACAGAATCACTTGGTAAAAAAACTGTTTGGTAGAGCCCCCCTGGATTTAGCCTGGAACCTGAGTAATCTTGCTATTTAGTATACTTTCCTATGAATGCTAAGATTTGTGCTTTGTTTCACGGCATTGCCCTTTCAGCAAATTCGTCCTTTGTATTTGTTTATGTCAAAGTCCTTTTCTTTTATATATGTGGGGCATAGGTTCCTGGTTATATCTTCTACTACTAGTACTATGTGAATCATAGAGGTGCATATGTGAAAAATTGTTTTCGGAATAGACACACCTTTATGGGAGGAAAGCAAACTCCTGAGACTGACTCCTCTGGTTTCTATTTGTGATCGTGGTTGAACCAAGGATCACATCAGAATAAACAAATATAATATCCATGTTCAATTCTCTAGTACTTGAGAATCATGGCAGACACATTTCGAGGCCCTACTGCCCTACTGACCAGGTTTGCTCTCTATCTGTTGTTTTCACTCGGGAAAAAATCAGATCGAGTTGTCCCTTCTGTAAGCAATACTGTTTCTTTTCTAGGTGTTGTCACTTGAGGTATCACCTGCCTGCCAGCTGAAGTCTCCCTCATGATGCTAAATGTTAAATTGTTGGCGTCATGTTTTGCATCTCTTTGGCTGCTTTTTTCGACTTTCTAAATTATGTCCTATGGTCAGCGTTTTTGACATTGACATCCCAAGATTTTGCCATCCATCTGAATATTGGTCATGGTGGCATGACCATTACTGTCGCTGACAGCTTCCCTTATTGTGGATGTGGACAGTTAGACCTGCTTGATTTTTGTGTATATGCACGAGCTGATTTCAGTGGTGCCTGCTTATGTACTACTAGTGTTGTTTATTGGCACAGTTGACGTGATAAGCTGCTGTTCTGGAGCTGGTTGTGTCGACTGCATCTAGAAGCAATTCTTTCTACAAATATTCTGAGCTTCAATTGTCAGAAGCTTTCTACTACAAATTTTGTCCATCTGCACGCACCCTCTTTTTTTTGTTCGTCGATTCTTATTTCTAAGATTGAAATATGTTGAACTGTCTCAGTAATTTATGCGGGTGTGCATTCAGGTCTGGGGAAGAAGTTCTCATGCTGCGCCCTCGTGAGTCGTGACCGTTAATCCAGGTATTCTTACAAGAACATATTTTAACTCTTGCCGACTCTGTTCAATCGTTTCATACCTGGAAATTTGCTGTTGTTCTCCTATAGTGTTGGTTTTGTGGTTCCTGCTTCATTTGGGTATAAAAAGTTGGCAACTTGGCAAGGGACAAGAGAACTAACGTTTGCATACTTTTCTCGTAGACCGTAACGTCAGTTCACTTTCACCATAATGCGATATGAGAAAGCATTAGGAGCCGTCGCGTCGTTGCGTTTAGGTGAAGAGTTACTCTCTGTTTGATCTGCAAGAGATGCTATGCTAACACAGTGCCAGTGACATGGCAACAGGTTAAGGGGCAGCAGAGCAGGTGTCATGAAGTTCTCCACACAAACAAATGCGCTGAAGACTTATTTCATTTCTTCCTACGTATCTATCGTATGGTACCATTACCATTGACACGTTTTGCGTTACATCTTCTTACACGCTTGCATCCCGCTCCAGTTTTCTGACCGACAGCCCTGTTTAGCATGATGGTTGTCCTTGGACCGTCACAATCTGAGAATGTCCGGCGAATCACCTATTCTATTCTGTACTGCTCAGTGTAACGGCACGACTGTTCGCTCAGCAGCAACAGCTGAAGCATTGCCCACCTGGTGCAGTAGCAGCCACACATCATGGCAAAGTCCTGGGGGTTTCCATTCCATCCAGTGTATCTGTCTGACGGTCCAGATCAATTGCGCTATCAGATGGAGTAGGTAAAATAACTAATTCCCTCTTTATTTCACTTCATCCAATAGGCTCAAGACAAGGAAGCTTTGAGTGAAATGACACATGGCTTGTGATTTGTTAATGATGCATGGCGGCATCTGTGCGCGGTTATTCTCGAGGCCTTGACCATGTTTTTATGATTTTTATCATTGCATTGCATTGTGTTTTTGGAATCTTAATGCGTTGATCTCTTTGGAATCACGCGAAAACTAACTAGAAGTCGCCATGTCGTCGCGGTCCATAGCCGTCGGGCTGTGGAAGTCCTGCATATTGACATTTTTGCTGGCTATTTAAAGTATCTTTTGCAACCGATTACCTACCCCCGTGATCGAGTCCTGCGAAAGCGAACCCGTTTTGCAATATCCATTTCAGTCAGTCACTGAGGTACGTAGTAAATAATTGCACGCCCATTTCTTTCCTTTTTCTTTTCCGTTGGTCGTGTCTAGTTGCTTCCACTAGAAATTAATGGAAAACTGGAGAAGACCAGCAAATGCTACTAGGGTTGAAGTTGAACTGAGGCCGCTGGATCGCAACGTCAGCTAGCCGTGGTTGGTAAACGTTCAAGTCATCACAGCATAGTTTATATCGTCTCAATGCTGTCGCCGCTCGATCTTCCTCCATCTGACTGACGCCGATACTCCCAAGTTGTGCTGTGTTGTGTTTCCATCGTACCATCATACCATACCACCTTGACTGTCGTTGTAATTAATAATGCGTCCTTGAGTAGGATGCTGATGGATGGATTAGTAGTCCTTGTTTCTGCTACGGTGGGTCCACTCGATTGCAGAAACCGAATGTAGCACGTCTCGATGCCATGGATCATCAGTCACCATTGCCACCTGGATTTAATTACCAGCTTGACAAATGACAACACACCACAAGTGAGTAGATCATCGATTAACCTATGACTCTTAGGTTTAGTTGAGGGTAGAAATTCATCGTAGCTTACACATCACTGGTTTGGATTTTACTTTGGAATTCCTACGAGATCATTATCTGGACAATGGGCCTAGCTGAACCTAGTTTATCATTTGAATGATTGAGCAATTAACCAGTCAACAACTAGCTTGTCATTTTACGGCGTTGGCATTGGATTGGACTCTTTTTGACTGGTGCGTTGTCTTTAATTTTCTAGATGCGTGCCAAGAAAACAGGGGAGAGATGATATATTTAAATAAATAAATAAATGAATGAATGAATAAAGGTGGGAACATGTTATTTTGAAAATGACAAAAGGAAAAGTTATCTAAGAAATGTTTTTTAAGAGGAAAAATGATGTTTATATATCAAAAAGAAATAAAAAGGAAAAGTTATAACCGGCTTTGTGGGCAACTACCTCTTGCTGCGCTACCAAGTCCCGGCAAGCGTAGAAACAGGAAAGCAAATATGTGCTCATCTTTCTCTAGCTTGCTCAATAAAGTTAACAAATAAGAAAATCGAAAGGAAAAGAAAGAAAAAAGGGCATCACATCCTGCCGGCACTGGTGTTAGGGAAATTGAATCAAAAGATGTTATCACTGACCGCAATGAATGCAGGAAAAGGGCTGAGTATGCAAATGTTCTTTATAATCACAAGAAGACGTTTGCTGTTAACTCACTCACCGCAAGTGTTTATATAGATTGGGAATGTTTAGGTTTATATGTTATTGCTACCTACTTACATGCATTCCCTAAAAAAAATCTACTTACATGCATGAGTGGAAGAAAACTATATTTGTCGCATGCATGTCTTACAAAGAAACGGAACACGCCTGCATCCTATCTGGACTGTGGAATTTTTTCCATGTCAACAGAAGAACAAATCCGAAATAAACATGTGCATTTCATATGAGAGTTGTTTGGTTCTTGCTAGCTCTCCAAATGGTAGTTCTATTCTCCAAATTTATCTTCCCTGTGTGACTCTGAAATAGAAGTTTGCACACTTTTAGATAAAGAACAATTTCGTGTTTCCTTTTTTATGTGTTTCTTTTGTTTCATATTCTGAGAATTATTAATTGATGCTTCAGTTTAGTCATCGTCAGTTGATAATAGTTTTTAAGAACTAACTCAGCTTGCTAGTTGATCCATAGTCTGAACTAGTGTTGTGGTGTGTGTTAACTTGAGGTGGCTTATTTACATGTCAACATAGATTGGAAGATATATAAAAGAGGGAGAAAATAAGAATGGAGAGCCTCAAATAAACCTTTAAGTATATAGGTTATTTTCCATATATCTCACTTAAATTTGTTTTTTCACTTGCATGATATCTATTTTATTTTCCCAAAACAGGATAAAATTGTGATATCCAAGTCCACAATTTTTAGCAAGACAATTCGAGTACTAAAAGTATGTAGCATTGTGTTGCTCATCTTCTGCGTGAATTATTATTATGGAGGAACTGGCTCCTCGAAACCAGAGTGACCTCCATTTGCTGTTGGACACCACGAATACAGCGCGATTACTGAAAGACACTCCGATTCTTGGTAAATTTGTAACTAGACATTTTGTCCAATAAAATATTTATTTATAGCTTTTGAGAATAGAAGTGTCGTGAAATGTCCTTTTTGCCCTTGCCCCTTTCTTCTTCCTTCTCTCTATCTTGGTTAGCAGCGAGGCACCCATGGGCCGGCCGGAGCCTGCTCGCGCGCGGAGCCTACTCCCACCCCTGGTGGAGCTGTGAGCGCATCATCCGATGGGCCCATGCACTAGACGCGGCAGCCATAGCCCAGGCGGCATGCCCGCGCGCATGTACGCGGCGACAGTGGCCCAGGCGCGCCCGCGCGCAGGACGCGGCGGCGGCCTAGGTGCCCTCCCCTTCGCGAACCAAGGCCAAGAGAAACGGTCCAGCTGTTCACCGGCGAGCTCCGGCAGCGAGGGTGTGGCGCGCGTCCGGCAGCGGGGGCGAGTCGCGCGGTTGGCGCCGAGGATGTGGCACACGTCAGGGGTAGGGAGAAGGGGGTGGCGTGACCACCTAGTCTGTCACAGCTGGGGGCGGGGTCGCCGTAAATGGGGACGACCGGACAAGGTCGCCACGAGAGGGGCGAGCATGGGCCTGAAGGAGAGAAAGAGATGGGGGGAAGAAAATCGACCTGGGGGCAAAAAGGACATTTCGTGATCGTTCTCTCTCTTCCTAGGCAAGAAAATAATTTTTTTAATCTGTGCGGTGTCCGCTAGCAAATTTGACGAGAACCGAAGTGCCTTTCAGCAATGTGATTATTTTCAATGTCCGTCAGCAAATGACCACCAATGTACATGTCCTTTAGCCAATTTTGCCTATTATTATGTACACACTTGTTTTTCCTACTCCAAGTGGGAGGAGGTTGCAGGTGGAACAAGCTAACAATATATATTAACCAACCTGGATGATGAAAATCTTGAATTAATATAGGGGCTAGCTAGCTAGGTTACCTAGCTACACGGTCTCTAAAACACAATTTTGATCTCTTATTTTTATAAAAATATTTATGAAAAAAGTGATATGTGTATACTTGTATGATAATATTTTTCAAGATAAATTTATTCGTATAATTTTCATATTTTTAAACTTAATAATTTAAAAGTTATTGATGATTTATATTTCTAATATTTGACAAAAACCTTGTCTAAAACAACTTCTAAATCCTGTATGGAGGGAGTATAAACTGGTACGGATGGAACAACAAAATTGAAGTTGTCTGCGTTTAAATTTGAGCTAAATGTCTCATACTAGATATATAGTATATATTAACTAAATTATTTTTGTTCTTTTTTGGTCGGGGCCTTACTTGCGGTGTGTCGTAGTTCTTTATTCAACATCTGTAAAACAACACCTCACATATGGACCTGCCTGGAATGAGGTGGCAGTGCTTGTAAGGGCTTGATTCTTTATTATCTTTAATACAAAGATACAAAGATACGCAACTCTCCTGCATATATATTTGATGAAAATACATACAAAATAATCATGTTGCCTTCCCAATGAAAGAAAACTGTTATGAGTATATTGATAAGCAATTCACCAAGTGTGTAAGACATAATACCCATCTACAGTACGTATTACTCCTCAATATCCTTGGAGCGTTATGAATGGCTTGTACTAGTACGGTAGTACCATTATATTCCGGTTGGACGCTAGGCAAATTAAAACACCAGATCGACGTCAATAGGATCGAGCCGTCCTCTGAAATTAACTGTACCTGATGGGTGACCTTGAGATGATGTGCAAGGATTAGCGTTGCCAATCTTTTCAGAGTTTGCCCTTCAACTAGATTAATCAAACCACTGTCACTGTCCTTGTTTACTAGCCTTAAACCAGGCCATTGTCAGCGATGCGTGGATACAAATGCCACAACCAACTTCCCGCTGTACTGATGAACCATTCGGTTCTCCGGACTATATACTCTTTAGATGCTTAAGGATCTACGCTAAGTGATCTCTTTTATTTTTTTCATTTGGTAAACGGATTGGATCCACACATTGTTTTTCCAAAGCGCTTAGAATCGTTTTTCAGCGAGGTAGGCCAAATTCCAAATGTACGTACAGCCCCTTTCAAAGTGATGCTCGGAGCATTGGTCATCCTTATCTGATTTTGTAAGTGAGCCCTTCGTACCTCTACACGTATGCTTCACCTACTGACATTTTATACAAAATGTGTACTTAGCTCCATCTTTCTTTAGAGAGTGAGTGAGTGAGAGAGAGAGAGAGAGAGAGAGAAATTGAGGACGCAAACACACTCAACAGAGAGAGAGAGAGAGAGAGAGAGAGAGTAAATTGAGGACGCAAACACACTAAACACAAACCACACTGACGCCACCACCACGCGTGCACACAGGCATATGTACGTCACCTACGCACGCTACAAAAAATAACTGAAAGTATATATAAGGCCTCACTATAGCTTGTACATACACACTTTATACCATTTGAAAAGCGCGCGCCTGTGTACTCCTTTACTAGACACTAGCTAGGTACTATAGCACTGAGTATTAAAGCTGGTTGCATGTACACCCACAGCATTGGCTAAGCAAAGGGATCAGCCTAAGCAAAAGAACATATAGAGCGCGCAGCAGGGATCACCAATAGTGCACTGGCTTTTGCCATATTCGTGCCCATCAATTGGACTAGAAACTGCGCGCGGCGTTGCCGCGCGATAGCCTGTTTTGGCCGGTCTATGACACGCGAGAACTAAAATAAAGAGCAAGGAAGTAGACATATACATGGCATTTATCTTATTCATTTTTACTTTGTAGTTATATGAAGCCATTATATGTCACATTCTATTGATCTTAAATATGACAACACAAAACAAATCGATGTCGTTTACTGATAGATGAGAAAATGAGCTCATGACAAAAAAAAAATCCCTTTTTGAATTCGTTTTTAGTAGAACTTGGCTTGGTTCGACCCCTGGGTGGAGTTTAGTTTATTTCATAATTTTCAAGCAATACCAACGAGAGAACCTAATTGTTTGTAGCAAAACAATGCAGTTAATTAATTGTAAGTAAAGCATTTGTAGAAAATAGTAGGTATCAAAGTATATGTAACTTGAGTGATTTTGAAGTTAGAATAGGCCAGCAGTGTAAAGGAGTTTCTCTAACTTTCTCATTAGTACCCAGTGGGAATCGTCAGATAGATGCTCATAACCTAAAAGAAATACCCTATCAAATACCTTTGCTCATAACTTGGAAGAAATTGATTTAACAATGACATAAGAGTACAAACAAGAGATTGTACAGAAGTATATTCATTTGAAATTGGGGTCAGGGTAGTTCGTGTTATAGTATTTTTTTTTAATTATCCAAATCCTGTCACTTAGCCTTCATCTGAAGTGCATATATGATGCCTTGTGCACAGAATATTCACAACACCCATCTAAATTTAGGGCTTGTTGCTTATTTTACAATGACAACACAAAGGCAAGTTATAAGTTGATATAATTCAGATTTGCCACCATCGTTTCAATGCGGAGAATAAGTGTCAGATTCTCATATAGCATGTTTTTTTTACAATTATAGGGCAGTGCCCCGGTCATTGCATAGCAAGGATCATAATATTGTTTTTACAACGCCTAGGTGGCTAGGTGAAAAACACCCGTCCATGATGTTCAAAGAACCTTTCAGGAACCATAAGAAAAAATCAACAGAAATTCTAGCAAATTTGCAGCTCACATGCCTTTGACAATGCCATCTCCCAAACAGCTAAAACATTTTCTTCCAGCACCATTAGATCGGTCATCACATTCAGCAACCTTCAGCTTTACCTCTTCTGGCATCTTGGAATCCTTCCACTCAAACGCCTTCTGGAACATGAGCAGGTCTTCCTTGTCTCCCAGTTGCTTCAGCCATAGATCATGGCTGGTCTTGCAGCAATTTCCTTTGTCTTCACCAATATTGCTGAGAATTCTAATCTTCTCTCCTGGGGACAGAGGATGATCCAAGTATGTAGCACAGCAGCAATTCTTAAGAGCAGGTTTCTCACATCCATCATTCTCATATAGCATGAATTGTTTAAGAAGTGTGGACTCATTGGAATGAACCGATAGCAGCTTATCAAATTAAGAAAGGTTATCAAAGCTTGTGTCTCCTATCCTGAGGAGAGAGCAAAATCGTGTCGTGAAATAGGATGATTTATTGAAGGAATTCAAAGTTATATAAACTCAAAATGAATGCTCATGTAAATAGGGTGATGATATGGCCGTTTCATCGAACACATGACATGCAAACTCTTAGGAGGCCACAACGCAAGCACAGGAGGACAAATGCCAGTATGGAACCATATTTACTTCACCTGCTCGAGTGGGAGGAGATTGATGCCAACCTCGTCTTCGTCCCAGCCAGCAGGCACCACAGCACAAGCACCGAGATGTGCCATAGGAGTTGGAGTGGAGGCCGCAATGAAGATGGGTTCAGAGAAAGCTGACGCGAGTAGCGCGTCGTCTCCGGCGGTGTCACCTGGTGTTGTTGCCGGTGGATCCTGTGCCAAATGCCAACATCCGGTGGTCCAGTGACTGCTCGGTTCGCCGGCAGGTGCGCCGGCGCCGGTGGCACGCGCTTGTGGCGGTGTGCTCGACTCGTTGCTTGCGCCAGCACTTTGCGGTCCGTAGTGGCCGCTATGTCTGTCTGGCCCAGGCCCCAGGGTCCATGCCTGTGCCGCTTGGCTCTCGACTCTCCCGAGCCGCCTCGCTGGTGATTCGCGCTGCGCCGACAGTGCGATAGCAGGCGGCGGTTGCGAGGAGCAGTAGGAGTGGGAAGCGGCGATCTCCGAGGATGCGAGGAGTAGGACGGGCTGCCGCTTGCCGTCGCCCATGCGCCGCGGGCCGCGGCCGAGGAGGCGGTCGCGGAGGGGCTGGCGGCGCGGCAGGCGGAGGCCGTTGGGCTTGGCCGCCGGCTTGCGAGGCGGAGGGTAGCAGAATTAGGCCTCGACCCGAATCGGGATTATTGAGCGGCCGGGTTGGTGGGTTGACGGGTGATAGGCCCGATAGAAGCCGCATCGGACGGTCAGCGTCAATTGAGAGGCCGATCCAACGGCTAATAGATTACCGGGTTACGTGGCCCGATCCACTGCCCGTCTTTTGGTGCAGGATTCGTATATAAGAGATCCCCCGTCACAGTCCATCCATCCGGCCGGTTCTCTTCAGCAGCAGCGCTTCTAGAAGCCTTCTGCCATCAATTCGCTCGCCATCATCCTCAATTTGCAGTGGGGCGGCTATACATACATGGTCACATGTTTATATATGTATTTATCTGTGTGTTGTTAGCTTCTGCATCAGTCAGTCAGTGTGATTAATTTTATAACGGCACTGATTAGTTGATTGATCAAGTACCGGTCAGCTGTGTGTTTGGTTTGGAGCCATGTCATTACATTATATTAGCGTCTCTAGCGAAGTGACACCTGCGGATGCAGAATAATTTGGGCGGCTTCGAACGTTGTCGCCTTGTCGATCGTCTCCGGCCGGACGGTTAATCTGCGGCCGGAGAAGAGAAATGGGCTTTGCTGATGCCAAAGAAGACGGGCACAGGTATTAGGATCCCTGATCAACTGCTCGCGTCCATGTGGCCGGCCGGGCTCTATTCTATCCATTTTGATAACACCTGACCTGACAGGATCTCAGATCAGGGACACCACCGGCCTGTCGATCACAGAGTGAAACCATGCGATGCGCATGGATATCAGTGCAGTGGCCAATAGGCTTCCTAGGTCCAAGAATATAGTAGACGCGTCTCAGACAAGATCCGGAGTAATGGGCCTTCATAGATTTCCGGACGTCGGACGACCGATCTGGCAAATCAACAAAAGTGTCCGTGTGGCTCTGCACGGCGATTCTAGTTGGTCACCGGAAGCGCCCGTGATCTCTCTCGTTTCACTGCTGTACGCGCGCAGCGGACCTGGGACCATGTCCTATCCATTTGCTTGGGCCGTCGTCGCTTTCGGATTAGTTGGAAACCTGCAGCGTGTGCTTCTGCAGTACTTGCCTGTGTGAAGGTGTGCTTTCTAGACTTGCCTTCCGTGTCCATCGGCTGCAGTACCATCCCATACCCATTACACTGAAGATCTCCCCGAAAGAAATTAGCCAAAGTATATACATACATGATTAACTCTAGCTAAGAATGTAAGCCACTAGAACATGAGCATGTGTGGTGTTTATTTAGACCTAGCTGCTGCGTGGTGTTTATTTAGACCTAGCTAGCTAGCCTTGACAACCATTGCGTATTATCAAAAGATTCCCAAATCTGAACTCAAGCTAGGGTACATTTCCATCAAGTTACTCATTTTGGTTACTACTACTTACTAAAACAAAATTAAACTAATAAGTGAAAGACAAATGCATGGAACTGTGTGGAAGTAGTGGAAGACCCCAAGTCCCCAAATGCGTGTATCACCAACTAGCTATGCACATTTTTTTCTGCAGGCAAAAGAGGTAGCCACTACAACAAAGCAAGACTTTGACTTCAAGGTAAGCCTGGGATACCATACCCATACCGCTGCTATTGAGCGCCTTGCGGCCTTGTTTAGATTGCCTCCAAATTTCAAATTTTTTCACTTTCTCTCCATCACATCAATTTTTAGGCTAAACGAAAGATTAAAGCGTAGGTAAAAAATAACTAATTACACAAGTTTAGTTTAAATCACGAGATGAATCTTTTGGCTGGTTGGTGCGATTGAAATATTTTTCAAATAAGACAAAAGAGTTACTATTCATCGAGTTATAATTTTTTGCAATCTAAACAAGGCCGAATCTGCCTCGTCTCCGACGTGCTGCTCACGGTATTTGACGTCAACAGCCGTGGTAGTAGTGCTCTTATCACTTTCACCTACTATTCTCTTTTTCTAGACTCTAGCATGCAGTCTTCTAGTCAGTATATACTATATTTTTTCCTTTGAGTCATTAGTGACCTTGTTAAACTGTATCTACTCTATAACAACTAAGCATAAGTATCATGTCAAGCTTGATTATTAGCTCCCAAAAAAAGTTGTGTGTGATTCGTATACACTTATTATGAGGCGGCTAGATTCTCCTTGTATGAGACACTTAAGGATGGGCCAGGCACACCAAAAGGTACAATGGAACTCTGGATTTTAACTTGCAGGGGAGGAGAACCTCGGCATGGCATATGGAGTAACAGTCTAACAAGAATTTTAATAGTACCAGTATCCCTCCCATCAGAAGCTTCTAGAAGGATCTCTGGGATGAGATCTTTAACAATGCGTGACCCAACACTAGGAGTAATTGATTGCTCGCAAAGCTGGTTCGCAATCGCTAAGCGTAATTTAGTCAACCTCTATTCCCCGAACACATCTAAGAAATGATGGTCCCTTTGCCCTGTGTTTTTTCTTTACATTATCTCCTTTTAGAATGGTGAAAACGAGAGGCATGGTAGCCGTGGTATGCACGGTGCATTTAGTGGCGGACTGATGGTCATGGTCACCCGTACTGGGTAATAAACAGGCTCCAAAGAGCTTTTGCTTTCCATGGCGTCAATTCTTATTTCATAACGAAAGCGGAGAGGATGGCAACAGTCTTCCCTCTCCTTCACTTTTGGGTAGTAAAAAACGAAGCTTTTACCTACCACCTCCGTCACCATCGCCTCAACGAACTGAGCGTCTGCGCCGGTCACTTCGGTGGTAGGTTAGCGGCCACGCTGATTCGCCGTCGAGTCACTACTGCTCACCTCGAGTAACAACTTATTCCATCCATACCAAAATAGATGTCATTCTTGCTTTCTAATAAGTCAACGTTTTAAAATAGCTGGCAATTATATATTAAAATATATAAATATTTATCTTAAGTAATTAATATCATCTAAATATCTTTAAAGTTCTAGTTTTTAATAAATTTATTTAAAAATATAAATATTGCGTATTTTCTATAATCCCTGCACAAAGTTGAGAAAGTTTGCTTCCCATAGCGTCGTCCTTTTTGGGACGGAGGAAGTACTTGCCACCTTCCTAAAGGTCGAAGAAGTCAACTACCGAGGTGCTTAGTAATAACAAACCAATATTTTCATGATAAGATTGATATTGATTTCTTAACTATATTTACTATTAAGTGTGTGAATTATACCCCTGGTCCCTAAAGCAAATCCATTATACTCTAGAGTCCAACCTTGTCCATCCACTCCCAATCATCATCATTACCCAAGAGCATCAACTAGTTTTAGTGTCCCTTTCACCCTATTGTTGAGCTGGCCTGCCTTCCCTCTAAGCCGAAAGCTCGAGGAACTCAAACTACTAGCCTAAATGTTGCTAGTGTGTTCTAGCCACTTTAGTTGAGCTATATATGAAAGCAGTGTCACAAATATGTGTTCTAGATCTATGAGGTGAAAATACCTTTTTCTAAACATATGAGGTGTGTTAGAAAACATCCTATAGATTATAGACAAGATAGTTGTGACATTTTTGTTTAGTATAAGTGAATTTTCAACATTTACCTATCAACTTAATCCTTTTTTGTTTCGGCTAATCACTGCACACAATTCAATATAGTATTAGGGCTAAAGCTCTTGAGTTTGGTTCTTGGTAGGAAAATGGGCTCAATGCCACATTCTATAGTGATTTTGGTGATTATAATGACAACCCAAGCAACATGAATAACATGTATGATAAAATGTGTTAGACATTGGTTTTAGGGAAGCAAGGAAACAAGTGGCATAGTTTTTTTTTTTTTTTTGCGAAACCAAGTGGCATAAATATTGAAAAAGAACAAAAAGGAAACCAAGAGAAAAAAGACTTAGACATATGGCCGATATCTCTAGAAATAGAGTGCCAACAATCAGTCTTGGCGTCCAGTGGTCATAGTGATAGAAGCATTGTGAACATGAAATTGTCAGAAGGTCTAGTGGCAAGGAAAAGAAGGGAATCAACAACACGACTAAGGGACTAACAATATTCATGAAATTTGCATGGGTTTTTCCTAGGTTGATTATCATATGTTGGACTGATAATGTTTGTCACCGATGTTATAAATGAGAAATGAGTCCAATGATTGATTACTGAAATGCATAAATGACAAGCTTGGGTTGTATGCTACGATAGAGAGATATGGCTTGATGAATATCAACTGATCTCTATTGTGAAGCCTAGTCATGACGTGCAAGATGATTCTTTGTGATTGATGAATTGGCAAGCAAATGTACTAAAAACATTAGTGAGACATGAAGGGTTGCATATGGATTGGTCTCACTTACAAAGCTTGCTAGTACAAATCAAAGATGGTGAAATGGTTTTAAATGCATGCTTATGTTTTAGTTGAAATCACTATGTGGCTTGGGATGACTTAAAAGGTTAAGATAGAAAGGAAAGGGATTTGAAGGGCCAATCAAGGGTCAAGAGCAAGTGACAGCTTGGGCATCGAGGGACTGAGGCTATGGTGAAGAAGAGTGTACTTGCAAGTCTTGCACGATTAGAGCTATGGGACGTCATGGAATGAAAAGGATAAAATTATTGTTGAATCATTAGATGGAAGTGACTTGAAGCATATGGTTGAAACTCAAATGTGTGAATACTCAAAGTGTGAAGTGATGAAGAAAGACCCTCAAGTATGCATGAATAGATGTGGCAATCAAAGGTTTGAAGAAGGTCAAGAAGTGGTTGAAAGGTTCCTTTCTTTAATTCTTGAGTATAGGTTTGCCACACAATTAAGAGGGATGTATCAGTAAGTTTGAGACAAGTAAAAGTGCTCAAGCTAACCATGTGAGGAAAGCAATAGTGTGAGAGCTAGGGATGGTTTTGTGCTTCTACAGAAAAATTAGAGACCGAGTATCAAGGTCATTGTTTACTCAATAACTTGACTGTTTTAAAAAACCGGCTAGCTAGGCCGAGCGGCTAGTTTTTGGGTGCTCTCTCCACTTGGCTTGTTGTTATTGCTCTCTCACTTCCGTACACAACTAGAAGTCCTTGGCTGCTCCTAAACCCCCATTTGTTGGTGAAAGTAATTAGAGAAGAGAAATCTCAAGTGTGCAGATTGTGCCTTGCTCTATGAGAGGCCTAAGTGGCACTAGAGAGCTTGAGAAACATTGTGTGAGTTGTCAAACATCTTGAATTCTTGAGCAAGTCAATATTTCAGTTTATTGCATTTGTTACTCTTGCAGCATGGCTCCAAAGTGTTTAGTCATCATCGGCAACCACCCAAGGTTATGAAAACTATGGAATGTTTGTGAGGCTTGTGATCTTGCTTCTGAAAGGAAAAAAATATCACCTAGTAGAAGCGTGGACTGTTCTTTAAAATTCTAAAATTTGAATGTCTAGATCTACAAACTTAAAATACATAGTTGGGACTCTAAACAACTTCAAATAAAAAAACCAACTACAAAGTTGTACATTTTATTGAGAACTATAACTTTTAGAGACACATGTGTCATCATCTAAGATCTGTTTGAAATTGTCAAAATTCAAAATTCAGAAACTTAAAATAATATTTTTGGGGCAACTGCTCCGGTACTCCTTTTTATAAAAATAGCACGAATCCTAAAGCAGATAATTAAAATAATTAATTATTTTACGTTATATTGCAACTGGATCCCGCCTAGCCCGTGCCCGATCCAGATGCGAAGTAACTAGGGATGAAAACGAAAATGGTAATCTCCGATTTTCGAAAATCTTTTTCGAGCTTTTTCCGATTTTTGGACATAAATGGTAATGGTAGTGGTAATCGAGAAAACAAAAATGATAATGGTAAAAATAATTGGAACTGAAAGTGGAAATGATTTAGCCCTCTTCCGATCGTTTCCGAAGATTTCCGTATTTATCCGGTAATTTACCGTTGGTAATTACCGATAAAGCACATACTTTTGGTCCAATTAGCCAACTCAAAAAAGTAAGCATGCCGCCAAGCCCATTGAAAAGCACATAAGGTAATTTATTTTATTATTAAAAAGGAACTAACTATTAGGGAAGTATTGATGTGTATAGAAACAATCAGGCAAATTGGAATCAGGCAGGCAACAATCACGGTGAGGTACATACGTATTGCACCCATCTCTAGTTCTGTACTGTCAAACGCACCCTGGGCGACGAGTGCCTTGCCTTGCCTGCAAGGCTGCACGTCTGTACGCGGCGGCCGACGGCAAGCAGTTTATTTGCCTTCTGTCCATCCCGTCTAGGCATCAATGGATTTATTGAATTGATAGTTCAGTAGTTCACGATGCCACCGGTGTGAACTGGGTGGCTTTAACTCTACGCTTTAGTATGTTTATTGTTTTTTAGTATATCGTTTTTCTTAATTTCGACCGTTATCGATGTGTTTTCCGATCGACAATATCATTTTCGAAATTACCGTAATACCGGCGCCGTATTCATTTCCGACAATATCATACCGATTTCGTTTTCGAGAAAAAATTATGAAAATGAAAGTGATTTAGCCTCTTCCGATCGTTTCCGACCGTTTTCATCCCTACAAGTAACGCCGTGGCTCCGTATTCACGCCGCGCCGTTTCACTCGTTGCCACTCGCCGGCAAGGCGGCAAGGCCCCCTGCTCCTCCCCCGATCCAATTGTTCGTGCTGCGGAAAGAGTACGGCGGCACCGCCGATGCCCCATGCCACCGGCCACCTTACCCCCATCGCCCCCACCGCGCTTCCTTCCCCCTCTGTCTGCGCCCCCATCGCACCACGCGCCACCGGCCGCAGCGGCGCCTGCCCATGCTCGTAAGCCAGGTCAACCGCCTCCGCCACGCCCCGCTCTGGGGCCCCATCGCCGGCGTCGGCTGCGCGTCCATGGGGGACACCTCCGCCGCGCTCTGCGCCTACTGCTTTGATCACCCATCGAGTCTGCCCGTGCTCGTAAATGCTTGGAACATCAGCTGGAGAAGGCTTCACAAGATTCTTGCTATGGATGTTGCCCGTGCTCTGAATACATGCATGACGAACTTTTGTGCAGCCGTTATAGTGCTACTTCGTCAGATGCATAGGTCGATGCCTCTGCCTCGTCATCTCGGGCGGCTGTTCATAGCTAGGATTCTAAAACCAGGATTCTGTTTCTTCTGTGTAAATAACTATATATATGTAGCCAGAATATAAGTGTGGCTTAGTGCTTCGTCACTGAGAGATTGAGTCCGCTGTTGGAATGGATGGATTTAATCTGTTGAATTCAGTTGCTCTGTATGTTGATTTAGACCATGAGATTGTTCCTCGAGGAATATGGAAAATCTATTTCCTTTAGATCAGAGTCCTGTCCTTCGGATCAAACTGAACAGAAAGTCGTCGTCATCTTAGCGAGAATATACAAAATAACAGATTCCTATTGCATTTTGTGCTGCGTGTTAGACTGAACAGAAGGATTGTATCCGATATCGTGCTGACAGATTATATGACATCTCCAAACCAATAAAGGTGCTTCCCGTCGGCTGGTAGGGCAGAGTGCGGCTGGGGCGTGGGGCGCGGATGGAGGAGGAAGGAGTCGCGGTGGGGGCGATGGGGATGCGGTGACCGGAGGCATGGCCGCCGCTGCTCATGAATCGCCGGTGCAAGGGACTGGAGGAGGTGTAGCCGTTGCTCCGGAGTGGAAGACGCGTACTTGCGGTTGTGCTGTTTGGCGACGGCGTCTCAGACGTAATAAAGGAGCAGAGCGTTAGGGCTGGGCTTGGACGGGCCTAGCCCAGGCGGGACCCAGTTGCAATATAACGTAAAATAATTAATTGTTTTAATTATCTGCTTTAGGATTCGTGTTATTTTTTATAAAAGGGAGTACTGGAGCAGTTCTCATATTTTGGTACTCTAAATAATTTCAAATAAAATTCTTCTCAACTAGAATGTTGTAGATTGTGTTGAGATACAGTTTGATGTAAAGTATGTCTTCATCCAAGTTCATAAGGAAAAGTATGAATTATTTTCTAATGCCTATTTCTAAGACGACTGCCTATTTCTAAGACGACTGCCTCTGTTAATCCATGATTTTCAGAATGTCGTCTTAAGATGTCTGCCTCTATAAATGATTTTTATAGGCAGACATTTGTCTAGAGGTTGTTTGACTATTTATGGAGACAATCTCTAGATGTACCTGCTTTTCATATGTAGAAATCATTTATTATGTCATAGTGTCAACAATTTTCCATTGCGTATCATATAGTGCTTTCTCATTCATGACTGTTCCAAATGCTCAGATTTCTAACTACGAACAGTAGAGGCAGCAAGCATCTAGGGATGCTGAACCTGTTCCGTCCGAGACGCTACTAAGCAGCTTCGGTCAGGTTAGCTCACCTACATCCGGCAACTGAGCACCGTCTAAAATTAGCAAGTGAGCAAATATGGTAGCACGCAAGGAGTACATGTTTGATGTCACTCTCGATATTCATTGCATTTTCAGTTGTTGAATTGACGAATGTGAGGGAGATGACACACCTTGTCAGAACTAAAACTAAAGAGTGCAGCACAAAACAAATGGTGTCATCTCCAGCCAGCCTCCGATAGTTGACCGGGCCTGTTTATTTATTCATTTAAAATTCTAGCTCAAGCAACCAGTCAGCATGCGCACGGATGATCCTCGCATATTAACTGCCAGTTATACCGTCTCTTTTGCGTATGGATGATCCTCAGTCTTAAGCCAATAAGCCTGTCGCCTGCATGCCGAGATGTCAACACATATATGTGCAACACACGAGTATCATCCTCATCCGACGCACGCGCGCATTGCGAATATATGGCTAGGACAACGGTAAGACCAAGCCGATCTTGGTTCCGGAATCCGGATGATTGATGATTCCTAAGCATGCCTCGCCAGTGTTGTGTTCTCGTCTGCACGCCAGGCCATCCGCATTGAGCTTAGCCAGCCCCGGCTCGCTCCTGATGACGACCTCATCATACCACTATACCCGTCTCCTCCCTGCATTCAAGGACGTCCGATCGAATTGGATTTTTGCCTGATTGTGTCGAGCTTAGCTGAATTGTGACTTGTGATTAATGTCATTTCAGCTGCCAATGTCCTCCGGAGAAGGACCAAGGGTAATGCAAGAACGGAACGGAAGCTTTCAGGAGTCAATTGTATAGTACACTGTTTACCTCGTTCGGCGAATCCCAATGCTGCTGCATAGCATCACGCAGACCCCGTGCATGGTTACATCACAATTATATTTCCCCTTCAGCACCACGGATCTTTCATATTCGATCGTTTATTTCTCTTGTTGTCCTGCGTCGCCAACCCATTATTCAGAGTTTTGCAGCCAAATATTAGCACATTTTAGTTTGAGCTGCATTTTTTGGGTTCTTTTTTTGTAAAAAAAAAAAGGGAAGAAGTTGGCTTTCTGGCCGTTGAACTTCTAAAAACTTTTTAGCTCTACCTGCAGGGGCTTTAACCCCTACAGTTTCGTTAAAAAGAAAACCTTCTTAGTTTCTCGGTACAGCTCAAGCCAAAAACACTACTCTAAACGTATCTTGTAGCTTCTAGTTCATTTCATCAGAATTTACATGTCTAATTCTTTTTTAGAAGCCAACTCAAGAGCTGAACTGTTTGTTTCTATATTTCATTTTTTTAAGAAAAAGCCAACTCAAGAAAAGCCAAAACACACAACTCTAAACGTGTCTTTTAGCTTTTAGTTTATTTCATCAGAATCTAGATGTCTATTTTTTTAAAAAAGCCAACGCAACAACTGAACTATGAGTTTGTAGATGTTGGTATTCTAGATTTTCATTTTTTATTCATCAATCTTGCATTAATTGGGACTAGAAAAGCTAGGGTTCCCCCTACCCATTTGCCATGCCCTTGGTATTTATAGGCCATACCAAGGGTCAAATGGCTTTTTACAATAGGGGGCACCAAGTAGCGGAACTTTGTACTTTGTAGAAACATCTCTTTTTAGACCTATCCCAAGGCGCCACGTGTCACGCTGTCGAAGCTCAGCCCTTTGGTGCCGCCGCGCGCCGGGCGATGGTTCGGCCCGGCCGGTGGCGGGGCCAAGCTCCACCCTCGAAGGTCCTTGAGAACTCCACCCAAAGCGAAGGTCTGGAAGCTCCTCGAAGAAAGAGAACTAGGGGGAATGGTCCTAGGATGGCGTGTGGCGCCGAGGTCCACCTCCGTCTTGGCCCATGTCGGGCCGCGGACTAAGCCCGGAACCGTTGCTCGCGGCCGCCCTTAAGTGGTCGATGGCGTGTGGCCTGAGGTCCACCTCCGGGGCCCGGTTGCGCTTTATTTTAATCGATAAATGGGCCGGATTGGGCTTCGCCGCCGCGGCGACGACGGGACAGTTAGGGTTTGCGCGCGCTTTCTCCGTCGTTGGATCGCCGGATCCTCGAGATTTGTGCCGGCCTTTACCGCGGTGAAACTTCCCGGCTTATAAATAGTGAGGGTGGGTGAAAAGGACGCTTTTACCTTTCGCGTCTTTGCTTCCCATCGCGCTTGCTTTCACTTGTTCATACACGAGGTTGTAGGCTGTGTGGGGGTGAGAGGCATCGGGGAAGTCGGGGTCGTGAGCGGGGAGCGGAGGTGCTTCAAGTGAGGCGGAGGTGATCCGGGAAAGGCGGAGGTAATTGCTTGATGGCGAAGGGATGCGAGGCGGGGAGTGACGCCATGGGCGGCGTTAGCACCGTCCTGTCTATGAGATCGGAGCTAGTTACGTGGCGGCGGGGGATCTCGATAGGTTCGCCGCCCGGGTTGGTTGGAGAGGAGCCGGGCGACTGCCGGAGGTGTGCGACGCCGCACCCGACAACAATCGGGTGGTGGTGTTTGAAGCCTTCTTTGAAGCGGGGCTGCGGTTTCCGCCTCACCCGCTGGTGCTTTGGGCGCGCCGCGGAAATTCAGCGTGCAATTCCATCACCCGACGCCCAATAGCTTCCCGAAGCTTTGCGCGTTTGTGTGGGGCTGTCACTCGCAAGGGGTGGAGCCGGCCGTGGAGGCTTCGCGAAGGTGCACGGCATGCATGTGCGAAGAAGACAAAGACGGTGACCACCGGCGACGGGACGGTGACGGAGGAGAGCCGGTTCGGGGTTCTTACGTTCCGTCGGCGGAACAACGCGAAGGTGCCGGTGCAAGCTCGGAAGAACAAGTGGGAGGGTTGGGCAACGGATGGTTCTATTACCGCTTGGATGATGCGGAGGGGCGCGACTTGGCGGGCGACCTTCGCCCGCTCCCGGACAAGGAGACTGCGAAGGTGACCACCGCTTCCGACCAAGGGTCACGGCTGCGGGGACGCGATGCGTGACCTTTCCCGGTGTATGACGCGGCGGGATGTTTTCGCGGAGTATCCTTTGCGCGAGGTCGTGCCTGCGAAGGCCGACCATGACGAGCTGGTGAAGGAAGGGCCGTCATCTTATGCTGCTATGGGGTACGAGTTTTGAAGGACTGAACTTGCCGAACCTCCGCGTTGCTTGGGCGGAGGAGCTCTCCTCCAGCCGAGCGAGCGGAGGCTTTGAAGAAGATTCGTTGCGTGGTGGAAGCGGAGGTGGTGGAACTCGTCGGGAAATTGGACGCCGAGGAGCAACGGAAGATGAAGGAGGAGATGGAGGGTCACCGGGTGAACCGGGTTTACGACTTACTTGGTATCCGGTACCGGGCCGAGCGGAAGCTTCTTGCCCCGACGAAGGAGAAGCGAAACGGGCCAAGAAGCGGCACGCAATAGAAGCGGCCTCGGAAACCTCCGAGGTCTCGGCTAGTGATGATGTCCACTGCTCCGGCCGGCGGAGGTGGTCGTGGGGCGGAAAGATCCGGAAGACGTCGGCGGCGGCGGGCGCGGAGGTGGGTTGACGACGGGAACTACTCGTTACGGCGCGACCTTCTCTTCGCCGTGTCGCGGGGAGCCGGCTGAACGTTCTTCCTGTCGCCCGGCGACCTCGGCGCGCCAAGAGGTGGCGGGGACGAGGAGCGGAAGAGGACGCATGCCCTCTTTGTCTTCAGCGGTGCCGAAGCTTTGGTCCGGTTCGGCCGTCGGCGACGCGGCCAGCGACGGTACTGGCCCGCGCGGCGGAAACCCGTCCTCCGCGGCTCGTCTCCTTCGGACCGGTTAGGCAAGAAAGCGGACGGGGACGTGGACATCACTTCGGCCCACGTTCACGAACGGCCGGTCGTTGCGGAGGTCCGGCAAAAGGCTGCGGACGAGAGGGCGGGCCGAGAGACACAAGGAGGAGAAGACCAAGATCCGGCGATGGTGGATCTTGCGAGGCTTCCCCGGCGCTCGCAACGGCCGCCGGAATACGAGGAATCCATGTGCGGTCGACGGGAAGGAAGCTGTACCTCCGCCCCATACCGAGCTGGAAAGAAGGGTTTGGGTGAAGCATCGCCGAGCTCGTTGCCTTACTTCGCCCGGTCGGCGGGTCACGGACCCCAAAGCGCACCTATACACTAGTGCCGACCTCCGCGGCTCGGGCGTCGCCCAGTGAAGGGGAGCGGAGGTTCTTGGTCCTGCCTTTGGACGCGTCGGTGTGCCCGAGGCGGAGAGCGCATTCTGGCGGGGCCCGGAAAGTTGAGAATAACTTGGTTGACATCGGCGAAGTTGATTGAAACTATTTTGCTTGCACGGGGCACGCGACGACGTTGCACGAAGGATGAAGCGAAGCGCGAGAAGAGGATTGAGGAGCTCGAAAGCGGGACCATCGGCGAGGCGGCGAGTTCAAGAGCTCCTCGCGGAGCAAGCTTCTCATGAGGCCGATATGAATGAGCTTCGCAAGGCCAACAAGAAAGCATATGAAGATTGCGATGCTGTGTCGCGGAGCTTGGACTGAGAGCCGAGCTTCGGGATGCCAACCAAGCCTTCGAGGACATGAAGAAACGGGCGGAGGACGCCGAGGAGTGAAGGAGTGCTTTGAGAAACGCGCTATAGATGCGGAGGAGAGGGAGGCGGACTTGATGCGTGCCCTTGTATCCCACATGGCGGAGGTGAAGGGGATCTTTGATGCGCGGTGGCGCATCTTGGCGGGCTCCCGCGCCGATGCACTGCGAACCCGGTGTCGAGGGTTATGCGGAGTGGCTAAAGAACGAGCTGAATTACTTGCGCCCTTTTTGACCCGGGTCGAGGCGGGGATCTTCGCGGAGGTTCGGCCACCGCACTGCGCCCTTAGGGATGCGGGGGAGTAAACACGCTCGCAAAATCATTGGCGCCGACTTCCCGGCCCACCGTGGAGGAGGTTCGTGAGGCAAGGAAGGATTCATTGGTTGCCTCCGTGGGCCATGCGGCTTTCGATAAGTTCGGCTGTACGCGGAGGTACGGGCGGCGTACGAAATTGTTCTTTGAAGTTCTTTGCGGGGGTGAGGATCGCGCTTTTATTCATGAATAAGCGTTCGATTATAGAGTTGCTTTGGTTTCTAAAAGACTTTTCCTGGCTTTTGCAGATGGACGTCTTTGGGCGGGGACGCGGGATTTACCACCTCCGGAGGAAGGCAACGTCACGACGACCACCGGGACATCTCGTCGACGGAGGTTCGGTGCCGGGACCCGCGAACACGGGCGCGCGGGAGGCTGAAACCGTCCCCGCGATCAACCCACCTCCGGGAGGCTCCGGCGACGAACGGGTTGGTGTTATCCCCGGTGAACGAGGCTTAGAGTCTTTTGGTTGATCCCGCCTTATTTTGGTGAGACTTGGAGGAAACATTTTTGAACAATTTGCACTTGCGTGCATTACGGGCGTTTGTAAGATACATTGGGCCATAAGGCTTCTTGGTTCGGTTAGTTAATAGTACCTTCGATTTTTTTGTTCTTAAATTCGATCGATGTTTTGGCGTTCTGCCTTGATCTCCCGTTTGTTTGCGCGAGGTTTTAGTTGCGCGTGTTAGGGCGGAGGTTTGGCGAGCACCGATCGTGTGCCTTCGCTGCGCGGGTTCCTCTGGATTTTGGGCTGCCATTTTTAATGTGGTTCGGCCCGATCTTGAATCGTCAAGATTTTTTCATGACGGAGCCGAGCTGGATTAATCTGAGGGGCAAAAATCCTCATGCGAAATTTGATAGGATTTGGTGGTGGAGAGTAGCAAAGTATGATCGGTCAGTTCAAAAATCGCGCCAACTCCTCCGGACCGCTGGCCATGGGAGACGGTCTGGGGAGTCATTAGCGACGACGAGGACGACGAGTATGTTGCTGGTCGTGAGGTAATTTTCACGGATGTGGAGGAATTTATTGGTATGGTTGCGGAGGAGCTTGTTGACGACGTATTGGAAGGGTCGTGCATTCTATAGGCTGCGGAGGTGACTCGACCACGATCTCGACGGAAGCGTGGTCGAGTGTTGCATTATTATGTCGACCCTCAAGGTCGCTGAGGAGATGACTTGTAAACGAAACATTTGACTTGTTGTTGTTAATGAAAGTTGTGTTTGTTCGCGGGGTTAATGTTTTGCGGAGGTAGAGAAAAGCGCGACGCCCAACTTTTCAAAGCGAGGCTCGCTCACGTTTGCGGAGGTAGTAAAGCGCGGCGACGCCCGACTTTTCAAAAGCGAGGCTCGCGTAAATTTTGCGGGGTAGTAAAGCGCGCGGCCCGCGCCCAACTTTTCAAAAGCGAGGCTCGCTCACGTTTGCGGAGGTAGTAAAGCGCAGCGACGCCCAACTTTTCAAAAGCCACTTGAGGTTCTTCTTTTGTACCAATACCACGTTAGAGAGCCAGGTTGGATATTTGACCCTGCGAATAACCTCCGCTTTTAGGCCGGTCTACCTCCGCTTTGGCGGCTTGTTTCCTTTCTTCGACATTTTGCGGAGCTTTTGCTTGATCGGAGGATAATCTTTGCGACGTTTAGGTGATGCTCGATAAGTTTCTGTCTACCCCGACGAGGTCGGAGGCCGACCATGCGAAGGCATCGTTGTTATCACGGAGGAACTTGGATGAGTTGAGCTTCAAATTCGGTATCTAGCGGGCGATATGATGACTTTCTTTTCCGGATCGTCTGGAATAGGCTGAATCTTTTTTGTTTCTTCCTCCGGTGCGCGCGCGCGAAGTAACCAAGCTGCGTCTATTTTCGGCTCTGCCTCTCGTTGTTCTTTTTGTTCTTCTTCTTGCTGCTGTCTCTGCTCCTTCTCCTGCAGGCAATGGACGTTCTTACGCCCCCGCGGTGGCCTTTGCTCCGCTATTCGGCCTGTTTTGGTCTCCGTAGACGGCTACGATACCTCCGGGCGCGGCATTTTCATGCGAGGTAGCCGGGATGAATGCGGCATTGAGCGATTGATGGTGCCCCTCCCAAAGATGGCGTTGTAGTTGTACGGGATATCAACTACGTCGAAGGTGATGTGCTCGTGCGGGCGATGGTTACGTTGCCGAAGGATGCGGGTAGAGTGATTTTTCCGATTGCTTTAATCTGTGGCCTCCGAAAACCGAATAGCGGATGTCCCGCCGGTTGAAGTTTATTTACGTCGAGTTTCATGCCGTCGAAGGTGGATGTGAATAAGATGTCGGCGGAGCTGCCGTTGTCCACAAGGATTTTGGTCAGCTGTCCCGGCTGCGATGTTTGTTTCTATGACCATCGCATCGGTATGTGGGTATTGCTTGAGCTTGAGGTCGAGGCTGTTGAAGGTCAAGGGAATGTGCGACCGGTGGTCATTTACGTGAGGACCTTCGCGAGGCTACGTGATTGACCCGGCGAAAGTGCTCTCTCTTTATTTGTCTTTTGTTGCCGTAATCCTCCCGAACCTCCGGAGATTGCCATGATGACTCCGTAGGTAGCCGTAGGATTGTTGATCGTTGTCTCGTGCTCCTGTGCTTCTCCTTCAACTTTAATTGGTTGAGGCGGGGGTAGTCTTGGTAGGGGTGGTGGCGGAGGTAACGCTTGCGCTTGGGTTTGGCGAGCAATTGGGTGAAGTTGCCGATCTTTGCTTTGTGCTTGGCGATGGTAGTATTCTTGCTTGTTGGTTGTGAGCATACGACCACTGACGAAGGGTGGTTGGTGGTAGTAGATTGGTTGCCGATACGGGGGTTCGAGCTCGATGGTTGTGGTTGAATCCACAGGTTGCGGTTGCGGGGTTTGGTCTTTCTCTACGGGTATGGTTGGTTGTTCCTGCGGAGCTGGTGGGGCTTGGCCGTCTGCACTCAAGCCCTTTGATGTACCATACGCCTTGCTTGGTGTAGTGGTCGCCGCTTTTCCACGAAATGGCAATAATGTAGCTGCGGAGGTTCTTTGCCTCTGGCGTCCGAGGATTAGCGGAGTCTTCTATCGACTTGTGGCGGGGTTGTGCAGGTTGACGAGGTGTTGCCGAGCTTGTTGATCGCTACGCCATCGATGGCGTTGACGTTTCCCATGTCGATGCGGGGGTACTCATTGCGAGGATCGGATTGCGCTCTTTTTGTTGACGTTGCGGAGGTTGGGACGGCGAGACTTGACACGTTCATTGTTATCTTTCTCGATTTGCTTCTCCATGATATCGTATAACTCGGCGATGGTTCTTGGTTCCCTTCTTGATAGCCATTGAGCATGGTCATTTGGATGCAACTTGTCACCGCCAAAATCATGACTTCATCCGTGATGCCGGGGTGCGATTCTTGGTATTGAGGAATCTTTTCCACCAATCTTGTAATGGCTCATCGACTCTTTGTTTGCGGTTGAGAAGAGCGGTGGCCTTGGCCGTGGCCACCCGACACCTTTGAAGTTTGTGCGGGTCTCTCGCGAAGGTCATCCCAACATCGATGGATCTGGCCGGAGGTTGCTGTACCCAGTGTCGAGCAATATCTCTCGCCACGATCACGAAGGCCTTGGCCATGATGTCCTCGTCACCTCCGGCACCGAGACGGCGGCTTCATAAGACATTAGAAATTGGCGTGGCTCGAAAGTGCCATCATACCGCGGTAGATGTTGCATGGCGAAGCCACAGGGGCCACTCGGTGATCGAAGGTCGTATGACGGGGGTGATTTGGAGTCGTAGTGCGGGACCCGCGGCGGCTCTCTTGGCTCGGGACACCTCGCCGGCGGGCCGGGTATAGTATGTTGGCGCGGAGGTCCGGTTCGGGCGTGGTGGGTGGGGGTCTTCTTTGTTGCTCGATCGGAGGTTGTGCGGCCGCGCATGCCGGAGAGCCGGGTCTCGTGGTTTCTCACCTCCGCGTCGCCTCCCGTTTGCTCGATGCTTTGCTCGATGCGGCGAAGCTTCTCACGCTTCCTACGATTCACGCCGGATGATTGCTGCTCTTGATTCCTTGTTGATTTGTTCCGAGATGCCTTTTGCCGGCGGGATGCTTTCTTGGAGGCTGTTCTAAATGCACGGCCAACTTTTCTTCTTCCGAAGCTTCGGCGTCGGTCGTGAATTCATTGGCGATGCCACCTCCGGAGGTATGGGGGTGCGGCTGGATGATAATGTCCCGACCACCGACGCTCGTGGCCGACCTCCGGGTGCAACTTGGTCTAGGTTGGGATCAACTACGGGTTGGCCGACCGCTCGATCGGAGGTTGCTCGAGAGAGGTTTGGCGGAACGACACCTCCGCCGGCGGTCGGATCCGCGTTGGTCCCCCGAGGAGGAGTTCGCGATGTTTGGAGCCATGGCTTGCCTCTTTTGTTCGAACCCCACGGACGGCGCCAAGCTTGTTGGTATAAACGCTCGCCTCACTGCCTTCGCCGTGATCCGGAGGAGGGAGGCGGAGGTTTCCAGACGAGAAGAGTAAAGTTCAAACAAGTGACAAAATGGGATCATTCATCATGGGTCCTCTTGGGATCTTGCATTAATTGGGACTAAGAAAAGCTAAGGGTTCCCCCTTACATTTGCCATGCCCTTGGTATTTATAGGCCATACCAAGGGTCAAATGGCTTTACAATAGGGTTTTAACTTTGATCGCACTTACAAGTGGGCCACGACAAGGGCAACTTTGTACTTTGCAAAACTAGAAACATCTCTTTTTAGACCTATCCCAAGGCGCCACGTGTCACGCCTGTCGAAGCTCCACGTGTCGTCCTTTGGTGCCGCCGCGCGCCAGGCCTTCAGCGATCCCCCGTCCCGATCCCCAGGCGATCGTCGGAGGTCTTCCGCCGCCCGTGACGCCGAGCGGCCAAGCTACCACCCTCGAAGGTCCTTGAGAACTCCACCCAAAGCGAAGGTCTGGGAAGCTCCTCGAACCCTCATGTACTGCGCGATAAGAGAACTAGAGGGCACGAACGCGGAGGTTTGTCGCACCTTCGCTGCATCGCTAGGACAAGCCTAGCGACCTTCGCCGTGTCGAGACGCATGGCTGAGCGAAGGTTGTCCATAGCTACCTGGTCGTTTTACTGTCTTGGCCCGTATCGGTAGCGGAGCTAAGTAGAGGGTCCAGCGGAGGTTGTTCCCCCACAAAAGTAGATTTTCATTTTTTAATAAAATAAAATAGACAACTCAAGAGGCAATCTCAAAACCTAGATAAAAACTACAACAAATCAAAACTCGTGGCCAAGCGTCACAAATCAAAACTTACACGAAAAAATAGGCAATTCATTAGCATTTTTCTGTATTGGCTATGTATAAGTTAATTGACCATTCGCCTGATAAAAAAATCATTAGCAAATTTGTACGAAAAACGAAAGCACTGGTCACGCCCGTCACTCTGAAACGATCCTTCATTCGCGTGTTTGGAGGTCGGAGCGCACTACTTGACACCATGAACAGTGAACCATGCCGGATTTCGGTATGATTTTGCAACAAGGAACGCGCCGCGCCGCGCCGCACTGACCCCCGCATCTCGCTCGTTTGGAAGCGTCTGTCTGAGCTTCTCCAAAATCCACACCAGGCCAGTCCACCGACCGACCGCGTCCGGCGTCTCCCACGTCCTCCGAACCGAGCAGGGGCACCGCACCGCGAACTCGTGGCGCACGGAGCAGAGCTTCGGAGCCGTGCCGAGGACTGGACTGTGGCGCACCCACCCACCAAAGCCCAGCCCAGGCCACAGCCTGCCTCCAAAAAGCGTCGCTGCTCGTTTCGGCGATAAAGCGGGCGGGGAGACGCGGCGAAAAAAGCTGAGCTCGCCGCGCGCCGTGGCAGCACCGCAGAACGCAACAGCTAGCCGAGCACCGCACCGCGAAGCAAACGAGAGAAAAAAAAGCGCCAGGAGGAGGCCGCGCCCGCGAAGGAATCGCCACCGGCCCGGGCGCGGGCCGCCCACCGCCCAGCCGCTGCCGGCTGCCCGCTGGCCGCTGCCTGTGCCTGCCCACGGGAACGAACGGGGGATAGCTCTAGCTGGCTGACGGACGGACGGGACGCATTGCGGTGCGGAGCTCCAGGTAATCAGATAATAAAAGGGCCGCGGGGCGTGGCGGGGCGCAACCACCGCCGTGCCGCCTCTCCGTCTCCGAGGCGGACGAGGACGCCAGCTCTCGCGCCGCGGCTGCCGCAGCCATGTGGACGCCGTCGCGCGGGAGCAACGCGCGGCGCAGCGGCCACCGCCGCATCGCGGACTACCTGGCGGACGACCAGACCACCACCACCACGGCCACCGCCACCGACGCCTCCGACAACGAGTCCTACACGACCGCCTATGGCGAGGAGTTCTTCGCCGCGGCTGCCGCGGCCGCCGCCAGCCCCGGCGGGATGCTGCCGGCATTCCTCGCGGACCAGGGGGACCTGGTGGAGGTGATGCTGGAGCTGGACGAGGAGTCCATGGTGGTGCGCAGCGTCACGCCCACCAGCGCCGCGGCCGCGCTCTACGGCGCCGCCTCGCTCCCGGCGCCACATCCACCACCAGGATTCGGGTTCGGGGTGTCCCCGTCGCCGCGCCGCGCGCCGTCGGAGGGCGGCGCCGGCGCGGGGCGCCTGAGCCGGTGCTCGTCGACGTCGTCGCGGATACGGCGGAAGTTCGCGTGGCTGCGGTCGCCGTCGCCGTCGCCGTCGCCGTACCGCCCCACGCCCGCCGAGCTGCAGCGGGAGGCCGCCATGGCGGCGCGCGAGCGGCGCAGGGAGCAGGCGCAGCTCAACCGGTCCCGCGCCGGCGCCCGGCGCGCGCTCAAGGGACTCCGGTTCATCAGCCGCACCACGGGCTCCGTCGAGGCCGCCGAGCTGTGGCGCCGCGTCGAGGAGCGCTTCAACGACCTCGCACGCGAAGGGCTGCTCTCCCGCGACGACTTCGGCGAATGCATCGGTAAATTGCTGCTGATGGTGCTTGGCTGCAATTCACATTGTTATCCGCGCTACACATGCGAGAAAGCAGCAGCGAGCTCGATCGATCTTAATTGCAAGCGACGTCCTTGTCTGATTCTGCCTGCAGGAATGGTGGACTCCAAGGAGTTCGCGGTGGGCATCTTCGACGCGCTGGCGCGGCGGCGGCGGCAGAACCTGGAGCGGATCACCAAGGAGGAGCTCTACGACTTCTGGCTCCAGATCTCCGATCAGAGCTTCGACGCGCGCCTCCAGATCTTCTTCGACATGTACTGAACTGAGCAGCTAAAATTTTCTTTCTTTCTTTCTTTTCCCCGGATCCCAAGTAACGTCACAAATCGCAATTCCCGATGCGTGCGCACCTGCACTACGCTTTGCCTTGCCCCAGCAGCAGCAGATTCTTGATAAGCTTCTTCTTTCTTTCTCCTTGTTGTTCTTGGCCCCAAAATTCAGGGTGGACACCAACGTGGACGGGAGGATAACGAGGGAGGAAGTACAGGAGGTGACTTGTTTAACCCTATACACTTTTCTAATGTTTTTTTTTTCTTCTCTCTCTGTGCATGGCATGATGCATCTCTCTGTTTCTAGCTCAGCTGCCACCCCAAAAGAGAGCAGAGCACTCTGTTCCATTTAGAACCTTCTTCTTGTGGGCACCCTGCTCGCTCCGATTACCAAACCGCTGCTTGCACTCCAAGTGTAGTCTAGTGTACCATACATCCTAATCTTGTTTAATTAATTATTTACTCCTACTAATTATTACTGTGGTAAATAAACTTTCCACGTGCTCCGCCGCTAATCCAGCTAGTCTTGTTTGGCTTGGTCTCCCTCCTGCCACCGCAGCTGATCGTGCTCAGCGCGTCGGCCAACAAGCTGGCGAAGCTCAAGGAGCAGGCGGAGGAGTACGCGTCGCTCATCATGGAGGAGCTCGACCCGGAGAACCTTGGCTACATTGAGGTAAGCGGTGTTCTTGGCCGTATCCCCTGCGACGGGCTACGGTGGCTCCTCCTGCCGTCTGTCATTTTGACTAGTGGAGCACGTGTTGGTTCGTCCGTATTGACACGTACTCTTCCCACCAGCTGTGGCAGCTCGAGGCGCTGCTGCTCCAGCGCGACACCTACATGAACTACAGCCGCCCGCTCAGCACGGCCAGCGGGGCCCAGTGGAGCCAGAACCTCGGCGTCGGCGGCGGCACGCTGACGGTGCCAGGAAGCGGTGACGGCGGCGGCGTCAATGGCTGCGGCGGCGCCGACGGCGGCGATCACCCGCACGACCGGCGTCGCCGGATGAGCTGGGGCGTGCGGAAGGCGGCTGCGCGCGTGCGCGTGGCGGCGGAGGAGAACTGGCGCCGCGCGTGGGTGCTGGCGCTGTGGTTCGCGGCCATGTCCGCGCTGTTCGTGTGGAAGTTCGTGCAGTACCGGCGCACGGCGGCGTTCCAGGTGATGGGGTACTGCCTCCCCACGGCCAAGGGCGCCGCCGAGACGCTCAAGCTCAACATGGCGCTCGTGCTCCTCCCCGTCTGCCGCAACACGCTCACGTGGCTCCGATCCTCCTGGGCCCGCTTCTTCGTCCCCTTCGACGACAACATCACCTTCCACAAGGTAAATTTTTTTAAGAGCCGGCTCTATGACTCTACTACAGGCGTCTTCTCCATGTCCGTGCATATTGGCCACCCAGCCAGTTCCGCAAAATATCGTCGGAGGCGACGTGGCAAGTCATTTACGCACGGTAAAACAAATAGTCCGGCGGCCGGGAGGTCGGTGGTTGGTTGGGCCATCGCCGTTGGGGACGAGGCGCGGCGGCCATGTCGTACGCGGCGGGAACGTGGCGACCAATGATTGGCCGCCCACGTTGGGGGTCCCGGATCCCGTGTGGAAGGGCCGGTGCCGGCCAAGGCTGAAGGCTCCTCCGGCCCCATGTGGTAGCTCCAGACTTTGGACTTACTATACCGGCTACTCGTACAACACATGTACTCTCCCGGATTCGCTACTGCTACTATGTGCACCGTAGTACTTGTATTCGGTACGTTCCCAGATACGCAGCGGCGCGGACACGCGGTCTAATGATTCTGTCCCGGCGGGTAAGTGGAGCCGTACGGCACAGAAGATCCCTTGCCCCCTGTTGGGACAAGTGTGTGCTTCCAGTTAAACGGTTCAGTCAAAAGTCAGGGCCGCTTCCTGGTCGGTGAAAGTCCACAAGGACCGACAAAGTGTCACTGCAGGCGGGCCCTACGCCCAGAACGGCTACTACAAGTGTCCCTGTCGCTTGTGGGTACCAGCAGTGGTGCACGGTTGTTCTCTGGAAAGTAACCGGCGCGCGCCGGGCACTGTCAGTCCGGTAACGACTCGTGACCGAAGCAAAAGACCATGACGTGCGTCTGCGTTCACTTTCAACTTTTCACTGCCGTAACTAACTACATGCTGTGTTTTTTTTCTTTCAGATGATCGCGACGGCGATCGTGGTGGGGATCACGCTGCACGCGGGGAACCACCTGGCGTGCGACTTCCCGCGGGTGATCGCGGCGAGCCCCGAGGAGTACGCGCTGGTGGCCGGCGCGTTCGGCGCGGCCAAGCCCACGTACGCGGGGCTCCTCTCGGGCACCGAGGGCATCACGGGCGTCGCCATGGTGGTGCTCATGACCGTCTCCTTCACGCTGGCCACGCACCCGTTCCGAAAGGGCGAGCCCAAGCTGGCCGGCGCCGGCGCCAGCGCGGGTGCCGGCGGCGTGACGTCGCGGCTGCCCGCGCCGCTGAACCGGCTCACGGGCTTCAACGCCTTCTGGTACTCGCACCACCTCCTCGGCATCGTGTACGCGCTCCTCCTCGTCCACGGCTACTTCCTCTTCCTCGTCAGGCGGTGGTACGAGAAGACGGTACGTGCATCCATCTTTTCTTTTTCCTTACTACTGTTAATGTTATTTTGGTGCATTTTTTTCATCACCCGTTCTGTTGCATTCATTAATTGCACGATGTTAGTCGTTGGTTGTTTCGAGCGAGCGAGAGAGAAAGAGGTGCCGAGGTGGCTCGGTTGCGACGTGTAGCGTAGCTTTCTGGTTCTGGAGGTGGAGGGTGACGGCTTTTCTTCTGTTTGGCCCGGCGCGCAAAGGCAAAAGGTGATGGTCACCGCCCGTTCACGACCGCGACGCTTTTTCTTGGACACGCCGTTGTCGCGGCCGGCCCGGGGCTCCCTGCCGCCGCTGCTGCTGCTGCTTTATGTTGCCTTCTTCTAGAAACGACGCCTCGTGGCAATCCGGCGCATTATCCAGACTCGAGGAACAAAGAAAAGGGACGAAAAGGAGAGGAAAATGTGCCACGACTCCACGGACCCACGGCCACGGCCACGGCAGTTGGCAGCAGACGTGCTATAGGACAGGCGAGCATTCGTCTGCTGTTTTGGTCATCCAGGATGAACAGCTTGAGAGAATTACTGTACTTCAGAGTAGGTGCGAGTCGCCGGCGGAGGGCCGTGGGACGGGGTGGAGGACATGCCTACAGGGTGTGGTGGTGTCGGTGCCGCCGGAGTCAAACCGGAGCCATGCTTGCCAGCCCAGACCTGCTCTGTACCTCGACGCGTCCGTCCGGCGGGCTCTTAAAGAGGTTGACAGGGCAGACGGGGATAGTAGTCGGATACAGTAGATTCGCATACGAGTACGGTAGCGTTGGCGGCAGAAGTCGTCGGTGTGAGCTGTCGCGGACTCGCGGGACACGCAGGCAGGTGGTGTGGTGATGTGCTCCACTCCAACGTGCCACGGCCCGGTACTGACGTGTGGAGTGGTGGTGGCAGTGCTCGGCGTCCTGGTGGGATCGGCAGATCCATGGACGGATCGAAACAACTGCGCTGCGCTGCCGGGTTCAGGAGCTCTGGCCCCGCGCGCTCATCCTGTCAGTGTCAGCTCACTCAGCTCAGGTGTGGGCTACCATACCATACCAGCTCGTGGGTCGCTCTGCCCAGCCGGAACGTGCACGGGGGACCTTGGCTCTTAAAAATCATGGTTGTCTTTATTTAAGGCCAGGCCAATTACATCATTTTCGGCAGAGGGCTACTACGGCCAATTATATAACCTCAGTTTCTTTCTTCCTTTCTCTACTACTAGGTCCGGTACGATTGTGTATGCCTACACGTATGAGTGTTTATGATGGTCCTACACTTGCTGGTGGATCTGGTCACTTTACAGGGCACTTTCGTTTGGATCTTTGCGCTGAAATAGGTGGGGATTGCGCTAAGGCTAATCATCGGCGTACATGGGCCTTATTAGTGCTATCAATGGCCACGAATGCCCCCCTGCGCTTTACAGGATGGAAGCATTGTTTTAGCATATACTACGCGAAATAAATCCCCCATCTACTTCATATCTCCAATCTATCCATTCATCGCTGGATTTCATCGCTGGATAGTTAATGTCTTAATGAATCCATTGTTCCATTCTGATCCATCCTAAAGCCCAGCAGCCTTACCCCACTTTCCCCACGAGGGGCTGCTGTTACATTACATTACACTCATGTCGCTTTCGTTTTACCACTGCTGCGCCACACACCAGTCACCACACCACGCGATATCCCGAATCTGCAAGCGACGGGCGTCGTCGCATCGCATCGCATGCCTTCGCCTTTAAGCTTCCAGTGATGGGGTATGCGCAGGAAGCTTCTCCTTGGTGCTCCATTGATTCTTGGTGGTGGCAGTATACCGGCCGGCACCTTTTTTTTCTTTCTTTCGTCCCACATTTAATTCGCGGCTGGAGTAGAGATGACATATTGTCAATCGATCAGCGGCGCAGCAACCCTCGTTTTGACCCAAACCACATGGCCACCGCCCACCGGCATATCATAGTATAATGCACGGCCACTCACCTACTACTACAGGCGACGCGACGACCCGGCCGCTTGCCGCTGGTCCGCTTCCACATTTGCCCATGAACGCGACACTCACACTAACCAGTTTTGTGTACATGAGGGTTGTGGCCTAGACTATCTCTGGTAGCTTATTCTCGCGCCACTAAACTTGGCATGGCGTGACTTTGGTGCCCGTTCCCGTCTCACCAAACGTCCAGACGAATGGTGACCTGCACTTAAACAATTGCTACTAATATAAGTGGAAACGACTTGGGTCCCTTGCCACATGTAGGCAGGCAGTGTGGAGGCAGCACAATGCTGTCCATGCCCAACGATTGCAGTAGGCCTGAGTTGTAAAGGGACCATGGCATGGGACGGGGTGCCGACCGACGGCATCTCATTCTCGTCTTGGGATCGAATCCGATTTAAAGAGCCTGTCTATTGTCTAGTCTTGGCGTGCTACTGAAAGGCAAAAGAGAAACAACTCAAGACGGAAAGAAAGAAAGAAACAATGAAAGAATCAGAATTGGAAGAAAAAAAGAGGGATCTGAGCATGCCTTAGCCTTGTACTAGATAGGCTCCACTCACCCCTAGAAACTTGACGGCCGTGTGTGACCATGCCTGGAACTTCCCGTGCAGTTCAGATTTCATGCGTGGCACGGGGCTTAGGCTGGGCTCACTGGTTACCTTTTCTCCTTGGCATGGTGCTGTAGTGGGAGCCTTGTGCCGGCGAGAGGTGCCGATCCGGACCACCATTGCGTTCAAGGGGAAATGCTGGGGGCGGGGTCCTCTGATGCTTCTCTCGCAACTCGCAATTGCTTTTCCATAGGCGGAATTGGTTATATCCCAGAGGCGTTGCATTCTGTTTGCTCTGGGGTCGCAGGTGCGGTAGGTTCGGCCGACAGTGATGTTGATGACTTTCAGAATGGCAGATAAATACAGTACTTAGTGCTCTACCGAGTCATCCGAAAAGAATGCCTTTTGGGATCTTGTTGATTAGCATTTTGTTCTTTCCTGGATTTCAATTATTCTGAATTTGACAAGCATGTCTCAAGAAAGGCAGGAACACACTGCGGTTTCTAAACAATTTATTTGATTTGCTTGGATATATGCCATTTGCAATTGCACAACCCAGAAGGTTCAGATGTCAGAAAGTACATGCACTCCAATGTCCAGGATAATACCCGGTAGTTAGAGCTATCCTGGACTACAATCCTACAGCACTACAAGTCTGAATATTTATTGAGCTAGAAATTGTCTACTAGTATGCATGGGATAGACGATTCAACTAAGTGACACTGCTGCCGAGAAAGAGGATGGGGGACAGCAGATTATCTCTTACATACAATCCTACAGCACTACAAGTCTGAATATTTATTGAGCTAGAAACTGTCTACTAGTATGCAGGAATCTGACAGCTGCCAAGCTGAGTGGTTCCCCTTGCTATTTTAGTGCGTATTGTTTATCTCAACTTCTTTGGAACAATGCAATGTGGAAATTTCTCCTCACAAGCGTTGTCATGTGGAAACAGCGGTGCTGTTTGCCTGCCATTGCTTTTGCACGCCCTCTAATCATTTCAGCAGCTCTTTGTTCAGGGGCTGATGTTAAGTTTAAACACATTTTTTTTTAATGCGCTACTGATACTGATCTCATGGTGGTTTCAGACATGGATGTACATTTCTGTCCCACTGGTCCTCTACGTTGGTGAAAGGATGCTTAGAGCCTTGAGGTCAAATGCTTATCCAGTAAAAATTCTCAAGGTGAGTACTACTGGTGGTAACTGCAATGGCAAATACATGCAGCTTGCAAGTGTCATTTTTAAAATAATATGTATCCATAGGACTAATAGTTGGCTATCTCCACATGTTCATTACTTAATATTTAAGATTAGAACGGTTCTTCGATAACTTGCACAAATTGCACTGAAAGAAGAACAAAAGAGAACCACTTGGGCAGATTCAGTAATTAGTGATCCATTGCAAGTTCCGATTCCATGTAGTTTGATACATTATTTTAGGTTCGATGCACATTTTTTTTCTTTTTAAAAAAGGGGATGTGTATGTGGACAGGAGCAACTGAGAATGGTGTGGCCTAATCATGCTGCCACTACTAGGACATCCACAAAAGAATATAGGCCCTGCTCGAACATTTCTATCCTTCAGAAATTGCCTGTCACTCTCTAATGATTTCCATGTCTCGAAGGTCCATGCTTTTGGTTGATTGTTTATTGCTTTATGCTTTCCTGGGTGCTCTTCTACCAAATCACAACATCAAATACATACGTGTAATTACTGGTTTTAACATCTGAAGGACTTCCCTCATGCTAAATAGTTTGATTGATGTGTTTCTGTCTCTTTTTTCATCATACATTTAGATCTGAATGGAATAATCATTTAAGTATTAAGTGCTACAGTAACCATAATGAAGTATCAAAACAAGAAAGAAGCATGTGCATACAGAAACTATACATTTAACATACTGTTTTTTTAATGAAATGGCTGAACTGTTTTTGCCAAATAAATCAGTCGATGAATATTTTCTTATGTAAATTTCATTACTGCAGGTGTGTCTTCTACCTGGAAATGTATTGACTATAACAATGTCAAAGCCCTATGGATTTCGGTACAGAAGTGGACAGTACATATTTCTTCAGTGTCCAATTATTTCTCCATTTGAATGGTTTGTATTGCTCCCGATTTGAATCTCCTTGGTTAACTCTTAGTTTCCATTAAATTTAGTATTCACCTGCTGCAGCTTTGTGTTTGCAGGCACCCTTTCTCCATCACTTCGGCACCTGGTGATGACTACCTCAGTGTTCACATCCGAACAAACGGTGACTGGACACAAGAGCTCAAGCGCATATTTGTCGAGAACTACTTCTCACCACATCTTAACAGAAGAGCTTCATTTAGCGAGCTAGGTGCAGCAGAACCAAGAAGGTCCATCAATCTCTTTTCCCATGTCTGCTTCTTTACACATCTAAATAGAACTTAGACTGAAATATTGTGTTTGTTTTCTACTCCACAGCTTGCCAAAATTACTTGTAGATGGTCCATATGGTGCCCCTGCACAGGATTTTAGAAACTACGATGTTCTACTTCTTGTTGGCCTCGGAATCGGGGCAACACCATTCATAAGCATTCTAAGGGATTTGCTTAATAACATTAAGATAGCTGACGAGTTGATGGTACTACTTTATCTTAATTGTTCTCATTTTAATATTTTTCTGCAAATATGCTAATTCCCATTTATAGATTACATACCCCTTTTTTTTGCGATTATTAGGACTTGGCAATGGAGACTAGCAGGTCTGAAGACAGCGCCAACAGTTTTAGCGTCTCAACAGCGAGTAGTAACCGGAAGAGAGCATACAGAACAAGTCGAGCGCATTTTTACTGGGTCACCCGAGAAGCCGGATCATTTGAATGGTTCAAAGGGGTGATGAATGAGGTTGCAGAAATGGACAAGAAGGTAGAATTTGCTTCATGCCACATTTCCATCCATCTAGATGCCTGATGGTACACTATGCCCACAATATTTTACCTATACTGACATCGAAATCGTTGAAACCAGGGTGTCATAGAGCTTCACAATTACCTCACAAGTGTTTACGAGGAACGTGATGCTCGGACAACTCTACTGTCCATGGTGCAAGCTCTGAACCATGCCAAGCACGGCGTGGACATCGTATCAGGAACCAGGGTACACCAATTTTCTGAAACTAGTAGCACAAGATAATGTCCAGAGATCCTCTATTATATTTATTGCAAGTATATTATGGTTGAGCGTTTTATGCGCACTCTGCAGGTGAGGACACATTTCGCCAGACCCAACTGGAGGGAAGTCTTCACCCGGATCGCCTCCAAGCAACCGAATTCAACAGTTGGTAAACAATCTGCTCAGCCAACCCTTAACATTATCAGGATCCACAAGAAAGCCTCTGATGCTATATCGTGCCTGCAGGTGTGTTCTACTGCGGCGCGCCGACGCTTGCCAAAGAGCTGAAGACTCTGGCGCACGAGATGAGCCACAAGACGAGCACTCGCTTCCATTTCCACAAGGAGTACTTCTGAATTTGGAACAGAGAGAATGGGCACTCGGTGCTCGTCCTAATCCGATCTGATCTCCATAGCGTTAGGTACCGGTAAAGAAGACGGAGAAAATTTTGCACAGATGCAAGACAAAAACCAAGCTAACCTCCTCCTGATCTGGAACTGTACATAGCATAAAAGAACAGAAGCACAGGGTTAGTTTAGTAGTACGTAGCACAATTCAAATATATAATTGACAAAGAAAAGAGAGAAAGGACAGGGTAGAGGCTGTTAACTCGAAGACATTGATTGATGATAGACATGGTATACGTGTACACAGTATAGTTAGGTACTATAGGAAGTAGTAGTTATATATAAATCAATGAATATACGAGGAGCCACATGCTGCCATTCTGAAGTCTGGGTGTGTGAACTCTTCAGGCGTGTTCGTGACTGTCCCGAGGCTGTTTGCCTGGTGGTTGCCCATGTGAGGAGTTGTTAAAACGATCCATGCCGTAGCCTGAAGGCAAGGCAAGTTGGAGGGCAGGAGACGTCAGACGTGCTCTGCCATGTGAATCTTCCCCGCCCGTGACGCTTGTGAGCGTCCACGTCCTTCGATTCGAGGCCTGTCTGGTGCACCATCCGGTGCCCGACGGTTTCACTTCGGCACGTGTATCTTGGCAACTTGGCAAGTCGTCGCGGTGGAAGCTCCCCGTGCCCGTCCTGTGGCCTTGGTGCGAAACTGCGAATCCGTGTCCGTGCGAATGTGGCACGGTCGTGGTAGGTAGAGGAATTTTGCAATGCGTTGGGCCTGGAGTCAGTAAGGGGCCGGCTTGGGTCGCTTGGGCGAGCTCAGCCTGTGCCGACTGCCGAATCGGATGGACTCAAAGCCCATCAATAGCATCAGGACCAACTTACCAAGGCAGGCAGGGCCACACACGCTTTGGACCGCCACACTGGGCCATGCAACATGGCCCAAGGAAAGGCGTGGGCATCTGGGCTGTTTGTTAGATTCTCAAAAAAAAAATCTGGGCTGTTTGTTTGAGCCTACATTAGTCGACGATTCTCAAAAAAAAAAAAAAAACAGCATTAGTCGACATGCTCAGAAAAAAAAAAACGTAGTCGACATCGCGAGTCGCGACGCAAGGCGTCGCTCCGGCAACACAGTAACGAACGAACGATGATGCTCTGCATCCTGCGAGACGTCTGACGTCAAGCGCGCGGGACGCCATGCCGGACCGGCGGAGCCGCATCATGACTTCATGTAGGGATAAAAACGAAATTGGTAATCTCTAGTTTCTGAAAATCGTTTTCAAGCTTTTTCTGATTTTTGACATAAATGGTAATGAAAGCGATAATCGAGAAAATAAAAATGATAATGGTAAAAATAATTAGAACTGAAAGTGGAAATGATTTAGCCCTCTTCCGACCGTTTCCGAAGAATTCCGTATTTAACCTGGTAATTTACCATTGGTAATTACCGATACAACACATACTTTTGGTCCAATTAGCCCACTCAAAAAAATAAAGCATACCCAAGCGGCCAAACCCATTGAAAAGCACATAAGGTAATTTTTTTATTATTGGAAAGGAACTAACTATTAGGAAAGTATTGATGCCAAGCCCACCGGAGAAGGAACTCGATCTAATAATTCATGTGTTCTATCAATATCTATATCAAGTCAACTTAGAACTTGATCATTTATTTGTGTCATAGTCTAAGAACTATCGTGGTCTTGTGTGGTTTGCCACTTTTTGAGACTAAGATTTGTGTGAACTGTGTGGCTTTAGCTCTACGATTTAGTATGTTTATCGTTTTTAGTATATCGTTTTTTGTCAATTCCTACCGTTATCGATGTGTTTTCCGATCAACAATATCATTTTTGAAATTACCGCAATACCGACGTCGTATTCATTTCTGACAATACCGTATCGATTTCGTTTTCGAGAAAAATTTATGAAAATGAAAGTGGTTTAGCCTCCTTCCAATCATTTCCGACTGTTTTCATCCCTAACTTCATGAGCCTATTGCGGGGTGATAGCGACTCCTCTGTTGAACTGCGCCTCTCTTTGCTGTTGAGAAATCTGCAAATGCTCGGATACAGATACAGACATATCCCATATGACAGGATACAGATACAGACATATACCATATGACAGCAACGGGGCTGCTTGTCCGAGACCACAGTAATGGCCTAATGGGCTTGGTCGCTTGGCTTCACTATAGTACTGAGGAAGATTCATTTCATTGTCGTCGATGGACATCGCATTGTCACTTTGTCAGTTCACCACCATCTCCGATCCTGTCAATCTGATACACGCCTGTCCGGTGCTCGCAACAGCAGGTTCGGGAAACGAAGTTGTCCACGCCAGGCTTTATTTCATCTGTGATGATGGGCGTTACAGAATGTGAAATTCTGGGCGTTGTGACATACAGGTGATGATGTGATCATGCACACTACAACACAAACCCCCCTTAAGGAACGCATAGCTTGCAACAGAAATATCAAGCGTTGCAGACCCTCCCACAGTCTCCCGCTAACCATGCTATGGCACGGTCAAACTGACCAGGTATCCCACCTAACCACGTCCGAGAGAAATAAGGAGGTTTCTTCCAGCGCATAACCATCCAGCCCTCCCGTTTATTTATGTCCTAAAAACATATGCTAATTCATTTCTTATCTCCCCACGCCGCTAATTCATTTCTTATCTCCCCACGCCGGAGCAGAGTAGATCGGCGCATTGCATGGGATCGCGATGTCACGCATTGTGCTCCTTCGGATCTGGAAGCAGCAACGATGATGGGAGGTTCCAAGATCTGAATAAGGTTCGTTGTTTCTCCCCTCTCCTCTTCCACATGTTCAATTGGATTGGTGAATGATTTCTGGTATATCAAGTTTATTTGGTGCCACTATTCTGTGTGATCGATCATGTTTCTTTCTCTTATCCGCGCTTTTCAGTTCGAAAAGGTAAACTTTCTGGTATGGATTTGATTTACACCACGTGAGACTGTCCCTGTGTTAGATACCCTGGTGATGGGCGATGAAGACCTGAATACTGAAGGTGTTAAGGCGGTTCGATCGTGGGCCGAGTATAGCCATAGGCGGTTCCGTTGTGGGCCGATAGTTAGAGAGTTGGGCCCAAGGCCATGCAATAGTGGAGGTATAAAAGCTGGGCTCCCGTGCGGGCCAAGTTAGCTATCGTTGAACCGACATTTCGAACCCAATCTTTCCGATTCCCTCCTCTATTCTTCGTCCTGTTTCTGAATTTACAGCAGATTGTGTTCTAGATTCTACCCAAATTCTTGCTATTCTGCCTCCAATTCCCTGTGAATTCTGTGATTCTGCTAGTTATCGTTAGTGATCCTTGTTGGATCCTAACAATTGGTATCCAGCTCCTATCAAATTGGGCGAGAAATTTTCCCCAATTCTATACTCCGTTCTGGCGCCTGCTCGTCGGCCGACGAACTTCCAGCAGCGAATGGCGGCGACCATGGAGGAGCTCGCGTTCAAGTTCGAGGCCATGGCCGCGAAGGTGGACCTCTTCGCCGACACAGCCCAGCAGCTCACCAGCATCCATGACATGATGCGACAGACGCTGGATGCGGTGCACGGCGTGAGTTCGAGGCAGACGGAGTCTGAACTCATCCTGGCGGAGCTCCAGACGGCGGCGGAGACGGCTACGACGACGTTGCAGGCGACGACCACCCGGGTCGACAATCTGCTCCGCCGCGTGGACTCCATCGACGTTGAGGGAGCGGGACCTGCGCCGAGGCCGGGGGTGCTCGGCGGTTTGCCGCACCCGGTGACTGGGGGAGCAGCTGCTCCTCCTGGCGGTGGCGTGCCGCCCTTCACGACTACCGCGGTCGAACAGCCCTTACACCGGGGGCACGACCTCAACGCTGCGCCGCCCTCGTCGACGCCATCTCCGACGAGTGAGGCGGCTCAGCACAACGGGTGTGGCGCGCTCTGCGGCGGGTTCGCCCGACCGCAGTATGGTGACAGAGGTACGACCTCGAATCATTCCCATGATCATGCAATTTGTCCGCCACCGTTTCCGAAACTTGAGTTTCCCAAGTTCGATGGATCGAGCGCTCGCTTATGGCGTGATGATTGTCTGAACTATTTCGAGGTGTACTCCGTTCATCCAAGTTTGAAGACACAGTTCGCGGCGCTGAATTTCACTGGGACGGCGAAGACCTGGCTGCACACCATCGAGAGGAATGGGCGCATCACGGAGTGGGACGATTTGTGTCGCCTGGTGCTTGACAGGTTTGACAAAAATCAATACCCACTTGTTCTACAGCAGTTTGAGTCAATCGTGCAGTCCGAGTCTGTGGATGAATATACTGCTGCGTTTGAGTTGGCTGCTCATAATCTGCTGCTATATAATCCTGGATTTGATGAGACCTACTTTGTCACTCGCTATGTGGCTGGATTGAGGGAGAATATCAGGTCTGCATTGGTGTTGCATCAGCCGGGTAATGTGGACACAGCCAGTGCTCTGGCCTTGATTCAGGAGGCTGAGTTGGTGAAGAGGAAGGGCAAGGCGGTGTGGAAGGACTATGGTAACTCAGCTGCTAAGCCATATGGGGAGAAGGTAAAGCCATTGGAACCTGACAAGGCTAAACAGGCTGGGGTTAAAGAAGCTATGGAGGATAAGTTGGCTTCTCTGAAAGCTTACAGAAGAAGAAATAATCTGTGTTTTAAATGTGGTCAGAAATGGAGCAAGGATCATGTGTGTCCTCCTCAGGTGCCACTTCATGTGATTGAAGAACTGTGGGATGCTTTGACAGAGCAAGGTGGGGTGACTCTGAATTAGAAGATGAACCATCTGAAGAACCAGTGATGTCGCGTCGTCTTGTGGCTACATCTCGACAAACCAAGAAGAAGGACAATGAGATTGTGTGGGTTCATTAACAAGATTCCAGTCTTGATTCTGGTGGACTCGGGCAGTGTTGCAACTTTCATCAGTTCTGGCTTGGCTGACAAGATTCCTGAGGCCTTATCAGATTGCTTGCCATCACAGTTTACTGCTGCTAATGGATCTCCTATGGTGTGTAATAAGGAAGCCAGACAACTGCAGTGGAGTTGTCGGGGGCATGTTTTCCAGGTGGATGCTGGAGTTTTGCCTCTGCAGTGTTTTGATATGATACTTGGCCAGGACTGGTTAGAGGCTGCTAGTCCCATGTGGGTGCATTGGGGAAAGAAGTTGTTGAGGTTTACACATAATGGGAGCAGAATAACATTGAAAGGGCTAGGCTATGAATCTGATAAGTGCTCTCCAGTCAGGTTGGCCAAGCTGAAGGGGTTGTTGAACAGGAAGAATATCACTCATTGTGTGCAGTTACAGGCTGTGGACAATGATCATTCAGTGGTGGAACCTTCAATTGCTTCAGTGGAGATTCAGCAAGACAATGTACCTGATGAGGTGAAGCAGTTACTGAATCAGTATGAAGATGTTTTCCAATCTCCACAGTCCTTGCCTCCACCCAGGCCTTATGATCATCAGATTCAGTTAACCCCTGGAGCAGTTCCTGTAAATGTTAGACCATATAAATATTCACCTCAGCAAAAAATGAAATTGAAAAGCAAGTTCAGGAGATGTTGCAAGCTGGGATCATCAAGCCTAGTTGCAGTCCTTATGCTTCTCCAGTGTTATTGGTTAAGAAGAAGGATTCAACATGGAGATTTTGTGTTGACTATAGACAGTTAAACTCACAGACTGTTAAGAACAAACACCCTATGCCAGTAGTTGAGGAGTTACTGGATGAGTTAGCAGGGGCTGCATGGTTCACCAAGCTGGATTTTAGGGCTGGGTATCATCAAATCTGCATCAGTAAGGATGATACTTATAAGACAGCATTTAAGACTCATGAAGGACTATATGAGTTCTTGGTCATGCCTTTTGGTTTGACTAATGCCCCAGCTACATTTCAAGGAGTAATGAACAAGATCTTTGCTCATCTGTTAAGGAAAGGTATTCTGGTGTTTATGGATGACATCCTGATTTATTCTAGATCTTTGGAGGAACATCTTCATCTATTGGATCAGGTGTTTGCTATTCTGAGACAGCATCAGTTCTATGTGAAGTTGTCCAAATGTTCTTTTGCTCAGCCTCAGGTAGAGTACTTGGGCCATGTCATTTCTGCTCAGGGTGTGGCCACTGAAGAAGCTAAGATAAGTGCTGTCAAACAATGGCCTGTGCCCAGAAATTTGAAACAATTAAGGGGCTTCTTGGGACTTACTGGCTATTATAGAAGATTTGTGAAGGATTATGGGATTATCAGCAGGCATCTTACAAATTTGCTCAAGAAAGATGTGGCTTATGTCTGGAATAGTGAAGCTGAAGATGCTTTCCAGAGGTTGAAACAGGCTCTGATTTCTGCTCCTGTCTTAGCTCTTCCTGATTTCAGTCAGCCATTTGTATTGGAGACTGATGCTAGTGATGTGGGATTTGGAGCTGTCTTGATGCAAAACAATCATCCAATTGCCTATTTGAGTAAGGCAGTGTATCCTAAGAATCAAGCTAGATCCACCTATGAGAAGGAGTGCTTGGCTATCTTATTGGCAGTAGACAGATGGAAGTCTTATCTGCAGAGTCAGGAATTTGTGATCAGAACTGACCACAGGAGCTTGGCACATATTACTGAACAGAGAGTAGCAACCAAGCTTCAGCTAAAGGCTATTTTGAAGTTGATGGACCTGCAGTTTAAGGTGGTTTACAAGCAAGGGTCTGCCAATGTGGCAGCTGATGCTTTGTCAAGAATGGATCACACACATGTATCTGCTATTTCTACTATGCAAGCTGAGTGGTTGGACAGGATTAAGTTGGGCTATGATGATGATCCTAAGGCTCAGCAGATTTTACAAGCAGCTACTCAGGGGAGGGTGAAACCATCAGGATTCAGTGTGACTGAAGGAGTTATCAGGCTCAATGGCAAGATTTGGTTGGGCAGTAACAAATTAGCACAGCAACACATCTTGCAAGCTACTCATCAAAGTGGTATTGGTGGTCATTCTGGATATCTACCAACTTACCACAGGATTAAACAGATCTTTACTTGGCCTCACATGAAGCATGATATTAAAACATTCATTAAGGAGTGTGCTGTGTGTCAGCAGGCTAAAGTGGATCATACTAAACTACCAGGCTTGCTGCAACCATTGCCTGTGCCTGACCAAGCCTGGAAAGTGGTGTGTATGGACTTTATTGAAGGATTGCCTAAGTCCAACAAGTTTGATACTATTTTGGTGGTGATTGACAAATTCACTAAATATACTCATTTCATTCCATTGAGTCATCCATTCTCTGCTGAACAAGTTCTTGAAGCTTTCATGTTTCATGTATACAAGTTGCATGGGTTGCCTGAAGGTATCATTTCTGACAGAGACAGAATCTTCACCAGTGCCTTTTGGAAGAAGTTGTTCTCGGCTTCGGATAATAAGTTGCCGATGAGTTCTTCTTATCATCCACAAACTGATGGACCAGACGAGAAGGCTAAATCGGTGCTTGGAAAATTATCTCAGATGTAGTGTTCATGCTTGTCCAAAGCAGTGGAGCAAATGGTTGAATCTAGCTGAGTTTTGGTATAATACAAGCTTTCATTCAGCTCTGGGATGCACTCCATTTGAAGCATTGTATGGGTATGCTGCTGAAACTTTTGGGCTCCCTAGTCCAACAAATCTTCATTGTCCTGACTTAGATCAGTGGTTACTGGAGAAGAATCTTCTGCATGATCTGCTGTATCATCAGTTGCATAGAGCACAGCAGAGAATGAAACACCAAGCTGATAAACTCAGGACTGAGAGGGAGTTCAAAGTAGGTGATTTGGTGTACTTGAAACTCCAACCATATATTCAGACATCTGTTGCTCAAAGAGGCAATCAGAAGCTGTCTTTCAAATATTATGGGCCTTTCAAGGTTCTGGCTAAAGTGGGACAGGTGGCTTATAAACTTGATCTTCCTGCTGATGCCAAGATCCATCCGGTGATACATGTCTCTCGGCTAAAACTGCATGTTCCAGCTTGTGTTCAACCAGAGACTGATGTCAGTCAGTTACCTGATATGGATGCTCTTCTTCAGCCAATCAGACTGGGTTCAACTAGAAGTATTCTGAAAGGATGCTCCACAATCTATCAGGTGCAGGTTTTCTGGTCTGGGATTTCTGCTGAGCTATTCACGTGGGAAGAGATGCTTGACTTCAATCGGCGTTTTCCTGATGCTGCAACTTGAGGACAAGTTGTGTCTAAGGGATGAGTATTGTCAGATACCCTGGTGATGGGCGATGAAGACCTGAATACTGAAGGTGTTAAGGCGGTTCGATCGTGGGCCGAGTATAGCCATAGGCGGTTCCGTTGTGGGCCGATAGTTAGAGATTTGGGCCCAAGGCCATGTAATAGTGGAGGTATAAAAGCTGGGCTCCCGTGCGGGCCAAGTTAGCTATCGTTGAACCGACATTTCGAACCCAATCTTTCCGATTCCCTCCTCTGTTCTTCGTCCTGTTTCTGAATTTACAGCAGATTGTGTTCTAGATTCTACCCAAATTCTTGCTATTCTGCCTCCAATTCCCCGTGAATTCTGTGATTCTGCTAGTTATCGTTAGTGATCCTTGTTGGATCCTAACACCCTGTCTAGCCCCATTATATAATTATACAAATCATGATTTTCGTAAATTTATAGTCTTCCAATGATTCAGATTTGTTTTCCCTCTAATTGCAGAGAATAAGATTCTCAAACTGCTGGAGCTAAGCGAGGTCCTTTCCCCCTGCTCACGTTTTGAACTATCTGAATCGATCTGGTCGGGAGGTAACTAAAAGGCCCCTAACTTCATTTGATTTTGTTCTATGCTTGAATCAGTGACTTGTCCTTTAATTAATTTTGTTCTATTTCAAATTTGAGTATTCCGATTTTTTTGGTTTGTAATTCTTACAAGATCTACAAATGACCACATATATTTCAGTACTTTTAGCTGTTTATGCAGGCTTAGATCCATTAATTGCTCTTGGAACTGAACCTGGAAGACTGCTTGTGTACTGATCTCTACTTTAAGATTGTTTCTCGCTTTTGCTTTAAATTGCACCACAAAAGTTCTGAGTTGTTTCTGATGACAAATCAGTTATATTTACAGGAGAACTTCAAGTAGAAAAATTTAAGAGAACTTCCGATACAAAAATTAGAGTACATCCACTAGTTCAATTTTTTTTTCATGCTTTTATTTTGATTCTAATTTAGCTCAGCTTCTTTTGTGTTAGGGTTGCTGTGTCAGGCTTTTGGATGTCCAGATGCTTGAAGGATGAAGAACACGATTTTTCCCTCAAGATTAGTTGTTAGGAGTGGTGTTGCACTTGTATATTTATTTTCACTATGGAACTTTGTAGTTAGTGAGTCATTGTATGATTACAGAGTGCACCACTTTCTTGTACTATAAAATCATTTATTTAATACAATGATTGAATATTATCTTGATTTCCGATAATATTTTATAATGTTTCTGGCGGCTGGATGTAAGATATCCAATTAATTTATCAAGTTATTTCTACTATAAAACAATATATTTATGATTTTTAATAGCAAATCTCAAATGCTTGTGGAAAATTCTACTAGCAACACATATATATGTTGCTACGTATTCTTTGCTAGCATGCAACGCTTATATACCCCTCTTACCAACACATATATATGTGTTGCAACTGATCCTTGCAACGCCACTTTAAGCAACACATATCGGATAGCAACACATATATGCGTTGCTAAAGGGGGTGTCCTTTTGTAGTGGCAGTGAACGTGAACCCCATCCCAATCAACTACCGCACCCGATGTGAGCTCGTGTGATCTTCCCCTCTGAATCTCAAAGATGCCTTCGCCTCCGCCCGAATAAACCCGACCTTGAACGGAGTTCACCTACTACCGAGCAGCATATGACGAGCATATTCTTGTGCTTCCACTCGCCATAATGCAGATATCGACATCAGTGGGAAATAAATCGACCCATTTAATTTCTAGTACTATGCTGGATTCTCCAAAGCCAGTCGTAACGCAATCACTCAATCATGGCTCCATACTAGCAGAACTATGTCGACCACTATCACTTGATAGTTAGTACTACTGCAGAATTTCCATATCCATTGGAAAGCAACTTATAATACTGTCGTTTCATTACCGCCGCCAAATCCGTTAGCCGTTGTGGTTTGTGGCGAGAGCTGCGTGCTGGCAACCCAGCATCCACAAGGGCAGGTACATTGATGTCGTCTCATTACTTGTCTCCGTAGAGTCTTGGCGTAATTTAAGGCGACTTAATGAATTCGTAATGCGATGGTTGTCATTTTAAGTTGTCTCATAGCGACACGCAATTCCTTAATTTATGGAGAGAGTAAAAGTAGGATTGTGTGGTGCATGAAAATAACAACTCATACAATGGTAAAATAGTTGTCTCATAGTCCTAAATTTTAGCTCATGAGGTGGTTGTTTCGCGAAGCAACTACCTCATTCTCTCTCACCTCTCTCTTTCCTCCACATCATCAAAAATCCTACGTGGCAATGCATGAGACGGCATATGAGACCGCTTATGTGTAGCAATGTACCTGCCCTAAGTGGCTAAATCGGTTGCAAAATTTCCGGAACTCCGGGTATCAAGCAAAGTTATTAGCACCCAGCAGGATTTAAATCTGAATATTCTCAAACCCACCTAAACACTTTTGTCAGACCTTTTGCAAAGGTCTTTTTTGCTAGCTGACGAGTAGTGTTTTCAACTTTTTTATGGCTTTGCGGCAATATTGCGTGATGCTCATCCAAGTGCAGGGCTAGCCATATTTGATTTGCCTTCTGAAGTTCAGAACAAATCCAGGGTTGTTTGCCTATAATACCTGATGTCGCATTTCGTATACTCATTTTTATACTGTTTTATGTTATTATTACACTTAATGGGCAGAGAAAAATAAAGCATGGATTATTATGTTGTCTGCCACTATGAACTCCCAGGGTACGGTGGTTCGCTAAATTTGACGAATATTCAATGGGTAAACCGACCAATTTATACAAGATTAAGTACGATGTCCCCGCTAATACGTTGACACTCGTATACTTTGTCTTATATAAACCCGGTAGTCCAACGAAATCACGAAGGATTTCAAACCAACTTACAACAAACCAAGATCGTAGTAATTCAGCATAACCACATCACCTGTTACAACCTTTTACAAATAATCTACATAGATTATATAATATCGGAGTACACTTTAGTTATTACAAACCAGAATACAAAGTAGCGGAAGAAGCATAGTTTTGAAACAAAACCATAGATAAGGTTTACATTGCCAGTTCGAGCTCATATCTTACAAGAGCAATACAAGATAAGAAGTCTACTAGAGACCATGCCCAATGGTCTAGTCTTCGTTCCCGGCAGGGAGAAGGCAGTAGTTGCAGCAACCATTATAGAAGATGTCATCTGCAACAGGAGGGAATAAACCCTGAGTACTCAATTGTACTCAACAAGACTTACCTGACATGAAACAGAAATAAAGACTCCAAGGATTATGCAAAGCTTTATAGGTGGAGTTGGCTTAACCCATTTTGTGTAAAAGCTTTAGATGATAAGAGTAAGCATGTTGTTATTAGCATCAAGTTAATCTTCATTAACCTGTTATCTAGGTTTGCACCTGTGCTAAACAAGCAACTGAGTAGAGAAATACATAACCATATCAGGTTCATCAATACCTATCTTGTGAAGTTCCATTAACCATCCAAACAACTTATTGTTTTCAAGTATGGAGATACTCCCGTCAAGCTTCTCACTATCTAGGAGACGATGGCGATTCGAATCGATTACAACCCAGCTAGGGAAATATTCCTAACACTCTCCCGGCAAACCCGGCCAAGGGTAACCGTAGAACACCATTCGTACAACTCAGGAATCACGGATCCGAACAACGCCTCACTTAGGGTCGCCACCATGCCATGAGGTCAGGAATTATAACACCTGCCTCTGGACTTACGGACATGACTTCCCACACGGACATACCACGCCGGATATGCCAATGGATCAGGAATTATAACACCTGTCGGCGGGTGAGCACTTGATACTCTTCGCGATCCGGCCTAAGTTGAGCTACTAGGCTTCGCGGCGGATAACCTCGGATCCGGCCCGGCTAAGTGCTAGGCACGATCAACATGACTAGGAAAGGCTCCATTCCTTGTGTGTGATTAATTTGCACGACGGTACGCTTCACTAACAAGGTTGGCCGACCATGTAGCTCATGCGCTCCGTCTTGCCTTCGATTTACATACACATGGTTATTTGCACGATAGCATACATAGCCAACCGTGAACCATCATCTTAATTCTCGCAAGTGATTATTAATCACTCGACTTCTACCGTTTAAGCATGACTAAGCAGATGCTACGGTAGCATATCATTAGGATTTCAAGGGTAATAAGCTTGGACAAGGAATGATATAAATGCAGCAAGGGTTCCAATTCAATTCCTAGAACTTAATGCAATAATCATAAAGCATTTAGTAATTATAAAAGTTAGGAAGTTAAAATGCTCCGGGGCTTGCCTTTCACGAAGGTTGATGGTTCGTGTCGTGGACACTCGAGAACCACGTCCTGGTCGGCTTCGTAACCGGCTGGATGAGTCTCCTGCTCCTGAGGTTTCTCTGACTCCTGCGGGCAAGTTCCCTCGAATTTCAACAGGGTCACTCCCACGGGCGCACCTATTGCATGCGTATGCATTGAATAAGTATAACGATTGCATAAGTGAGGATAGTGATGATGACATGATGCCCATGATGACAAGTTGATATAATTATATCACCTGGACACTCGTTTACCGAGTTCTCCGGCTATATTCAAATCACTATAACAAAGGCGTGTATAATTCTTATAAAAAGCAATTACACTTACCAAATCTACACAACTTAACATACAACAACTCATCCTCGGTTAAAGACCTAACACCTGCATCTAAGATTTTGCTTTAATCAACTTAAGCACATAAAATAACATGTATGACATGTCACATGCTAATAAGAAATTAATAAAGACATGTTAACATGAAAAAGCATGAGCTCAAACAATTAAATAAAGGTGCCAAAATTTTATTTTAAGCAGCTTACAGAGAAACTAAGTCACAAAATAAATTTCATGATTTTTTGGAGCAGTAAATAAATTATTAAAATTGAAACAAGAGGCATTTATTAATTAAATGAGCTAATTAATTAACATGCAAAACATTGCCCAAAATCAGATTTCATATTTTTCCTAGATCAAGCATCTCATGGGAAGGCTACACAAAAATTTTCATAATTTTTGGAGCTATGATTAATTTTATACAAAATAGACAATTACTAGCACTATTCATTCAAAACTAAATTTGAAAAGCATTTTCTAAAAGGAAATCGGCTCACGGGCCGGTCGGCACCTCGGCCCGGCTCGGCCAGCGACGGCGGCCAGTAGCGAGCGGGGCGCGGCCCAACGCGGCGAGCACGGCCCACGCGGGGCGGCCGGCCCGGCCGACGCGACGAGCGCGGCGACGACGCGCCCGCCCACGAGCGGCGGGTGCGCGGCGAAGCTCAAACGCGGGACCCACCCGTCGGCGACCCAAAGCGGGGGGCGGCGGCCGCCGGCCGGAGCTCGACGCCGGCGAGGTTTCCGGCGGCGGGACCGGTACCACTCCCCGCGACCTTCCGCACACGATAGGCTAGAAGATGGGGTGGATTAGGATGGCGAGCTAGGGCGGCGGCGCAAGGAGCGGCTCCGGCGACGGGACAGCCGGCGGCGGTGCTAAATTCGCCGGCTCCGGTGAGGCAGACAGCCGGAACATGTACGCACGAGCACTGTGGTGCTAGGGCGACCCTAAGGCTATGAAGATGGAGGACGATTCCATGGCAGGGAGTTAGGGCCGCGGCGGACCCGAGCTCGCGGCCATGGCGGCCATGGCGGCGGCGCGGCTAGAGGTCTCACCTCGCGATGATGTGGAGCACGGTGTGGTCGGGGAGGAAGCGAAGCTTGTGGCGGAGCTGTGGCCAAGGTGAATTGAAGAATGAGCGAGCGGTGTGGGTGGAATTTTGGGCGACGTGATGGCGGGCGGCGGACACCCGGAGAGGAAATAGGAGGAGGAAGAGAAATCGGGGCGGCCGGCTTCGGTGTGGGCGGCACGGTGAGGTGGCAGGCACCCCACGACGCCGTCCACGCGCCTGCTCGCGCGGGCAAACCGGGAAGGGCCGGGATGACCACGGCGACGATGAGGAGCAGGAGAAGGGATGGGCGAGGTACTGTAGCAGTAGGTGATTTTCTTCCCTTTTTCATTTGCTCACAAAATCATATTGAAACATGAAAATCTCCCAACAGGAAAGTTACTCAAAATAATGAAAATGACAACTTTGCTTTTTGAAGCATATCAAAATTCTAAGTATTTTTGAAATTAGGTTTTCAAATTTAAATTTGAATTTGAATTTCAAACATCACTCAAATGCAATGTCATTAAGCCATTTAATGATGCTTATGGAATGCAATTAGACTATTAACACTTGAAGTGTTACAGGTACTCAGACGAGTACAGACATCACATTTGTTTAACAGGTTTACTTATTGGCATGCTCTTAACTAAGAGCGCCGCCGGCCATTGGTTAGATAGTTCTATTCATTCGAAGATACGGTATATCTATGAATTATACTAAACTCAATTTCTACAATAGCTACAGCTTATCTTCAGGTTTGTCTCGTCATTATTATTATTAGCGCAGTACGTGAATGAACACGCCACACTCTGCTAAACTTAGACATAGCAAGGTTTGTTACCAACCAAAGAGTCTGAATTTTAAACTGTGGTCTCGCAAGTCTAAATTTTTTCAGAACAGCGAACAATCAGATTAAATGCACGATTGCACAAGAGCTCTTTGCCCTGGCTATATAAATAACTTCTGACGATCTTACCGGGAAAATCGTCACTTCCTACTAAATTAGAATTATACATACATGCATTATTAACCACACAGCCTCCTACAATGACAGTTGCAATTCCAATCCTGCCCTTGTCCTCCGGCCCCTCGGCGACGCCGCCGTCAGGTCGCCGTCCCACAGCCTGACGACGCTGCCGTCGAGCGCTGCCATGTCGATGTGGCGGTACCAGCCCAGGTCGCTCCTCCTCCGCCTCACAGCCATCTCCCTCTCTTCATCCCACGGCGCCATGTCCAAGCCCAAGCTCGTCGCTCTTCTCCTCCCCGGCTCTGACACCGTCCTTCTCAGAACCACCTTCACCTCGCGCTCGCTGTCGCGGCCGCGCGCACCGTCGCCGTCGACGTCATCCGCGTCGTCCGCGCATTTCCTGACGCCGTCCACCACTCCGTCGTGGTCTCCTGAGCCAGAGCCGCCGTAGTACGCGGTGAACCGGACCTTGGACGGCGTGCTCGGCTCGCTCACGGACGACGACGACGGCTCGGCCGGAGCGAGAGCGACCGGCCGGCGCCGCGGCTCGTCAGCAATGGCAGCCCGAGATGGAAGAGGCGCCGCCTGTGGCTTCTTATCATCGTCGTTGACGAGGGCGCTGACGCTGCAAACGCCGACGGCGCCGGGCTTGGAGTTGGAAGCAGCGCCGACGGCGCGGATGCGCCAGAGGCCGACCGCGGCGGCGGCGAGGGCGGCGACGAGCCAGGCGCAGAGCGAGCCGGCCGCGGGGAGGGAGTAGAGGCGGAGCGCAATGGCATCCGCGGGCACCATTCCGAGGAGCTCCATTCGGCGGCGGCGGTGGTGGGGAGGTCACGGGCTCACGACGGCGGTTGTTGAAGCGACAGAGACGGGTGGTGGGGATGGTGCTGGTGAGCAATGGAAGAAGATGGGTTTGGGTGGGAAGCGTATATATAGGTGAATAGGTGCCGGGGTGGGAACGAATCTGCACCGGTGAACTGCCTGGAATTATTGCAAGTTTCACCTGCACAACTAAGCATTTTGAAGATTTCTGTTTGGGTTCAGTATAAGCTGTGCATTTTGCAATTATTCAGCTTCCATTTTTTAGATGCACCATTTGGTTCCAAGCCTATATGATTGAGGGATTTTTTTTGACAATTGATTGAGGCTTTTCTGGAGTTGGGCTAGTGCACCTATTCCATACATCTTTAATTTGTACATTAGTATATTGGAATAGGGGCAGAGTATCCCTCATCAGACTGTAATTACCAATTTCCTGAATTGAAATTGAGCAAGCTTTGAAGCACTTGCATGTAAAAGGACAAGCTGCGGTTAGTTTTGCTGCCAAACGGCGTAACAGTGTTGCTGGCAACAATTAACGCTGGAGGAGCGGTATCAGTTGGGAACTTGGGATCTATCCAGGAGATGCTGGGAATCGAGCTCGGGAGATGCTGGTTCGGAATTGAGATACCATTTCTCCAGCTGGGAATGACCGAATTGGAAGATACGCGGGCGCGCCGCCAGCGTGAGAGGGCAGCGCCCTTGGCCCCTTGTCCACTCGTGGTGGGCGTGCGGGGACGCGTACGTGGGCGCCACCGATTGGATCTCGTGGGCCTCATGAGATCTACTTCGTGGCTTGGATTAGTCGACCTGGCCTGATATCCTGAAGTGTGTGTGGTACTGCGACTGGTGGTACGTGTGGCTTGACCACGGAACGGAACGGATTAATCTGCCAGGCTGCATATCACTTTTCGCGCTGTGTGTGCAGTAATCTTTCGAGATCAATTACGTACTACCTACTGGCTACTCCGTACGTAAATGGTACCAAAGATTTACATCGATCGGAATTACGAGCTCTTGTGCAAGTCCGTCCCCGTGCAGTGCAGTTTATTTGCGGCAGAGAAGGATCAGACGGAGACGGGGCGGAAAAATCCCAGTTGTTGTCCCATGGCGGGCGACGACGCGCGGCAGAGAATGTTGCACGTCCGAATCTGTGGCCGAGAGACAGCTCTGCGGCGGCCGGCGGGCTCCATCATATCTGCATACCTTGCCAGCGATGGCCCCGTACGCCGCATGTATCAAAACCGTCCGTTGCGCGTGCGGTAGGGGCGGCGTGCTGGCCTGATGGCTGCTGCTGGATCGACCACGCGCGCGCCGACGTATCCTCTGTCGTCCAGCTGTGAAACACCGAGCCTCGCGCGGGCGACGTCGGCCGGCATGCCCCTGCCAACTGCCTGCCAGGCTGCGGGACTCATGAAACGTAGCACGTCGTCTCGTTCGTGTTTGATCAGTCTTTGATGGGCGTCGAGCGTGTGCCTAGTTTATCTATCCCGGAGCGAGGTAGGCGAGCTGCCAAATCGTTTCGATAGCCATGTTTAGTAGGTAGGCTTATATCTTATCCTAGACTTACCAAACATTTCTTTTCTAGCTTGATTGAAGCGTGTCGATATCTGGAAATCTGGCCTATTGACTCCCTGAGGATGCACCGCACACCGCACATTTTTTCCAAGTGGCCTAGCTAGAGTGCCCCTGCATGCAGTTACCTAGTACTCCTTCACTGTCTCCGGATCCGTGATTGTTCTTTTTTTTTTTTGAGCAGAATAAACCCTTTATTGAGTTTCATATGAAGTACAGACGCCATCAGGCGGAGATACAAACCAAACATGGCGCCCAAGTTCGGCATAAATACAACTTCTAGCTAGATTATGGGCATCCGTATTGGATTGCCTCCCCTCATGAACAAAGTCAACAAGCCTAAAGTCATCTGATCTAGCTCTAATCTCCTGGATTACATGGCCGTAGGAGCCCATGCTTCCATTCTTGATGCTTCTGATAACCCCAACATTATCGCATGCCAATCTGAAGTCTTGCAGAACCAAATCACTGGCGAGTGCCAGACCTTCTCTGCACGATATTGCTTCCACTGTGTCGGGTTCCATGCGACCCTCTAATACCATAGCCGAGGCCCCCAAAATCGTCCAGCTGTATCACGAGCAACAGCTGCTGCGGCAACAACTCCTGAATTTTTAGCCAAGGCTGCATCAACATTGATCTTCATCAATCCCTCTGGCGGGGGGATCCATCTAGTCGGACTTCTCTGAACTTCCGACCGCACCTTCGCTTGTGGCTTTGTGTACTGAAGATCGGCCACAAAATTGGTAACAAACTGATGAGTCGAGAGCGGACTTTGATAGATGTTTTCATGCACAGCTTTCCTCCTCGCATACCAGATTGCCCATAGAGTAACCGCCACCCGGACCAGGTCCTCCTGTCGTAGGGATTTCATTACTGCGACCAGCCAACCCTTTGCATTTTGTTCCTCAATTTGGCAAAGATGTTCAATGATATCTTCTTTCTCTAGAGCCCATACACAGCGTGCCATATTACATTCGAGAAGCGAGTGTCTCCACGAGTCCTCAACTCCACATATTTGGCACGTACTATTTTCGGCCATGTTCCTGTGGTGGAGAACATCCTTTGACGGTAGAGAGCACCTGGCTAGTCTCCACAGGAAAACACGTATTTTGGAGGGAACCTTAATTCCCCACAATGTAGACCACTCCTTCTCAGCAGCCTGTCCGTCCGAGGCACTCCCATTCTCAGCCAAATATTTACGGTGTGCAAGCATCCTGTATGCTGATCGAACCGAGAAAATGCCGCACCTTTCAAAGTGCCAAGCCCAGAAATCTTCTTGACGCCTCGTGCTGAGAGGGATGCTCGTGATCATATCCACTTCAATCGGTGTAAAAAACCACTTTAACTTCTCACGATTCCAACTTGCCGTCGTCGGATCAATGAGTTCACTAACAAGTTGAGGGGTTCTTCCGGATGGTTGGCACAGGCCTCCTTAACCCTGATGTAGGTAACCAATCCATTGTCCACACATTAGTTGATTCACCTGTGCCTATCCGCCGTATCAGGCCCCCTTTAAGGACATCTCGTCCTTCAACAATTGATCGCCAAATACGAGAAGGAGATGACCCAATTTCTGCTGTAAGGAATTCTCTGTCTGGGAAATAGACAGCTTTAAGGACCCGAGCACTCAAAGAACTGCCATCCTGCAAAATACGCCATGCTTGTTTCGCTAGTAGTGCCAGGTTAAAAAGTTCCATATCTCGAAAGCCAAGACCACCAAGATACTTCGGTTGGGTCATGTCATTCCAGGCCACCCAATACGTCTTTCGCTTACTATCTGTACAGCCCCACCAGAATTTGCAAAGCAGACCATCGATGTGTTGGCATAGCCCACAAGGTAGTTTGAAACAAGACATAGAGAATGTAGGGAGTGCTTGTGCAACAGACTTGATGAGAACCTCCTTCCCACCGGCTGACAAGCACTGTTCCATCCATCCTTGTACCCTGCTCCACACACGATCCTTCAAGTATTTGAAGGCTCCATTGATCGTTGAACCCACATCAGATGGCATGCCTAAATATTTCTCCTTGAGTGCTTCAGTATGTACCCCAAGGATATTCTTAATCTCATCCCTCAAGTTCTGGCTGCAACCTTTGGCAAAATGAACCGAAGATTTGTCCATATTTATTTGTTGGCCTGAAGCTTGACAATAAATACTCAACACGTCCTTTACTTCCCGAGCACTTTCCCCATCAGCTTTGAAAAACAGCAGGCTATCATCTGCAAAGAGTAGGTGACTAACCATCGGAGCCGACGGAGCCACCCTAATGCCATTGAGTGCTGATGACTGATTCCTTGATTTCAAGAGGCACGAAAGGCCCTCTGTTGCTAACAAGAAGAGATAGGGGGAGATCGGGTCACCTTGTCTGATTCCCCTTGTTGGAGTAAACGGCTCTAAACACTCACCATTGAGCTGAACTGAAAAGGACACTGACATAACCAACCTCATTATCTTCTCAACCCAACTTTGGTGAAAACCTAGTCGAAGCATGATTGCTCTCAAGTATGGCCATTCCACGCGATCATATGCTTTCTTCATATCCAGCTTGAGTGCACAACACCTTGAATTCCTAGCACGCTTTTTCTTCATAAAATGCAAACACTCATACGCCGTGATTATATTGTCCGTTATCAGCCTGCCAGGTACAAAGGCCGATTGTTCTTCTGAAATTATTTCTGGTAGAATCCCCTTCAGTCTATTCGCCATAGCCTTAGAAGCAATTTTATATATCACATTGCATAGACTGATTGGTCGAAATTGACCCAAATCCTCCGGGTTTGGCACCTTCGGTATCAACACTATTATTGTATCGTTAATCACTTTTGGGTCATCATCCCCTCGTAGAACACGCAGTACTGCTGAGGTCACTTGTGCTCCACATAATTCCCAGTTGCGTTGGAAAAAATGTGCCGGGAAGCCATCCGGGCCTGGGGCCTTCGTGGGGAACATCTGAAAAAGAGCTTCCTTCACTTCCGCTTCCGAGTATGGCATCAACAGCTTATTATTCATTTCTGGCGTGACCTTTGATGTAACTGTGTCTAAGATAGCATCCATATTGTGTACCCCTTCTGATCGAAATAAATTTCCATAGAAGTCCATAGTCATTGCTTTCATCTCCTGCTCATCCGTAGTAAATTGCCCATCCGCTTGCTTTAGCTTTGTAATTTTATTTCTCTTCCTTCGGCGGCTCGCTCGTAGATGAAAAAAACGTGTATTTTTATCCCCTTCAGCAAGCCACATAATCCTGGACCTTTGGCGCCACAAAATCTCCTCTCTATGATTTAATTCCATTATGCGTTCCTTGATTTTCAACTCGGCATGTGATGGTCCCAGCCTCAGAGGATCTGACAGCATACGTTCCTGCTCGGCTGTTAGCTTGCGTAGCTCTGATCGAACGTTACCAAATGTCATTCTCTCCCAATATTGCAAGTGTCCGCTGACATCCTTTAGTTTACGCTGGAGATCCTGCATACTTGAAGGCTCCGGCCCCTGCCAGGCCTCTGCCAATGTCGATGCAAACCCATCGTGGGTTTCCCACATAACCTCGTACTTGAACCTCTTCTTATTGCTCCCAGTCGTCTCATCTATTCTCCAATTAAGAGTAATCGGGACATGGTCCGAAGCAGCCGCAGTGAGGTGCCGGACCGTGGCCATGGGATAACGCTCTGACCAGTCAGCAGTAGCCAAAGCTCGATCCAACCGGACCCGACAGTAAGAACCACCAGTAACCTTCTTTTCATATGTCCAATTTCTACCTTCAAAACCAAGATCCGCTAGTTCACAGACATCAATTGCCTCTCTAAAGCCCTCTATCTGTGCGTTGCTGCGTTCTTGTACTCCGACATGTTCGGACCGATCAAGAACCTCGTTAAAATCACCTATGCATACCCAGGGAAGAGGAGACGAAGATTTTATGAATTTAAGTAAATTCCACGTCTTATACCTCTCACTGGTCTGAGCTTCCCCATACACACAAGTTAATCTCCAGGGCTCTGAGTCGCCCTCTTTTAATATGGCATCAATGTGATACTGTGAGTAGGGTAAAATCTGTAAACTTATGTTATTCTTCCAAAAAATGCCGAGGCCGCCGCTACGGCCCGTACTGCTAACAGCAAAAGAGAAATCAAAACCTAGAGTGGTCTTCAGCTGCTCCACTCTCACCTTGTGTACTTGGGTCTCTAGGACACAGAGTACAGAAGGGGCAACCCGCTTCACCAGATCACGAAGCTCTTTCACTGTCGCGGTGTTGCCAAGCCGCGACAGTTCCAGCTTAAGCAACTCATTAGGGATGGCGGCACTCCTCGAGGGAGCCCGCCCTATCAATGTTCTTTACACTCTTCACTTTCTTCTCCTCTGTTCTCTCTTCCACCACCACCCTTCCCATTAAAACAACCAAACTTGGCTCATGGTGGAAAACAGAGGCCGCAGAAGCTGCAGCTTCATGCAATGAAATCTTCTCATCGACCTCCATCTCAAACTCTTTATTCACTTCTACTTCCGAAGAATTCTCAATTTCATTAGCTTGACAGCCACCTTGTACTTCTACCTTCTCTTGCTCACATATATTTATGCATGCATTCACCCCATAGGCATTCCATTGAACAACTTGACTGCAGTATGAAAACACCCATAGCACGCAACCAGGGAAGACACAGGTACACCGAATCTTCCAGATCAACATCCGCCGGACTACGAAGCAAGACAGGGCGATCCCGATGTTGTATACCATAGAACCATTTATGTAGGCAAAGCAATTGAGCTGATAATCTACTGTGGGCATTAACTTGGCCCAAAAAAGTTTACTGTCAGCAGAAGGGTGTTGCTGACGCACCTTGGAGCGGACAAAGTTGATGAGCTTGATGCAGCTGTAGAAATCCAGCCCCAGCCCCATCACAATCCTGTGGAAGGCGTAGAGCTCAGCGAACTCGTCGTCCTCGTCGCCCGTGGCCTTGTAAGTGACGGTGAAGTTGGTGTCGATCCCGGCCAGCATTTTGAGCATGTCCTGCACGACGGCGAAGAGGTGCGCGTACACGCCACCGATGACCCAGAACTGCTCGTTCCTCCACCACTCCTCGATGCTCACCCCGCTCCACCGCATCTCCAGGATGCCCGTCGCGAAGATGGACATGAAGCGCGCGATGAAGAACAAGCTGTCGGGAGCGGCGGCGGCGTAGAAGACGCAGCAGCATGCGGGGACCCGGCGGAGGAGCACGTAAGAAGCAGTGAGCTTGGACGCGGCGCGCGGGTCCCGGTGGAGCCCTTGCTTGAGGAGCTGCGCGTGGAGCTCCTGTTCGTGGCGGAGGCGCGGGAGGCCGTGCGGGAGCGAGGCCAGGTGCTCCTCCACGAGCCTTGGTGGATGGCCGCCGGAGAGGTGGGGTTTCTCGGCCGGCGGGGAGAGAGTGGGAGGGAGCTCGGGCATGGGGAGGCAAGCCGAGGCAGGCGGCAAGGCCGGCGACGGCGCGCCTAGGGTTTACTGTAGCGTGGGGAGCGAACTCCACAAAGACAGAAACGACGAGCGTCGGCGCGATTTCTGGATGGTGGTGACGCGGCGTCGTGGATGGGACGGGTGCACGAACAGAGATGGGGAACAGCTAATTGAAGTCGGCCGCCGGACGGACGACGGCCGCCGGAACTACTCGAGCCGCCGCTAAGGGCGCCGAGAAATCGCCTCACGGAGGAGGAAGAAGACTGCCTGTTCAGGTTTCTAAGCATTACTCCAGCTGTGGATCCGTGATTGTTCAATTGCTAGCTGACAGAAGAGCCCAACATTAGATGCACAGTCCGGCCCAGGCCAGGTTATCAGGATCTCAGTCCGTCCGTGCGGGCACGGGATGTATGTGGGGGTTAAGTGGGCTAGGCCAAAAATGCCATGAAGTACAGGATGTATGCTGGGCCCAGCAACGAAGCGATCTACGTACAACACAATTTGTGGGCCTATTATTTGTGGGCCGAAATTACATGATACATGAGGCTGGACGGACCACGACTAGGATCACGGCCTTAAAGACTTCCCAGGCCCGACTCCTTGTCGAACGCACAATATCATTCGCACAATTGCATGCTGCCATGCTGAGATGGCGTGTCTTGCAGGGGTTTTTTTTTATCATAGGTCAAAATTGATTTATAGCGATAGTTTCCAAACTTTTTTTTTTATCAAAAATATGTTTATAAATCACACGTTTATAAGGTATATATGGATAAATTGATATCACTACTACAGAGAAGATCTTTTTGATGTGGTCAACTCAATTCTTAGAGATAGGTCAAGCCTCTACTATAAATAGTCATGGTTAATCGGTTATTTCTAAAGGCGGTCACACATGACCACCTTTGTAAATTGACTAACCTAAGCAAGACGCTTTAAAATGGCCACCTTTGCTCTGTACATAGTTTCTAGAAAACCTAAAAAACAAAAGAATTATGAATATCTTTGAGGAGTCAAACCCGTGACCTACTAGTTTCCACACCCACACGCCCCCCACCCCCCAAACAAAAAAAAGAAACTCTCTCTACAGGTACACAGTACACTCATCCATGGCTATATATAGGGTGCTATTTTTTATATTGACATTTTATAATCGTGTATTAAAAATTGGGAGTTGCTATATTTCTTTCGCAAGAAATATAACTAACTTTTCTTGCAATGTTTAAGGCCCTTGGATCATGATACAAATGACAGATTATCACAGATCACAAGAGACAATTTTTTTCTATGAAATGACAAGGACAAATAAGAGAGGTGGCTGATTTCTTGTGACAGAAGGTTAGGAAAAGTGTTAAAAATTTTAGCCCTAAATCAACTCAAATGAAAAGGTTTCAACTATAAAGTTTTAAATCTTGTCAAATTGTTTGAAAAAAATAAAAAACTAAATACCAAAATATTTAAATTTGAAACAAATATTTGTGACACCTAAACTTCAAACAACTTATAAACAGAAAACATGTGATTGGTCAGACACTACAACTTTGATATTAATTAACTTTGTGAACATTCAAAGTAGTTTAGGAATTTTAAATTTGAAAAATCTAATTTATAATACATATTTGAGACTCTAAACAACTATAACTTTTCAACAACAAAGTTGTAGTTTTGGCACATTTTTTTTTTGGGTTCTAAACAGTTTCAAATAAAATAAAAGTGTCCACTATAAAGTTGTAGATCACATCAATAGCGACAATTATGATATAAAGTATGTCTTCGTCCGAGTTCATATGAAAAGATTTTTTTATGTAACTATTTATAGAGATGATTGAAGATGACTGTCTCTGCAAATCGGTTTTTAAGACGGAGCCTTAATAGCAATTTTGAAAGATGGACATCTCAAAATGCCTTTCTCTGAAATTGATTTATAAAGAGAATTTATGATATAAAGTATGTCTATTAATTGATGATTTTTAGAGATGATCGTCTTAGAATGCCTGCCTCTATAAATGAGACATATACTCTCTAGATGTAATCTGAGGGGCGTTCTATAATTGTTTTTAGAGTAAATTGTACCCGGGGTACCTAAACTATTAGACATGTAATAAGTAGGTACTCAAACAAAAAAATGTAACTCGTGGGTAGTGGAACATTTTTGCGATAACCCCCTCCCAAAACTGACGTGGAGCCTTACATTTTTGCGATAACCCCCTTCCAAAATACACTCTCTTCGTTTCGGGCCCTTCTCTCTCCTCTCCCTTCTCTCTCTTCTCTTCCCCGCCGAATCTGTGCCCATGGCTGCAGCCGCTCGCGCCTTGCGTCGCCACGTCCTTGCGCAGGCGAGCCCCTGCTTCTGCGCTTGACGTAATCCGTCACGTGGACAGGGATGCGATCCTTCCACCGTCACCTCCGTGCTCCGTCCATCTGTCTGTGGCCTGGAGCGCCGCTGCCCGGAGGTCCCTGGCTCCCTGCAGCCGCACCACCGAGCCGTCGCCCATAGGCATCATCCTCTCCAATTCGTGTCGCAGAAGTAAAGGGATGGACATGGGGTTGTGCATGAGCTTTAGACTACGGCAATGGCAGACAGCGGAGTAAATAATCCCACGAAATTTGGTGGTTTCCTCTCGGATTTTCTCATGCATAGCTGGCTGGCGGGCGTAGGTAGTGATGTGAATTAGTCATGGATGCAAGGAATTGAAGAAGGGTGTAACTAGGCCGATGAACTTTGGATGGGGGCGGCTGTTGCGCTATGTGGAAGAAACAGAGCAATGAACAGAGGGATGGAGGGAACCGAGGACGCGGTACTGCCTTCGCGCGAGCTTGCAGCCGCGCCGCCACCATGGACGTACGCACGCGAGGTGCAAGCGAGCCGTCGCCGTCGAGGCCTTGCGAAGGACCACACCACGCCCACGGGTCCACGGCACGCACGCCAGCCGCCGCCGCCGCGCACCTGGGAGCGCGAGCGTGCAGCGGCAACAGCAACCCCACACGGCCATGGCCGCGAGCTTCGCCATGACCGCGGGTCCACCCGGAAGCTTCGCCGTGACTGCGAGCTCTGGTCCACGGCGCGGGCGAGCTCCGCCCCGGCCCCAACGGGCGGCGCGTGGGCGAGCTCCGTCCCGGCCTCCATAGGCAGCGGCGCGGGCAAGCTCCGCCACGAGCCCCACGGGCGCGAGCTGGGCCACGGCCGCGCACTGCTCCGCACCCACGGCCGCCGCGCGGCTCCCTGGTGTCGGCGAGGCTGGAGGTTGAAGACGAGCGGGCTGTGATGGGAGAGTCGGGATTTTGGGAGGGGGTTTCCGTAAAAATGCAAGGCTTGAAGTACCTAGATGTTACGTAAGTATAGGTCCAGTATCCATAAGTTACTTTTTTTTGTTTGAGTACCTACTCGTTACACACCTAATAGTTTAGGTACCCCAGATGCAATTTAGTCTTGTTTTTAGGTAGTACATCTAGAAATAGAACTAATTATGAACGTTTTTCTGGGACGGTTTGTAAGATCGGCGTATCTCCCCCTAACCGTTTTGTTTATATATAATAGCGACACTGAATGATTGTTAGTCTTGTCTTACAACAAAGGCGGACAAGCATACTATCATGGTAGCGTACCAGTGAGTAATTATGTTCACAAAATTCCTTTGGCCAGTGGGGCGGTGGGAGAGACGTACTGCCTGCTGATTAAACAGAGTGCAAATTCTATGCATTATTATTTAAATATAAAGGTAATTAAGCGAGTATATCACGTGTACTACGAGCGACAGGCGTGTGCAGCACGATCAACTTTCCATGAAGATGATGCTAATATCGCTTGGGCGAGTAGAACACAAACAACAGCCATGCACGAAAGGTATCATTTGTCTGGCGTGAAACACTGAACCTCGATTATTTCCGTTGTTCCAGTTATCTTGTTTATATACTTGCGCGTCGAGACCACGCAACGGGACAAGATACTTCCTTATCCAAATATGTACGACATTGGTCATTCTTTTTTTCTTTTTCGAAGTCATATTTTACACGCGTATTTCATCTTTATGAACCCAAGTAAATATACACGGCCGGGCCAACTCTATAAGCAGCGCCTTAAAAAAAACTAAAACAAGCCAAATCTCAAGACCGATAAAATCACCACAGAGTCTCATCGTCACTCTTAATTCGATGGTCCTGGAAATGTTTCGTAGTAGTATTGTTCTTGTGGTCTTGAGGACACGTTAGTTTTTATCTCAAAATACAGGGGCAGAACTCTTGCGCTATAAGGAGTGTAACCAACTTATTACACATAGTTAGTCTTCTGTGTCTCAAAATAAATGACCCAATCCTCGGTTGTCCATGTTTGCGAGTAATAATAATCATATAATCTCAATGTGATTGCCCCCACTAGTAAAAGGAGGAGATATGATGCTTGATCACTCCAGGACATGACATGGACGAAGGGGAATTCCCTGCCTCGCAAATCGCAACATTTGTGGTCTAAAACGGTCATCTTCATTTTTTTTTAGACAAAACGGTCATCTTCATTTGTCCGAAATGAATGTACATCTTCTTTATTGAGAAGTCAAATATTATCACTAGATTGGTATACTCGTACCGTACAACTAATCTAGAGATATAAAGATTAATATTATATTTTCTAATGAGTACTTTTCTGACGAATTTAGTTTTTTAGCATAATCTGATGAATTTAGTTGAAGATATAAAGATTAATATTGTTTTCTAATATTTAGTCAAGTTTAATAAAAGATATAAAGATTAATAATATCTATTATTTTATTATTTTGAGATGAGGAAAATATAGACCACCCCGACGGCGCGTGGCGGCGTGGGGCAGCGGACTCGTAGCGGCGTGGGGCAAGGAGTGGCGGTGCGCAGGCCCAGACCAGAGACGACAACGTCACCCAAGATCCCAATCTCCGCGTCCACCCGTACCCGTGGCCCGTCGCTCTCCGGGGCGCAGGCGCAGGCGCAGGCCCGCGCCACAGTGGGACAGACGCGCACGCCACGCGTTAGGTCTGGGTCTAGGCACGCACGAGCCCGCGACGCAACCGACGTGGTCCGGGCCCGCCACGCGGCCTCACACGAGTGGGCGCTATATAGCGCGCGCTGTCCCCACTCGCACTCGCATTCTCTCGCGGGCTCGCGGCTCACGTTCGGTCCCCTCCTCGCCTCGCCTAGTCGCCTCCGATCGAATCGAGTCGGACCGGGTTGTCTTTGTCTTGGCTGCCTCCCAGCCAGGAATAGCGCAACGAGATCCCTCGCGCGCACGGACCAGGCGACCAGCAGATCGCGCGCGCGAGAGGGAGGGCGACAGGGCGTGGCCGCGAGGGGAAATGGGATCGGAGGGACGGACCTGGAACGGCGCCGCCGGCAGCGGCCATGGCGGCGGCGCAGAGGCGAAAGCGATCACCGCGGCTCTGTCGGCCGCGGAGGTTCCCAGGCTGGCGGCCTCCGTCGACATCTCGCTGCCGCTCCAGGAGATGTCGCCTGACATCATGCAAGTACCCCTTCCTCCTCCTCCTCCGCTCCCGTCTCTCTTCGATCCTCCCTCTCGCCTCCGCTGCGTCGTCGGTCGGCTCGAGACATGTTCGAGAAGGCGCGAGCGAGCGCGCGGGGCGTCGTCGTACGGTACCCGTGCCCGCCCGCCCGCGTGACATGTTTGAGGAAATGCCTCCGCGTGTGCGCACGCGGTGGGGGAAACGGCGTGCAGGAGTGTTCTGATGCGCACGGGAAGTCTCTCTGATTAGGGGATCGTTGATGCTTTTTTTCAGATTTCTCTGCAAGGAAATGGTCAGCGGGTGGAGCAGGATTGACGACTCGCGCTTCTCCATCGAGACAGTGTCCGGAGGCATCACCAATCTATGTGAGTTCCTGTTCCCCTGCCCTTCTCCTCACAGTGGCATGGCTTGGTAGCGCCATCCAGAGTCCTCACCCTTTTCGCCTGAGCAGCATGGTGATTGTTGAAGTAAATAAATGAATACAGTAATTCGAAGTTACTAGTAGTTGCTTCGTCATGAGGACGTGACCTTTTTTTTTTCTAGCTGGAAAGTCTACTTGTCCACTTTCTGTTCTTCCCATTTGCTGATGAAGCAGCAGAAGTGCAGAACCTAATGCTTTTCGCAAACTTTGTGCGGTTAGATACTCCACCGAGGCGCTGCATAATATTTCCTTTGGCCTGTATCGTTTCGGCTGTCATTTTCACATTTGCCCCATCATGATTGCAACATTAGAAAATAATAATAATAAGACCCTGCTGGCTCTGTATCTGCACCTAATTCAACCATAGGGATGATTTGCATGAACAGTGATTCATTGATTCATGTGTGCAGCGATAATTTCTTTCAGTCTGTAGTAGTCCATGATGTTTATTCGTTATTACCTACAGTGCTGAAGGTTTCTGTCAAAGACGACGATGGCAATGAGTCTGCTGTTACTGTCCGGTTGTATGGACCAAATACGGACTTGGTGATTGATCGGAAAAGGGAATTGAAGGTGAGAATCTGAGTGGTATTATATGCTTTTCAATATAAGTAGGGCTTTTGCTTTTGGTCTAAAAAGGAATCTGAGTGGTACAAGATTGTGTGTTGCCCCTTGTGTTAGTGCCATACTTTTATAGTGGCACATTTTCAATTTCTCTAGACAAAGAGTAGTCATGGTTTTGTAGTAGCATCTGTCCTACCAAGTGCATTACACCTTTTGTTTCATATATCTGTACCTTTTCCCTGACGAATGGATTTCATTTCATTTTCTGAGAAATGCCAACATTGAATGATACTTTTTAATGGTCCCTAGAATAACCATGTAGTATAATGTATCCACAAAGTTAAATCTCATTTCGGTTCTAAAATATTTCCTAATGCATACATCTACTACCGTCGTGGTTAGGCGATACCGTATCTCTCAGCTGCAGGGTTCGGGGCTCGGCTACTTGGAATATTTGAGAATGGAGTAGTTCAGTCATTCATCTATGCTCGAACACTGTCACCTGCAGGTAGGCATACTTCCCATCTGAATAACGTATGGGTTTGGGGTCATAGTCAACTTAGTACAATAGTTTCTCTATTCTCCTTTGTAGTTTTAGTTGCAATTTCAAATGCAAGTTCAAAGGAATTGCCTTTTTTTCCTTTCCCTATAGTCAGCATTATCCACGATTTGGTATGTCAATTTCAAGCCTTGGATGTTTGGAGGTTTTATTTATGAAATACTTCTGTAAACAAATCTACTGATCCTTGTTATTTTGTTTTCTAGACATGAAAGACCCTAAAATAGCAGCTGAAATTGCCAAGCAGCTACACAAATTCCATCAAGTAGACATACCAGGGTCTAAAGAACCACAGTTGTGGAAAGATATATTCAAGTTTTTGAAGAAAGGTAGGTGACTTATGTTGCTCGTTTGGGACTGTTTCTTTTATGTCAATGGCATCTCAAGACACTTTTGTTGGCGCAAGTTACTAATAACATAATAATATTATGTGTGCTATCAAATGTACCTTGCAGCTGCAGCATTGAAGTTTGAGGATAACGAGCAGCAGAAGAGATATGAAAAGATCTCGTTTAGAGAAATACAAGATGAAGTTCAAGAACTTAAGGTACCTTGAAGTTACCTTCTGATATTTCGGCCCCATTTTGCCCTTCTTAGAGTGATATTTTCCTTTTTTCCTCGGGCACAGATAGTAGTTGATCTTTCTCTGGTATAGTGGGAACTTCCATGTAGCATAGTTATGAAGCAAAATGCTGGTTGTGGTGATGATGTGTTTAGGCCCATGCTTGGGAACTACAACCGAATATAGCAGTTACTCCTGCCAATTCCTACTATCTGTTCTTCGTATTTCTTCATCAGTGTCCATGCACCTTTTAGGATCTCTTGGACAATCTGCATGCGCCTGTGGTTTATGCACACAATGACTTGCTTTCAGGAAACCTGATGCTGAATGATAATGAAGGTAAAATCTTTTCCTTTGTACCAATTTCTTTATTATTACTACTCATTTGCAAAACTAACTGTAGCGGCGGTGTGCCTGTTGTTTCCTCTGTCAGGGAAGCTATATTTTATTGATTTTGAGTATGGGTCATACAGCTACCGTGGCTATGACATTGCAAATCATTTCAATGAGTATGCTGGATTTGATTGTGACTATAATTTGTAAGTTATCTCCATGTCAATGAAATACTCTGAATCAGAATCAATATATTGTTGTCATGTTCTTAGTTAGCAGTATTCATTTGATTGTGTTTTAGGTACCCAGATAAAGATGCCCAGTATAACTTCTTCAGGAATTATCTAAACCCTGATAGACCTAGTGAGGTATGTGAAACAAAACCAATTGAAATTTATTCTTCGAGTTCGAGTTCTTTCTAGAGTAAATGAAGCTTTCTGCTAGTACCTTCTCTTGTAACATATATTTGACGCTATGAGTAGTTCCGTCTTTGCTTGTTTTTTGTGAAGTTATTAATGCCTCCATATGTGCCACATTTGTTTGATATTTAGAGTGTTCTTAAGCTGAACATGGTTAGCATTTGTTTTTATTAGCTACTGGGATATCTCAGATGTTTGGCATTCATAGAAGGCTCAAAGAAATGCAGGAGTTCTCTTTTTTTCTTCTTTCCCAACGACAGAGTATTTGGATCTTTCTGTTCTGCCGTAATTCATGATCCCCCTTTTTTTGCAACTGAAAGGCGCAAGCACAAGATATGGAAGTACTTTATGTGGAAACAAACACTTTCAGACTAGCATCGCACATTTACTGGGCATTGTGGGCCCTTATTCAGGTGAGCAAGGTTATTGATTTTGCACACATGATTTTTCTTTTTGGATCACCTAGGCTGAGTACCATGTAAAAGATACTGTGAATGGCAAAACTTTATGATTGGCACTTGAATGCAGGCAAAGGTATCCCCAATTGACTTTGACTATCTTGGATACTTCTTCTTACGGTATGATGAGTACAAGAAACAGAGGGAGTCCTGCTTCTCCTTGGCACAAAGCTTCCTCTCCGAGCTAAGAAATGGCTAGAGCCTGAGAATCTCTTGACGAGTTTATACTGTTGTAGGCATATACTCAGGGTGGGTATGCGTTGTGATCATCGGCTGCTACTCACAAACTCTATTATACTGGTGGTAGCAGCCCCTCATTGTTGTTTCTGATGTTAGGTTCGTTATTGCCTGATAGGAAAGTCGCATGATCCGTCCTCGGGAACACAGGGTGGCAAGATCTGTTATATTTGTAATTTGTAATAAACAAAATCTTGGTTGGTCCCTGTGTAATTTGTTGTGCACATAAGCATTCTGTGTTTTGATACATTATGTCACAGAACCGACCAATTTATACAAGATTAAGTACAGATGTCCCCGCTAATACGTTGACACTCGTATACTTTGTCTTATATAAACCCGGTAGTCCAACGAAATCACGAAGGATTTCAAACCAACTTGCATCAAACCAAGATCGTAGTAATTCAGCATAACCACATCACCTGTTACAACCTTTTACAAATAATCTACATAGATTATATAACATCGGAGTACACTCTAGTTATTACAAACCAGAATATAGGGTAGCGGAAGAAGCATAGTTTTAAAAGCTAAAACCGTAGTTTAAGGGTTACATTGCCGTACAAGCTCATATCTTACAAAAGCAATATAAGGTAAGAGATCTACTAGAGACCATGCCCTATGGTCTAGTCTTCATTCCCTAAGCGGGGAGAAGGCGATAGTTGCGGCAACCATTATAGAAGATGTCATCTGCAATAGGAGGGAATAAACCCTGAGTACTCAATTGTACTCAACAAGACTTACCCGACATGAAACAGAAATAAAGACTCCAAGGATTATGCAAAGCTTTATAGGTGGAGTTGGCTTACTCATTTTGCATAAAGAGCTTTAAGTGACAAGAGTAATCATGTTGTTATTAGCATCAAGTTAATCTTCATTAACCTGTTATCTAGGTTTGCACCTGTGCTAAACAAGCAATTGAGTAGAGAAATACATAACCATAACAGGTTCATTATCAGCTATCTTGCCAAGTGTGATCAACCTTCCAAACAACTTAAAGTTTTCAAGTATGGAGATACTCCCGTCAAGCTTCTCACTATCCAGGAGACGATGGCGATTCGAATCGATTACAACCCAGCTGGGGAAATATTCCTAACACTCTCCCGGCACACCCCGCTAAGGGTAGCCGTAGAACACCATTCGTACAACTCAGGAATCACGGATCCGAACAGCGCCTCACTTAGGGTCGCCACCATGCCATGAGGTCAGGAATTATAACACCTGCCTCTGGACTTACGGACATGACTTCCCACACGGACATACCACGCCGGATATGCCAATGGATCGGGAATTATAACACCCGTCGGCGGGTGAGACTTGATACTCTTCGCGATCCGGCCTAAGTTGAGTTACTAGGCTTCGCGGCGGATAACCTCGGATCCAGCCCGGCTAAGTGCTAGGCACCGTTCAACATGACTAGGAAAGGCTCCATTCCTTGTGTGTGATTAATTTGCACGACGGTACGCTTCACTAACAAGGTTGGCCGACCATGTAGCTCATGCGCTCCGTCTTGCCTTCGATTTACATACACATGGTTATTTGCACGATAGCATATATAGCCAACCGTGAACCATCATCCTAATTTCTCGCAAGTGATTATTAATCACTCGACTTCTACCGTTTAAGCATGGCTAAGCAAATGCTATGGTATCATATCATTAGGATTTCGGGATAATAACTGGACAAGGAATGATATAAATGCGGCAAGGGTGCCAATTCAATTCCTAGAACTTAATGCAACAATCATAAAGCATTTAGTAATTATAAAAGTTAGGAAGTTAAAATGCTCCGGGCTTGCCTTTCACGAAGGTTGATGGTTCGTGTCGAGGACACTCAAGAACAACCTCCTCTCCGGCGTCGGGTTCGATCACCCAACCTTCTCTCCCGAGGATTCTCCGGCTCCCGCGGACACGTTCCTCGAACTCCAACGAGTCACTCCCGCAGCGCACCTATTGCATGCATATGCATTAAATAAGTATACCGAATACATAAGTGTGGATAGTGATGATGACATGATGCTCATGATGACAAGTTAATATGATTACATCACTTGGACACTCGTTTACCGAGTTCTCCAGCTCTATTCAAATCACTAAACAAAAGCATTGTATATTTCTTATAAAAAGCGATCACACTTACCGGATCTACACAACTTAACATAAAACATTTCATCCTCGAGTTAGAGACCTAACACCCGTAAAGCTTCTCTAGTTAAAATAAACCAGCGAGATCAAGATAATTCATACTAAGACATTAAACTTCTATTATCAAGATCCTTCCTCGGGTTAAGGCAATTAAGATTACTCGCATGAAATAACATCTATCCGACCTATCACATAATAAAGCATGAGCTCCAACAATTAATAAAGGTGCCAAAGGTCATTAGGAGTAATGACCTAAGGTCAACACTCAATCCAAAAAGTCAAACAATTCCTATAGTGATTAATCCAAATTAGAGATTAATTAAGCATAAATAAGGCATAAAATAAAATTACTCCAATTAAGTCCAAAATTTTATTTTAAGCTACTTACATCATAACTAAGTCACACAATAAATTTCATGATTTTTGGAACAACAAATAAATTATCAAAATTGAAAGAAGAAGCCTTTATTAATTAAATGAGCTAATTAATTAACATGCAAAACATTGCCCAGACTCAGATCTCAGATTTTTCCTAGATCAAGCATCTCATGAGAAGGCTACACAAAAATTTTCATAATTTTTGGAGCTATGAATAATTTTATATAAAATAGACAAATACAAGCACTATTGACTCAAAACTAAATTTGAAAATCATTTTCAAAAAGGAAAACAGGCGCTCGGGCCGATTTGGCCGGCGCGGCCCAGCTCGGCCTGCTACGCGAGCGCAGGCGCGCGGCCTAGGCGCAGGCGAGCGGCCCAGCGGCGGTAGCTTCGCGCGGCCCGGCGACGCGGCCTAGCCAGCTCGGCCCAAGGCGGAGTAGGCCGGCCCAACAGCGGCGCGCGTGAGCGGCGGCCCGATGGCGGCAAAGGCAACTTTGCAGAAGAGTCCTCGTAGTCTGGGAAAATTACGAGTAGGTCCAAATTAAAGTTTGCTACTATTCCCTGAGTCCTACACTTTGCACCAAGGTCCCGGAGTTTTATCGAATTTACAAAATGAAGTCCCCGAACGGCGCCCGAGCAGAGCGTTGCTCGTGGCGTTCGGCCGGTCGCGGAACTCGCCGTCGGCGACGTCTCCGGCGACGGGACCGAGCCGACTCGACTTCCCATGATGACGCGCACTCCACGGCGTAGAAAAAGTAAGCTACAACGGCTAAAGACGGCGGCGCACGACAGCGACGGCGGCGCGGAGCTCACAAAGCAAGCCGCGTTCCGGCGAGGTCATGGCGCTAGAGCTAACAAGGTCTTAGGGCTACCCTCTACATGGCCAGCGACCTTGAAACGCTAAAGAAAAGAACAAAAGGGAAGGTGGAGGCGCGGCGCACGACGAGCTCGAGCTCGCGGCCATGGCGGCCGTGGAGGCGGTGTGGCAAGCGAGCTCACCTCGCAACGGCACGGGGGCACGGCTTGGTCGAGGAGGAAGAGTAGCTTGCGGCGGAGCGGTGGGCGCGAAGAATTGGGGAATAAGCGAGCGGCGTGGGCGACCCCCGGAGGCGACGGTGATGGCGGCCGACGGGAGCAAAGAGAAGAAATGGAGGAGGAAGGGAAGAGGGATTGGCCGGCTGCGGCATTGAAGGAGGCCATGAGGTGGCGAGCGCCTTCGCGACTTCACCCACGCGCCGGTCGCGCGGGAAGGCCGGGAAGGGGCTCGGTGGCCACGGCGGCGAAGGTGAGCGGGGAGGAGGCATGGCGAGGTGCGTAGCGGCCGGGAAAATTTTACCTTTTTTCCATTGCTCCAAATTTCATTTTGAAACTTGAAAAAGTGTAAACACGAAAGTTGCTCAAAATAATTTAAACTACAACTTTGCTTTTTGGACCATATAAAAATTCCCAATATTTTTGAATTTAGGTTTTCAAATTTGAATTTGAATTTCAAACACCACTCAAATGCAATGCCATTAATTAACCTAATGATGATTATGCACATGTAATTAGGCCCTAACACTTGAGGTGTTACACATTATTGTGAGTAATTGCATGAGTTTCTTTTTGTTTTTGGATTAAATCATGAGTGAAATGCACTGTAGGTACGTTAAGTTGCAGCCTTGGTTCATTTGGGTCCATTAACTTAGAAACCGTGCAATTGGCCCAGCGAACTTGTGAGTCTTCAATTTTGGTCTAAAGGTTGTTTTCCAGGATGGTTTTGCCTACGTGGTAAGTGGACCAGGGCATGGGCCCGCGCCTTTTTTCAAAAAGGTCCTCCCCTACCGCTGCTCGGGGATGGCCTTGCTGCTCCCGTGGCACTAGACGAGCTGACCACCACCGCCCCCACGCTCCCGCCCCCCGCCGCAGCCGCAGCCGTCTCCGCGGTGGCGGCGCTGCTGGATTCTGCCACGGCCTGCTGCGGCGTCGTGGACCTCCGCGAGCGCGCCGTGGCCGCGCTCGCCGCCCTCGCCTCCTCCTCCGACACCGCACACCCCTCCCTCGTGCAAAAAGCCGGCACCATCGTCCCCCACCTGTGCCGCGCGCCGCCGTCCGGGACGAGCGCGTTCGCCACCGAGCACGCGCTCGTGGCGCTGCTGCCGCTGACGTCGGCCTCGCGGGACGCGTGCGCGGCGGTGGCGGCCCGCGGCGGGGTGGGCGCGCTGCTGTGCGCGTGCGCGGGGGGCACGCCGGCGGCGCACGCGGACCTCCTCCCGGCCTTCCGCGGCGAGGAAGGCGAGGCGGGGGAGGGCGGCGGCGCGGTGCCGGTGCTGCTGTAGCTGGTGGCCCTGGGCACACCGCGCGCGCAGGAGCAGGCGCTGGGCTCCCTACAGCGCCTCACGGCGGGCGACGGCGACGACGCGCGGCGGCTCAAGGTCGACGCTTTCCAGGCCGGCGCGCTCGCCTGCGTCCGCGACTTCCTCGACGGTCGTTACGGTGGCGGTGGTGGCGGGGACAGCGAGCCGCCGGGGCTGGCGCCCGCGCTGAGGCTGCTCCGGAACATCGCGGAGATCGCCGCCGCGGCATCGGGCGGCGGCACCGGCTTCGTGGCACACATGGTCGCCGCGCTCGGCAGCGACCGGCCCGCCACCCGCGCCGAGGCGGCCCTGGCGCTCGCGGAGCTCTGCGGCAACGTAGGCGGCGGCGGGAAGGCGGCCGGGCGGCAGCACTACGAGGCCGTCGTGGCGGACGCCGCGGTGCCGCGGCTGGTGTGGATGCTGGAGGCGAAGGCGTGCGCTGAACGCGACGCGGCGGCGCGCGCGCTGGCAGCCGTCCTGCCTGCGTCCGGCGCGTCGTCACGGACGCCTGCTCTGCCTCTACGTTACGTAGAAGAAGAAAGTGGAGGGCCTTTTTGAAAAAAGCGCGGGCCCATGCCCTGGTCCACTTGCCACGTAGGCAAAACCACCCTAGAAACACAGCCTGCGGACCAAAATTGAACCGAATCGCAAGTTCACTGGGCTGATTGCACGGTTTCTAAGTTAATGGACCCAAATGAACCAAGGCCGCAAGTTAACAGACCTACAGTGCATTTCACTCTTAAATCATATATTGTTTTTCATGACTGGGTAGTCCTTTGGATGCGCATACATACACAACACATAAGGATCACAATCAACTACTCCTTTGAATTTCAAATTACAAGACGCTTTGTCTTTTTTATACATCATTTTTACTATATATCTAGACATAATATATATCTAAGTGCATAGAAAAAAGTGTATCCAGAAAATCTGAAACAACTTATATTTGGAATATTGGGATGATGCAAATCATGCCCAATTACAAACATGGTCATGAGGGTCATGTTTTGTCGATTGCGTGTTTACCTTGTAATAACACATTATGTAAAGTTTCATATACAGAAGTGTGAATGATCGAAACAGCTGATGTGTGCTCTTTAGTAACTAGTAGCTGCCTGAAATTGCTTGTCCCATGGCCCCCCATTTTGAATGGCATCATGTTGTCATTCTTTGTTGCTTGCTTGTACATCTTGGTCACATATATTCTGACCAATCCTCTTTTTATCATTTATAGCTATGATTAATTGATTATGAACATGAGCCTACCTGGACGTATGTATACCGTTTCAACCCTCAGTCATCATCGATATCTCTTCGCTCTTGCTACGTAGTTCGTAGCCTCATCCGCTGCATACGATGCGTTTTTAACCCCTCCCACCACCATGGCAACGGATGTCTTTTTGACAATCCACATGGATGATGGATGAAGAAGCGTTCCCAAAAGGGCAAGTACAGATTCAAGCTTCATCTGCGGAAGGTAGGAACACCAAAGCCACCACTAGTGGTCCACAAGCCTAGAATGAAGACGACGAAGCCATTGATATATAGTCTTCGAAGACGTTGTGTGTCATTGGCTCAAACTGGAAGAAGAAGCCAATGATGGCGGTGGCAGCAAAAAAATTCCTCCTAGTGCACTGTAGGCTCGACCCTAGATGATGCCAAGATCAGCAGCAACACACTATTATGCTTCAATCGACACCATCTTCACCTCCACGAGAAATGAATAGGGCGCCACCAAGGGAAAGACCAAGGCGATGGCAACAAGAATCGTGGAGAAACTTCCCTTGGTGCCTTACAAGAGCAAGCGGGTCGCCGCTGCCATTCACAGTGCTGCCATCGTTGCCCATGAAAACTTTATCGCCATGGCGCTTGCCGTTTGTAACAAGATAATCGGAACAAAGGTAAAGGATTGTAGGTCGGCTGAGTTTGTAGTACTCCCTAACGTGGAGATGATGCGACAATTACTGCGCATCACCCTTGCGGTAGAGGGTATATACAATGAGCTAGTGTGAGCGGACAAGACGTGCACTACTAAAAAAACCCTCCCTATAGCTATGCTTTTTTTAGACACTAAATACGCTTTTATCCGTCTCTATAAGGGTGTAGGCACGCTTTACAAAAGCGTGTTAGAAACGTATTCGCATGGACCGTGTCTGGCTCTGTAGAGACGATTTCCATAAGCGTATCTATAAAATGAATAGACGTTTCATAGACACGTTAGATGCATGTCTAAATATATTGATACGCTTTTATAGATGCACATATAACACGTGTTTATTAGTGTAGTTACGTCTTATAGAAACGTTTTATAACATGTGAAAAAACTATAGAGACAAAATTGTAGATACATTCACAATTCATATCTACTATTGTAGCCACGTTTGGTAGTGATGTATTATTACGCATTAAATAGTATAGAGACGATTTAGAAGGTGACATGAAAGATGACGTGGCAGGTGACGTGGAATGATGACATGGAATGGTGACATAGCGGGTGACGTGGAAAGGTGATGCGACAACTGGCGTGGAGAGGTGACATGGCATATAAAATGTTTAATAGTAACGCCCACATGTTGACAAAAGAAGAAATAATATTGAAGCCACGTCTTTATTGAGTATGTATAAAGAATGTTATTTACAATGAGTATCATCCACAAAATTCATGACATAATTTTTGTTTAGAATTCAAGTTCCTATGAAAGTAGAACATAAATCGTAATAAGATCCCTCTTATAATGCTAGCACCCTCCTTTCTTGTAACTCCTCAACTACTAGTATAATTGATAGTTCAAATCATTGATATCCTTGTTGACAAAACGTCGATACAGATTGGTAGCAGTAGCGAGTCTGCAACAAAATAGTAATATTTAGACTATAATAACTGTAGCTAATCCAAATGCCTCAATTAATTTCAGTGATAGGGCAAATCATGTATGGTATGAACTGAAATAAAATTTTATAATAACCATAGAAAGAAATCAAATAGTTCCGACCATATTGAATTGGCGTGTCATCCCGCCATATAATAGTCCAAAGCAGTGATGTGACTGGGGCAATCTATAACAATAATTGTCCAGACACCAGGTAATTGATAAGAGTTTCTAAAAAAAAGGTAATTGATAAGATGCAAACTGATCAAGAAAGAAAACGTAGAAATTAATAATTCTGAAATAGTAAAAATAGCTACTACATGTGTTGATCTAGCTTTACGGACCCTAGACATGGTCGCATTTGCTGGATCCACCTATACAAATGAAGCTGAAATATTATATTATTGATCAAGAACTTCACTAGTAAGTGCCAAAAAAAAAAAAAGATAAATCCCACACAGATGGGACGAGAGTCCAAATCAGAATATAGTATATATACCATGCTTTGACTTGCATGCGGAGTTAGATTATATCTCAACCTCAGCACGCTGTGGAGTAATCATATTGTGATCATTTCTGTCATAACCCTTTTGACTTAGGCAAATCTGCACAAAAGAAAATAAGTTCAGGAGATCTGATGTTCAGGGTATTCAAATGTACAGGAAAAATCAGTATTGTTTAATCAAGAAACATACAAAAAAAAATTGGGGATGTCGGGGATTGTTGATTCGGTGGATCTAATTGAAACTCTGCACAACCACCATATAAAGATTTAATCAGAGGCCTTTGAGAATAGGAAACAACTGCACATAGGAGCTGACACCCACAGATCGAGCAGCACGGAGGATGCCTTCAGAAAACGAATATTAACATGCAAGAAGTCAACACCTAAGAGTATATCTAGAATTCTAGATTCGAGGCTCACGATTAGAAATACAAACAAGTCAAGGATGAACAATCGATGCTAGTTCCTTTCCTAGGCAGAATGGATCGCCGAAGGCATAGACATACTCACAGATTCTCAGATCCCAGAAGACAGATGGAGGCGACAGGACTGGTAGATGACGCCTACAGGAAGATCACCGTAGGCACGGCTCCGGCGAGGCAGCAGCACCTTGGTGATGGAAGAGCCAGGTCGGCGATGTGATCGTGAACTCGTGGCGGCGGCGGCGGCGGCGGCCGCGTGAAACTGACTGGAAACTGACCACCTGGATCTAAGGAGATAGATGGAGGATATTGCCATATTGGCACGGGAAGGGGTCAAGGGGAGGTTGATACGCTTGCATTCCAAACTCCCGCCGAGCAAAATAATTAGGCGCGAAAGTCCAAATGTCAGATGCGAACATTTTACGTTTCCTCAATACTATATTTAGACATTTTAATTATTCAATGGTACATAATTGAGTATTTATGAACTTGGTAAATAACGAAATTGCTAAAACTCTAAGGGTAAAAAATAAATAGTTTATTTATGGCCAAACTCCCGTCAAGAACAATTAAGTGCAAACCCATCTAAAATTTAAATATTTTAAAATGACATCGGATAGAGAAATGAGCAAAATTAAAATTGTAGATCTCAAAAGGTTACGAATCTTTGATGTTAACCACTTTATATTTGAATTCATTTGATGGCTCAAAATTTTGTTTGAAATTTGATTTCAAATTATTGAAGAACGCTTATTTCTGTTTTTAATCTATGGCTAAAATTTGTAGCTAGTCTTTCTCCCTCATACTAACTCCAAATGTGATGGTTTTTTCTTAAATTTTCTAAAATCATGGTCTACCAAGATATTGTGTTCTTACCGCTATTCTTTTGGTCATCTTTTCTTGTGTACATTTCAAAAATGAATTTAAAAAATAACGACTTCGAACAATGTTTACAAACATCAAATGATTTTTGCTGAAGAAGTCATGAATATAGAAGTTGTATAACTTATCAAGATGTCTACTTTTTATTTTGGTCATTTTTTCGTATGATAAAGTGAAAGTAATATTTTCACAAATCTTACATATCTCTCTAGTAGTTTATGAAACTACAAGAGCGATTTATAAGATGTGTGATCAATGTTAGAACCACCATGTTGGATAAACTTATAAATGACCAAAATAAACATTAGATCTTGAGAAGTTATAGATTTTATACTTGGGCAACTTTTTCGTATGATGAATTCATTTCGTCGGGAAAAATTATGTTGGAATTTGTCCAATTTTAAATTTAAAATTTTCAAATGACCTAGGATGAGGAAACAATCAAATAAACTCTGTAGATCTTCGAAATTTATAAAACTTTGTAGTTAGCAACATTTGATTTGAAATCATCATGTCATGCAAACTATGTTTGAATTTCTTAAATTTAAAATTTAAATTTTGTAAACGACCTCGAATGGAGAAATGACCTAAATGAAAGTTATGGATCTCAAAAAGTTATGAAACTTTATAGTTGACAACTCTTTAATTTGAATTCGTTTAGGTACTCAAAAAAATCAATTTGCACTCAGTTTATATAATATGTGGGAGACACAAGTGAGTTTGAGGTGCAGTAGTATTGGAGGTTATGTGTAAAGGTGAAGTTGTGAGAATTTTTTTGGAACTTTTTCATGGTGGTTGATCCCTGCGATTAAAAGAATGTTTTGCTATTATTTTTTGGAATTTTTTGGTGGCTGAATTCACAATTTTGAAAATGATTTGTAGAGAATATGTATAATCTTGGGGTCACGTTGGACAGGTTGCCGGGTCAAAGGAATCCTATAATAAACAAATCTATTTGTGGTACTAAAGCACAACATGTGTTGTTCAATGGTCAATGTGGCTGTCTTTCCAAATGAGCAAGTGTGAGGACTTTGGTTCAAATCCTCATGACCTTTTATTTTTATTATTATGTGCTGGGCACCTGCTCATTTAAAAAAATATTTTTTTTTAAAAAAAAACCTTGTTGGGCGCTTGCTGCCACGCTAAAGTGAAATAGTGGGTTTTGGAGATCCATGCGTAAATGGGCCAACTTCGTAGGATAAAATGTGTTGGTAGAATAAATATACAATCTAAAGTGATGCAAATTTCAAATTGCTTTGGCCCAGTGGTAATTCTAATATCTTGGGCTTTAGGGAGGGAGAGGTCGAGTATTTCTGCTAGCTTTTTGTTTTTTTTTCTTTTTATATTAGGTCCATTTTTCTCAACATAGTTTCAATAACTATGGCCGTAGAACCATTATTTTTAACATATCATATAAAATTTTTGAAGATTTCAAAAAATAAGTTTCTATGGCAATATAACATTCTCATAAGTTCAAATGCTTGACTTTGAAATGATTCCAATATCATATCAAGAAGCGTGTTTATGTGACCATGTATAATTATTGATACGTTGTACTTATACTCACGGTTTAAAGCGTGTCTAACTTCATGTTATTTTAATACGACATCAATATCATGTCAAAAAGCATCTTTATCATGCCATGGAGCGCTCTCTGATACGCTTTGCAACGTGTCTAGATGCTAGTGACGATTAAAAGTGTGTCTAACATCGTGCCAGTTTAAGACGTTTTCAATATCATTGTAAAAAGTGTCTTTAGATGCCTTTTGACACTAAAAGCGTGTTGAATATCGTGTCATGTTAAGACGTTCACAAAATCGTTTTAGAAATCATATTTACATGACCATGTAGAGACGTTTTTAGTGGGTGTTACAAATAGAGCGTAGCTATAGGTGGGGTTTTCTAGTAGTGGTGGTTCGATGAGGACCTAAACAATGTCCCCTAAGCTAGAAGAGAAGCACTAGTGTTTGAAGGTCTTGGTAGATAAGTTAATGGGCATTGTTGATGATTTCATCAACATTATGGTTAGTCAAAACATCAGAAGTTATGACATATGAAAGGGCATAAGCCAACCATGAATACTTTTGGTTCAAATAACTTGGTTCCACATGTACATGTCCTCTATTTTAGTTTGAATGTAGGTACAATGTGGACAAAAAAACCAAGCTCACTGGCCCAATTTGATACGTTATTGGCCGACCGACCGGGTAAGGGAAATGGACAAATCAACTCTACATCACGATGAACCATGCTTCTAGAAGCCACCTGCAGAAGATGGGCTGATTTGGCCCCATATGGCCATCGCCCGATGTCCCCATGGAGCCTATTAGCCATTGCAAGCTAGCCATGATCCTTTCAACACACTCCCAAGCATTCCTAGCCCTTGGATGAAGAGTGTGTTTTCTCACAATGGTGGAGGATGAAGTCCCATTGATTGAATGGCCCACATCTCCATCACCACCTCCTACCCACACTAGAAGAGGTGTACAGTTTTCGCAAAAAAAAAAAAAAAAAGGTGTAGAGGACCCACAAGAAAGGGGGATGGCCCAATGACCTAACATAAGGGGGTCGTCGAGCCCACCTATGGTGGCTAACTAGGCTTTGCTTTTTTCTACCTCCTCCATGCACGAGCCTGAAAGTCCCTAGTTTGGTTTTGGCTAATTGATGAAACCTAGGACTAACCTTGCTTATCTAAGTGGTTGATTTAGAGAAAGGTTGTCCTCATGATGAGCTTATTGCATATGAAGCATGACACGTGTCATGTGATCAAAGATGAAGATCAAGACGATGCTTGGCTCCATGGACCAGTGTTAAAGGTGAAGGGCTAGTTGAGGCTTGGGAGTGAAGGACCACGCGATGGTGAAGCTCGGGCAAGACTAGGCGCCGATGGACCGATGCACGGTGAAGGGCAAGTGAAGTCGAGGTCGATGGATCGAGACGGTCACATGATGGTGTGAAGTGTTCATATCATTTGGAGGAACAAAATGGGCTCAAGGCAAAGGTATAACCGATAGGACCATTTGTTTTGCACTCAAGACACCATAGAGGGTGTGAGTGGTTTAGGATCGATAGCCGCACTATTAAGAGGGGAAGTCTTATCGGCTATTCGACGCACGGGTGCCACTAGGTGAATTCATGAAGTGCATTGCATGTAGGGCCTAGTGAGCTAACCTAACCTTTGGGAAATGATTGTGAAAAGCTAACACACAAGCACATGGAGATGTACACTTGGTGGTGTTGGCACATTTACAAAGGTGGCGTTTGGGCGCGCTATGGTTTGCAGGGTAGAGATGGGTTTGGGTCCCTCTCTTTTGGGAAAAATGGATGCATATTTTCTATTGCGCTGGATGCAAAATTTAGTTGGAATCATGCTATCTCTGTTGATCAAGTTGGTATACTTGTTGGATAGCATGTCTGAGAAGTTGGCGTCACGACGGGCTGAAAAAACGGAGTTTTTGTAGCGCCGGACGCGCAGGGCTTTGGCGCCGGACGCGTCCGGCGCGTGTTGAATCAGCTCGGGCAGGCGACTTTGTGAAGCTGAGCGCCAGACGCGGCCCGGACGCACGCGGCGGACGCGGGCCGTTCACTGTGCAGAGTCCGGCGCGTCATGGGCTTCGGCGCGAGGCTATTGGGCCGTCTGAGGGTGGCGGACGCGGGCTGGTCGCGTCCGGCGTGGGCCGGACGCGGACCAGAAAGTTTTTTTTTTTGGCACGGCGATTCGACCGGACGCGGGCCGGACGCGGAGGTTTTGAATGATGGGCCGCCAACGGTCGGCTGACGCAGGCGTGCGAGGAAGCGCCGGCGCTTGGGCCGCAGACGCGTCCGGCGGGTTGAAATCGGCCGGCCCGAGGGGTAATGGTTGGATTTCGCCTTGGGCTTATAAATAGCCCCTTGGCCGGCCATCGGAGGTCACTCTTGGCCATTTCTCATCCCTTGTGCATACTTTGAGCTAAGAGACTCTCTCCCACTCTTCTCCCTTGCTTGGTTGTTCATCCAAAGTGAGATTGAGTGAATCACCTAGTGCATTGCATTGCTTGAGGGCATCTAGTGGCACTTGTGGGTGGTTTCGCCGGTGGATTTCTTGTTACTCTTGGAGAGTACCGCTCCTAGCCGGCTTGGAGATTGTTGGAGGCGTTGGCAAGAGAAGGTGATTGTTCTTGGCCACCTCCGGTTGATTGTGAGAGGTTTGAGCTCACCTCGTGGGGATCACAAAGAGCATCCTAGTGGATTGCGCGTGTCGTTGAGTACCTCGCTTGAGAGTGGTGTCTTGCGGTGCCTTGCGGGGCGAGCCTTGAGGGGCTAGTGACTTGAGGGTCACACCGAGGAACCACCTAAGTGTTGGTCGACACAACCGGTGACGTAGCTTGGCGGTGCCCAAGTGAACACCGGGTGAACAAAAACAATTGTGTTCATCTTTGTCTCCCGGTGATTGGTCGTTGTTGGCATTTCTTAGCGCGATTACCAAAATAGATTTAGAGCCCGATTCTGATAACAGCGCCAGAAATGCTAAATGGCTTTACTCGGCATAATTACTAGAAACTGGTTCTAGCAACTACGCGAGTGTTGCCGAGAGATAGATCACATCCTAATAGATAAATATCCGCAAGCGCACGGATCTATCGTCAGCAAAGCATTTCACCCGGAAGTATTCGGGGTATCGTTATTTATAATTTCCCAAAGGAAGGCATGGGGTAGTTAAGTATTCTAGCATGGGTATGAATACAATATCTAGCATGAGGAGAAACCGACCAATGTGCTATACGGGGGTAAGCATACGGTAGTTTGGATAGTGGACACACACTTAGAGCAACCTCAAAGGAATAAAGATAAAATAAAGAATAAAGAATAATCTACGCGGAGCGAAAGCGGGTCCTATATAGTCAATACTAGAACAGCTAATTCCACATGTTATACAAGTCAAGACTCGACTATAGACTAGGAATATGGGGAGACCGTGGCAACCGGTCCGCCTTGATCGATGGCGGCATTTACGAACTCCTACTCAACATGCGAACGTGGGGGATTACAAAGGACGGACAGGGCTGTCACCACCTGCCGCCTACCACCTCAACCGTGGCATGCCGACATATCCGAAGGTTCCCTCGCACCCGGACACCATGTCCGCGTACTAAGGAGCTACCTACGTCCCCCCAGGACTCCCACCCTACGGATGGACGAGCTAGAACATAGGCAAGCCCGAAGGCACATCGAACCGCTATTCCTCTTCTACAATCTAATCTAAACAAGTAAAACACACGAACGATGAAGAACAATGTAGAACACGATGAACAACCCTCACAAGAACTATGGCCTAGTTCTTGATCATAGAATATATCGTGTACTAGATTATACTCTAGTTCATATGCACGACTATATAAATATAATGAGAACTTGACTAAGGAAGAACGCTCCATAGATTTATACCAAAGGTGTAGCTTTTCCTCCTGGAGACAAGCTCTCCAAGTAGCTTTGCCTAGCTCCAAATGACTAATACTAAGACTAATGAACAAGTGAGAAGTGTAGAGATGGCTCCAAATGGTGTGTGTTGAGGTGGGGGGCCTCTCCTCTTCATTTATAGGGCACTGAAGGCGGTTCAGGGGTATGTAGGTAAAATAACCAGCGAAACCGTCATGCCCCAGATGGAAGGAGGCGACCGCCTTTGGCCGGGCCCACCTGGCGGCAGGGCCGACGCGCGCGCCCCCTGCGCGCGCTCGCGCCTGGGTGGCGCCGCCCCCTGACCGCCTTTGGCAGGTGGGCCTGGGCCGCCATCTGGGTCGCATTCATGCTGGTGCTTTTGGCCCATTTCGACCTCAGATGGCCCACTTGCTCTTGAGCTTGTTTTACGCCTTCCGAAAAGCGTACTTTTATTCCGGAAAATCCTGTACTTGGTGTATATTCTGCAAAACAATATTTTCTCCAAGCACAGGTGGAACTAGGTCAATAGTAAAGATATATGTGATATAAAATATTTATTTCCCCCATAACGACCTATAGTTGGCGGGTATAAATCTGAGTTAAGCACCGCCAACAGTCGTCATCGATTGTGTGTTGCCGATTGTGATTGATTGCTCATTCTCTTGGCGATTGGCAACCTCGACTCTACGCGTCGGTATAACAAGCTCCTACCCTTTCTTGTATTGCTTTGTTTACATTCTTGCAAAGTAGAATTGCTTGTGTGGTCGGTCGGGAACCACTTCTTGTGTAGACTAAATCCCGTGGGTAGAATTGCTTGTGTGGTCGGTCGGGAACCACTTCTTGTGTAGACTAAATCCCGTGGGTAGAACTCTTGATCACTAGTGGTAGCTATTGTGTGTGCTAGTGATCACCTACTAGAATTGTTTGGATAGGAGGCTTGCAACATCTAGTAGGCTAAGCAAAACTTGCTTTCCGCCGTTTGTGTATCTAACGAAGTTTGCTTAGTGAGTTTGTAGAAATTTTTATAGGCTATTCACCCCCCCTCTAGCCATCTAGGACCTTACAGAGCCTCAATCCTCACCATTGATTGAAGTCGATTCAAGTTGGTGAGGAAGCACACGCATCACTAATGTGGCGCCGAAGTAGCCCCTACTCCACCTCTACCTATAAATACCCCCTAGCTAGACCCTCACTCTCAAGTCATGACTACAAGGAGGAAACTACTCTATCTTTAGATAGGTGAAGCCATGCTCTAGTGTATTAGTGCTATAAGATTAGGGAGAGAGTGAGGGGAGTGTGGAGAGGAGTCGGGTATGTCTGGTGTCTTCTCCAAATTGTACCTTGGTGGATGTGATCTTTTTGCAAGCGACTCATCTAAGATCTTTTATAGCATTTGACATTATGTCTCTGATATTACTTATATATATCTTAGTGATCAATGGTATAGTGAGTTTACTGTAAGAGTGGTGTCTAGGCTATATCTTACCTATGTAGACCACTTGTTGCATGGATAGATAGTGGTAGCTATTAGGTGGTGACATGACTACTTTGTCTATACAGAGAGCCGCTGAGGGTAAGACGAAGACCATCATAACAGCTAAGTCAAGTAGGTACTAAGTCATCAACCTCCCTAATCGAGAAGTCATCATAATCATGTCATGGTCCAACCCTGATTGACAAAATGCTTGTTCTTCTTACAACACCAATCGAAGCCAAGAATTCACTAGGGAATTCATAAACATTAGGAATTTGAAGACATTGTTCTTCTGCAAACACAATCAAAGTACATGTATGTTACAGATTAAGTAATATTTTTAGAACACATAATTTAATCAGATTATGTATGAATCAATTAATACACTGAAAAGAATTAATATTGTCCGTTTATGGAAAAATGATAGGTAAAAACTAAGCAACTCACATATAGAAAAATTAGGAATTGCATTAAGCTAGACAACTAATGAAACTGTAGTAATATTTTGATTCCCCCCTACGTGTTGTAAAGATCTAGTTTCAGACACTTAAAGCTATTTTTGAATTATAGCAACTAAACGCCACACTAGTCATCTAACAACAATACTAGTGGACACCATTAGATCGTGATGTTTGCAGATAATAACTAGGGATATTAGGACACCATTGGATCATTGTGTTTTTTACTCAATAAATCAAGACAATAAATAGAAGGTAAAATATGAGAAAATAGTATACGACACATGTGGACACCACTGGATCATTTTTTTACTTGTTTTTAAAATATGAGAAAATAATATAGGATTTATATTGACCTTTGTTTCCTCCAATTTATTGGGACCAATCATGATGATGTGTCTTTGGGCTTCATTGAAGCTGAGGCCCTCCTTGATGAATTCGAGGAGGGTAAATACTTTGGCCATAGGGATGTGCTCCTACAAAAGTAATAGATGTGTGCGTGTTAGATAAAGAACACTGATCAACACAACGAGGCTTAGACTGATTTGAAAACAAAACTCAAAAACAAATCAAATTAACACATAAGAGCATGAGATCTTTGTTCTAACCAGATCGGCTAAGTGGCTACTGTTTGGGTAGGAGCGGGCTATATATGACTACCCTCCATGATGTAAAAAGGACTATCACCTAATTAGTCCAAGGATTAAATCTTTCTTAGAAAACGAGACCTCTCGATGGAAATATATGCTCAAGAAAATATTAAAAAAAGTGTATAGGAAGAAAGAATAAGTGAAACAAGTGATTGGAAAACTCTAACTGCATGCATTGTTTGGTGAAATTGATGAACGCATCAAGGAATGTGGAAAACAAAGCCAAATGACATTCAATTTTGGTACATAGTCACAATTGTACGCTTTAAATTTTCAATGCATCTCTTCTTCTATTTTATGGCACCTAATTTTTATCTAGCACCTATCTTTTGAATGATGGTAAACATGTACACCACATACCAATCTTAATTTTTAGTAGTCTTTAGAGGGGACATTATCAAATATAGCACCCAGTTAAATGAAATTTCTATACATGGACAATATTGTAAACATGTCATTCTTAGTAAGCTCCATCTGAAATCATCTTTCCCATGTGTGTGGTGGACTTGTACTACTTTGATAGTAGGTCAAATCAACCATCCAGTTTGTATTAGTCAAACCTCACCTAAATGACACATTTAAAGGTAAAGTCCCAAGGACATTTGCCACCACATCATCTTTGCGTCTCACAATACTGAATAAGTTTCGATAAATCTCACTTAGGCCTTATTTTGATGATGTCATATTCACATCAATCCACATGTGTGTGTCTGGGGGGGTGGATTGGGATGGAACTTGAACTAAATTGCACCCCAATCCACCCCAATACATATGGATTGAGGTGAATTTGATAACATCCAAACAAGATTTAAGGGGTTAGTTGTCTAACCACACGTCTTTCCAGAACCACACTTACTCCCCTTTCTACACTTAAAAGTGCCACATTTTAGAAAATCATTATTTGCCTTCATAAGATTGAAATGTCCTTATTTGGTTTTGTTAATTGAGTGACAACTTTAGGTGGAACTAATATGTGTTTTAAGTGAGAATACACAGGTGATTAGCCCATAGGTGATTATGTAATAGAGGGGCTTATTGGATACGAGACATGACACGAAGTCATGGTACTATGGGGAAGAATATCAAGACAAGACTCGGCTTGATGGACCGGCTGCAAGTGTGTGAAGGGCAAGTAGAAGGCTTTGAAGTGTTGGACCATGTCGACAAGACACTACTCCAACATCGATAGGATGTGTCTGGTCAGTAGGAGATGTAATAGCTAGGGACACGTGGCATCGATCTAAGTATTGGACTATGTGATAGGACACTGCAACAGTGACCGAACTCTACACCGGTCCATACGCAGAGAGCCCAGTGAAGGGGTACGACAATTCTATTTTCTTGGGGCTATGAGACCAAGCCTTGATCGGCCTTGGTTTGGTTGCTGAGCACACTAGAGCCTTGGTGGCTAGTAGAGTGTGCTCTTCGTTACGTATCCACGCATCGTTGGATACCTTAGAGACTTACAAAAACTGATTGTCTGTACATGGTGACTTCGTCAATCTTTCGTAGGTGGGGGTTGAGTTTGTGTATGTGTGTTCTTTGGGGTGGATATACATGTATGTTGACCGTCGTCTGTACTTGTGTAATTCAAAAAAAAAAAACATGATCATAGCTAACTAGTTAGCACTGAGTTAGTTGCCCAAAAAATAGCTTTGAGCTAATGAGGACAAGTCATCCCCCAACCGAAAGAAAGCTTTCCGGCTATAGAGTTTTTTTTTTCCCTGGAACATCTCTTCAGTGCAAGCCCAATCCTTGTCGACTAATCTTGTATGGCTTTTAGGCATTCCTAGACAACCGGAAGGGGAATTTCCTAAGCCGACACACGAACATACGTGTATACTCTTGTTTACAATCCTTGACAGCGCCGACACAAAAAAGTTCACTTTTATGAAAATTAATATTCAAACCCGATAACTGTTCAAACGTACTAAGTACAAGCTTATTATGCCCAACCAAATATGTGACAAATCCCCTGATTTTCTTTTCATTGGGCTTAGCCTAGGAAATTAGCGTTTGCTAACGTATCTTCCACCGAATTGAATAAGATAGGAGACAAGGGATCTCCCTATCCTACTTCTTTCTTGGTGTGGAAGACATGTCCCATAACGTCATTCAGTTTAAAGTCTACACTCCTGCCTCTCATAATTTGATCTATCCAATTGCACCATAGCGGTGAAAATCCTTTGGTTCTTAAAATTTGCTTTCTCGAAGTCTAGCTTTAAGATCACTTCATCTAACATTTTTTCTATCACAGATTCACAGCACATAATTTGAAATAAAAATTTAAAGCTCACTGTTCATCTTTTCGTAGCTCACCGTAACCTTTTCATGTCCCGTTGCAGAACCGAACGAACCCTTAATCTGATCTTCCGCGGCCCTAGCCCGTGTGGATACGGCACAAGGCAGCGTACGCAATGCCTACTGAAATCTGGATTAAAACACAAAGGGCACCGCCGAAATTTGAATGCTCCAGCGACTGGAGATCGCCAGCAACACCGTACGGTCACGGGACCGTGCCAGATTGCGCTATTCATTCGTAGGATACCTCCATTTTGCAAGCATAATCCAAACGTTCGGATGGGAACACAAACCTTCTAGTACCATGGAAACTAAAGCTACAGAATTCATCTCTAGCGGTAACATTGACAGCAAAAACTTCTCAACACGCCCCGTTTGTAAAGGCAAATTCTCTACGAGAGGCCCTAAACCAACTTTGCTCACTAGTTTGGGGCCTTGGGACCCTGGAGTGGTCACTGAACTCTGCTTCACACCAACAAGCAGGGAGGCACAGGGAAGTACAGTGAGCGACGCGCTGTCGTCGAACCACCAGAGCTGACCTGAACGCAGAGCAATCAAGGCAGTTCTCATGGCGTGTCACGCGCTGTTCGGCGCCGTGCCGCGCAGGGCCGGCCTCATCCGGAGATGCCAACTGCCCGGGTCATGGGGAACCGGTGCCCGTCCAGGCTAGCGCGGTCGAACGGGACGTCGACGTGGGAGCAACCAGACCACCCCTTGCGCACGGGCTTCCCACTCCCGCGCGGGCTGGCCGCCGGGACCGAAAGAGCCTGTTCGCCGCCGCCGCCGCTCCTGCCACCTTTCCTGGTCACGAAGCTCAGCAGCTTCTTGAGCCCCTTGGACAGGTTCAGGTTGTCCCTGTGCGAGTCGCCCGCTGCTGCGGCCGAGTACATCGCCGCTGGCCTCTCCGGGCTGCCCCACCGCTTCCTCGCCCGCGCCTGCCGCGGCGACGGCGAGGCCAGCGCCGCCGTGTCGAACGGCAGCTCCGACACGGACCGGGAGTGGCGCGGCGCCGCCTGGGTGTATTCCTGCTGCTGATGATGAGACAGCGGCCTCGGGGTGGTGGCGGCCACGTCGATGGCCGGCAGGTCGTGCACCCGCCGCGTCGTCCGCAGCCTGGCCGGCGCCGCCGCGCCGCCCGTGCCCGTGCCGCGTTTCAGGAACGGCCTCGGCGTGGCGCACTCGCCGAACTCGGCGAGCACGCCGAGGCTGTTCCGCCTCTGGTGGTGCGACTGCGACAACGACCTCGCCGGGCTCGCGCTCCCCGCCGCGCCGCCGCCGCTGCTCACCGTCCTGCTCCTCGGCAGCGCCCTCGGGGTGCTCGGGGTGGACGACAAGGCCGGCGTCCTCTTCGCGGGGGCGATGGCCAGCCGCGGCGTGGCGGTGGCGCCCGCATCCTGCATGTCGCGAGCCACGCTCCGGAGCGCACCGCGCGGGCTCATCGGCGTGGCGCGCCCCGCCACCGCGCCGCGCACGCCCCGAGGCTGCTGAGCCTTACTGTTCGCCGGTTGCTGGTGGTGATCGGCCGACGCGGCCACGCGCCTGGCGTCGCGCCGGCGCATGTAGGCGTCGTACTGCCTGCCGCGGCATGTGCTGCCGCCGCCGCCGCCGCCCCCCGGCGTCTCGGCCCCGTCCGCGAAAGCGAATCCCGCGTCGTCCCCGCGCGCGGCGCGCAGGAGCTTGTACGCCGCGAGCTGCAGCTCCAGCTCGTGCAGCTTCGCCCACAGCGCGTCGTGGTGGCGGTGGGTCGCCATCATCACGTACCACCGCGCGAACGAGAGCGAGCGAGCAACTCAAGCTAGCCCGTGCCTCTGCCTGCCAACAACCGGGCTGCTGCCGCCGCGACCGCGAGCGGTGGCGCTATATATACGTGCCTGCCTGCCAGCCGCGCGGCGCGCGATCAATTGGGCGCCGTCGAGCCGTGACCGTGTCGGGGGCAGCGGTCGCGCGTGGCAGGCTCACTTACTCCAGGTTTGCCGCGCAGCACGCGAGCTGCTGGCCGTTTTGATTTGATTTGGTCGCGGCAGATGGGGATGCGTAGGCTGGTAAGCTTGACCTGAACACTAGGCGTCTTGGCCTGGTGGGGGCAGGCAAGCTGATTGCAACAACGGCGGCGTACATGGCAGGGCAGCGACGACCTGGCCAAGTTCCGGCATCTCTAGAAAGCTACAGGTTTAGTGGTTTGGTCAGGGAAGTCATGCGGAGTAAGATCCTATCACAGGCCGTGTCGTCGTTGATCGATCGTCGGACTCGTTAAAAAAAATTGATTTCTCGTTGGACGTCGAGTTGAACCGTATTTGGAGGATCCAAACTTTGTTCTTCCATGTCCGTCGAGCAGCATCGTGCCATCCTAGGCAGCAGCGCCATAGGGAAGTCCGGTACTATTGATGTGCACTTCGGTTGATGCACCACTGCTGATGCCGACTGTTGCGGTCGTCCGGTCGAGATTCTAGAGTACGCATGTCGCCTGTGAAACGGTCTTGGTCTTGCAATGTGGATGGATCACGTAATTTGGCGCATACAAACCCCGGTCGTCAGAGTGGACTGAAGACAATTCATTCAGGTTCTGCATGGCGCTACAAAGCAAAGCATCATCATCTCAGTTGGCAGCAAGGATTCCTCCAAACCTTCTTTCCGTCATGCTTAAAACAGGCACGAGTGTCAATGCCATAAGCCCATGACGCAGCTTTACGCACAGGAGTTAGGTGGCCTCGTGCCGATACAGAAATAACATTCATATGACCCTTTCATATTGGCACGAGGTCCTCTCGTCACCAACTCTCGTATCATTATCCACTTTTTTTTCGAATCGGGGCATCCCATTTCCATTTCATTCAAAACGGAAAGTATCATTATCCACTATATCATCACCCTCCACCAACCGAACGAACAAATGCCCGCGTTCACCGTTCAGGCGTTCACGCCTGTCGACTACTCCCATGTGTCCCTCCAAGAGTGAAAATGTTAGTAATATTGATGCCGTTGGCCAATCTTTGTGTAAAACGTTGACTATCAGGAAAGAACAGTCGAATCCGACATGCTAGTCAGCTCACCTACCAGCCAAACAGCATCATAGTACAGTCCTGTCTCAAGTCTACACTACTCATCAGCTTATTTTCCTTCTAATTCGCACCAAAATACATCTAAAACTTTCCAGCAATTCTCCAAACAACAAGAGAAAATGAAAGATAAAGCTTTGGCCTCAACATCAAAACTTCCTACATTTCATAAATGGCGCTGTATCCTTTGGGATCAGGGGTAAGAACAGCCATCACGTCAGACGCTCTGAGCACAATGTACTGACCGTCCTCGCCCTTGAACTCACTCCCCGCATACTTGCTATACATCACGTCGCTTCCAAGAGTGATCCGCAGGGGATTCCTGCTGCCATCCTCACCCAACGGCCCTGGTCCAACGGCTACCACCTGTGTTCACGGTGTATTAGACTCAAGAAATGAGCTCAATGTCAGGATTGAACAAATAAAATGGAGAGTGTATACATAGTATGTAAGGAGTACAGACGGATGAAGTATAATTCTGTATGATTGTTTGTTCTTTTTTAGTGAGGTGGTCACTATTGTACAATTAACTCTTAGGCAGCAGCACTTTCCTCACTAAAGACTGCACGTTGAACGCTACGTGTCGTGTTTTTCCCTATAAACAGACGACCAATGGTACATAGTAACCATCTCCAAACCTCTGTAGCGAACAAAACAAGCAGGAGACAGCTAAAGGGCATCAGTTACTGGCCAAAACCTGCAGCTTTTTCAACACAATTCCCTTTCCTTGCAGCTCGTAAGCATAATAAAACTGTTGAAACTTAAAAGTCAAACATACTTCATACTTAGCTGTTACTAGTCCACTAGAGTCTAGAACGTGTTCAATCCACGATTGATGCCCACTACCAAAATTCAAAAGGCCCAAAACAAAATAAGTCTGTCTTTGAAAGGATTCAGCTGTTGAACAGCTAATGTGTTCATAACTTGAAAACATAAGCAATTATAATCAACAGATAATGGGATAAATAACTGCAAGTCTGCAAATGCTGCATATACTAAACCTAAAATACTCACTGTTCCAACAGAAGGCTTCTCCTTATTCGCCTGTGTCAATAGCAAACCACCAGGAGTTTTTTCTTCAGCTTCAGCAACCTGGTACCGAAGGAGAATAAAAATATTCAGTGAAAAACGGTATTGTAAATGTGGATGTCACAGTTCAACTCCAACAGCACAGAGCATAGCTGCTGCTTAGCATGCACTAAAACACAGATTTCCAGATGGAATGTACCAAGTTATTGGCCAATTTGACTATTTGAAGAATAAAACGCCCATGACACTAGTATAGAACAGAATATACATTTGAATCTTTAAAGGAGAAAATGTCACTGCAGAGGCCAGTATAGTAGTATGTTACTATTCCATTATCCCAAAACAAGGAATAACGTGCCACAGAACCACTACCACAGTTCATGCGGATGAGATGGATAACCTTAGGCTGAGGTACTCGACATGGTGCAAATGTAAGACAAGTGCCAAACAAGATTTGACTCAGAATGGGTCAGTGGTGGACTGAGTCAAGTCGAAGAGTTCCCATCGGCTATGGAATGCACAAAATGGAGCTTCCAAAGGCCCAAAGACATCTTGTGACTTCTGTCCAATGTGTGCCTTTCCTGTTCTGTTCTTAGTGGATGAATATATCGTATTATATGGTTTATTCTGCTGTAAATGGTGCAAACACAACACAATTTTCTAAACTTGATATAAGTTGTCACTAGAGATGAAACCTTCCATATATGGCATAAGCAACTTGTGAGTGAAGTTGGCAGACAGGTTGTGGCATGGAAAAAGGTTGGCTTAAAATAATGTGAGCAGAAAAGGGGTACAGTAGCCAATTAATCTGAATAGTGTCATAATAGTAATAGTAATAATAGTAATACTCTTGACAAGCATACCTTGATCAGAATGCGATCATTCAGTGGTTTCATATCCTTCACATCATCACTGTCAAGAATACCAATTATGTCATCTTCTTTCAAAATAAGATGGTCGGCGTCATTGAATTTCAATTCTGTGCCTGCATATTTCGAGTAGACAACTTGTGCACCTACCTGTACAAAATTATAAATCAATGTCAACTTATTCAATTAGTTATATAGGACAGTACTGGCATGTTCAAGGAAAAAACATGTTTGGTGACAAGGCCCTCATGGCCGAATTGTCTTCCAGAACTAGAACTTCAAACCTAGAAGAAGATTGAATACAGCAAGAATCTCAGCATACGAAACATACAGCTACTTCCTTACCTTTTTTTATCATGAATGGCAGTGCAGTAGTAATAGCACTTTTAGTTCATTGATTATTTTTTCATTTCAGCCATTTGTAAATGTTTAAATACACAAGTATAGAATCACAGCCATGGCTGCTTATACAAAGTAAAGTTAACTGTGCAAAAGTACATACCGGAACACTGATGTCAATGCTGTTACTTCCAAAACTTCTCCCCTCTCCAACCGCAACAACTTCCCCTCCTTGTGGTCTTGTCTGAACTGATACTGGAAGTAAAATCCCTCCCTCAGATTTAGCCTCAGATGTCTTGATCTTCACAAGTACTCTGTCTCCCAATGGTTTAATGGAAGTATACTGCAAATTGTGTACATGTATATGAACAACTGCTTACATAAAAAGACAAGAATCGCACACATTGCTAACTGAGCAATAGAGGTTTGCCACACACGGAAACTGTAATATCATGTGGATATGGGAGCAGATTTGTAAGTGCAAGACTTACAGCATAGGTGTTCGTCACTAAAACAAAACAGGTCTCATCACTCATGCCTGGGGTTTGCATCAGTTTGTCCTCTGATAATATGGTAAAAGTGAGCATTACTACCAGATTAACCACAGTTTTTTTGGAAAGAAATGGGCAGAAGCTCTGCCATTCAATTAAGGTAGAAGCACAGATTAACCATAGATTTCTCTGTCAGCTAGTACTACTTGATGGGATATATGGGCACGAGGCCATTAGATGCACAGTCAGCAGGGAAGCAAGCTTAAACTAGCTAGCTCTATAGATGGACTATTTATATACTTGCACACATACATAAACCTTTGCTAGTCTTTCTCACTCAAGGGGGGCAGGAGACAAGTTTGGCCTCCACTAGGCTCCACCCCTGGTTTGCATATGCATGCTGACTAGCTAATCAGTAGGCATACAGGGAAGGATTATCATGACTATTTGGAAAACCAGAGGGATTGTAATTCACTTGAATTCAACCTTGGATACTTGAATCTTCTAATGGAAAATGGCTGATATATCAGGCACTAATCCTATTGAAACACCAATCATATCATATTTCTTCAGAGGATTGCTCCTCATTTGTTCTCTAAGATAAGTTTAGTTGTGGGCTTTTGTTCTTTCAATCAGAAGGTTCTTTTGCCTCAGTGAATGACAACTTGTAAAATCTTGCTCCACAAAGGATTTCAGTCTTCCTAGCAATCTCTCCAACCACGACAATAAGCTTTGTTTCAGCGCAACATTCATCCCGTTTACTTAACATTTTGAGTTCTCATACGAGCGTACCGCCTAATCCCTACACGATATGACGATAGTAAGCAGCAATACAGTGCTCTGTTTGTTACCTTGGGTGACACGACCGTGGCGGCCCTCACCACGAGGCCCCTGGCCCTCCGACCCCTTGGCACCGCAACGGACGGCGTCAGGAGGAGCCCGCCCACCGCAGCCGGTTTCGCTGCCGCCACCACCCGCGGCCCAGCCAGCTGCACCGACGCCATGGCTGCTGCCGGGAACTGCAAATGACACTGAGCGCGAGAACGAAACCAAGGAACGGGGGACGACGGGGGTTGAGCTTATTGGATAGGGGTGTTGCTGCGGCGCTTATTGGACTGTTGCGTTTAGGGGAAAAGTACGCCGGATAGTTCTCGAAGATCTGGGGCGGTGAACCCTCTGGCCTGGTGCGGATGGCTGCAAGTGGTCTGGTTGGCTGACAAGTAGGCCTTCATTTGTCCAGTTTGATCAGCGTTTTCTTTTTTTTTTAAAAAAAGAGGAATTCATTGCAGGACTTTGCAGGTAATCCAGGTTCACCATCACTAGAAAAAAAAGGTTCACCATCACTAGAAAACCCTGTACAAGTTTGTGTACAAATGGATGCACTCAGCTAATCGGATGCAAGTTCACTCGCTTGACAATAACAATTCACTGTTCACAGTGTTTTGGCCAAAAAGAAAAAAAAATCACAATTCACAGGCGCTGGTATCCATCCAGTACAGAATCTTGGCTGACGATTTGTCAACCAGCAACTCCACGGCGCCAACGGTCTGATAACCGTGTCTGCGTGCGCATCCCTGAATCTCTGGATTTCCACATCAGAACTCCGGGTGGCATCATCAGGATTAAATTTAATCAGGATTCAGGAATGCTTCTGCCATCACTGCGTTAATCCTTGGAAGTTAGGTCCTCCGGTGTTCGTCCCTTTCATCAGATGGTCTTCAAACAGAAATCTGTAGTCAAGCCGAAGATATCAGAGTGACGAATTCCACTACTCGTTTAACAGCTGGGCAAGCATAGCATCTGCACTCTCAGGGCCATCGTTGTTTACACTAGGGATTATGTGCTCTGGGGATATGAACTTGACAAATTGTTGCAGTTCCGTGAAACTGCTGTGTTCACTGTAGGGCACTTCATATCTGTAGAAACAAAACGAATGACATGTTAAACTTTAGTCCAGGCACGGTATAGATTTCTTTAAAATTGTGGATATTTCTTTAGGGCAGGCGCTAATAGCTTGTTTTAAAAAGTATTTCAACGGAATGGTGAACTACACTGTATGGAACATTTGGAAAGAAGGAATAGGTGAATCTTCAACAGCAATTTAGGGCCGGCAATGCAGGTGTGGCCTCAGATAAGGGAGCCACTATAGAGAGGGAGTAGAGTCCATCTTCTGAGTTTTGGAGTTTGTTTGTCCATGTAGCTGTGTGTCTGCCCAGGAGGGCTATTTCCCTTGTACATAAAACTCTTTTTCCCTTTCTTAATTGAAAGGCAGAGCTCTTGTCATTACATTAAAAAAAAACTGATAGCTTGTTTGGTTGCCTCTACAAGGCCCGGACAAGCACTAATAGCTTGTTTGGTTGTCTCTACAAGGACAGGCCAGGCTCACTAGATGTGGTTTTCGGCTGTTTGGTTGCATCGACAAAGACCTAAGCCTGTTCCACAGGATGCAAAAGAGCTCCTTCAACCTGGCTCCCAGGAAAGAAGTTTCATTTCTGTTTCCTGCAGGCCTGTTTTGCTGGATGCAAGGTGTTTCCTAGCTAATGATACTTGGCCTATAATTAGCACTCCCTCTATCCACAAAAGCATGCAATACTCACTTTTCGAGGAGTCAAACGATTTGAAGTTTGACCAAATTTATATAAAAAAAAGTACTATCATGTATTCATTTATGATACAGAATAAGTACCATCAAATTAATTATGAAATGGACATTCATAGTAAACCTAGTTGAAGACATAAATGTTAATACTTTTTTTGAACGCAACATAAATGTTAAGATTATTCACTATAAGCTTAGTCAAAGTTAAGCTAGTTTGAACAGGAGTATATATTAAGTGATATTAGTTAGTGTTTCTAAGAGCTAATTAAGGCATAATATGGAAAACTAAGACTACCAGACATGCTTATATACAATAAATATATTACTTTTATCTTAAACATTTTATCTCATGCGACGTATTCTCATACAGACAACCCAACACTATACCTTAGACATGATGGACAGATACAAGCAACCAAACGAAGTGACTTTGTATGAGTCTCTAGCCTGCCTTGGTGTTTGGATGGTGGCAGGCAGCGATCTCAGGCGTATGAATTCAGACGCATGGGCGTGGGGCTGGATCGAGCTGACTAGCCGCAGCTCCCAGGCCAGGGCGGCAACCAAACCTGTCCTAAATGAGCCTGGCTCTGCTCATACAAGGCAGGCTGGGAGGTGATACAAATAACCAAACAGACTACAAAACTGTCCGATAAGCCCCAAGACAGATTAACAAAAGGAAAAAATATAAAAATAAAACTTTCAAGATGGTACCTGATGATTGATCCTTGTTGCCACCTTTTGCCTGGTGTCTTTTTCCTACCTTTGCCAAATGCCCAACCAGTAGGACAAAACGCCACTATGAGGTCAAACCGGCCCTGAAGATAAATTAGCTTTTCAGAAAATAAAAAATGTATAGCAGATTTCGAAATAAAAAAATGGACTGAGATTGTGATTTCTTGGTGGATGGGAATCTGGAACAAAGATGGAACCTCTAGACAGTTCACCTAAATGAAAGGCTAGACATAATTAAGGGAATATAGAAATTCTTCTCAGTTCTGAATTCCTGACTCCTGATACTACTACCAGAATATATGGTTAGATCTGGGGTTTATAGTTATCTACTCCCTCCGTTCCAAATTGTAGTTCACTTTGACTTTTTTGGTGCATGCATTTTGCTATGTATCTAGATACTATATTATGTCTAGATACATAGCAAAATGCATGCACAAAACAATCAAAGCGAACTACAATTTGGAACGGAGGGAGTATTTCTATTTTTGAAGAAATTTAGTTCTCTTCAAAGTATAATAATTCCTACCAACATCTAGCTATGAGCATCCATGGACCTACTTTCTTGGTGGTGATGTTAACAATCAAGGGTTTCATCTAGAAACTTCTGGTTCAGTTTTAAGTTCAACAAATTCCTAAGAATTTTCATCATGCCCACTGTCAGGAAGGCCCTTAAATAAAAATGAAGTCTCTCTTACAGTCTTATGAAGATATAAAACGAAATACAGCCTTACAGCATATTGATTTGATAAATATTTCATCCGCTTGAAGCTTGCTAGCGTCCACATGGGGACAACATGTATGTGACTTTCTGCTTCATTGGCTGTAAACCAGTTCATAATATCCTGAGGAAGCTCTAAATGTTTCAATATTTGCAGCTTTGCAGCTCCAACATATATCTTCTTCTGAAGCAAACGAGCAACCTCCATAAACAGTCTTTCTTTTCCTGCATAGAAGAACAATTGTAAGCAATGATCCTAACTAAGAGAAACACCAAAATACCCCGGAACATGAAATGAGAGATAATACCGATTGTGTAGCTACCAATCAAAAACAATGTTTTTGGATTGAAAGCTTCTGCTTGGATGGCCTCAATGACAAACTGTATTACAATTTCTTGACTTGGGAAGTCATACTGCAAAATAATTTTATTTATGGCAGATTAACCATCTCAAAATTCAAATCTAAGCTTTGAAAACATATATCTTTTTCTGGACAAATTAAAAAGACATACCCGTGGATTACAATAGGTTGTATCAAGAATTAGAGTGTGGATATGAGAAGACTGCAAAACAGGATTGTTGGCCATCTCGGAAGAAAACCTGAAGTCTCCAGTGTGCAAAACAGCCTAAAAAGACAAGTAAAGAAAATAACATATTGAATAGTTATGTCAAATAGATGGACAAAAAACTTAGAGAAACACTTACTTTACCGTTGGGAGGCTCAAAGAGAATAATGATTGATCCAGGGCAATGGTTGGCATCAAAACATGTCAAATTAACTCCAGCAATAGTGAGCTTTTCATTTAGGGTCAATACATGTAATCTATCCCATGGGATACCAATCTTATGATGCACAAGACTCGCTGTAATTGACGAACAATATATCTTCCCATGACAAAAGCTTCTAGTCAAGCCTTGATAATCTGTTGAAATATAAATATGTGTTAGACACTGAACGTCAGCATTAGGTGCCTAGTAACAATGAGAAAGAGAACACATGGGAACCAGTTTGCTAATATGCTGGTGCAGGAAGAGTTCAATTCAATGTAAACTCAGGCAACAAACAATAGAGGTTACAGGTTGTACTTACGATCCACATGGAAGTGTGTGAGAAACCAGTGGGAACAATCGCCTCTCAAGTAGCGAAATGCATCCTGCAGCAACATTTTAAGTTATGGAACAGGCTGATTGACATGAAGGATAATTGTTCTTGTAGGTCTGCAGAGAAGCATACCACTCGAAAAGGGGTCCCTGGGATGCAACACCAAAGAGGTGTATCTTTAACCTTTCCTTTACCAGCACCTCTTCTAGTGGGTATTTTAGCACTAGAAATTTTCTTCTCGTTCAGATTAGATGGCTTGTTGAGTTTGCATACCCTTCTTTGTCTTTGATCAAATGAGGAACATTGAAAGTATTCAGTAATTAATTTATTACCATTCATCGGAAGTTTAGTCTTCTTAGTATTTTCTGAATTTAACACAACATCTTCCATTTCACTGGGATCATCATGTTTCTTCCGTAACTCTCCTAGAGCATGGATAATTTTCTTTCTTGGTCCAAGAGATGTGATCCCTATACCCAACAGATCCTGAGTCCATAGGGCAAATGTTAGTTGTTTTACCAAAAACAAGAAGAATCATTTGCCTATTTGAGTCACATCAAATATACTAACAACCAAGCAATTCTCTGAGCCACCTACACATGCTTCAACAAGATCAAATCAGCAAACCATGCAACTGAATGCTGCGTCAGAAACAGCCTCTGACTTATAAAAGATGGGTCATATAAGTAATGGAGTTATGTTCTACACTTGAAAATATGCTTGCATCTAAAGAATAAGACAGAATTTACCTCTTCAGTGAGCCACTGCAAGGTTTCCCAGTCAACTTCTTCTCTGATAAAAACCTCCTCATACTTGGATAAACCAAGGTTTCTTAACCATTCGACAACACGCCCAGTTTCAACATTTTGCCCAGCACAGGGCTCTTTTTTATGGTTGGGACTAGATTCCTGAAAAAGATGATTCAAGTATATGACTACTTTAAGATGCATTATTCTTACTGCAGAAGAAGAATTAGGGATGCCAAATGAACTAACTCATGTTCTTTATATCCACACTACATTAACTTCATCTCTGAGTTGTGTTACTCAGTAACCAGTAAATTGGATGATAACATGAGTGTCTTATTGATGATTGAGTCAGCTAAATCTAAATAAAAAGATCTCATTGCACCACTTGTGCTCTTTTATAATTCATTATCAGGCAAATATGGTAGGAAAGCTTTCGCATCATTGACATTGTTGTAAATTGCAATCCACTGTGAATACATTTTCAGTGATGTTTATAGGCAGGTGATGATGTACAAAAGCAAACCATAAGACAATGGTCAAAACTAGGCAAACAAACAATATAGCATCAACCAGAGGATCAACCAAAAAGCAGCAATACTTTTGAGCTTCTAGCCAAAACAACAATTTAGCATGTATATTTATGGCATGTTAGCACAAAAGAAATTATAATATTAGGACATATTGTACGTACCTTAGCTGGTTCGTCAAGACAATTGTTAGTATGCATCTGCCGGAGCTCCTCACTTAAATCAGATATATCTGATCCACAAAGAGGGCATTTCACTTCATTGTCTGAACTGAGTCGCTTAGAGTCCAATGTAGTCTGTTCCATGGGAGATGCACTAAAGTTTGACTGTCCCTCTATGGAATCCTTCATACACAAGTTAATGAGCTCACTGAGCTGTGTCCCAATCTCAAAATTATCACAGCCATCAACTTCAAAGTCATGGATCATATGGGATTCTAGAAGCTTTGATTCAGATGATTCAGGTTCACTTGATTTATTCTCCATGGTCACATTTTCAGGGGTTGCACATGCAGAATGTCCTGCTGCTACTTTCTTCTCTTGAGAAATCAAGTTACAGGCTCCCAAACCAGGTTCTTGGATTTCATTGCCAGCACAAACTCTAGAATCATTCTTTGTATTCGACACTAGGAGCTCTGACTGTAGAGAATCCAATTGAGACTTCCCGTTCTGAAGCCCAAAACCACATTCAGATGCCACCCCGCTTGATTTATTGGTGTCCTGTTTAACAGTCAGTGAGCCAAGAATCCCTGAATCGAGCCCTTCTAAATCATATGAACCAGCAGTTACAAACTCACGGCTTGCATCTGATTCAATAAGCCCCGGTTCAATCAACCTGGAGTCGTGATGTCCCTCTACAGCTTCAGAACTGCCCAGCTTCTTCTCCGTCTTTGGTGGATCACAATCAGAGCCTGCCAGCTCCTGTATGGCGTGCCCCTCCTCAAGAACTGAGGGACAAAACCTGGAGCCAGCTACCTGAGCCTCCTCACAACGCCCAGCTCCCAAATCACACACCGCACCGAGCTCCAAAACCGTCGATTCTATCGAATTGGGCAAGGAACTGGAGCTCCCTTTGCCATACCCGTATCTATCCAGTCCTATCTTCGGTTTACAGCTTAGTTTGGCGCTATCAGATCCGTACCTCGAGAGGCCGCTGCAAATTTCCCCGGCCTTTCGTTTCTTCGCTTTGGGAACGCCGCCACTGACCCTCGAGCCGGCGGCTAGGGTTCCGGCACCCTTCGCGGCCGTCGAGGTGCCCCCCACCGCAGTACCGGCGCCACCGGCGGCGGAGCCGTTCTCCTTGCCGGAGGAACCGCAGGAGGAGGACGAACCCTTGAGCTTCTTGCGGAGCCGAAGTGCGGCAGCGCCATTGCAAGGCTTCAAGGGGCGGGGGCGGGGGCGAGGAGGTTGGAAGTCGTCGTCGTCGTCACAGCCGCCGAGCAAGGTGACGGCAGTGAGTTTGGGGCGGGAGGCGGGAGCGGCCGCCGGCGAGGGGGCGGGCCTCGCCGAGAGCTTGCCACTCGCCGGCATCTGCTCGTGGAAGCGGAAGCGGAGGAAGGGTGGGAAAATGCGAAGCGGGGAACGGAAAAGTGACCGAAAAAATTGTTGGTCAGGGCGTTTTGAAAGAGGGCTGCAAAAGTGGGGGCGCGCGTAAACACGAAAATTTTCTTCGGGCTTCGGATCTTATGGGCCTCTATTTGATCTTATGGGCCTTTATAAGGGCTTCGGGTTATTGGTCTTTTGGGCTTTGGATCTTATGGGCCCAAACCTGTAACAAATTCATACATATAGTAGAAAATAAATAATGTGGCTATAAGATTCGTGCTTAGGTTTATTGAAAATATTAGCAATGTTTGCATCTCTAGAGTATATTTAGTGACTCATCTCATGATACTAATAACACATGATAAATATTAATAATTTTTTATATATATTTGGTCAAAGTTGATAATATTGTACTTCTCAGTAAGTGAGAATGGTACATTTTATATGATAGTGGGAGTATCTATTTATATTTTTCATTTCAATCAAATTCTAAAGCTATACTTTATTCCATGATGGCCAAATTATAATAGAAGCTAGTGTTGACAATAGAATGACAATGACTTGTTAATTTTTTAAAATTAAAATACAATCTTGATAGATTTCTTCTTATGTGCAAAAGACAAAAATATTTACTCATAAATATTACACAAAAATGTTTACCCCTAAATATATTATAGTTTTAATTGAATCTTGACCTGTCAAGAACTGTTATGTCCATTGATGATTACTCTCTTCGTCCCAAAATAAGTATCGTTTTGACTTTCAGAGGGTGAATTCCTCGCGCGTTGCTGCGGGAATACTAAAGTAACTAGTATAATGCCCGTGCTAACGCTACGGCTTTATCTTGAGGGATGCACATAAAACCAACAAGTATTATCAGATTGACAATATGTTTTTTAAATAAAGTTAATAGCGAGATAGATTAAGATTCATGCCAAAGGTGATCCATAATGAGTTTCATATTGTTGAGTCCATAGCTAATATGGTTAGAGTAACATTGCAAATAACATCACATGTATTTTATCTTTTGAAGACACCTAAATCCTCAGTGTATTCCCATCTTATACTAATTATTACAGTTCATCGAGTAATTATTAGAAGACACTAACACCGTTGTTTTTTATCCGGTGTTGTCCACACCTGACACCATGAAAAAGTCCGGCTTTTCTATGTTAGTAGTGTTATGTTTAAAAAACAGAGCAATCACAAGTGCTTATCCAAAATACTTCTCATATATTTTTAATAAAAATAGGTCTCGAGAAGGGACCAAAATAACATCCTCCTTCAGTTGGTCTACTTTTGATTTTGTTGTCCATGCAACCTTTGGTCATTTCATTGACATCCCTTTTCGTGTACTTTCTTACATCTACAAATTAATTAGGAAAGAAATGAGAATGCATTAGTGATGTACTCCCTCCGTCCTGAATTAAAGAGCATCCTAGCTATTTCAACACAAAATAAGAGAGATGGCGATAGATACATATACCCCTCACTTAACTTCCTAATATAACTAAATCTGATCTGATTATGCATGATTGTTGGGAGCAATCTACATTTCCCTATACAAAATATAAAAATAACAATCAGCCACAATCATGCACTATTTTTATTAAGGAAAAAATATCATCATGTCTCCACAATGCACTATATTTAGGGACACCAACCAAAAGCCAGGATACTCTTTAATTCAGGGAGGAGTGAGTAGAATTTAGGATGACAAAAGAGTTCTACGATGCTTACATTTATGACAATGGTTTGACTCATTTAATCTCCGCTTAAATTTTCTTATCAAACGTGTAAGATTAAACAAGGATATTATGTTAAGAGTAAATTGCACTTTGGGGTACCTAAACTATTAGGCGTGTAACAAGCGGTACTCAAACAAAAAAAATATAACTTCCGGGTACCGGAAGTATACTTACGTGGAGTCTTGGCGTTTTTGCGATAACCCCTCCCCAAACAGGCCCTCTTCATTTCAGGTGCCTTTCCCTTTCTTCCTCGTCACGCCATCGCCGTCTTCATGCTCCCGTTCGTGGCCAGCACTGAGGAAACCGCAAGCTCGGCCATGGGCTGAGCCCGTGAACGCGCCCAACCAATCTCGTCGTGGGCGCCACCTCTTCACACGGCGCTCAGTGCCCCCAACCCCATGCCGAGCATGGGCTCCTCCCCCTCCGTGCCGCGCCGGAACTGTGCCTACGCGTTCGTGCGGCAATGCTTGTGGTGGCCACAAACGTCCGCAGCATGCGAGCTCCGCGGCCGAGCCCTCCTCGTCACCGCCGCCATAGCCGGGATGGAGTTGAGCTCATCGATCTCCGCGCCCACGCCGCTATTTGCCTCTTGATTCTTCCTTTGGCACCGCAATAGGATGCCGAACCCACCCCACCACCTATCGGCGTCAATCCAAAGCCGCTTCGCCATTTGCCAATGCCCGCCGGAGCTTCACCGTCGCCGTCGTCCGCCCCAGTGCCCTAACCTCCCTCTCTGTTGCCTCCCCTCCATCATTATCCACACCAAAATGATGACTACCTGCATTCACACCTCTTGCAATAAAGATTTAAATGAAGTGGCAATTTTATATAAATAAAAATGATGTTATGTATCCGATATTTACCATCATGGCTGTGGTCCCCATATGCAGTTGGTTGGATATTTTCCTTATCCAAACAAAGTGCAACATTATTAGTACCGCATCACGTTGATTAGTTCCGGTAACAATGGGTTGACTATATTAAAAACACAATTGTACTGGGTGCAGTCAAAGAACCGCTAGCACTTCTATTTTGGGATTCGGCCTTCTTCCTTTCTCTATAGTGACGTGAGTACTCACGTTGCTTCCTTCTCATATCCTCTCTTTATTCATCGGACATCTCAGCTTGGCGAATCCGTTGCCGCAAGTTTCGTTCTTCCCTCGTCCGTCGGGCTGCATGTATTTATAAAAAATCCATAGAAGAAACCACATAGTGGTATATATATGTGCGGTGTGAAAAACATACCTTCGACGTTGGTGATATCGCTAAGTGCGCCGCGGTGTAGACATTGGTATACCGTATCAACTCTCATTGGTGCTCCATTTAACTTCAACCATGCCAATTGGAGGTTTCAGCCATAATGCATGGAAGTTCAAAAACCACAGACAAAATTATAGTTAAAAATTTGTTTCATAGTGTGCTTAGTCATTAGATAACAGAATATCGTAGAGCAATTGAACATATAGTCTACAACTAAGATAACAGAATATGGGTGTGCTCGATCATGGCATGTTGTATCTGAACGGTAGGGAGCAAAACCTGGATTGCAGCTAGGCCCGTTTGCTGGAGTGTGACAGCCACAAGATGGACAATCGAAGCTGCAATAGTTAGCACCAGTACATAAGTCAGACAGCAGAACCTTGATATTAAGAAAAAAGTTTGCTGCAAATGAAATCTGGCCAAAAGAATTGATACAAAAATCTGAATAAATGCATGCCAAAGCTAAAATTCTATTGACTGAATATACAGATATAGGGACAAATTGAGCCTAAGAAATAATCTAATTTCCTATGGACAGGAACACATGCCGGTCAAAGCTAAAATTCCAGTGATGGAACAATGTGCAGAAAATGGAGTTGAATGGCAGAAAATGGAGAATCCTGATCTCCGCAAAGCAATGGGAATGAAACAAGATCAAAAGGGTGTTCGTGTTAAGAGGGTGATGCCCACAGCTCCCGAATCTGGATGCCTACAACCATCTGATATTTTTCTTAGCTTTGATGGTGTTGACATTGCTAATGATGGAACAGGTTAGTCGTACCTCTGTAGTTTATGAATATTGTTGTTTTCAGCTCAACTGTTAGCACGTAGTTCACTATTTTGATGTATATATACAAGTAAATCCTTCATGAAGCCACATTCATTCGTAAGTTTGCAAGGGCAGTGCCGATTACACAGCCAAGACGGTGTTCGATCTCCGCGGCGAGCCGAGGCGGCGGCCGTGATCCGCGGCGACCGGGGAGGCCGAGATCCACCGCGGCCGCCGGGACCGGTCGCGACCTCCACGGTGACGGCAGGGGCGACCAGGCGGCCGATCTCCGCGACCTCCACGGCGACGGCGGCAGGAGCAGGGCGCCGATCTCCGTTGTTCGCGAGGTGATGGCGAGGTCGACCAGCCGGCGGCGATTGCGAGGTGATCTCCGGCGATGTAGTGCCGCGATCTCCGCGGGATTCAGATATTTTTGAAGAAGCACGTATACGTACGTAGACCGTATCGTGACGGGCGGCGTCCGTAGCGTGAAGGGTGTAAGGTCTGCATCACACTTCTAATCTGGGCCGTTGCATCTTTAGGAGGTGGGCTGTGAGTCGTTGATTTTGAGGGAAGGATTTGCTTGGAGAAGTTTTCAATTATAGTATAGACTGGCTGTGGGGCTAGTGTAAGGGACAGGCTTCTTACGCCTTTACAAGATTTCAATTATAGTATAGATTTTGATTGAATTAAGAGGAATAAGATGTAAAAGAATCAATCAGTGATGCTCGAACAAATATATGAGAAGTATATATACACAATATCTATATGTATTTATTGCAAGCATAATATATTTGTTCACAAAGGACATACAATGGCTTGTAATTTTCTGCAAGAAGAGGGGTATGGTTGAAGACCAAAAAGGTTTTGTACAAACTTTTGGGCAGAGTATATGTGCTTCAATCGAATGTTGGCCAGCACTAACTCAACTGACGCATGCGGAGCCCTTGGGCTTCGGTCTTCTCAGTTCTCACGACTCCTGCATGCTGGACGGTGGATGCATGCTGTGTGTTTCAGTTTCTTCGTTGTTAGCTAAAGGAGAGGCTGTGTAGGGTAGGAGAAGAGGTGGATGATGTGGCTTAAGGAGAAGCTAGAGAAATAGGTTAGTGGACATTAGCTTTATAGCAGTTAAAGATAACTATCAATAATTATATATTAAAATATATTAATATTTATACTAAGTAATTGGTATCATTAGAAAGAACTTCGAATATATTTTTTTAATAAAATTATTTAGAGATATAAATATTGCACACGATTTTTAAAAAATCAAGTCAAACTTATCGCACGAAAACCCAAAATGATATTTATTTTGGAACGGAGGGAGTACAATATAAGACCTCTCTCCCTATTTTTAACGTGATGGCCCTTGCGCATTCCATGCTATCTCAATGTGCCATCAAGCATCCACTCTCCATCTCATCATCTTCCATATGATGAATAATGTTCATCTCAAGTGTGGCCAACAACGCCACTTGGCCATTGTCCATGCAATAAAGCTTCTCCATCTTCACTTCATCAAGCCACTTGATATCTTTGTTGAGTAAAAGTGGATGACGAGAATGATTTCTCTGTGTTGATGAACAACTGTTGTTGAGTATATATACATAGGGCAGTTGCACATGTCAGGCAGTTGCACATGTCAGAGAGACATGTGAAACGATGCCTGTTGGTGCCCAAAGGGCCTCTACGGTTACCTATCCTAGACCCATAATTAGCACATGCTAATTACATGGATTAATACAATTGATCAATAATTAATTATCCTAATTAATTCTAACACTCCCCCTTGATCAATCGACCTCGTGTAGGCACCATTTCTTGTTCATCAGTAAAAGTCTTGAAGCTTTGGAAAAACCCTGTGGGAAAAATTCAAAGTATATCGATATACCAGGTAAAACTCCTTAAAAACCCAGTGGGAAAAATAAGGAGAAACCCCATGATATATATCTCCCAATGTTAATAGACCCTTTGGGTAACCCCAAAGACATAGTCTAAAACAACTTTGATCAAGGACCAAATATGTCATATATTATCTTTGAAAAACCTCAGTGAGGAAAAATAGATAATATGACATTTACAATGTGTTACTTATTACCTCATTAAAAACTTTATGTGAGAAAACTCTAGAAGAGCAAAACTCATATAAAGGAAAAAGAGTGTAATACTATATTGAATCGATTAACTTTCAAACAGATTCTCCCCCGATTTCGCAAATCTCTAAGTCTTCTCATACCAATACCCTCAACGCATTTATGAAATGTGGAATATGGTAGAAACTTTGTGAACAAATCTGCGATTGTCACACGACTTAGTTTGCAAAATTTCAATTTCTCCATTCCGTTGGAGTTCATGGGGGTAGAATAACTTAGGAATAATATGCTTAGTCATATTACTCTTGATGTAACCTAATTCCATCTGGGTAACACATGCCGAATTATCCTCAAAGATAATTGTCGGTGTGTCAACTGCACCAATGCCACATGACTGTATTATGTGGTTTACCATTCTGCGAAGCCATACGCATTCGCGTGATGCTTCATATAAAGCTATTATTTCAGAATGATTGGTGGAAGTAGACACTAATGTCTGCTTTGAAGACTTCCAAGATATTGATGTACCACCTTGTAAGAATACAAAGCCTGTTTGCGATCTGCCATTGTGGGGATCTAACAAATAACCAGCATCTACATATCCTAATAAAACCGGATCTTGATTTCTATTATAGAATAATCCAAGATCTTTGGTGCCATTGAGGTATCTCAAAATTGATTTAACTCCTACCCAATGACGTTTGGTAGGTGCGGCACTATGTCTTGCTAGCGGTTAATTGCAAACTCAATATCCGGCCGGGTATTGTTAGCAAGATACATAAGTGCTCCAATGGCACTAAGATATGGGACTTGTGATCCCAATATCTCTTCTCCTTCTTCCCGTGGTCTAAAAGGATCCTTTTCAACGTCTAAGGATCTTACTACCATGGGAGTTTTTATTGGATATGACTTGTCCATATTGAATTTCTTCAATATCTTCTCGGACATAGGCGATTGGTATACAAATATACCGAAGGTAAATGCTCAAGTTGTATACCCAAGCAAAATTTGGTTTGACCCAAATCCTTCATTTCAAACTCCGTCTTTAAATGATGACGTGCTTCATTAATATCAGACTCGTTGCCGATGATATTTAGGTCATCGACATATACTGATATGATACAAAATCCTGTTGATGATTTCTTAATGAAGACACATGGGCAGTCATCATTATTTGTATATCCCTTTTGTGTAAGGAATTTACTTAACCGATTGTACCACATTCGGCCTGACTGCTTTAAACCATATAATGACTTCTGCAACTTTATACAATATGTGTTGCTATTTGCCTTAGGATTTGGTATACTAATTCCATCAGGAACTTTCATGTATATATCCGAATCCAGTGACCCATATAAATATGCTGTCACTACGTCCATCAACTGCATAGATATACGATTTTGTACTGCCAAAGATATTAAGTATCGGAAAGTTATTCCGCTCATTACCGGAGAGTAAGTTTCGTTGAAATCAACGCGTCTTTGCGTAAAACCTTGTGCCACTAGCCTTGCTTTATACCTCACCACTTCGTTGTTTTCATTCCTTTTACGGACGAAAACCCATTTATATCCCACGGGGAAGATACCGGGAGGTGTTGGCATTACGGCCGAAAACACCTTCCTTTTATTAAGCGAGGCGATCTCTGTTTCAATTGCTACCTTCCACTTATCCCGGTCAGAGCGCTTCTTGCACTCGGTCATAGACTTAGGATCGAATCGGTAAGAAGGATATCGGCAATTCCTTCAGAGAAATATATGTCGACTACTATGGACTTACGATTATAAGACTCTCCAGTCTCAGCGAAATTTATAGAAATCTCGTCTACCCTTAATGATCCATCATGACTTCCCGAAACGATGGATCTAGGGTCTTCCGATGTTCCAGCCTCAGAGTTTATGCGCATAACTAAGCTGGATTGTGAATTACTCCTATCCACAGGACAATGTATGTCCTCAAGGTGTCTTTCAACCAAAGGTTGAGTTGCATTTCCAGTTTTCTTTTGCTTGCCAGCAATTACATCTTGCCTCTTGGAAGTGCGTCTCCCCTCTTTTTGCCAATAGGGGTTGAGTGGTTTTATTAGGTACCTCCACTCGTTACGGCACATTCCTTGCGGGATGCGAGACTTTGTGACACCTTTATAATCGAGAAAGCGTCGCGGATTGTTTGCAATATTTTGCAAATCAATAATTCTTTGAACTTGTTGTTCGGTTCTATAGTACGTGGATCGGTAAATGAAATGCCTTCGCATTCCAATCTATTTCCTGGCATTCTTTTTGGTACAATTCTCCCCTAATGCCGGAAATGATCCTCATTAAAAATACAATCGCGAATCGGGCAAAATAGATCTCCCGTTAGGGGTTCTAAATACTTAATGATCGACGGAGATGAATATCCCACATAGATCCCCGGTTTCTGTGAGGGCCCATCGATGTCCGCGAGGTGGTGAGATGGGTACGTAAACAGCGCACCCAAATTTACGCAAATGGGAAATACTCGGAGGATTCCCACGTACTAACCGCAATGGGGAGTTATCGTGATATGCGGTTGGTCGTAGTTGGATCGATCCGCGGCGTGCGCTGCGTGACCCCAACACGACGTAGGCAATTTGTAATTCGTCAACATAGGTCTTGCAATGAGCTTGATTCTTTTAATCAACGATTCAGCCAAACCATTTTGTGTATGTACATATGGAACAGAATGCTTTGGACTGAATTCCCAATGCCATGCAATAGTCATTAAAAGAACGGGATGAGAATTCAGCGGCATTGTCCATTCGGATAGATTGTATCCGATGTTCAGGATAATGTGCCTTCAACTTAATAAGTTGGGCCATTATTTTGGCAAAAGCATGGTTGCGTGTCGATAGCAAAGACATGTGAGACCATCTAGTAGATGCGTCTATCAAAACCATGAAGTACCTGAACGGCCCCGATAATGGTTGAATCGGACCACAAATGTCTCCTTGAATCCTTTCAAGGAACTTGAGTGGTTCAGCTCTAATTTTAAGATGTGATGGTCTTAAAATCAATTTCCCGATTGCACAAGCAAGTGCAACAAAAATCTTTATTTTGGGGAAATTTAGCTTTTTCCATGTCATGACCTATGGAATTGCTTTGATAATTTTCCTCATCATCGCTATACCCGGGATGCCCAAGTCGATCATGCCGATTACGGAATGAATCGACATCTTGGAAAATTATCTTATAAGCAACATGTTCTATAGGCTTTATGTATGTATAATACAATCCAGTTTGGAGTGAAGAAATCTTTTCACAGATTTGTTTGCCAAATCCAGTAAGTTTAGTAAAGAGAAGAAATTCCTCTTTATTATCTTGATGAGTTTCCACATGGAAACCGTTCTTACGGATATCTCTATAACTTAGAAGGGTACGAGTCGAGTCAGGATACAACAAGGCATCCTCCATCGTTATTTGTGTACCCATAGGGAGAGTAATAGTGGCTCGACCTAAACCAACTATTAATGCATCCCGACCAGCAATGGTCATAATATTTCCTTCTCTTTTCTTTAAAGTCTGGAAATATTTCATCTCTCTAAGTATAGAGTTTGTGGTACATGAATCCACAAGGCATAATTCTTCCTCCTTTGGATTGGTTTCAACAGACATCTATATGTAAAACAAGAATGCAAACTAAAAATGTCAAGTAACATATAGAACTATACATACATATATTGAATATCAAATATAAGTGTATGATATTACAATATCTATGAGTTATACAATCAATATAGACAAGTATGTACAACTCATTAGTACACTAGAGTATTGTATCAAACTAGATGTAACTTAAACTATATACAACAACTATCAAATATGATATCAAGGCTGGAGCTAAGTTACTCCAGATCTCCAAACATGTCTCCAGAACCAAAATCTAGGAGCAAGTAGTTTGTCGATGGGAGATTCTCTTCAATGTTTAGAGAATTGTTGTTCAATTGCTTTTTAGGGGCCTGCTTAGAACAACCCTCTCCCGAGACAATCTCAGATGCAAGATTGAAGTGTGCTTCATATCTTTTATCTCCTGCGGGCTTGACCTCTTTTAAGGACTTTTGGTATAAAGCAACCAAATGCTTTGGTGTACGGCAATTCCTGGCAAAATGCGAAAAATCCCCGCATCTATGACACTTGTTGTCATTTTTGGGCTTCGCATTGTCCTTGTTCCTCTTATCTGAATTCTTTCTTTGTCTCTTGTTATGTTTGCGCTTACAGTTTGTTCTTTGGATCGGGTCCATTGAACTTTCTTTTATTCCTATTATATTTATGTACATTGTGAACCTCAGGCAGTGGCGCTGAACCAACAGCGCGCTTATGATGATTCTTCAGAAGAAGTTCATCATGTTTCTCTGCTTGAGTCAATGTATGAATAAGCTAGGAATAAAACTGGTAATTCTTAGCCCTGTATTGCTGTTGCAATACTCTATCAGATGGAAGCATGGTAGAGAGAGTTTTCTCTATCTTGTCTTTATTTGTGGGCTCCTTTTCGCAAAACTTTAACTTAGAGCAAATCTTATGAACTTCATGATTGTAGTCTGCCACAGATTTAAAATCTTGGAGATGGAGATTATTCCATTCATGATTGGCCTCAGGCCAAATAAGTTCTTTTTGCTGGTCATATCTCTCTTTAAGAGCGACCTATAATTCACGAGGGTTATCAATCATAAGGTATTCTAACTTAAGATCCTTATGAATATAATACCGTATCAAAGCCAATGCAGTATTAATATGCTTATCTTGCAGGACAACCCCAGGTTGGGGTTCCTGAACCGTAGCTGTGAGGCCACGAGAGCCAAGTGCTATCTTGATATCAGAAGCCCAAGTAGGGTAATTGCTACCGTCTAACAGAAGTTCATCGAACTCTCTAGAGGCCATGATCCTACATGGACAACCATGGATTAATTAATTTACCGCGAGGTAAATTAAAATCAACATGGTACTAGTTGTAGTATGAAAGTGCAATATTTTAAGATTAATATCTTATCTTAGTGTTGGATTGTTGTAGGTAATCACAAATTTGTGTAGACCATACAACCGAGTTGATCATCAATTTTCGATAAACACAACACAAGATAATCTCTATGTTAAAGACAAAGAGTAAATCTTTATAGTAGGCAATCATATTGCTGCCTAAGCACGGTCTCTGGGCAATATAATTGACAAGTGAATTAAATGCAGCCTTTGCTTAGGACTCTACTATCTTGTGTAATATCAAAATAATGTGATGAACATAGCAATCCAAAACCTTTATTTTGGTTAAAAACACAATGTAAGTAATCATCAAGTTTCAAAGAAACAAGATGTATACCTCTCAATAATGGGTGATTTGATCACTGCTATGGCACGGTCTCTAGGCAGGATAATTCACAGGGAATTAAACGCAGCTAATGCCATAAACTCCATTACCTTGTGTATATAACCAAAATAAACAAGATATATATGGCAACTGAAATTCTATAGCTCTAATACTATAGATGGCATAGTTAAATTGCAACTAAGTCAACTAGCAAATTTAACTTGTATGTGGTGCAAAAATTTGTGATTTGGGGGCACCAACATACACAATTCTATCATAAAATTACAAATGCAACCAATATGTTGGTACTAATAGGGGTTTGGGTGTACCAACATAGCCCAAAACGAAATTATCAAGTTGCAAATGTAGCAATATATGTGGTGAAAAGAATAATTAAGTGCACCACATATTCCAGAAAAATGATAGAATTATAGGACATTTCATAGTAATATAAACAAACCACACTTTATATTCACAATGTCAATATCCATCGATCTGGAGCAACAACAATCAAGATAAAATACTGATGTTCTTGCAGAATTTAACTAGCAATTAATATGCTAATAATACTAATTTACTACTGAAATAGAAAATAATAAAATAAAAGTAGAAACAAACTAGCCAAGGCACCAGGCGCGCACCCCAAGAGCAGCGGCCGCCGCGGCCGGCGGCCCGGCCCAGCGCGCGGCCCGGCCAGCCGGCCAGGCGCGGCCCAGCCAGCGGCCAGGCTCGCGGCCCAGCCTGCGCCAGGCCCGCGGCCGAGCCACCGCCGCCGAGGCCTATTTAAAGCCGGCGGTTAGGGTTGAAACCCTAACCGCCCGCCGTCCGGCCGCTGCCGCCAGTCGCCCCGAGCCGCCGCGCCGCCGCCAGCCGTGGTTCGCCACCGCGCCATCGTCCAGCCGCCTTGTCTTCATGCCGCCGCCGTCGAGTGCCATCTCCACCTCCCCCTTTTCCCTTACATGGTGGATCAGGGCGCCATCACCCTCGGTCCGGCCATGGAGGCCGGCCGGCGAGGTGCACCCCGCGCGTCCCCGCGCACCCCCCGCGCGTCCATGAAGGCCGTCGCAGCATGCCGGGACCGGCTCCCCCGACTGAGTTCAACGGCGCGGAGACGCCCCCTCCCCCTCGACGGAGGAGAAGACGGCTGCTCCGGTCGCGGCCCGACGCAGCGCTTCGCCGCGGTTGGCGGCGACGTCGGCGTAGGAAGGCGTCGCGCGGGTCGAGGGCGGTCCGATGGGTGGAAGCGCCGGCGAAGGGGTCCGGATCGGGGAGAGCAGCGGCTCGGGGAAGACGACGTCGAGGTCGTAGGTGAAGCCCGGCGGCCACTGTTCAGCGCCGGCAACGGAGTTGGGGAGCGCGGTGGCATCACGGCTTGCAGCCATGAATGTAACACCTCTGGTGTTTAATTAACTAAAACATGACATGTCATCATAATGCATCGCAAAGCATCCATGATTAGGTTCACCTTGATGTGCATCAACTAAAACAAATTTAAATTCATAGGTTGAATGTGCTCTTTGTGATAGTGTGATTTGCCGAAAACCCTATTTTACCCCTTTCTCTGTAATTCAAAATCCGTGAAGAATTAGGGGTTGGTCCAAAAAGCTTTATTGAGCATCTTGATGAGAGCAACAAGTTTGCTATTCAAAGTTTTGCAAGTTTCCAAAAAGAATTTCAAACTATTTTGAAAATACCATTTTCCGACAATTGTCCCCTTTTGGTTTTAAAGCTAGATTTCAAAAACTATTCAAAATTTTGAAATGTTGTTTTTGGGAAAAATGTTCAGTTTGAAAAGTGGAGTATTTCATAGTTTTGGAGATTTTCAAGTTTAGTTGAAAAATCAAAAGTAATTGCAAAAATTAGATTCTAGGGTTTTTGTCCCCTTTTCAAATTTGATTTCAAATTCAAATTTCTGTTTAGAATTTGAAAATACTCCTTTTGACAAAGTTGTTGATCACAAAATTTCGGTGGGGGTTTGTTTTTGGAGTTTTTCAAGGTTCCATTTAATTTTTGGAGAAAATGGAGATCTTTCCCGGAAGTAGACAGTTCAGCCTCGTATTCCATCCCCGTTGGTAGGTCTATGTGAACCAAAGTTGCGTAGTAAGTCCCGCTATGTCTTGGCTTGTTATAGCAATGATCCTTATACATAGATGAAAAGTCTTTTTGTCTTGTATATGATAGTGTAGAGATGGAGTAGATGAATGACTTAGTAGATTAGAACCTACATAGGATTTCTATTTCTTGTGCTAATCGAGATGTCAACCTACCTTTGTGAGTAGTCTATATCTCCCGTCTTATTACTTTATATTCCCTTATTTATCATGGTTTACCCTCCAAAGTATGCGTAGTCGTGTTTAGCAAGTTCATCTCATTGTTTAAGTCCGTAGTTCTTTCCTTTGAGCTAAATATAAATAACGATACTGGAATACTTCTGGTAAAATGCTACGATGGTGTATTATCTGTTCGCTTGCCCGGATCCCATATTTTTCTTGATTAGAGGGCGGTTTCTATACCAACACTTCTAGCGCCATGCTAGGGATGACAACTTAGCGTGAGTGGTGTTAGAGGTGTCAACAAGCATTTTTGGCGCGTTGCAAACTTTTAGAGAAAAATTGCTTAAGCGTATACTTAGAAAATGAGTGATTGTCACTAGTCACCTCTACTTTGGCGGGTTCACCCTCGTTGTTTTTCTTTGTCTATATTTTATACGGTATTAGCGGGATTGAATCGATTCATTCAAAACTCTCGATCATCGAGTCGGTTCAATCAAGAAGGAAGCTCGTCACCAATCAAGATGGCCGAGAAGACCCTACCGAGTTCTCTCGCTCCAACAATAGAGAACATCCGCACCGGTCCAAAGAATACAAAATAATATGGAGTTTGAGATCAAGCCAAGTCTCATCAACATGGTGCAAGCTATCCAATTCAGTGGAAGGTACATGAAGATGCAAGTACACATCTACAGGACTTCATGGAGATTGGAAACACCATCGCCATAGATGGAGTTAAAGAAGACCTTATACTTCTTCGCCTCTTTCCATTCTCACTAGTGGGAAGAGCGAAGCAGTGGTTCTATGCAAATAAAGAAGATATCAATACATGGGCAAAGTGTTCCAAGGCCTTTCTAGCAAAATTCTTCCCAATAGGCAAAACCAATGCCTTAAGAGGAAAGATTACCAATTTCCAACAGCAGAAGATGGAGACCATGTCAGAAGCATGGGAGCGTTTGCAAGGGTATATCCAAGATTGTCCCCATCATGGAATGGAAGAATGGTTACTCATGCAAGGTTTCTATCACGGATTAACTCCGAAGACGCGTGAGCACCTAGATGCAACTGCTGAAGGATCATTCTTATCACTCACTCTTGGGAGAGCTAAAAGACTCATGGAGAAGATAGCGAGATAATCAAAGTCGGTCCCAAGACAATATTCAAGATTGTCACCGAGTGAAGAAGCAATAGAAGAAGTGAATGCATTATCAACCAAGATGGATGCCTTACTCCACCGGGCTTGACCAGAGGGCCAAGTACAAGGAAGATCAAAGAGCAATTGAAGCAACATATAAGCGGGAATTCAAGTCCCATCATAAGAAAGGTTCCACATTGGGTGCAACCATCCATTAATCAAGGTACTCGAGGGTAATTATGCAAAGCAACCTACTTTAAGAGAGTTGGTTCTACAACGGTCAAGATCAACTCATCTATGGAGGATAGGCTTGCCGCTAATAACAAAATCTTGGAAAACTTAAGTATTAAAATGGATAGTTTCTCCTCTTGCCATCAATGATCAACTAGAGTTCAATAAAAAGATAGAAGAAAGGTTAGCAAAATTGGCCATTGCTTTGCCTGTTGCCACTAACCCCGAGCGGGTGAGATCTATTATTACAAGAAGAGGAGTTCCACGAGAGATCCTCCCTATCCAAAAGGAGCAAAAAGGCCAACCATGCTACCACCAGTGGCAGAAGAAGAAGACTTCCAACCTGAGCTAGAAGTATTACCACAAGAATCAGTACAGAAGCCAGTACAAGATCAGGAAATGAGACAAAATTTTCGAGATACAAACTACCTACCATTCCCTAGGAGGAAGAGAGGACCACAACAGACAGATGAGCAGTTTGGTAAGTTCGTAGAGGTAATTCAAAAGTTATATGTCAATATACCTCTGCCGGATGCCATACAGGTCCCCACTTATGCCAAGTACATAAGTGATATTCTTAACAAGAAGAGACCACTGCCATCCAATGAAGTGATCAAGTTAACCGAAGAATGTAGTGCGGCCATCCTCAACCAACTACCGAAAAGAAGAAAGATCCAGGATGTCCCACTATCGACCGCACAATTGGAGATCAATATTTCAATAACGCACTCGTGATCTTGGGGCAAGTGTCGGTGTGATGCCCGACGGTCTACTACAAGCTCAACCACACCGCACTTGAGCCAACATCAATGTGTCGCAACTAGCCGACCAATCGGTTCGTTATCCGTTGGGCATTGCTTTGAAAACATCCCCGATCAAGATAAGAGAGTTCTTCGTGCCGGTAGACTTTGTAGTACTTTGGATATGCATCCAGACTCAAAGGTGTCACTTATACTTGGAAGACCCTTCTTGAGCACCGCCAATGCACACATTGATGTCGGGAAGGGAGAAATCAAGTTCACTATAAATGGGCAAGAAGAGAAATTTGCATTCAAGTCGAAACAAGAGCTCAACAAATCCGCGAAGATGGTAGAAGAAGATCGAGACGGTACAACCACCGAGAGAGAGGATGCATCTGCAGGATCATCAGCGGAATAAATAATTTGGAAGGTCCAATTCGGAGGACTTTAAAAAATCCGAATCCTCGCCGAAAGGTAACTCGGTATTTATCCACATTTTTAAATTGCATCTCTTATAATTTTCTTAGGCATATTTATTTCCAATTGCATTATAAAAATTTCTCACCCCCACATAAATAATTTTACGGTGTGTGACAACCCGTCAAAAATATTTTATCGTGGTGGCACAAAAATTTATCATTTCATGCATATAAATTAGTTTACCTTCATTTAAATTTCTGCATTGTTTATCATGGCATTTAGTGCTTGGTGGGTCCCTCACCATGGGTCCCACATGTCATAGATTACACCTCACATACATCAAATCACATAATTTCATCCACTTCCACTCACCTCCACTATCCTCTCTTTTCCACCGCCAAAACCACTCAACCGACCAAAATTTCTCGGATGAGGGAAAGATCACGCAATAGCATGTGAAGTGGCAGCCACATTGGCCAATATGGTGGGTCGGCCGACCCCACCATTGAGTCGGCCGACTCCCCCTGCCTCCTCTATAAATAGGCCTCCTCCCATTGCTTCCATGCACCACCCACATTCCGTATTTTAGCCAAACCACCTGCTCTCGACTTCGAGTTTCCTGGAGAGAGTTAGAGAGAAGAGGAGAAGAGTAGGAAGAGAGAAGAAGTGAGAAGAGTGAGCAAGAGTTTGTAGCAAGTGAAGGGAAGGGGTAGTGCTGAGTAGATCATCACAAAATTAGTGGAGATGCTTTGTACAAATAGGATAAAGAAAATCTAAAATCTAGGGAGGTTGTCAAAATCAAGACCCGAAGTTTAGAGCTTTTTGTCATGAAGAACGACTAACCCCTGGACCGGGCTACGGACGGCTAACCACTAACCTTGTGCTAATCCTTCTCTCCACCAGTGTTTGTTTTTGTTTGTTTTGAGCAACTTGCAGGATGAAGAGTGTTCTGAAGGGGATCTCGGGAACCATCAGGAACATCAGGACAAGAAGCGCCTCTCGCCAGAGCTCGGTGGCTGGTTCCGACATGAGTGTCGACCCACCACCGAAGCACCCGAAGTACTGCAGCGGACTCCGCACCACCACCATCATCTCAGGGAGTTCTCATGAGAACATCTGATCTCGCCCTGAGAACTACTCAGGAGAAGGATGTATACAAGAAGCTCAAGAACAAGCGTTTCATCCACACGCCAGTCATCGATCCGACACTTCTGCTAGCGACAGTATGGCTCAAGAATTCGATACAATTTTTCCACTAGTTGGTTAGACTTCCTTTGCAAACCTCACTGAGAAGGGGATTAGGCTTTTGACCATAGAATTCCTTAGCACCCTTCGATACACGGACAATGGAGTTTATTTTAGAATGTTTGCTCTGGAATATTCTGTCTCTTGGAGAAACCTTAGTGACCTCCTAGGTTTCCCTCAAGATACCCTCATAGATTTAAATGCAGCACTAGGTGATTTTGATGCACATAGGTTTTGGAGCAGCATTTCTAGAGTACCGTACCACTTAGCGCAACGCAACGCACCCATGACCATAGAGCATCCTACGCTTAGATTTTTGCACCGTTGGATAGGAGCCACCTTTTTCCCACGATTTGATGAAAGCAAGATCGAGTAGCCGACTTGCGGTTGCTATACGCTGCATTGTCAAGAAACAAAAAGTGTCTCCCGTCCATCTCCTAGTGAACCATTGGATGAGTGTCCCCGGGTTACAAAGTAGGAAGTGTGGCCATTTGCTCGCTTATCACTCGCATTGCCACAAGCTTGAAGTTATTAGAGGGAGCTACTTTTGAGTACATTGAACATCATAGAGAATTTTATGACCTCTACACTTTTGGCCAAGGTCACTTCAAGAAAGTGAATGGTGTTTATTATGCAAAATATGGTGATGCTGCGATCCGGTTACCTAACCCGGGACCGGCTTTGTATCATGTGCAAAACTATCATATTGAGTTGCGAGGGCGACCGGTGAATGAGAGAGCACCTCGAAGAGTTCACTCGGAGAGAGTAACAGAAATCGTGAACCGGTTTGGCGTGGTGCCGAAACCGCCCGAGAAGAACCGGCGCATGCCGGTTTCAATGAGTGGAATGTACCTCGGCACCACTCACTAAACTCATGGGTGTACCCACCACAAAGCCAACCACATCAACCATTCTATGGTCACTACCCATCGAGCCGGGACCATCCGAGCCGGACCCTCACGGCCGCCAAGATACTCTTATGACCCCTTTGGTACCACCGATGAAGAAGAAGAACCCCACCATGACTTTGAGCCACGTCGCCACTCCGATGCCACCGTTTCATTTTTACCCACACTATGATGAACAAGTAGCCTTCCGGACAACACCACCGCCACTCGAATCGTCATGATCGAGGTGGAATGACCAGTTCCGGTGGAACCGAGAACACCACCCGGACACCGGGCACCATTCAAGAGAGCCGGGAGGAAGCCGCCTCCATGTTGCATGGTTTGGTGGACCCGTTGCACATCCACTATCCACCGCCACCGCCACAAGGCTAGCTTGGGGGGACCCCATTATCAAGATAAGTATTTCTTTCCTTTTTGTTTCGGTTTGTTTGTTTTCGTTTGTTTATTTTTTTCTTTGGTTTGTTTTATGTATTTAAAAAAAACTAGAAAACCCAATAAAAATTTTTGCTTGCTTGTTTTAAGAAGTTTGCTCTCTCTAAGTGTGTTTACATTTCGAGTTTGCCTTAAGATGAAAACCAAATACAAAGAGTGAGTAAGTTTGTTTTCAATTCAGTTTGTTATAAATAAAATTGTGTAGACTTGAGGATTGCATGATGGAAATGATGAATAGTTGCTCTGCTCTAATTCTTTGCAAGTACCTAGCTTTAAATTTGAGTTCTCCCAAGATTTGGATACACTTTGTTTGACAACTCGGATTTACTCTACACCTGAAACCCGTGGGAGCATATGCTTAAACTAAGTCTAGGTAGTTGACGGGCATGATATGATGATAGTCCGAGCTTGTTCATTGTGTTCCAAAGTGCCACTAAATTCTGGAGATTTGTTTGTGAAAATTATAAATGTTTCATGATGAGTTCCTTATATGACAGAGTTAAAATTCCTACCACACCAAACTTGATCATTAGAATAGGAAGCCTCCTCATTTGTTTAGGGCTCGTCTTTGTCCGTGTTGTATCCTTATGAACTCATCATACAAACTAAATCCTGGTTTCACACACTCACATGCACCCCCGCTACTTCTACCCCGGAAGTACGCACCACAAAAAGCCTATTATTATCCATTGAAATTGTTCTACTCTTACACCGAGAGTGAACATCCAAAAATATTCCCCTTGTTCATTTCTCGCTAGCCACTTATCCAAAATCAATGCTCCAAGTGTTCCATTTGTTCCCAATGTGAAGTTGTCAAGATTGAGAAGTGTTCCATTCAAGAAATATTTCATTCCTTTTTGGGCTGCAAGAATTGTAAAAAAAAAAAAGAAAAAAAGAAAAGAAGAGAAAAGAAAGAAAAATTTATGAGCTCGGTCTTTGTCAAGTTTCAAGAAGATTCAAGTGTTGAAGAAGTTCCAAGTTTCATCCAAATAAAAGGAGCATTGATAATTCCTTTGTGCACCCCTTCTCCTCCCACAAATATTTCTCTCTATTTTATATATCATCCACATATAAAACCACACATGCACACACCGATTGGTTGTATGTTGAGTTCCTTCGGATCCATGGTTCGATCATGCCAATGCATTAGTTCTCCACACCTATGAGCTCCATATAAACCTTTATTAGAATAGGGTGGGAGAGAGAGTGAAGGCTCATCTATAAATGCCTTGAAACCACAAATACTACATATTCGAGAGTAAGAGAGAAGGCATATCTCCTTTCAATGCCTTAGAGAGGATCCAAAAATACCACATATTGAGAGACTTGAAAGGGTTGTATTAAGGAACTCGAGTTTTATTAAAAATCTTGTGAAAAACTCCAGAGCAGAGGGTGAAACAACGAGCATGAGACAACGGTGCTTGACTTAATTGTTCTGTCTTTCAACTACTCAAGACCCAAGTGCGGTAAAAGCCCCATGGTTGAAAGAAACATGAGTAAGTTTGGGAGTTATGATAGTTCACTCTAGTCCGGGATGAATTCTTGTTTAGAGCATGTGTGTTTGTAAAGTATGAAAGCATTGCGGCAACTCCCCGATCCATCTTACGTAGCTATTTGCTCGAGGGGACGAGCAAAGGGTAAGCTTGGGGGAGTTTGTTGACGGTTGTTAATGATCAATTTTATATGTCAACCGAGAGAGAGAAAGAGGGGTATAATCTGTTCACCACCATAGACTTAGGGTTTAAACCGACATTCCACAAGTTTTGGTGAATATGTGTTTTCGCGAGGGATTATCGGAAAACATCCAAGGAGGCCCACATGTCATGATTACATAGAGAGAAAGACCAAACGGGTAAAATTGTATATTCTAGAAGACTCCGAAGGCAAACCCCGGAAGCGGGGACCCACCTGGCATTGTGGTGGGTCGGCCGACCCTCCTGGGTCGTCCGGCTCCCCACCTCCACCAATCGTGGAGGCTCGCGGATCCCGCCTCCACCGCCTTTGAGGATGAATAATTATCGTCCGTTTAGGTCGGTTTGATCCGATGGCCGTGGTGAATCCTAGGGACTATATATTCGAGCCCCCGGCCCCCGCTCGAGTGCATTTCATTCAAGAATTCATTATTCGAGAGGTAGCCATCGGCAAAGCTAGGGTTTAGAGAGATCTCCACCGAGAATTAGAATAGATACTCTAGATCTTCAAGTTCTACATAGGTTTAGACTAGATAGAGGAAGAATCGGGCGCCGTGCTCGGAATTCCGGATCTTCATCATCGAATTGGTATTATCTTGTATCTATTCTTGTGACTTTATTCTAAATATCATTATGTTTCTATTTATTATGTTCCTAGTTTATTCTAGTTCTACATTTGATATGGTTATGATTGGTAATAAGTTTATGTATATGTTTGCAAAGCGCTTAGCTCTCTTCCCGGGGGGTTAGGTGGTAGATTTCATGTAAGCATGGTGCTTAGATGCCGTTTTACCCGCAAATGCACCCTATTGGCCGGGTCGTGTGGTAGATCGCGGAAGTGACAGTTCCGTTGAGTCCTCTCGTATTCCATCCCCGTTGGTAGGTCTAGCGAACCAAAGTTGCGTAGTAAGTCCCGCTATGTCTTGGCTTGTTATAGCAATGATCCTTATACATAGATGAAAAGTCTTTTGTGCTTGTATATGATAGTGTAGAGATGGAGTAGATGAATGACTTAGTAGATTAGAACCTACATAGGATTTCTATTTCTTGTGCTAATCGATGTCAACCTACCTTTGTGAGTAGTCTATATCTAATCTCTTGTGATTTATACCACGAGATGGTTTACCCCTCTATGTGATTTGTGTAATCAATCACTCATAAGTAGTCGTGTTTAGCAAGTTCATCTCATTGTTTAAGTCTTTGAGTTCTTTCCTTTGAGCTAAATATAAATAACGATACCGGAATACTTCTGGTAAAATGCTACGATGGTGTATTATCACATTTTACCCGGATCCCATATTTTTCTTGATTAGAGGAGCGGTTTCTATACCAACACTTCTAGCGCCATGCTAGGGATGACAACTTAGCGTGAGTGGTGTTAGAGGTGTCAACACTCCGCCACATCCTCGTGCACCCATAGAGCAAGAACATAGCTCCCCATTCCGCCTAAATCGCCGGCAATTCGTCATCTTCTTCGTGACCCGTCGTCGGAGCCGCCGTGAGCTTCATCGTCGATTCCGTCGCCGCCGTTGGTCATTTTTCAAATTCCTTCAGCTCGCCTTGATGTCATGCTTCCCTTGGTCTTTGATTTGGCGCACTAAATTGCTGACACATACCTTGCCGCCGGAGCGTGCCTCGCGCCATCCCCGCTTCCGGTCGGTGAGCACCCCTCCGCCGCCTCCTAACCTTCATCATCATGCGCATTTGAGTCGCACTAGTCTTAGGCACGTGTAGATGCTTCCGGTTAGGCTTCGCGGTGCCGTGAAGTCGCGAAACATCGTCGCCGCACGACGGACTTCACCACGAGTAGCACCATCCTCGGGGGTCGCTTGCGCCCAATTAACTGGTCGAACGTGTTCGCTTAGGCGCATAGGGCCGCATGCTCTCGATAGCTTAGCCGGAGTCGCTCCGGTGAGCTTCGTAGCCGAGCCGCCGTCGCGCCCCGCCGCCGCTTGTGGTGCTTGCTACGTGATGTCCGCCGCCCCGTTAGTTACCCTAGCGGATGCGCCGTGTCGTGCCGAGGCCGTAGATGCCGCGGCGTCGCCGGAGACCTCCCCCGCGAGGCCGAGCCGGTCGAGTCGCCGGGTTACTGTTTTGACTCGCGAGGACCACGTGTCAAGAATTAGATGAAGTTCAGGGTGCTAAGTGCATATTTCCATCACTCAGAGAACAGTAGCTTGGACCTATTAGCAATTTTGTAAAACCCCGAGGCCCTTTTTGCAAAACCGCCTCAGCCAGGCCTCTGCCAGGCCGAGTGGGCCGGCTTGCCTGCGCTTCTGGGCCGGCCTGCTCGCGCTGCCGCCTGGGCCGCTCCTGTTTGCGCGCGGCCGAGCCGGGCTGGCCAAGCCAGTTGGGCCAGGTTTCGGCCCAGTCCGCCTTTTCTTTTTCTTTTAGTTTTATTCTTTTCTGTTTAGGTGAATAGTGTTGCAATTTGTTATTTTCATAGGGTATTATCCTTACCTCCAAAAATTCTAGAAATTTTTGTGAAAGCCCTTTGGAGTATCCTCTGCATAGGAAAAATTTCAAATATTTATTTTGAGTATTTTTGCTTTGTTCAAAAATTAGCTCTTTTAATTGAAAAATGAGTCTTCCTTGATTTTTAGTTATTTATTTATTATTCCAAAAATCATGAAAATTATTTTGTAGCCTTCTTAGGGTCTGAGGAGTTTAAGTTTAATTTTTGGGATTGTTTTGACAAATTTTGTTTTTTTTATTTATTTACGCTTATTTATTTAATTAGTTAGCTTCGTTAGTTGCGACGTTTTCGTGAAGGAAAGTTGTACTCAATTTATTGATTGATTTATTCATTCTTCAAGCATCATGTTTACTATTTCATCATATTGATTCATATCATGTTATCGAGTAGTTTTCGTTAACGGAGAGTATAACGTTGCCAAACAGAGATCAAGGAAGAGCAGACCCCGGAGCCAGGTGTTGATCCAGAGAACGAGATCGTCTACCCCGAGTACCAAGGCAAGCCCCGGATGCATTAACCCTTACCTTGATTTTTATAAAGTTTTTATCTTTCAACTTTGAGTTGTTGCATTAGAGGATAGGAGTTGAGTGAAAACCCACCAAATGCATTACCTGTCTTATTTCCGTATTCCTCATTACCTGTTTAAGAAAATGATTAGAAATGCTTAGCCCTGCTTATTTAGTTAAGTTTTCAAAATGTCAAGAATGAAAAAGATGAGAATGGCTTATATTGTTGGAATCACTTTGTTAGTAATTAAATTGAGTCCGGACGACTAACTTGCATTGGGAAAGGAGTCCCTCTGTAGTGTTTCCGTCTGTTGATGCCCTAAGGACCGTTCGTTGGTGAATCGGTGATATCGAGACCCTAGAAAATCCACACACGGAGTGTTGTGGTTGATATATGGCTGTGGTTGTTGTCCCGGTATATCATGTGATCGGTATGCGGCGGAGTTAGAGTCTCCGGTATATCGGTGATCTAGGTCCCACTGGTATAAATGGATTCGAATCGCCGTGCTTCTCGGAGAAGGAGACTCGATCGGTGTTCATCATCGTAGTAAATACTTAATTAAAGGTTATGTTTTAATTGAGGTTGATTGGTCGCTTAAGCTTTGGCAAGAGAGCCGTTAATTTACAACTTGTTTTTTCAAAAGCTTTTACGTAAAAATCTTGATTCTTGCAAGCCTTACCTTGTCCCTCGACTGCATTTCTTAGTCTTCACCCCTCTTTTCGTCGGGTTAGTCTTGTTGAGTACTTTTGTACTCGGGGTTTGTTGAACCCTTGTTGCGGTGAGCATCGGGAGGCGGGTTTGCACGCATCTGTTGTATGACGATCGTTGCGAGAGAGTGACGACGAGTAGCGTGTTTGGCTCTTGGGCGAGCTTATCGGCCCCGGTTGTAAAATTAATCTATCTACCGCTACTCCACTACTATTATGGTTTGTAATAATTAAACCTATGGTTTGTAAGTTTTGAAACAAATGCTTTGTAAACCTATGTTATTATAATCCTTCCGCTATTTTACTCTGATGTATATTTTTTGAATAAACTGTTGTAATACTGCAATGTCTCTTTATAATGATTGATCCTGCTTGGAGAATCGTGGAAGTTTCGGGAATCTACCCGACAGATCCTTTTTAAGTCTTATGGCACACATGCATTGCTATCAGAAGTCTATTAAGACAATGATAAATGCATGTGGGCCATATTATTTAGGAGGTTACGCCACAGTGGTATCAGAGCCGGATCATTATTTAAAGAGTTATTGTAGTATTCATTGCGAAAACTTCAAAAGGTTTTTGGATCAATTAAAAACCTAAGTTGACTATTTTGGGTCCAAATTGCTTATTCCTTATCTATGATTCTTTCAATCGACCCTTATTCTTATTGTAAAAGTATGGTAATGGAGTAGCATAATATTGCCCTATGTTATAAAAGTTACCTTTACACATGTGTTTCTTTAAAAACCTTTTATGCTTAGATCGTAAGTTCGATTCATGCTTAATTAACTTGTTTAGAGTAACTTCCTTCTTAAAGTGGTTTGGGTTAAGTAGTATCAATCCTATTCATGCTAACCTTCTGATCTCAATCCATTTGCTCTTATCTTATCTCCTATCTGCTTTAGGATGGCTCGAAATAAGTGTACTCCCTGCAAGATGACGGGACCTAAGGGTGTGCCTCGCCATCAGCTAGCCTCAAGAGATTCCACCAGGTGTCGTAATTGTGGAACCAAGTGTGTGGGCTATTGGCAGCATACCGCACACCAGCTTGCTGGGGAAATGGCTGAATCCAATATTGAAAGATCTAAGGATGCCGTTCACATTCAACAGATGAAGAGCCATATACGTCATGTAATGGCTGATAGGAATGAGTCATGGGGAAGGGAAGAGGTGTTAGAAGCTCGTATCCAAGAGTTAGAAGATCAACTTGCTCAACTGACACCTGCAGCAAGCCATGTGTCAGGAGAAGGTACCAGTGGTGAGAAGGAAGAAGAAGTTTCAAATTTGTTATGCTTCGAAGATGAGGATGAAGTATTGGGTTTCGGTATGATGATGATGGAGAAAATTTTGTAGCTGAAATGTCCATGGAGGATGAGAGTGGTGAAGAAGATGATGAAAATGCAATGGAATGGGATTATGGTGATGAACCCGAAGGGTACTTTGAAAAGGCATATGAGCCGAGGAAGATCCGAGAGATAGTAGAGGAAGAGTCGAAGAGGAGATTTGGGAAGAAGTGTTTGAGGAGGAGCCTGAGAATGATCAAGTGGAAGAGGATCAGGTGGTTCCTATAAGTGACAGTGAGGATGAGTATGAACCAATGATTCCGAGTGACAGTGAGATGTGAGTTAGGAATTGTGAGACAGTTGTGTAATATAGTAGTTCCCTTGTTCTCTCAGAAATCTTAGTATGGGTTGGACTGATAAGTCTATGAGTAGACTGTGTATCAAAAATAATGTATCATAAGTGTGTTAAATTTCTGTAACATCAGCTTGTTTAGCTCAATAAATCATGTGATCCTTGGGATGAATTGGATGAGTCGGCACGGAGTTGTTATTGATGTGCTGAATAGAACAGTAAAAGTAAACTTACCTAATAGCAGTTCTCAGCTTCTGATCCAACTATCTACTCTCAAAAGAAAAGTTGAAAGGGTTTGTGCTACTTCAGTAAAGGAAATTAAGGATATACCGGTTGTTAAGGAATTTCCGGACGTGTTTCCGGATGATTTGCCTGGTTACCTCCTGACGGGGATATAGAGTTTGTGATTGAGTTGCAACCTGATGCTTGCTCCAATTTCTAGAAGAGCTTATCGAATGGCACCACCAGAATTAGCAAAACTCAAGAAGCAATTGCAAGAATTGCTTGACAAAGGCTTTATCAGACACAGCAACTCATCTTGGGGAAGTCCTGCAATATTTGTGATTAAGAAAGACCAAACTCTGAGATTGTGTGTTGATTATCGTCCTTTGAATGAGGTGACCATCAAAAACAAGTATCCTCTACCTCGCATTGACCTTCTGTTTGATCAATTGGCGGAAGCAAAGGTGTTTTCTAAGATTGATCTCCGATCTGGTTATCATCAAATCAAGATACGCCCAGAAGATATTCCAAAGACAGCCTTTACCACTCGTTATGGGTCATATGAGTATTTGGTCATGTCTTTTGGACTCACCAATGCACCAGCTCATTTCTCCTATCTTATGAATTCCCGTTTTCATGCCCGAGCTTGACAGTTTTGTAGTGGTATTTATTGATGACATCTTGGTATATTCTAAGAATGAAGAAGAGCATGCTTGAACATCTTAGAATTATTTTGCAACGTCTGAGAGATCATCAACTGTATGCCAAGTTCAGTAAGTGTGACTTTTGGCTGAAAGAAGTAAAATTTCTGGGACATGTTTTATCAGAAAAAGGTGTTGCTGTTGACCCTAGCAAGGTACAGGATATACTTGATTGGGAACCACCGACGATAGTACACAAAGTCCGCAGTTTTCTGGGAATGGCGGGTTACTACCGTCATTTCATCCGTGATTTCTCCAAGATATCAAAACCTATCACCGAGTTGTTGAAGAATGATGTTAAGTTTGTTTGGTCACCGAGTGTGAAGAGGCTTTTCGAGACATTGAAAAGGTTAATGACCATTGCTCCGATCTTATGCACCCAAATATTGAGAAATCATTTGATGTTTATTGTGATGCTTAAATGCGGTATTGGATGTGTCTTGATGCAAGAAGGTAAAGTTATTGCTTATGCTTCTCGACAGTTGAAGAAACATGAAGAGAATTATCCAACTCATGATCTGGAATTAGCAGCTGTTGTTCATGCTCTGAAGATTTGGCGACATTATCTATTGGGTAACAAATGTTATATCTACACAGATCACAAGAGTTTGAAGTATATTTTCACTCAAGATGAGCTGAATATGAGACAGAGAAGGTGGTTAGAATTGATCAATGATTATGATTTGGAATTGCATTACCATCCTGGTAAAGCAAATGTGGTTGCCGATGCACTCAGTCGAAAGAGTCATTGCAATTGTTTGACAGTGAAACCTCTGGACATTTCTTTATGTTATGAATTAGAAAGATTGGGTATAGAAATGGTGCAGCAAGGAAGTTTGTCTAATATTACTGTTGAGTCAACACTTCAAGATCAAATCATTGCAGCTCAGAAAAGCAATAAGGGAATTAAGCATCTCAAAGAGAAAATTCGAAAAGAAAAAGTCTCTTGTTTCACCATTGATGAAGCAGATGTGTTATGGTATAATGATCGGTTGGTCATACCAAAAGTTCCTGAACTACGTCAAAAGATCCTTGATGAAGCACACCTCTCAAAATTGTCTATTCATCCAGAAGTAATAAGATGTATCATGATTTGAAGCGAGAGATTTTGGTGGACCAAGATGAAGATTGAAATTGCTAGATATGTGGCTCGGTGTGACACTTGTCGAAAAAGTGAAAGCTGTGCATTTGAAAACAACGGGAGAACTCCGGCCATTACCTATTCCAGCTTGGAAATGGGAGGATATTAGTATGGATTTTATAGTGGGTCTACCCAGGACAGCTAGAGGCTTTGATTCAATCTGGGTCATAGTGGACCGACTTACCAAATCTGCACACTTCATTCCAAAGGTGCAAGAAATATATCCAACGATGCGTTATGCTAAATTGTATTTTGAGCATATCGTAAAACTCCATGGTGTACCTAAGACTATAGTGTCGGCGAGAGGTACCCGGTTTGTGAATAATTTCGGAAACAATTGCACGAGTCAATAGGTACCGATCTTTTGCACGGTCCGCTTATCATCCTCGAGAGGGGTCGACGAAAGAGTGAATCAAATACTTGAAGATATGTTGAGAGCTTGTGTTCTTAATTTTCCGAGAGAAATGGGATGAATGTTTGCCTTTAGCGAGTTCTCGTACAATAACGGTTATCGGGAAAGTATCAAGATGGCACCATTTGAAGCATTGTATGGCCGCGAGATGTTGAACTCCATTAAATTGGTCAGAACCTGGAGAAAGAAGATTCTTTGGGGTTGATCTTGTAAAAGAAACAGAAGAGAAGGTGAAGCAGATACAACAGAATATCAAAGTGGCACAGTCACGTCAGAAAAGTTATGCAGATAAAAGGCGTCGACCATTGTGGTTCAATAAAGGAGATTATGTCTATCTAAAAGTGTCACCAATGAAGGGAGTTACTCGATTTGGAGTCAAAGGCAAGTTAGCACCTCGATATATTGGGCCGTTTCAGATTATGGGTCAATGTGGAAAATTGGCATACCGTTTACAATTACCTGAATAATTGTCAGCTGTGCACAATGTGTTTCATGTATCACAACTCAAGAAATGTTTTCTGGTAACTGATAAGGTTGTTGATGTTGAGGGAATTGAACTTGAACCCGACTTGACTTATTCTGAGTATCCTGTTCGAGTGTTAGACCAGAAAGACCATGTGACTAGAAGCAGAACAATTAAGTGGTACAAGATACAATGGGATAAACATTCAGAAGAAGAAGCTACTTGGGAGTCGGAAGATTATCTGTTAGAGAACTTTCCGGAATTCTATGCTTCTATCTAAGTTATAATTCCCTCTACGAGTTATAACTAGTCTAGTGTGAGTTGTAAAAACCCTTTTCCTTGTGTACTTAGTTGAAGTGTGTTTTCTTGACACATTTCCTTTTCCATTACTCAACCCAAGGCTTTAAATCTCGGGGCGAGATTTCTTTAAGGGGGAAGGACTGTAACACCTCTGGTGTTTAATTAACTAAAACATGACATGTCATCATAATGCATCGCAAAGCATCCATGATTAGGTTCACCTTGATGTGCATCAACTAAAACAAATTTAAATTCATAGGTTGAATGTGCTCTTTGTGATAGTGTGATTTGCCGAAAACCCTATTTTACCCCTTTCTCTGTAATTCAAAATCCGTGAAGAATTAGGGGTTGGTCCAAAAAGCTTTATTGAGCATCTTGATGAGAGCAACAAGTTTGCTATTCAAAGTTTTGCAAGTTTCCAAAAAGAATTTCAAACTATTTTGAAAATACCGTTTTCCGACAATTGTCCCCTTTTGGTTTTAAAGCTAGATTTCAAAAACTATTCAAAATTTTGAAATGTTGTTTTTGGGAAAAATGTTCAGTTTGAAAAGTGGAGTATTTCATAGTTTTGGAGATTTTCAAGTTTAGTTGAAAAATCAAAAGTAATTGCAAAAATTAGATTCTAGGGTTTTTGTCCCCTTTTCAAATTTGATTTCAAATTCAAATTTCTGTTTAGAATTTGAAAATACTCCTTTTGACAAAGTTGTTGATCACAAAATTTCAGTGGGGGTTTGTTTTTGGAGTTTTTCAAGGTTCCATTTAATTTTTGGAGAAAATGGAGATCTTTCCTGCTGATTCCAGTAAACCCTGTAGCGCTGACGTCATCTCCTCTTTCTTCCCTCCCTGTTCCTCCCGTCGCGGTGGCCGCCGGCGCCATACCGCCATGCCGCGCCGACCTCCACCTCGCCCCGACGTGCGAAGCTCCTCCATCGACGTGTCAGCCAGCCAGGGCGTTCTCGTCATCGTATAAGTGGCGAAGCCGTCGTCGTTTTCTTCTTCTCCAGCCGCCATCCGCCATTGCCGCCCGCCACTGCTCGCCGTCGAACCATCACCACCGGCCAGCGCACGCCTTGTTTTTCTTCGCCAATAGCTCCGCCACATCCTCGTGCACCCATAGAGCAAGAACATAGCTCCCCATTCCGCCTAAATCGCCGGCAATTCGTCATCTTCTTCGTGACCCGTCGTCGGAGCCGCCGTGAGCTTCATCGTCGATTCCGTCGCCGCCGTTGGTCATTTTTCAAATTCCTCTCGCCTCTGAGCTCGCCTTGATGTCCTCTACTTGATGCTTCCCTTGGTCTTTGATTTGGCGCACAGAAATTGCCGTGACACATACCTTGCCAGCCGGAGCGTGCCCTGCCGCCATCCCCGCCGTTCCCGCGCTCGGTGAGCACCCTGCTCCGCCGCCTCCTAACCTTCATCATCATGCGCATTTGAGTCGCACTAGTCTTAGGCACGTGTAGATGCTTCCGGTTAGGCCTGTGGTGCCGTGAAGTCGCCGGAACATCGTCGTCGCCGACGGACTTCGCGTTGCCGCCGCCGCCGCACGAGTAGCACCATCCTCGGGGGTCGCTTGCGCCCAATTAACTGGTCGAACGTGTTCGCCTAGGTGCGTAGGGCCGCATGCTCTCGCTAGCGTAGCCAGAGGGGCTCCGGTGAGCTTCGTAGCCGAGCCGCCGTCGCGCAGTTCCGCCGCCGCCGCTGTGGTGCTTGCTACGTGATGTCCGCCGCCCCGTTAGTTACCCTAGCGGATGCGCCGTGTCGTGCCGAGGCCGTAGATGCCCGCGGCGTCGCCGGAGACCTCCCCGCCGGCGAGGCCGAGCCGGTCGAGTCGCCGGGTTACTGTTTTGACTCGCGAGGACCACGTGTCAAGAATTAGATGAAGTTCAGGGTGCTAAGTGCATATTTCCATCACTCAGAGAACAGTAGCTTGGACCTATTAGCAATTTTGTAAAACCCCGGGCCTTTTTGCAAAACCGCCTCGCCTCGGCCTCTGCCCGTAGAGTGGGCCGGCTTGCTCGCGCTTCCGGCCGGCCAACTTGCTGCCGCTTGGGCCGCTCCTGTTCTGCGCGGCGGCCGAGCTGGCCAAGCCCGATTGGGCCGGGCCCCGAGTCCGCCTTTTCTTTTTCTTTTAGTTTTATTCTTTTGTTTAGGTGAATAGTGTTGCAATTTGTTATTTTCATAGGGTATTATCCTTACCTCCAAAAATTCTAGAAATTTTTGTGAAAGACCTTTGGAGTATCCTCTGCATAGGAAAAATTTCAAATATTTATTTTGAGTATTTTTGATTTGTTCAAAAATTAGCTCTTTTAATTGAAAAATGAGTCTTCCTTGATTTTTAGTTATTTATTTATTATTCCAAAAATCATGAAAATTATTTTGTAGCCTTCTTAGGGTCTGAGGAGTTTAATTTTAATTTTTGGGATTATTTTGACAAATTTTGTTTTTATTTATTTATTTACGCTTATTTATTTAATTAGTTAGCTTCGTTAGTTGCGACGTTTTCGTGAAGGAAAGTTGTACTCAATTTATTGATTGATTTATTCATTCTTCAAGCATCATGTTTACTATTTCATCATATTGATTCATACCATGTTATCGAGTAGTTTTCGTTAACGGAGAGTATAACTTTGCCAAACGAGATCAAGGAAGAGCGGACCCGGAGCCGGTGTTGATCCGGAGAACCGATCGTCTACCCCGAGTACCAAGGCAAGCCCGGATGCATTAACCCTTACCTTGATTTTTATAAAGTTTTTATCTTTCAACTTTGAGTTGTTGCATTAGAGGATAGGAGTTGAGTGAAAACCCACCAAATGCATTACCTTTTATTTTCCGTATTCCTCATTACCTGTTTAAGAAAATGATTAGAAATGCTTAGCCCTGCTTATTTAGTTAAGTTTTCAAAATGTCAAGAATGAAAAAGATGAGAATGGCTTATATTGTTGGAATCACTTTGTTAGTAATTAAATTGAGTCCGGACGGCTAAGTTGCATTGGGAAAGGAGTCCCTCTGTAGTGTTTCCGTCTGTTGATGCCCTAAGGACCGTTCGTTGGTGAATCGGTGATATCGAGACCCTAGAAAATCCACACACGGAGTGTTGTGGTTGATATATGGCTGTGGTTGTTGTCCCGGTATATCATGTGATCGGTATGCGGGAGTTAGAGTCTCCTGGTATATCGGTGATCTAGGTCCCAGTGGGTATAAATGGATTCGAATCGCCGTGCTTCTCGGAGAAGGAGACTCGATCGGTGTTCATCATCGTAGTAAATACTTAATTAAAGGTTATGTTTTAATTGAGGTTGATTGGTCAGCTTAAGCTTTGGCAAGAGAGCTGTTAATTTACAACTTGGTTTTTCAAAAGCTTTTCTGTAAAAATCTTGATTCTTGCAAGCCTTACCTTGTCCCTCTGACCTGCATTTCTTAGTCTTCACCCCTCTTTTTCGTCGGGTTAGTCTTGTTGAGTACTTTTGTACTCAGGGTTTGTTGAACCCTTGTTGCAGGTGAGCATCAGGAGCAGGTTTGCACTGCATCCTGTTGTATGACAGTCGTTGCAGAGAGTGACGACGAGTAGCGTGTTTGGCTCTTGGGCAGAGCTTATCGACTGGTTGTAAAATTAATCTATCTACCGCTACTCCACTACTATTATGGTTTGTAATAATTAAACTATGGTTTGTAAGTTTTGAAACAAATGCTTTGTAAACCTATGTTATTGTAATCCTTCCGCTATTTTACTCTGATGTATATTATTTGAATAAACTGTTGTAATACTGCAATGTCTCTTTATAATGATTGATCCTGCTTGGAGAATCGTGGAAGTTTCGAGAATCTACCCGACAGATCCTTTTTAAGTCTTATGGCACACATGCATTGCTATCAGAAGTCTGTTAAGACAATGATAAATGCATGTGGGCCATATTATTTAGGAGGTTCAGCCACAATGAAGCCACCACCCCCGTTCCATGGCCGCGCAGACGTGAGTGACGGCAGTGGAGGCGGTGGTGGAAGGAACTCCATCGGCGGCCTCGGCAGCAACGATGCCGACGGGGCTTGCGCACGGCGGACAAACATCGACGGTCCGTGGCGTGGGCAAACCCCGGCGGCGTACTCCAGCCTCGACGAACGAGGCACAGGGCGCGGCGTGGTGGGACGACCGCCGGCGTTCGGTCCAGCGCCGTGGAGACGGCGAGGAGCGATGCGACGCTCGGCGATGTCGCGAAGAACGCTTCGGATGGCGCCCTGGAGGATGAAGCGACGAACGCCTCCAGGGTGGCTGTTGCCGCGGGCGATGGCGGCCTCGACGGCATCGGTGATGGCGTCGACCTTGGCGTTCATGGAAGGAACATGAGTCGACATGGCTACCTTTGGTGGTGGCGTGCAGCAACTCCGGCGAAGTTCCGGCAAGTATTCCGGCGAACTTTCTCTCCCTCCTATTCTCTGGCCTACGAGCGTCAGCGTGGGCAGAGCGTGCGTGATAACGTGTTGAGTAAAAGTGGATGACGAGAATGATTTCTCTGTGTTGATGAACAACTGTTGTTGAGTATATATACATAGGGCAGTTGCACATGTCAGAGAGACATGTGAAACGATGCCTGTTGGTGCCCAAAGGGCCTCTACGGTAACCCTAAACCCTAAACCCTAAACCCTAAACCCTAAACCCTAAACCCTAACCTATCCTAGACCCGTAATTAGCACATGCTAATTACGTGGATTAATACAATTGATCAATAATTAATTATCCTAATTAATTCTAACAATCTTCAATGTATCTGCGCTTCGCTTGATCTTCATAGCTTCACATGACCTTCATAGTCCACCAATCATAGATGTCCTTGCTCTTCTCTGTATTGGCGTTCAGTGACGCCAAGCCCTCTACTCGGCCAGAGCTTATCCATTGTTAGGGTTCCAACAAGCTTTTTAATACCTTGGCAAAAACATCTCTCCTCTATCTTTGTACTCTTCGTCATTACTTTTTTTTGTTTGCACCGTGTGTTGAGCGAGTGGCTTTACCTTTTCTAGAATCACATGCTTGATAGCTAGGTTTGGAATCTAGCATGCAAAACTTTCATTTGCACAATATAAATGATGGCGACACATGGAAAAATCTAGGCATCTAGAGTTCTAGACAGATTTGGGATTTTGGGGTATGATTTTATATACGCAAACGAAGCGACTAAAATGTACTGGTCGTGGCAAAATTGATCGAAAATTCTAAAATGACGATGACTCCATGGGTGTGGTGACACCACGTTTTTTTTTTCTCTGGGTTGAATCGAATATAACAGTCGTACGTAATCCTAAAAGTGGCAGCTAAGGACGACCGTACCATTTCTTTATTTATACATGTGCCTTTCACCCATCGGCACAGTAGTCGCACAGGGCTGCGGCGCCGTCCTCGTCTTCTTGACCGGCGGCCCCGGCGGCCCGGCCCGTGCATCACGTTTTTGGTTTTAGAGAGCGAGCCAATAATTCTTCACCCGCTTAATGATTCCAGGCTTGATTTTAGAGAGCGAGCCAATAATTCTTCACCCGCTTAATGATTCCAGGCTTGATCAGCACGGCTGTTACTGTACAAGCGTCGAGGACCAGACCAACAGCTAACATGAGATATTTTTTCAGTGCGTGCTTCTCGACAGACGTCCTTTAATCAGATGCGACATGCACGGGCTTGGATATTTGTGGTGGCTGCAGCTTGTCAACTGTGCTCGAGCACTGGCCTACCGTACCGCGCATGCATTGGAGCCATGGACCAGCAGAACCAAATCATGCGTTTGTCCATGCGCTCTCAATTGTGATCCTGACCCTTCCTGGTTACCCTAACAACTTGCCTGGGTGCACCATTGGTATGGTATGTCCTGGTCCTCCAAGGGGAAATGCAAATGAACGCCATGAATCAGCTTCTTGTTTTATGGAAGCTTCTTCTTGGTTTACCTTATGCTAGAGGTGGCAAAAATGAACATTACTCGGCAAAATAACCTATCAAGCAATATCTTTTTTTTTTTGCTTTAAAATTAACAGATTTAATAAGTAATATGGACACAAATGCAGAGGGGAACTTTGAAGGCATAAGGGTCAGATTATGCTCTGATTTTGCATTTCCCCAGCTTGTCATCTAATCAACCAAATAAGTTGGACTTGATGATGTACACTGACCTCCCAAGTCCCAAGCAAATTAAAGTTCACATAGAGTTTCAAAAACAAATGGAAGCATGTGTTTTGTGTGCCGCCCTGCTCAGTGTGCCCACTCGCAGAAACGACAGGCCCTAACCGAAGAACGAAGACCTGCAGGCGTAGCGTCATAGGAGTACTAGTGTATAGGACAGTATATAATACTACTGCTATACTGTACAATATACACTAGTAGCCTATATAGGCTACAGTACTGTAAGTCAAGGCGCTGGGTCGGTGTCACCGCGAAAGTTTATCCTCCCGCTCCAGACAGAGCCACTGGTTGATCTTTTCTCTTCGGCGAAACCGACGCGACACCGACGGAGGGCTAGCGGACGTGCCGGGCGTACGCCCCGGTGCGGCCGGACCGGCCGGCCGGACAGACAGACAGAGATGCGCGGATGCCAACCCGACGTCCGACGATGTTGCCACGGATGCCGAACCCGACGATGTTGCCAGGGCGGACTGAGGAGATGAGCACGGGCGGCACGGCAGACGCCACGGGCGGCACGGTCGACATGCCGAGGCGTGCAGCGACGGCAACGACGCCGATCCCAGTGGGCGCTGCGGGGTCGCACACGCGAGACAACGCACAGCAAGAACGGGGACCGGGCGTCGTCGGCGGGTTGGCCGTTGGCGTGCTTTCTCTTCCTGCTTTTCCTGCAGGTTGGTTGTGAGCCCGGCCAAACTCGTGCGCTATTTGCTGGCTCCGTCTCGTATGGGTATCTTGCAGTGGCAGCGCTAGCATAGCAGTAGCAGGTCGGCCCGCAGGGGAAATAATGGCTCGGTTTTGTACAATGTACTGTACAATGCAGGCGTCCAGTTTTGTTTCAGCACGTTTTTTACTCTCTCCGAACAGCGGAACAGGGGCACGTTTTTTACTCTCCGAACAGCGACAGGGCTTCCTGTATTCAACTATTCATTCCGCGAAGACCTCGTCGTGAGAGCTGAAAAGTTTCACCGTTTTCTCTGAGGAAAAACTCTTTCTCGAAGGAGAGCTGCGTGCCGTCGTGCTATTATTTTTGTTATTAAAGAACAAAACTGCTTGTGGCCACGGAGTGCGGCCAGGCCGTCCACGTCACCACAATAATTTTGGCACGTCGGATTTGAAGATCAATGGTTCTCCTGCCCCCTTCGCGCCAAATATATATCGGCTTCGTCCCAAACCCTAACCCTACCTCTCACTCTCGCATCCGCAGCCGCCGCCACTCCTTCTCCCTCCTCTCTCTCCCGGGCCCGACGGGGCTCCTCCTCTGCTCCCGCTCCCGGCCTCCCCCTTCCCTCCCTCTCTCTCACTCTCCCTCCGCTCCTCCCTCTCCCTCCTCTCTCCTCTCCGCGGCCGGGCGGCGCGGCGGCGGCCGCGGCGGCGGCGGCGCGGCGCGGCGACGCGGGCCCCGGCGCGGCGGCGCCCGGCCCAGCGCGGCGGCGCGCGCGAGGGAGGCCGCGCTGCGCGGCGAGCGCACGGCAGCGGAGGAAAGCGGGCGCGGAGCGCGCGTGGGCGTCGAGCGGCTCGGCGGCGCGGCCTCTCGCTCCCTCCCGACGCCCGACGCAGACGGGGCGACGGCAGCGGCGCTGGGCGCCAGCAGCGCGCGTCGGCGGCAGCGGCGGTGGCGCGCGGCCCTCCTCCTCGTCGTCGCCGTCGTCCTCTCGTCGTCGTTGGCGCAAGCGCGCCCGGCGGCGCACGACGCGGGGTGAGAGCGGCCGGCTGCCGTCCTCCGTTCGCAGCGTCGTCCACGCCGGCGCCGCTTCGGTGATGGCGGCCTGCACGGCTCGCGCCGGCGACGGCGCGCACCTCACTGCTACCTCCCGAGGGGGACCGGGCCGCTCGACGAAACCCTAGCTGCTGTTCTTCCTCGCCGGCGCCGGCGAGAGCAAAGCTCGATGGCTGTACGTGCCGAATGCGTCTCCGACCAGGAACATTGCCTCCAGGTACCGCGTTGCCCTTCCTTCCTGGTCCTGGTACCACTACCGCCGGCCTGTCTGTTCTTCGATCTGACTAATCCCATTCACGCTAGAGTAGGCTGTCATGTCGCTGACCGGTAATCGGATATGGTCATGGCCTCGATTGCTTCGTGCTGCACTCAAGCGGTATGGATTCTTTGGGATTCGTGGTTCCTTGTTTTTTGCTTAAAACTTGCATCTGCCAAAATCCCGATTAAAGCAACTGTCTCGCGTGATTTGAATATAAAACAACTACACCGATTTGTTTGATTTTAGTTACTGGTGGGTGTGTCATCCAATGAGTAATTTGAGGATAGCTGTTCGAAATTAGTTGATTTAGTGCTAACCTTTTGCAATTCAATGTGAGTATGTGACTCAGTTGTCATCGACCACCAGCTTGAATTGGAGCCTAGCTTCATCACTTCCTGATGCTTTCTGCAATTTAGATGTTCATTTCTGTGGTGCCACCTGCTGCATATTTTCCCTTGGTCATTTAAATGCTATAATAATATCTACGAGAGCCTTGAGAGCCAATGAGGAAATCTATCCACTTGGGAAATAGATAATACAAAAATTCCAGATTGATGATACCTAAATGCAAAAGCACTTACGTGTGTCTTGTTTCGGTCCACTATAGGTCTGCAGTATGCTTTGTGAAAAGTTTGGAAAGCATGGTCTGGTGAAACCCAAACAAGATTGAACGGAGGAAAAGAAAATAGGAGAGGCAAAGAGAGGTAATCTATTTTGCAGATGACTCCTTAGATCGCTACATGATGCAATTCTTGGTAGTATACATATGATGTTCAGCATCTTCCCCATTCTGTTCTTATTTTATTTGCAGATGCAAGTTTTCTTCTGACTATGCTCTTCTTTCTTCTATGGACTGTCCTGCTTGCTGGTACAGGTTCAATATCAAATGCATGTCGCGGAGATGGAGGCACTTAAAGGCTGGAATGCCTCCTGTTTATGTGAACCACTTGCTTTTTGGAAGGCACTATGGTGAGTGCTTTGTGGTGTTTGGTACCTTTCAGTAGATGATAAAATGTGGCCAGGGCCCGGGAAGCATGCATGTACAGCTCGTTTATACATCTGTAGAAGTTTTCATTGAAATGATACCCTGCAAGTTTTAGAGTTTCTTATTTACCTGTTTCAGGTCTTGTTGGAAGAAATGGGACTGGGAAGACATCTTTTCTCAGAGCGATGGCATTGCATGCGATTGATGGTATTCCAAAGAATTGCCAGATATTGCATGTTGAGCAAGAGGTCGTAGGTGGTGATACAGCAAAGGCTTTGCGGTGTGTTCGGATGCTGGTGTGGAATGAGTTCAACTTTTGCAGGAAGAAGCTCGTCTGGTTCAACAACAGGTTGACTAGGGGCATAATTTCCTGATGCTTTTCCTCCTTTTAATTTTCTATATCTGTCATGTGTTCTGCTCATCTGCTAATTGTTGCCACTATTTTGCGAGAGAGATTTAGAGATTGAGGCTGAGTTTGGACAGCTACGGCAAGAGCAAGGATGGCCTTGACAAAGAGTTTGTGGTTTACTGGTTCAGGTTAATGCAATGATACTATTGGTTTCATCTCGTGGGAATAAATTGTATACCATGGGCCAATTCCATAATTGCTAATTGTATGTTCTGGGGCCTAGGTTTCTGGATCAGGTCAGGTCCAAGGATCTAACTGTTTCCTGGGGTTTGCTGTATTTTTCCACAGGGTGATGTAATAACTTCTACTTCCATCTGTTTACTGAATCAGGCGAATTTACAAGAGTGCTTTTATTTTTAATGTTGAGAGAAAATGCCAATGAACCTTATATAGTTAACTGTTGCCTTGTTGGGCTGTGCCGATGAGAACATGCCAATTGTTCTAGAGTTCAGGATATCACTATGAGATCTTTTATCTGCAGCATTTTAGTGTTTCAAAAATAGATTTTTATCTGTGCCAAATAGATGTATCGGTGGATATCGCTGCTTATTGCACTACCTATATATGCAGTTTTACTCATGCCTGATGTCATAAAATGTGTACAATAAGATATTTGCTTTTGGATATTTTGAGATCATGCTTACACATCCTTTGCCTTTTTTTGCATATACATCCTTTTCTTGGTACACGATATTTCCCTTATGTCGCCTTCATGTTTTCTTTGCATGTTTTTCACCAGTTTCTGTGTTTCAGGTACTTCTCTTTTGGAGTGATTTCGTTGCTCTTTCAGCTTGGGATGGCAAGAAGTTAATTGGAAAATCCAGAGGTCTTTTTTCAGATCAAGGTTGTTTGCTTGGACATACTGCACTATTGGTAGGATTCTTTTCTGAACATTACTTTTCGAGCGCCTCTTATTTTTTCATGTCTACATGGATGCATTAGACAACATTGTATAAAATCTTGTACTTCATCTTTGCTCTGCCTGTGGCATTATTTTTTTTTCCTTCTCGAACAGCCTGTGGCATTATTGGTGATGTAAAAATTGTTTCCTTTGCCTCTGTTTACTTAAATGAGGCTCATATCCGGTTTCTCATTTTTACATGCTGTTTTCAACCATTACTTTATAATGAACTGAATGTTCTTTTATGGTGCATAATATAGCACTTTCAAGGTAAGATACCGCAATGCTATGTATGTAGAAAAGCCAAAACGTTTTACAGTTTGGGATAATATAGTCTTTTTTTTATGTCTGGAAAATGTTAAGTCACAAAGGTAGTGTTCTTTGAGTGCTTTCTTGTCAAGTATAGATGATTGTGTTGCGCTTTTGATCCATCCATGGAAGATGTACCAAGATAAGAACGTTGATCCGGGTAGTGGGATTTTGCTTAGTCTGTTTTCTAAATAATTGGGTGGGACAATTTCGAATCTTCAAGGATGATGTGCCAATGTTCTTAATTTCTATGTGTGTGCCGACATCTATAGGAAGCTGGAATTTTAGAAAGAAAAGGTATACAATATATGAAAAGCAGAAAATTGATGCTCTTGCTATTCCGTGATTAGACTCTAGGTTTTTTACATTTGCTGCATTGGTTGGTTGGAAGAAAGATTTTTAATAAAAGCAGGCTGCTCAGGTGAGATGCTTGGTCGTGCACTTTCGAGTTATGAGTTCTATGTCTTTTAGGGAGCAAGATTCTATGCTGATCTAATTTCAGCGAAATAGTAGACTCCAACCAATAGATGTTAGTGCAAAATGCAAATAATCCATTGTACTATTCAAGGAAGCGTAAAGTTTCTTAAATTCTACGGCTCGTGATTTCTTGTGAAAAATGCTAACCAAGCTGCCGTCTTAGGTTGTATGGTGTTATCAGTAAAAGTTTTGCATAACACCATAAGTGGCTTTTGTTTCATTTTTGCAGTGGATGGACTGTCTAAGGTGATGGGTAACACTTGGGAGGATGGTTGGTCACTGAAGAGTGGATCAAGCCATCACTTTTTGACGGGATTCCAAATGGGGATATGCTCGTGGGTGGATTGATCGTAGTTATTTACTATGTGTTCTTGGTAAGCTAATACTTGCATGGTTTGATCCTCTATGGCCTCTCTATCTTCGAGTTGGTGGATTATCCCTATCCTGGTTATTGCGCCTGTCTGTGTGGTTTGGTTATTGTGATTGCTTCGCCATTGTGATTTGTGTTTCTTTTATCCCATGCAGGTTGTGCCCTGGTACCCATTGTTGAAAAGAAGATGCATCTGTATGTCTAGAGGCTGCCACATGTCCATCTTGTTTGGGTATGGATCCTTTGAACACTTTCGTGTGCCAGTTGCTCTGGCCGTATGACGTTCCTGATGATATAGCTATTTCGATTTGATTAAAAGGGACAGTCATGTGACGAAATTAGGGTATCTTTCATTCCTGCAGAATTAAAATTGTGTGCTCCTTAAAATTTGCCGAGCTGTTTAGACATCTTAGCGCAGCGTCGAAACCGCTATGGACATCCCGGAGATATCGCCGCCTTTGCTCAACTTCCTGGTTAAATTGATGTACCTTAAGTTGGTGGCTGTTTAATCTCAAAGCGCAGTGAAAAAAAAAACTGCTACTGAATTATTCTACATGCCTGTGTGCTAATGTCTCAGACTTTATGGACGGTTCATGCTTGTTGATCCTTCTTCCTTTTCCAGAAGAAGCAACTCAATTTCCAGTCTAGATATTATGTTTACATGCCTGTGTGCTAATGTCTCAGGACTTTCTGGACAGTTCATGCTCGTTGATCCTTCTTCCTTTTCCAGAAGAAGCAACTCAATTTGCAGTCTAGATATTATATTTACATGTTTGATTCATGTATGAACATCTGTTCTTGTGCTATTTACCTCACACCTGAGCGTGTGATCCTCTAATATGCATTCTCTCTACAAATACCTATGGTGGCCACTGCACGCGCGCATGGGCGCGCACAAATCACTAGTTCATTCAAGGAATTGAAGGGCTACTACTACAATGCAGAACCATTTGAAGCTACTAGTGACCGGTTCAGAAATAGAGCTACTGTGGTACGGAGCACTATGAAAGTCTCAGTCGCTGCAGCTCTGGAACTGAAGATATAAACAAGAGTGTATTTATACAACATACCACAGTAGACAATACATTACACGCATACATGTTCATAAAAAATAAATAGACCAAACATCTTCCACTGAACATACAAACCCTCTACGAGAGGGTGTGAACATACAGTACAGGACAGGGAGAGGGTAATAATGGAATTCTAATGGAATGGAGCGTGCACTACATTACACATCGCTCCTCAACATATCGAGCAAGGCAGCAGCCATCCGTTGCAAAACATGTCGCGGACATCGCCAGCGAAACTGCTGCGAGAATGTGTGCATCATCTCCAGCAGCAAACAATCTCGCGAACGAACGGCTTGACCGACCTTACTACGTCTATGCTTGTGGCCAATTAGGATGACCACCAGAACAATTCCTAACTTAATTCATCACTAGCAGTAGTAGACCAGTAGACTGAGTAACCGACGGTAAATTATTCTTTCCCTTAACCTGAAGCTACGACTGCACCACTCGTGAATCTCTACTGATTTGGCATCTTCCTTTTGGGCAAGAAGCACGATCACATCTCCTGCTTGAGGTTGACTGTCGCTTCTTGGCCCAGCCCCAGCCAAGGTTTCTCCACCTTGGACGACGCCTCAGCGCCAGCAGAGCTGCTGTTGACTTGGTATGGCGCCTTTGCAGTTATCCTGGAATTTGAATTTGGATTTGAATGAAAAAGCAGAAAAACATGCCAGAACTCTGCTTAACTGAACTTGGTTCCTCAGGTGTTCCTGAATGCAATTGTTTTTCATCGGTGGATGGAAATTCTAAAAGCAACTCAGTTAATTACCTGTCCTTTCTCTTCTCAAGGAACCTGTGGAGTGAATTCCTCCTCGCAATCGGCAGATCTGTTACAGAACAAAAACAAGAAACACTCTGTCACCGACAAAGTTGTATGCAACCACCACCACCCTCTAGTCTTTTTTCAACTTTAGTTCGTGTAAACATATAGAACAAGAACTGCAAGACGAGGAGGCTTACCAGAGAGGCTGCTGTGTGAAGCCGTAGGAAGGTTCTGCGTTGCCACAGTGGCACCGGCCTTGTCCACGCCATCGCCGCCAGGGTTCACGATCTGCAGCAAGTCCTTGACCTTGGTGGAGGGGAACTTGTCGAAGACGACCACTTTTCCACCGTAGAAGATGGTCAGCTGTTGCGCCTCCTCGTCTCCAGTTGCCTCCCTACAGGAATCAAAATGTCTCTGTTACATTTGACAAAAACAGACCACACTTGTTCGTTCGTTCTTTCTTTCTTTCTCTGGCCTTGTTTAGTTTCCCTCCAAATTCCAAGTTTTTTCACTCTCTCTCCATCACATTAATTTTTACCCCCATGCATGGGCATTAAATGTATGTAAAAAAATAACCAATTACACAGTTTAGTTGAAAATCACGAGATGAATTTTTTGAAGCTGGTTGTCGCGATTGATCAACAATATTTGTCAAATAAGACGAAAGTGCTACTATTCATCGGTTGAAAATATTTGCAATCTAAACAAGGCCTTTCTTTCTTTTGAACAGAGTATATTGTTCTTTCGGTTCAAGGCACGATCTTGCTTTCTTCACCATCAAATTACCAGGAGTAGTGCATGGACGGTTGCGGATTACGTTTATTACCTTGGATTTCCGGCGGCGCGTTTGTCATGGTCTTTTGGCTCCCCGACGGTGGCCTTTGCAGCGTCGCTGGGCTCCTCGGCCGGCACGTCGAGCGCTGACAGCAAGTTCATGGTGGTCGGCGGCCTGAACGCTCCTGCTCCTGCGACGACGGGCGACTCTAATAAGGAAAACGGTATTGTTCATTCTTCATTGACGTGAAGTCTAGCTTGGTGCATAACGATTAGTGCTTAATCGTGCATGGCGCTGAACGGATTGCATGAAAGAAATAAACACGACGACTGAGAACTAGCTGCTGCCTTACCAGCTGCCGGCGCCGGTTGCGCCATGGCGAGGCCGCCAAGGCCCTGCACCTGCAGGCCGCCGCCCTTCTTCTCCTTGAGGTACTGGCTCAGCATGCTGCACGTGGCGGCGAAGCTGGTCTTGTCCCTCGCCGTCGCCGGCGCACGTCCAGCCATGGCCGCGGCAGCCTTCTCCTCTCCTTCCTCGTCCCGTCCACTTCACCCCCAGCTAGCAGGGACAATAACCAAAGACGCCGCCTCCGGACTCCAAGTCGCAGCTTCCTCCCCGCTTCCTCCTCTGCTCGCTTATCAGTTTATCATCACAGAGACAGAGAGAGGCCTCCGACAATCTCTCGTGTACTTTTTCCTCCCCTCGCAAATGGCTTCGCCCCTTTTAATAGCGCGTGCCACGGAGACGGCAAGTGGTGGGACGGCGAGCCGTGCAGTGGGGGCACGGGCCGGCCGGTCGGGGCGATCGATTTCGCGTCGCATGAAACACGTGACTGCCGGAACGGGTCACTGCTGGTCCTCGGGGAATGGGAATGCGCGAGAGCGACGGGTCGGAGGCGGACTGGCGGTGGCGACGTGATCGGACGGAGGAACTCGAGGCACGGCACAGGGACGGCCGGACCCCGGACGGGTCCGTGACGGCCTCGATCGGGCGGAAAGGCGCGCTAGCGACACGTGATCTCGGCGGGTTCGCGCGCGCGCGCGGGCGCGCGGGATTTGACCGGGGCGACGGCGAGCAATCCCGGCGCCGCGGTCTCCAGCGCCCGGCCCCGTGGGACGAGGAGAGGACGGCGTCCGTGGCAGCGACGGGCGGGTGTGCACGGGGCACAGCGTGGCGAGACGTGACGCGCGACCTGAGGACCGCGGTGTGCCGCGTGTTGCACAATGCCGTGTGCCCGTGTACCGTGTACGTCACGCGGGATACGCTTGGTACGCCCTACAGTATAGTAGTGACCCTCTCATCTCATCCGGCACGCAGATTTCATTCGGACCGTAGCCGTGGTTCGTTCCTTGAGTCATGGCGAACGCAGTTTTTTAGACCGTCTGCAGCGGGAGACGGTAAAGGCTTCGGTATGCCTTTACCGTACCGAAATTGCTGCAGCGGTGCCCTGTAAGGCTACGGTAAAAGCCCCCGACAGCCTCGCGTACGCCGTCTGTCGCGTTCGTACGGAGGCCACGATAAACCGCGCACGGGCCCGCGCGTCGTCCTCGCGGGGAGAGAGAGAGAGAAAGAAAGAGAGCAGGGGAGGGACTGCGGCCGGTGCTGCTGCTCTCCTCGCCGGCGCCCGTCCCGTCCATGGCCGCCGAAGCGCCGCCAGAGAAACGCGGGGAGGGAGCTCGGCCATGGCGGCCGCTGCCGTCTTCTTCTTCGCGCGCGCCCCCGTCTCGTCCTCGCGCCGGCCCATCCATGGCGGCCGTTCGTCGCCGCGGCCGCCGGAGGAGGCGGTCGCCCTCGCGCCGGGCCCGCCGCCGGGAGGCGGTCGCCCTCGCGCGGGCCCGCCGCCGGAGGAGAGGAAGCCGGGGCCGCCCGCCGCGACATGGAGGCCCGAGAGGGGAGGAAGTGGTGGAGGAGGGAGGGGCCTCGTCGGCCGCCCGCGGGCGCCATCGCCTCCGCACGGCCCCGCTGCTCCGCCGCCGGCGATGGAGATGCGGGCAGGGGCGCCGGCGAGCATGGCCATGGTGTGCTCGCCGGCCTCCGCGGCCGCTCGGGGATGCCCGAGACCCTGGCCGCGGGGCGCACTAACATCCTAGATGTTAATTGCAACTAAAACTCGATTTAGAATTTTATTAAGGCCTAATCATCGAGCATCATGGCATTAATGCATTCATGTTTTAATATTATTTTTGATGTGATGCTTTGTTTTACATATGAAATGATGCTTGTGATTGCTAATGCCCGATTAGTTAGTGTAGAAATTAAATCGAGCTCCAATTCGTTTCAAAAACCCCGTTTTTCTCAAAAACCCCGATTTACCCCCTTTTCTCTATTTCAAAATCTACAAAGAATTTGGGGTTGGTCCAAAAAGCAATATTGTGGGTCTTGATGAGAGCTTCAATGTTGGTGTTCAAAGTTTTTCAAGTTTCCAAAAAGAATTTCAAATAAATTTGAAAATACGGTTTTTCCCCATAGCGGTTGTCCCCTTTTGATTTCAAATCCATAATTCAAAAACTATGCATATTTTGGAAAAACTCTTTTTGGAGAAAATGTGCAGTTTGAAAAGTTGAGTATTCCATAGTTTTGGAGTTTTTCAAGTTCTTTAGAAAAATCCAAAGTAATTTCATATATTTCATTCTAGGGTTTTTGTCCCCTTTTCAAATTTGGTTCAAAATTCAAATTTCCTTTCAAAATCTGAAAATGCTCCTTTTGAGAAAGTTGTAGGTATTGAAAAATCAGTGGGACTTTGTTTTTGGAGTTTTCCTTGGTTTCATTTAAATTTTGGAGATAATGGCCATTTTCTCGAAAGATCTTTATGAACCACTGTAGCGGCGACGTCATCTCCCTCGATCTCCCTCTCTGTTCCTTGGTCGCCGCCGTGTCCATGGCCGCCATGCCGGCTTGCCGCCTCGTCGCCGGCTCACGTTCGATCTTGAAGCTTCTCCCCTGCGTGTCATCCTCGCAGACGCGCCATAAGGAGGGGACGAGCCCAACTCCATCTTCTCCCTCTCCTTCTCCTTTCTTCGTTCACGCCGTCACCGTCGTCTTTGGCCGCCGGCCAAATTCGCCGCCTCCGCTCGCTTCTCGCCTCAATTTTCACCGCCACCGGCTCCACCTCACCATTGCGCACTCACGAACCCATCCTTGCGGCCTCGCACCGCCCGGAGCGCCCCGACGCGGTCATCTTCTCCGCGGCCGGCAACCGGGTCGCCGTGGAGCCCGCCACCGCAATCCGTCATCATCGTGCCGTCCACGGCCCCATTAGCTAACCAATCGAGCGTCTCCTTGAGCTCGTGCATCTATTGCGCCGAAAGATGGAGGCCAACTCGTCTTGGAGCCCCGGAACGAGCGGATTTTCGCCGGCGCCGCGCGCGCGTCACCATCCCCGTCGTCCCGCCTCGGTGAGGACTCTCTTCCGCCGCCTTCCTATCTTAACCGTCGTGCGCATTGGGGTCGCCATGATGTCCTGCGGATGCTCGTTCCGTTAGATAGGCCGAGAGGCCGTGTGGCCGCCGAACGTCGCCGCCATCGACGTGCCGTGCCTTGCCGCCGCCGCGCGCAAGGCCAAGCCGGATAGGGTCGCGCGCTAGTTTTCCTAGGGTGCGCATCGTGTTCGCGGCATCACGTAGGATGTGAGCTCGCGTCCCCGTCGCTCGAGTCGTGTCCGGTCGTCCTCGTCGCCCGTCCGTGCGCCGCCGAGCCGCCATAGCCGCCGCTAGATCGCCCGCCGTCGCTCCGCCGCCGTGTTAACCGGACCACAGGGTGCGCCGCGTCGCGTAGTTGCCGTAGGTGCAAACCCTAGCGCGGAAACCTCATCGGCGGCCATCCTCGCCGCCGGCCGAACGCCGCCCCGTCGCCTCTATTCGGAATCACCGGGGACCTAAGGGAACAAGAATAGGGAGAAAACCAAGGTCCTTTATGCAAAGTCCGTGACTCATATAAATAGTGCCAAATAGTGGTAAGGGCACGTGTGTAATTTTGAGAAACCATAGGGTCTTTTACGCAAAGTCGCCGTCGGGCCTCGACCCGGCCTAGATGGGCCGGCCTGCGCGCTCATGGGCCGGCTTGCTCGCGTTGCCGCGTCGGCCTGCTCTCTGGCCGCGCGGCCGGGCGGCTGGGAGCCGGATGGGCGGTTTCGGCCCAGGTGGCTTTTTTTCCTTTTTATTTTAGTTTTATTCTTTTCTTGTTTTGGTGAATAGTAATGCATTTTGTTATTTTCAAATAAAATTATTTATAGATCCAAAAATTCTGAAAATTTTTGTGTATGCTCTCTATCATGTGCTTGATTTTAGAAAAATATTATATGCTTATTTTGGTTATGTTTTATATGTTTTAAAATTAGCCTTTTTTATTAAAAAATGCTTCTTCTTTTATTTATAGTTATTTGTTTATTGTTCCAAAAATCTTGAAAATTATTTGGTAGTCTTCTCAGGTCATGGGAAGCTTAAGTTTAATTTTGGAGATTTATTTGTCAACTTTTATTTTGTCTTTATTTTATGTTTAGTTATTTAATAGTATCTTTAATTGCTTATTTAGTTCTTTATGACTTAGAATTTTCTTGAGTGACTTTGGGATTGATTGAAGACCTTAGGTCATTAAGTTTAGTGACCTTGGGCACTTTGATGACTTGTATGAATTATCTTGATCTGTTGGTTATTTTATCTAGAGTGGCTTCACCTATGTAACCCTAGGTTTTTGTTTAATTAATGTTGTTAGAGTACAACTGTATCGCGAAGGAAAGTTGTACTCAAGTTGTTATGCTTTCATCCATGTATCATCATGCATCATGCCATGAGCTCATCGTTCTAAATCACGCTTCATTAATTACGTGTAGTTGTTTCGAGAGTGAGGTGGATTGTGTTGATCGACGTTCGGAAAGATGTCATCCGACGGTGATACTCGAGAAGGTGTCATCCATGGTGTTGATGTCATCTCGACAATTGGAATCTAACTTCATCGCAACGCGAGCAAGCCCGAGCATGCAACCCAATTGTTTCGCAAATATTTTACACTATAAGTCTAGTGTATTGTGCATTAAGTTAATATGATTTGGTTGATACCGTTGCCGCATGACTACCTTGATCTACTTTTACATCATGATATCCCACTAGTATGTGTAGGTCGATTTCTTATGCTTAGCCATGCTTAGACTTCGGTAGAAGTTGTAGGTCACATTAATCTTTGATCATGATTTACCATTGTATCTTTGCTTCTCTAGACCTAAAGATGGGTCACGAGGGCATAAGAATATGGTTATATTAAATTGAGACCGGTCGGGTAACTTGCATCGGGAATGGAGTCTTGATGTAGTGTTTCCGATCGTGTCGATTAAGGACCGTACCGTTGTTGGCCCTTGGATCAAGACTTTACAACTACTCACATATCTACGGAAAAGCTTTACCCTAGGATAATCTAAGGACTAGTATGGTGAGCCCGTGCACTTTGGGAGTGGCGAGATGGCGGGAGTACAATACCCTCGTGGGCCGTGTCCCCGGATTGGAGGTGTAAGTGTACTCTCGGGTGGCGCGGAAGCCGAGCCTAGTTCTAGAATGTCCGACGGTATTGTTGATATAATTGTGGGTTAGAGTCCCACTTATATCGTGTGTTTAGGGATCCTCGACTGAGTAAAATCGCTTGAACCGTCGTTTGCTCCACGTATAAGGAGACTTGATCCTCGCACCTGCATCGTAGCATTCAAGCGAAATATGAAAGAATTGGTTCTTGGTGACTCGTGGAGTTGAGAAGAAGGCAGCTGGAAAGATAATCTCAAGTGTAATGCTTAAAATGATTGTTGAGAATAGAACAGGTGCAAATCTAGCTTTAATAGATATAATAGAAGTTGATGCTTTTATTTCCGTTTAAAATATTGAAAGTAAGGTTTCAAGATTAGTAATGCTTTTCGCAAAACTCCCCTTTTCTAGCTCCACTACTCAAAAGGCCAAATATCCTTGAGAGTCTTTTACTTTTAGTCGGGTAAGTCTTGCGGAGTACCTTGAATGTACTCGGGGTTTGTTCTACCCCTTGCGGTGCGACAGGTTGCTCCTAACCATGTTGTGTCGTTGGGCTCGACATGATTTGGTTGCCTCTCGCAACTTAGGTGTCCTACCTAAGTTGTCTTCTCGTATCTCTACTCTACTTCCGCAATATAAAGTTAAGTTTGTAAAATGTTAACTTATTCATTATTGTAAACTTTTTAATGTTATCATTCTTCCGCACTCGATATATATATATATTTTGTAACAAATGTTGTAATGTTGGAGTTACTCCATTGTTGATCCTGGGGTATGAATGTAAAAAGTGGTTCAATCGGTGTTCGTTAAGAACATCGACGGGCTTCATAAGTCGTGTGGAACACATGCATAGTAATCTGAGGTCTGTTAAGACGAGGATTAGTGCATGTGGGCCACATTACTTAGGAGGTTCTGCCACACGGCCTGGGAGGAGAGCCGCCGCGCGCTCGCCGTCCGTTGGTGGAGAAGAAGAGCCAGGCCGGGCGGCGGCGGGGCGCGCTGGGGAGGACCTCGTCCTTGTGTCCGTCGTCGCGTCCTCGTCCCCCTCGCCTGGGAAGAAGGGGATAGAGGAGAGAGAGAATGGGGAGGGAGGAAGGGAAGGTGAGGAAAAAAATAAAAAATAAACTGACGTGCGGGTCCCACGTGATAGAGTACACTGTAAAAGTTTCATGAGTGCGGAAGAAATTGGTATAGGAGAGAGAATCTTGATGACCAGGACGGAATATTCCTTTTAGAGTACACTGTAAAAGTTTTATGAGTGCGGGTAGTCTTAGACTACCCGCAGCGGCGTACTGAACGCCATACTCCAGTACCCCTTTCCAGTAAAAATCACCGCAGCGGAGTACTGGGAGCCCTGCGCTACGATTCCGGACCGGCTGCCATCCTGTGTCTGCCCCGTATGTACGACTCATCCTGGACAGAACACTGCGGGCCCACGGCACATGCGGCAGAGGAGAGAGAGCGCGTCGGTGGACGGGGACGCGGGCGGTTCGCAGACGCCCTCCTCCTCTTGCTCGCACGGCGGTGTGCTACTCCCTCTACTGCAGCCCTGCTCCGTCCGCCCGCCATGGCTGAGGTGGAGGAGCCCGGCCAAGACGACCTCGGGGAGGACACGCCATGGGCGGGAACGGGAAGGAGGGAGAAGCAGATGGCGCCGGACCTCCAGCACGCCATGGAGGCGGAGGGAGCCGCCGGCGCGCCGTCCGCCTGCCATGAATCGAGATCGGCCGCGGGCCGCGCGGATGGAAGCCGATGGAGCCCCGCCGTCGCCGTGCTCGACCGCGGCCGTCCCCGCGAGCGCCGCCGTGCTCGTCCCCGGCCGGCGAGGAGGAGAGCGGGCGTGCGCCGGGGTAGGAGGAGGAGCGCGGGCGTGCGCCGTGCTCGTCCCCGGTGCGCGCGCTCGCCGGAGCGGAGAGGGACATGGCGCCGGCGAGTTCACAACTGTGGAAGACATGGCGCCGGAGCGGAGAGGGACATGGCGCCGGGCGGAGGAAAGAGCTGGGGGAAGATAAGGTGGGGCCGGTGGAAGAGAGAGAAGGAGGGGAGAGAAAAGAGTTGGTGGGCCCCACAACTGTGAAGTATGGATTTTTGAGGATGACGAGTGCGGAAGAAACGTGTGTAGAGTAGAGAATCTTGATGACCAGGATGGAATATTCCTTATGGAGTAAGAAAATGGAGTACCACGAGTGCGGCTAGCTTTGGGCAGGCAAACGCCCGGGCCCCTACACTGACTACTGTCTACTGTAGTACTCCTACTGTCGTGCTCGTGCATCCTGTCCCGTACCATCGGTTGGTCCAATTCCAATCAGAAGACGACCCAGGTCCCAACCACCAGTACTGTGCTGCTACTGAGTACTGTTCGCCACGCTTATCACCTGTGCGTGCTGTGCTCTGGCCTGTGGGAGCGTGAGATCCGAAAGCGTCCTTGCGCGCCGGTGGTGGGTTCATCAGGAGTGCCACGCACGCTGTCGGCAACGGACGGGGGCGACGTCGCTCGCTCATCTCATTGTCTCGCCGGCGACCCGACGACGTGGCATCTCATCTGTCGGCGGTCACACCACATGTGACCCGCCACCGCTCTCCGTCGACGGCGATCGCTCGCCGGGGGACGCCTGATCGCACGGCTGGATGGTGGATGGCTCCTTTTCTTTTCTGAGCGACTGATGAGCTGGTAGGGTGGCAAGAGTACGGTACGGCCGGTTGGCACGCAACCCTGCCTGCCCTGAAGTAGTGAACTGCGTCCGGCAAAGGGCGTCAGTGCGTCACGAGTTTCATGTGATGACCCCGGGCCCGACCTGCTCTCGGGGGGACGGCTCTGTTCTCCCAAATTTGTGCCACGATTACCGTGTGAGTGCGTGCGTACCAGCCGGCTGGGGTAGCTTATAATTAATCCAATTTATAAAGCTGTCCGAGCTAGTGTCCGTGTCTAATCGGAGCTTATAGTGGAGTTACCATTCATTTCGTCAATTCCGTTGTCGTAACTCGTAAGCCTTGTAGCCAAGGAGCCAAGGCAGTGAAGACGGAGATGCCAAGGCAACTCACGAGCCTGAGCATAAATAAGCAGTTAAGCACGTGGATCTGGCTAGATAAAACAGCGTACCTCAAAATACGGAGCAGTAGATTTGAGCAGCAAACTTAAAGAAAGATCTGTGTTCCCGAATCCAAGCGCTAGTGCATCCTCATTTCAGAAACCAACAGGCATCTGGCAAGGCCGTGCATCGCTACAGGAACCTCGCATGATTCGTGAGGGCGACAAAAGAACTGGGTGGGTGGCTACCAATTTTAAGTCTCATCTGAAACATTGCTCATGAAGAGCCTGATGGGTGGCTACCAATTTTTCCCCAATCAAAACTGTGGCTTGCCAAAACTAAGGCTGAGTTGGCTACAAAAAATAAGGCTTGACATTTTTCTTTTTATGTACTCCGTATTTTAAGAACTTTCTAGAGATTTGTCAAACTTTGACCATAAACTTTGATATGCAACTGTTTAATCAATTGATGACTACAAATACGCCGTGATTTTGTCTAAGAAAATCGGTAGCCAACCAATTAGGCCCTAAAGCCCTCTTTAGATCCACACACTAAACTTTAGCTAGCTAAATTTAGCTATGGTGTATCCAAACATCACATAGTTAAACCAAACTAAACATTAGTTATAGGTTAAAATGTACAAAATCCATTTAGCTGTTTCAACCCAGCTAAGAGGCCTCGTTGACCAGACTCCCCTCAGAGGAAGTTTATTTTTTTTTTGAGGGAAATGGGGATTCCATTACTCATACGATGCTGAATCGTCAGCAATTACATCTTGAAGTTGTGCTGGTATGGGATCCAACAGGGAGTCCTCATCCGGGTCACACGAACTGCCAAGGCTAGCCAAGGCATGAGCTAACTTATTACAAGCGCGGGGGCGCTGTTGAACTTGCCAAGAGATAAAATTTGAGACTAACAAACTACGAATTTCCTCGACTAGGCAAAAGACGTCGCTGAAGTCATACTCATGGGCGTAGATAGCATGAACGATGGCCGTGGCATCTGTTTCGACGATGATGCGCCCAACACCTGCTGAGATGGCAGCTTGTACACCTTGTAGGCAGGCAATCAGCTCACCGTGCATGGCATTCATCAACCACCTCACTCTTCCCCTATGAGCGCTGACAACATCACCATCCGAGTCACGTAGGACACAGCCCCAACCACCATTGCTTGTGCCGGCATCGAAGGCAGCATCACAGTTCACTTTTACATAGTCACCTTCTGGTTTCTCCCATCGATGTTGACTGCCCACCGATCTCCCCGCTGGAGGCTTTGGGGGGTTTTGCCATTCTAGAGCCATGGCCTTGATACTGTGCGCTAGACCAGCAGGCTCTCTAAGATTTTCTCCCTCCCGAACTCTATTTCTTTCATACCATCCCCACCAGAGCGCGATGCAGCACTCCACCCTCTTTTCTTCTTTCATCGCCATCATACATTCAGTCACTTCTTTAGCCGATAGCTTGCTGGCCATTTCTTTTCTCTCCTGTTCAAGACCGAGAGCTTCCCATACATGTTTCATATACTTGCATTTGAAGAAGAGGTGGCCGCCATCTTCATCCATTCTATTACACATTACACATTTCGTGTCAATCTTCATACCCTTGCGTCTCAGGTTCATTCTTAGGGGGTGGCTGTTGTGGCAGAAACGCCACATGAAGTGCTTAATTTTATTGGCACACTGAAGGCTCCAGATTCTGCTCCACAAGTTGGAGTGACTTGAGTCTTGATTGGACGATGATGCACCCGCTCTCCGACTCTCAATTACTCGGATTGCTCTATGAACTTTATAAGCACTTTTTACTGAAAACAAACCCTTCTTGTCAAAATGCCACGCGGCTCGACTCTGCATGCCTTCATGGACTGGAATGGTGAGAATAAGTCGAGCATCCTCCTCCCAGAAAGTTCCAGTCACCAGCTGTACGTCCCAGTGACCGGTGGCTGGATCCAGTAATTCGTCCACCATTGTAAGCAGGTTTGAACCCCGGGGTGTGCTCGGCCTTCTGGACATACTCCGTGGCAGCCATGGATCTGCCCAGATGTTGATGCCCACGCCGTCCCCAATTCTCCAAATAAGTCCCTGTTTCAGCAGATGAAGCCCCTTCAGAATGCTCCTCTAGGAGTACGACATGCCATGACATGGTTTTGCATCTAGGACTGAAAGGTCATGAAAATATCTTGCTCTTAGAACTCTTGCACATAAAGACTCCGGATCATTCAGTAACCTCCAAGCTTGTTTTGAGAGCATGGCCATATTGAAGCTGTATATATCTCTGAAACCGAGCCCCCCTTCTTTTTTTGGTGTGATCATCTTCTCCCATCCAACCCAATGGATTTTGTGTGTGCCTTCTTGCTAGTTCCACCAATACCGACAGATCAATGTACTAATCTCATCGCATAGCTCTTTGGTAATGTCAAAACAGCCCATAGCGAAAGTCGGTATGGCTTGGGCTATGGCTTTAATGAGGATCTCCTTCCCAGCCCAGGATAAGAATCTCTCCTTCCACCCCTGAATTCTTTTCCACACTCTATCTTTCAAATAATTGAATAACTTTTTTCTTGCTCGACCCACATGGACTGGTAAGCCTAGATATTTTTCATTCAAAGTTTCTTTCTCTATATCCAGAATATTCTTCACTGCACTTCTAGCATTTGCTGGTGTGTTTGGACTAAACAGAACTGCCGACTTCGCCTTGTTAATCATCTCGCGGAACACTGTTCATACAACCCCAAAATATTTTGGAGTTGACTAGCATCCTCCTCTTTTGCCTGTATCAGAATCAGTGAGTCGTCGGCAAAAAGCGGGTGAGAGATGCTCGGGCATTCTGCGAGATCTTAACCCCAGGAATCAGGCCATTCTCTTCGGCCCTTGACAACAGAGATGAGAAGCCCTCGGCACACAACAGAAAAATGTAAGGTGAAAGCGGGTCACCTTGTTTGAGTCCTCTCTCTGGAACAAATTCCCTTGACAAAACCCCATTTACTTTTATCTTATATTTCACTGTCGACACACACTTCAGCATAAGATCTATCCATCCTTAGCAAAAGCCCAACTGTTGCATCATCGAGCCAGGAAGTTCCATTCAACTCGGTCATATGCCTTGCTCATGTCCAGTTTGATGGCTGCATAACCAGTGTTACCTGTCCTCTTGTTCAACATGAAGTGTGTCATCTCATATGCAATAAGAATGTTATCGAGATGAGCCGGCCAGGGACAAAGGCACTTTGGGTGGGAGCAATAATATCAGGCATGAATGATTTTTAGTCTATTTGCTAGCACCTTCGAGATCAACTTGTAAATCACATTGCATAAACTAATAGGACGTAGATCCGTTACCTTCTCTGGGCTATCAACCTTTGGTATAAGAGCTATAATTGTGTCATTCCAAGTTTCTGGCATGTCTCCACCGTTTAGCACATCTAAGACTTCTTGCGAAACTTTGTCTCCTAATGTATCCCAGAAATGTTTGTAAAAGATCGACGGGAGGCCGTCAGGGCCCGGCGCCTTTAGGTCCCCTACTGAATCAAGGGCATGCTTCACCTCTTCTCTCGTGAATTCTTTCATAAGCCCCGCATTCATTTCTGCAGTAACCTTGGGTGATACCATTTGGAGTAATTGTTGAGTGTCCCCCATGGCTCCTGCCCTGAAAAGTTGAGAAAAATAGTTAGCAATAAAGTCCTGCTTCTCTACTTCCTCCTCCACCCAAACTCCATCCTCCTTTCTAAGCTTCCCTATTTTATTTCTTCTCTTCCTCTCCGAGCACCAACTGTGAAAAAAATTTGTGTTACGATCCCCCATCGCCAACCAATCTGCATGTGCCCTTTGCTTCCAGAAAATATCTACTTGCTCCTCAACTTTGTCTAACCTATACGCTAACACCGCCTTCCTTTGCACCGTGACATCACTTATTGGCTGCTTCCTACACTTCTCTAAATTCTTCCTCAACTTCTTTATTCTTTTATTTAGATCTCCTAAAACATTTGTGTTCCAGTCGGCTAACCCAACTGCCATGTTCTTTAACCTATCCGAAGCCAAGCTTCCACCACTTCCATTAACAACATTCCATGCTTCAGCAACCACCTCCGCACATCCATCCTCTTTCAGCCAGCTTGCTTCAAAGTGAAAAGGCCGGTTTCCACCCGGGGGACGACCTTGATCATGTAGGCCTTCCGTGCAGTACAACAGGGCGATGGTCCGAGTGGTAGTGATCAGCATTCTTCACATGGACCAAAGGAAACCATGCTCTCCAGACACCATTAGCCACCGCTCTGTCTAATCTTTCTCTCACATAGTCCTCCCCCTGTCTTGCTTGTTTCGCCAAGTGAACACATCACCCGTGAAACCCGGATCATCCAGCACGGAGAACTCTAGCGCTTCTCTGAAATTTTCCATGCACGATTGGGCTCTAGGGACCCCCTTCTTTCTCATGTTGAAACAAAATCTCATTAAAATCCCCCATGCACATCCGTGGGAGAGGATTATTCTCATGTTGCCTATGCAACCTACACAGCAACGACCACGTTGCATGTTTATTTTCCACCCTTGGCTCTCCATACACTCCTGTACACCTCCACAACCTCCCACCTTTTATTTTTATTTCCATATCAATGTGGTTTTTCGACTTCTCCCGAACAACCACATCGATCCCACTCCTCCAAAACACAGCAATTCCCCCCCTTTACCAACCGAGTCCACCACCACCATGTTTCCCATTTGCAGCTTCTGCTTGAAACGCAACATTCCCCTCTCTGTCTTTCTAGTTTCTGATAGAAAGAGAATGTCCACCTGCTCGGACTTCTGAAAATTCAGAAGTCCCCGAACTGTCGGGTTGTTGCCGAGCCCCCGGCAGTTCCAAGCTGCTATCTTCATTACGCCTCGCAGGACCGGTTCGCCGGTCCCGCCAATAGGTTGTTTGCATCCTCCATCACTGTGTCAGTCTTCTTTATCTTCTTAGCTACATCATCCTCCTCCACCTTTCCCTCCACCTCTTCATTGTAACAGAACCGACCAACTAACGTAATTACTGTTCACTAATCAAGCCACGTTGGCAGCTTAAGCAGTAAACGGCAATTACACTAGCCCGGTAGTCTGGAAACCTCGAAGGGTTTCACCAACGTTACATACATCTCAGATCGTTTTCCAACACATGCCATCTCAGATCATTACAACAGGTTCACAAATTATTACACAAAGTGCTCAAATTAAGTTATTACAAACCAGTTCTCAATTTCAAAGTGCGGAAGCAAATTTAAACTCTGTTCTCAAACACACCCATGAAGTTTTTCTCCAAATAGTGCCAGATTTCCATCGAGATCCACTACAGCAAAAGATACGAAGGAAGGAATGATCGAGCCCACGATGTACTCATCTCCAACTGCCGGATGGAAGCATGTCGGGCAATAGCCATAGAACATCTCACCATCTGCAACAACATTGGGGATTGCACCCTGAGTACTTGGTACTCAACAAGACTTACCCGACAAAAGGAAAATAAGAAAAAGACTCTTTGGTGGATGCCAGGCTTTATGTGGGGTAGCTGACATTTTCTTTGCCAAAAGATGAGCTTATTAAGTAATCATTTAGTGATAAAAGGGACTCTCTAGCTTATCCAATTAAGTTGGGCCTACCAGCTATGTTAGCACATGTACTACTTCATCATTTTAGTAGAAGCAATCAGTAATTATCATGTAACGCATTGATTGAGTAAACATTAACCAGCATGTATGAACATAACCAACTCGCACAAAGAATTCTTGTTTGCGACCATGCCGCTGTCTGTCTCAAGTATTCACTATCCAGGAATGATGGCGATTATAATCGATTACTACTCAGCTGAGGGGGTATTCCTCACACAAACCAGGCATGCTCCTCGAAAGCAGCCTTAGTCACCATGATCTACTCGGGAAAAGACGCGGGATCAACGGCTCATCACCATGACCAAGGAAACTCCCGGCAGCCATCAGGTAAGCGTGCCCATCAAATGACACCACCCCATCTTAAGGTCTCACAAATCGGGCCCTTGTTTACCCCACCCCCATCGCCGGCATGGATACCTGGCCGTTGAAACCCGGCCCAAGTAGATTCTTGGCTTCGCGGTCGGGCACTCAGACCCTATCCAGCTATCTGTGAGGCGGCATTCAACATGATCGGGGACGTACAAAGCCATATTTCTTTAAGAGGTGATTTAGAAGGCCTCATGGTTATGTTCACTACCAACCTATACCAATCTCAATCCAAGGGATAGTAACCACCTATCCGCGCAAATGATGGTCGATCACCTGTCTTCTACAGATTAAGTAGCAGGCCTAAGCTCTACGTAGCCCTGTACCTACTATAGGATAACTTCTATGGAAAGTAGCCCTAATGCAACTATGTTTCCAAGCAACTCCTATAACGTAAATGCATCATAGATAGTAAAGGACTCAATAAATATTTGCAAACCATAGGAGAATAATTCTCCGGGGCTTGCCTTTGACGAAGGAGCTAGGGAAGTGGTTAGGACACTCGGGCAGATCAACTTCTGGATCTTCTTCCTCGGCTGCCTCCTGCAGCTCCTGCTCCTGCTGCTCTTCCATGTTCAGCTCCTCGCGAACTGCTTGGTTGTTGGCCTCCTGCGATCCTGTATGATGCGATGCAAGTATATAAATAGTGTGCAAATGGAGTGAAGTTGTATAACAATGATATCATGATGTATGCGATTAACAACAGAATGGAAACACCACCATAATTTACTCATAGCACCAACTTAATCTAGCCATTAACGTCAAACCTCCTCACTCGCAACCTCGTCGGAAACCGACATAAAACCCTATGCTTCAACAGCAAGTACTATCTCTGCTGCTCCTAAAATTCTACAAAAATTACAGCAGCACTCCCATAGCTAAACTAAGCTACCACAGAAATTTCACCTCAAAACTCCAAGTATACAAGCCTACACAAAATTCACAAGCCAGCTGCCACACATGGTCCGAAAATACTTTGTATTACCAAAGTAGTCCAACATCAGTACCAATGGCATGTGGACCTTCCAAACAGCATATAAACATGCCTCAAGAAGTTTCATGGCCATAGCATCAACCCATAATTTTCTATGAATTAATCTAGCAAAGTGCCAACCAATGCACTTGTACTACAACTCTAAAAATCTCCACTGCACAAGTCAATATTATACCTCACATAGACAGAGCATAGCCTAGCTAAGCCAACAAAACAAACCTCACATTTTTCTGAGCCTCTGAGATTTACTTATGATTTTCCCAAGATTAAAGCATTTCCCAAAATTAAATAAAACTGTACATAAAGGTATGCCAAATCTGGCATTTCATAATTTTCTAGCAAAGTTCATCTCATAAGAAAAATAACCCAACTTGATTCATCTCATTTGGACTAAAAATGAGAGAGATATGAATTTCACAAGCTTTAAACTAAATCTGAAACCTATTAATCATTTTCAGAAAATGGATCTAAATTGCTAGGTGCACCCCAGCGCGTACCCAGACTGGTTCTGGCGCGCTAGGCGTACCCCGCCTTGTGTACCCAGCCTTAGCCCGCGGGTTAGACCCGCTGACGAACTGGGCCCACCTGTCATCACCTCCGCAGCGGAGGGAGACGGTGGCGCGCTGCAGCCCCACGCCGGCGGTGGCTCCCCGGCCCATCCGAGGACCTCGCCAGGTGCGGCTCACCCCTGCGCACCCGTAGCACCACTCGGAGCTGGCCCTAGTGGCCCTAAACGACGGCGGCACATGGCGACGCGGCGGCGGCACTCGCCGGTGGGAAGGCCGACGGGGCCTCGGTGGAGCTCACGGTCACGCCTACGGGCCTCGCCTCGACCTCGCGAGCGCGTCGGGCCCAGGAAGCAAAAAGATGGCGGCGTTGGCGGTGGCTACTGAAAGGTCACAATGGCTAGAGGGGGGTGAATAGCCTAATAAAATTTCTAGCAAGAATACTAGACAACCCAATTAGATAGCAAGGCAGCAAATGTGCAAAGCAAATGTGTGCAAGCCGTCCTACCAAGCAAGGCTACTCAAATCAATTGCACACACAACAACGGTGATCAAGCTACACAAAGTCGGTTCACCGAAACCAACCAAGCAATTCTACCCACGGGATTTACTCTACACAATGAAGTGGTTCCCGACCGACCATAACAAGTAGTTCTACCCACGGGATTTAAACTACTCAAAGAGTGGTTTCCGACCGACCATAACAAGCAATTCTACTATGCGGAAAGTAAGGAGGTGATGGAAGTTTATACCGCCACGAAGAGTAGAAGATGGCCAATCACCGTGTAGTTGCCAATCACCTAGGAAGCTCAAGCACAAGCACAAGGAGGTCGAAGCCTCGGCAATCACAAATCAACACAATGATTTTTACCGAGGTTCACTTGCTTCCCGGCAAGCTACTCCTCGTTGTGGCGATGCACTTGCTTGGTGAGTTGCCCGCTCAATTGGCTCGGTGCCAAAGACCCCAATGGGGAGCTGCAGTCTCCACAAGACAAGGATCCACAAGCCACGAGCAATCCACTAGAGTATCCTTTTGCAAACTCCCACGGGGAAGGATCAAGAACCCCTCACAAGAACCCGGTGTGGCCTCGAACAATCACCAAGTCGAGCTCAACCACCACCCGCTGCTCCAAACCGTCTACGGTGACGGGAATCACCGAAGAGTAACAAGAATCCACAGCTCACTCGATGAACAAGTGCCCCTAGATGCAACTCTCAATGCAAATCACTTGTTCTCACTCAAATCTCTCTCAAGAATGGCAAGAGAACCAAAGAGATCAGTGGGGAGGAATGTCTCTAGCTCAAAGTATGCTCAAGAGTGTTAGAATGGGCAAGAGAGAGCTCCCATGGCCGGCCAACCTCTTATTTATAGACCCCAAGTCGAAATAGAGCCGTTGGTCCTCGGGGGCGTCAAATAGCGCAGGACGCGTATGACCGGCGCGGCGTTTTCGCTAAACGACCGCCCGAAATACATGCGCCGGACGCGTCCGCCGCTGCCCGCCGGACACGTCCGGCGCTCTTCAGCGCGTCGCGCATTCGACCGTTGCGTTTGAAGTCTGCTGACCTGGCGCGTCCGCCGCCTGCGTCCGCCGCATTCCGTCGGATGCGTCCGGCGCCTCCTGCGCCCGACCGTCGTGAGAGAACAGGCTGCCACGTCAGCGTCCGAGCCGCATCCGCCGCCTGCGTCCGGCCCGCGTCCGGCGACCCGACGCGCGCGAGCCAGAAACCCAGAAGTTTCTGGTCGGGTCCGGCCCACCGTCGGACGCGCCACAGCCGCGTCCGGCGCACACTGCGCCCGGAAAGCAGCCCTGCACCGACTCCAGCATGCGCCGGACGCGTCCGGCCCTCTGGCCCGGCGTCCGACGCCCGCGTCCGGCGCCCACTGAAGAAGATATCTTCGTAGAATATTGCGCCGTCTTCGCTCCAAGTCCAATCTCTTGCCTTGAGTACCAACTCCACCAAGTGTAGACCTTGTCTCAAGCACCGGAGTTAGTAGAACAAGCACGACCACGTCGGCAAGAGTTAGCCCTCTAGTTAGTCTCTCATGCATCATGCAAAGTCACAACTAGAGGCACTTAGGACCGCGAATGAAACCGAGGAAACCCCTCTTGATAGTCGGTTATCGATTCTAAATGTCTTGACCACCAAACCGGAAAGCCCTATCAAGAATACCTTCGCCTTGATCTCCAAGGGCCTCCGTTGGAGCTTGATCACCTCACATGTCCACCATGTTCGTCACCGTGATCACCATGCTCCATCATCCACCGTCATGTTGCTATGTGTCTAACCACACTTAGAGCAAAGCATTAGCAATGTTTGAGTGTCATTAATTACCAAAACCAAACCGGAGCTTTCAGCTACGCCCCGCCGGAGCGACAGCGGCGAGCTTCGCCGGAACGCACGCACAAGGCCCTACGCGGCCCCAAGCTCGGTCCTAAGCTCGACCTACTCTACTCGTGCATGCGGCTCGAAGGCGCGCCAGAGCAAGCGGACGGAGAGGGAGGGAGAAGGCGGCACGAGCTCGCCGGCGCTCATGGCGGAGGCGACCGTGGCCGAAGAGGACGACCGCAATGCGGTCCCAAGCTCACCGGAATGGAAGAATGAAGGGCGGCAAGTGGCGGAGTTGAGGGTGGCGAACTCGATGCTGCCCTCGGCTTCGCTTTTCGCCGGTTGGATCGACGGCTAGGCGGCGGCGAAGGCGGCGGCCATGGCGTGGAGGCGGAACGGAGCGGGAGGAGGAAGGAGAAGGGGGACGGCGTGTTAATGTGGGACGGGACGGGGGTCTCCCCCTTTCCCGTTCGGGCAAGCGCCTGCGGGCGCGGCGCGTGGCGCGGCGCAGCGGCCACCGCCACTGCCAGGCGGGCCCCGCCAGGGCGCGTGGCGCGCGCGAGCGCGACGTCGACGCAGGCGGCTCGGTGTGGCCCAGCGTGTGGCGGCCGCACGGGATCCGGGCCGGCAGAACAGCGAACACCGGATCCGGCCAATGAGAACGTGCCACGTCGCCTAAATCCGAATTTGAATTTCAAAACCCCATATCTCTCAATTGATTTCGAATTAGCCAAAACTTTCAACATGAAAGTTTCTCCAAATTGGAAGATGAATATTTCATTCAACTACCACTTTGGCTAATTCAGCCTAGATTAAAAGATCTAAAATTGTTTTGAAAATAAGTTATAAAATAATACTTTTAACATTCCCCTAAGGATATTTTTAGCTATTTTGAAGCCCTTAAACCCATTTTCACAATTTGGTCAAAACACAAAGTTTTCTTAAAATATTTTTCTACACATTTCTTCCCAAAACACCAAATTCAAACAAGCAACCTTCTAGCACTTCTAGTCACACCTAGGCTAGCACAACAATTTATTCCAATCAAATTATGCAAATGATGCTTATGCAAATGATGACATGCTTAGAGATACTTAATTAGTGCATAATACTAGAGGTGTTACATTCATCACCTCACCCCCGCTTCTTTTTTGCTGAGATCGGAGACGTTCTGGTGTTACTTGAAACAACTACACCATTCTTCTTTTCCCCTCCTTCTGTCCTCTTCAACCGAGACCAGTTTTTCTTATTCCCACCCTCCTTCTCCACCTCCACCTCCTCCATCTCCTTGCCACCCCCTCCAGGCCCATGCATGGCGCTGTTCACATCGCTCACAGTGCTGACGTTGGGGAACAAATTTTTCTTCACTCCCGCCACCTCCTTCGAAACCCCATCTGTGAGTTTCAGTGGTGTAAGTGCAATCAAGCCCTATTGTGAGTTTTGGCATTGATGACCACCAAATTAGGGAACTAATGAGACTTATTGAGATGACAAGTAGGCAATGAATTACGGAAGAAAGATGTATAGGTTGGAGGGGTCCCCGTTTCTAAAAGGAGGCTTTGCCGAACTCAAAGGAGGTTTAAATTCATTTTCGGTTTGAATTTGAGTTTAGGAAAAGCCGTACTATCAAGAGGGATCCTAAGGTTGTTAGTCAAAAGTGTTACCAAATGCTCAATCCTTTATCACCAACCTCATCCGGCCACCAAAACAGCCGGCTATCAACTCCAACTCACTTTCTTTGTTTTGGGGGCGCGCGATCGGTTGCGCGCCCACAAGTGACCGTTGGGACCCAGGGGTATTTATACCCATCTGCCGGCCCACATCACTTATCTCTTCATCTACCTCGCGACATATCCGTTAGACTCGAACCAGAAGCTCTCTCTCTCACTCTCCATTGCTCCCCTCAAGCTCCCAACTCATTCCCATCAAATCCACCACGGATTCTTGAGAAAAAGGGGAGAGTGGATCTACTGATTCCCACGGTTAAAAGAGCATTTGGTGCACGTTTGGCCGGCGCCCTAGGGTTTGTTACTCTTGGGGCTTTGCTCCTAGCCGGCTAGGCGTCGCCCTAGAGCTGCCAACTTGTGTGGCTGCCTAGGGAGGTTTGTAACCTCACCCCAATACAAAGAAATCACCCCTCATCTCAAGAGTTCACTCTCTTGACTTGAGACCGAGGAGTAAGCTAGCCTTAGTGGTGAGCTCGAGTCTGTGGACTCCCTCAACAACGTGGACTTAGGCCAGCCTTAGTGGCGAGCTGAACCACGGGATAAACACTTGTGTCACCTTGTGCTGTCCAGATTTCTTATTCTCACTTGTTGCTTGAGGTGTTTTCTAGGGTTTGAGGTCGATCTACTTCCTCCTACCTGTTGAACTGTGTTTGGCTCTCGATCTATAATCTCTGCAGGTATAGGAGGCTTGAAAAGTCACTTGGTAAAGTTGTATCTTCTCAGGTTTCGATTCTTTTTCATTTCAGTCTGCATAGCGCGGCAGTGCCGCGGGTACAGCGCGGCAGTGCCGTGCCCTCTGGACTGACAGCAGTTCAAAGAAATTTGTTGCAGGCCTATTCGCCCCCCCTCTAGGCCGTTTTACTCTTCCAGAGATCCTACAAGTGGTATCGGAGCTAGGTTGCTTCGTATACGCTTAACCGCGTGAAGTATGGAAGAGGCCGGAGCATCAAAGCCAGCTCCCAAGGCAAAGAGTGTTGAGCTGAACTCTTCAGAGGACAGCAGTGACACTTCTATGTCCACTGCTGATAATGCCACTATCAAAGATGGTGGCAAGACCACAGATGTGAGTGAAGCCGAGAGAAGAAGAAGAAAGAAGGAAAGGAGAGAAGCACTCAAGAAAAGAAGAGAGCTCGATGATAAGTTGAGCAGAAAAGAAGCTAGAAGGCTTATCCGAGAACAAAGAGAAGAAAGAAGAAAAGACAAGGCACGTGCTAAGGAAGAGGAGGAGAAGAAGAAGCAGGAGATTGAGTTGTCACCATCTAGTGAGCTCTCTAGCAGCTCAGATGATGGTGATGATGATGTCTCATATCACTCTTCCAAGAATCCCAAAGGAAGCCACAAGAAAGATGAGAAGAAGAGCATCAAGGACAAAGGCAGCAGTAGCAACAAGAAGAAATACACTGTTGTATCCTTTAATTATTCTCATCTAACCCATCGTGATCGCAAGTCTATTGTCAATGTGCCCATGGGCAAGTTACCCCGGTTTGATGGGACTAACTATGCCAAGTGGAAGCACTTGATGAGAAACTATCTTTCAGATGTTCATCAAGGGCTTTGGGAGATTGTGGAGAAGGGAGTGCAGCAGCCACAAAACCCCGAAAACCCAACAAATGAAGAATTCTTGGCTGCCCAGTTCAACAGTCAAGCCACAAGCATCCTACTGAGTGCTCTTGATGGCAATGAGTACAATCGAGTGATGAATGTCAATGTGGCAAAAGAGATTTGGGATGCCTTGATTATTGCACATGAAGGTGTTGATAAAGTGAGAAAGGCAAGAATTGAAGTCTTGATGGCCAAGCTCAATCGGTTTGTGATTAAAGGTGAAGAAGGGCCACAAGAAATATTTGATAGGTTGATGGTGTTGGTTGGACAAATCAAAGGATTTGGTTGTGAGGATCTTGATGATCATAAATAGGTGAAGGTGATGCTAGAAGCCTACTCTCTAAGAAATGAAACTGTTGTGACATTGATTAGAGACAAGAAGAAGTTTGAGCACTTCACTCCAAATGATGTGCTTGGACGGTTGTTGACCTTTGACATGCAAAAAGAAGAAGCAAATGAGAGAAAGAGGCTCGGTGAGCTTCAATCCAAGCTTGATGGGATGAAGATCAAGGAAGTTGCACTCAAAGATAGCAAGCCCCACAAGCATACTTCAGCTTGCAATCATAAGGGCAGCAAGCAAGCTTCAACAAATCAGCCCAAGGAGATCAAGCAAGCACCGCAAGAAGAAGATTCAACATCTACATCAAGTGAAAGTGAGGACAATGGGGTTGATCACAAGAAAATAGAAGACATGTCATTGTTTATAAAGAACTACAACAGAGACATCAAGAACAATGGCTACAAGCTCACCAAGAGAAGGTTTCCAAGCAAGAAAAAGAGAACATGTTTCGAGATGTGGCAAAGACCGAACACTTTATTGCTTTGAATGTCCACTTGAGAAGAATCAAGGCAAAAACAAGAAAGAAAGGAAAGATGGGAAGAGAAGATACAAGAATGCCGGGGAGGCACACATTGGTCATGAGTGGGACTCAACTAAAGAGTCAAGTGATGAAGATGGAGAGGTTGCAACAGTAGCTATACACAACACATCTTCCTCACCAAGACTCTTCAACAACATGTCCGATGATGATGACTCTCATCACATTTGTCTTATGGCAAAAGGTGAAAAAGTAAAACTGAACAAGAAATCCTCTTCTCCATCTCCTAGTGATATATCTAGCAGTGATCTCAGTGATTCTAGTGATGAAGATTCTAGTGAGAGTTTGAAGCCCGCTAAGAATCTTGATCCTAGAACCGAGCGTTTTATTGCAGCTCTCACAGAGGAATTAGAACATGTCAAAGCTGAGCTAGAACATAGAGAAAATGTCATTGAAAAGACTGAAAATCTCTATATTGATAGTGAGGAAGCTTTTGAGCAAGAGAAAAGGGAGACAAGCTCTTTGAGGAAAGAGCTTGCTCTTACAAAGAAGATTAATATTGCTCTCAATGACAAGTATTGTGTCTTAGTTGAAAAGCACAACAAACTTGAGAAGCAATACAGTCATCTTTGTGAGAGCACCCCACCTCTCTCTAGCTCAAATGACAATTCTAAGGCCTCTACAAGTGAAGGTTGTGGAAAGTGCTATAATCTTGATATAAATGCATATTCCACTAACCTTGCAAATATGAAAGCTATGAAGGATGAGATTGCTAGGTTGAACAGCATGTTGGACACAAAAGGCAAGAACAGCAAGCAAGTGACAGGTGGCAAAGCAAATCAACCAAAGATGCCACAATATAAAGATGGAAGAAATCCTCGTATCAAGGATGGGCTTGGACATAAGAAAGGTGCCAAGACAAATGGAAGAAAGATGGTAAATGGCATCGAGTGTGTCCAATTCATGAGCAAGGGCAAGGCTGGTACAGAAAAGCCTGCACAGAGTGTGGCACAAAAGCAGCCCCAATCAGCAGCAGCTGCCAAGCGCGGCAGTGCCGCGGTTGGGCGCGGCAGTGCCGCACCCCCCACAGAAAGGGAAGGCCACCAGCTCTGCTGCTTATCATGTTAAGCCCAAGAAGCAGATTCCACAGAAGAAACAAACTCCCAAGAAGTCAAATACTTCTCCCATGGCACCTAAGAAAGAAAGTTTCTATCAATCAAGTGTCAAGACACCTCTCCAAGTGTTGAACTCTAACTTTGTTTTGCAGCATGACACTAAGGGGAAGGTGTTTGCCAAATTTGTTGGCAATGGTAGAAATGTTTTTCGTAATACTTCTATTTGGGTTTCTAAAGTTCTTGTGACTAACCTTGAAGTCCCCAAGAAAGATTGGGGACCTAAATCAAGCAACTAAACTTGTGTTGCAGGCATACTCCTCCGGTGGGTCAAGTTGGGTGCTTGACAGTGGATGTACAAATCATATGACCGGAGACAAGAGTATGTTTTCATCCTACTCCCCAACTACAAAAGTCAGTGACAACATCATCTTTGCTACTAACTCTAAAGGGGGAGTAGTTGGTCTTGGTAAAGTTGCTATCACTCTTGAGCATTCAATTTCAAATGTCTTTCATGTTGAATCATTGAAGTTCAATCTGTTGTCTATTTCACAATTGTGTGAGATGGGCTACAATTGTCTCTTCACTGATGTAGGTGTGGAAGTCTTTAAGAGGGAGGATTCCTCTATTGTATTTACGGGAAAACTCAAGAATAAGGTCTACCTAGTTGATTTCAGCAAAGGGAAAGCTAAGCTTGAGACCTGTTTAGTGGCAAAATTCAGCATGGGTTGGTTATGGCACAGCCGACTAGCTCATGTTGGGATGAGGAACTTGGCCAATCTCCAAAAAGACAACCATATTCTTGGACTAACAAATGTTCAATTTGTGAAAGACAGGATATGCAGCTCATGCCAAGCAGTAAAACAAGTAGGTGTACCTACCCACCAAAGAGCATCATGACTACTACTCAACCCTTGGAGTTGATTCATATGGATCTCTTTGGACCGGTTGCCTACCTCAGCCTAGGGGGTGATAAGTATGGTTTAGTTATTGTTGATGATTACTCTCGCTTCACTTGGGTATTCTTTGTCTATGATAAGTGCCAGGTACAGGACAAGGTGAAGACTTTTGTTAGAAGGGCACAAAGAGAATTTGGTCTCCAAATCAAGAAGATAAGAAGTGATAATGGGACCGAGTTCAAGAATACTCAAGTCGAAGAGTTTCTTGAAGATGAAGGCATCAAGCATGAATTTTCATCTCCATACACCCCCAGCAGAATGGTGTAGTAGAGAGAAAGAATAGAACACTCATTGACATGTCAAGAACAATGCTTGATGAGTACAAGACTTCGGATCTATTTTGGGTAGATGCTGTCAAGACAGCTTGCCATGCCATCAACCGCCTCTACTTACACAAGAAGCTCAACAAGACTTCCTATGAGATTCTAACCGGTAACAAACCAAAGGTGTCTTACTTTAGGGTTTTTGGGTGCAAGTGTTTCATACTTAACAAAAGACCCAAAACCCCTAAGTTTGCATCTAAGGTAGATGAAGGAATTCTTATTGGTTATGGATCAAATGAGCATGCCTACCGTGACTTCAACAAAACCTTGGGTAGAACTGAGGTCACGATAGATGTGACATTTGATGAATCTAACGGCTCTCAAGTGGAGCAAATTGATTCAAGTGTTGTAGGAAAGGAGGACCCACCTTGTAAGGCAATCAAGCAAATGGCCATTGGTGATGTGAGACCACAAGAAGAACAAGGATCAGATGATGAGGGTCCCCAAGCTGTTGTTGCACCAATTTCCGCTGACAAACTCTGTAAGAAGGTGCAGCACTCACCTGCTGGAGATCAGCAGTGCGGCAGTGCCGCGCCTAGGTGCGGCAGTGCCGCACCCTCCACCTCAGCAGCAGCTTCACCAACTCCTACTTCACCAGTTCAAGGGCTCAATCTAGAGCCTATACTTGAGCAAGTAGATGCTGAAGGTTCTGAAGATAATGAAGATGAAAGTGTTGAGCATCCAAGGCTAAGGCAAACCATTCAACGTGATCATCCCGTTGACAACATCCTTGGGAGTATCAAAAGAGGGGTAACAACTCGTTCTCACTTGGTCAATTTTTGCCAATTTTACTCGTTTGTTTCCTCTTTGGAGCCTCTCAAGGTAAAAGAAGCACTTGGTGATCCGGACTGGGTCATGGCCATGCAAGAAGAGCTCAACAACTTCGAAAGAAACCAAGTGTGGACTTTGGTGGAAAGACCAAACACAAACATCATTGGTACCAAATGGGTCTTCCGCAACAAGCAAGATGAAAATGGAGTTGTGACAAGGAACAAGGCAAGATTGGTGGCTCAAGGCTTCACTCAAGTTGAAGGATTGGACTTTGAGGAGACCTTTGCACCGGTGGCAAGGCTTGAAGCAATTCGAATGCTTCTAGCCTTTGCTGCCCATCATGATTTCAAGCTACATCAAATGGATGTGAAGAGTGCTTTCCTCAATGGTCCCATACAAGAAGAAGTGTATGTCAAGCAGCCACCTGGTTTTGAAGATCCCAAGTTCCCACATGATGTCTACAAACTCCGAAAGGCGCTCTATGGGCTGAAACAAGCTCCAAGAGCATGGTATGAATGCCTTAAGGAATTCTTGCTTAAACAAGGCTTTGAAATAGGCAAAGGCGATCCTACTCTCTTCACTCATAAAGTTGGAAATGATATCTTTGTGTGCCAAATATATGTCGATGACATAATATTTGGTAGTACTAACCATGTGTATGTTGAGGAGTTTAGTAGGACAATGACACAAAAGTTTGAGATGTCCATGATGGGTGAGCTAAAGTTCTTCCTCGGGTTTCAAATCAAGCAATTGAAGGAAGGGACTTTTCTAAGTCAAACCAAGTACACCCATGATATTCTGAAGAAGTTTGACATGGATAAGGCCAAGCCTATCAATACTCCCATGGCATCAAATGGAAATCTTGAACTTGATTCAAAAGGGAAATCTGCAGACATAAAGGTATATCGCTCCATGATTGGATCCCTGCTTTACCTTTGTGCATCTAGGCCAGATATTATGCTTAGTGTGTGCATGTGTGCTAGATTTCAAGGCCGACCCGAAAGAGTGCCATTTAACGGCTATTAAAAGGATCTTGAGATATCTAGTTCACACACCTAACCTTGGCTTGTGGTATCCCAAGGGCTCCAAGTTCACTCTACTTGGCTATTCGGTTCCGATTATGCCGGTTGCAAAGTAAAGAGAAAAAGCACTTCGGGGACATGTCAATTCCTTGGACGGTCCCTAGTGTCTTGGAGCTCTAAGAAGCAAAATTGCGTAGCCCTATCCACAGCTGAGGCCGAGTATGTTGCAGCCGGCGCTTGTTGTGCTCAACTACTTTGGATGAAGCAGACCCTTCTTGATTTCGGATGTCGGTTCACCAAAATCCCACTTTTGTGTGACAATGAGAGTGCCATAAAGCTTGCAAACAATCCTGTAAACCACTCAAGGACAAAGCACATAGACATCCGACATCATTTCTTGAGAGACCACGAAACCAAAGGAGATATCGAACTTCGCTATGTGAGCACCGAAAAACAACTAGCCGATATCTTCACTAAGCCTCTTGACGAGTCAAGGTTACGTGAACTAGTGGTGAACTAAATATTCTTGATTCCAGCAACGTGGTTTGAAATCTAGCATGCCTCTGATTGCTCTACTAGTATGCTAGGACAAAGTTTTTCAAAACTTCTTTTATGTCTTTAAAAATGAGTTCAAAATCCTAGGTTGTAAGATCATAACCATGGCTTGTATTGATGATTTATGTCTGGTTATGATTTTGCAACAATATGTGTCCATATCTAATATAGAGGAATTTATAAAGGGGTTAAGCAGTACCTCTGCTGTTGCCTGCCAGTGCGGCAGTGCCGCGCCCTGGGTGCGGCAGTGCCGTGGTCTGGGCTTTCAGCCTGACTGGCCCGCAACTCAACTGGTGGGCCCCATATTCTTTTTTTTCTATCCCTTCGGCTCCCCAGTCTTTCCCTTCTCCTTCCTCTTCTTTTCCCGTCGCCTGGAGGTCGCTCCTCCTTCTCTTTCTCGCGAAGGCGACCAGGGAGGCCGCCGACACCGCCACTGCCACTCGCGGCAGTTCCGGACTTGGGCAGGGACTCTCCACTCGTGCGGGAGAGCCACCGGCCTGGGGTTGGGCGAACCCCTTCTATTCTTCCCTCTCCACTCCACGTGCAAGGTAACCCTAACCGTCTGATCTATGCAATCTTGTGCCATTGGTCATGGATTTGAGGTTCAAGTGATTGGATAAAGGAGTAGGAAGAGGATTTAGTGGTGGATTTGAATTGATTTGGCCTTTTAACAGTGGAATGAAGGGGATTCCCTGCGGCAGTGCCGCAGGGGGAGGCATGGCAGTGCCATGGCTAAACAAGAAGTGTGACTGCACTTGGTTCTTTAACAAAGAACTGAACCTTCATTCCATTGATAAGAAGCCAACTCAATTGGGGTCTATTACTATCTCCTCTAACCCTAACTTTCCTATATCTTCTATTCACATTCATAACAATGGTCTAGTCAATCATCTGTCTTGTGTTCTTGGAATATAGGAGAAAGTATTAGAAATTGTTGGATTGCAAGTTTAGGTGAGAAACTAAAGTGGCCTGTGATCTAATGAGCTGTGCGGCAGTGCCGCAGGGGGAGGCGCGGCAGTGCCGCACCCCCTGCAGTTGCACTACAAGCTGTGCTCACCACATCACAGATCAAGTTAGTTTCTCAACTAACATTGTTATTCACCTATTTCTTTGCCTATCTCACGATTTCTTACACAAGCTATCTGATTGCATAGATGGATCAAGGAGGAGGTAACCAAGGAAAGAGGAAAGGTGCAGCTCTTGCAAAACAGCCACCTCGCAGAGGCAAAGGAGCAGGAACCTCATCCACTCATGCTGCACCATTGCCCAGAGAAGAAAGAGAGCAGCAGATTAGGGATGAGGAGATGAGAATTAGAGAAGGATACACCATTCCTCCAGCTGGACAGCAAGGTACTCCTGAGCACATTGAAGAGTTTGATGATAGTTACATCAGGAATGAAATAGATAGCTATGAGATGCATGCCCCTGAAGATACAGTACCTCATCAAGTAATTGATTACTATAAGAAATACAAGATGGTTGAGGCTGAAAGAGAGAGAAACCCCTATGAGCAGAGGTAGACAAATGGCATTGACTACAGATTTTGGAATGTCTTTCATTCCAACTTCTATCGCTCTGTGTGCATGAGGAGGAAAATCAGCAATATGGGCTACATTGAATGGGATAAGGTGAAAGCTCAGAAGAAGCCTGAATTCAATGCAGCTGAAAAGATCTGTGAGAGATTTGAGATGAAGGAGATCATGGCCTTCAGATATGACTGGAACAGAGAGGTGCTTGCTCAGTTCTATGCCACTTACTTTTGGGATCAGGAGGCAGATGTTGTTCATTGGATGACAGGACCTATGCACTATAGAGTTGACTTTGTCACCTTCTGTCAGATTCTTGGTTTTGGAGAGCAGCATAGAGGCTATGACAGGATACACCGGCACATAGATCCTATTGATGCACATGCTGATGAACTAAGGCATGTATGGAAGAATCCTGATAGCCAGAATGTTGGCAAGAGGAATGAGCTAATTGGAATATATTATGTGGTGAACAACATAATCAGGAACACCATCAATCCAAAGGATGGGGCAGCATCTGATTTGAATGGTTATGTGAGAGATGTGCTTGCTAGGTTCCCCAGAGGCAGGAGGTTCAATGTGCCAAGATTTATGTGGGTTGAGTTAGCCACTGCCATGGATGATGGAAGAAGGAACTTGCCATATGCTCCTTACTTGATGTTTATGATTGAGAGAGTGACAGGCAAGCACTTTCCCAAGGACTGCACTCACACACCCTATACTCCAAAGAAGACTTCCGCTGACGACAAGGGTGCAGGTGCAGCTGTGGTTGAGGAAAGTGATGAAGAAGAAGAAGAAGAGGGCAGCCATCATGACACTCCTGAGGATAGCCCAGTTCGTCCCTCCAGCAGCTATAGGCATAGGAAGAAGTCCTCTAGGTGGAAGAAGCTTGGTTCCTATTTGAAGTCAATGATGTTTCATTGCACTTATGCTTCCCAGAGAGCCTACAAGGACAGTCTCCAGAGCAGAGAGGCTATTCAGCTTGTGAGGGAGCAGCAGGGACTTCCACCACTTTCACCAGTGCCATCTCCTCCACCTGTTCCAGATTCACCACATTTCACTGAGTCATCTGAGGAGGATGAGGAGAATGAGGAGCAGTCTGAGCAGCAGTCAGAGGATGATGATGGTGATGATATCCATGAGGAGCACTCAGCTGAGAGAGTTTTTCAGAGGAGGCGCAAGGCAGCTCATGATTCTAATCCTGCAGCAGCTCCATCTACTTCAGCTAGACCTCCATGCTTCACCTCTCACGCTCACCGCCAGGGTCGTGCACGTATTGACAGTGACGAGGAGTGATCCTTCTACTTCTTTTCTCCCTTTTTGATGCTTGGTGACAAAGGGGGAGAAAATTAGAGGGGTCAAATCAACTCTTTTTTGAGACTTGGTGGTGATGGTTTTCAGTTCAGTTGCAGCAGTCATGTCCTATCCTATTAGTGTTTGGTTTGAGTGCTGAGAGTAGTTCCTTCATTTTGTGAGTTGTGAGCGTCGTTTCAAAAACTATTTTGTGTAATATTGCTACCTTTATGACTCTCTCTATGTTGGATATGGACATGTATATTGTGTTTGCTTACTTTAGCTTGTCGTTGTTTTCTTTAACTCTCTGTGTGGTGCTTGCTGTTGCTTGCTGTCAGCTTGCTATTCAGGCCAGTGCGGCAGTGCCACACTCAGGCGCGGCAGTGCCGCGCCCTGCTGACAGCAAGTTCTATTGTTGTGAATTTGCTCTGTCATATGCATCACGTACTTATTTTTGACACCTTTTAGCACCCCACAGGAGGCATGAATGTAGGGGGAGGCTCCCCTACACTTTCCTAAAAATGTGAATTTTGGTTTCTAATACCAATTCTTGGAATTCAAATCCTATTCACATATTTAGGGGGAGGCCCTACATTCATGTCTTGAAAAGTCTCAGTTTATTTAATATCTTTTGTAAGCTCTAATTAGGTTGTCATCAATCACCAAAAAGGGGGAGATTGTAAGTGCAATCAAGCCCTATTGTGAGTTTTGGCGTTGATGACCACCAAATTAGGGAACTAATGAGACTTATTGAGATGACAAGCGAGCAATGAATTATGGAAGAAAGATGTACGGGTTGGAGGGATCCCGTTTCTAAAAGGAGGCTTTGCCAAACTCAAAGGAGGTTTAAATTCGTTTTCGGTTTGAATTTGAGTTTAGGAAAAGCCGTACTATCAAGAGGGATCCTAAGGTTGTTAGTCAAAAGTGTTACCAAATGCTCAATCCTTTATCACCAACCTCATCCAGCCACCAAAACAGCCAGCTATCAACTCCAACTCACTTTGCTGTTTTGGGGGGCGCGGCACTGCCGCGCCCACAAGTGACCGTTGGGACCCAGGGGTATTTATACCCATCTGCCGGCCCACATCACTTATCTCTTCGTCTACCTCGCGACATATCCGTTAGACTCGAACCAGAAGCTCTCTCTCTCACTCTCCATTGCTCCCCTCAAGCTCCCAACTCATTCCCATCAAATCCACCACGGATTCTTGAGAAAAAGGGCAGCAAACTTCGATTGAAGAGTGGATCTACCGATTCCCACTTGTCAAAAGAGCATTTGGTGCACGTTTGGCCGGCGCCCTAGGGTTTGTTACTCTTGGAGCTTTGCTCCTAGCCGGCTAGGCGTCGCCCTAGAGCTGCCAACTTGTGTGGCTGCCTAGGGAGGTTTGTAACCTCACCCCAATACTAAGAAATCACCCCTCATCTCAAGAGTTCACTCTCTTGACTTGAGACCGAGGAGTAAGCTAGCCTTAGTGGTGAGCTCGAGTCTGTGGACTCCCTCAACAACGTGGACTTAGGCCAGCCTTAGTGACGAGCTGAACCACGGGATAAACACTTATGTCCCCTTGTGCTGTCCAGATTTCTTATTCTCACTTGTTGCTTGAGGTGTTTTCTAGGGTTTGAGGTCGATCTACTTCCTCCTACCTGTTGAACTGTGTTTGGCTCTCGATCTGTAATCTCTGCAGGTATAGGAGGCTTGAAAAGTCACTTGGTAAAGTTGTATCTGCTCAGGTTTCAATTCTTTTTCATTTCAGTCTGCATAGCGCGGCAGTGCCGCGGGTACAGTGCGGCAGTGCCGTGCCCTCTGGACTGACAGCAGTTCGAAGAAATTTGTTGCAGGCCTATTCACCCCCTCTAGGCCGTTTTACTCTTCTAGAGATCCTACAAGGCTTGTAACCTCTTTCTCTTCACCCACAGCCGTGCCACCCGACTTCTTCTCCTCGCTGGCTGAGTTTGTCTTGCGCCAAGAGAGAGAGTTGCTGCATTTGTCATCGCTCGATCTCCCAAACGACCCACTACCCCCTGAATTTGTCCTCCAAGGTAGCCTTGAGTTGGAGGTCGTTGCCCCCTTGACTCCCACTTCCACTAATCCCTTCTTCTTTGGCAGATAAGCTCTAAGGCTCCTATCAAAAGGCAAGGGTTTTCCTTTCTCCCGAGGCACTTTGCACACTGTGTCAGTATGTCCCAGGAGGCCACAAACATAACAGAAATCGGGGAGGTGTTCATAGGCAATGGGACACCATCTCTCCGATCCTTTACTGTCAGTAATCACCGTGACTCCATGCATCAATGGCTTTCTGATGTCAATTCTCACTTTTAGTCTGAGAAATCTCCCCGCTGCATTCTTGCCATCATCTGTTTCTACAGTCACATACTCCCCGATCTCCTCACCAATTGCTTCTGCTGTCTCCACATTCATCATCCCCATCGGCAAGTTGGAGACCTGGATCCAGATCGGAATATAGTTGAATTCGATCTCTTCCAAGGACTTGGCTTCCTCCAGATCCGAGATCACCGGTAGTTCTTTTGAAAGGTTCCACGGTCCATCTTCCAAAGCCCTTTTCTTCCCCGATTCCTGATTAAAAGTGATCAGGAATTTGTTCTCCCCCAGCCCCTTGCACTCAATTCCCCTCGATGGACACCAGATTCGCCTAAGAGCCTGCTCCAGGGAATCTGGATGCGCTGCCTTCTCCGACAGTGATTTTGCCACCGCGTGGGTCGGTAGCACTGCAGTGATCATCTCTTTTCCCCCGCTGCCTCCCTTCACCCTGACCCCCTTCTTCTCTGCTGTGGATAGGGACATCCTACCGAGGGCACCTTCGATCGACTCCGTGGACAGATTCAAGGAAGCGATCCAGACAAACACCAGAGATCAGTGATCGAGGAAGATGGCTAGAAACGGGTTGTAGGGTTTCGGCTGTGAGTTGCAGATTTTACGTGGACTCCGGGTGCGTTAGGTTGTGGAAACACCGACCCTGCGGATCATGCCCGCAGAAGACCGGTGAAGGCGACCTGGGTTTGAAGGAGAACCCAAGAGCGCCGGTGGAGGAGGGATGATCGGAGGGGGAGAATGGAGGAGGAAATCGATCGCCTCGACACCGCCCCGAGTCGCCTAGGAATCCCTAGGCGCCGAGGAAAAAAGTAGCTGACGCTGACGCGATAGAGGATCAAACACCTCAATTAAAGCTTAGCTAGCTAAATAATAAAACTAATGATGGGTAGCATGGTCAAGCTTTTCAATTAGCGAGAAGATCTAAACATCCCCAGCTAAAGTTTAGCTAGCTAAATTTTAGTTGGGTGGATCCATTTGGATGCACCAGCTAATTTTTAGTTGCAAGACATTCAAAGCTAAAAGACCGTGTAAAATCTAGCTGGATTTAGCTATTTCAACCAAGCTAAGGGTAGTTAAAATTTTGCTGAGTCTATTAGATGGAGCATCTAAACACCCTAGCTAAAATTTAGCTGATAGACTTCTAACTGACTAAAGTTTTACTTTGAAATTTTAATTAGCTAAACTTTAGTTGGGTTTGTAACAGAACCGACCAACTAACATAATTACTGTTCACTAATCGAGCCACCGTGGCGGCTTAAGTAGTAAACCGCAATCATATTAGCCCGGTAGTCCGTGAAATCTCGAAAGATCTCAAACTTTTACAACATAACACCCGAATCGTAAGTTCGGCGGTTCCCATTCACTTAAGTTACTTTTACAAACTTTATAATCACGCTGATAGTTATAAATATAATATTTTACAACTTAGAGTTTTCAAATAAACAGCGGAAGAGAATAATCCTTGCAAATACACTCACACCTAAATATTTAAATGTAGTGCCAGCTCAGGGTCGACTCCTTCAAAAGCATGTAGATGAGATATAAGAGTTGACTTGCCCGAAGTCTATTCCTCCCGTAATGGGGTATAAGTCCACCGTGTCACCACCGTGGTAGTCTCCAACCTACAACAAACAACTTTGGGAATTGCACCCTGGGTATGTGGGTACTCAGCTAGACTTACCCGTCTTAAACCAGAAAATAAGGACGCTTTGGGGTGGAATGCATGGCCTTATAGTGGACTAGCTGACTCATTTGCGAAAAGCACAAGTTATCAAATTATAGATATGTATGAGTCTTTCATTTTATTTTGCATAGCTTATCATTATAACCTGTTTATGCTAGGTGAGCACCTATGCTAATAGCAATCACTTGAGTTATTATAAGCAATCAATAGTAACCATGACCATTTGGCATTATCCAACATCATCCACATAACCAAGATCTCTTGTTCCATAGTAGCATTACTACGAGGCCGAAGCTCGAGTCAAGTACTCACTGTCCAGGAGTGATGGCGATTCGAATCGATTCCTACTCAGCTGAGGGGTATTCCCCACACAAACCCGAGACATGCCGCGAAGGCACCTTGGGTCACCGTTGGTACTTGTTCGGGTAAAGTCGCGGGACCGCTATGGACAAGTCTACACCCGAGAGGTTATCCGGTGCCGGGATGCATCAAGACATGTACGCACGGAACGACGCGGGTAGCTCGGAACATTCTTGCCCTTGGTCACTCGGGCCTCGACCACCCCTCCGCCATTCGGTGTTCTTGCTTACATTTCGGTCACCGGCCCAAACAGAGCTACTAGGCTTCGCGGTCGGAACGAGTTATCCTTCCAGCTAAATGGGGGGCATGCGTTCAACATGACTCGAGGGCCGACAACGATCGGTCCTTAATCGACATAGACAGAGTTACTACATCCCAAAATCTTGCAAAACTCCGCCCGGTCTCAATTTTATCCAACACACTTGGTTATAACCAATTTCTCCATCTTATGCCAATATATGTATATCTGGTAACCACCTATATCTCGCGAGCGGCGGAAACCACCCGGCGCTATCGATCTAATTAAGCAAGGCTAAGCATTAATATCGGTCCTGCACCTAACGGGGTAAGGGTATTTTAAGTGGACAAGGAACAGATGACATGCGGCAAGGGTTTCGAGCAACTCCCGTAACTTAATGCATTAAACATATAAAAGGACGCAAGTGATATTTGCAAACCATAGGAGAAATGCTCCGGGGCTTGCCTTTCTTTCGAAGAGTTAGTTCGACGATCTGAATCGATCTTCAAACTGGTTCATGTCTGGTTCCTGATCACCTCCTGTGCGGGAACTTCCTTCACGACTTGTCCTTCGGGATCCTTGTCCTTCTCGACGAATCCCTAATCGTGATCCTGAGATGATGCATGTGCGTATGTATGAATACATGATGGTTGAGGCATATGCAAGATCATGAATGTTTGACGATTCATGGATGTTCCTACATGACACACTCATTACAATCAATCATATACACTAATCATCATGAATACTTAACATAAGGCCTTACATACAACATCACATCCTCAAGCATCACTATTAAACATACACCTACAAGCAACATCCCAATAATAAAATCATAACTAGAGTTCTATACACCCTATGGATATGAATGAGGACAATCTGAAAAGATTAACAAATTGCCCATCAATCATCTCAAGACACCAAGACATGATTCCTAACTTAACTGGTCCTAAAACAGATAACATCAGGATTGGTTCTGACCAATCAGCAACCAAACAACCCCTTTTAACCAAGTTGCAGGAGCCATAGCTCCTAAACTAATCATCCCATGATCACCAAATTTGAACAGTAGATAGCTAGCCTAATTACAAACCAATCATGTAAAGACAAGTTTCCCAGAACACCAACCTATCATTAGGTTAGGCATGGCATCGTGGAATTGACTCCAAATTAACCACCTATAGGTTGAACAGCAACCCATATCTAGACACATTATAAAATCCTATAAAAATTACAGTGGATGACACATGGTAATGGCAGTGTATCATCCAAGTTTCACCCCAATTGGATGAACTCACTGTCCTACACAAAATTCACAAGTGGCATGGCAGAGGGTCATCTAAAAATACTTTGTACTACGAAGTTAATCAAACCATACATTTCATTGCACCAGGGGCTACATCATAACATATAATGAGCCCACAAAAAGTATCAACCCCATATCACACCTATATAATTCATTTTCCTAAATTTCACACTTGAACTACAACTCCTAAATTTCACACAGCAAGCATGCATGATCTACTCACCATAGATATAGCATGTCAATACAAGATCATAGCAACTGAAACCACATTTTTCTAAGCTACCTAGAATTACCTATGAATTTCCTTAGTTTAATTCCTATCCAACAATTAATTATAACCACACAGAAAAATTCTACAAACATAGAATATGATATTTTCTATGCATAGTACACTTCATAAGAAAAATATGACCACTTGAATCACTGGATTTGGACTAAAAATGAGCAAGTTATGATTTTCCAAAGCATTAAACCAAATCTGGAAATCATTTTCCTTAATCTGAATAAGACAAGCGCTTTGCGATTTGCCCCCTCTACTTTTCAGAAATTAACCAGGCCCAGATTCGAGAACTGTTGAGTCTGGACGTATTGCAGATCGGCCCCTCACCTTCCTCGAATTGTTACACGAGGTCCCTCTCGGGAGGAAAAGCAGGGGAGGCGGCCGGCCTTGCCGATTCCGGCCGGCAGGGGCTCACCCGCGGCCCAAGATGGGCGGCGAGGCTCCCTGTGGCCGGCGCCCATCCGCAGGGACCCTCGGAATGGGCCGCGACGGCCCGAGGCAGCGTAGCTACGGACGCCGGCGGCCCGGCAGGTGGTTGCACGCCGGCAGCGGCGCTGCTGCTCGGCTAGCAGCCGGAGAAGGGGCTGCGGATCACGGGCGGAGCCGCGCGCATCCAACCGTGGTCACGGCTCGACCAATGGCAGCCCCAGGCGGCGAAGCCACGCGAAGCCGCGGCTCGTTGGCGGAGCTGCACGGTGGTGGCGTCGTCGGCTCCTCCAGCCTGGCTGAGGCTCGTCGAGTAGGGAGGAGGGCAAAGCGGAGGCGGTGCTGGTGCAAGCTAGGTGCGGCGAAGTGGTGCTGTGGTGCGGCGGCGGTGCAGTGGTGGTGGCGGCGCAATGGCGCCCGCGAAGCCGCTGCAGTGAGCTGAGGGCAGAGGGAGAATGAGAGAGGAGAGGAGGAGTGAATGGGACGCTGTCCCCCTCTGGGTCGCGGTCGGGACGGCGCAGGGCGTCCGCGGCGCGTGGCGAAGATGGCGGTGCGAGCGCGACGCGCGTCCCGGTGGTGGTGCTCATGCAGAGTGGCCACGTAGGCATTAGGTCGAACAGGTGGCGAGCGTGTGAGTGGGTTCGGTGGGAAGTGGTTTTGGGCCGCTTATGGGCCGAATTAGGTCATGGGACCAAAACAAAGTTCGAAGCCCATACGTAGCTGGTCATTTTCTGTTTAGGCACTTTGGTCATTTGGCCTATGGTTTAGGAGATAATTAAGTGCCGACATGGCAATGTCAACACTCTAACGACGGTCGATCTAGGCTCGGGTTTTCTTGCAATTGGATGGCCAAACTCGATCAAACCGATCCCAACTTTTGGCATGCTGTGCCTCGATGGGTTAGATATGTTTTTCCTATTTGGGCCAACTAAAGTTGTTTCACGGAATTCGGAGAACGCGGCATGCCAATCTGCCGACGTCATTAATCATAACGACTTCGTCCCTCGTTTTGAGCACCTTCTAGGCATTTTCATGAAAAAGTCAAAACATAGAGTTTTCTCGAAATACTCTCCTCTTCGATCTTTATTAAAGGTCTGACTCGAGATAAGCAACGTAGCTACTACTTCTAGTTCAAGCCAACAATCACACTTAGACAATAAGTCAAGCAGAGTGCAAACAAACATCAAGCAAATAAAAGTACCTAATAAAAAACATAGATTGTGATCAAAACACTCTTTGCAAAATAAGTGGACTCTAGATAGCATACTGGGGAACGGAACTGAATGAAGAGAGAAAATCAAACCAATGACGGTCCATCATCTAATCCAATCAACTGAAATATGAATTCAGTCTGCATACCAAAAGTCATGGGTTCCAACTAATCCCAAATGAACCTCTATGCTTGCCGGCCGCCGCCGCCTTCCTTGCTTCGTAACATCTCTGATGTTATATTACCTAAAACCTGACATGTCATCATATTTAGTTGCAAAGCATTCATATTAGGTTAACCCTGATATGCATTCACTAAAACAAGATTTATATTCTAGGTTGATTGTGCCTCTGAGTTAATGTTTGTTACTGCTTTTGATAGCCTAGAGGTGTGTCGGCTCGATCAAACGCGATTTCATTTCGAAAACCCTGTTTCCGACAAACTCCGTTTTACCCCCTTTTCCCTAGTTCAAAATCTACAAAGAATTTGGGGTTGGTCCAAAAAGCAATATTGTAGGGCTTGATGAGACCTACAATGTTGGTGAACAAAGTTTTTCAAGTTTCCAAAATGAATTTCAAATAAATTTGAAAATACGGTTTTCCGACGAGTTGTCCCCTTTTCAATTTCAAACCATAATTCAAAAACTATGCATATTTTGGAAAAACATCTTTTGGAGAAAATGTGCAGTTTGAAAAGTTGAGTTTTCCATAGTTTTGGAGTTTTTCAAGTTATTTAGAAAAATCCAAAGTAATTTCAAATATTTCATTCTAGGGTTTTTGTCCCCTTTTCAAAATTTGATTCAAATTCAATTTTCCTTGCAAAATTTGAAAACGTGCCAGTTGAGAAAGTTGTAGAGAATGAAAAATTAGGCCAAGGTTGTTTTTGGAATTTTTCGAGTACAGTTCAAAAATTTGGAGTATTTTGCAAAAATTTCCACCCTGCAATAGTGCTGACGTCATCATCGTCCTCTTTCTCCCTCTGTTCATGGCGTCGCCGTGGCCGCCGGCCCATTCCGCCCGGTCGCCGCCGACCGCCAGCGCGACGCCGCCTGAAGCTTCCACGCCTCGTGTCGCCGTCTCCGTTCCTTGTCCTTGCGCCATTAAGGACCGGCCCGGACCCCTCCTCCCCTCCTTTATCCTCCTCGGCCCGCCGCCTCGCTCTGCCTCGTCCCGACGCCGCCATTGCCGCCACCGCGTGCCGTCGCCTTAGCGCCGCCATTAGCCACGCCAACAGCGCCACCGTGCCCGCCGTGCGCTCGCGCATCCGACCCGCACCACCAATCTTCCTCGCCTCCGCTCAATCGACCGCTCGCCATCATCTTCTTCACGGTCGGTCTTTCGCGCCGTCGTGATTCGCCATCATCGTAGGTCGTCCCCGTTGCTCCATTTTCCAATTCCTCTCGCCACCATGTTCGCCTTGATCGCCGGCACATGATGCGCTCCTTGATTCTCAGTTTGGTGGACAGGAACTGCCGGAACGCCGATGCCACCGCCGGCCGTGCTCTGAGCCGCCATGTCCGCCCCTGTCAACTTCTATGCTCCAGCCCGTCTCCGTCTTCGTTAGCCTGCGCAACGTCTTTGTGGTGAGCTTCTGCACGCGCTCGTGTTGTCTGTTTGGTCTCTACCGCGTCGTAGCCGCCGCTCCGCGCGCCGCCGCCGGTGCTCTGTCATGCCGCCGCCGCCGCGCATGGCCGCTTAGGCTAGAAGCCGTTTCGGTCCGCGTTGAATGCTCAGTTGCGTCCGCCTGGTCTCGTAGCATCCCGTGCTCGCGCTGGTTTCGCTCGAGCAGCTCCGGTGAGCACCACCGCCGTAGCGCAGCGCCGCTTTGCTGCCATGGCCGCCGGCGAGGGTGCTACCGTCGGTCCGCCGCCGCGTTAACTCACCTAGGAAGTGCGCTGGGTCACGTAGGTCACTTAGAGCACGAGCTCGCGGCCGGAGACCTCGCCGCCGGCGAGGGAACGCCGGCCAAACCGCCGCCGCCGGCCAGGCCGAGTGGGCCGAGTCGGACCGGCCTGCTTGCCCTATTGGGCCGATTTCGCCACAGTGTCGGGCCGGTCTCTGCACAGTGCTGGGCCGAGCAGGCCGAAGCCGGCCCATGTTCTGTTTTTCTTTTTCTTTGAATTTATCTTTTTCTGAAATCGATGAATAGTCTTTGATACTTGTTTATTTTATATAAAATTATTTAGGGCTCCAAAAATTGTGAAAATTTTTGTGTGAGTTCCCTGTCATGAGCTTGATCTAGGAAAAAATATAAAATGCCGAGTTTTGAGTAGTTTTGCTATGTTCAAAAATTATCCCTTTTAATTGAAAAATGAGTCTTCCATGTTTTTTTAGTAATTTATTTATTTATCCAAAAATCATGAAAATTTATTGGTGCACTTGTTTTTGGTATAAGCTACTTAAAATTAATTTTTGAAATCAATTTGACAACATTTGTTTTAGGATTTAATTTCCTTAGTTAATTAATTATTTGTTTGACTTTGGATTTGAGTGAAGACCCTAGGTCATCAACCCTAATGACCTTCGGCACTTTAATTAATTGTTTGCGCTTGCCTTTAATCTTGTTTAGCTTCCGTCGAGCATCATATTTTATATTTCATCATGTTGAAGCATTTTATTTACCCCGTGTAGTCCCCGTGGTCGAGGAGAGTCCATCGATCTAGTTACGTGGGAATTGTTGTCGAGTCAACTCAAGTTCCCGAAGAAGTCAATCCATCTTTGGTGATTGGTCATCTCCCGATACGTCGTTGAAGAATGTCTACACCGACTTTCGAGGCAAGCCCCCGGATCCATTAACCAATTCCTTGATTTTGCAAAAGTTTTATCACTTGAGTATGTATTGTTGCACTAAGTAATAGGAGTTGAGTGATAACCTACTTGACGCATTAACTTCCTTGATTATTCTAATATCATCCTTGAAACCGTTTTGATTGAAAAATACGTAACAATGCTTAGCCTTGCTAATTTAGTTCGGATTTCGAAAATATTTTCAAAAGGATGTGCTTACCCCGTCGGTAAGTTTAATTTTACTTCGCAATGAAATCGTTGATCGAATATTGGGTTTCATCGAATGACGTCTCGATGTAATCCTTTGGTCTCGGATCTGTTACATCTTTTAATGAAGTTGAGACCGGTCGGGTAACTTGCATCGGGTTAGGGATGTAGTGTTTCCGACCGTGTCGATTAAGGACCGTATCGTTGTAGGGCCGCCCGTGGTTCGAGCCTTGCAACTAATCACATACTATGGTAAGCCTAAGACCCCACTATTCCATCATCGAACGGATAACTGCGCACCGGGAGTGGAGAGATGGCGGGAATACGAGTTACCCTCGTGGGCTTGGTCCTGGATTTGAGGCGTACGGTATTCTCGGGTGGCGTTGCACCGGGTTGGTTTTGGAAGATCTGAGTGAAGGTTGATATATGCAAGATTTGGTTCTACATATATCGTGTGATTAGGGATCCCAGGTGGGTATAATCGATTTGAATCGTCGTTGCTCCTCGGTTATGGAGACTCGATCACCCGACTGCATCGTAGTAACCTGTTGGAACTTGAAGGAATTTGTTGGAAGACTAAGAATGTGATCTCCGTGAATTATCTTGATCTCGCTTGTAATCAAGCTAGACTAGGCTCACCTTAGAATCTAATGACTAATCTGGAAAGTAAAACTTGAGGTTGAAACTAGTTTAGTGCTTTTACGCAAAATACTTTGATTCTTTGCTAAGCCTTACCTTGTCCTATCTCGGCCTTCATTCCCGAGTCTTCTCCCCTCTTTTCGTCGGGTAAGTCTTGCGGAGTACTTTTGTACTCGGGGTTTGTTCTACCCTTGTTGCGGGTGTGTCCGTCAAGTGAGGACGTCGAGTAGTTTGTTTGGCTCCCCGGCGAGCCCTACGTTTTGGTGAATCATAAAGTTAAGTAATGATATTCCACTACTATGGTTGTAATCAACATAACTTATTATTGTAAAGTTTTATTTATAAATGATTTGTAAACTTATGTTATCATAATACTTCCGCACTTTTACTCGATATAATTTATTTACACAAAATTGTTGTAATACGCAATGTCTCTTATAATGATCGATCCGATTCGAAAGATTCGTGGATGATTCGGGTTTCCCGAGGACACCCGACGAGCTTGTTAAGTTGTGTGGAACACATGCATAGTAATCCGAGGTGCCGTTAAGACAAGGATTAGTGCATGTGGGCCATATTACTTAGGAGGTTCGCCACGTGTATCGAGCGGATCGTTATTCTAGAGCTATTGTAGTATTCCTTGCGAAAACTTCAAAAGGTTTTGGATCTAATAAAAATTTAACTTGACTATTTTGGTCCAAATTGCTTATCCCTTACCTATGCTCACTTCTATAGCCCTCTAGTCATGTTTCAAAGTTTATGGTGGAATATCATGTTATAATGCCCTATTTATAAAAGTTTACTTTTAAGTATGTGTTACATTAAAGTCTTTTAAGCTTAGAACGTAGGTCCGTTCATGCATCATGCATAATTAACCCGTGAATAAATACTTTCCCTCTTAATGTGAATTGGGTTAGGTAGTACCAATCCTATTCCCGCTAGCCTTCGATCCCACCTATCTATTCTTTAATCTTGATCCTATCTTTTGGCTTTGAAAGCTCGAGTTTAAAGTTTGGCTTGTTATTCAACGAGATGCTGTTCATACCCGAGCATCCGATCTTTTTGGGATTTCTCAAAATGGGGTGATGATTCCAATCCTCCACCGGTTCAACCCGGTTGACCGATACCCTTGCCGCTCCGGTCAATGCTACAACTATTCTAGCTCGAATCGAATATCACTTAGGGTAATCATGGTCGAATAATGGTAATGAGGTCACGTATTTTGATTTCGCGGCCGCTCCCACCGGTCTTCACCAAAGCGAGATGAACCTCTTGAAGCCGATTATTGGCTCCGCACCATGCAAAGCAAAAGTTTGATCTCATTCCTTGTACGTGAAGTTGAAGCCACTATTTGCGGCTCAACAAACTGAGAGGTCTTTGCGGTGGCTTGGTGGGAAAATCTTGTTGCCATACAGCCCACCGGTCATCGTATCACATGGACGGAGTTTCGTGAAGCTTTCCGCACTCATTATGTTTCACAAGGTGTTATGAAAGTTAAGAAGGAAGAATTTTTATCTTTACAACAAGGTGATATGTCCGTCGTACGATGTGAGCGAGTTTAATCACTTATCCCGAGTATGCACCCGAGTATGTTGATACGTATGATAAAAAGAAGGGTTACTTCTTGAGGGGTCTGGATAGTAAGATTCGTATGATGATTTCTAGTGCTACTCTTAATACTACATTTTACGAGACAGTTGATATTGCTATCACTTGCGAAGCCGTTAATCGTAAGCACCGAGAAGGCCAAGAAGAAGAAGCTCGAATGCTTGAATCCTCGGCGATAAGCCTAAGCGCCCGAAGATAATCCGTCATCCCGTAAATCATTTTCATACTCCTTATCATCCAGTCCAGTATCAAGTCCCGCAGCAGGCACTTGTCCGTCCCGTTGCAGCTCTTTCTTATCCACGCCAGCCGAATGCTCCTAGCGTTCGAAAACCCACTTTACAAATACAGAACTACCCATGTTACAATTGTGGAAAGTCTGGTCACTCTACAAGGGATTGAACTTGAATCTGATTTGACTTATTCAGAGTATCCTATCAGGGTTCTAGATCAGAAAGATCGTGTCACCCGAAGCAGAACAATCAAGTGGTACAAGATACAGTGGGAACGTCACTCGAAAGAAGAAGCTACTTGGGAGTCGAGGAATATCTGTCGAAAAATTTTCCGGAGTTCTATGCTTCTATCTAAGTTATAATTCCCTCTATGAGTTGTAACCGGTCTAGTGTGAGTTGTAAAAACCCCTTTCCTTATGTACTTGTTCGAGATGTGTTTGCTTGACACATTTCCTTTTCCATTACCTAACCCAAGGCTTTAAATCTCGGGACGAGATTTCCTTAAGGAAAGGCCAGTAACATCTCGATGTTATATTACCTAAACCGACATGTCATCATATTTAGTTGCAAAGCATTCATATTAGGTTAACCCCGATATGCATTCACTAAAACAAGATTTATATTCTAGGTTGATTGTGCCTCGAGTTAATGTTTGTTCTGCTTTTGATAGCCTAGAGGTGTGTCGGCTCGATCAAACGCGATTTCATTTCGAAAACCCCGTTTCCGACAAACTCCGTTTTACCCCCTTTTCCCTAGTTCAAAATCTACAAAGAATTTGGGGTTGGTCCAAAAAGCAATATTGTAGGGCTTGATGAGACCTACAATGTTGGTGAACAAAGTTTTTCAAGTTTCCAAAAAGAATTTCAAATAAATTTGAAAATACGGTTTTCCCCGTTGTCCCCTTTTCAATTTCAAACCATAATTCAAAAACTATGCATATTTTGGAAAAACATCTTTTGGAGAAAATGTGCAGTTTGAAAAGTTGAGTTTTCCATAGTTTTGGAGTTTTTCAAGTTATTTAGAAAAATCCAAAGTAATTTCAAATATTTCATTCTAGGGTTTTTGTCCCCTTTTCAAAATTTGATTCAAATTCAATTTTCCTTGCAAAATTTGAAAATGTGCCAGTTGAGAAAGTTGTAGAGAATGAAAAATTAGGCCAAGGTTGTTTTTGGAATTTTTCGAGTACAGTTCAAAAATTTGGAGTATTTTGCAAAAATTTCCACCCTGCAATAGTGCTGACGTCATCATCGTCCTCTTTCTCCCTCTGTTCATGGCGTCGCCGTGGCCGCCGGCCCATTCCGCCCGGTCGCGCCGACCGCCGCCCGCGACGCCGCTCGGCTTCCGCCTCGTGTCGCCGTCTCCGTTCCTTGTCCTTGCGCCATTAAGGACCGGCCCGGACCCTCCTCCCTCCTTATCCTCCTCGGCGCCGCCTCGCTCTGCCTCGTCCCGACGCCGCCATTGCCGCCACCGCGTGCCGTCGCCTTAGCGCCGCCATTAGCCACGCCAACAGCGCCACCGTGCCCGCCGTGCGCTCGCGCATCCGACCCGCACCACCAATCTTCCTCGCCTCCGCTCAATCGACCGCTCGCCATCATCTTCTTCACGGTCGGTCTTTCGCGCCGTCGTGATTCGCCATCGTCGTAGGTCGTCCCCGTTGCTCCATTTTCCAATTCCTCTCGCCACCATGTTCGCCTTGATCGCCGGCACATGATGCGCTCCTTGATTCTCAGTTTGGTGGACAGGAACTGCCGGAACGCCGATGCCACCGCCGGCCGTGCTCTGAGCCGCCATGTCCGCCCCTGTCAACTTCTATGCTCCAGCCCGTCTCCGTCTTCGTTAGCCTGCGCAACGTCTTTGTGGTGAGCTTCTGCACGCGCTCGTGTTGTCTGTTTGGTCTCTACCGCGTCGTAGCCGCCGCTCCGCGCGCCGCCGCCGGTGCTCTGTCATGCCGCCGCCGCCGCGCATGGCCGCTTAGGCTAGAAGCCGTTTCGGTCCGCGTTGAATGCTCAGTTGCGTCCGCCTGGTCTCGTAGCATCCCGTGCTCGCGCCCGGTTTCGCTCCGGAGCAGCTCCGGTGAGCACCACCGCCGTAGCGCGGCCGCTTTCTTGCCATGGCCGCCGGCGAGGGTGCTACCGTCGGTCCGCCGCCGCGTTAACTCACCTAGGAAGTGCGCTGGGTCACGTAGGTCACTTAGAGCACGAGCTCGCGGCCGGAGACCTCGCCGCCGGCGAGGGAACGCCGGCCAAACCGCCACCGCCGTCGGCCAGGCCGAGTGGGCCGAGTCGGACCGGCCTGCTTGCCCTATTGGGCCGATTTCGCCACAGTGTCGGGCCGGTCTGCGCACGATCTTGGGCCGAGCGAGGCGAAGCCGCCCATGTTCTTTTTTCTTTTTCTTTGAATTTATCTTTTTAAATCGATGAATAGTGCTGATACTTGTTTATTTTATATAAAATTATTTAGGGCTCCAAAAATTGTGAAAATTTTTGTGTGAGTTCCCCGTCATGAGCTTGATCTAGGAAAAAATATAAAATGCCGGTTTTGAGTAGTTTTGCTATGTTCAAAAATTATCCCTTTTAATTGAAAAATGAGTCTTCCATGTTTTTTTAGTAATTTATTTATTTATCCAAAAATCATGAAAATTTATTGGTGCACTTGTTTTTGGTATAAGCTACTTAAAATTAATTTTTGAAATCAATTTGACAACATTTGTTTTAGGATTTAATTTCCTTAGTTAATTAATTATTTGTTTGACTTTGGATTTGAGTGAAGACCCTAGGTCATCAACCCTAATGACCTTCGGCACTTTAATTAATTGTTTGCGCTTGCCTTTAATCTTGTTTAGCTTCCGTCGAGCATCATATTTTATATTTCATCATGTTGAAGCATTTTATTTACCCCCGTGTAGTCCCCGTGGTCGAGGAGAGTCCAATCGATCTAGTTACGTGGGAATTGTTGTCGAGTCAACTCAAGTTCCCGAAGAAGTCAATCCATCTTTGGTGATTGGTCATCTCCCGATACGTCGTTGAAGAATGTCTACACCGACTTTCGAGGCAAGCCCGGATCCATTAACCAATTCCTTGATTTTGCAAAAGTTTTATCACTTGAGTATGTATTGTTGCACTAAGTAATAGGAGTTGAGTGATAACCTACTTGACGCATTAACTTCCTTGATTATTCTAATATCATCCTTGAAACCGTTTTGATTGAAAAATACGTAACAATGCTTAGCCTTGCTAATTTAGTTCGGATTTCGAAAATATTTTCAAAAGGATGTGCTTACCCTGTCGGTAAGTTTAATTTTACTTCGCAATGAAATCGTTGATCAGAATATTGGGTTTCATCGAATGACGTCTCGATGTAATCCTTTGGTCTGGATCTGTTACATCTTTTAATGAAGTTGAGACCGGTCGGGTAACTTGCATCTGGGTTAGGGATGTAGTGTTTCCGACTGTGTCGATTAAGGACCGTATCGTTGTAGGGCCGCCTGTGGTTCGAGCCTTGCAACTAATCACATACTATGGTAAGCCTAAGACCCCAGCTATTCCATCATCAGAACGGATAACTGCGCCGGAGTGGAGAGATGGCGGGAATACGAGTTACCTCGTGGGCTTGGTCCTGGATTTGAGGCGTACGGTATTCTCGGGTGGCGCGGACCGGGTTGGTTTTGGAAGATCTGAGTGAAGGTTGATATATGCAAGATTTGGTTCTACATATATCGTGTGATTAGGGATCCCCAGCTGGGTATAATCGATTCGAATCGTCGTTGCTCCTCGGTTATGGAGACTCGATCACCTGACCTGCATCGTAGTAACTGTTGGAACTTGAAGGAATTTGTTGGAAGACTAAGAATGTGATCTCCGTGAATTATCTTGATCTGCTGTAATCAAGCTAGACTAGGCTCACCTTAGAATCTAATGACTAATCTGGAAAGTAAAACTTGAGGTTGAAACTAGTTTAGTGCTTTTCTGCAAAATACTTTGATTCTTTGCTAAGCCTTACCTTGTCCTATCTGGCCTTCATTCCTGAGTCTTCTCCCCTCTTTTTCGTCGGGTAAGTCTTGCGGAGTACTTTTGTACTCAGGGTTTGTTCTACCCTTGTTGCAGGTGTGTCCGTCAAGTGAGGACGTCGAGTAGTTTGTTTGGCTCCTGGGCAGAGCCCTACGTTTTGGTGAATCATAAAGTTAAGTAATGATATTCCACTACTATGGTTGTAATCAACATAACTTATTATTGTAAAGTTTTATTTATAAATGATTTGTAAACTTATGTTATCATAATACTTCCGCACTTTTACTCTGATATAATTTATTTACACAAAATTGTTGTAATACTGCAATGTCTCTTATAATGATCGATCCAGTTCGAAAGATTCGTGGATGATTCGGGTTTCCCGAGGACACCCGACAGAGCTTGTTAAGTTGTGTGGAACACATGCATAGTAATCTGAGGTCTGTTAAGACAAGGATTAGTGCATGTGGGCCATATTACTTAGGAGGTTCTGCCACAGCTTCGCCCCATTCCCCAGCGCAGCAGGACTGTTTCCTCGATGCTCTAGATGGCCGCCCGCCGAGGCCGCCGCGGTGGCCCAGCACGCCCGCCGCTGGGGAGCTCTCCTTCTCCTGTCACGTCGTGCACGTGATCAGCCCTGGCCGCACGATCTGGCGCACACCCACACCGCCATCACGCACGCGCGCGCGTAGGCCCACCACCGGCGCCCGCACGGAGCCAAGCCACCTCGGCCGCAACCACCGTCGCTCGTGGCCCGGAGAACACGGACGCGGACGCGGATGTAGCGGTTGCCAGGCGGATCAGATCCAGCCGCCCTACCCTTATGGCAGCAGCCGCCGCCGCCGCTGCCCGGCCGTCGGGCGAGTGCGAGGGTCCCGGGCTCGGTCATCAGCCGGACCCGGCTGCCTGCTCTGGTTGGCCAAGGACCACCGCCCGAGCGTGGGGCGAGCCGGCTGGTCGCCATTGCTACCGCCTACAACAATGGGGACAGTTGTAGACCCACCCGGCCGCCGGCTTGATCGACGAGAAGGGCAGGAAGTCGCGGCGACCAGGTAGATCGCCCAGGAAATCGCGGCACGCGAGCGTCGCCATTGATGCGTAGAGGCGTGCAGGAAGTCGCGATCGGAGACGGTGAAGTCACGGCGACCAGGAAGTCACGGCCGGAGGCGGAGCCTCCTGTCGCGGAGCGTGGCTGTCGCGAGGGGCGGGACGGATGGACGTGATTTGAATTTTGAATTCATTCCCTGATTATAGGCGTATAGTTACGTACGGATGGACTTGTTTCCTAAAACTTGTTTTCTATAATCACGTTCCCTGATTAACCACGTGAGGGCGTGGCCGCGTGGGTGAGAAGGAGGGTGGGAAGCCTAGTTGTGGGGTTAGGGGGTGAGATCCAGGCTTCCCACTCTTTTAGAAGTTTTCAATTATAGTAGAGATTTGTAGGTAAGATTGGTTGATTAGACCACTCTATAAATATTAAGGGAGGTGTATTAAGAGGCTCCACTTATTTACTCCCTACTGATACGAACAATGCATTTGTGACTTTGAATATGCCAAAAGGCGTTGACTCTGGCAATCAAGATCAACATATTACGCATAGTAAATAATCAAAAGGTAACACATGGGACATGGATATATACTAGTTCAGGTATACATGGTACACTATATCCAGTTAGGAGTGTATCTTTTATCTATGCTTGAGTTTATAAGTTGATTACTACTCCCTCTGGCTTAAATTGTAAGTTATTACAAAAATCTTAAAAAGTCAAAACATTTTAAATTTGATCAATTTTATATGATAAAATAATAACAATTTGGATTCTAACTAAGTATCATTGGATTCTTCGTTAATTATATTTTTATATTATACATTTTTGATGTCACAAAATCTTTGTAAATCTCGCTATAATTTTGGTAAAACTTAAAATGTTTTGACTTTTTAAGATTCTTAAAATAACTTATAATTTGGAATGGAGGGAGGAGTTTCCTATGCAATGTATCCTATAGACTAAATAAAACTTTCGATCAGGGGCTTCCTACTCTGCCTTATGCACGTAGTCCAAAGGGTACAGTTACAAGGATACCTACCGTTTCCTAGCCCATTTCAATGAAATTATAAGTGACTAACTGCCATATCTTGTAGAAGTCGGCACAATTTCCATACGACAGGTTACTTGTCCTTGTCCATCATGCATGCTTCTTGGAGGGTCATGTAAGGTGACCACCGGAAAGGGCCCGCCAGAATATGCATACACGAACGGACTACTCAGATTTAACCTTGGATTTAAATCCCTGATGCTTTCTCCTGTACGAACTTAAGCATCACCGGATAAATCCAGTGACTGCCCATGCGCTAGTTAAACTAACAATTGAAAATTCCGACGATTATCTCCTTTTCTCCGGTGACTGTGGTGAGGGGCACTGAATAAATTGATGATCCTACCCAAGCGGCCAAGAGCCACAGTATCATAAAAAAAACTCTAGAATTCCCGAGGTGACCACGTTCAAACTTGTCGCCAAAGTGAACAGTGCTACTGTGGTCACCACCGGTAAATCCGTTGGCATACCCTAGTCTCCATGTAAACGGCACAACACACCCTATATGTAGCGCATATTTTGGCGACCCTCTTGGGCATCAGATAAATCTAGTGAGGGCAACAAGGCGGCCCTAAGTCATATTTTTACAAGTATCTCAAATCCGCTAACTCTCAATGTGTTCAAGCATGAACAACTTTACTTTAGGCTTTGAGTTACTTTTCAAAGATATTTTTTACTTACATCTTATTATGTTACTAGGTCCAAGTCCAATGCATATGCAAAGTTAATTCAATCCCAATGGCACTTAGATAACCATTTTGCTTTAAAATTCTCCTCTTAATAGTATGGTTATCTATTCTAAACCGACCACACACTCTTTTATGTCTCGACTGACAAATTGGAAATCTCTATCGTATAGCTTTGGCGCTTCGAGCTTGATTTGTCCAAGTGCGAGCTTGCTCCATGTGGCTTGATCACCCTTTATATATATCTCGCTTAACCTTGCTCACCACCTTGGTGTGGACCTTAAGTCAATCACAACTCAACTGAAAGCATTAGTCCACTAGTTGTCACTCAATTGCCAATACAAACATAGACTTTCACCAACCTAGAAATTAGGGATGATTTTTTGTATTCATTAACTAGGGTGCCAACTAAGTAAAGTAGTTGTGTTGTATTGTAATCAAAGAAGATATAAGAAGAAATGATTTTCTATAAGACTATCTATACATTGACAGAAACTAAGACATGCAGAGATGTGAGAAGTATGTGAGAAGTAGATGCTAGAGAAAGAAGACCCGTAGGAAAAAATATTTTAATCAATTTGTCCATAAAAATATGGTTTTTTCTGTGTAGTGTTTACATAATTTAATAGGCATATAATCTACTATTTTAGGAGGCGTAGGGAGCCGTGAGTCAATCCACCTAGCCTTATGCCCTCCCCTCCACCCTCTGCATAGAGGGCCATACTACACGAACCGCTCGACTTCGAGCAATTCATGGTAGAGCCGATGTCCGAGGAGGCGCTGTGAAAAGAGGACACCTCCATACACATCTCAAGGATCAACATGGCGGTAGGGGGCTTAAGCCCCCTGTCCCGCTCCGCCGCTAGGTCCGTTGACTTCTTATGGAATCCCACCATTTGTGTCTAGTCAACTTGTAAAACACAGAGATGAACAAGGTTGGTGGCATCGTGGCAGGTAGCTCCTCAATCTGAATTCGGACCTTTGATATGGTCGTTGAGGCGGCGAGGTTGGTGGCGGTCGTCGAGGGGACGGGGACGGGAACGACTATAGCCTCCGGGGCTATGGCAGCTCGGGCGCGAGCTCATGAAGCCTCCGCTGCCTTGAGTACAACATGTATAAAACCTGCACTCACCCCCCTACCCATCTTCTCCCCTCAGCTGCCAGGGCCGCTTCGTCGCTTCCTCCGACATTGAGTTTAAGCATTGGATGACACAAAGAGCATGTTGAAGGAACCGCTGACCATCTGATGATTGGTCACTGCAACTCCAACACCCTGGTCCGATGATAACGTGTTGAAAGAGCTCGTTGCGCGTCTTTGGCTCCCCTAGAGCATATGCCCCCCATCTCGACCTATCTGACTCTGTTTGTGTATAAGATGAGACAAGTTTGATATGGATACCTTTTTTTAGAATGACACAGTACAACGTAGACGCCCACAACACGCACGCAGACTCACCCCTATGAATATAGGTACGCAACCCTACCCCTATGAGCACCTCCGAAGGCCGACTGATCTGGAGATTCCCGAAGTCACCACTAGCACCTCGTTGTCGACGTTCTCGGGAAAAGGTGCGAGCACCAAAATTTGAACTCTGGTGGGTAGCGTCTAGACCGTCATACATTGGACTACAAGCCAATTCGCATCTGGATACCTAAACCATCAGATGATAATTATAAGCCAAAGCTAAGAATGGAGATCTCGGCCAAGCAAAGTCGTAACAAACATGATGGTCCAGGTTAAGATTCGGCCCAGTTGAGGGACAAAACGAGTCCTGTACTGTTCGTTTTGATGGGCCTAATCCCATCCTCTACGAATAAATTCTGGGCTCAGGTGTGCGGCCTCAGTCCTCTCAAAAAGGAGAAAAAATAACTATTCAAAAAAAAAAAAAAGAGAGAGAAAAGGAAAAGGTGTGCCGCCTCAGATAACGTGGGCGGATTCACCACGGTGGTCAATCTTCACATGGCGAACGCCGGTGCTGGAGACAAGGGTAGCATTGTGCAGTGAGCCCCTTGGCTATCTCGCAAGTCAACCACAAAGAGACGCGATTTTCTTTACTACCAGTACCAGTGTCCCATTGATTTAAGCGTTGGATCCAATGTAGTGCGTTTCCCAGTTCCATCAGAGTTTTCAGAGTTGCTACTATAGTAACAGTAGTACTGAACATAGCAAGCTGACTGATGATAGAGTATACTCTACGCTGCTACTACTACTACCCTGCTGCTCTCGGTATCAGGACTGAAAGCGTGGATCATATACTGCATATACATGGGCGATCTAAGAGAAGATTAAACTCAAGAGTCCTGACTTGTAGGAGGTGAAGGCGTCACCTAGAATGTGAATCAGTCTCAGGCCGTCAAACGTCCGAACTAAATAGCGCAGGAGACATCGTAGCGCTACAAAGAAGAGTCGAGGGAGCTGGCGCATGCTGCTTTGAGCAATGCAGTATGACCCATGGCATTGCGTGATCGCGTCCGGCATCCGCAATGCCCACCAGGCGACACGAGGATCAATTGCAGGTGCAGAAGTGCAGAGCCTCCGAATCCGTGCCAACTGAAATTGGGGTGCATAATTATCGCCAAAATCCGGAGAATCAGCAAAGAGAGTCCCTGATTTAATGGTGAATGCCCCTCCGACAGGACGAACCTCTCGATCGTCGTCATCCGAGCACCAGAACCAAACCATCATGGACCCTGTGTTTTTTTTACCGGTGGACTTAAACCGACCGGCCGCCTCCGGTAACGGTAAACCGGCCGGTTCGACCGGTTTACCGGAAAAAACCGCCCGAATTCAAATTTGAATTCGAAAGGCGCAGTTCATCCGGTTTGTACCGGTATACCGGCCGGTTTGCACCGGTTACCGGCCGGTTTTTCCGGTAAACCGGCCGAACCGGTTTTTTTTTTTTTTTTTTTTGCTTGAATAAACACTTTTTTGGGGTAGTTTTTTGCCACCTATTGATGTTCACATACAACACAATGTGGTACTAATTAGCATAAGTCAATAAAGCAATAATATTTAGTCGAATACAAATACAACTACAAACCGATACGTAGTCTCATACAAATAAATCGCCGCATACAAATACAACCACGTCGTCGCATACAAACAAACCACGTAGTCTCATTCACTCCGGAGGATGTATGGGAAGACCCCATATCGGCACGACGCTTCATATTCGGCGGTGGACATAAGAGAGATACCCCGCTGCCGGAGCAGTTCACCTTGTATTGTTGCCAAGTTTTGCCCGTCCATGCTGCGTCGTTGTCTCCCAATCCCGAACTAATGTTCTATAAAACTCGGGGTCTTCCCATTCAAACACCCATTTATTAGCGAAAAGCCGCACGCTCACGTCGAATGGGATAGCTATAAGTAGGTCGTGAGGTATCACCGTAGGAGGAAGAAGAGTACCGTGGGGTGTCGTAGTCCGTCGGTGCATTCCATCTCCTTTGCGATGACGGTTGCCCATGGTCACGGTCTTGAGTACAATGTGTGAAGTCGGTCTCGCCCGCAATCAACCATAATTAGTAGGCATTGATAGAAAAAACCGTGCGAATGTAGGTGCAATGGATACCAGAAATGAAGAGCTGCGTAACGAGGATCACCGCATGACTTTCACCACCACCACCACCTTCATAGCCACCACCACCACCACCACCACATTCATAGCCACCGCCACCGCCACCGCCACGCCACCGGCACCGCCACCGCCACCGCCACCGTCACCGTCATCGTCGCACTTGTCGAGTCACCACTAGCACGAGCCTGGCTATCCTCGAGAATAGTATGGCCGGCTCTGATTCTCATCCTCAGTCTCTGTGTCGCTGGTCACTGGCTTTCCTTTTCCTTTTTTCCTTTTCTCTTGACCCTTAGGAGGCGACATGTGCATCTTTCTCTTCCCGAGGTGACTGGAACCCACATTGTGTCGGGCCCAATCACTGACGTTATCATGCCCTGTAGCCCGACGTAGATCGTGTGGGTCTATTTGGTCACTGCCAACACAAACAAAAAAAGTCACGCAAGTCAAAATACAAGATGTCATATATACCCAACACTGACATTTATATATATATATATATATATATATATATATATATATATATATATATATATATATATATATATATATATATATATATATATATATATATATATATATATATATATATATATATATAACGTATATATATATATATATATATATATATATATATATATATATATATATATATATATATATATATATATATATATATATATATATATATATATATATATATATATATATATATATATATATATATATATATATATATATATATATATATATATATATATATATAATATATATATATATATATATATATATATATATATATATATATATATATATATATATATATATATATATATATATATATATATATATATATATAATATATATATATATATATATATATATATATATATATATATATATATATATATATATATATATATATATATATATATATATATATATATATATATATATATATATATATATATATATATATATATATATATATATATATATAATATAAATATATATATATATATATATATATATATATATATATATATATATATATATATATATATATATATATATATATATATATATATATATATATATATATATATATATATATATATATATATATATATATATATATATATATATATATATATATATATATATATATATATATATATATATATATATATATATATATAATATATATATATATATATATATATATATATATATATATATATATATATATATATATATATATATATATATATATATATATATATATATATATATATAACGTTCGACAACATGTGATGGCAGAGGACGTCGACGTCGTCGAAATCCTCATCAAGAACCGGAACTGCTTGTTGGATCTACCATACTCCATCCATTCTCTAATCGGATTCGTACGGTCATACACCGAGATTTCGGCGAACCGGTCAATAAAATCTACTTGATCCCGCCTTGGTGGGGTCACATCCGCAAGTCGCGGCCGAAGGTTGTACTTGGACATAAACAAGCTTGTTTAGTTTGTTATGGGACAACCTATTGCGAACCTTCGTATGCAGCAAGGCAAAAGTACTCCGGGCTTCCGCTCGCATCCACTTGAGGAGATACATTGTGAAACAAGCCGCAAAGCAAGGCGCTGCAAATTAGGAGTATCTTTCCCAAATATCGTCCACCACCGGGCCGCAAGTGCAACAAAGCATGTTAGCTATGTATCCAAATATAGGAAACCAACAAGGTGTCGAGAGTACTCTTACATGCGGAGGTCCTGTAATCCCTTGCCATTCTCTCCGCCAGCCCGTGCCAAACTCACCAAACTTTTGTCGAAAAACCTCGGCCTCCCCGCAACGCCCCGCATGGCGGTGTTGACATCCGTCATTCTCGTAAAAGCCTCCTTGAGTCCGTAAAACATCGCCAAACTTGGTTCCATAGTGTATGCGCCTTTGGATTTAGAACAAAGAGCTGCAACATATTGAGTAAAATAAGCAACATGTTGAACATATACGGCGGGAGGAATAAATATAAGTCGTATATATCATACCTGGACCCACATACGTGTGTATGTACACGTCACGAATCCGTCGGTCCATTATAGCTTCATACTCTTTCCATGTGTGCTCATTTCTTCCAAAGAACGACCGCATCTCGATTTGCGCTTACGGTACTCGAGGACCACTTGACACATGTTGGCCTCCTTGTCTTTATCGGCGAAGCGAAGGAACTGTAAAGTGGTGCAACTGTTTCGCGAGATGTATCCCAATCCATCCCACCACCGCACGTTTGACATCCTTGACCGAGCATAACGACCTTCATCTCAGTGTTTGCCCATTTGCTTGACAAAAACTCGAGATGACATCCACTGCAAGAACTCTGAACGTTTACGACGAAAGCTCTCTAGAAACATGTAGTTCGTCCCAAATCTAGTGTCACACCACTTGACCAACTCACCGCCGATTGCTTTCCTCATCATTGCATTCAACTTATTATGGTTGTGCAACCAAGTTGAAATTCGCTTGCATGATTTTATCGTACCTGCATGATCGGTCCTCTTTCCAATATCCTTCAACATCAAGTTTATGGTGTGTGCCGCACAAGGTGTCCAAACAATGTGTTCAAACTCATCTTTCGGAGCGTTGGAAGCTTTCTTGAAGTTGGAACCATTGTCGGTGACCACATGGACAATATGCTCGGCGCCAATCTCAAGCACCACCTTGCGAATCTCCCGAAAAATAAGCACAACATATTAGCCTCTTGTACGTATCCGCGTAAAAAAAAGGATAAGAAGCACAACATTGTTTAGGAGATACCGAGTACAAACTAGTCCGCATCTTGAGTCTTTCCAGTTGCATCAATAGATTTGTGAAACCATGTGATCCCATTGCAATATATCGTAAAGTTTATGACACTCATTCTAGTGGGGCCACCCACGAATCACACATCAACGTGACGCCAAAGGTGGGCCACTCGGTCTTAAACTTTGCGTACCTAGTCCGCAAGTCTTTCTCATTCGAGCGAGGTACTTGCCATCAATCTCCTTCCAAAGTGGGTGAATCGATGCCTTCACCTGAAACCATAGGCAAATAATGAGAATATGCAAAGATAAAAAATGCCGTAATCTACAACTATAGGTACTTACCATGCTTCGTGTCTCTCGGACCGCACCGACAAAGTACGGATTGTCCGCATTTCTTCCCCGGGACTCCTATGTAATGGAACCACTTTGACCAAGCTTTACCAATTGCTTCCTTTGCATTTTTCCCCTTTTGTGTCCACTTGCCGCATCAATCCTTGGTTGGTACATTCCTCTACTCCCACCCATTGCCGCATTATAGTCGTCCACCACCACAGAGTCTCCCTCTGTGATCCTGATCTTCTACTAAACATCCTCTGAATAGGATTCCCCCCACGCGAACCACCACCGCCGCCACTACCACTACCCCCTCCACGCTCGTAATGACCTCCTCCCCGTCGAACGCTTTGTTCGTACTCATGTTGTGTTCTCGACATGTTCATTGCCGCCGCATCCGAGCCTCATATTCCTCATCACCAAGGGGCCGGTTTCCCCTCTTGTGCAGCCGCCTCCCGTGCCACCTTTACTCGAGCCCGCTCGGTGGTTCTTTGCGCAGCCTCCGGTGGCACGCCGTTGCAATGCACGACCTCCGCCCGCGCCCCCGCCAAATGCCGCTTGAATCTAGTGCAACCACCGCCATGTTTCGTCACTTTACGCAATTGCAATACCATCCAGAGCAAGGTTTTGACCATGCTCCCATACACGATCGTGGGTCTCGCCCGACATTGTCTACCCGCATGAACGAACAACAACATACACATACCAATATATAAATACACCAAGTGCACGAAATGTATGTCAAGAATATATATCAAGTGCCTAAATCACTAAGCCACACCTAAATTCCATGTATATCAACAATATAAAACAAAAAAATACATGCATCCTACCCCAAATCCTACCTAAATCATACCCTACACTATAAAATCCTACCTAAATCATAGATCGGGACCAAAAACATACCCTACAAGCATATCCTACCTAAATCCTAGAGCTAAAAGTACTCTAAACAAAAAAAAAAAAAAAAAAAATAGAAACTCACCTACTCGGCGGCTAACCGCCGAAGACTCCCGGAAACCGGCCGACCGGCCGGTAAACCGACTGTCCGGAGCGGGTCCATGGACAGCGCGCTAGCCGCCAGGTAAACCGGAGTTCCGGCGCGGTTTACCGCCCGTCCCCTGTCATGCGGCGGGTAGCTGGCGGCGGAGCGAGCGCGGTTGGCGAGCGCGGAAGACAGAGGAGAGCGCGGATTGGCTTTCTCGGGCGTTGACCCCCCACCGCGACGCACGGCGCCTTATGCGCCTTCCGGGCTTTATTGGGCCTAATGGGCCTTAACGGGCCGCGCCCCTTTTTTTTTTTTTTTTTTTAAACGAACTCAAATTCAAATTCTTTCATATCACTCGACGTCCAATTTCAAAAATTTTTACACCATTGGGTTCCATAATTCAAGAGCTATTTTTAGGAATTTTTTTAGCATTTTTTTTTCAAACTTCAAATTCGAATTTTGGGCCGGTCCGAACCGGACCGAACCGGAACCGGACCGGCCCGGTTAGCTCGGTAACCGCGGTAAACCGCGGTTTACCGAGCGGTAAAAAACGCAGCATGGACCTCGACCAAACACCAAACCCTGGGCACCGCCACCGCGCACGCCACTAGCACTAGACGAGTCAAAACCGTTGCGTGCGCGTGGGAATCCTCCATCCTCCACCTGCAGCAGCGCCAGCGGAGCCCACCAGCCACCGAGCGCCAAGCCGCCAAGAAGCTGAACTGACCGGCCACCGCCCAGGGGCAGCCCGGTCATTCCCGCCGCCGCCGCCGCCGCCGTGCTCGTGGTTCCGCCCCCAACTCTCACCTCAACTCAACTCCACGGCCGCCGCGCTAGCAGTAGCATCCACTCGCCGCCGCGCGCACCACCCTCTCCACTCCACCTCTTTCTAAAACTACGACCGAGCTGCCGGCCGAATCCACCGCCTCCGCCGGCGCGCGCGCCTCCCTCCCTCCCTCCTCCCTCCCCATGGGGTCCCCCGCGCCCGAGTCGCCCGCCAGCCGGTGCGCGCGCCGTAGGTAGATCCCACAGCCGTCACAACCAGATCCGATGATGGAGACCGCCGGGGCCGCCTCCTCCCCGCGCGCCGCGGCCGCCGCGTCCTCTCCCCGCGCCGCGGCGGCGGCGGCCGTCTCCTCCCCGCGGCGGGGCGGGGGCGGAGCCCCCGCGCACCACCACCGGCGGTGGGGCACGGCCTCGCTCAGGTCTCCTTACAACTACCTGTTCGCGCTCTGGCTGGTGGGCCTGCTGCTCGTCTTCGGGTGGCAGGGCACCGGCGTGCGGCTCTACACGCGCCCGCCGATGCCCAAGCGCGCCACCACGGCGTCTACGTCTCTCGGGCAGTGGGTGGCCTCCCCGCCGGTCTACGATCTGCGGGAGTTCGGGGCGGTCGGGGATGGGCGGACGGTGAACACGGCCGCGTTCGAGTCGGCCGTCGCGGCGATCGCCGAGAGGGGCGGGGGCAGGCTCACCGTGCCCCAAGGGCGGTGGCTCACCGCGCCGTTCAACCTCACCAGCCACATGACTCTCTTCCTTGCCGCTGGAGCGGAGATCCTTGGGATTCAGGTGAGGCGTTTGCTGCTGTTTGCATCAGCTTTGTTTGGGTAAAGACACTGCTCTCGGATCTTTATTAGTCATTCTTGATTCGTTTGTGCAATTATGTACTCCGCGAAGTGAAAATCCGAAAAAAAAATCCGCTACTGCAATCATATTAAGTCAAGGACATTTTATAAGTAATGGCATCCAGTGATCCTTGCATCAAACGATGAGTTCATCATCAATATAGGGAGTAATGGAAATACTACACAGTTTAATGATATAGTATACTAGTAATACTAGTGTTTTTATAAGTTTCTCTCAACCTTAGGCAATGCACGTCTAGAGTTTCTTATGTGTTATTTTACTGGTACCTTTTTTCAGTTTGGTGCACTTATTTACCAATTGAGTTAACATTGGCGACTTCTTTATGTTACTTATATCCAAGGATGAAAGATATTGGCCCTTAATGTCTCCATTACCATCATATGGCTATGGAAGAGAGCACAAGGGACCTCGATATGGGAGCCTTATACACGGCCAAGACCTGAAGGATGTGACTATAACCGGTAGGTTGTGTTTTCTTTTTTTTGTTCCTTTTTCTTGTTCATATGGAATATGCCAAATTGATTTCATCTTCTATACATTTTCTACCATACAAAAACATAGGAAGTGCTGAAAGCTTTTGAAACTAAATTTGGTACTTATTTCATGGGAACACTTCTCTAGTTGTACTTGAATTAAGTGAATTAATTCGACCTTCAGCAATGCATTCATTGTAAGAATAAAATATGGATCTGAAGCTATTATCCTAGTGAGGATATGCTGAATATAGCTAAATATCATGACTCATCCGTTAGAGAAATCAATGTTGGCATTATTGCTTGTTTATCTTCTGCGGTCTCATTTTCATGAAATTATAATAAATCTTTCAGTTGGCTCCTCTGCAAAATAGGTTATAATGGCACAATAAATGGACAAGGTCAAAGTTGGTGGGTAAAATTTCGGAGAAAACTCCTTAATCACACAAGGGGTCCTCTGGTGCAGCTTATGCGATCAAGTGGCATTATCATTTCTAATATCACTCTTCGTGATTCTCCCTTCTGGACTCTTCACATGTACGACTGCAAGAATGTTACTATCTCAGAAACCACCATCTTGGCTCCAATTGCTGGAGCTCCAAATACTGATGGAATAGATCCAGGTTACTCCTAACGCTTGCAATTTTTTCTGATTATTGAACTTTATTCGTTTCATTTATAGCTGCATCATGTAGATTGTATTGTAATCTAGATTCCACTAAACATTTCAGCAACAATAGGAGCCCGTGAATCCTGCACTGCATGTCCATGTTCTATTGGAGCCTTTTTTTAAAAAAAAAATGTTTATGCTTCATTAATCAATCTCCTTGTTATTCTTGATGTATATGCAGATTCTTGTGAAAATGTGATGATAAAAAATTGCTACATTTCTGTTGGTGATGATGGGATAGCCATAAAGAGTGGTTGGGATCAATATGGAATTGCTTATGGCCGTCCATCTGCTAACATTGTTATTCAGAATGTCGTAATCCGCTCTATGGTCAGGTAAGATATTAGATTGTTTGCTTAGGCTGTTTTGATTTGCTTTATAACATATTTATGTATGGTATAATTTGAAATATCATTGGCTAGTGAATGATGCTACTTGTTCTGAAGATAATGGAGTTGTCGCGAGTTTGTTAGATATTTTGTTTGTATATTTCTGATACAAACTGCTTGCTGGTTATTTGTTCTATGTAGATGCATCAAACATGCTAGGGCCATTTATTTGTCTAGACTAGAACTAGTTACATAAGGCATTTTTTGCTCATTGTTGATTTATCTTTCATGATCTGGAAATCAAACAACACCACTATTCAAACTTTAACAAACCAATGTGATTGTATGTTTGATGTCTTTTGCGTTCTGTGGGCAGTGCTGGAGTATCAATTGGAAGCGAGATGTCTGGTGGTGTCTCAAATGTTTTGGTAGAGAATGTTCATGTCTGGGATTCACGGCGAGGCATGAGGATAAAGACCGCGCCTGGAAGAGGGGCTTATGTAACCAACGTCGTGTACCGGAACATAACCTTGGAAAATGTACGTGTCGGTATAGTGATAAAGACAGACTACAACGAGCACCCAGATGAAGGCTTCGACCCAAAGGCTGTCCCCACCATCGGGAATATTTCCTATACCTCAATCCATGGGCATCGTGTGCGAGTACCGGTCAGGATACAGGGAAGCGCAGAGATCCCTGTGAAGAATGTCACCTTCCATGACATGTCAATCGGTATAGTAGACAAGAAGCACCATGTTTTCCAGTGCTCCTTCGTCCAGGGGCAGGTCATTGGCTATGTTTTCCCCGTGCCTTGCAAGAACCTGGACCTGTACGACGAACGGCATGAACTGGTTAAACAATCAACTTTACAGAACATCTCTGATATCGACTACAGTTTTTGACAAGGGCAATTGATCCAAATGTACTATTACTGTAGGAGTATTCAACATTCACACAGCTGCCATAGTGTTTTCCACACTTTTAGAAGCAAAATTTTGTGTAGCCTTTACACTTTTCACCTCTCAGGCATGTGTATTTAAGGAAGATCAGCTTGTCCCTACTGTCTCGTAGAGAGACGCCAGGAATGTTGTCTTTTCACTTTCTTTATCACTGTATTATTACAAACTAACCCGGTTACACACTTGACAGTACACTTTTGGTAGTGCTTACTGTTCACGGCAGCATACTTTCCTGCCCTTTTTCAACAGATGTGGATGTATATCAGTATATGTATCACGTAGTTCTTTGAACTTGGAATGGTTGGTTCTTTCAAGGTGTGTTCATAAATCTCTGTTTGTCAAGATGGCTTCAAAAGAAATGGATATTCATGCTGAAAACTGCTTTAGTAAAGCAGTAGAAGGAACAAACAGTGATGTTGGAATTCTAAAGCAGTAGAAGGAACAAACAGTGGAGGTGATGTTCGAATTAAGCTATAAAAGACAGTCTTGTACCTGTAAAGTTTCAACTTTCAACGCATTCTTCTACCATATTCTTTTATTTGATTTTTATGTACTGCAGAACCTATCTTCGAAATCTTACAGGTCCATCAGCCTAACAGGCCAATAATAATAAAGAAAAGCCTCTTTAGGTCTTAGCCATACAACGGCGCTTCCTCATCGGCTGGCTTTTCGTTGCATATGCCACGCCCTCTCCCTCCCTATCCTGAAACACTAATCGGATATCCGATAAAAAGCCCGCACCGGCGTGGCGCGCTTCCTCCAGAGCCCTGATCGTCTTCCCCTTCCCTCTTCCTCCGTCATGGCTCTGCCGTCCGCCGGCTCGTTCGCGGCATGCAGCCTCCAGCCAAGGTAAGAAACATGGCGCTCCCTCGCCTCTGTCTCCGTCACCACGCCTCCGCTGTTACGCTAACGCCGCCGCCGTGCGTGTGTGCGCTCCGTATCTTCTGCAGCAGTGCTAGCATCCGGGCGTGCCATGCCCCGAGGCCGCCGACACACCTGCAGTCGGCTGCTGCGGCGGTGCCGTCTGCGAGGACGACGCGGACGAACGCGACCAAGGGCGGCGTGTCAACCGTGTGCGAGCCGCTGGGCCCCGACCGCCCGGTCTGGTTCCCCGGCAAACCCCCTCCGGCGTGGCTCGACGGCAGGTAAGTGGTAGCACGGTGTACATAAATGAGAGTCTCTCAGACACCCAGCAGCTAGATGTTTAGAATTAGATATATCATTATTATTGCCAGCGTGTAGTGGATAAACTCATGGATAAGATGGTGAGGTACAATTTTACTCTATTCTGACATTTCTTCGCGATCGAATTGTCTTGCAGCCTTCCAGGAGACTTTGGATTCGACCCTCTCGGATTCGGTAAGTAACACCAATGATCCAGGACAGAGCAGAATGCTCGCAACATTTCGCACATTCTCAACAGCTTGGTTTTAAGAGCTTGTATTAGCTAGAAGAAGTCTAGAACGACACACAATTTTCTCCATGACTAATGCGCGCATGCAGGTTCGGACCCGGAGTCGCTGCGGTGGTTCGCGCAGGCGGAGCTGATACACGGGCGGTGGGCGATGCTGGCGGCGGCGGGGATCCTGATCCCGGACCTCCTGGCACGGTGGGGCTTCATCGACGCCGGCTACTCGTGGTTCGACGCCGGGTCCCGCGAGTACTTCGCGGACCCCTGGACGCTCTTCATCGCGCAGATGGCGCTGATGGGGTGGGCCGAGGGCCGGCGGTGGGCGGACCTCCTCCGGCCGGGGAGCGTCGCCATCGAGCCGCAGTTCCCGAACCGCAAGACCCCGGTCCCCGACGTGGGGTACCCGGGCGGGCTGTGGTTCGACTGGGCCAACTGGGGCCGGGGCTCCCCGGAGCCCGTCATGGTGCTCCGCACCAAGGAGATCAAGAACGGCCGCCTCGCCATGCTCGCCTTCGTCGGCTTCTGGTTCCAGGCCGTGTACACCGGCCAGGGCCCCATCGACAACCTCCTCGCGCACCTCGCCGACCCCGGCCACTGCAACATCTTCTCGGTGCGTAGAGTGCAGCAGCCTAATTTGCTTGCTTCTCGTTCGCATTCTGTTTACTCTGAAAATGTTGATGATCTGGTTGGTTTCTTGTACTGCAGGCGTTCACGTCCCACTGATACGACGATGCTGTTTTGGAGTTTAAGACTGTTTCTGGGAGTGGAGTAAGTCAAGAAAAAGGTCCTTTTTTTTAGAATAATTGGAGTACTTCGCTTAATTGGGCCACGGCATCATTTGGCCATGGACATGTCAACATTTGTTTGTACCTGCATAGAAATGTTAAACCACTTGTACAAACGTACAAATACCAGGGAGGATCGCGATAATGATAATAACCAGCACACTTGTCCTAAAGCTCCAACACCGTATATAGACGAAAATTGTTGACATGGACAGTGGATTATATATTTAGAAAAACCCAAACACACACACACCATCTCGTATACAGTAGCTGTTCTTCCTCCTCCTATACTACTATTCTCTCGTGTACTCCTTAGCTTCCGTTGTCTTCTAGAACATTCTATTATCATTTTCCTAGCATGGATCCGCTCTGGTTGCTACTTGTCCCTGAATTCCATCTAGTTGTATCCAGATTGCTTGGCCTATACAGTTTGGTGTTTGTTAGCGGTGAAGCGATTGGGTTGCTAACATAACAAAGCCTAAGGGCGTCCACAGTGGAAATCGCCGGCAGCTAGCTATTTAAGAAACACGTCATCCTGCGAGGCCTATATTTAATCTATTTTTACTTTCTCTCTTCCGTGCATGCATACCAAAGATTCCTCCGCTGCCAACCGCAGAGCACGTCTCACCTCGGGTGTTGAGCGAGACTAGCGACGAGCAAGTCGCCGGCTTGAATATTTTTGCATCTTCTCTTTCTTCCACATAGGATACATGCTGAGGTGTACACTCAAATAGCTAGCTGACTCAGCACCATTGCGGACGCCCTAAGAGGGTGCGCGCGGCTTCAGCCTGTCACTGACTCACTGTGCAGCGGTAAACAAAAGGGGTATGGTGTGTGATCGATGCAACTTGACAAAGTCAAAGTGCTCGTGCTACAACTTGACCTGTCGTGCTGCGCTGCTGTGTCACAAACATCCTTTCAGTTTACTTATTCGTGCGAATGGAGTCTCTGCCTATCAATCTCTGTGGACAGTGGACACTGAAACAAGATGGTGGGACTTGGGAGGAGCTGTCACGAGCTGTTCGTGCAGTCTCGAGATCTGCGATCGATTCTGGTCCACCGCGACATTTTAGCTGACAATTGCACTGGTTTACCTAGTCCTAGTAGTAGAACATTTATCTACCTTAGGATTCGTATTAAGAAACGTAGAACCGACGACGTTTAATTTCTAGCAGCTACAACGAGCCATGTGGGAATCCGCATGCAACTGCAGGCTGACGAAGGGGAGTCTGGATGCACGATGCAAGATGATGCTGGAAAGCATACACCCGCCCGCTTCCCTGTCAGGAACGGCACTCACCACCCCTCCATCGGGTAGGACTAGGCTTAGGAGAGGACACTGCGTTCGCCGGTCTCTCCGCATGCACGGGCACCATGACCATGCGTGTTTTCCCTTTTTCCGTGTGGCGCCATGGAGAAATCAAACGTTTTCTCAAAGAAAATGTACATGTATACCCTTCGTTCCCCTAGTGACACCTCTAATGTTTCGTAACTCCCTGTTTGGCTCTCTTCACTAAAGATCACTAAAGTAGCTACTCCAATCTCCATGTGTACACTTGAGTCACTTTTAGCTACCCCTTCATGACTAAAGGTTTCCTAAACTTTAGTGAGGTGTTTGGTATTTTAGTCGCTAAAAGTGACTAAAGTTTAGTGAATAAACTTTAGTAAGGGTAAACCAAACAGGCCCGTGAGATTAATCATGTTGTCACTCGATCGACGGCCTCCGACAATAAAAGGCATTCGTCATGTGCGCTTCTATGTTACTACTTTTATAGGTAGCTGATGCCTCCCCTCTCTACACATTACATCTTGATGGGCTAATTTCTCCAATTTATTGGTATATTAGTATAATATTTCTGTTATATTTTTTGTTTGAATAATAGAACAAAGTTTCAGCCTCTGCGTAGCATCTTAACAACAAAACAAGCCATAAGGCTTGTTAAGTGCTTACGACCTAGCGGAGCATAAAAAAAACTAAGTTGAAGCCCAACAAAGGCGAGCGACTAAAAGACCGTAAAGGAACTAATAGCCACGCTTTCGATTTCAGAAGGCGTCAACAAAACTTCGCAAAAGACCGCCATGGTTATTGTCTCCAAATCTCTAGAACCACCCTTGAACAATGGACTCTCCTCATTAATTATACAACAAGGACCGAGTAAGTCAACTTGAAGATTACCTGCAAATATGTATTAGACTAGCCTTATTAAAATTCACATCATTTCTAATCTAACCATAAAGTCCAACGGAGTGACTATGATATTTTCACTATGATATTTTCTTTAGGTCACAAATATAAGACCGGGTTCTACTAGGCATGCTCTTCTCAGTTAAATTTTGACTCCTAGTTCCACGTACATGGTACACTATGATACATATACATGTCCATGAGTTCAGTCGGTTGGAGCTGAAGTTATTCGTTTTTTTAGCATAAATAATTCATTTAGTCAGGATTAAGTCGCTACACCATCCATCGTTTGAGGAGACGGAGAGGGCCCCCTACTATATATGCCAGTCACACAAAACAGTTATTCGTTATTTTTCCTACAAGCACGCACACACAAACACACAAAAATATTCCATCACAGCTGGTTGCGTTTGCACGGCTGAAACATGTACGAGCCAACAACGGCTAGCTCTAATCTAAAGGAAGTCTGCGAAAGCGTACTGCCTTCACAAGTGGAACCAACTTGACAATTTGCTGCTCTTGTGTTGACCCTTTTCCTTTGTGTCATTGGAGGATCATGGATGGATCCCCCTGGCCTTCAGGCTCAGGCATTTCGATCGGTTGCCTATGATGTTTCCAATCTCCTCCAATCAAAACACAAGGAACTTATTCTCACAATACAATATCGTGTGTCTGTGAGTCATTGTGTTCGTCTAGACAGGACACCGAAGAAATCGGTATAGGGCCTCCCTGGCGGCCATTTTAAATTCACGTTGTTCTCTAACGAATCTTGTGACAGACGACTCAATTCCAAAACGACAGTTATGATATTCGTATGATACTCCTATGTCCTATATATGTATCCTACGTACGTCAATTGAAAAAAATAGCTAATTATTGATGGAGGTTAAGCCACCTTCCAGAAGAACAGAGCGTGATCTATAACCAACTGCATGCGCCCCTATCACAAAGGGGCGAAGTGAAGCGAGAAAAACTTGTCATTGGGATTGGGGCTCACTGAGGTTTCGTTCTGCCTGTTTGGATCCATTAATTCGGAGAAATTAGAAAGTACGTACTTATCTATTTGGTTTGGAATTAAACATTCCATAACTTATCAAAGTTCAGATATAAGGCTTATCTTAAACTCATAGGAAGAGATCAATGCAAATTGATTCTATAGATTATCATATGATGTTTTTTATTACAACTTGTAGTACACTCTGCGGCTTTACTCCAATTTAGTAGAAATGCAGCACATAAATACTTTCATATTTGGCATATGGGTAACAGTAATATACGAATATACTCATATTTAGCATATGGTTAAAGAACCAGTTTCCCTGTCATTTTTTAAAAAAAAATCACGTAAGAGCTCCACAGCTCAACTCATCAAGTTCGAACAAGAAATATGACGATAATTGACGGAAGCAGTTTTAGATTATAAATATTTAATCTGTAGGAGGTAAAAAAAAAAGAGCTCTGCAGGCAATCATCGTACTATCCGATTCCGAGGTTGATTTATCAGCAGTTTCAGTTTGGCCGACTGATCCAAGACTCCTCGACATGCAGTTGTCAGACTGCACTAGAAGCGGCGGAACGGATCGGAGCACGGCCGACTGCCGTTGCTAGCGGTTGTGCCGTCCACTCTTGAACCAGCTGAATGAGCTGTCAGCAGCTTACCGGCTTCGCATCATCACCATCACCATCACCATCATCATCATCCGATGTGTTCGTTTCATAACTGTCTCCTCGCCTCAGATTAGCAACCAACAGCTTTGTTTTCAGGAGTCCATGGTCACCCGTTGCCGGTTTTCAGTGTGCTCCGATGGTCGGCCGGCCGGTCTCATCCATCAGCTGGCCTGATGATCCTGACCATGTCAAATTGTCAAGGTTGCCTCAACCTGTCTACCATCAAGGGCAAATGCCCAAATCTTTTTTTTTTTTTTTTTGAGCGGCAAATGCCCAAACCCGAGACGCACGAACGTGTGGTGTACGTGACCTCGATCCGAGGTTCCATCCAAATGCGACGCGAACTTGTGACTGTACGTACCAAAACGGCCGAGCCTAAGCCACTGGTACCTTGGTCCCACGCTAAGGCTATCCCGGGCCCACCAATCAGTGCCGGGCGCTGTCAGCCAGTAATCCCCGCCTGCCGGTTGGTTAATTAATTTTAATTAACAAGGAAAGGAAGCCAAATCGCCGAGAAGAACGAGGGGATTAGTTAGATAAAGCGGCCGGCTGGTCTTCCTTCAGCGGGGGCCAGCAGACAGACAGACAGACACCGCCGAGGGCTCCTCTCCTCTCCTCGCTTCGCCGCCGCGAATCGCTGCGAGTAGCGTACTGCCTGCCACCACCACTCACTCATCGCGGCCTCCGCCTCCGCGTCCGAGTCGGCGGCGGACGGGCAGCATGGAGGGATCCGCGGCGGAGGAGCTGGAGGCGGCGGAGAGGGTGGTCATGCGGTGGGACTCCACGGCGTCGGCGGCGGCGTCCTCGGACGACCAGATGCTGTTCGACGGCGCCGCCGACCGCGCCGAGGCGGAGCGGTTCCTGCGGGCGGTGGACGACCTCCGCCGCCTGGCGCCTCCCTCTCCGGCCTCCGTCGGCAGCAGCCCGCGCCGCAACTCTTCGGGTGGCACCGGCTCCGCCGTGCAGGTCGCCATGGCGCGGCTCGAGGACGAGTTCCGCCACGTGCTAACGGCACGCGCGCTGGACCTCGAGATCGAGGCGCTCGCGGGCCTCACCTCGCTCTCGCTCTCCATGTCGTCGTCCAGCGACCTGAGGAACTCCGACGCCACCACCGAGTCGGCGGCGCCCGCCGCGGGGGACGACGACGACGGTGGCGGCGGCGGCTCCGTGTCGTCGTCGTCGTCGTCTTCCGTCGGCGGCAGGCGCAGCAGCTACCGCTCGCTGCAGAGCATCCGCGAGGTGGACCTCTTCCCGGCTGACGCCATCGCCGACCTCCGCGCCATCGCGTCGCGCATGGCCGGCGCGGGGCACGGCCGCGAGTGCGTCCAGGTGTACGCCTCCGTGCGCAAACCCGCCGTGGACGCCGCGCTGCGCCGCTCGGCGTCGAGAAGCTCAGCATCGGGGACGTCCAGCGCCTCGAGTGGGACGCGCTCGAGGCCAAGATCCGCCGCTGGATCCGCGCGGCGCGCGCCGCCGTCCGGGGCGTCTTCGCCAGCGAGCGCCGCCTCTGCTTCCACGTCTTCCACGACCTCCCGCTCTGCGCTTCCACCAGCCACGACGCGCCCTTCGCTGAGGCCGTCAAGGGCGCGGCGCTGCAGCTGTTCGGCTTCGCCGAGGCCATCAGCATCGGGCGCCGCTCCCCGGAGAAGCTGTTCAAGATCATCGACCTCCACGACGCGCTCTCGGACATGCTCCGGACATCTCCGACATCTTCGCCGCCTCCATGGCCGCCGAGTCGATATACGTGCAGGCCGCGGAGATCAGGTCGCGGCTGGCCGATGCCGTGCGTGGGATCCTCTCGGAGTTTGAGAACGCCGTGCTCCGTGACCCGTCCAAGACTCCGGTGCCCGGCGGCACCATCCACCCGCTCACTCGCTATGTTATGAATTACAGCACCCTCATTTCGGACTACAAGGCCACCCTCTCTGAGCTTATCATCTCGCGGCCATCAGCAGCTACCTCCCGGACAGCTGCTGAGGGCAATGAGGCTACACCGGCTTTCCCTGATCTTGACCCGCCCGATCCTGACAGCCAGTTGCCCCTTGCCACTCATCTTGTCTGGATTATTGTTGTTCTTGAACACAACCTTGAGAGCAAGGCGTCACTCTACAAGGATGCAGCACTGTCTCATTTGTTCCTTATGAACAATGTGCACTATATCGTGCACAAAGTGAAGGATTCAGCTGAACTTCGGGGGCTGATTGGGGATGAGTATTTGAAGCGGCTGACAGGGAAATTCCGGCACGCAGCTACAAGCTACCAGCGAACTGCATGGTTGAAGATCCTGAATTGTCTCAGAGATGAAGGCCTCCATGTTAGTGGTGGCTTTTCGTCTGGGATATCCAAATCGGCACTACGGGAGCGATTCAAGGCTTTCAATGCTGCATTTGAGGAAGCACACAGGATCCAGTCTGTATGGTATGTGCCGGACACACAACTGCGAGAAGAGCTTAGGATCTCAATTTCGGAGAAGCTGCTCCCAGCGTATCGATCCTTCCTTGGCAGGTTCCGGCATCACATAGAGAATGGCAGGCACCCAGAGTTGTACATCAAGTACACAGTTGAGGATCTTGAGATAGCAATGGCAGATTTCTTTGAGGGATCTCCACCATCTGCGCATAACAGGAGGAGATCTCATGGATGAAAGATGTCCTGAAAAAGCTTAGTCTTCTTGCAATGTATTCTTTAATTCTTTGGGGACAGGCCAACAAACGCAGTTGGGTCTTTTGTTACACTGTAAGCGATCTTTTTTCATTTGTTACACCTGTTTATATTCTTGTGAGTAGTGTGTTCATATAGGAATGTTCTTTTAGTAATGTAACATAGCTGTAAGTTGTAACTTCTGTTTAACATTTAGCTGAGTGTTGTATCATCGTTTTGGTGGTTCACATGTATCTGAAGAATGCTGCTTGATAGATGAGGTGCAAAAAGAAATTGTAATGTTAAGGTTATGCACATATGATGCAATTGTGCAGTGCCATTTTCTAGTCTTGAAATATGTTTGGAGGATTCCTCTGCTTTATGTCTTTGCAATCATAACAGTGAATAAGGGTGCAATTTAGTATTAGTCACTTTACAACTACAATGTCTATAACTAAAGTTGCAGTCATATTTTCCATGCAAACACTCTACTGGAAAAATAAGAAAGATGCTTGCTCATTTCTCTTCAATAATGAGAAAAAAGTTGGCATTTACTCTTTTGTATCATTATTTTTTCTTATTTTGGGGACTACTGCCGCATCTTGGACCCCATGAGCACTCTACTGGGACCCCCATGAGCACTATACTTGGACCCCCGTGAGCACTCTACTGTTAAATGGTAAGTTCAAGTTTCTTGCAGCACACTACTTGTAGTATGTCAATGGGCTTATTTTAATTTGGTCCAGTCTAAAACCTTATGCTTTGAACATATAAATTGTTTACTAATAATATGGCACGCATTTGTCTTGCTGATCAATCACTTACATCATGTCAATGCCATGTTTTTTTAAGAGTTAAGCAACTCATATTACTCATCATGTTAATATACACTTCACAGTCTTGCTTATTACATAAAAACCATTCCTCTGCTTCTCTGCAGATTAACTAGGAACTGAAACAATACAATAACGAAAGTTACTAAGAGCAAACATTGTACTTTAATAAAGAGTTCAAGAACTATATTGCAGCGCGGTCACAACTCGAAATCTGTGTGCATGGCAGTTGTTCTAATCAAAGGTTGTGAACACAATAAAATATCTATGGACAACCTGAGAAACAAAAGGCGGTGAACTGTAGTCAAGTGGCTATTATGTAAGTGGTGACATGTGGTTGGTCGGTTCAGTAACAGGGTAGTGATTGAATACCTGTGATGACATGTGTGCCAGTCACTGTTTCGGTCTCTATTTAGCATTGTTATTTGTTGCAATCAGAGTCAGTTAGGTACTAAGCTAATATTGATGGCCCATCACTTCATCAATTCACTATATTTCACTGTACCCCTCTCTTCAGTTTTATCTCCAGAGTGAAAACAACAATGGCTTGCCTACTGATCTTTGCGTGTTTATGCCGTCAGAATACTCCTTTTTCAGATTGTCATGAACTTTGGAATCTATTTTCACCTTACTGGGAGCTTTGTGTCTGTATCCAAGTGCAATGGACTAACCCTGCTGCTCAACCATGTTGTGCAGGCATTTCTGCCTTGATGTGTTATTTCATCCCCGAATGAGGAAGAAAACATGAGACCGCAGTTCCTTGGAGATAGAATGATTGACTTGAAAAGAAAATAACACCAATCAGCTACTACCGTCAGGCAAGCCGGCTGCTAACTTCATCAATCATGATCAACACAAGCGCAGGATCAGAGCAACGTAGTAAAGCCGAAACAGAAATCCCAGTCGACGCATGCCTGGACGGCTGGACCTGGGCAAAGGAAAGGCAGCAGACCAGCAGTCAGCGGAGAAGGGGGGCGAGGCGTGCCGTTTCTGCAAGCCACGCCCGTGACAAGCGCGCGTTTTGTGCCGCCGTGTGGCCCGTGAACCGAGGCCGCTGGCCGCGGAATCTGGGTTCGCGTTTCGCCGGCCACTGCTTTGGCAGATCCCCACCAGCACCAGGCCACCAGTCACCGGCAACCGGATGGATAGTGCCGTAGTGGTCGGGCGGCTGGGCTCGGTTCGGGGCACGGACGCCGGCCGCTGCCAACTGCCGCCAGCGCCTGCCGTCCGTCCAATCAGCCGCGCACATGCAGTGCAGGGACGAGGAGACGACCGCCGTCCAGCGGCTTCGGCTTTTGTTGGGTCAGTGGCGGAGGACGAAACAAAATTATGGTGTGGCGAAACTGATAACATAGATGCTAAAAATTTCTCATTGGTTTATACATATATGTATTTATAATTGTCATCTACTATATAAGCAAAATTATTTCGAATAAATAGAAAGATACAAGTATAGTCAGTAGACTGACCAATTGTGGATGAACATCACTTGCGTCTAGGCGATATAGGCAATTGCACTTGCCTATTTTTCTTTTTCTGAAATGATTTCTTAATCCTCTCAAGATCAATTCCTTTGAATATCTCTCGCTCAATGTAGCACACCATTAAGTCATTAAGCCAAGCATCTGACATCTTGTTGCGCAATTCTGTTTTGATAATCTTCATAGCAGAAAAGACCCTTTCAACTGATGCTGTCGCTACCGGTAGAATCAATGCCAACTCAATTAGTCGATAAACCGAGGGGAATAAAATGTGGCTGTTAAGTTCAACTAATTTTGTAGCTAGGCTTCCAAGATCATAACAATCTCTAAACTCCACTTGTCTTCTCACATGAATAATAAACAATTCAAGCTGTTCTTTTATTTCCTTCTTATTGTTAGAGGAGAAATCATCAGAATATATCTCAGTAAGTCGAGCAAGTTTGTCCACATCAAATTTAGAGAACGAATCTCTTGGGTCCAAACAAGAAAAACAAACAAGCAACTCTGAAGATACCTCATTAAACCGATGATCCATCTCTGTAGTTATAGCATCTATAGCAGCATAGAAGGTATCAACACGGAAATAATGGTCTGGAGTGACATTGCTCCTCCCTCCTTTTCTTGATCTACCAAATCTCGGAACTGATCCATTCATCATATTTGCCTTTTCCTTTTCGGTACATCGTTAAGCCTGGCTGGAGAGTAGAGACGGAGACGGAGTTGCTTCGAAATTTCGAATGGCGGCGCAGGCGGCGGCGGCGCAGCGCACGGATGTAGCAGATTGCGAACCAGACGTCGAGACGAGCGGGTATTGCCTTGCCTCACGGTGATTTAGCCAACAGGCCAAGTGCCCAAGGCCCATATATTGATATATACGTATATACATATACGTGAGAGGCCCAAGAGGCCAAGCCATCAGATCGTACATTGACCACGTCCGTCTCTTCTCGTAGTCTCGGCTGTATCGTATCTATACATGGTACACGTACAGACTACATGGGGTCAATTTTTTTTGAAAATCCAAGGTATGGCGAGGGCCACACCTTGCCACCAAAGGGCTCCGCCACTGTGTTGGGTGCCCAACTGCCGGAGGTAGGCCGGCGGCCGGCCATGTGGGCCCTTGGCCATGTTGGAGCACTCCGCACTGACATTCTCGAGAGACCAGGAATCATTCCTCCGATGACCATGCGCATGACAGGATCTTGTACTAAATTTGTAATGCCCCCCGTCTGCTGCCTCCCTCCCTCGATTGGTCCAATGCATGCCGGCGCCAGGAAGAACCGAAGCAGACCATGCGCATGACTATACAGTACTAGTTTTATTAACCGACCATGACTGGCTGACCAAACAAGGGCATACCGTATATTCCCGAAAGGCCTAAAACGACGTTACTTTTGGATTGAACTGACGAGCATCCATCAGTAAACCAATTGGGACATCACACTGACCTGTGTGCCAAGTGGAGTTCAATCGTATAGGGCGATGCACCCCCAAATTTCAAGTTTTTTCACTCTCTCTCCATCACATCAATATTTAGACCTATGCATGGAGCAGTAAATATAGGTAAAAAAATAATAAATTGCACAATTTAGTTGTACATCACGAGACGAATCTTTTGGCTGGTTAGTCTACGATTGAACAATATTTGTCAAATACAAACGAAAGTACTACTGTTAGAAATTTTCAAACTTTTTGCCAACCAAACAAGGCCAGGTGTGGTTCTGAATTTTCAATCGTATCCCTTTTACCATCAATGTCTTGTAACATTTACGAATTCAAACTAAATGAGATGGTCTTATTGCCGCTTTTGACCCCATGTATCCAACCAATTACAGATAAATGTCTGATGACAGAAGCATACCGAGATATCAGACAATCAAGTGAAATTCTAGCAAGGATCCCACAAAACAATTTATTCTCTAACGTTCGTAGCATATATAGAGTTCCCACGAGCCAGAAGCAATATGGTGCCAATATACATCAGACTAGTTGTTTCTATAATATACCATCATTCAGACTATGATGATAACAACATGACTGGCCATGCGAATAACTATGGTGGTAAAGAACCAAAGAAAGAAATAACCTCAAGTGACGTGCTCCATTAATAATAACTAGCATGGCCAATCCTCTCCTAATACCAAAATTTCTCTAGCACCACTTCAATGGATCTCAAATATACCCTCCCCTAATCAAATTGACAGTACATTCTACTCCCTTTTGTTTTCCTCATCATCACCTTCAAGATCTGCTAGGATATTCACGTCCTTTGTAGCCTTGGGCTCTGGTGTAGAAGACAAACTCCATCCATTTTTGGAAGCACCGGGTGCTGGCCTAATTAATGAGAGATTATCCTTTCGATCAAAGAATTCGCTTGCATCATACGAAAATCTGAAAAGGAAAGCCAAAAAGCTATAAGATTTTTCCATTCTTAACCAGAAACACCAATGAGATGGTATAAATAACCAAAACAATGTCCAGCTGAAAGTTACACAAAGATTAGGACCGTGCCTCATTGAGTTTTGTGAAGGTGCCCACAGGTAGCAAATGACACAAAGAAGTAAGAAAGACAAGACATGCCAGAAGGCAGGAATAATCCAGGCATGCTGCCATCGTTCATTAAATACATCTGTTGATTTGGAGTAAATCTGCATGAAAGAAATTGCAATGACATCAATGACTTCTGAAATAATGAAACAGATGCATAACCAAGTAAGGTGCAAACAGATGAATCCAAACAAGACAAAATGGACAGATTCTTGAAAGTATAAAGGTGCAGCTTAAAGTTACACCCCTGGTCTCCAGCTGCAAACACTGAAGAGGAACCAATCTAGTTTTGTGAGATGCAACAATATTCCCTAGATAATTCTGGAGTTAGAATTCGGCTTTGACAGAAATAAGCATACCTCATAGCCAATCCACCCAATAGACACCAGAACAGATATGATCAATGCAGTTGCGAATTTCCTATAAATGTCAAGTTTGGCCATCAACCTTCTTGCCTATCAATCACACCAGTGATTACGAAACATTAGTGTTTATATCACATAAGTCAGTGCCTAGGGAAAAAAAAAATAATACAGGCACAAAAGATATAGTGCAGCAATACTGATACTGCAAGGGAACTAATACAGGATACAAAGAAGAGGTTTTGCTCACCTGTAGTTTACTGATGGTCTTAGCTAGAGAAATAAATATCCAAATAACAAATGCGGCATCTAAAATGGCCACTGGATAGACCAAGAACAGACGAGCTTTTCCAGATAGATCATTAACAGCACCGAGATTTTCTACCAATTCAAGAATTTCTGTTGCTAGAAAGAATGTTCCTCCAAGCATGACCACTTTTGATGTCAAGCCACCCAAAGTAGGCGTGACAACACCATATCCCATTGAGACAATGAGAACAATAACTTCAGCAGCTGTCCTCTTGACAGTTCCAAACGTGACAGCCCAAAATGTGATGCCTTTTGGCCTAACTCCAGTCTCACTGAACTCAGCATACTCAAAATACCACAATGCCATCTCAAACATGCCCAGTGTAATCACAAGAGTAATACAGTTCTGAAGTGGAAGAACCTCTCTCCAAGATTTCATGTACTGATAAAACCAATAGATCCCAAGTACAACAAATGCAAAAGACATCAGTCCAAAAAAGTTCTTAAGAGGTGCCATCCGACCTGGAAGGTATCCATTAGGATTTTTCCATATGGTTTTCCCCTCGATTTCCAAACTAGCGAGTGATGGATCACAGTGTATAAAATACATATTGTACATCCCAGTTTTGGTAATTGGAATGGTCCTTGATGGTAGTGTTGCGATCAGATCACTTCCATCAAAAGATGCGACAAACAACTTTGGCCAACCAGGATTTACCTGGGACGGCCGGTAGATGACAGAACCTTCTGTGCAAGCTCCTAATTTCGCAAGATCTGAAGTACAACAAATAGCCTTCTGACCTCCATAAGCTGACCCGCCAATCATTTCACGGTCTTCTATCTCAAAAACAAGTACCTGAACCTTAGCTGAACTAGTCGCCTTCACAGAATCATTAGTATCTTCTGGTCGCCTAAAAGTAATCTTGTCAAACCTGAAAATAGTAGAAGTGTGAAAGTCAAATATCTGAATCCAAGTGTCAGATTAGACTGAATTGAATAGATGCAAAATGCATGTGTGTATTCCTGCATGACAGTGGTCAATACACTTGTACCGCTACTAAATAAATGATTTCAGAGATGAAAACTGAACTTGGCTGAAGTGTAATCAGCTTCAGCTTCCAAGTAAACAAAAACTCAAGAAATAGAAAGCTCGTGGCATTTTTGGAAACGATCAACACAAGCCTGCCCCCCAAACTGATATTTACATGGAGAAAACAGCACTTCTTTTCTATTGCGTTATGAGAAGCATCTGCATTTGAACAAGCACAAAACACGTGCTTGAGGTTGTTTCTCTCCAATGTCACCCAATGTTAACTCACTTTCATCATTGGCAAAGTGATGACGCAAAGCCACCTCATTTAGCTATAATTCTCGTATACCACGAGGTAAATGCTGCTCAGGGCAATACAGATGAACACATATAGCTCTGTCGCTCGCCTCCCAGACGCCACCGACAGAACAGTAGCTGCCCACCTTAACGCAAGATTACTAAATTCTCGCAAAACCGTCACCCATCCAAGTGTTGGGCGGCAGATTGCCCAGGTCGGTAGTACTATCCAAGATCCACCGGGCTGCCAGCATCCACCCCGCTGTACCTGTACTGTACCGCCGCCACCCCCTTGTACTGCAGACGCACGCATCAAACTAAAACCGGAGCGGCTACTGGCTAGCACATTACCGGATGAAGGCGTCGGCCTCCGCGGCGGCGTCCTCGCCGTCGTCGGCGGTGGCGTTGGCGTGGGAGGCCGCGTAGAGGCCCTCGCTGCCGGCGTGGAGGATGAAGGCGTTGCCCTTGTTGGCGAAGCTGAGCCCGCGGTACTCGTGCACGGACGCATCCCCGGGGCGGAGGAGGAGAGCGACGGCGACGGCGAGGAGGAGGCGGACGGCCATGGGGGGCGAGCTGGTGAGGTTGGATCTGGCGTGAAGCGGAGTGGAGCGCAGCGCAGCGCCTCCCCTGCTGGAGGGGAGCTCGGCAGGCAGGGGGGCCGCGGGGCAAAACCGGGAGAAAAGCCAAATGATGTGGCCCCCTCTGCCGTCGGTGGAGGGGAGGAGTGAAGGACAGTGCTTTGGTCGGCCCAGACCAGCTTAATTCTTCTTCCATTGGTGTTCAAACTTGGAGGGTCAATGGTAAGGCAAACCAGCACTGAAAACAGAGATGCAGTGTTGGCTACGGCTATCTACCGTAATACAAGGTCTTGGGAACTGTTTGTAGGCACAGAATTTGTGCGGTATATCGTGAGATAGGCACGAGGTATCCATTTGTTTTTAAGAACATGTTTGGAATACATGAACGCAAAACAAAGGAATGGAAACAGAACAAAAAGTAAAAAAATTATGTAAAAACGTCACATATGTTCAGGAAATAAGGTTCCAGACTCTAGAAGTTGAAAAAACATTACATGAATTTTTCTTGGGTTTCCTTAGTTGTTTTTTTTTTTTTTTGCGTGTCTTGTGAAATATGTGTATCCTTTCCTCTAAAAAGGATGCAGTTTTCTTTTGTTCCAAAGACCAAATTGAGAAAATTTTCCTAAGTAATCCATTCCTTCGCTTTTCTTTAGAGATAGACGTCTTCAACTCTCTAGTTTAGAGCTAGCCGAATGAAAAATCGAACTTAGGACAAGTACAATAAGCCATGTTAACTTGGTTTATAGTCAAGACAAAGTCACAAAAGAGAACTGCACGTAGTGCAGGTGGTAGTTTTGGTGGTTTGCTTCTTACCATCCATTGTTCGAGTCGTATTGGTTTCTCATCGAGGTTTTCCTCCATTTTCTCTTTGCAGGGAAGGTGCCTATGGATCACAAGGGGAAGGTGAATCTCTGTAAATATCATCTTCTTCTTGTTGTTGTTGTTGTGTACGTTCACATATTACAGCTTGACTGCTAGATCTAAGGAATAAAAAAAGACGAAATCAGACTAGTAAAATCTAAGATGGAAGAGAGAAATGGAAACAGACAAGGAGTTGTAGACAGATCCGTCAACCATGACGCGAGAGGGGGAGGAAGGGAAGGAAAGAGTGGATGGGGCCATGCATAATAAAAATGTATTTAGCAGAGAAGAGATTACATTGTTGTATAGCTTGTTTGTCTAGTCTTTTGTTAGCTTGACTTGCTTATAGTCAAGCTTATTAAACTTGCTCTTAGATCTAGCTGAATCAATGGTCTAACTTTGAGCTAGCTAAATTTATTTTTAATTATTACATAGTGCAAAAAAGTAAGAGACTAGTATAGCATGGTATGGCACTTCAAAATTGACGACCTCAAAGAAGAGTGTCTCCTTGTGGTAGTGTATAGAGTGACTGAAAGTGACTTAGAGTACAATAGTGCCCAGAGGCACACACCACCTAGGTACGATCCCATGGAAGGGAGATTTCGAGGTGTGAAGCTTTCTAGGATCGATGTTTAATCTATGAAAGCATCCTTGTAAAGGATGTTGATGCCACTACCTCCGTCTATGAGGACCTTTGTCATCCTGTCGATCTCTACCATCACACTGACCACTAGAGGAAATGATGACATGGCCAGGCCGGTCACTTTTGTCGAAGGTGATCAAACACTCGGTCCAGCATAGGTATAGTGGAGTAGCTGGTGTGGCGGTGTAGACCTCCATGTGCATCAGCTTTTGGCGCCATCAATCCTCGTACACCTTAGAGCATCTCCACCAGTCCCCCAATAAAACTCCCCCAATAACTTGGTATTGGGGTAGCCCAATATTTACTTTTTGGGTTATTGGGGGAGATGCTTTTACAGTTCCCCAATATCTCATCCCCAATATGTGATTTTGGCCCATATTGCAAATTCTGGCCCATGTTGGAGCAAATGGATCCATGGATATTTTCACCACAAAATAAGTTGCTCATGTCTTGTTTGTCGCATACTTAAAACCAAATATCGAAAATGCAATAACAGTTTGTTCCACAATAAGAAAATGGAATTCAACATGCTCACACAAGGATATATTATAAACAAGATATAAAGAGAGATGGCATGGCATTGTTTCCAAGTGCAGAATCACCAACGCTGCATATCCAAGACCTACTAATGTTAACTGCTGGCACTTTAGATCAGTTTTCACTAATAAAAGAAGTACAGACCCATAGTCTCTCCAATATTTGGAGGATAGTACTGCTACATAAAGTCTCATATAGCAAGGATAGTACTATGTTCTAACAATTGGAGAATAACACATAGCCAAATGCAAGTTCAGTAACCTTTCACTAAACTCCCAACTTTCATCCTGGACTCATCCTGGACTCCAAAATTTCCATGCTTTTACTTCCAACCCAACATCAAACACTTCCATTTCCACTCCCATTCCCTCCCTTCTTGGACTCTAAAATTTGAGCACGCATTATACGAACATAGTCCTTTTGTGTTTCATTTAACCCACTAGTGTCCATGAACATAATCTCGAATTCCTGCTTCACTTTCTTCCTTTGCATGTCTTCTTCAAGGACTCTCAGCCTCTCCTCTTCAATCGCCACCTTGCGTGCCTCGATAGCTTTGATGTCCATCCATCTTGATTCCTTTTCTTTCTTCTTTTCAGCCTCCACCTCCTGCTTCTTTGCCATCATCTCTTGGACTGTACTTTGAAACACAAAGATGATCCCCTCCCTTCTTATTCTTCTCCTTCTCTATCTTCCTCCCTGGAGGCCTCTTGTTGGTGGGTGCCTCTGATCTTAGGGTGGGACTTGCTTCCTCTCCGTCATCTTCCTCATGTACTTTGCTGGACACCTTCTTAGTTGGAACACAATCCTCGTTCCTGTGTTTCCACTTCTCATTTTTTCTCGAGCAGCAACCAACAGTGCCGCATGGTAAAGGACTTGTGCTTAGGATGTCTTCGCACATACAGATCATGACAATGGTTAATCTACCAAAATCAACAATTTGTTAGCAAATCTGGATGCAATATTTCATAAACAGATTACAAGGCAATATTAGACCATCATTTACTTACTCGGTCCTGAATTGTTGTTCCACTAGCGGGAGCGCGTTCAATGGTGTCAACACAGCCTGCCCACCGATTGCAACACTCTTGAATTGTACTCCATCGATGGCCGAGTGAGTTTATTGTTCTCGCTAGAGGGTGTCTTCACATTTTGATAAAAGTGGTCGGCAATGCGCTTCCGATGCGTCTTCACATTTTGATCAACCCCTATGACTGGATCAAGACTCACATTTTCCCATGCGTTGACCAAGGCCTCATCTTCGTCTATCGAATAGTTCGACGACCTTGCCCATTTCTTCTTTGTAGCAAGAGTAGGTGTAACCTCAAGGACTTCGTCATCTGCATAGGTCTCATCCTTGTGTGTTGCCTCATCCATTATGTATGCATTGGACAAGGAGATAGCATCTATGTCCGTGGCCTCATCCATCAAATCGAAAACTGATTGTTCACTATATGCACACATAATAATTAGAAGAAAGCTAGAAGCAATGGGCAACAACATAAACAATGAATCTCCTGCTGCAGGTTAGCTGCAGGAAACAGCAAACCATTGCAATGCTGCAGTAGTGCAAAGCTAACACATATGTGTTGTTCTAATAACTCAAAAATGACGGAAGAAATATAAACAAAGCAATCACATATTCCTTGCAAGGAAGCAAATAACAAGAGTCACCATACGTATACAACCAGAGTCAGTGAGTCACCATTCTCGTACACAACCAGAATCACACATATACAGGGACTGCACATATACACAACCAAAGCAACCATTCTCGCTTCCATGCAAGGAAACAAATAAAAGGGACTGCAGCTGCCGCGAGAACAAGCATCGTATGGCATAAACAGAGACCAAAGGATGCACTATTTACCTTGTGCGCGTTTCGTCGAACACCTCCTGTGCGCTATCACGGTCAACATCGAGTCCAGCGTCGAAGGGTGCTGCTGGGGTAGTGTACGCCGGTGAAGATGGCCGGGATGCCGCAGCCATCATCCCCTTCGGCTTGGGGGCCGCCGGTGGTGCCTTCCGCGTGGCCAGATCCCGGCCACAGCGAGCCCCCACGCCCCCTTCCGTGGCTTCGCCGAGACTGCTACCGAGAGCAGGAGGGGGCATGGTGGCGCGCACAGGAGGACGACGCCCAGGCCCTCTACGCTGGTGCATGGTGGCGCACCGTGGGACGACAGCGGCGGCGGCGGCGGCGGGGTGTGTCGGGGCGGGACGAGCGGGAGAGAGGAAAGTGTGGAGACGAGACGGGCGGGAGAGCCTGGGTGTGTTCACGCCAAAAGAAAAGAGGATTGGGGGAGGCTGCAAGTGCCCCTTCATTTTGGGGGAGATGAGTGTTTTTTTGGTGGCCACCAAAAATTGGGGAGGTATTGGGGCACTGCTGGAGCACGAAAATTGATCTATCTCCCCCAATAACTCAGTTTTATGGGGATGAGGGGTTGTATTGGGGATTTGCTGGAGATGCTCTTAGGCTCATGTTGATGGTTATTTCATCGCATATTTACATATAGTCAAAACAATCAACAAAACATATTTTTTAGGAGATAACAAGCAAGGAAGTAGTGATTTTGGTACAAATAATTTGGTTCCACATGTACATTTCATTATTTGCTTGTAGGTATGAAAATAAAAGACTTTTGGGTGGTGGTGGACCCACATAGAGGGTCGGTCAACCATTCTATATGGGCCCAATGCCCCATATCAAGCCTCCCATGCATGATCCTCCCAAACACTTCTAGAGCAATATCAACCATTGGGTCACAAAGTGTGTTTTCTCTCAATGTCAAGAGATTAGAGCACATCGATTGAAGGGTCCACCTTGCAAAAAAAAAAGTGAAAAACCGACAAGCCAAGAGGAAAAGGACAACCCCACACTAGATGATGGCAAGAAGGCCCACACCCAATGGGGGTGGCCCCGCCTATCATAGGGGGTTAACTGACCCCCATCTGCCTCTCCATTGCCTTTGTGCATGGCCCCATGCATGGAAGCTTGATCTTGGACTTTGATTTATGGTTGGTTTGATCCTATGGCAAAGAAGGGATGTCACATGGATCCATGTCCACCTAGAAAACCTATAAATACCCTCTACCCTCTCATTCTCATTCATTACACAAAGGAAACCACACTCTAGTACCTTGGGTGAAGCCTTGCTCTTGTAGTAGGCAAATAGAGGGAGAGTTAAATTGTCCGGGTTATCTTTCCTTTATATTTTCTTTTATCTTTCTATACAGTGGACCAAACTCATATCTTTGAATTCACCTCTCCAAAGGAAGTTTGGAGGCACCAAAGTCGTCCTGGTTGTTTGTTATGAGCTTCGTCCTAGTCTCATAACAACGGCTCAAGAGAAACTCTTTTGAGAACCCCTATTAGGGATGAAAACGGATCGGATCGGAGCGGATAATGGCTTCCCCATATCCTAATCCTCTTTTTGTCATCGGATTCGGAGCGGATCGGATATTGTACGGTTTCGGATGCGAATGCGGATTTTTTCGGATGTCGGAAATGGTGCGGGTTCGGTCCGGAATCGGAGCGGAAGCGGACTTTTCTAAGTCGGATTATACATGCTTACGTATTGTTCTTTATGACGAGAAACACTTGATTAACTAAAGCAACAAAGCAGCAATAAAACTTGAAATTAAGAAAAACTAAGCCTTCACGCCGTGTACTAGTCCTCCACGAGCAGAATTGGCGATTGGCCGGTGTGACTCGTGAGCGTTCAAGAGCAGGACGACGACTGCGTTTGCGTGCGTTCGGCCGTTTGCCGTCCAGCGTCGTCCCTATTTGCTTGCTGATTACTAGTGATTAGCAAATAGTCACCACACTAATTAGGCAAATAGACAATCACGTGATTACCTTTCTATATACAATAAATAGATACTAAAATTAGTGTAAATAGACATAATTGACGTGGGCTAAATATAGTAATGGGATGGGCTGACTTGTATTTTTGTTATTTGAGCTCTTTAAAATTCGGATTATCCTATTTAAAGCATCGGATAATCCGTGTTTAATTATCGGATAATCCATATCCGTCGGATTTCGCCAATACCATATCCTATCCCGCATCCGCATATGATCGGATTCGGATTATCCGTATCCGCACGGATATTAAAAACAGTTCTCCACATCCTTAAAATTCAGATTCGGAGCGGATCGGAGCGGAGAATTATCCGTACCACTTTCATCCCTAACCCCTATACACATATGCATGATTTCAAGCAATTGTGTTTATATGCATGATATGAGATACCTTAAAATGGAAGTTGTCTTTGTTCTTGATGTATGGAAAGTTATGACATGTATATGATCAAAATAGACACAATGATAAATATTTGACACAATGTCATTTTGTACAATGTTTGAGTGAGGGTCGGGGTGTAATTGAGTTGGAACCACTATAGTTCATCTTTTTGATACCATCTATTTGGTACCTATGGCATAGCTAGTGAACATGGACGTGCGATAAACATGTGTTTGATAACTATTTTTTTGGTTGAATATTCAAAAAACAATTCCTATATTATACATAAGACACTTTTCTCATCAACAATTGTTCATCACTTCAATATACAATTCTTTGATTACTGATAATGTATTAATTAGTCAATAATTTGAGAAATTAATAAATAATTAGTCAGTAATTTAATAATAGAGTATAAAATGTTTAAACCAAATCAATGAATGCACATAAATGCTAATAAATTCATGATAAACCAAGAGAAACTACCTTTAATATTGGATAGCATCTTACATGAAGAGTTTTAGAATAAAATATTATTATGAAGGAAAATATCATATTGATATGACAGAGTTAACCTAATAGTATGATTGGAACAAGAAGTTTAGAGCGATATTCCTTAAACAAAAAAAAAAAATAATAGATCAAAAGAGCAATATTAGTAATGAACTACCTACCAATTCTACATCAACTATTATTGGATTTTATGAGCTAATCTACTATTAAGTTTGACTATGTATTATTGATGTTCGCAAATCATTGAACCCACATAGCATAGAAAACTCACTAAAATGAATAAGACATATTTGGACAACCAAGTATTCCTTACTGTCCAAATCTATAATTTTCATACTTATTAGTCAATGCTAGATAAGAAGTAAATGTGACGGTGAAGGCATATCTCAAGATATTTTAATAAAAATAACCAAACTTGATAAAAGGTATATTCTATATGTAATCAATCAAGATAAGACAAAATTAATAGCTTGCTTAATCTATCCATTATTAGGGAGCTTCAACAAAAAATGCTTAGGACAACTGAGATTTAGATTGCTGACCTCATTAAATGTCTGATGCTAGATAATTCAGTACCCTTGATAGTGGTTTGCATGAGCTAAATATTAGAAAATACAATTGATAACACCCTAAGTATGAGTGAATCATAAATTTTAAAATAATCAAGATTAAAAATTAGTAGTCTCTCCATTCCAAATTATAAGGCATTCCAAAAATCTTGGAGAGTCAAAGTTTTTTAAGTTTGACCAAAATTATAGAAAAAACTATAATAACTTGTGACATCAATTAGGTATGCAATGAAAATATAAGTAATGAAGAATCTAATGATACTTAGTTGTCATCATAAATATTATTATTTTTTCATATTAGTCCCACCGGCGACGATGGTAGCGGAGGTGCGGCCATGGCGGCGCAGAGAATGGCGATGACGACGCGAGCATGGTTGGTGGGCTGTGTATTCCGTGTTAATGTATGGGCTGAAGGTATTATGGGCCATCACCTCACCTGTAGTTTTGATGTACAATATCGTCCGTCAGATGCTGCGGCAACGGTGCAGGAGGCTTGAACGTGTCTCTCACGCACAAACGAGCGCGTGATCTCGTTCCCTGTTGCGGCCGCGGCGCGCTGCGTCGCCCTTTTATTTATTTCCCCCAAAACCCCGACTCTCTCCCAGAACCCTCGAGCCGGAACAGACCCAACTCTCGCCTCCGCGCCGGCCGCCGGGGACGACTACTTGCCATCGATGGCGGCGCCGCTGCTCCTCCGCGCCGCGCGGCGACGGGACCTCGCGTCCCCTCTCGGATCCGTAACCCTCGCCTTCTCACATCCTCCATCTCCTGTGTATAGTCATCTCATGCTTGTTTGGTAATCCAGTGGGTTGGGGTACGTTGATTCTTAACTCGATGAGAGAGATGTGTAATGGTGGGCGAATAGTTAATATAGATAGATTGGTTTGATTTCTCTCACGTGCTTGCGGTTTTGATGCGCAAAGGATGGATGGGATTGGTCCTTGTAAATTCTTGTTAGATTATTTCAGTTCTGATAACTGCGGCCTTATGCTACGCTAGAAGCCTAGAATTAGATGCTGTTTTACAACATGTAATGAATGATTTTGTGTTAATTGAAGCGGCACTCGAACAAAGGCCTGCGTGCTGTTCACAGGGCCTGGGGTCTAATGCATTAACGCGTAATCAGTATTTATTAGATGACAACAATCAGCCTCTAGAACTACATGTCTCTAATTTGTCTCATAGTAACTCTATAATCCCTTAATCGGTTCATTCATAGAAAAAGTAACGTATGTTGTGAGTAGAACTAGCAATTACAACTCGTACAATGCTATGGAAATAGTCTCATGATAGTTCTAAACCTTACCTTATGAAACCATTGCTGTGTGAACTAACAACTTATTTCTCCCACATTCACGTCATAAATTCTTAGTAGCAGTGCATGATACATCCTATGATACGGCTCATGTGTACAAATGTACTTGCCCTAAGGATTTTGTAGCATAATTGGCGCAGTGGTTCCTGTGTCATACTGATCATGAAGGATAACTTAATCATGACCAAGAAAAAAAAATATCTTTGTGCGCCATGGCGCAATCAGTTTTAGTTGTTTGCATAATGACAGCATTTTTTATGTCATTTGTGTGGTTTTGTTTACATAGACAGTGCAGCTAGGATTGGGATTTTATGAATATCATCTTAGACAATATTGTGCTTTCCTTTGCTTGTGCTCTTGCTCCAACTTACTGTCTTCAAACAAACTTTTCTCAGCTCAGGGCCAGCTTACAGTCAAAGTGTGCTGCCAACCTGTGCTCAAAATGGTCTAGTTTCGCAAGACCTTTCAGGTAACTGTGATCTCTTGCTGTCTTAATTTTACAGACTTCAGAACTAAACCTTCTTATTGCTGTTATACTCTAATTTGTATGTGTAACTGTTATTCAGTGCAAAAGCAGCTGGAAATGAGGTCATTGGAATTGATTTGGGAACTACTAACTCGTGTGTGTCTGTTATGGAGGGAAAGGTCTGATCCCTGTAAATATTCTACCTGTCATATTTTTCTCTCTCATTTTCTTTTGCTGAACTGGTAATCTAATGACTGCAGAATCCAAAAGTTATCGAGAATGCCGAAGGTGCTAGAACAACACCATCTGTTGTTGCTTTTAACCAGAAGGGCGAGCGCCTTGTTGGAACTCCTGCCAAGCGCCAAGCTGTAACAAATCCCCAGAATACTTTCTTTGGAACAAAGCGCATGATCGGACGCCGCTTTGATGATCCACAGACACAAAAAGAAACTAAGATGGTGCCGTACAAAATTGTCAAGGCTCCAAATGGTGATGCGTGGGTTGAAACAACAGATGGCAAGCAGTACTCACCAAGCCAGATGGGTGCATTTGTGTTGACCAAGATGAAGGAGACAGCAGAATCTTACCTTGGAAAATCTGTCTCCAAGGCTGTGATCACTGTTCCAGCGTACTTCAATGATGCCCAGCGTCAGGCCACAAAGGATGCAGGTCGCATTGCTGGCCTCGATGTCGAAAGGATCATCAATGAACCGACAGCTGCTGCTCTGTCTTATGGAATGAACAACAAGGAGGGTTTGATAGCAGTCTTTGATCTTGGAGGAGGAACTTTTGATATCTCTATTCTGGAGATCTCAAATGGAGTCTTTGAGGTATTTTTTTTTCTCATAATTTTCAACTTATCTGTTCTGATGGATACATGTTATTAAATACATTCTTTTCTGATTTGATTCTATATATTATCAGGTCAAAGCAACAAATGGTGATACTTTCTTGGGTGGTGAAGATTTTGATAATACTCTTTTAGAGTTTTTGGTGAGTGATTTCAATCGAACTGAGGGCATTGACCTGTCGAAGGATAGATTGGCTTTGCAAAGGCTTCGTGAAGCTGCTGAGAAGGCAAAAGTTGAACTGTCATCAACCACTCAGACTGAAACCAACCTACCATTCATAACAGCTGATGCCTCAGGAGCAAAGCATTTGAATATCACACTGACAAGGTCAAAGTTTGAGGCTCTTGTGCACCAACTGATTGAGAGGACTAGAGATCCATGCAAGAACTGCTTGAAGGATGCAGGAATATCTGCTAAAGATGTGGATGAGGTACTTCTTGTTGGTGGGATGACCAGGGTTCCAAAAGTACAGGAGGTGGTCTCTGAAATTTTTGGAAAGAGCCCAAGCAAAGGAGTCAACCCTGATGAAGCTGTTGCCATGGGTGCTGCCATTCAAGGTGGAATTCTCCGTGGAGATGTTAAGGAGCTTCTTCTCCTTGATGTTACTCCCCTGTCACTTGGTCTTGAGACGCTTGGTGGCATCTTCACTAGATTGATCAACAGGAACACTACAATTCCTACAAAGAAAAGTCAGGTAAGTTGTTATTTCTCTACTATTCTTTCGGACCATGCAACATAATCTTTTTGAGCATTCTTGATTTATCTGGACAATATTTTTAATCAATTTATCAGCATAATCTTACTGCGTGTCCAGATATTATTAGCATTCTCTGATCCTTGGAGCATTAGTACAACTTTGATCTGATCTTTGGTTTTGATTTTGCAGGTGTTTTCAACTGCTGCTGACAATCAAACCCAAGTAGGTATCCGTGTGCTGCAAGGTGAGCGTGAGATGGCTACAGACAACAAGCTCCTGGGTGAATTTGATCTCGTTGGCATTCCACCAGCTCCAAGAGGCATGCCTCAGATCGAGGTCACTTTTGATATTGACGCCAATGGAATCGTGACGGTCTCTGCAAAAGATAAGGCCACAGGAAAGGAGACGAACATCACCATTCGATCCTCCGGTGGGCTGTCTGAGGCCGACATCCAGAGGATGGTTCAGGAGGCCGAGCTGCACGCCCAGAAGGACCAGGAACGAAAAGCGCTCATCGACATCAGAAACAATGCGGACACAACTATTTACAGCATCGAGAAGAGCTTGGGAGAGTACAGGGACAAGATCCCGGCCGAGGTTGTGTCTGAGATTGAGGCGGCCGTTGCTGATCTCCGCAAGGAGATGTCCTCCGACGACAGTGAGCTGATAAAGGCGAAGCTCGACGCTGCAAATAAGGCCGTCTCAAAGATCGGAGAGCACATGTCTGGAGGTGGTGGTGGTGGTGCAGGTGGTTCACAATCAGGAGGATGTCAGGGTGGTGGTGACCAGGCTCCTGATGCCGAGTACGAGGAGGTTAATAAGAAGTGAGGATGCTAAGAATGAAGAAACAGTAGTGTTGCATTTAGAATAGCTATATTCTTTTGAGGACGCAAGATTGCCCGGACGAGATGTAACCTCTGCAGGCTGAATAACATTCTCCCGTACGTCATCGGTTTTTGTTGCATAATTATATATAGATTTATATAATTATATATAGATTTATATACCGTATATGATTTTCTTGTTTTAGGCTTTTCGGCCATGATGCGCGTTGCTGTCTAGTGTCTAGTTTTCCTTAGGCTGCTTGTCTTGTGGTGTGTCAGTATGTGGCTCGTGAACCGCGATCTTGCGATCCTGTGGATTGGCTGTCAGTGGACGTGACCCTGTCTCCCCTTTGTAACCGAGAGAGGAGGCCATCCCTGAACCGTGGCATCCAGTGATATTTTCATGGCTGTCGGAACGCAGCCGAAACTCAAAGCAAGGTCAGGACTTTTATCAACGCCAGCCCGGAGCAGCTGACGAGGTCCCTATCTGTCCCTGAATCGGCTGAAGCTCTTCTACTCTCAGCAATTGACTATTGCAAAGAAAGACCCAACCCATGGTGCTGCCGTGCTGGTGCTAAGCCAAGAAAATTTCTTGGCACTGTCAGTTAGTGACCTGTTCCTCTCCATCAGGCACTTGTTTATGTCTTGAATGTATCAACACGAACTCGCCATTGGCGCACACGCATGCTTGATTGCTGCTCATACATACTACCTCAGCTATATATAGCCCCAAGAACCGAGCGCCTGAGCGTCAGAGCGTGCCATTGCAGTTGAAGACAGACCAGATCAGCAAAGGCAAAGTTCCCGATCCCACTAGTCATTGCCGGGCCGCTAGGCATGGTCGGGCCGGAGTGACGGCGGAGAGGAGCCGAGGAATCTTGCCAGACGGAAACCGCGTCCGCGCACGAGTCCAAGGAACATAGAGAACATGCTCTGGCGATCGGAAGATCTGCAAGCAGGCCCGGTTTGGTGCGCCGGGCTTTCCCAATCATGCAAGCACCAGCGTGGCTATTCTGAACTTCGGTCGAGCCTTTGATGGAACAACATGTCTTTTTTTTTTCTTTTTTCTTTTTTTTACCGAAGTCAGCAAGGGAAACCCCAGCCTATATTTTTGATTTTTTCAATAATGCAGACCTGTTTAAATTCGCTCCCACCGGGAGTCGAACCCAAATCTGCTGGGTGCTACTCAGGTGCTCTAATCACTAGGCTAGAGCCCCTTTCGCGATGGAACAACATGGTCTAGCCTTATAATTGAACATGTAGGCAGAAGGTTTCAGAGAAGGATACAAATGAACTTTGGTCGATCCTTGATTGAAGTTGAACAGGTCGGCAGAAGGTTTCAGAGAAGGATACAAAGAGGAATATGAATAGCTGAAATACAGATACGGCCAACGGCACTCTGAAAAAAATTGGATGCCTTCTTTACAATCTCATAGCCAAGAGATTGTTGCGACTCTATATCTTCTGCTTAATGAAAAACGTGCACACAGCGTGATCTAAAAAACAATCTCATAGCTAAGAGAAGCAGATATGGAATAGGGTCATCATAATCCAAATTACAGATGGTACATGATAGCCTCATTCTTACATTATCCCATAATTCCTTCTATAGTTCTATATATCGTATATATCGCGCCTTGAATGCACCAAGCCCCCGCCAAGACCTTCGGAACCTGAGCATCCAATAAACCAATCAGAGATGACCAGGACAACCGATCAAATGAAAGATCGATGTTGTGCTAATGTAAACATGAAAGCTTATGGTTCAGAAGACAAGTGCATACCTGGCCTAAAAGAAACAAACATAACCACACGCGCCTTTACATTTCAAGCACAATAACTGAAAAAACAAGAAAAAGGACACTGACTGAGTCCATGTCAAAGAAATATGAAGTGCATAATTGACATGGAATTTTGCGATTTATAGTACTTACAGTCTGAATCAGTTTTGACCCACTTTTCGCCATCATCGTCATCGAGATCACGCAGCGCATCCTCAAGGCATTCATTGATCTCTTTCTCATCTAGCTTCCAGTCCAAGTGCCTCCTGGTTGCTACCGTGTTGGAATTCTGTGGGTGTATTTTCTTCTGTAGTATTGCCTTGAGCAGCTGCAGCGATAAGCACACAGTATGTGAACGAGATGCAAAGAAGTAGCAGTGACACTGGTAAGTTACAAGGACAAATTTAAAGACGAAATTGGCTGTACCTTCTCCATTCTTGTTTGGGGGAAAGAGTTCCTTGGTTCCAGAACCGGGGTGGTAAAACCGCCCTTGCACGCGAGTAATCTAAAGAGCGAAGCCATCGATCTTGGCTTGAGCTTAGCACTCTTTTTCTTCCCTACTATTTCTCTCGCTCTGCTGATGATCATCTCCCTGTTCTTCATCAATTGCTCCCTGCGCTGCTTCTCGTTGCTATCTTCACCGTCATGTTCTTTCGAAGCTACCTGTTCATCTCCAGAAGAGCCCTGAGCTTCTGCCTGATCATTGTCTTGCAGCAGCACCTCGAATTCTCTTCGTATCTTGTCTACTTCCTCCTCTGTAAACTTGGCGGGATCTTGCGTGGCCTGAACATTCGCTGAAGAAGTCTCTGCTACTTCTTCCTCTAGCTGCTTGTTTCCAAATGTCCCGATTGCAAGCAATGATTGGGGCCAATCACTGAACTCGTCGTTGCGACATTCCGATACGTTGCCGCCTGCGCATTTAGAAGTAGATTAGTTTGCAAAATCAGTATACAGAAACAAAAAATCTCTGGTCCTACGTGAACATATATTAGCATAAACTGGTGGTATGGAACATGGACCACTAATTTTGGTAATTTTAAAACGTTGCTGTTTTCGTTAGCCTATCACTGTTGAGAAACATGTTTGCCCATGCTTTACTCCACACCACGATGTTTCAATCTGAACATCATGCTGATAATCACCCAATCACATAGCAGCATCCAAAGATGTTTACCAGTTACCATACCACCGTGACATCTAGCCTTTCTATAAGAATAATAAAGAACAAAGAAATGAACTACTGGCCTTCAGATCGGATATAAGATCACGTTGAAGTATATAACATAAGGGAATAAACCTCACCACTTTCACATACTATAGGGGATGAAAGAAAGGTTCTTAATTGCAAAAAATCAGGAAATATATGCAAATAAAATGAAGGGAAAGAGCAAACAGAATGGCATATATATACTGTAGAGGCGTAGAGCTCATGCATCAACTGCGAATAAAAGAAATATTTCCTTAGCAGATTATTGAAAGGTTTTTGTGAACATTTCAGAACCCACAGCGCTGACTGTTGACAGAGGAGTATGACTGAACCATCGAAACTGATACGTGATCAGCAAAATGGACATCAGCATTATTTTCTCACTCTTTTCCATTCAAAAAAAAAAGGCAACTGAAAAGAACGTGCTAATAATCACCTTGCCGAGAAGCATAGACAGAGAGAGAGAGATCATGAAAGGAAGAATAGAGTACTGAAGTTGAATGTGAAGGAAGAACGAAGCAGAGTCAAAATCCCCGATCATCTTATTAATTCACTTGCACTCGTTAAAGGAAAGATTACAAATTTTTTTGGCGAATAATAAATGGAGTATAGTGCGTGCCCCCACTGCCCAGTGAACATCATCAAGAAATTAGTACAAGCCAGGGAAGGAAGCGAAAGATTTGCAAAGTACTCTTACGATAATGCGCGGTAGAATTTGCGGCAGATCGCTTTGGTTCTTGCTTCCCGCCGATCTTGTTGGCTACCCAACTGAAAATCTGCGGGAGAAGAGAGAGAATTCACCGTCAGCAACGATCGAAGAAGAATCAAGGACTCTCTCTGCTAATAACATATGCCTTTCACACCTTCATATCCTTATTAGGAACTGGAGACCACCACGGCACCACCAGTACGGCTACGGCAGCAGTACACGTGGGAATGGGATGAGGGATGAGCCTAGGAGGAGTGGAAGTGGAACGCCCTAGCTGAGAGTGAGAGCCGGCCCCGGGACCGGGAGTGGCAGATATAGGCAAGCAAGGTGCTATCGGCGCACACAACCGAGAGTAGCTCATTGGTGGAGGCGTGGAGCACCACCTGAGCTAGCTATTTGATTAGGCCTGGATATCGAGTTAGCTCAGCTCGACTCGTTAACGTTCTGGCTCGACTCAGACTCGTTTTACTAATGAGCTAGAAGAGCAGTTCGGCTTGGCTCGTTAAGCAGCTCAAGCCAGCTCGTTTGGCTCGCGAGCTAAACCATAAAAACACATTACAGGGTGATTTTAAAAGTACATGGGCAACAAACACAAAGTACTTATAAATTTAGCAAAGGAGAATATAATCCATGCATCGATTGATCCATGATTCGTCAAAGTTTAAAGGCAGCTCAACAAGATAGCCATACTACACCACGTGGCAAGCGTGGAGAGCAACCCTCAAAAAAGATAGCCATACTACTTCAGTTTAGACATCACCACGTGTAATAATACAGTTTAGACATCATCCATACAGAATTTAAGAACAAAGTAAAATAAATGAGTAACATCTTGAGTGGTAAACTAATCAGATTTGTACATAATATGGGCCAAGCTAATTTTAGTTCGTTGGCTTGAGAATTGACTAGTTTGTATGAGCTAATGAGCAGCTCGTGAGCCAGCTCGAGTTAGCTCGTTATAAATCAAGCTGGCTTATTATAAAACGAGTTGGCTCGTTATAAAATGAGTCGAGCTTTAGCCGAGCTATTAACGAATGAGTCGACCAAGCTAGCGAGTTTAAAGTTTTTCATCCAGTCTTATATTTGATTGGCTGTGCTCAAGTTCCGAGGCTCGTTTGGGAGCGTTCGGCGGCAGCTGGCATGGCCGGCGGCCCGGCGTGCTAGCTACTGCTGCTGCTACCTCATGTGGCAAGTCACGTTGGAGTATTACTGTACGTAGTATTATTGGCATAACAGCAGATGGCCCCACGCACACACAGGACGAGAGAACTCACTAGGCCATCAGAACCAAAACAACCAGGACGGGACGGGGAACTGTAAAACGGCAGTGTGAGTCGGCTGATATTTTTCAGGCAAAGGTTAACCCCGGCTAGTCTCTCGATGCTACAGCAAGGTTGACTTGTCAAGAGTACTGTATATAAAATCAAGAATCAAGAAGCTAAGTAGGTTGATTATTATGAAGCCCAACGAAACTGCATGTCCCCTGCCCCATGCATGCCCTCATGGAGAGAATGAAAAGGGCATGGGCGCGCGCGATCGAGGGCCGCCGGGGCGGGCAAGTTGCGCACCAAGTGTCACGACCGCGCCGCAACGGATCCCATCGCGCCTGGTCGGGCCCGACGCGTGTGTGCTAAACCACGTGTTTATTCCTTAACCCCTGCACTAAGCAAAGGGGTTAGCAGCACGAGGGCGCTTACGCCGATGCTAATCACGTCTCGCCCGCCCCTAAATTACCCAATTGCACTGCATTGGCTGGACAAGCTGAGACTGTGAGCCACGCGACACGACGTGCCTATCTCTCTCGGTACGGCGGCTCAGCAATGTGCACGCTCCTGCAGGACGATTCTGAAGCCTGCTTCAAGCTCCTGCAGCCTGCAGATGTTTATTATCGTGCGGATCATTGCCACTGCATACGCCGTTCGTTTCGCTGAAAATACTTTATTGTGAAAGAAAAACAATGTAAATTTAAGCGAACAGAGCCTTGATGATCAATTCTTCTTTTTTTTTCTTCCCCACCAACTCGGGATTGATCGACTAGTTGCGGTGATGGTGCGTACTGTGTTATATTTGGGCGCATACTCCTATAGTAAGGTGATGTGTTGCTGTGAGGCAAAACCGCAGCGCTGCCGGTATCCCATACGTGCTATCGATCCATTCACGCGTCGCATCGCATCCCAGGCGGTGTAGCCGCTCGTCGTCTCTACTCGCCGTCTCGTGTCTTCCAACAGCGGCCGCCAGGCAGGGGCGTGCAAGGTCGCCGGCCGCGGCACTGGCGACCAACAGCGAACGGCCCCCGCGCCCCGGGCATGGGCCACGGCCCTTCCTGGAAAGCGTGTGTACGGTGGACGCGTGCGTGCGTGCGCCCCGCACGTCCACGACGGCGATGGCGACGCAAGTTGCGATCGACGTCCGGTCCGATCAGCCCGTGGCGTTTGGCCTTACGTGTGCCGACTTAGCTATAGTCTTGGCGACGCGAATGATCACATAGACCTGTCGGGAGAAAGCTCGGGGACGAAGGGAAACTACCGGTGCGGGTGCCACGTGGTAATTACCCTTGTTTTAGCCTTTTCTCATCAATATAATAAACATATTAATTTGTTATACGTCGGTCTACTCTTCTTCCGTTTTTTTATAATTCTATAAGGTGTCTGAATTTTAACATGATTTAAGGCAACACGCTTGTACTACCGATTAGTGCAAATAAATTATTGTTTTTGTGATTTGTTATTATCTTTGTGTCAAAACGTATCCAAATTTTGTCCTTGTCTAAATATAAAAATTATTGAAAATTGTTAATTACCTTCGTGCCAACACAAATCAATTTTGTTGGGTTTGGAGGATTTCAATTCTAGAAACTCAATATTACAGATAGCGCCTACAACTGCTTTTAGTAACCGCCGTCTCAAAGAAAACTAAAATTCAAGCACCTAAACTTTAGCAGGTCCCTTCTTTTTTCTTACCCGTATCTAAAAAAAATGCATTTGAGCTAAAACACTAGGATGACTCTTGACTCCCCACAACCCTAGCCCCTAGCGGGCACCTCCTTCCCGCCCCACCGGTTGGCATCCATCCTCCACGTCCACGAGCCACCTCCCATCAACCATGTGAGGCTACTCGGCCATGCCACACCTCCTCTCCGTCGCCGACCCCACTGCCATCGGTTGCTGCCATAGCAACGGCGGCCAACCTCCACATATATGACAAGGAGAGTGCTATAATCAAGATGTGATACAAGGATTTACATAAAAAACATATGAGAAAAACCAAGGGTGACGTTGGATAAATACACTATGCCGTATCCATTTTATTCCATGTGAAAATTTATTTTTTCGGCCTAATAATGTGGATTGAAGTGTATATGAGTACAACCAAATGAACTCTAGTTGTAGCTCTCTCGAACTCTAAGAAGATATGAATGAGCTCTTAAGCAAGAGATGGAGCTCGGTTTCCCTTTGGGGCAGACTTGGATTTACAAAATGTCCCTGAATAGTGAAGTTTCAAGAAGTTATATGTACAGAACTGTCTCTACAGCTTAACAAACATATAAACCATCTTTGTACAATACTACAATGTAATTATGTCTTATTAGCCTATAAATAATAGACGACCTTAAATAGTGAAATATAGGAGCTGCAAATATCACACTTATGCACGAGCATAAAATGGCCCGAGTATAAGGGACTGCAGACAAGGATCCAGATATGCGCATGATAGATAAAGTAGTCGCCAGTGAGGTTTGGAAGAGCTAGCTAGACGCAGACACATCTGCTGCGTGGATCTGTATCTTTCTGGTATCGTTAGCACACACTTCACTGTCGATTTGCAGTGTTAGCATCTGGATCACAGTACGTGATGACACTGACGAAGCGATATGACAGGTGATGATGGGCATACCACGTAGTAGCCTGCTGGCATTTCACACGGGAGGACAGTACTATACGGAGTATACCAATAGAACGAGAAGTACTAGTAGTACAAGCAAACAAGTCTCTGTCACAAGTACGCACTTAATGATGCACTTCAGATGTTAAGAAATCGCGTGGATCGATCGGGTTACATAACTGGTGGATCGATAATGTAGGAAATCAATGGACGTACTGCGTGCGGCCTCGGGCCTCTTTTCCTGGACGCGATCGTGCTGGGGACGAACGACGAACCAAGAGCAGAGCAGCACCGCAGCTGGCCTGCTTATGAACAGGCTCAGCCAGAGAGGTTTGGAAGAGCTAGACGCAGATCCATCTGCTTCGTCGATATGTACCTTTCTCGAATACGTAAAAGGTTTGCGCATCATTGTATTAAGAAGAAGATGTTTTTATAAGTTTTTCTGGGGTGTTAACAAATTTGAAACACAGCCCTCCACCCCAGAGCGCTTACAAAGCGGATTACTCACGCACTAAACATTCTAATTTCCGCGCCCCGGCTTGGATCCAAAGGTCGGCGGTGTGCTTGATGGTGTTGAGAATCTGGTTGAGGTTTGTCTGCGCACCCCTGAAGCACCGTGCGTTCCTCTCTTTCCAGATCTCCCAGGCGATGATGGCGAAGAGGGAATCCGCTCCTTCCCGCTTGGTTCCGTGCCATCTCTCTCTCCAGCGGTCCCACCACCGCTCGATGGACGGGGCTCCAATCCCAGTTGTGTCCGCTCGCAGCGTCGCCAGGGCGGCCCACCACACCTGGCGGGAGAAGGAGCACTCTGCGATGATGTGGTCGATCGTTTCTGGTTCTTGATCGCAGAGGTAGTAGTTGCCGCCGCCATTCGCCTGTAGTCCGTGCCTGTGTCGCCTGTCCGCCATCCAGTGTCGCCTGCGGATGGCCAGCCAGAGGAAGATCCTGACCCTGAGTGGTGCCCATGTCTTCCAGATCCTCTTGTAGCCTGGTATGGGGTGCGAACCCGCAAGGAGTGCCCTATAGGCCGATTTGGCAGTGTACTTTCCGTCCGCTGTCCATCTCCAGATGACCTGGTCCTCCGCTGTGGTGAGCGCAACTTGGTAGATCCGGTGCCAAAGGTTGAGATACTCCCTGGCTGCTGCGACGGACAACCCTCTGGAGATCTGACGCACCCAGGTTCTGCCTGAGTGTCCCCACTGCAGCCCCTCGGCCACTGTGGTCTCCCTTATCTCCCTTGCACCGACGTGGCAGAGTAGTAGCGGTGCGATGTCGGCCACCGAGAGGCCGTCAATCCATCTCGCGGACCAGAACAGGGTTGTCCGACCGTTGCCGAGGACCGTGACCGTGGAGGCTCGGAAGAAGTCGTGCACCTCCCTGGTCACCTTGATCTCCAGCTGCGACCAGGCGCGGTCTTCGTCTCCCTGCTGCAGCCATAGCCATCTTGACTGCAGGGCTATGGACGTGCGCCTGAGGTCTGGTATCCCGAGCCCCCCAGGTCGGTTGGACGACATGCGGCGGGCCACGCAACCATACACTTCCCTCTGACGTCGCCGTCCTTCCTAGTCCAGAAGAATCTTCTACAGATGCTGTTAATCTCTTCGATCGCCCAAGGGGGCAGGCCATCCGCGATGATGGTGTAGATAGGGATCGCGGAGAGGACGGACTTGACCCAGATCAGGCGGCCGCTCCTAGCCATGAGCAGGCCGTGGCACGCCGGAAGGCGGGCCGCAATCTTGTCAATGGCGGCCTGGTATGTAGCCTTGGGGATCTTCTTGGTGCTTAGGGGCAATCCCAGGTAGGTGATTGGGAACTCAGAGATTTTACAACCAATGATGTTCTGTATAGGCTGCAAGTCTATGTCTGGGGTGAAGATTGGCGTGATGGAGCACTTGGCAAGGTTTGTCCGCAAACCCAACGCGACCCCGAACGTCTGCAGGATCATCTTGAGGGCCCTTGCCTCTGGCACACTAGGGTGCATGAAGATGATGACATCATCGGCGTAGAGGCTGCAGTGGTGTTTGATGGCGGGTGTCCGGATGGGCTGGAGCAGCTGGCCCTCGGCCGCTGTCACCATCAGCCTAGCGAACACCTCCATGACGATGATGAATAGCATTGGCGAGAGAGAGTCCCCCTGTCTCACTCCGCGTCGGTGCTTGATCAACCTCCCCGGTCGACCGTTAACCAGGATGCGGGAGGAGTGTAACATCCAGTCCCGGCAAACACGGCCCAGGCCCACTCTACCTAGGAGTGGTCCCACCAGCGTAGCAACCCGCTTGAGCTTTCGTCCTCGCTTCGTTCAAAACGGTTAACCGAAGGTTACTACGCGTCCCTGGCCCTGGTATTTAAGCTGGTGTTGACGGTCGTTAACTCATAAAATTAACCGTCAACTTAGCATGCAAATGGACCTATTCATAAATACTTGATAGATATAGGGTTACCACTGACAGAATTCCACGAGTTTTGGTGAATATCTATTTCTCGGGGTGACACAAAATCAACCAAGATGGCCCACATGTCGGGTTTACATAGAAAGAAAGACCGAACGGGTAAAAAAGTATAATCTAGAAGACTCCGAAGGCGTCACACAAACACGGGGCCCACTGCACCGTGGCGGTCGGCCGACCGAGGGGGAGTCGGCCGACTCCCCGGCTCCACCAATCGGTGGAGTCTCGCGGATCCCCTCCACCGACTTTGAAGATTAATAATTATCGTCCATTTAGGTCGGTTTGATCCGAGGGCTGTGGTTAATCCTAGGGGGCTATATAAGCGAGCCCCGGCCCCCGGGTGAAACCCTAATTCATTTTCCAATTCATTCAAGACTTCAATCCAAAGAGAGAGTTAGATAGAGAAGGGTCCTCGAATGGATCTATCTCTATAGGGTATTAGATTCAAGAGAGATTGAGAGAGTATAGAGTGGAGGTAGATTTGGAGGAAGCCCGGCTGTCGGTGTCTCCTCTCCAGTGTACTGCGGGATCAAGTCTCCTAACCCGAGGCTTGGTTTCGAATCATTCGGCAATTCAACTTCTAATACTAGTAAGTTCGTTGTTATTATTGTTCTTTGGTTTACAAGTTTACTTTATTAAACTTCGCGTTGGGAATAGATAATCGTTCTTTAGCATAAGCGTGGTGCTTAGGCTAGGTTCACTTGTAGATGCTCCCTATTCGTAGGAACCGTGGTAGTAGTGAGGGAAGTGACAATCCCTTTATTACCTTTGTAATCCACTTCCCGTTGGTAGGTAAGGTAGGTCCTTTGTGCCCGGTTTAGCATCCTCTGTGGTGTCTATTCCTCGGGTACCCCCTTAGAACAATAGTCTCAAAGCTTGCCATAGGTTAGAAGAAGACGACGAAGGAGTTCTCTCTATATCGCTTAATTCTCACTTGACTAGCAGGCCAGGGGGTAGAAGTAAAGATCGGGTTAGTCTATTGCACGTTTTCTCTTAGCGGATAAAAACAAATACGATACTCGGGATTTATCTCCCGGGTGAAGTGCTCACCGATATCCGTGCGCTTGCGGATTATTTCTCTTGATTCTTTCGTGTGCGTATCTAGTGTCAACAAGCATTTTAAAGCGCCGTTCTTGCCGGGGAAAAAGACGGTCCGCTTAGATAACCTAAATCTTGCTCTACCTTGTACCTATACTTTTATCTTTTCCTTGCACTTTACTTTTCGTACATTTTATCTTTTTCTATCCTTATGGATAATTCAAATTCCATTCCTATCTTTCAATTTTCTCGCACCCACGGAGACCAACCTAGTGCCACATGAGTCATCACAACCTATCCAAACACCTAGCTATAGGCCGAGTCCGCGGTTGATTGCATTGGTCCAAAGCCTATCCTTTTCGGGAGAAGGAGACGAAAACCCTTACCTTCACATTAGAGACTTTGAGCAAACATGTGACTGTCTTCGCATAGAGGGCATGTCCGACAAAACCCTCCGTTGGAAGCTATTTCCTTTCTCGTTAAAGGGAAAAGCTAGACAATGGTATGATAAAGCCAGGTAAGCAACAAGGAGATTGGGGGTCCTTACGCTCCAACTTTTGCCTAGATTTCTATCCCATCTCCCAAATCGTCGACCTTAGAGTCAAGGTTCGACTATTAAGCAAGAACCCGAAGAATCTTTGGCCTCATCCTGGAATCGTTTTACTACACTATTAGCATCGGGCCCGGACCTTAGTCTACCGAGATCCCATTCTTTTACAACACTTTTATAAAGGTCGAGTAGAGACAGGTAGAAAATTGCTCGACACAACTTCGGGAGGATCATTCTTGCATATCTCTGTGAGAAAGCAAGATCAATCCTAGACCAAATCCTATCCAGTGAATTAAACTACCTCCTAGAAGTAGAACCTCAAGTAGCCGAAGACAAACATTTGCCGGATACACCATCCACCTCAGCTAACCCATGTCTTGAGCAAGACAAGAAAGACATTCCACTTCCTGATTTTATGCTAGATATTGAACCTGATCTGTTTTCCGATTTTGGAAACATCTTCAACTATCACAAAGTGAAGAAGCCACAAGGCAAATATCACCCAATAAAGCCATGCAATATTGATGAGGATATTCCAACAGGAAAAACCTCAGGAGAGTTAGTGTCTGTCATGAGCAATGAGTGGTTAGAAGAGTCAGAGCTTTCCTCAGAAATAATTCGTTTGGATTCATCTTCTCTTCCCATTCATTGCATGATTAACAATGATCGCATAGACACTCTCTACAATCCAGTTGTGGGTATAAATATCATGTCTACCACACTAGCAAAATATTTGCAAAGAAACATGACATTGACCCCAACAAGAAGTTCATAAGAAATCTTTCAAGACAAATTCTTCCTTGTTTAGGAATCCTACATGTCCTACCACTTCGGGTAGAAGGAACCCCTGTTCACTTAAGCTTCTATGTCTTTGACATAGGGGATTTCCACCTGTTGATAGGACAACCATTTAGAAGACTTCTATATGAAGGACAAACTGGGAAGCTAAACATTTGTTTAGGCAAGAAACTCCAGTTTGCAATGTCCATTTCACACTCTTTAAATACTATGACCGAGCCTTATCCACATTATGATCCATTGGAGGAATTTAGAGCAGCTTCTCTAGAATTCCTAGTGAAGCCAGAATTAGAAGACGAAGCTAGATTCTTCATAGAAGAAGAAGCTGACCCTTCTGAGAATGAACCATTAGACGAGTTTACCCTACCACCTAGACCTCCTATTGAGTTCAAACCTTTACCAGCCGGTCTTAGATATGCCTTTCTAGGAAATGATCCAGACACTCCTGTCATCATAAGTGACACTCTCACTCAGGAGCAGACTTTTCGCTTAATGGCTATCCTAGAAAAACATCGAAAAGCTTTTGGCTACTCACTCCAGGACCTCAAAGGAATTAGTCCTGCCCTTTGTACCCATCGCATTCCCACAGATCCCGATGTTCCACCATCTAGAGAACCCCAACGTAGACTCAATAATGCGATGAGGGAAGTTGTTAAGAAAGAAGTTTTAAAATTGTTGCACGTTGGGATTATTTACCCCGTGCCACACAGTGAGTGGGTCAGCCCTGTCCAAGTTGTGCCTAAGAAGGGAGGCATGACTGTTGTCCAAAATGAGAAGAATGAGTTAATCCCACAAAGAACCGTCACAGGATGGCGAATGTGCATAGATTATAGAAAGCTTAATAAGGCAACAAGAAAAGATCACTTTCCTTTGCCTTTCATTGATGAGATGCTAGAGCGATTAGCCAACCATTCTTACTTTTGCTTCCTTGATGGATATTCTCGGATATCATCAAATTCCTATCCATCCTAATGATCAAAACAAAACAACCTTTACATGCCCTTATGGAACCTTTGCTTATCGTAGGATGTCTTTTGGGTTATGTAATGTACCGGCTTCTTTTCAAAGATGTATGATGTCTATATTTTCGATATGATTGAAAATATTATGGAAGTTTTCATGGATGATTTTTCTTTATGGAAAAACTTTTGATGAGTGCCTTGAAAACATAGATCGAGTTTTACAAAGATGTGAGGAAAAACACTTAGTCCTTAATTGGGAAAAGTGTCATTTCATGGTTAGAGAAGGAATAGTGCTAGGACACTTAGTGTCGAAAGAGGCATCGAGGTAGATAGAGCCAAAATAGAAGTTATTGAACAACCGCCTCCGCCTATCAATGTGAAAGGAATTAGAAGCTTCCTTGGTCATGCTTGGTTTTTATCGTAGATTCATAAAAGATTTTTCTTACATCGCTAGACCTCTTACCCGCTTATTGGCTAAGGATGTTCCTTTTGACTTTGATGATGCCTGCTTACAATCATTTGAGATCCTTAAGAAAGCGCTCATCTCGCTCCAATCATTCAACCCCCGATTGGACTTTACCTTTTGAAATTATGTGTGATGCAAGTGACTACTGCTGTAGGAGCAAGTGTTAGGACAGACTAAGGATAAGAAGCATCATGCAATAGCTTACGCTAGTAAAACTTTGACTGGACCTCGGCTTAATTATGCTACCACTTTGAAAAAGAGCTCCTAGTCATTTGTTGTCTTTGCTATTGATAAGTTTAGATCCTACTTAGTGGGTGCCAAAGTGATTGTTTACACCGATCATGCTTTGCTTTAAAATATTTGCTCACTAAGAAAGATGCTAAACCTCGTTTGATAAGATGGATTTTATTACTCCAAGAATTTGATCTAGAAATAAAAGATAAAAAGGGAGTAGAAAACTCGTTTGCCGATCACTTGTCTAGAATGCGGTTGAGAAACCACAGGAACTACCCATCGACGACGCACTCCGGACGACATGCTCTACGGAATCAACAGATCGACCCCTGGTATGCGATATTGTTAATTTTATGGTTATAGGTTACGTACCACCGGGAGGCAACAAAAGGAAACTTATCCGGGAGAGTCGTACTCACATATGGGATGAACCCTACCTCTTCCGAGTGTGCTCGATGGCCTCGGAAGATGTGTGCCCACCGAAGAAGGAATCAAAATCATTGAAAGATGCCACTCATCACCATATGGAGGCCATTATGGGGTGTTCCGTACACATGCGAAGATTTGGCAATGCGGATTTTTCGGCCAACAATGTATGAAGACACAAAAGATTTCATTCGGAGATGCGGTCCTTGTCAAAGACATGGCAACATTAACTCAAGAGATGCCATGCCACTTATCAACAACCTTCAGATCGAGCTCTTTGATGTCTGGGGAGTTGATTTCATGGGACCATTTTCACCGTCGAAGAAATGTGAATACATCCTCGTAGCGGTGGACTATGTGTCCAAATGGGTCGAAGCTCTGCCATGCAAAAAGGCAGATAGCTCAAGCTCCAAGAAGATGTTCGAAGAAATAATATTCATAAGATTTGTAGTGCCAAGGATAGTAATAAGTGATGGAGGGTCACATTTCATCGACAAGCGTTTCGAGCAATACTTATTGAAGCATGGAGTACGCCATAATGTTGCTACTCCGTATCATCCTCGACAAGTGGCCAAGCGAGACATCAAATAAGCAAATCAAGAATATTCTTCGAAGACGGTGAATGAAATGGGAACTGCATGGAAGGACAAGCTTCCCGATGCACTATGGGCATATCGAACAAAGATACAAGACACCTATTGGGATGTCACCATATCAACTAGTCTATGGAAAGACTGCCACTTACCGGTAAGAGCTGGAATTCAAGGCTCACCGGGCCATCAAGAAATGGAATATGGACCTAGAAGCGACGGGGAGAGAAGAGGAGGATGCAAATCTACGAATTAGAAGAATGGAGAGAGAAAGCCTATCACAACGCCAAGATATACAAAGAAAGAGTGAAAAGATGGCACGACAAGAGAATCAAGATCAAGGAGTTCACACCCGGAGACAAGGTATTACTTTTTAATTCCGGGGTCAAACTCTTCGGGCAAGGAAAGCTTCGAAGCAAATGGGAAGGACCGTTCGAAGTAGTAAGCTCATCATCGCATGGAGCCGTTACGCTTCGCAACAACGAAGGTACAATATTCAAGGTAAATGGTCAACGCCTTAAAATATTTTTAGAGCCCATTGAGGAAATAGGTGAAATAGATGAATTAAACTTCTTTCTCAATTAGGTAGTTGGTCCCGACCTTTTTACTTTTCATTTTTTGGGGTCCAGGGTATTTTTCCGAACGACAAAAATATGCTAAATAGGTTGCGAAAAGCCCCGGCGGGGAGTCCACACCGCGGAGTCGGCCGACCCATAGGGGGAGTCGGCCGACTCATGGACTCCCCATTCGCCGTCGGCTTTTGCACTCGTGATCCTTCCATACTCTTCCTTCGGGAATTTTTGCCGATTAGGGTTTTTGAGATCACGTTGACGCGTTATTCCTTCGGAGATTCCCTTTAGATGCCCTTTAGATGCCTCTCCATCCCCCTATATAAAGAAGCCCACCTCAAGCCAACCTCATTCCATCTAAAGCCTCCTCCTCCTAGCATCAAGCTTGCTACGCGGCAATGGCGAAATCGAGCCGAGAATTTAGATAGGAGATTGATCCGCTTCGGGATTGATCTCAACACCATCCCAAGAGAGGAGCTCGAGAGCAAGGCCATCGTCCTTGCTAAGCCCAAACCCCTAGCCTCTATTCCTCCAAAACCTCAAGCTTACGACCATAGCTACTACGCCCAACCATTCATCGCCGCACCCAAGCCGTTGCTCCTAGATGGACCTCCACCAAAGGGTCCTATTGTGAAGCTCCCGAAAGGCACCGGGATCCTCCCTCCTAAGCACAATGAGATGCTTATGGGAGTGAAGACCAACAAGCAAGGGGAGATCGTCTGTGCTAAGTATAGCACTGGAGAGCGCTCGTATTTCGAGGGAGTTCGTGCTCACCCGAGCAAAGTGAAGTTCGTCCCTCCGAAGGAAGCCCCGAAAGCAGCTCTCGCCGCCTCAGAAGCTCCAAGGAAGCGTCGCAAGACCGTTGCAGATTTAGAGAAGGAGTTAGAAACTCAGCGTGACGTTATAGCATCTCTGCGAAATGCTCAACATGTCCAGAGCAGTAGCATTGTCACTCTCATAGATAGACTTCGTGCGCAAGAGAAGAGGACGGATAAGTTAGAAAAGAGGTTAGACGCTCTAGAGAAGCGAATTGATTAGATGAGATCTATCTTAGCATCAGAAAGGCCTAGTGTGTTTAGATTAAAAGTTTTAGTTTGCAAGAGTGCTTAGTTAAAGTTTCGATCTTAGTTATATCTTTTATTGCATATGTGTTGCCTCTTTTGTCTCCACCTTGTTGTGAATGAAGATAACAGGAATCTAGTGTGGGGGAGGCAACCGACGACGAAACTAACGGATATCAGCGAACCAGCAAAAATATTTGAGAATATACAACGTAAAGATCACGCACGACGAAGCGGACCCCGAGGGGCCACCTGCCAGAGTCGGCCGACCCATATATGGAGTCGGCCGCCCATGGGCTGTGCCCATTTGGCTCCAGCTTTCGTCCACGGTCAGGTTTGCTTCCCTACGTCCCAAAATTTATACCGATCATGTTTTTCCGATTCGTTTGGGGAACACTTTGAATTAAATCACTTGCTATATATATTGAGAAGGTAGATTATTTTAATCATGACCCCAAGATAGACTCACACCATGATAATTCCTGGGAATCCCTGTTACTGTTGGGAACATATTTTATAGGGACCCCATTTTACTTAAGTTGTTGAGGACAGTGATATAGCATGGGCCATGAGAACCTGATTTCTTGATGTCTAGTTGCTTGGAGAATTTCCTTTCGAAAATCTTAAAATGTTAGCTATACTTCTCCTCTGTAGTAATAAATACCTATAGAGCCTCGTCGACAAAATTTTGAAAGACCAGCACATAAGCTTTTTATTTGTGTTGAGAATAGTCTTGGCGGTATTAGAGCCTTAGAGAAGGGTCTCTTACTCATATGATCAAGTGCACTACACCCACATATATATCTGCTGCTCCTACACTGGGAGTACGCAAAAACATGCTTTCCGCCATTCATCCATCTCCTACACTGGGAGAGGATACATACACTTTCTAGGATTTCTATATACTCCAAGGATTGTTATCATCATCCAGCTGTTGAAAGAAGATTATTATTGTCATCATCATCATCATGTTCAAGAAAGTTATTGTATCCGAGAGTGAGACATGGGCTATGCAAAAATAATGTTAAAAAAAAAAAGAAAAGAAAAAAAGAAAAAAAAAAAAAAAGGGGGATAGCCCATGAGCTCCAAACTATTCTGATCCCAAGAAGGAAGTTCAAAGAAACTCAAAGAGCTATTCAAGAGAAGATCAGCAAAGCAATGTTCAAGAGAAGAGTGTGCAAGAGAGGGAAGGAGCATCATTATCATAAATTTAGCCACCAAATATTCCACACACTTGCACACACTTGATCTAGAGTAAGATCCCCCTCTCCTTGGTTCCCGTTTTTGACTAATCAATATGCGCAGGTAAAAATGCTATTCCTTAAAATACCTTAAACTCCACATAAGCCCTAGTAGAATAGGGGGCATACCCTTCTACATGCCTCAAGTGAGTTCCATAAATACTACATACATTGAGAGATTTGAGTGCTCTATACTTAATGGTGAGATCCATAAATACCACATATAATGAGTAATTCGAGTGTACTACATGATGGAGAAGGGTAAGCTAAGTTTTCTGTGCAAAAATGTTATAAAAACTCCAAGTGCAAAAATGTTATAAAAACTCCAAGTGACACTTTGGGTTGATAGAAGAAGGATCTCTACTTGTGGGGAGTTTGTTGACTGTTCCATCTTTAAACTCCCCAAAGTTCAATGGTAGACACTTTGAATGAATCCCCATCTCTCTCTCCCGGTCCCACCACCCACCACCGCCGATGGACGGCTCCAATCCCTCGGACTTGTGTCCGACCGCTCGGCGGCGTCGCCGGGCGGCCCACCACACCCGAGCCCCCTGGCGGGGAAGAGAGCCCGTACTGCGATGTATGATCGGGGAAAATCTAATGTTGATGTCTTAGTTTGAGGCTATGCTTAAAGTAATCCATCCTTTTCCTCGAGACGAGTAAAAGACAAGTGTGGGGGAGTTTGTTGACGGTCGTTAACTCATAAAATTAACCGTCAACTTAGCATGCAAATGGACCTATTCATAAATACTTGATAGATATAGGGTTACCTTGTCAATGGCGGCTGGTATGTAGCCTTGGGGATCTTCTTGGTGCTTAGGGGCAATCCCGGGTAGGTGATTGGGAACTCGGAGATTTTACAACCAATGATGTTCTCAGTAATTCCACGAGTTTTGATGAATATCTATTTATGATGACATCATCGGCGTAGGGGGAGTGTCCGGATGGGGCGGACAAATGAAAATCAACCAAGATGGCCCACATGTCGGGTTTACATAGAAAGAAAGACCGAACGGGTAAAAAAGTATAATCTAGAAGACTCCGATAGATATAGCGTCACACGAGTTTTGAATATCTATTTCCAGGGCCCACAACCAAGATGGCCCACATGTCGGGTTTACATAGAAAGAAAGACCGAACCTAGAAGACTCCGTGGCGTCGGTCGGCCGACCGAGGGGGAGTCGGCCGACTCCCCGCTCCACCAATCGGGTTGAGTCTCGCGGATCCCGCCTCCACCGACTTTGAAGATTAATAATTATCGTCCATTTAGGTCGGTTTGATCCGAGGGCTGTGGTTAATCCTAGGGGGCTATATAAGCGAGCCCCCGCCCCCGGGTGAAACCCTAATTCATTCTCCAATTCATTCAAGACTTCAATCCAAAGAGAGAGTTAGATAGAGAAGGGTCCCTCGAATGGATCTATCTCTATAGGGTATTAGATTCAAGAGAGATTGAGAGAGTATAGAGTGGAGGTAGATTTGGAGGAAGCCCGGCTGTCGGTGTCTCCTCTCCGGTGTACTGCGGGATCAAGTCTCCTAACCCGAGGCTTGGTTTCGAGAATCATTCGGCAATTCAACTTCTAATACTAGTAAGTTCATTGTTATTATTGTTCTTTGGTTTACAAGTTTACTTTATTAAACTTCGCGTTGGGAATAGAGTAATCGTTCTTTAGCATAAGCGTGGTGCTTAGGCTAGGTTCACTTGTAGATGCTCCCTATTCGGCCGGAACCGTGGTAGTAGTGAGGGAAGTGACAATCCCTTTATTACCTTTGTAATCCACTTCCCGTTGGTAGGTAAGGTAGGTCCTTTGTGCCCGGTTTAGCATCCTCTGTGGTGTCTATTCCTCAGGTACCCCCTTAGAACAATAGTCTCAAAGCTTGCCATAGGTTAGAAGAAGACTGACGAAGGAGTTCTCTCTATATCGCTTAATTCTCACTTGACTAGCAGCCCAGGGGTAGAAGTAAAGATCGGGTTAGTCTATTGCACGTTTTCTCTTAGCGGATAAAAACAAATACGATACTCAGGATTTATCTCCCGGGTGAAGTGCTCACCGATATCCGTGCGCTTGCGGATTATTTCTCTTGATTCTTTCGTGTGCGTATCTAGTGTCAACAGCTGGCTGGACGGACTCAGGATTCACGAGGTGGTACTAAACCAGCGTTGCTGCTGTTTTCGCGATGCTACAGTAGCGGGTGAATAGTACCCGAGCTACAGTAACCCGAATTCGGCCCGGCCCATTTCGGTGCTACAGTAACTGTCTGCTACAGTGCCCGACTGCTACAGAACCGCGACGCTACAGTACCTGGAGTCCGGATGTACAGTAGGCCCGGTGCTGCAGTGTCGCCCACTGCCCCCTGCTACAGTACATCGGGCCACCCGGAATTGGGCCCACTGGCCATTTTTGGGGCTGTTACAAGGAGGCAGTGGACAGGAGCGTCGCTATCCATCATCTCCAGTGGTCACCGAACCCGAAAGCGCGAAGAGCGTCTAGCAGGAACGGCCATGACACCGTGTCGAATGCCTTGGAGATGTCCAGCTTAAGCAGTGCTTTTGTGATTTTCTTCTTCCTGAGGTGTACTGCTGCGCGCTGGATGAACTTGAAGTTGTCGTGAATGTCCTCTCCCTGATGAAGGCGTTTTAGTTGGGCGAGATGATTTCCTTGAGTTTTGGTGCCAGCCTGTCGCCAACAGCTTGGACGCAAGCTTGCCGAAGCTGTGGATCATCGTGATCGGCCAGTAGTCTTCTGGGGTGGCCGCGTCTGCCTTCTTAGGCAAGAGTACCACGAGGGCGTTGCTGAGGCTGCGGAAGTGCGAGCAGTCGCCGAAGAACAGGCCATTTAGGGCAGCCAAGACATCGTCTTTGATGGTCGCCCATCCTGACTTGTAGAAGGCCCCTGTTGGTATTTCTTAACGCAAACAGAAAAGTCCGCAAGCGCACGGAAAGTACCGTTGTAGCACTTCACCCGGAAGTGTTCAGGGTATCGTATTTTCCACAGGGAACGGTGTGTAAGAAGTCTCCTAACTAATTCTCCCAAAGAGGTGAGATGGAGAGTAGCTTGGGTAGTGAGGTTTTCTATGGGAAGATCCTAAGTGAAGGTAACTTTGCCGCTATAGACTTACTTCGGGCACCGGATAACACTTGGTCTGCCAAGCGTTGCCGGCCTACGGCTCTACATCGAACCCGAACGTGGGGGATTACGAGGGACGGACAGGGGTCACCACCGCCGCCTACCACCTCAACCGTGGGGCACGAGGCAAACGAAGGTAGTATCTAGCCTAGACACCACATCTATGCTATAACTACTACTCTAGCGTGAGCTCAAGGCTTACCCGTCTCCCGGGGTCCTTCTACTAGAGTACCCGTCACAAGGACGAACGACGAACCCGCAAGTATAAAGCGAACAAAGATAACTTACTTAAGAACTTAGAACCATAGGGTAAACGCGAACTCTTACTCCAATTAGCAAGATGTCCGTCGAGGTACAAGTGTGGAGGATGCCGACAAGCCGGCACTCCGGCCACGCCCGATGTACAAGGCAAGACAAGCCAAGTACAAGAGGTAGAGGAAGCCGGCACTCCGGGATTCCTTCTACTTCTCCTCACTCACTCCCTATACTAGTCTAGCTAGAAGCTAGTGTTGAAATGTGGCTTGCTCTCCTCTCTATTTCTCTTGTGTATCTTTGCTCCTTGGCTGAATTGTGTCTTGATAGGAGGGGGAATGGCCTCCTTTTATAGGTGGAGAAGAGGGGGCTCCTTGGAAATATGCCATCCCCACATGGAAAGGCCAAAACCGACCTCCTTAGGTGGTTTCAGACCTTCCATACCAGAACCACCACCGAAATCAACATCCTCACGTAATCTGCAACCGACCGACCAAAGATGGGCCCCAGAGCCAGCCCAGGAGGCGCGCTCGCGCCTCAGGCGTGCGCACGCCTGTTGTGGGCCCTCTGGGCCTCTGCTTTCGCTGCTAGTGCGTGGGCCTTTCAGCTGGCTTCGATTCGGCTGGTGATTTGTCCAAATTGGAGTCCGGATGCATCCGTGGCGCCCAATTTACTGAGACATGGTCCTGCAGCCCAAGATAGAATTGGTCTAGACTTTGGGCTTCCACCTCTCGGGTCCATGCTTGGCATTTTGGACCATGTTCATGGCCCAGATATTATGGTAAGTGGGCCACCTTCTCATACCATAGTTTTTCTCCACTTCTTGGCCCATTTCAGATGTATTTCAGTGTTGACCTGCAAAACAAGAAATCATGCCACCTTGTGGAAATAGTTAGAGTAGAGCCCTTTTCTAGGTGAAAACAAGTGTTGCCTAGGCTAATGTTGGCGGGGTTAGAATCGAGTTAAGGACCGCCAACAAACTCCCCACACTTAGCTCTTTGCTCGTCCTCGAGTAAAGGTTGAAGAACTAAGGTGGTTGTATTCTCCCAAGAGTTGACCCATATACTGATTATTCCGAGCTTTTTCCTGCATTTGTGAACATTCAAGGTGGCTACCAAGTTTTCTTATAGCTATTGAAGGAGGAATAGCTTGAAATCAAGTCAACTCACACTACCCATGCTTTGAGACTTGGGGTTTTGGAATTTTCACAAAGATAGCCTTAGCTCCTCATGTGATACTCTCAAGTCACTCTTTTCAGGTGGCTAGTCCTATCCAGGTGTTCTTGATCATCCTACTACTACAGGCTGATATGTGGAGTTTTGGGTATGGATGATGAACAGGTTCCAATGTCAAGTCAACTGGATTCATGAAGAGAGGGCCATATCCCTAGATGATGCAAGTGTAAGTGCAAGTGTAGAAATATTTGTGGACTCCCGATCATGTTTCTCTCTTTATGAAGGAATATGCAAGAAGGTATCTAACTTGCTTTATTTCTTTCTTTTCTTTGCTCTTTTTTTCTTCTCTTTTTTTTTTTTTTTTTTTTTTTTTTTTCTCTTTTTTTCTCTTCTTTTTTTTTTCAAAACCTTGGAGAAAAAAGAACTCTTCTTTACTTGGAGAAAAAAAGAACTCTTCTTTTTTTTTACTATGCTCTCTTTTTTTTTAGGAATTTTCTGACGACAGTCCATACTCTTCTTGAATGAATGATGGAGAGAGATGCATGACTTGTTGACAGGAGTATTTTGGTGCAAGAGGGAGAAGATGTAGAAAAAATGTGCTCAATTCTCAGTGTAAGAAATGAGTGTGTTGGTGGAATGGTGGGTGCATATGGTGCGCGACTTTCAATGTGAGAGTCGGCATATTTATTTGGCGGGTGAATGATGTGCGCGGCTCTCAGTGTGAGAGTCGGCATGTTTATTTGGTGGGTAAATGCAATGATCTTGGGGATAAGGCCATCTCTAGCAAGAATCTCAAGACTTGACATCGCTAAAAGTGGCTAAAACAGGTTTTGCACAACTGTAAGCGTAGATATTTGGCTCTGGTAGGACATAGCACTTATCACATGAGGAGCATTTGCTAAAAAGTTTTGAATTTTTTTGCATAAAAAAAATACCCAAATCCATTGCACGAGTTGGTAAGTATCATATCATTCTACTATATCTCACCTGCCAATAGCTTAGATAAAGCATGGGGTCCCTATGGCACAAGTTGTTCACACAATCAGGATAAGCAAGGAATAAAAAGTATGCAACTCATTCTCAAATGGTGAAAATAGGAGATGGAGTTTGCAACATTTTTAGTTGTATAAATTTTATTTTCAGCAATAAAGAGAATTAGCGAGGGAGTGAGAGGGTGCACAAACCATGTTTTTCATCGTGTCGAAGAAATTTTTGTGCACCAAGGAGCGTGGTGCCTCCCCACACTTGTTTTTGTACCGCCTTTTTTTTATTTTACGAAAAAGAGAGAATACAAAAACAAGTGTAGAAATTCTAACAAAATTGTGATATAATTATTTTGATTTTCTAAATTTGTCAAAGCTAATTAATTTTATCACATCAATTATTTCATTAGAATTATACGAAGGCTCAAAGAAAACTTTTAAGCGTTGACCGTTTACCTTGAAAGTATTACCTTTGTCGTCCTGAATAGTTATAGCGCCATGTGATGATGTGCTGACGACGGTGTACGGTCCTTTCCATTTGCTCCGAAGTTTTCCTTCATCGAAGAGCTTGACCTTGGAGTTGAATAGTAGGACTTTGTCTCCCTCCTTGAACTCTTTTTGCTTGATTCGGTGATCGTGCCATCTTTTGGTTCTTTCTTTGTAAAGCTTGGCACTATGATAAGCCTTCTCTCTCTGCTCTTCTAGCTCAGAAATTTGCTTCTGCCTATTTTTGCCAGCTAGTATTTCGTCCATGTTCCACCTCTTTCTTGCCCGAGAGGCTCTATGTTCCGGTTCGGCGGTAAATGGCAACTTTTCCCGTAAACGAGCTGGTATGGTGACATGCCGATGGGGGTTTTGTAAGCTGTCCTATATGCCCAAAGTGCATGAGGTAGCTTATCTTTCCAACCCTTTCCCATCTCATTGACCGTTTTACGGGATGTTCTTGATTTGCTTGTTTGACGTCTCGCGACCACTTGTTTGAGGATGATAGGGTGTGGCTATGTTGTGCTTTGATCCAAGCTCCTTCAAAAAGCTACGGAAGGTCTTATCAATGAAGTGAGACCCTCCGTCACTTATGACCATTTTAGGTGTTCCGAAGCGAGGAAAGATCACTTCATGGAACATCCTTCTTGCATGCTTGGCATCGGCAGCTCTGCATGGTAATGCCTCCACCCATTTGGATACATAGTCAACGGCCACCAGGATGTACTCGCTATCATGGGACTTTGGGAATGGTCCCATGAAGTCAATACCCCAAACATCAAATATCTCTATTTGAAGGTTGTAGTGAAGGGGCATTGCATTGCGAGCAGTGATGTTGCCCACCCGGCATTTGCGACACCTTCGGATGAACTCTTTGGTGTCTTCGTACATCGTTGGCCGGAAGAATCCACACTTTGCCCGATTTTGGCTTGTGTGCGGAATACTCCATAGTGGCCTCCGTGCGGTCTTTGCATGACATTTTTCTATGATTTGCATCCCTTCTGCCGTTGGTACACACCTCCTCAGCAGTCCATCAGAACACACCCTGTACAGGTATGGGTCATCCCAAAGGTGACATCTGCTCTCAGCTTGGAGCTTCTTCCTGCTCTCCCCTGGTGGTACATGACCTGCAACCATGAAGTTCACGATGTTTGCGTACCATGGGTTGGCATCTGTCACCTTCAGCAGCATGTCGTCGTGTCAAAAGTCGTTTCTTTCCTGCAGGTTAGTGACTTGCATACATGACAAAGGATTTGCAATGATATCTTCTACTCCTTTTCTATCTTCTATTTCAAGGTCAAATTCTTGGAGTAGAAGCAACCATCTTATTAGCCGAGGCTTAGCATCTTTCTTAGTGAGCAAGTATTTCAAATGCAGCATGATCGGTGCGAACAAATACTTTTGCTCCTACTAAGTAAGATCTAAACTTCTCAATAGCAAAAACGATTGCTAGGAGCTCTTTTTCGATGTGGAGTAGTTAAGTTGTGCTCCTATCAGGGTTTTGCTAGCGTAAGATATTGTGTGATGCTTCTCATTTTTGGTTTGGCCAAGGGCCACCCCAACAGTGCAATCACTCGCATCACACCTGATCTCAAATGGTAGAGACCAGTCAGGAGGTTGGATGATAGGTGCAGAGATGAGTGCTTGCTTGAGAGTGTTAAATGCTTTCAAGCACTCATCGGTAAACTTGAAAGGAACATCCTTAGCTAATAAGTTCGTGAGGGGTCTAGAAATTTGTGAAAAATCTTTGATAAATCTTCTATAAAACCCCGCATGAACTAAGAAGCTGCGAATTCCTTTTATGTTTACCGGGGGAGGTAGTTGCTCGATAACCTCTATCTTAGCCTTATCTACCTCGATTCCCCTCTCGGACACTAAGTGCCCCAGGACAATGCCCTCACGAACCATGAAATGGCACTTTTCCCAATTAAGTACCAAATCCTTGTCCTGACACCTTTGCAAGACTCTGTCTAAATTTTTAAGACAATGATCGAAAGTTTTTCCATAGACGGTGAAATCGTCCATGAAAACTTCCATGATCTCTTCGATCATGTCCGAAAAGATAGACATCATGCACCGTTGAAATTACGTGGGTGCATTACACAGCCCAAACGACATTCTACGGTACGCGTACGTTCCGTAGGGGCATGTGAAGGTCGTTTTGCTTTGATCATCCGGGTGGATGGGAATCTGATGATATCCCGAATACCCATCAAGAAAACAAAAGGAGTGTTTCGCTAACCGCTCCAACATTTCATCAATGAAGGGGAGTGGAAAGTGATCCTTCCTTGTTGCCTTGTTAAGTTTCCGGTAATCAATACACATTCGCCATCCAGTGACAGTACGTTGAGGTATAAGCTCACTTTTAGCATTTTCAACGACCGTCATTCCTCCCTTTTTGGGAACCACTTGGACCGGGCTAACCCAGTCGCTGTGTGGTACGGGATAGATTATCCCGGCGTGAAAAAGTTTCAGGACTTCCTTTTTCACGACTTCCCGCATCGCATTGTTCAGCCTACGCTGAGGCTCCCGAGTAGGTGTGCTAGTCGGTTCTACGGGAATGCGATGGGTACAGAGTGTTGGGCTTATCCCCTTAAGGTCGTCTAAACAGTACCCAAAGACTGGCCTATGTTTTTCTAGAACCGCGATGAGTTTGGCTGTCTCCTCGTCACTAAGTTTATCACTTATTATGACAGGAGTTTGTGTGTCGCTGTTCAAGAAAACATACCGCAATCCTTCGGGTAGGGTTTTAAGCTCAACTGGAGGTCTAGGCGGTTTCTCCCCCATGGGAAGGTCAACGGTTTCCCCAAATTTGTCTTCTTCTTCTATGAAGAATTTGGCATATTTATCTAGGGACGACTCGGGTGACTCGAACATCTCAACCGTCATGACTTCCACGGGCACACTAGGGGGAGGTTCGGCCACTAAGTTCCTGGCTCGAGTGACTTGAATCGGGAATGATTCTCTCCCTAGTTTTAAGTCAACTTCCCCTATTTTTGATGGATTATGAAAGATTTTCTCCAAAGGGTGCCCAATTAGTATGTCGAAATCCTGGATGTCAAAGACGTGAAAGTCCAGGGCCATTTCGACATTATCATGATGCACCTTTATTACGTTGTGCACAATCCCACATCCTTCTAAGGCGGTTCGTGGGGCAATTCTAAGAGATTTATTTGTCGGAGCAAGGGGTTTATCACCTAAATAGGTCAGCATGAAAGATAGTGACATGATATTTGCTCCGACAAGAGGGCCGTAACGCACATCCACCGTGTTCCTAAAGATTTGGCATTGGATGGTAAAAGAAGGGGTGCGAATCTGAATTTCTTCAGAAGAAAGCTCCGCTTCTTCTACCCATTCACTGCTCAGGATAGAAGTCAACTCCCTAACGGATTCCTTAAGGAATGCTTTGTCTAGGGGATCACAAGGAGTTACATGAACGGGTGGTCTCTTTTCTCATAAATACCTCGAGGTGTTCCCAAAATCTTCTAATTCGTCCTCGAAGTATGGATCTTCTGAGGGTTGAAAACCTTCCCTCGAAGATTCTGGTTCGGGTGAGGGTCTCTGAAGGGGAGCTATGGGTTCGACCTTGGCCGAAGAGACTTCCTCATATTTCGGCTCTGGCTCTACACGGAGAGGTTCTAGCGGAGGAGCGTTCTCTAAGATGCGATCTAAAATAGCTTCTCCTTCGCTACGGTTTTATGTTGAAATGAACCTCCGGCGGCAGTATCGAGCTGTAGGGCAGACTCCTTGGTAAGACCTAACCAAAAGTGTTGTAACAACACATGGTTTGGTATAGACAAGTTTGGGCCAGTACGGGTTTAAAAATCTGTCCCAGGCTGCACCTAACGTTTCCTTCTCTTTTTGTTGGAAGTTGAGGATCTCTTGTCGTAAGGAAGCGATTCGAGGTATGGGAAAGAATGTGAGACAAAAATTGTTCCTCAATTCTTCCCAATCTCCGTTTACCTTCCCTACGTTATGGGTGTACCATTGTTTCGCCCCCTCATCAAGAGAGAAAGGAAACAACTTCCACCGCAAAGTATCATGTGACATGCCTGCAATGGTTAGGCATGCACATAGCTGCTCAAACTCCCGTAAATGGTGATATGGGTTTTCGTCATCAAACCCCGAGAAGGTTTGTTCCCGAACCAAGGCTATAAAGCCAGGGCGGAGTTCATAGCTAGAAACTGTGATTGGCTTCGATGATTTTGGTGGCTCTAAGAACTCGCCCTTTGGAGCACCAAGTTGGTGGATAGATTTTTGCTCCATTGAAAAGGTTGTTTTTTTGTTTAAATAAAATAAAAATCAAGGAAAGGATACACGGGACGAACTAGGTTCGAAGATAATTACGACAACCGTTCCCCGGCAACGGCGCCAGAAATGCTTGTTGGTATTTCTTAACGCAAACAGAAAAGTCCGCAAGCGCACGGAAAGTACCGTTGTAGCACTTCACCCGGAAGTATTCAGGGTATCGTATTTTCCACAGGGAATGGTGTGTAAGAAGTCTCCTAACTAATTCTCCCAAAGAGGTGAGATGGAGAGTAGCTTGGGTAGTGAGGTTTTCTATGGGAAGATCCTAAGTGAAGGTAACTTTGCCGCTATAGACTTACTTCGGGCACCGGATAACACTTGGTCTGCCAAGCGTTGCCGGCCTACGGCTCTACGTCGAACCCGAACGTGGGGGATTACGAGGGACGGACATGGCTGTCACCACCTGCCGCCTACCACCTCAACCGTGGGGCACGAGGCAAACGAAGGTAGTATCTAGCCTAGACACCACGTCTATGCTATAACTACTACTCTAGCGTGAGCTCAAGGCTTACCCGTCTCCGGGGTCCTTCTACTAGAGTACCCGTCACAAGGACGAACGACGAACCCGCAAGTATAAAGCGAACAAAGATAACTTACTTAAGAACTTAGAACCATAGGGTAAACGCGAACTCTTACTCCAATTAGCAAGATGTCCGTCGAGGTACAAGTGTGGAGGATGCCGACAAGCCGGCACTCCGGCCACGCCCGATGTACAAGGCAAGACAAGCCAAGTACAAGAGGTAGAGGAAGCCGGCACTCCGGATTCCTTCTACTTCTCCTCACTCACTCCCTATACTAGTCTAGCTAGAAGCTAGTGTTGAAATGTGGCTTGCTCTCCTCTCTATTTCTCTTGTGTATCTTTGCTCCTTGGCTGAATTGTGTCTTGAGAGGAGGGGAATGGCCTCCTTTTATAGGTGGAGAAGAGGGGGCTCCTTGGAAATATGCCATCCCCACATGGAAAGGCCAAAACCGACCTCCTTAGGCGGTTTCGGACCTTCCATACCGAACCACCACCGAAATCAACATCCTCACGTAATGCCGCAACCGACCGACCAAAGATGGGCCCCCGAGCCGGCCCGGGAGGCGCGCTCGCGCCTCGGGCGTGCGCACGCCTGTTGTGGGCCCTCGGGCCTCTGCTTTCGCTGCTAGTGCGTGGGCCTTTCAGCTGGCTTCGATTCGGGCCGGTGATTTGTCCAAATCGGAGTCCGGATGCATCCGTGGCGCCCAATTTTCGAGACATGGTCCTGCAGCCCAAGATAGAATTGGTCTAGGCTTTGGGCTTCCACCTCTCGGGTCCATGCTTGGCATTTTGGACCATGTTCACGGCCCAGATATTATGGTAAGTGGGCCACCTTCTCATACCATAGTTTTTCTCCACTTCTTGGCCCATTTCAGATGTATTTCAGTGTTGACCTGCAAAACAAGAAATCTGCGCCACACTGTGGAAATAGTTAGAGTAGAGCCCTATTCTAGGTGAAAACAAGTGTTGCCTAGGCTAATGTTGGCGGGGTTAGAATCGAGTTAAGGACCGCCAACAGCCCCCGTGAAGCCGTCAGGACCCGGCGCTCTGTCGGACGGCATATCGCGCACGACCCTCAGCACCTTATCCCCTGAGAATGGGAGGTCAAGTGCGGACATGTCCAGTGGGGTGATGCCGAGGGCGGCGAAGTCGGTGGAGACTGCCCCCTGGCCGTCAACGCCGAAGACCCCCTTGAAGTGCCTGTAGATGGTCTCTTCCACATCCTGAGCGTCAGTGCAGGCCTCACCGTCTTCCCTCCTGAGGCGGCAGATTCCATTCTTGCGTTTCCTCCCCGGGCAAGAAGATGGAAGTACTTCGTGTTGGCGTCCCCATCTGCTAGGAACCGAATCCGCGATCTCTGTCGGGCAATTGTTCGCTCCAGTGATGCGAGGCCCAGGCATTTTTGCTTGAGGTCCTTGCGCACTGCGTGCTCCTCGTCCATGAGCTGCCTATGGTCCGATGCCTGGTCGAATCGCAGTATGAAGGCGCGCGCCATGAGCAGTTGCTCCCGAACATTCCCTATGCTCAGGGCCGCCCAGCGCTGCAGCTCGGACTTTAGGTTCCTGAAGAGTGCGTCGAGACGGCGTAGCGGGTCGGTGATTCCAGGGGAGCATGTCCATCCCCTTGTGACGGCCTCCTGGTACCCCTTGGACTTCGGCCAGTAAGACTCAAAGTGGAACCTTGGCGTGGAGTGGATGGACATGTTCGTGCGAAGCGATCGGGCGGTGGTCGGAGACGTCCGACGAGAGGGCCCGGGTGGCGGTCAGGGTACATCGACTCCCGGTCGAGCGACACCGGCGCCCGGTCCCGGCCGCACGAGGGTGGGCGACCTCCTCTCGTTGCTCCGGTGTACCGCCTCCCGTGCAAGTGGATGTCGAGGAGCTCCGTGTCGCCACGGTCGACGGAAGCGACTCATGTTCCGCCTGTTGATGGGCCCGTTGCTTTTGTCCGCCTCGTCGAGGATGAGGTTGAAGTCTCCGATGATGGCCCACGGCCCCTGACAAGCGTCCCTGATAGCCGCAAGCTCCTCGAGGAAGAGCTCCTTGTCGCCGTCTTCCTGCGGGCCGTACACCACTGTGAGTCACCAGGGCCCCCGTCCCGTGTCTCCAACAGTGTGTACGCGTACCGTTGCAGCAGCCGATGTGCACGTCATCGAGCTGAATGTCTGGTCGTCTCCCTGCAAGAAGTATCCCTCCCCGGGTGCCATTTGCTGGAACGAAGGCGTAGTCAACAAAGTCCATTCCTAACAAGGAAGATACAAGAAATTGCGGTACAGAGTGGAACTTTGTCTCTACGATACAAGCAATGTGGGGTCTCTCGTTCTGCACCATCGTGCGAACGGCGTCGCGCCGGGCACTAGAGTTTAGCCCCCGCGCGTTCCAGCATACAATGGTTGTATTATCCATTACACATTACATTCCCAGATGGTGGCCGGCGCTCAAGCGCGGCCCCCGGCCCCGCGGCGCCTCCACGGTCGCTGCTGTCGGTCCTCGTCTGCGAGCAGCTCCTGCAAGGCCCGTGCATCCCCTGGTCTGCCCTCGAACATCGCGTCCAGCTTCAGCTGCCCCTCCTCGGTCGGCCGTGACTCGATGAACCCCATCTTCTGCATGGCGATAATCTCGCCTCTCTTTGCCACCGGGTACTTGGAGAGTGGGTTAGCCGCGATGCGCCTGCTCCGCGTGGGTAGCTTGATGGAGCTGGAGTCGGCCACCTTGGTGGGGAGGAGCGGGGTGGCCGTCTCGTGGAAGACTCTCTTGGCGAAGTTCTTGAGCCGCCCCGTGAGTGAGCCGTCCCTGGCCGGGGAACCCAACTCCTCCTCCGGCAAGTCGGCGGCGGACCTCCAGTAGATTGGCGTGGAGAATCCCGGGATCTGTACCTTTCTGGTATCGTCAGCTCACACTTCACTGTCGATTTGCAGTGGTAGTGGCATCTGGATCAGTACTACAGTACTACGTGATGACTGACGAAGCGATATGACAGGTGATAGATGGGCATACCACGTAGCGTGCTGGCATTGCACCAGCTCACACGGGAGGACAGTACTACCAGTACCATTACCAGAAGTTGTAGTAGTACAGCATAAACAAGTCGTGTCACAAGTACGCACAATGATGCGCTCCAAAAATCGCGTGGATCGATCGGTTATTACATTACATAATAACTTGGTGGCGCGATAATGTAGGAAATTAATGGACGTACTGCGTGCGGCCTCGGGCCTCTTTTCCTGGACTCGATCGTGCTGGGGACGAACGACGAACCAAGAGCACAGCAGCACCGCAGCTGGCCTGCTTAGCTTTCCGCCTTTCCCCATGTGGTGCGTGCCGGGCTTGGCGACGAGAAGATAATAGCGATCGATTCGATCGGCGTCCTTGTCCCCCTGGCCTCGAGATGCATGAGCCACGTATTACGCCCACGCCAGATCACCCTAGCTAGACGACTTTCTTCGCTCGATCGGCGAAGAGAATTTAGATGGAATTGAGTTGGAATCCCCGCGCGCGTTCCTTAGCTCTCGCCTGAAGTGGAAACCCTCCGTCGAGCAGTATCGGGAAACTTTGCGACCGACCAACGACCTGGCTCTGGCTGGCTATAGGCTGTAGCTGCGACCTGCGAGGTGTTCGTCGTTGGAGAATGGCCAAATTAAGCTGCGTGTATATGACTATATGAGAGTGTGTGGACCAAATGGTCCCGTAGCTATGGAGGACTAGGGCAGCTAATTATAGCCAAAATCTACCTCGTATTGTAGAGTAAAAACTAACTCCGATCAGGCTTATCTTGACCCGTGTCTCGATCTGTTAGTATCAAAGAAGGAATGTATGGTGGTCCTGAACGAATGTTCAGTCGCCAATTGCGTTTACTAAGACTGAGAAGGAGGTGTTTCAAAATTAATTGTTTTTTGGTTGGAACCTACAATTTCGTATAGAACCGATGATTAGGATATGGGTCTTAAACTTTTTAGTAAAGAGGTTTGAGAGCTAAGGGTTGTGTGCATTCCTATTTGGTACAGGGGGTTCCCAAAATATATAAGAGAGGAAAACAACCTATTATAAAAGTAGTTTGTGTGATTTACCATGTGTTCGGATACTGGGATGGGCATGTCCCAAATTAAAGGCTACTTGTGCTCCTCCCTCAGTTATCAGAGGGCATGCAGCTCGAAGTACGTCGTTGCACGCGACAATCGATGATTTATGCATGCATATATTATTGTAAATAATTAAATTGATTGTGTATTGTACTTATATACACTAGGTAAGCAAGCTGTGAGATTTAGGGGTTCCATGGGATCAGCGGTTGTAGGGGGGCTTGAGCCCCCACACCCCTCTTGCCCCATCGCTAGAATTGCCCCTGGCAGCAGGGTGACCTAAGATTATATAAAAGCATCTCTAAGATTAACAAAAAGGTGAAAAATAGTTTTTGGATGTTCATAAAAATTATTAGATGCAAATACTTAAAATCATTTTTTTGGTTGTGATGTTTGGACACTTTTAGGACCCTTTGGTTCACGGGATGGGTAAAGGAATTTTTCAGGATTAGGTTTTCTAATGATTTATTTCTTTTCATGGCCTTTGGTTCATAGAAAAGGAAGATAGTGTTCCACAGGATTGAGTTCTATAGCTCCATTCCACAGGGGAAAAAAAACATGACCTCATACTTCATGGAATTTTCCTGTGTTGCACTTTCAAAGGCCAACTGTTGCTTCGAATGCACAACGGTTATCTATTCTTGTTTAGTTGTTTCCCATTCCTGTGCTCCTGCCAGAGACCTTTTCAGCTTTCCTTTGTTTTGAATTCCTATAGGAACATGCTCCTAGAAGTATGATATTTTTTTCAGTTTTCCTACCTTACAGGCGATTGAGAGTTTTCAGTCGACGCTCCGTGCTTAGCCTGATGTATGGAGGAAGAAGTCAATGCCCTGCATGTTGCATGAAAATGGCAGGTTCAGCATCGTCGTCTGGATGAAATCAAAGATCCCAGGCGACTGAAAATTAGCAACTCCCTATTTTTTTTAGGAAGAAGAAGTATGACATCTGGATTCCTAAGGCTTTTCTATTCCTGCTATCCTGGAATCCAAAAGGCCTTAAGAAATGCTCTAACTGGGCCAGGTTCGTGCCAGGGAGGAGGACGAGCCCATGCTGCGGTTGACCACTCACCACTGCTCTGCCTTCTCTGTCCTGGGCTCCTGGCTCGTCTGCGGCCGTATGATGTTACTTGGGCCAACGGACGGGCTGGGCCACTCGTGGCCTGCTTTGATTGGGCGACTTTCGTTCCACAAAAGAACGGACCGAATCAATAGCAGCAGCCTGCAACGTGGGCCATGAGCAGCAGGACCTCATAGTGGGCCTGAATGAAATCAGGTGGACAATTAATCTAACCAACCTCTTCTAATCTCGTGCTACACAATGCGTCATTGATCCCCATGACAGAATCATGAATTATTAACATAGAACGAAGTGCCCGTGAACAATGAGAGTTTTGCTAGGTGATTGGATACAGATTCAGGCAGCACATAGGCGTAGTAGGTATGTTCCAGACTTCCGGTGGTCCAGTAACATTCGAAGACGGCGTACGTAAAGATGTGGTGGATGCATGATGCGTCCCAGGTCAGGTCTCCACGGCCCACGGGATGCACTGCACGCCGTGGGGTGCGGAATCCGAGCACCATAAAGCGCCGCGGGTGTGCGTGCCGAGTCTAACAGAATGTTGATGCGCGCAGCGACTGCTTTCGAAGGGCACTTCGCATCATCGGAGAGATCGCAGATCGGTGATGGAGACCCGAGCCACCACGGTCCACGGCAGCACCGTGCTAATCATTGCACTGGCAGACTCCTGCGTCGACCGGCACAGTGAAGCACTGCAGCTCCGCACCGAAGGCGGCCGTCAAGATGGCCATGCTCACGCGGGCATGCCTGCTGCTGTTGGGTGTCGCCCTTTCCTCATCGAAAGAATTGATCCATGGACTCGCAATCACAAAGTACTCGCTCGCTCGGAACAAAATTCCACTTTTTACCCGTGATGGAAACTCTGCCTCGGAGACCTCAACGGAGGAACCCGTCCAGCAATCCGCATTCATCGTTCTTCTCGAGCATAGTACACAACGATTGCATAGGCCAATACGTACGGCTTTTTAGGCCAGATCGAGCCTGACGTCCATCTGGATCAGCAAACACCAGCGTGTCAGCGTGTGAATCAGGTCATCTTCGTCTACTCCTATGCGCGAGAGGGAACGGCCGCAACCACCCAATAATGGCAGCCGACTTCAACGGTTCACCCTGCCTTCTCGTCTCGGTGCACCAACAGCAACAGCAACGGCAACGGACTCCAGCTCGCGTCCACCAATGGCTCGGCGTCCGCATTCAATCGTCATGTACCAGACCGGGGAGGCCACACCGGACGGACGGACACCGCTCGTGGTGGTGCCGCCGCTTTCCGGTCAACCGCAGGCGCAGGCTTTCTCGGCGGGCAGCGAGCCGAGAGAGCCGCGGGAGGATTCTTCTTGGGCGCTCATGATGGTTCGGCACGACGCATCACGGCACGTGATCCGGGCTGTGTCTCCACTGTGCGCTGGTACGAAAAGTGTGCGAGAAAGTGCCAAAGTGGACGGTTGGATTGAAGGGTTTCTCTGTTGAGGCGCTGTGCTGTACAGTGTGCACCGTAGGTTGTGTCCGGTGGCAAAGGGAAGGGAAGGATGGATCAACATGTTTGGCAAGGAATTAATTGCTTCTTAATTCATTATTTGTCATTTATTCCAGTAGGTTTGGCTACGAGATTGTACATGAGACAAATAATGGTTCTCAATACTGGGAAAGCATCTTTCAGTGTCCAATACAATAGTACTAGTATCAGAAACCAATAGAATGGAGAACTGCAAAAACTGTGTAGTAGTGGTCCAAGAGTGGGAGCTGAATACACTTCAGTAAGTGTTTATGGTGTTAAACGTTTAACAGTGTACCCCCTCCATGTTTGTTTTTACATGTCACCTTAGTTTTGTTCTAAGTCAAATATATACTTGAGCATCCATTGCAAAATTCTTATAATTTCACACCATATAAATTATAAAAGTATTTCTCATGGTGAATAAAGTTAAAATTCTATGTAATGATTCTACAGTACTACGACTAAAGATATTCCGCCCTATAAACACAAGATAGCTAAGCAATGGCTAGTTTCATCAGTTTCACATGCTATTTAAAGCTTTGAAATTTTGATACGAAACAACTCACTCCCTCAATGCATAGTTTCATTGCACAGTTTCACATACTATTTAAAGGATCTATGGGTCCACCGTTATATCTAAGGATAAAAACGGAAACGAAAATCCCCGACCGAATCGCATCGTTTTCTACATTTGATCCGATCGTTTTCACTTTTCTCGGAATAATTCGAATACGGTACGAAATTCGGTAGAAAAATTCAAAAACGGTGCGGAATTCGGTATGAAGTTATTTTGACCGATTTCTACTTTTCTACATTATATTCGGTATGTAACCGTATTCGAAATTCGGTAGAAATTCGGTAGAGACAAAAAATATATTTTCTATTCTCATATCTTTTTATTTATAGCTCCAAATATAGCAAATAATATATGCATTTTGATCAGCGCGATGAGAGCTTCGCAATGGTGCAGTCTATTTCATTGTTTGAGATACTTTTATTTTATGAAATAATATGTTGTAGGGTCGAGATGGACTAGAGGGGGGGTGAATAGTCCTTCCTAAAAACTTACGCACCGGCTAACCGAAACAAATGCGGAATTAAAACTATCGGTCTAGCCAAGACTAACCCCCACTAACTACAACTCTAGTAGCACCTTGTAAAAGATCCTAAACAAGAAGCAAGGTGCTAAACTAGCTAGTGCTCACCTAAACAATTCTAGCTTGCAAGGTCACAACCTAAGCAACTAGTACTTTAGCGAACCGGGAGCACCTACACATTTCTAATGAGCAAAAGCACTATGCCAAACCTAAGCTCACTAGATGCTCAAGGACAAGGCTACACAAGCCGAACCCAAGAGCGCAATTCACTTAACTACACAAGCTAAGCAAAACACTAAAACTACTTCTAGCTACACAAGCAAGAAGGTGCTCAACTAGCTACACAAGCAAACGAGCACAAGAGCCACTACTCAAGCTAAGCAACCATGTAACAAATGTAAATGCAAGCTTGAGCTAGAGAGGATGCAAACCACCACGAAGAGTGAACACACGAAGTGGCGGCGGTGGCGAATCACCGGGCGTAGAGGCCAACCACCTACACACAATCACAAGGGAGGTCGAAGCCTCACACACAAGCACAAGGAGGTCGAAGCCTCGGCAAACACAAATCGACACACGATTTTTCCCCTGGTTCACTTGGTCGCCGCCAAGCTACGTCCAGTTGTGGCGATACACCGACTTGGTGATGAGAAGGCCGCTCAAGTTGGCTCACTCAACAACAACCCTCCGGGAGCCCCAACTCCAATCAACACAAGACCGGGATCCTCCAAGCCACACTCAACTAGAGTAGCCAATTCGCTCCGCGGGGAAGGCTCAAGAACCCTCACAAATCCTCCTTCGGAGCACCGCACAATCTCACGCGGCGCTTCAACGAAGTCTCTTGCCACCAAGCCGTCTAGGAGGTGGCGACCTCCAAGAGTAACAAGCACACCGGCTTGCAACACGATCACCTAGTGCCACACGATGCAATCTCTCAAAGCAACGCACTAGAATCGCTCACTCACTCGATCGGATGATCACTCTCAAGCACAAGTGAGTAAAGGGCTCTCCAAGCACTCTCCAAGGTGGACACCAAGTCCCCAAGGTGCTCGACCCAGCCATGGCCGAGCAAGGCAAGTATTTATAGGCCAAAGGGCCAAACTAGCCGTTGCCCCCACGCTGGAACAAAACAGACGCGCGGACGCGTCCGGCTCAACCGCCGGACGCTCCAAGCCGCGTCCGGCGCTCCAAGTCGCGCCACGTGTCCCGACCGTTTGAGCTCGACCGTTGAAGCCCAACGGCTATCTCCCGATCCCGCTCGAAGCCTGCGCGCGGACGCTCAACGGTGCTCGTCCCGAGTCCGCGCCGCGTCGGCCGCGAGTCCGGCGCGCTCCAGCGGCTCGCCTCGTGCCCGGCCGAGACTTCGCCGGACGCGTCCGGCAAGCGTCCCGGCCGAGCGACGCAAGCGCGCCCCGAAAGATGTTTCGGTCGGCGTCGGCCACCACTGAACGCGCCACGTCCGCGTCCGGCGCACGCAATGGTGGCCGAGCCACGCGCGCGCCAAAGCCCCAAGCCGCCGGACGCGTCGTAGCCGAGTCCGGCGCCCGTGCCACATGCGTCCGGCGCCTTGTGAATCCATGATTCACAGCCCGTCGAAAATGCGAACTTCTCCAACAATTTGCATCCGACGCAATAGAAAAAATGCCTCCAATTTTCCCGAAAGCGCCGAATCCCGCCTCGCAAGCTCGGCGGGAGGGAGAGAGGGACCCAAACCCAACTCTACCCCACAAACCAAAGCACGATCAACGCCACCTTTGCAAATGTGCCAACACCACCAAGTGTACACCACCATGTGCATGTGTGTTAGCATTTTCACAATCATTTTTCAAAGGATTTTCACTTGCTCTCACAACACCACTTGATCCTAGCATGTCGCAATGTTAGATCGCTCAAGTGGCACTAGATGACCGAGATGCAAACAAGTTTGCCCCTCTTGATAGTACGGCTATCAATCCTAAATCCGGTCATCAACTTCTCTACACACCTCATGACCGGTGAAATGAAATGCCCTAGGATATACCTTTGCCTTGCGCATTTCCATCTTCACCGTCTTCCACCGAAGTGACAATGCAACACATGCACCGACATGATCTCAAGTTGATATGATCCACTTCATATCATCATGCAACCTTCACGGTCCATCGATCTTGATCTCACTTGCTCTTCACCGCCTCATGGTCCATCGGAACCAAGTCTTGCCCGAGCTTCACCATCTCATGGTCCATCGCTCCACTGCCTTGACTTGTCCTTCACACACCCTCCGGCCTCGAGCCAAGCCTCATCTCGATCTTCACCATCGGTCACATGACTCCATGTCATGTCACATATTCAATGAAGTTCCTTCATCTCACATTCACATGTGGACTAAATCCCTGTGTATTCTCATGATCACACAATTAGTCCACCTAAGTTGTCACTCAATTATCAAAACCAAACAAGGGACCTTTCAATCTCCCCTTTTTGGTAATTGATGACAACTCTACAAAGATATGGAAATAAAGTTCATAGAGGACTCTATGTCACTTATCCAACAGTTAAGCTCAATGTTGTGATTTGGATAAGTGTCACAAAGTCAACTTGGTAGTGATAGCTCCCTACATGTGTGCTCAAATGGTTTGGTTTCAAGCTTGCACACATGCATAGATATGGAAATTCTTGGGAGGGTTAGCACTACTAAGTGATGCTAAGGTATATAGGATAAACCTTTGAAGCGTGATACCAATCGGAGTTGCACAATGAAGTTCATCCTTAGCATCATCATGGTTAGCTAGAAATCACTTGAAACGACACTAGAAACCCCGTGAGATCAACATTAGAAGCAAGGTTCTAGTACCAAGTGGAAGGAGCACAAGTGACTAGCTAAACCATCCTATGCATGCTAGTTATCAAGTCATCAAGGAAATCTATGACTAGCATACACCACACAAGCAATGCATATTGAATTTAAGAACAATGCAAGTGCAAGCAAGCACATGAATATGCACATATCAAATGCAATCAATCAAGGTTCATGAGCTTGCTCCCCCTACTTGTGTGCTTCTCTTGTCCAAGAACTTTGATCCTCTTCAATGTTGCTCTACTTGGTCTATGTCCATTTTCATCTCCCCTTTGTATGCAACTTGCATATCTTTGTACCATTCTCTCCCCCTTTGTCATCAAAGACCATAAAAGGGTTCAAGACCGCTTGTATGATACTTCATGTAAGACAAACTTCTTGATGCAAAGGATTGGAGCTCGGGGTTGATGGTGGATTCTTGAATCTTCCTTTTGATGGACACACCATATGTTGGAATGACACCACTTGTAATCTTCACATGTAGTTGCATGAACCCACTTGTCACTATGCATTGGGCACTCCCCCTTTGTCATAGCACTAAAGATACCACATGTGTAGTGTAACAGAACCGACCAATTAATATAAACATAATGTACTAATGATGTCGCTTAAGCAACTTAATTAGCACATGACGCTTATATCAACCCGGTAGTCCGTGAAACCACGAAGGATTTCAAACTTTCCACAATACAGCCCAGACCGAATTAAGTTCAACATAATACCGTCCATAGTAATACATAAGTTCACAAGTAATTGATTACATCGGAGTTGCGAAAATAGTTATTACAATACCAAGTTGGAAACAAAACTGCGGAAGCAAAATAAAGTGTTGTTTTACAAACGCACACTTAGTTAAAAATAGTGCCTGGTCCATCATCAAATCCGGTAAAAGCATGGAGGAATGAGATATAAGAGATGACCTTGCCCAAGGTCTAATCCTCCCGTAGTGGGATACAGTCCATCTTGTTGCCACAAAAAAGGTCTTATGATCTCGCAACAAGTGGGAATAAAACCCCGAGTACAAGAAGGTACTCGCTAGACTTACCCGTCATAAACCAAAAATAAAGTGACACCAAGGAGTATGCAAGGCTTTATGAGTGGGGTAGCCGACTCATTTAAACTTGCGATAAAAGATGAGCTTATTAAATAATCATTTAGTGATAAAGGACTCTCTAGCTTATCATCTTTTAGGTTGGATCCCGACATCACTAGATTAGCACCTGTACTATTCCAACTCCGGGGTATGAGCAAACAAAACTATCCTATCCTTCAGGTTGAGCATACCAAGATCAACAACATAGAACCATAACCATCCTATTTTTCACAATGATTTGCGACAGTCCGCTCGGTCAAGTGTTCACCGTCCGGGAACGATGGCGATTATAATCGATTGCAAACCAGGGCGGGTATTCCTCACACAAACCACACGTCTCCCGTCGGAGTCGATTAGATCACCTTGGTCTATTCGGGTGGAAACACGGATTTCAACGAATACGGTTGCACCGGGGCATGCCCGGCTACCAGTCTCTCCGGCGCGACCGGCCACCGGCTTTAATACCGCGCTGTGGGCAACACACTCAACTCCGTTGAAATGCCGGCCCAAACATCCTCAAGGCTTCGCGGTCGGATGATCGCATCCTTCCAGCTATCTGTGAGGCATTGTTCAACATGATCCGAGGACGTACAAAGCCATAGTCCCATTAAGTGACATCGCCGGAGTTTCCGTGGTCTAACACACCACCAACTCCGACTAGTCGTGATTTAACAAGGCCACATGGTTATGTTCTCTAACCAACCTCCATAGTATCAACCATAGGGTAGTAACCACCTACCTCGCGGATGAGGGTCAATCACCCGTCTTCTACCGATCTAATTAAGCAGTGCTAAGCATAAGCGAGATCCTGTACTTAATTAGGGTAAAGTATTCAGGTGGATCAAGGTACTCATAATGCAGTAACGGTTCCAAGTAACACCTATAAACTTAATGCATCATAAACAATAAAGGACGCAAAGTAAATCATTTTGCAAACCGTAGGAGAAATGCTCCGGGGCTTGCCTTCCTAATACGATCCATGTTGAAGCTCCCAGCACTTGATCACTCCACGTCTGGTTCCTGGTTCTCGATCACCTCACGTGCCGTGGTTCCTCTTGGTGACTCCTCTTTTGGATCCTTGTCCCACGTCACGTTCGTTCTCCTAACGATCCCGTATGATGCGGGTGCATGTATGAATACTAAGAATACACATGGTATGATAATGCGAATGCGTGCTTGCTTATTCTTTCTACAAGGTAGTCAACATCATCCAAGAACGTGTACCATAAACACATGTCATCTTCTACGTTTTCTACTACAACAATGCAATCCTAGTATACTACTTAACCACCCATCATACCACTAATCACCTTGAACACCCGACAATAAGCCTAGCACACAACATCACTTATTCAAGCATCAATACTAGTCCTACCCATATAACTAACAGATCAGTAAATAAATCGTAAATAAGTAACCATAGACCCTATGGATATGAATGAAGACATTCTGGAAAGCTTATGAAATTCTCCATCAAACATATGAAGACATCACAAACTGATTCCCAGGTTAACTACACCTAAAACACAGAACATCAGGACTGATTCTGGAGAAACAGCCACTAAAACAGTCATGGTAACCATCTTGTCACACCCATAACTCCTAAACCATTCATGCAATGGCCATGAAACTTCACCAGTAGATGGTCAAGCTAACACACTAACTATCATCTTAGGACAAGTTAATCAGAAACCCAACTTATGATTGGATTAGCCTAGCATCACTGGACTTAACCCCTAATTTGAACATCCAAGAGTTGAACAGGAGCACCATGATTGGCTACTCCTAAAATCCTACAAAAATTACAGTAGACATAACATGGCAGTACTAGTCTACCATCCAGAAATCACACCTTTTGGATGAACCTACTGACCTATGCATAATTCACAAGGCAGCATAATTAATTGGACCTATAAATACTTTGTATTATGAAGTATGGCCAACTCATGTTTTAATCACATCAATGACTTCCTAAGGACATATAAACAGCCCACAAAAAGAATTAAATCCTAACTTGAAGTAAAGACCCTATTTATGAATTTACTCAAGAGCAAGGCAATAATAAGCACTTGAACTTCAACTATATAAACTTACACTAAACATGCATGTGATAACTTTACCCTAGACAGAGCATCTTAATACAAGACCAACAAGACCAAAACCATATTTTTCTGAGCATCCTAGAATTACTTATGCATTTCCAAAGATAAATAACAATTAATCCAATTGCCAAACTTTAAATAAAACTATACAGAAAAGTTGCTCAAACAGGAAATATTATATTTTTCCTAGATACTACACTTCACAAGCTTTACAACAAGACCAAGATCACCTAATTTGGACACTCCTAGCTGGAGATATGATTTTTCAAAACCTTTTATTCAAATCTGCCCAAAAACTATTTTTCAGAAAATCGACCCTAAAATGCTACGCGTACACGAACTGCACCCAGAGGCGCATCTTTGCTAAATCCACCCGCGGAGCGTACCCAGGCACGTGACTGATGACGTCACGGATGACGTCAGCATGACGTCACCCTGGGTCCCGCGTGTCATGGACCTAGACCCAGCTATGATGACGTCAGCAGTGACGTCAGCGATGACGTCACAGAGAACCCACACGTCATAGACACGGTACTGCTACTTTTTCAGAAAGACCCCTGTATTATCCGGTAATTAAGCGAGCCCGGATTCAGAAACTAATGAGTCTTGCCACTTTGCATCCTGACCCTTCACCTTGCTTGAATTCTAGGGTGGTGGCCCTCGCGAGGGAACGGCAGGGGAGCTCCTGAGCTCGCCGCGCCGGCGACTTGGCGGCTCGCCGGCGGGCACCGAGAGGCGGCGGAGCTGCGGGGACGCGCCGCGCACCCGCTGGTGCTCGCGGATCGGCGCGGGACGGCCCGCGGCGTCCTGGACCCGTCGGCCGGCGGCCCGGTGGCGGGGCGACGCGGCGGCAGCGGCCACCGGCGGCGCTTGACGGCGGTGAAGGCGCGCACCGCACGCAGGAGGGCGAGGCGAAGCTAGTGGCGGTGATGATGGACGGCGAGGAGGTGCGGAGGAACACGAGCGCGGCGGCCGAGCTCGGCGGCCATGGCGGCTTGGCGGCTGCTCGGCGGAAGCGAATGGAGGAGCGATTGGAGCGAGGCGAATGCGAGGGTGAGGGGAGGTGGGTGTTTTAAGGCCACCCGGCCTGTCCAATTTGGACCGCGGGGCGTCACGGGCGCGAGCTCGGGCACGGCGCCATGGCGGGTAGCGCCATTGTCTCAGCGGCTCAGCGGCGCATTTAGGGGAAAAGTGAGGGCGACGGCAGGCTGGCGCGCGCGTGCTCGAGTGCGCGTGGGCGTTGCGTCGTGGAGCGGATGGCGTGCTCATTTGGCCGGGTGCGGCGTGCGGCACCCCGGCGGCAAGACGACGACGAGGGCGGGGCGGCAGGGCGGACAGCGATGGCGGCAGGGCTGAGCGGCAGGCGCGGGCGGCAGCGAAGAGGACGCACGCGCGCTGCTGCTCGCTGGCAGACGGGCGCAGGCGGGGCGAGGCGGCAGCGGCGTCGCTGCGCCCTATCGACGCTCTGCGTCGCGCGGCAGAGAAGAAAGGGGGAAAGAGAGAGGGACGCTGATGACAGGTGGGCCCGGGGTGGGTCCCACCATTTTTGTCTCAACATGAAAAGTTTGACTGGCTATAACTTGAAAAATAAAGCGAATTTGAAAAAAAATCAAAACATGAAAGTTTCTCAAAATAATGAGAGGAATAACTTTCATGTAGGAAGTTTTTGCTAATTCGGCCTAATTTGAAAATGTGAATTAGGGTCAAATAAATACATATAAAAATTGATTTTTGGAAAATAGAGAAACTGTTTTTGACCCTTTTGATGCCCTAAAACTCATTTTCATGACTTGGTGTAAAAACAAAAGTTTCTCCAAATGATTTTCTCCATAAACTTTGTTAAAGCTCCATTTTGCGAAAAGCATCACAAATATGACTTCTAGCAATCATTTGAAAACCCTATTTGTATTTTTAATCCATGCATTCAAACAATTGCTACACAAATGCCATAATGATGCTTATGGGATGATTATGCTCATGAAGATGCAAGATTTATTATGCCAAAATTGGAGTTGTTACTGACCTACCCCTTAAAGAAATCTCGCCCGAGATTTAAAGCAGGAAGAGGGGAACGGAGAGGAGAATAAGAACTTTATTCAAAGATCTGGATTTACACCGAGGATTACACGTCTTGGATACAAAGCTGCTCAAGATTTGAGAGAACAAGGCTAGAAGAAATACACGAGAATCAACAGCCTAATCCATATATCGACTGATACAGGGACAATGGAGACACAGATGAACACGACGCTCCAAAACGTCAAGAACGTCCACAAGATCCGAAAACTTCAAGGGTGAACTCAACCATCGTGAACCCAACTAGCAAAATCAATCCAAAACAGATCGAGTTCCTCCATGAAATACATATCTTTCTTCTCTCTTACGCGGCGACTCGGATCCACGAACAAACACCGAATCTTACCACTCCGCTCTCCCGATTGCTCCCTCTTTCCAAAGGGATGGCTTTCTCAAGTTTCTTCTCTCGAGCAAGGTTTCGGATTTGGGGATGGAAAAGAAGAGGAGATGCACAAGAGGGCATCCACGACGGAGTGGGATGGCGGGATGATGCAAGGCACCGAGTGGAGGCAAGAGGAAGAAGATGGATGACAAGTCACTCACGCACGGCGAGAAGAAGATAGCGGAGAGAATGGATTTGCTCGGCGAGGAAGGGCGGGCGAGCGACCGTCTTTTGAAGCCGGGAAAGGAGAGGAGGGGTCCGGCACGAGATCGAACGCGGACGAGACGCGAGAGTTGACAGGGCAACAGGATAAAGGAGGGTTCACTATGCGGGTTACGCGAGTGCGGCACCACGATCACGCGAGCACGGTGCACAAGTGGGTCCCCTAGGATTGCAACGGTTCTCTTGACTCGGTTGACTTGCGTGATCAGGCCATTCCAACCCTGTCCACATATTCATGTTTCCACTTCAAGACCATTAGAGGACATTCTTCTTATCCCATACTTCCAAGGTGATGTCAAATCCTTTTTCTTAATCGAAGTATGAAGATGACGGAATAGTACGATGTACTCTCTCATTAAACCCCAAGATTACTACACCGTAGGGCAGGTTATCGCAAGGCGTAACCCACAATTACCCTATTGGAGGCATCAAAGGGTTTAATGTGAGAGAATCTGCTACTCACATCATCAAATACATCAAATGGTGCTTTCAACCCTCAAAGAGTTTACCACTACGAAGCAGGTCAAGCCGAGGTTTGCACATCTTCAAGCTAAATCCAAATCAAGTTTGTTTGTCAATAAGAATAGCATCTCGCAATACTTTCTACAATATCACCAAGGACCTCGTGTGCAAAGGACAAGCTTGAATTGGCTATCAACATTGGATTACTTGAAGTGAGTCAACACCGGTACATTCCTTCATAAGAGCACATACCAATGTATGCTAATATGAACCAACTAGATTGAAAATGTCCACTCTTTTGCATGTAGAAGTCAAAGTTCTTAGGTCAAAGACATCCAAATCATCTCATGTAGAAATCAAAATTCCTAGGTCAATGATTCTCGACTCCATAGAAGCCAACCAATTACCTCTCTTATAGGACCAAAAACATTATCATGAGCAGATTCTTTGGCAAGGACTCATGATTACCAATTCCTTTCTATAAGTCATGCTCTCGAAGCATGGAATTGTTGAGTTTTGTTATCCAACAAACATTCCTTCCAAATGATAAGCGTGCCAACCTTTCCTTCAGAGCGTTGGCTCTACTGAACCAAATTCTCTTATTCAGACGACTTTTGTTTGGTACTCAAAACAGAACTGTATGTTTGTAAATCCAAGATTATTCCCAAGCACTTGTAGGATGCGTACCCAATGCATAGTTGAATCTAACATCATGACTCTTGAAATCATGACCAGATGCAACCCCAAAATTGTTGCCATAATCCGTTTATAAGAAGTTTTTGTCTGAAGAATTTCCTTCATTGTCTCCTATAAGGCATGAATACTCCATAAAGCCTTAGAATACCTAGTAGATGTATAGGAGTTCTAAGTCCCTACCGAGGAGTACCATGGAATAGGAAACCATTCTCTTGATCAGACAAACACCTGATATAGTCCTTTGTCTACCACCTCTTGTGGTCTGATGAGTCTTACTGAAAACGATCTCATTCTCCTTGATTTGCCTGATTTTGCTCTTCGGGGAAAATATCATAAGAGATTGGATGATGAATATTGAGAGGAAATCAAGGTAGGTTCACGCAAAACGACACCTCGAGGCAATCTCTGTAATAAGTCGAGATCAACAACCGTGATACCTGCGCGTGCCGAGCAGCACATCCATGTGTCTGCAGCCACAGGGTGCTCTCAGTTTCGTCGCGGCACCATCAGTCATTAATCAGGACTCCATCACAAATCTTGCGTTTGAGATGCAATTCCACATGATTGAAGGCATTCTCGCACGAATAGGCATTACGTGCAAGACAAGAGTGAGATATAAGAAAGATAGTCACAAGGACACAAGGTAATGAAAAGGTCAACTACATCAATTTGTAGCAACCTACCATAATATCATGGCGCGATTTGAATGTGGGTGGATTGCATTAACAAGGATATGCATAAACAAATATTCAAGGGAGGTTTTATGACAAAGATGTTGTCTTGGCTTAGATGAAACAATGGATCATGATTAATAATTACAATACCCGCGTACCCCTAGTAATCCATCTAGGTGCGTCCACCGAAATGGTCTAGGTTCTGTCGCGACCGTAATTTATTAACCGAGACAATATTGCCATGACTATGACCAAAGAATAATTCGCGAGATAATCGAATTATATATGATATCTTGTACAACTAAGCTTTGTGCACAAGACAAGGTAAAGGAATTACCAAGAATTTCAAAATTTGGATAGCAAGGGATATTTTTGAACGACATAGCATGTGCTACATACTATCGTCGCGTCGTTCCCAAGTGATGATTATTAACAATATTCACTTAACAATTGGTCTAGGCATGTGACAACAAGAAACCAATGTCAACATATCATTATAGACCGAGAGGAATAGAAGTGAATTTACATGGACAAGGATAGAATACAAATTTGATCAACGACCGAATTTTGATGCCCAAAATACATGACATATAAAACTTGTTCTTGCGGTGCATAGGACGAATACATCACTTAAACACGCTAAGATCCATAATCACTAATCCTCAAACCATTGTAGCATCTCGCTTAGAGTACACTCATTACAACGGATGCGCTCAAAAGAAAACATAACATTCCTACTAAAGACTTCTCATCAAGCCTATTCCTCATGGTCATGGTCCATGTTCTCAACACTTTCTGCATTTCCAACATTCGCATTATTGATGTTGGGCACTATCTGCCTTCCTCATCCACACCAAGAGAATTGGGGTGAAGGCACTTGTAGACCCGTAGCAAGTTCTCCTTGCAAAGCACCAATGATGACCTCTAATGCAAGCACTTGCTCCTCATATTCCTCATTCCAAGCTTCATTTCGTTGTTGCTCAACTATACCAAAGGCTTGTTGCCATTGACCAAGTAGGGCAAGCAACTCCTGAAACTGACTTTGTGCCACAAAGGTCTCATGAACAGCAGCATTTTCTCTCTGAATGGCCTGATCTTTGGAGATTGTCATCTGCTCAAGCAATGTGGTCAGTCTTTCAACTTCCTCTTCGTATTCTTTCTTCATCTCTAGATTAAATGAGGTGACGTAAATGAACTCACGATTAAGGGATTCCAATGCATTCTCCGACAGGAGTAACTCTTCATCATAGCAAACATTGCGCTACTAGCGGGACCATTGCTTTGTTCTCAACCTCATCTTTACCACCAACAAGTGCGGTCTCACTAAGCCGACGCCACACAACATGGTATGGGTCACCCTTAGGAAACATACCCGCAGGTGGCACGAGCAACCTCTTCGGGCATCTTTTGAGCAAATCCCGTAGTGCCTTGTATGCAACCACATTTGCACCTTCCCGAGGATTCCTACCTCGAGCAATGAACCGACGTCCACACCAAAGTGACGCCCTTCACTCTTGGCGAGAATTATTACTTCAACAGGAATCAAACTCAAACGCCGACTCTCCAGCTCCCTTACTCCTTTGATAGCGAGGTTCTTTACCCATGGGATAACCCACCGAGTGCGAATTCGCCATAGCAAGGAAGGCATTCCAAATTCTTTTAGAAACTTCTTGGCACCACGTGGCTCATGGGTGGCAAACGCCGATGCAAAACTTTTCCCTTGGTTGACTTGGATTTGATGCGCTTCATTCTTGCCATCTACTCAACCGAATCACAACTCTCATGAGATGGAGATTATGTTGGTGACTTTTATCGAAAGAGAGAATCATTCTTTTATAAGGGAAGAAATAATGCGGTTGCCATGAAATGATTATGTGTCATGATGCATGCATGTTCCATACGTCCTCACAAATCCGGAAAACAATGAATTCTAGCGTTTTAGGCGGTGGCATACCAACGTGCTCTCATATAGCGTAAACTAGTCGGGCTACACGATCTTGCGTAGTTAGTGTACCCGCGAGAAAATTCATTTCAGCCCAATATCCCAATGAATGCAAGCGACGTAAAAATCCACGCACCTTCCGAACAAGGTGAAATCTCCGATTACTTGCACCCATTCCCGAGTGCATACTACCCAACAAGTCATCAGAAGATGACACCCTCACATGGGGTACCTTCTTATAAACATGTGTGAACATGTATATAATCCAAGCACCAATAAGCACTCCCCTAGATCGGCATTGCGTATCCGATCATGCTCTCACAACTCACACTTACCTCGAGCGTTGAACCAATCTTACCTTGGCGTAGGGGCAAATTGATCCATACATAACTATTCAAGTGAATAGCCCTCATACATATCCGTCGTGTATGAGCACAACAAATAGAAAATATGATGCAGTAATCCCCCAAGTTAGTACCGATATAAGCCACCCGAAGTCCTTAATTGGGCATAGAGGATATGACTCGGTCCAAGGCACCTATAAGTTTTGAAAACCACACACTTTTGAAAAGCCTATATATGAGATTAAGTGGCTATAAGTTCGTAATTACTGTTTATAAAATAAATTCATTTTGTTTTAAATATACTTATGAACAATACGTTGAACCTGCTCCGATGCCGCCGTAATGTAACCGACCAATTAATATAAACATAATGTACTAATGATGTCGCTTAAGCAACTTAATTAGCACATGACGCTTATATCAACCCTAGGTAGTCCGTGAAACCACGAAGGATTTCAAACTTTCCACAATACGGCCCGGACCGAATTAAGTTCAACATAATACCGTCCATAGTAATACATAAGTTCACAAGTAATTGATTACATCGGAGTTGCGAAAATAGTTATTACAATACCAAGTTGGAAACAAAACTGCGGAAGCAAAATAAAGTGTTGTTTTACAAACGCACACTTAGTTAAAAATAGTGCCTGGTCCATCATCAAATCCGGTAAAAGCATGGAGGAATGAGATATAAGAGATGACCTTGCCCAAGGTCTAATCCTCCCGTAGTGGGATACGGGTCCATCTTGTTGCCACAAAGAAAGGTCTTATGATCTGCAACAAGTGGGAATAAAACCCCGAGTACAAGAAGGTACTCGCTAGACTTACCCGTCATAAACCAAAAATAAAGTGACACCAAGGAGTATGCAAGGCTTTATGAGTGGGGTAGCCGACTCATTTAAACTTGCGATAAAAGATGAGCTTATTAAATAATCATTTAGTGATAAAGGACTCTCTAGCTTATCATCTTTTAGGTTGGATCCCGACATCACTAGATTAGCACCCGTACTATTCCAACTCCGGGTATGAGCAAACAAAACTATCCTATCCTTCAGTTGAGCATACCAAAGCATCAACAACATAGAACCATAACCATCCTATTTTTCACAATGATTTGCGACAGTTGCCGCTGCTCGGTCAAGTGTTCACCGTCCGGAACGATGGCGATTATAATCGATTGCAAACCAAACCGGTGGGGGTATTCCTCACACAAACCACACGTCTCCCGTCGGAGTCGATTAGATCACCTTGGTCTATTCGGGTGGAAACACGGATTTCAACGAATACGGTTGCAACCAGGGCCTGCCCGGCTACCAGGTCTCTCCGGCGCGACCGGCCACTGGCTTTAATACCGCGCCTGTGGGCAACACACTCAACTCCGTTGAAATGCCGGCCCAAACATCCTCAAGGCTTCGCGGTCGGATGATCGCATCCTTCCAGCTATCTGTGAGGCATTGTTCAACATGATCCGAGGACGTACAAAGCCATAGTCCCATTAAGTGACATCGCCGGAGTTTCCGTGGTCTAACACACCACCAACTCCGACTAGTCGTGATTTAACAAGGCCACATGGTTATGTTCTCTAACCAACCTCCATAGTATCAACCATAGGGTAGTAACCACCTACCTCGCGGATGAGGGTCAATCACCCGTCTTCTACCGATCTAATTAAGCAAAGTGCTAAGCATAAGCGAGATCCCGAACTTAATTAGGGTAAAGTATTCAGTGTGGATCAAGGTACTCATAATGCAAGAAACGGTTCCAAGTAACACCTATAAACTTAATGCATCATAAACAATAAAGGACGCAAAGTAAATCATTTTGCAAACCGTAGGAGAAATGCTCCGGGCTTGCCTTCCTAATACGATCCATGTTGAAGCTCCCAAAGACTTGATCACTCCACGTCTGGTTCCCGGTTCTCGATCACCTCACGTGCCGTGGTTCCTCTTGGTGACTCCTCTTTTGGATCCTTGTCCCACGTCACGTTCGTTCTCCTAACGATCCCGTATGATGCGGGTGCATGTATGAATACTAAGAATACACATGGTATGATAATGCGAATGCGTGCTTGCTTATTCTTTCTACAAGGTAGTCAACATCATCCAAGAACGTGTACCATAAACACATGTCATCTACTACGTTTTCTACTACAACAATGCAATCCTAGTATACTACTTAACCACCCATCATACCACTAATCACCTTGAACACCCGACAATAAGCCTAGCACACAACATCACTTATTCAAGCATCAATACTAGTCCTACCCATATAACTAACAGATCAGTAAATAAATCGTAAATAAATAACCATAGACCCTATGGATATGAATGAAGACATTCTGGAAAGCTTATGAAATTCTCCATCAAACATATGAAGACATCACAAACTGATTCCCAGGTTAACTACACCTAAAACACAGAACATCAGGACTGATTCTGGAGAAACAGCCACTAAAACAGTCATGGTAACCATCTTGTCACACCCATAACTCCTAAACCATTCATGCAATGACCATGAAACTTTAACAGTAGATGGTCAAGCTAACACACTAACTATCATCTTTAGACAAGTTAACCAGAAACCCAACTTATGATTGGATTAGCCTAGCATCACTGGACGTAACCCCTAATTTGAACATCCAAGAGTTGAACAGGAGCACCATGATTGGCTACTCCTAAAATCCTTCAAAAATTACAGTAGACATAGCATGGCAGTACTAGTCTACCATCCAAAAATCACACCTTTTGGATGAACCTACTGACCTATGCATAATTCACAAGGCAGCATAATTAATTGGACCTATAAATACTTTGTATTATGAAGTATGGCCAACTCATGTTTTAATCACATCAATGACTTCCTAAGGACATATAAACAGCCCACAAAAATTATTAAATCCTAACTTGAAGTAAAGACCCTATTTATGAATTTACTCAAGAGCAAGGCAATAATAAGCACTTGAACTTCAACTATATAAACTTACACTAAACATGCATGTGATAACTTTACCCTAGACAGAGCATCTTAATACAAGACCAACAAGACCAAAACCATATTTTTCTGAGCATCCTAGAATTACTTATGCATTTCCAAAGATAAATAACAATTAATCCAATTGCCAAACTTTAAATAAAACTATACAGAAAAGTTGCTCAAACAGGAAATATTATATTTTTCCTAGATACTACACTTCACAAGCTTTACAACAAGACCAAGATCACCTAATTTGGACACTCCTAGCTGGAGATATGATTTTTCAAAACCTTTTATTCAAATCTGCCCAAAAACTATTTTTCAGAAAATCGACCCTAAAATGCTACGCGTACACGAACTGCACCCAGAGGCGCATCTTTGCTAAATCCACCCGCGGAGCGTACCCAGGCACGTGACTGATGACGTCACGGATGACGTCAGCATGACGTCACCCTGGGTCCCGCGTGTCATGGACCTAGACCCAGCTATGATGACGTCAGCAGTGACGTCAGCGATGACGTCACAGAGAACCCACACGTCATAGACACGGTACTGCTACTTTTTCAGAAAGACCCCTGTATTATCCGGTAATTAAGCGAGCCCGGATTCAGAAACTAATGAGTCTTGCCACTTTGCATCCTGACCCTTCACCTTGCTTGAATTCTAGGGAGAGGTCCTCGCGAGGGAACGGCAGGGGAGCTCCCTGAGCTCGCCGCGCCGGCGACTTGGCGGCTCGCCGGCGGGCACCGAGAGGCGGCGGAGCTGCGGGGACGCGCCGCGCACCCGCTGGTGCTCGCGGATCGGCGCGGGACGGCCCGCGGCGTCCTGGACCCGTCGGCCGGCGGCCCGGTGGCGGGGCGACGCGGCGGCAGCGGCCACCGGCGGCGCTTGACGGCGGTGAAGGCGCGCACCGCACGCAGGAGGGCGAGGCGAAGCTAGTGGCGGTGATGATGGACGGCGAGGAGGTGCGGAGGAACACGAGCGCGGCGGCCGAGCTCGGCGGCCATGGCGGCTTGGCGGCTGCTCGGCGGAAGCGAATGGAGGAGCGATTGGAGCGAGGCGAATGCGAGGGTGAGGGAGGTGGGTGTTTTAAGGCCACCCGGCCTGTCCAATTTGGACCGCGGGGCGTCACGGGCGCGAGCTCGGGCACGGCGCCATGGCGGGTAGCGCCATTGTCTCAGCGGCTCAGCGGCGCATTTAGGGGAAAAGTGAGGGCGACGGCAGGCTGGCGCGCGCGTGCTCGAGTGCGCGTGGGCGTTGCGTCGTGGAGCGGATGGCGTGCTCATTTGGCCGGGTGCGGCGTGCGGCACCCCGGCGGCAAGACGACGACGAGGGCGGGGCGGCAGGGCGGACAGCGATGGCGGCAGGGCTGAGCGGCAGGCGCGGGCGGCAGCGAAGAGGACGCACGCGCGCTGCTGCTCGCTGGCAGACGGGCGCAGGCGGGGCGAGGCGGCAGCGGCGTCGCTGCGCCCTATCGACGCTCTGCGTCGCGCGGCAGAGAAGAAAGGGGGAAAGAGAGGGACGCTGATGACAGGTGGGCCCGGGGTGGGTCCCACCATTTTTGTCTCAACATGAAAAGTTTGACTGGCTATAACTTGAAAACTAAAGCGAATTTGAAAAAAATCAAAACATGAAAGTTTCTCAAAATAATGAGAGGAATAACTTTCATGTAGGAAGTTTTTGCTAATTCGGCCTAATTTTGAAAATGTGAATTAGGGTCAAATAAATACATATAAAAATTGATTTTTGGAAAATAGAGAAACTGTTTTTGACCCTTTTGATGCCCTAAAACTCATTTTCATGACTTGGTGTAAAAACAAAAGTTTCTCCAAATGATTTTCTCCATAAACTTTGTTAAAGCTCCATTTTGCGAAAAGCATCACAAATATGACTTCTAGTAATCAGTTGAAAACCCTATTTGTATTTTTAATCCATGCATTCAAACAATTGCTACACAAATGCCATAATGATGCTTATGGGATGATTATGCTCATGAAGATGCAAGATTTATTATGCCGAAAACTGGAGTTGTTACATGTAGGTCACTTTCAAGATCTTTGCCTCTAATACCAATGAAGTGGGGCTCCTCCCCCTATGACAAAGCATGGGTCACACCAAATGACAATCTTGAGCAAATCTTCATTTGATCACTTAAAGTTGAGGATCACTTGTGGAACCACCTTGTTGAAATATGCATGAATACCACATTCTTGACCTAGATTGTTTTCATGAGCTTTTTCTCTTGAGCTATCTTGATTTGCACATGAACTTCCAAGTCCGGTTTGAACCAATGACAAGCTTCTTCACACCTCACTAGAAGGGTTATCTTGCCAATGTTGTACTTGTAGCTAATGTGCAATCCAAAGTAGATCAAGTACATGGGTTCACTAGCTCATGAACATGTTATATGTTACCACTAGAACAAGTAAGGCATAGAAACAATAGTGGCACCATATAAACATCAAAACCTTTTGATTTTTCATGAATGCTCCTAGATATCATGACTATATGCACTAAACAAGTCCTTAGCAATATATGTATGCATATGTCAATCAATGTGAAGTCCATTGATAAGCTTGATGAAGCCAACAGATATCCATGAGGAATTGCATGCTTCACCCATATGAAATGAGAACCACTTATGATCAAGTGCACTTTCTTGTTGTGGTTGGCTTGCTTCCTCTCTTGATCTTTGCTTGCATGAGAGAATACCACTTGCATTATCACTTGATTTGTCATGTATTGCTCTCTTTTTGGATGTTGCTTGCTTTCTTGATCAATCTTCTTGATATCTTCAACTAAGCATCTTGAATCCCCTTAGATCATCACCTCCGTGTCGGCCTTCCAAGCTCACTTGTCAATCCCATCTCTCATGGGCGGCACACCTCCTCAATGGAGAGAAGCGATCTCACTAAGAACAATCCTTGACACTCAATTGAATTGTCATTCATTTGATTGATCCTTGGACTTGATAAGATGAAGCATCTTGAGTTCTTCTTTAAGTCCTTTTCTTTCTTGCTCTTGAGCTTGATCTTGATCTTCAATAAACCAAACATAGGTTCCTCAATCACTTGTAATTATGATTCCAACTTGAGGACCTTTCAATGTGAGTGACACTAGAGATATCCAATGTTTGTCACTTTTCTCGCAGATTCTGCAACCTTCAAAGATTAACTCATATCTTTCAAAGTACAGCTCCAAAAGCCATGAAATTTGGTCGAGATGAGAAACACTAAGTCTTCATGCAGCTGCAAAAATTTGAGCTTCATTGGCCTTCTATATTGCTGCCAGATTTCACATCTTCTCACACTGCTACATGCTGAAAACTGTTGCACTATAGCTGAAAAGAACTACTCCAAAACTGTAGCAATCCTTATCCAATTCTCATGAAATTTGCACAGCACATTGAATCATAAGCATAGAGCATGCATACCAAATTTCAAGCCAATCCAATAAGATTTGATCCATCAAACTCAGACTTGAACGCAGCTAGCTCAGATTTCAGAATTTGAACAGATTTAAGCAATTGAGCTATGCTTCTTCAAAAAATGACTCAAACTTGATGTCAACTTGTTTGAACATCATCACAAAACATATATGCAGTCAAACCACTTACTAAAAGTCATCTTGTGATCATATCCATCCAAACTAACTCAAATTTGAATACTAAGCATTGGATCCATTCAAACATCTCATAGCAAGCAACCAAAGCATATATATCCAATTCAATCAACTCATATGCATCCAAATGAATGTGATCAACAAAATATATACCTTGGTAGCACATGATCTTCCAATAGCAAGTTTCCACATAATACAATTGCAAGCCATCACATATGATAATTGATCACCACAATTTGAATCATGCACTTGTATATTGTAGCACTCGGACTTCACTTGTCATGACTTGGCATTGGGATGAGGGTAGCACTAAGCTTCAATACTTGATTCAATCACATGATGAAGAATGTGAACTCAATTGAATCAAGCCTCCAATGCCATGGTACCTACAAACAATCATCCACTTTTTGATGGTACCCAAACTAGTTTGGGTCCTCTCAAGTTAGGAGCAACATACTTAGGCAAAACCTTAGTATGAGTAGCGGGATGTTTTGCAATAGCAACCGATGAGGTACCATCACCATCCTTTCTAAGCATATTAGTATCATCAATTGAACTAGGCTTAGAAATTTTACCTAGGGGACATGAATGTGCCCCAGTCCCCTTTTCCGGCAAGAATAGCATCTTCTCTTTGTTTGAGCCTTTTCTTCATTGCTCATGTGATGCTCTTCATTGCCTTGCCTCTCTTGGGTTTCTTGAGCCTTCTTCTCAAGCTTGTTGGAACACTTTGAGGCAAAGTGTCCCATGTCACCACACTTGAAGCACTTGATGTGAGCATGAGTGTTCTTCTCTTAAATCTTGCTCATCATCATCTTGGCATCTTGGATAGGAGTTGGATGCCTTGCTCTTCCACCCCTTCTTGTCTTTTTCTTCATCATCTTCAAGTCATCAACTTTGACTTCATGGTTGATCTTGACTTGATCTTGGGGTGTTGATCTTGGCTCAACTTGAGGCTTCTTGATAGGGCAATCCTTAGCTAGATGTCCCATTTCACGGCATTTGAAGCACATGAAATGAGATAGCTTCTCTTCTTTTAGCTTCTTCATTGTTCTCTCAAATTTCTTCTTGCCCCATCTTTTGCCTTTGATGTTGGTGTTGTTGTAGTTGATGCCATTCAAATTGTCATACTTCTTGTAACTCTCCAAGAGTTGAGAGTGAGAGACTTTTGGCAATCCACCCAACCCAACATTCTTCTTGTTGTAGCCAAGACCACTCATGTCACCAAATCTTCTCTTGTTCTTCAACAAATGATCAAGAGCGACATGAGAGTTGGTCCACCTCTCTAGCTTGTTGCTCAAATTCTTCACTTGTTTTTTGAGCTCATTGTTCTCCTTCAAAAGGTTAGTCTCACAAGACATAGAAGAAGAACAAGCATCTAAATATGAAGAACATGGCATAAATAATAAATCATCACAAGAGGTGGATACATGCTTCTTCCCTACATCACAAGGGTTAGTAACATGTGATTGATCATTTGACCCAAGTGATGAGCTCTCACTAGTTTTAGCTTCTTCATTGCAAAACTTCTTAGTGAGAAACGCATGTTCTTGAACCAAGTTATCATGAGCAACACTAAGTTCCTCATGAGCCAATTTTAGCACATCATGTGAACAAGTAGTAACATAAAGTAGATGCTCTTGTTGTTCACATGTGTTCTTTAGAAAAGAGTTTTCATTTTCCAATTGGCTTGTTTTAGCAAACTCCTTCTCTAAAGCTCTTGACAACTTAACCACAAGCTCAAGACTTGGATCATCACAGTCAAAGATCACATTGCCAATTTTTACCTTGCGGTCACCATGTAACATGTAGCAATGTGATGATGTCGGTGAGCTTGTGGTAGAGTCATCACTCTCATTGCCATCATCAAGTGAGCTTGAGGTAGAATCTTCACTTGCTTCACTTGAGGCATCATCATCATCATCGTCAAGTGAACTTGTTGTAGGAAGTTCATCATCTTCACTTGACCTTGAGGTGGAGCAATCCTCCACAACCACCTTGTTGTGGTCATGCTCAACATCCTCAAGTGGCATCACCTCGGGCTCCTCCACCTTGTACTTTCCATCATCCCATGTGGAGGCATCACCATAGGTGTGCTTGATGGATTCCCACATGACATGAGCGGAGACACTAGAATCCACCTTCTCATACACATCAAAGCTCAAGGCATCATATAAGTACAATAAAGCACTTGAATCAAGATCAAAGAGAGCCTTTTGAGCTTTGGTGAGGTTCTTGTGATCCATGGCGACATTGATCCCACTAGTGATCACCCACCACACCTTAGGTCCCGAGGCACGAAAGTGATCAAGCATATGGTGTTTCCACCGTGCAAAGTTTGTGCCATCAAAAGTGTGCGTGTCACAAGAGCACTCAACATCTATCCCTCTAGTTGCCATCCTCTCGGGTCGGTGAAGACCACTAAAATGAGAGACCCGGCTCTGATACCACGTGTAGGGTCGAGATGGACTAGAGGGGGGGGTGAATAGTCCTAAAACTTACGCACCGGCTAACCGAAACAAATGCGGAATTAAAACTATCGGTCTAGCCAAGACTAACCCCCACTAACTACAACTCTAGTAGCACCTTGTAAAAGATCCTAAACAAGAAGCAAGGTGCTAAACTAGCTAGTGCTCACCTAAACAATTCTAGCTTGCAAGGTCACAACCTAAGCAACTAGTACTTTAGCGAACCGGGAGCACCTACACAATTCTAATGAGCAAAAGCACTATGCCAAACCTAAGCTCACTAGATGCTCAAGGACAAGGCTACACAAGCCGAACCCAAGAGCGCAATTCACTTAACTACACAAGCTAAGCAAAACACTAAAACTACTTCTAGCTACACAAGCAAGAAGGTGCTCAACTAGCTACACAAGCAAACGAGCACAAGAGCCACTACTCAAGCTAAGCAACCATGTAACAAATGTAAATGCAAGCTTGAGCTAGAGAGGATGCAAACCACCACGAAGAGTGAACACACGAAGTCGCGGCGGTGGCGAATCACCGGGCGTAGAGGCCAACCACCTGCACACAATCACAAGGGAGGTCGAAGCCTCACACACAAGCACAAGGAGGTCGAAGCCTCGGCAAACATAAATCGACACACGATTTTTCCCCTGGTTCACTTGGTCGCCGCCAAGCTACGTCCAGTTGTGGCGATACACCGACTTGGTGATGAGAAGGCCGCTCAAGTTGGCTCACGCCAACAACCCCCTCCGGAGCCCCAACTCCAATCAACACAAGACCGGGATCCTCCAAGCCACACTCAACTAGAGTAGCCAATTCGCTCCGCGGGAAGGCTCAAGAACCCTCACAAATCCTCCTTCGGAGCACCGCACAATCTCCACGCGGTGCTTCAACGAAGTCTCTTGCCACCAAGCCGTCTAGGAGGTGGCGACCTCCAAGAGTAACAAGCACACCGGCTTGCAACACGATCACCTAGTGCCACACGATGCAATCTCTCAAAGCAACGCACTAGAATCGCTCACTCACTCGATCGGATGATCACTCTCAAGCACAAGTGAGTAAAGGGCTCTCCAAGCACTCTCCAAGGTGGACACCAAGTCCCCAAGGTGCTCAGCACCCAGCCATGGCCGAGCAAGGCAAGTATTTATAGGCCAAAGGGCCAAACTAGCCGTTGCCCCCACGCTGGAACAAAACAGACGCGCCGGACGCGTCCGGCCTCAACCGCCGGACGCTCCAAGCCGCGTCCGGCGCTCCAAGTCGCGCCACGTGTCCCGACCGTTTGAGCTCGACCGTTGAAGCCCAACGGCTATCTCCCGATCCTGCTCAGAAGCCCTGCGCCGGACGCTCAACAGTGCTCGTCCCGAGTCCGGCGCCCGCGTCAGTCGCGAGTCCGGCGCTCCAGCGGCTTCGCCTCGTGCCCGGCCGAGACTTCGCCGGGCGCGTCCGGCAGCGTCCGGCCGAGCGACGCAAGCGCGCCCCAGAAAAGATGTTTCTGGTCGGCGTCCGGCCCACCGCCATACGCGCCACGTCCGCGTCCGGCGCACGCAATGGTGGCCGAGCCACGCGCGCGCCAAAGCCCCAAGCCGCCGGACGCGTCAGAGCCGAGTCCGGCGCCCGTGCCACATGCGTCCGGCGCCTTGTGAATCCATGATTCACAGCCCGTCGAAAATGCGAACTTCTCCAACAATTTGCATCCGACGCAATAGAAAAAATGCCTCCAATTTTCCCGAAAGCGCCGAATCCCGCCTCGCAAGCTCGGCGGGAGGGAGAGAGGGACCCAAACCCAACTCTACCCCACAAACCAAAGCACGATCAACGCCACCTTTGCAAATGTGCCAACACCACCAAGTGTACACCACCATGTGCATGTGTGTTAGCATTTTCACAATCATTTTTCAAAGGATTTTCACTTGCTCTCACAACGTCACTTGATCCTAGCATGTCACAATGTTAGATCGCTCAAGTGGCACTAGATGACCGAGATGCAAACAAGTTTGCCCCTCTTGATAGTACAGCTATCAATCCTAAATCCGGTCATCAACTTCTCTACACACCTCATGACCGGTGAAATGAAATGCCCTAGGATATACCTTTGCCTTGCGCATTTCCATCTTCACCGTCTTCCACCGAAGTGACAATGCAACACATGCACCGACACGATCTCAAGTTGATATGATCCACTTCATATCATCATGCAACCTTCACGGTCCATCGATCTTGATCTCACTTGCTCTTCACCGTCTCATGGTCTATCGGAACCAAGTCTTGCCCGAGCTTCACCATCTCATGGTCCATCGCTCCACTGCCTTGACTTGTCCTTCACACACCCTCCGGCCTCGAGCCAAGCCTCATCTCGATCTTCACCATCGGTCACATGACTCCATGTCATGTCACATATTCAATGAAGTTCCTTCATCTCACATTCACATGTGGACTAAATCCCTGTGTATTCTCATGATCACACAATTAGTCCACCTAAGTTGTCACTCAATTATCAAAACCAAACAAGGGACCTTTCATATGTTGCCTATAAAACAAGTTTGAAAACCAAAACTCGTGGAACTTGTTAGATAAATAATATATTTGCTATGATGCACCATGAATTTGGTCATTTTGGATTACTTTAGCGGTCAAATTATATGCAATAAGGAGTGCCAATAACAACCCTAGACACCACCACTCCCGTATCCTACCACCACTCCCGTATCGCCTTCCCTCCACTCACGTATTGCGGCGCCGCACGGTCGTGAGTCAGTGACTCCGTCCTCCACTCCGTATTGCGGAGCCACGAGGAAGAAAATGACATGGAAAATGATCCTGACATCATGGAGGATGCTGATGAACTGTAGATATTCATGTCCTATCGATTCCTTGTTCTAGACTTGTATTTGTGTATCGGCGACTATGTCATGCACCCTTATTGTATTATGTGCACTTGAACTAAATCATGCACGTGTTAATTTGGTTATGCACATCTTTTAAGTGGGTTGGTATTTCGTACTGAATTTTCGTACGCTGACCGTTTCCAACATAATTCCGCTCGAATTGGTTTGTTTTCGAAATACCGTAAGTTCGTTTTCGTTTTCGTTTCCGACTATACCGTTTTCGTTTTTGCGTTCGTATTTAAATATAAATGTAGAAAACAATAGAGGAGTTTTTCGACTGATTTCGACTGTTTTCATCCTTAGTTATATCTCTCTCCTCTCTTCCACCAATGACCTTTCTCCATGTATGCGGATGAAATGAAATAACACTCTCAATGGGAGTTTCACATATTTTCCAATGTTTTGGAAACAACGCTATATAGTTTCACCATGGTGAAACGAATTTCTTCTCTCTCCTTCCAATTTTATGCAATTTCATGCAAATGTTGACATGGCAGTCTATTTAATGTGCATGACACTCCCGTGAAACCTCCATTGAGACTGACCTAAGGCCACTCGGTGCTTTAAAAGAGCATCGCTCAAAACAAACATCATCCTAACTTTCATGAAAATCAATCATTGACGTCGTGTCAACCTCATATCAATTGAGTAAAATAAAAGATGTGTAGCACCGATGCCTCCATTTTAAATTATGGTTCATCCTAACTTTGTCTTGAGTGAAATTTATATGACTTTAATTATGTTTCTAGAAAAGTGCACTTATATAATAAAAAATACAAGTAGGGGCCTCCCCTGCTGTTCTTTTCAAAAAAAAATGTTTCTACAAAACTGAAATATTCATAGCTAGTACATGTCCAAATAACACCTCTATCAAAATAATTACATGAACAATCTGATAAAAACAAGCATGATGATCTTAATATTGATGGATCTTAATAAATTTGGTCAACATTGAATAAATTAATTCGGAACGAAGCCGAAGGAAACTATAATTTAAAACAGATGGAACAGTGAACATCAAGATTCAAGAGATTAACACATCTTAACACGCTAATATCACTTCAAATCTCTCGTAAAGCGACACTCCAAAAAAAAATCTACATCGACATTAACCACCGTCTACCCGCTTCCTTAATCAACAAGAGCAACAGATAAGCCCAACTATTTCTAACAATAAAACACACTTACTCCAGTAAACAACGACAGGTTAGCACACCCACTATCGCCATCACTTCTGACCACATGCGTCCAGCGTCCACACCTAACAATGCCCAGCTTGAACTTTCGTCTCCACCGCTGTTCGGTCACATCTGCTGCTCGGCGGCCTCCAGGTTCCAGCAGCCAAAACACCAATAAAAAAAAGGGAAAAAGAAAAGGGGAGCGAAGGCAACCGAGCGAATCAGACGACCCTCCCAACGGTCACCTCCGCACATCGCCCGCCGCCGCCGTGTAGCCCCAACCTCCCTCGCCCCTCGTCGTCATCCACCGCCGCCCGCGAGGTCCCCCTCCAACCTCCACCGGCCGAGGAAGGAGAAGCCCCGCGCGATCGCCGCCATTAACTCCCTTCCCCCACCCTTCTCGAAAGCGGCACCGGATCCGTCCCCTCCTCGAGGCGCTCCCCTTTCTCCCCACCTCACGGAACCCCGCCCGCCTTTTTAGTTGTTTCGTCGCACATGCGTGGCGCGACCGCCGCCGCCTCCCGACGCAGACGCAGCCGGGACCGGGATGACGTCGCGTAGCCGCACCGGGGTGGAGGTGGTCGCCAGCAGGGGGTGCGCGCGCCTGGTGATCCCCGGGATGCATCACGACCCCAACCCCTCGTCCGCCGCGTCCGTCTCCTCCTCCTCCTCCGCGGCCTCGCGCGGGACCGCCGCGGCGGCGGGGCCGCGCGCCGATGGGCCCTTCGCGGGCCTCGTCGTCTGCGTCACCGGGCTGTCCAAAGGTGCGCGGATTGACTAATTGCTTGTGATTTTGCCGGTGAAGGTTGGACAAGGTTGCCTGTTTGAGTTCTCGGCTGATTGATTGGTTGCTTGGTTGCAGAGGCGAGGGTTCAGGTGAAGGAGGCGACGGAGCGGCTCGGCGGCGAGTACAGCGGGAGCCTGCACCCCAAGTGCACGCACCTCGTGGTTCAGATATCCTTTTGCACGGCATGACCGTCGCGTGCTGTGAAAACTCTTCTCTGTCCAGTGTCCACTATGGTACTAGTATTTGCTTCCCCAATTCAGGATTGGATTGGATGCTGTGGCTCCTTAACCTGCTGCAGCACAGCTTTGCCGGGCGCAAGTTCGAGCACGCACTGAAGCACGGTCCGAGGAACAGGCTATTCCTCGTCACGCTGGGCTGGTTCGTGGACTGCGTGCGGAGGAACAGTAAGCTCTCAAGCTCCATGAATCGACTGGTGACCTTCGATTTTGGCTGAAGTTACTGACGGTGTGACGCGTCATTGTATCCTGTGATGTGATGTTTTGACTGTAGTGAGGTTGGATGAATCCTTGTACGCCATCAAGAGCATTGGGGAGAACGGTGTGCCGCTCGGGGAGTTCAACCGCCTTGTTGGAGTCCCTGTTAACGAGAAGTCTTGCCTTCCGCCACTGATATTTCAGGACAAGGCATGCTCAGATATGGCCCGGAGGCATTCGCTCCAGACTCCTGGGAAAGAAGGTGGTCATGATGGGTTGGTTTTTCTGAATGACACAATCTACATTGACCCTGCGATATCTGATGAGATGAGGAAAAAGGTATGGTCCAGCTAATTTCTTCCCACGTTTCCTGAAGGTCGCTCAATTAATCGAAGCTACCAAACTGTAACTTTTAGGCAGGAAAAGAGTAATTTCTATTGTTTCTTTTGGTGAGATGTTGCATTTGCAACACCATTTGGATTGATGAATCTGTTAATACTAAATGCAAACAGAATTGCTAATCAGCTCAAGTGATGCAATGGCTTCTCTGAAATTCTTTAGCTTACTAGGATTACCAAATCCCCTTCACTGCAGATTTCTGATGCTGCTACTAGAGAAGGTGCAAAGTTGCTGGAGCACTGGTTTATTGGTTGCCCTGCCACGTATATTGTCTGCGAGGATGCTTGTGTTAAGAGATATGTAGGCCACTCGGACAGCATTGTAACTGTAAGAAATAGTGCATTACTATCCTTGCATTTGTTTCTTAGGTGCTAAGTTACCAGGGGTTGCTTTGTCTTAACCTTTTCTCCTTTCAATCTATCAGCCGCTTTGGATCTTGAAAACGGTGAAGGAAAAAAACTTGCAGCGCCTTGTCCATTTGTCTTCCGACCTAGCTAGGCATGTTGCCATGGTTCTTGAAAATGTCCGGACATCTGAAGAGGTAAGTTACTATGTTGTACAATTGTACCCTTGAGCCAATTATCCAAATGCCTTTTTGTGCTCTGACCAGCTAGAAAAAAACATGAGCAACAAGGAGTTTTCATTTACATTTTTAATCTATTATGAGATTTCCCCTCCTCATCTCTTCGTATTGGATCTGAGAAATTTCTGGTGTATTACATGATCAATCCGTACCTTACCTATCTTCATAATGGATAGGATGGAGTACAGAGTAGGTAGCAGAGTATGTTTGATAACGGGCAGCTACCCATCTGTGACATGTTTAGTGGGAAGGGACAATATCCTGCAGTATTGTGGTCCATGTAGAAGGGCAGTAATGGACCTGACATTGTTTTCTTATTTTGCTACAACATTAAATTTTCTTCCAATGAATTCAGTGATGTATTGATCCTATGTTTTCACAATCCTTTGCATTTGAAATTTTATGCTTTGTTTGTTGTTTGCAATAAGTTTCTATTGCTTGTTTACAACTGAAGTGACATTAGATCTTCTGTTTGTTTAGAATAGGAAACTTGGAAGTGTTCCTTCTATAAACACAAGCTCCTGTGGTCGTCCATCAACCCAAGAGGAGATAGATGAAGTTCATCAAGAGAGGCAAAAGTTTGTTGAAGTGGCAAAGAAAGAAGTCCGAGACCGCCGTGCTCATCGTATGCAGGTAAAGGTTATTTTAACAAGTTGCAGATTTTGTTAGCATGTGCCCCAAAAACTGTTATGTAAATAAGACAAAATTTATCAGACATTAATACACGCATTAATATGGGTTTAGTCCTGGTTATAATGAAGCAATGACTTTTGTTTCATGCCTAATTAGTCCTTGTTTCTCTCCTTTTTTGTGTGTGGATTAATCTGCATACGAGTTTCTTCTTTTTGTGCATTGCTTATCTGCATCTGCGTGTGGGGTCTTCTCACCAGCCTCCCAGGCAATTCTTTAGTGGTCAGTATGACTGTTAGAGTTAAGCTGATTTATCATCCAGAAAAGATCATAGGAATTAGGATACAGTGAATACACAGTTTTCATCATAAGTGCTGCACATTCCCTGGCTCTTTGATAACATACAGCACATTTGTTTAGCTATTCTTGATTTCATTTTCTCAAATGAAAATGACCAACTTTTGGCTTTAAGCCAGTCATGTGCAGTGCCCATTCATCCGATCACACCGGCCATGCTTCTGGATTCAATCTGCTGGACAATCTCGGAGCCAACTTCGTCTGCATCTGTTTATATGGATTCTTCATGGTCCGATGATGCCAATGAGCAGCAAAGCACCACTTATTTTGATGCAAATGGAGATGTGAGGGATCCAGATCAACCAACTGATAATTTTTCCCGTCCACTGAAAGAAAGGTGATCCTTAGTTGGAATTGAAATTGATCAAACCTCGTCCGATCTCCTATTCTGATTGCTTTCTTTTGTTCTTGCAGTGAGCGAAGTGAGCTGATCTTCAAGAATCATTTCCTTACCATACTCTTCCCTATTGATCGTTTTGGAGAGCTTGGACCTTCCTCAAAGACATTCTATAACAATGGCGGTTTTACATGCATACAACTGCTGGATCACATTTACAACTTCTACCAGGTATATAACTACTACACATTCATCGCTCACACAAGGATAAATGTTGTTACAGTTTGGACTGTTGTCTTCTAAAAGATTAATGACAGTAAAATTATGTCTCGTTTTCATAGGAGAACATGTCAACCAACGAGATAGACATGGCCTTGCATACAGATTCCCGCCATGCGGATCGACTTCGATCCTTGTATTCAAGTGCTGAATCAGCAGAGAAAAGACTTGTAGCTTTCAAAAGAATAGACTTCTTAGGAAGCAGACGAAGTTTTGAGGCACTAAAGCGCATCAACAGGGAAAACAATAGCAATGTATATGAGCTTGTGATTAGGGCATGAATGCACCACACTCAGGTGCCTTTTTGTCAATTTATTTGTTGACTTATGTAGTGAGGATTGTTTTGCTGAACAAAGATGAAAATATATCCATAGTTCCTTAGGATCTTTTAGGTGCAAACTTGCAGCGTTTTTCTTTCATGTCTTTGTCATTCAAAACGAATAATGCTCACTTCAATTCCGATCAACCTTGTGACCACGAGGGTCACGGGTTCAAGTCCTGGAAACAGCCACCTGCAGAAATGCAAGGAAGGCTGTCTACAAAAGACCCCTCCCCTGACCCTGCGCAAGTGAGAGCTACGTGCACTGGAGTTCTTTTTTTTTTCAGTTCCAAGATCAAAAGGCTGAAAAATTACTCAATTAGCCTGAATCAGAACGTTTACTTATTATAAATGGTCCATTGTGAAGGTTACATGGGAAGATTTACTCTTGTACAGGAGACAGTTTATAGACTGGACACCGGCACCTAAACGTACCACAGCCCACGAGCAACAAACATCTTATTTTATTTTATGTACACATGCTCCTGCTCAGTTACATCAATTCTCCCATACGGCATCCACGTCTGCAGAAAACACCGAGATCCACGCGCAACATTCCTGCGGGATTAACCAAAATTGATTCCCTGGGCTAGAGGTAGCTCGCTCCCATAGTTGATTGTACTGCAAATGTGTGAAATGGGCGTTAGTGCCGGGGGTAAACCAGAAGCCAGCACGTGGAGAATCTTGAGCATACTTTAAAAGGTATTACAAATTACCGTTTTGGCTTTTATAGATACAATATTGATTTTACTATGTATCTAAAAAAACCAAAACATCTTATAATTTCAAACGGGAGAAGTATTTTTGAATTGAAAATCACCCTTTAGATAGAAAAACTTGCAACTTTACAGTAGCATATCGTTATAAATACCAACACACAAACGAGTGGGGCAATCATAGCAAAGGGTACTTGTAATTTGTGTAATTCTCTTTGCCTATATTCGCTATTTTAATACATACTAAGAGGAATATCCAGTAAAGATGTGTTGCAGACTTGCAGTTGCCCAAGTGAACACTGTACAGTAAAAGGCTGGACCCAAACGCCAACCCGTAGACTAGGGCTGAATCTCCAGCCTGCCCAGAAACTAGCCTGGCTGAAGATAGTTGAGTACAATAATGACATCTAAATAACCATCATCACAATACCTACTCTACAATCTTTTAGACTCAGTGTGACATGTGGCAGTTGGCATGCCCGCATATTCTAATATCAAATTTTATGCAGCTATTTCACAGCGATCCTTATTATGCACTGCTCTAACAATGATTATCTATAGTACCATTTTCAAATTCAATCACAGCTAAAATGTATATAATCTTACCAAGTCGCCCTCCTCATGTACTGCTTCCAGGAATCACTCCCTGCTTCTCGTCCACCACCAGTTGCTTTTTCTCCACCAAATGCTCCACCAATCTCAGCACCATTAGTAGGTATGTTCACATTCACTATACCACAATCACTACCATGGGGCCTGCATAATAAGAGAACGAACAGTGAGACGGTCTTATTGGCAATCAGAAAATATAACTGGAAGGACCCTACAAAAGACAGGAATTTTTTGCAAGAATATTCAAATTTCAAAATATATTATATGGGATATGGGATTTATTTTGTAGCTGAGGAGTATGGTTAAATGCTTATGCCATGTATGGGAACTCCAGCTGAGCTTACTTCTTTACTGGGTATTATCAGATTGAATATATGATACTGGCATGCAAAAAACATGAATTTTGGTCCACGAGAAGGGGACCGGCTCAACAGTAGAATGCTACCCAATGTAGTACCACCACATGGGCATCCAATGCTAAAGAGAAGAGATGAGCAGTACAGCTCTCATTTGCTTTCCACAATACAGAGTCGTCCTTTCTTGAAGTTCAAATAGCAATTAAATTCTCCGTGTTGTTAAGCTACTTACCCAAGCCACTTAAAAATAATATCTGGCCTCTTTGTAAATATAGAACTGCTCAATCCTTGAGGAACAGAGTTATTGATTTCAATTGCTTCCTTCAAGGTCTGTTGAAAACACAAACCTCGTGAATATTAGACACAGTGGTTCTCAACAAAGAAATTAGAAAAGGTAAAAGAACACAAAAAACATAATATTGAACTATATAATACCTGAAATTTCATAACATAAAGGACAGGACCAAAGAGTTCTTCTTTCACAACTGGTGCAGAAGGTGTAATTTCCACAATCGTTGGTTGCACAAAGTTTCCTTCTGATTCAATGGCAGATCCACCCAAAAGGATTTTCCCTCCCTGAATAGAATTTTATGGCTTACATAAAGTAATACTTCCTCTGGGCAAAAATACTTGTCACAGACTTCAATGGGTACCTTTTGACCATTAATTTCTTCTAGAATATATTCTTAAAATCCTTCAAAATTTCAAATACATATGGACACAGATAACTTACATGTTTCAAAACTAAATAAGTTAACAGTTATTGATGTCTGTAATTTTTACGGTTTGACCAAATCTTGTCCAAAAATAATTTTTTTGGTGACCCGAGGGGTACATTTAACTTTCAACACCAATAAGGTGTAAAACTCCAAATCACATGATTCTCATAGCTATTTATATTGAGTGAAACTGTAATAGAGGTTGAAATAGTTGTAGGAACCAATAATGTAACACTACTTTTAACCTTCACCTGAGATTTGATGGTCTGAACGCCTTTCAAAAAGTTCTCTTTTGAAGCAGGAGTGTGCAGTGGTCCCAGTAAGGTGCCTTTCTCCAACGGATCCCCAATTCGGACTTGCCTGTATACCTCAACAAGTTGATCAAGGAAAGTTTGATAGATGCTTTCATGAAGAATCTGTAATAAGATGGGAAAGGCAATTAAACAAATTGAAAATGATCCACAATACGAAAAAGAGAAATTAAAAAGAAAAAAACCATACCAGCCTACGGCAGGTAGTGCAGCGTTGTCCTGCTGTACCAACAGCAGCGAACAAGACGGAACACACAGCTAGCTGGATATCTGCGTCATCCATAACAATGATGGCATTGTTTCCGCTAAGTTCAAGAAGGCATTTACCAAATCTTGCATTAACTTGTTGCTGAACCATCAGACCAGCCTGCATTAAGAAACCAGTGTTGTATATTCAAAAAAGATCAGCACAGTACAATGGACACACACAATGCTAAGCACCCCCCCCCCCAACCCCCCATGTTGGAAAGTGATTCTCTATTGCATTGGGCCAACCCTAGAGAGTGGCTGTATAACATTCCATACATGGGCCACATGGGCCTTGCCTCATGGGCCTATACTCCAACACTCCCCCGCAGTCTGAACTACTGGCGCAGCGGAGTTCCAGACTGGACCAACATAAAAGAAAGAGCACACACACACGGCCCCCCACAGCCACAACTAGCCACTGGTGAAGATGTCGGCGAACTGGGAGGTGGTCGGTACATGGAGGACCCGCACCTCGCCAATGGCCACTCGATCACGGACGAAGTGAAGGTCCATCTCCACATGCTTCGTGCGCTGGTGCTGAACTGGGTTGGTGGAGAGGTAGACCGCGCTGACGTTGTCGCAGTAGACGAGTGTGGCCCGGCGAAGGGGGCTATGGAGCTCGGCCAGGAGCTGCCGGAGCCAGGAAGCCTCAGCCACACCGTTGGCAACGGCGCGGTACTCGGACTCAGCACTGGAGCGGGAGGCCACCTACTGGCGCTTGGAAGACCAGGACACCAAGTTGCCTCCGAGAAAGACGGCGTAGCCCGAGGTGGAGCGTCGAGTGTCTGGACAGCCGGCCCAGTCGGCGTCAGTGTAGACAACCATCTCTGTAGAGGAGGACCGTCGGTGAAGGAGCAGGCCATAGTCAGCAGTGCCGCGGAGGTACCGGAGGAGACGCTTGAGAGCAGTGAGGTGAGGCTCCCGAGGATCATGCATATGAAGGCACAATTGCTGAACTGCATAGGTGATGTCAGGCCGGGTGAAGGTGAGGTACTGAAGAGCACCAGCAAGACTGCGGTACGCTGTGGGATCGGTCACTGAAGGACCCTCTGCCTCGGACAACTTGCTCTGAGTGTCAACTGGAGTGGAGCAGGGGTTGCAATCTGTCATCCCAGCTCGCTCAAGAATATCAAGAGTATACCGCCTCGGTGAAGAAGTAGCCCAAATGGATGAGGCTCAACGGTGACCCCAAGGAAGTGGTGAAGCACACCCAAATCCTTCATCGCGAACTCCTGCTGAAGAGAGGTGATGATCTGGCGAAGAAGTGACTCACTGGAGGCTGTAAGGACAATGTCATCCACATAGAGCAGCAGGTACGCAGTCTCAGCCCCATGGTGATAGATATACAGGGACGTGTCTGACTTGGCCTCAACAAAGCCCAGGGTCAGGAGGAAAGCAGCAAACCGGTGGTTCCATGCCCGGGGAGCCTGCTTGAGGCCGTAGAGAGACTTGTTGAGCCGGCAGACCATCTCAGGACCGGAGGAGTCAACAAACCCATCTGGCTGACTGCAGTAAACTGTCTCAGTGAGAAGGCCATGCAGAAAGGCATTCTTCACATCCAGCTGGTGCACTGGCCAAGAGCGGGTGAGAGCCAGCGAGAGCACTGTGCGGACAGTCGCGGGCTTCACCACTGGACTGAAAGTCTCATCATAGTCAACCCCGGGCGCGAGTGAAACCCCGGAGTACCCAAATGAGCCTTGTACCTCTCAAGTGTACCATCGGCCGGCGCTTGTGTGTCCGAGATCCACTTGCCGGTGACGACGTTGGAGCCGCGCGGACGGGCACCGGATCCCGTGTCCGGTTGGCGAGGCGCGCGTACTCTCTTCCATCGCACGGCGCGGTGAGGGTCCGCCAAGGCCTCGCGGACGGAAGAGGGTGCCGGAGAGATCCCCGCTCACGGGCGGTGGCGGTGAGGGCCTGCGGGCGGGACGCCTGCCTCGTCACCATCGGGTGAGTGTGACGAGGGTCTCGGTGAAGAAGCGGCGGGTGGTATACCGGCGGCTCCACACGGGCGGCCGGAGGCCGCGGCGGCGGCGTCGGTGTCGTCGGCGGAGAGAGGGGCACCACCGGCGGTGCAGGTGACCCCGGCGAAGAAGGGGCCACCTGCGGTGACGGCGGTGGCGGCGGCGGCACCTCAACCCGTCCACGGCGCTGGTACACGTGCACCGGCTGGGCGAAGCGAGCAGGTGGCGCCTGAGGTGGAGCCTGAGGCGGCGGTCCGGTACACGTGTACCGGCTGGGCGAAGCGCGCAGGTGGCGCCTGAGACGGCGGCTCGGGACCCCCACCCCCGCTCGGCCCCTCCATGGTCGAACAGGGAGCAGGGTCGGGAGAGGCACTGGCCGCCGGTGAGCTGGGGCACGGCCCCGGCGAAGGGCACGGTGCGAAAGTACCTGCAGGAGACAACTGCAAAGGTGGCTCGACCACCGCGTCAGTGGAAAACAAAGAGGAGAGGTCAAGCTCAGAGGCGGAAGTGGTGGTGGTGGTGGTGAAGGGAAAGACAGACTCATCAAACACCACATGGCGAGAGATGAGGACCCGACGAGAGGTGAGGTCGTAGCAGCGGTACCCCTTGTGATCCGGGGAGTACCCGAGGAAGACACAGAGAGTCGAACGGGGTGCCAGCTTGTGGGGAGCGATGGCTGTGGTGTTAGGGTAACACGCACACCCGAAGACGCGAAGATGGTCGTACCGAGGAGGGGTACCGAAAAGAGCGTGGTGTGGCGTGGGAGCTGGGCAGGCAGCGGAAGGAAGGCGGTTGAGGAGATAGGTGGCAGTGTGCAAGCTCTCAGCCCAGAAGCGCGCAGGGAGTGACGCCTGAAGAAGGAGGGTGCGCAGGGTCTCGGTGGTGGTGCGAATCATGCGCTCAGCCTTGCCGTTCTGGGAAGAGGTGTACGGGCAAGACATGCGCAGCTGGACCCCGTGAGAGAGAAAGAAGACACGGGAGGCGGAGTTATCGAACTCACGACCATTGTCGCACTGGACGGCCTTGATGGTGAGGCCGAACTGTGTAGACACCCAAGCGAAGAAGTGGAGAATCGCGGGAAAAGCCTCAGACTTCGCACGAAGAGGAAAAGTCCAGGAGTAGTGAGAGAAATCATCAAGCAGCACAAGATAGAACTTGTAACCAGAAATGCTGATGACAGGAGATGTCCAGAGGTCGCAATGTATGTGGGCTGCCTGGGAGGAAGAACTCTGAAAAGGGAGGCGGACATGACGGCCCAGCTGACACGCATGGCACAGATGCTCATCGTGAGTCCGAGGACACCGAATGTCGGAACTACGACTGAGCTGCATCAGGGCGTCACGACCAGGATGGCCGAGGCGCCGGTGCCAAGTGGTGGAGGAAGTAGTGGTGGCGAAAGCAGTTGACAAAGGGGCCGGCGAAGAAGGCGAAGGAGACGCCGGGAAGCGGAGGGTGTACAAGGGGCCCGTGCTGTCACACCGAAGCAGTGGACGCCGGGAAGCCAAATCCCTGACAGTGAGACCGGAAGAGTCAAACTCCACGGAACAGGAATTGTCAGCAGTGAATCGACGAATAGAAAGAAGGTTGTGAACCATAGAAGGTGCCACAAGAACATCAGGAAGACGAAAGGAGCCATGAGCGCCGGCGGCACCCACGGATGTGACAGGAAGGCACGAACCATTTGCGACCATGATGGACGAAGGGTGAGAGGAAGAAGGAGGGTGAAAGGAGGAGAGTATACCGGGATCGGGAGTGGTGTGGTAGGTGGCACCCGAATCGGCGATCCACCGGTGGCCGACAGAGTCGGCGAGCCCAAAGTGCCGAAGGATTGTGCCAAGGCCGCCGAGTCCCAACTGGCCGGCCTGGGCGAGGCGCCGGAAGAGGTAGCCCATGGGGACGCTGCTGGGTGAAACCCTGGAGAAGCAGCGGTGAGCATGGCGGTGGCCGGCGGGCGAGCTGGAGGCGCACCGCCGGGAGCCTGGAGAGGCCACGTAGAGAGGTGCCTCCACCACGGATCGTGGGAACCAGGTTCCTGGCCGCGACGATGGCCGTCGCCACAGCCCCCCAAACCCCCGCTCGGCCCGGGGGGAGGAGGACCCAGAAGAAACGACGGCGGCGTGTCGGACGGAGCGGCGATTGGGGCAGGCCGCGGAGAGACGACGATGCCGGGTGGTGCCCCTGGCCGACGAGTGGACCAGCCGAATCAGGCCAAGGAGAAGTGGTTGCACGCACGTCGGGGCAGACGGGGTGGAGAAGAGCTGCGCCGGGAGTGTCACCCGCACTGCGCACCGGACGCATCGGGGAAGAGAACCGTGCCTTGGTCCGCGCTAGGGCCATCGCGCCCGCACTAGCGCCCGGCCAGGGTTCTTGCCGCCACGCGATATGGCGAGCCAAAGCGTGGCCGCGAGAGAGAGAGAGCCGGGCTGGTCTTGCGGCCGAGTTGAGGACGCTGTGAAGGAGACGGCGCCGGCTCCGGCGCTGTGAGGGCCGCATCCGCGGCGGCCGTGCTGCGCGCGCCGCGCGGGCGGGGCGGGCGGGGCGCGCGCCCGCGGCGGCGCGGCTGCGCGGGCCGCAACGGAGACACCGGTCCGCGCGAGGAAGAGGGGCGGGAGACGGCGACGGAGTGGCATCCAAGACGCCCGCGCGCCGGCTCGACGGTGAGGGCACCGCCGGCTGCGTCGGGAGCGGCGATGCGATCCGCGCAGGAGCACCGGGAGAGCGGCGTGCGATCCGCCCGCGCAGCGGACTTGTGCTAGGAGAAGAGCCCGCTCGGGGAGGACGAGGCCGGCCGCATCTCCGCTCGCGTCCGCGTCCGCGCTGGCGCTGAGAGCGCGCAAAGCAGCAGCGATGCCTGGAGGGCGGACGCCGACCAGGGAAGAGGCCCCTGCGCCCGCAGTCGCGACGGTGAAGTCGGCGGCGTCCGGGGCGCCTGGGTGCGCAACGGCGAAGCCACCGGCGCTTGTGGTGGTAGCGGGTCGGGCCCCCCGCGCTCGCGCCTGGGATGCCACCCGCGCTCGCGAAGGAGACGCCGGCGGCGCTCGTGGCGGCGGCGGGTCGGGGTCCCGCCGCGCGCTGAGACGTGCACGGAGAGGGAAATCGGCTGCGGCCCGAGGGAGGAGGCGGCGGCGCGCACGGCGGAAGGGAGAGGAGGGAGGTGGCCTGCCAGCCATGCCGGCGGCGGCGCGCCGGCGGCGGCGGCCCTGGCAGTGCCTGGATCGGGAGGGAGGTGAGGGAAGAGCCTAGGCTGCTGATACCATGTTGGAAAGTGATTCTCTATTGCATTGGGCCAACCCTAGAGGGTGGCTGTATAACATTCCATACATGGGCCTATACTCCAACACCCCACACACACACGACACACCCCACCACCCCTGCCGCCCCCAACACCCCACACGGCCATGCACCCACCCCAAAAGGGCAGTCATACTGTCCGTACAAGAAAGCAGATCAATGCCAAAAACCATTCGTATCAGAAAATAGATCTAGGTGTTACAGGATCTACACAAAAACAGAACAAAGAGTTTTACCCTTGTACTTCCAGTGAATGAAACCAAAGGTATCCTAGTGTCAAGGGCAATTGATTGACCAATTTCAGTGCCCCCACAAAAAGATGTGAAAATTGCGCCTGGCAAGTTGTTCTTCTCCAATACACTAGCCACTATTTTTGTCATTGCAATAGTGATCAGTGGAGTTGTTGGAGCACCTTTCCTGTAAGCATCACAACAACATTACATAAGTAACAGCCTCCCTACGGTGCTGACCAAGTTTGTTGCCACTAAAACAGAACTGGTGGGTATGTTCAGTAGATAATATCCAAATATGAATATTTTTTGTGTAAGAAGATGGACACTGTTTTCACTTTTCAGGCTAGAGAACGAAGATTGTCTCCCTAGTTTACCTATTAAAACTAATTTTTTTGTTGCATCGCCACATTTTTTCCAGCCAAGTCTGCTACATATATTTACTAAAAGCCTATAAGGATGACACAAGTTGCAGCCCACATTGTTTAAGTTCTTCCTGAGTGCAAAGTGCTTGAACTTCAGATGATGGGATGAATAGGACAAGTCACATCACAACATACAACAGTTCATAGAAGGTAACATACCATGTGACAGTTACAGTCACAGAATGTTAAATTCACTCTGTTGAAAGGGTAGAACCAGTAAATTTCCATGAGCAGGGACAGACTAATAGATTCAAAATCAGGAAGCCAAACTGAATATTTCAGAATAATGGCAGCATTTTCTATACACATATATATCAGCACTAGAATTTTATCAGAAATAAAACATTCTTACCAGACAACGCAGTTTCCACAGACCAAAGCAATGCAAGCATTCCAACCTACATGACATGAGAAATTATTGATGTATTTATGGCTATTAAGATCACATTACAGCATTATATATGGTAAATGTTGACAGCAATTTCATAGCACTAGAAATGAGAAAGAGATAAAAACTCGTGAAAGTTAGAGAAAAAGGCATCCTATGGGTGACGCTAAACACCAGGTTACACCGTTAATTGTCAACTGCTAAATTTTTCAGCTAAAAACTTCCTGCACCAATTGTTGTTAAACATTTTTTTGGCTAAACATATCCTAAACGAGGAGACTTAAAATGCAAACTAAAGAGAGAGCTGATGCACTATGTTGATTTTTATGGCAATAGAAATTCTAGAAATGCAATGCACCGAACATATAAGCTGTCAGAGGGACTTACCAAGCACAGCGCAGGGAAAATTGAATGCTGTTATAACACCCACAACTCCAAGGGGATTCCACACCTACTCAGATAAACATAGTCATTAGCATGCTACATGCTGATATCTAAGAGTAGGATATACGATAGAGAAACTAATAATTGTTAAAAAATACCTCCATCATCATATGGTTTGGCCCTGCAAAAAAAACACAAAGTGCACTGTTTCAGACCTCTGAATCTCATCATCAAGCAGCGAATGTGTTTTCTATCCAGGACCAGGAGTTAGGAAGAAAAGATGATATGAAGCAATAAAGACTAATGCAAACGGCTCTGACAAATGGGACTCTACCTTCGGCAACCGATTACAAAGGTAACACTCTAAAACCTTGTTTTCTAAGGGATTTGTTACTTATTATGCTCATTACTTTGATAATTGTAATTTCAGTTAGTAATATCAGCGCAACATTTGAGGGAATTGGGAAAACTCAGCTTCGTACAAAACATAAACACGGAATGATGTGTTATTGTACAGCACTAAAGTAGTGATAAGGAAATAATTTAACATTAACGGTGGTGTTGTAGATTAGAAGCTCTAATAGAAGAAAAAAAGTGCAAAATCTTGGTTGATTACAATACACAAACCTACAAAGCTAGACCATCAGAATTTTATTCAAATATACTTTTCAGCATTTACAAGGCCCTTTCTGGCTCCTAAACAATCATAGATAATTTGAATCAGTTGCAGGTTTCAACCAGAATGATCAAATATTCAAATCTGCAGTTTCACCGCAGATGATATAGTTTTCAACTGGCTTGAAACAAGATATAACTAAAGGAAGAAAGGTCTTACGTTCAGAAGGTATAATGGATCCATTTAGTTGGCGACTTAGCCCCACAGCATAATCACACATGTCGATGATTTCCTACAAATAAAGAGGACAGACCAATGCGTCATGCACATAGGAATCAAAACAAGATTTCACTTGAGCTCATATGATCATTCAGCAAGGCTATCAAGTCATACGATCAAACATGATTAGGGGGCTTATGCACAGTAAGTCACGATTTACCCATGATCAATCAGGATGATTCAGCAAGGTTATCAAATCATCCAACTAAAATATTGTCATTCAACTATCTTCACTAAAGGTTAACACTGACATATGGTCTGGTGATACAGTACAATTCACCTATTCAATAATGCTGCACATATGAGAATGACATGTTTTTAGGAAAAGTGGCAGTTCTAACAGATAAGGAAACAGTAACGAAACCTCACAGATGACAATGTAGTATAAATTAAAATCCTAAAACAGAAACGCAAAGATGCGCTGTGAAGTGTGAACTCAATGGAGGTACTTTTCCTGAGCACACTAAATGATGTGCAGATTGTAGACAATGCACTAGAAGCAATCAAAGCAAGTATGATCGTACCTGAACCTCACCGATCCCTTCAGGAAGGATTTTCCCCATCTCAAGTGACACAAGCCTGCCAAGGTGATCGAGCTTTGCTCTCAGTGCATCACCGATTTGCCTAACAATCTCCCCTCGCTTCGGAGCAGGAATCTGGATACATTGGTGATGACATTATGATCTATGAGCACACTGATAAGAGTAGAACTTTGGAATCAAATCACTTGATGTTGATGGACGGAATAACATTTTAGCAATGCTACCAAGTCCCAGCAATGAACTTGCGGTGTCAGTGTACCTTGTAGACATTAAAAAAAAACATATACAGTAGATTCCAAAACGGCAAAACATGATAAACCCAAACATACTACATGCATGAAGTCTGAAATTGCAGTATAAATTCTAGTTCACAGACGCAGACCGTACACTAGAGATCGGTGTTCCCGGATCAAATCGAGAACCCATATCACCTCATCATCTCACAAACTGGAACGCAAACTTCCCCAGAAACTCTTCATCAGACACATAAAGGACCAGCAATTGCAGAGGTTTGAAGCAACCTTTCCAAATTCCAATCCAACGGGAGTGAAAATTCCATTTCCACGCAGTTAAAATCCGCAGGCAGTAGAAGCTTAGTAAACCACAAATGCCAGCATTCCATCATCCGTGCGAGCCACTATCAGTATGAGAACTGCAAGTCAGTGGAACTCACCGCCATCCATGTCTTGGCGGCATCGAAGCAGGCGCGCATGCCCTCCTCATAGTCCTGCACGGACGCCTCCACGACCTCCGCGATGACCTAGTACACAAGCAGCCACGCACACCAAAACAACACTCAATCAAAATCCACCAAAAAAACAAACACGAAACAGGCGAAGCGGCGAGACCGAGCAGATCGGGCCGGGCGGGGAGCCCGGGACCGGCGCACCTGGTTGTTGGTGGGGCTGGTGGAGGTGACGACGGGGCCGGAGCCGCCCCACGCGCCGCCCGCGAACGCGCCCGGGTTGCGCTGCGCGAGGCCGAGCTCGGCGAGGAACTGGTGCTCCTCCTTCGCGAAGGCCCCCATGGCGGGCGCCGGCGTTGGCAGGTTCCGTACGATGCGGCGCGGGGGGTTGGGAAGCGGAAGGCAGGCGGGGAGTGGAGGTGCGGTGAGGTATACTGAGGTGGAGTATTTGTAGAAGGAGGTGGAGTGGGGACTGTGAACTGCTCTGCTCCGGGACGGGAAGGAAGGAGACGAAGGAGGCGGAGGAATGGTGGTGCGGTGGGTGGTGCGGCTGTACTGTTGCTGTTTGTTCACGGGACTGGGACGAGACGAGACGGAAGCGTTGTTTGTGGTGAAGATAATCGTTAATCATTGAACGCCAGCTTTGATGGTGCTGCACGTGTTGTGTCTTAGCATTCACGGATGGCTGACGGCCTGACGCTGCACGCAAGAAAGAAGTAGCAGCCGGTAGGTATATTTGTGCGCATTTGTTGTCCTTTGGAATCAAATCTCAAAAACTTTTGAACCATGATTTTGTATTTAAGAACACGACGATTTTGTAAAGCGTTGTAGTATACATGTTGCGGTGACAAAAAAGGAGACCACAGATGTAACAAGAATGCTGGTCTGAGAAGTGATGGTGACAGTGGGAGTCGAGTCAGCCGTAGTGATTCACATCTCACACGGACGTGGCGTGCGAGCCAGGTAGGGTTTTTTTTTTTTTTTTTTCCAGCAAGGATATGCCTGATCCTGATCTTCAGCGTCCGCGTGTCCAATATTATCATCGTCTAAATTTTCACGGACCCGTGCTTAACTTGGCATCCGCCTCCGTCCAAATTTATGATGATGATTGATGAAGATGACCGATGGACGCGAGAGCTTCAGATGCGTCCGAGTTGGATGATACAGCTTGCGCAAGTGAGCTTTAGCGCTCGTGTCGTGTCCCATACGGCACTCTTTCCACAAGCTTTAGATACATCATACTGATCATCACCTAGTTATCACCTAGTTTATTAGTTATGGTATATAGTATTTTCCTCTTGTAATAAAACAACATCAGCTAACTTATTAGTCGAATTAAAAAAAATAGCTTATTAGTCGAACAGCTATCCTCATACCAAAGAGAGCCATGGACTGTTGTTAAAAAGAGAGAGAGAGAGAGAGAGCCATGGACCATGACAGCCTATCCTCGAACCTAAATGCTACAATTTATTTTATAATGACCATAATATACAATATAAGTTAATTAATATTGACAATAACATAACAATGTCCTGTTTAGCTTGTATTTTACCTAACTAAAACACCACATTGGCACTTGTGTTTTTTCGGTTGCGTGATACGGAAATATTTTTTTATTTGTAAATATATCATAAATTTAATTTTCATATCTTAAATCTTAAAATTCCTGTAAAGCCAATGACCACTAGCCTATTTCTCTAAACTATCCATGTGCTATGTCATCATCATCCCTCACAAGTCCACAGCCCCACAACAACGGCAATCTTCCATTCCTCGATTAGTATTACATGCAGCCATGCAAGCAACACGTTCTCCATGTCTACTGAAATCTGGAATGAGAGTCCTAGAGAATGAAAAGCGCGCTTAATTAGTGTCCCTTTATTTTCTCTCCAAGTGGAGCGTTCCCCTCATAATTCAGTTACCCTTAAAGCTTCCAATTTGTATTTACATAGAAATATGCACTACACACATGCATGTCGCACCACTACCTGCGATGAACTCCTTGCATCCTCTTTTTTATAAAGTACTAAGCAAGCTAATAGTATAAATGACGAGTCCTCAAGCTACTTCCCACTCTCCCATCTCTATCCTCTTCCTCTACTAGTAGCTAAATTCACGAGACTGCAACTGCGACGTGTCGATTGATGATGAGTTTGCCACTGGTGGCAAAGGGTTCTCTTCGCTCCTCCATTGCAGCATTGGCAGAGAATGAAGTAGACAACGACGTCGGAGGCCGACAAAGTTCAAGATGGCTGGTTCTCATCATTCCCTTCTTGTCGTTTATGCTTAGCTTGCTTCGTTACACTTGGGTCTTGGATTTATATTCCATAGTTCACTTGGTATGTATAGCTTCTCATATCAGCAAATGATTTTTGAGAAGTTCGCATAGCAACACGCGGGAAATCACCTAGTTATACATAGGTTGGTAGCCTTAGATATTGAGTTCTTTACTTTTTCGAGAGCCCATAAAAGTGTACAATTCTTGTTTCTTTAAAGTCTGGCATAGATTTCAGAGCACTTGGATCGTGTTTCTTGAAGCAATTTCTTTTTGAGAATCACTCTTATGTCACTACGTCACATATAGAAGAATATTAAAAGTTTGTTCTAAGCAAAGTTATGTATAAATTTGATCAAATTTATACAGTATTAACATCACATCAAAGACATGTGAGAGATTTTTTTCCCCCTTGAAGATGTGCGAGACTAGCTACTACTGTCTCGCTGCCGTTATCAACCCAATAGAAATTCAAGTGGACTGGCGATTTGGGCCCGTTGGAGGCGTCCTAACTTAAGCATGGGCCGACTATGGATCGGATCCATCTGTTGAGGACTCATCCACTGGCTTCACATCTGAACCCATTGTTCCAGCCCAACAGGCACGCATCGCGATCGAACTGCACCTTTTTTTATTATTTTTTTTTTTTGATTCAACCATATCTGTATTCATGTTAAGGATACAGTACAAAGAGTGATACAAATACAGATACAACAAAGTAGGATACAGAATACAGCTGCCACCATTTTGCACGGAAGCCCTTAACAAAGAAAGAAATTACAAACGAGTCCCTAAGGCCACCGAGCATCGGTTCTTCCAGAGTCTTCCAGCCGCCGCCGGAAGCCACCGGAAGCCAAGCCGCCGCCAACCCTGGATCGGACGAAGCTCCATCGCCGCAAGGCTTTGAGAGAAACCGCAGTAGACACTCGTCGACATGGACGAGATGAAGGCGAACGCCGAAGCACCATCGGTCGGGGCAGCGCCCCAGACTCCGTCGATCCTGGAACCGAACTCGCCGACGATGGCAGAACCCACCGCAGGAAGACCGAGTTCGCTCCACTCTCCAAGCTTTCACAGGAATCCAAGCTGTCTCTGCAACCGAGCAAAAGATCGGCGACGTTGCCGGACACGCCGCCTGCGCCGCCGCAACAAGGCACCGGGACACCCAGCGGCGCGAGCTCCCGAGCAGGTCTCGCTGCCCTCTCCGGTGATGCTGGAAAACACCACCGGGGCGAAGAGCAAGACGGGACAAAATATTCGCCAGCGTCATCGTCACCTCCGCCAGGGCGACGCCGCCGCGACACACAAGCCGCAGGGAAGCAAAGTTCCCCCGGCAACACCTAGCTCTGCCGCCATACTTCGACGACAAGCAAACACCTAAAGATCTACTGCTTATTTGCCGGAGGAGGATCACTGAACCAGCAACCCGGTCCGGAACCCAGAGCTCCACCGACGGCCATGGCGGTGAGCAAGACCTAGACCTAAGACGACTCAATCCTACTCTACAAGCATCCGCACGGCGATTCCGCGGCCATCCTCCCTTTCCAGCTCCCAATCGGTCGCCGGAGAGGAGCGAAGCCCGCGGAATCGCCGCCGGGAACCGTCGTCGCCTCCTTTTCGCCCTCTGCAACTGTAGCTGGGGAAAGGGGAGAAGGAGCGAGGAGTCGGGGGTTTTTCACCTTTTTTTATTATTTTGTGGAGCATGGCGCGGACGTGCGGTGCGCCATTTGTTACTGGCAACGATTTTATTTTTTTGGTTGGATCGGACGATCGTCCGACGAACCCGGCGATTTCTTTTGGATCGGATTCGATGGGCAGCCGCCCAGTCACCATCTCCTTGTAGTCCTCGCCGAGAATACGACACGTCATGGCCCTCGACGAAGCTTGCCTGTCGCGGCCACGCCACCACCTCCTATCTCCTTGGAAGCACCTATGGGTGTGTTTGGTTCGTTTCTCCGCCAAGCCTGGCTAGCAAAACTAAGCCTAGGCAGCTTTAGCCTGGCTTATGCAGTACAAGATGTACTTGTTTGGTTGCCTGTACTAACTAAGCCTGGCTACGAATCGATTGTGTTTGGTTGCCTGGTTTCGTCTGCATTGAATCACCTCTTCCTTCTCCTGGTAAGTTTACCCCTTCTAGGACTTCAGTCGAACAGGTTATGGGCAAGGCAGCAGACCACCGTTGCTTGTTTGCTGCTCGTGCTTGCGTGAAGGCCACCCAGCTCGAGTTGCTGCAAACTTCGGTTGTTGATTCTCCAAAACACCGATCAAGTTGTTGATTACTGGATGTGCCGCAGAACAAATAGAGAAATCAGGCAAATCGAATGTGCCGCATCTGCGAATCAACGACACAAGCAAATCGAGTCGCATCTGCGAACCAGCAGAACACCGCAGAACGCCGCAGAACACCGAGAGGAACAGGCAGCTCAAGTCGCATTCTCGTTCGATTTGCCGCGAGACACCGAAGAACAGATTCACGCTAGCTCCGCCACACGCGGATGTGTCGTGCTTCGAACTCGACTGTGCAGCCGCGTAGCCCCGCTCGTGGCTCGCACCGGCGCCACTACCGCCGCCGCTCACCTGCTTGGCCAGCGCCCCGCTAGCGTTCGTGCTCTGCGCACACGGACGCCACCGCCGCCGCCTCCGATGGAGGGAAGGTTGCGCGGCCTGCTCCACCTCATCTTCCCCAAATCCGCTGAGGAGAGGCTGGGCTCAGGCATGGCGGCCGCAGTGGAGGGGCACCGTTGCCGCGACAGCAAGGGAGAAGGTGTCAGTGCCGTGGCCGCAGGGGAGAGGCGTCGTTGCAAGGGAGGTGCGCGAGGGAGGTGATTGGAGTGCGGGAGCGGTGACGAAACCCGCGTCGTCTGCTAGCCCTGGCCTGCTTCCGCGAGAATCGGCCGTTCCACCTCATGCTGGCTAAGGGCGTACGGCTGCATATACTTATGCAGCATAGAGACGCTAGTCAGCCAACCAAACAAACGATTTTGCGCCCCGAGGAAGCCTGGTCAGAGATATACACCCAATCAAACACACCCTATCTTCCCCGACGGATAGGAGCTAGCGGCACGCGACCGGAAGCCGAGATCGAGCGAATTCGTCCGTGCACGCGCTGACGCGCATGGCTCCAAAGCAAAGCAGAAGTACAAGTGCAGACTGCAGTACACCTCGTGCGCCTGTACTGCGGCTACACGCGAGCAGTACGCAAACGCAAGTACTACCCGTTCGCTAGGGCACTACTAGTACGACTCCAGGCAGGCCTAATTTACGTTAGAGCCCCTAGCTCTTGTCGTCTGCCACGCCCACGCCCACTCTCATGCCAATGCCAGTGTCTCATGCCAGTGAGTCAGTCCCTGGCTGGAAGTTCCATGAGTCAGTCAATAATTGGGGCCACCTCCAGAGTCCCCAATCGACGCATGTGCACGACAAAATAGGTAGCACACGGGTACGTTTCTCTGAGGGCGTCCCAACAACGTGTACTCGTGTAGGACTCGTTCGCTGATGTATATGGAGGCTAAACAGTTAAAGAGAAGGAAAAAGCTAGAAACAGTTAAAGAGAAGGAAAAAGCTAGATGGTCGGATTCACAAGATTTCGGGAGACATATGAGCTACTCAGTACTAGGCTCTTGCAGGGTAACTTTTTGTTGCCCTCCCTATTTTCTGATGGGTAAGTATGATTCCAAGCTAGCGACTTCAACGTCGTTGCAAACATCCTAAATAAGTTAGCAACGGTTGATATTGACGTCGCCGGCTAATTGTGTTCACCGGGTAAATTCATGCACTCATTGTTTTCATTGCTTCTCTCTGCATTGGCTGTATATAGAAATAGAAAGGGCGGGGACTTCTGACCACTCGCACACTCTCCTTCGAGCTAGCGACAAGTGAATGGACAGCAAGTACTCCCTCTACTCTCTCTGTTCCCAATTGCTTGACGTTTTAGCCTTCAATGAGATGCGGCCAACATTGATTGAACCTGGACGTCAGTGTATACACAGATGCATTCAATCCCCTGTGAATTTGGACAATTCAAAGCAACACCAAAACGTCAAGCAATTGGGGACGGAAGGAGTATATTGCTTTAATAGTTGTTTTAGCTTTCAACGGGGTGCGGTAAAATTCTCCGAACTAGGATGGTAGATGCATCCGGACGCAAGTGAATCTCTAAACCTAGAAGTTTCGATACAATGCTAAAATGACGTAATATTAGGGTTTAGGGTTTAAGGTTTAGAGTTTAGGGGAGTAGTTTTTTACACATTTTATTTCCTCCATCCAAGCTAGTAAGTTGTCTGAGAAGCTTTAAGGTCTAATACCCTATTTGTTAGAGCTTCCAAAGCTGATCGTTCGCTGAAACTAGCAAAATATCTGTCAAACAGTTCTTCGGAGAGGAGATTCTCTTCGATCCCGTAAAGTGGTTCTCTGAAATGGACTCTAAGAGGACATAAGAGCCGAAAAAGTAGGCTATCCTGATTTGATTCTTCGTCGTGATTTTAAAGATTTATGTTAAAAAAAACAGAGAAAACCATTTAAGCCATAGAATCACTTCTCTCGTAGAATCAATTTTCTTAGAGAATCAAAATCAACAACTAAGCAAGCACCTTTGTTCTTATCATCATGCTCCGTGCTTTGGAAAGGTAGCCTAAGATTTGTACACAACCATTGTATTCCAAAAGTGAACATAACCTGATACATAGCATAACCACACCTAAGCTAATCATATTTTATAGAACTATATATAATCGTATTCTTTCTGGTGAGTTACTAGCATAACATAGTGGCGGATGGTGGAATGTTGCCGTGGCCTTGTTGTTACCGGACACGGCAACTACTGCGCTGTCCCTCGTCTACCGTCGCCTCCTTGCCGGGAAACCGACCCGATTCCAGTGGCTCGGATGTAAATTCACCCAACTGGCATGTCTCATGCTGGCATGCCACGGCCCAGTGGCCCACCACTAATCCCCCTATATTAAAATCTCACCGGTCTGTTTCCTCGCCGTCGCCGGCAAATCCATCCTCCTGCTTCCTCCACATCGCCGCTCCTATCGTTCCTTCTCCACCCTCGCCGCCGGCGAAGATGATGCACATGACCTTCTACTGGGGCACGTCGGCCACGATCCTCTTCGACGGCTGGCGCACCTCCACGTGGCCCGACTACCTTCTCTCCCTCGCGGCGCTGCTGCTCGCCGCCGCCTTCTACCAGTACCTCGAGGCCCTGCGGGTCCGCATGAAGCTCATCGCGGAAGGGAGCGTCAAGCCGGCGGCCTCACCCGGCTCCGGCTCCGACTCCGGCCCGCGGACGCCGCTCCTCGCGGCCGCCGGGCGCCGGCCGGCGCGCGTGGCCGTGGCCGCCATGTTCGGGGTCAACTCCGCCCTCGGCTACCTCCTCATGCTCGCCGTCATGTCCTTCAACGGCGGCGTGTTCGTCGCCGTCGTCGTGGGCCTCGCGCTCGGGTACCTCGCGTTCCGCACCACGGACGGCGAGGATATCGTCGTCGTCGACAAGGACGAAGACGTCTCCTGCGCCTGCGCCTGATGGTAATGGGGTCCCCGGATTGCCTTCTTGTCCCCAGGTCTGCCTTCCTTGTTGATGTTGTTGTATAACACAGTGTCATAATAAGAAATCATGTACAGAACTACAGATCCAATTGTGTGTTTGGAGCAGTGTTCAAGTGTTGTTTGGGGGGGGGCATTGTAGTTGTAGGGTAAAGAATCAGTAAGCAGTAATATTAATTAGTGAATCGAGGAGATGATCTTTTGCAGTTAACTGTTTGTCTTGATTTGAGATCAAATTTGACAACCTCTAGATTGAACATATTTTTACTTTGTTTATGGTGCTACTGATCCAAGAAACGGACAGACCAACTGCCTGAAGCATAGCCATTCCTGTTGGAAGAATTCGAAGCTAGCTAGCTTAGATTTGATCACTGGAAAGAGAAGGCTTGTCCTCTATTGCCTCTCTATGAATTGTACTCCGTAGCTACCTGTCCCTACGACTGTGAGTACAAGTACAGAAAAAAGGGTAATGGGTGGGGAAACCATTGTCACCATTTGTTGTAAAAGTGTAATATCCAGTTCTTAAAAAGAGCAGATTAATCTGAAACAAACTTGTTCAAAATCGCAGTAAAGAATTCAGGTTATATCATGATTCTTGTTCGTTCATGCTTTGTTATCTTTATGTTAAGCTAATGTAGTTTAGCTTGCCTGAATGAATTGTGAAATGTATGAGATCATTGATCCTTGGACTAGCAGTGGGCGTTGACTACTGACGAAGGTAGGCCATTGCCGCCGCATAGGCATACGCCACCGCGTCCATGACTTCGTGAGGACACATGGTTTTTCCATAACCATTGTGTGGACTTTTGTGTGATGAGTGATTGTCAACATGCCAACACAAGGCGTGTGTGTGTTCTTACTAACCGATGGCACGCGGATACGTGTCAAACAATGGTGTCTCTTGGCTCATGTTGTCTGCAGATGTCGAGCTCGGAGACGGTGGTCGACGGTCGATGAAGATCAAGTAGGGCGTGCCGTGCTGACGGACCGGGTGCGGTGAAGGGCGGACGTGAGGCTTGGATCGAGGGACCTGAGGACCGGGTGGCCAGCCGTGGTGGCTGACAGCTGGGACATCAACGAGCGCAAGTGTACACGGCGGGGGATGCGTATGGGCTACGCTACTCGCGGAGGGTTTGGTGGTTTCGCCTCAAAACCATCGGCGGCGGGTTTCCCTGGTTTGCGCCTCAAAACCGGGGGCGGAGGTCCCGATGCGGACGGACGGCACGTGGCGGCATCGGGGAGATTGCTTGGAAGCAAGGCTACCGGTGAGGAGGCGCGGTGGCCGTCGGATCAAGTGAAGCCTGAGTTGGACCCTTATGCCCCTGGCTAAGTGGTGTGGCTCTTCATGTATCCAAGGGCAAATAAGGAATGTAAAATAGACTTGCCCCTATAAATAAAGGATGAGGGTCTCCTTCCCCTCACCTCTTCCATTTCCATTTCCTCCTTTTAGGATTTCCTTCCTCTAGTTCTTGTGTGAGAGAGAGGTCTCGCAAATCTTTTGATTTGTACTCGAACCAGTGTGTGGCAAGCAAAGCGCCTAGTCTCTCGCTTGTTTCCTCCGGGATTTGACATATTTTGTTTGTGATTTTCGTGGGATTTTTATAGCCTTTTTCGTTCTTGGCTACGATCTGATTTTCCCGGTGTTTTGTTTGATCTCAAGCTATGATTTCTCGGGCATAGATCTCGTGGCAAGGTGAAATTAGCTTTGTGCAAATTTTGAGCTCGAATCATGGAGCATCCACGAGATCTCGTCGTTTTTGTGGTTGACTGTCCTCTCTCTGCGTTCTTGCGCTCGCTCTTTTCGGTTCGTGTCTGTCGGTTCTCTATTCTTGCTCGGTGGGAGGGAGATTCCGCAGCGCGCTATCAACACCGTGTGCCCGGGCAACGTGTGTGCGTAATTGAGCGTGCTTTGCTCCCGCCCGGAATCTCGCCACCAACCAAAGTCGCAAGTTCTCGTTTCCCTCGATTTGTCGGTTCATCATTCTTGCGTGGACAAGGGGAGCCGTGATCCGGTCGATTAAAGCGAGTCCTAGGGCCTAGCGCCCCATCCATCTCTCGCCGCCGGGAAGCTTTGCCTCCAAGGATCGAGAGCGCTCCCGCTATCTTGTTTTTGTCTTAGCCGATTAGTACTTTCCCTATTCTCCTTTTTGATTGGCCGGCAAAATTCCTTCTTTCAACCGAGTTTCCATTTGACCGTGAGCAAGAAAAGTAAAATCTTGAAGTGTCCCTTTCAAGCTACGGAAGGAATTTTATCCCTTGTTTTTCTGGAGATTTATTTGGTCACGCTCTTGGACTTGTCACTATCGAGCAATAGTGTTTGGATTTTCTAAAAGTCTCGAGTTTCTGTTTGTGTTCACCGTGAGAGTAAAGAAGATTCTGTTTTCTTGTCTCTTTTAGCCGGGAAGCAAGGATCTTGCCGATGTGATTTACTTAAGCACTCATATATTACATAAAGAAGTATTAACTTACTTCATGCTAGTATTCACAACGCGCAAGATTGCTACTTCACGAGAACTCGATAATTTTGGTTGAGAAGGATGAACGAATTTTCTCGGTAATTTTCTGCAGAATTTTCACTAGCCCAGATTTCTTGTTTTGTGCACATCTTTGTCGTTTGAGCTCCGATTCGACTTCCGTCGGTTGCGTTGGGTTTGTGGTGTCCCGTGTTCCTAGGGAACATCCACCCACTTGTTTGGGTCGTGGACATCACGGTGTTTCATTTGCTTCTTGGGGGTTTGAATTTGGGACAGAGGCCAAATATTTCAAAAGAAATTTGAGGCTCCCATTCACCCCCCCGGTCGCCATATCCGGTCCTTCAATTGGTATCGGAGCCGGTTAAGGATCACCTCACCTTAATCGGTCCGTGATCCCCGAAGGCGACATCATGGAGAACCGTGGGCTTGGCAAGCCACCGCACTTCGATGGCAAGAACTATCCCTATTGGAAGATACGCATGTCGGCGCATCTCCAAGGGATTGATTCGCGTGTTTGGGAGATCTCGTGAGAATGCGGACTACGTGGTACTTGCTGCCCGTGTTGACCAAGCACGATCGACCAACACAAGGCGAACAACACCGCGGAACTGTCTTGTTTTCTCGCTCTTTCTATGGAGGAATTTGAGCGTGTTTCTGATTGTACCACTGCTCGAGAGATCTGGTCTAGACTGCAGAAATACCATGAGGGTACTGCCCATGTCAAGACCAGACTATATGAGACACACAAGAGAGAGTATGAGAACTTTGTTCAAACCGATGGTGAATCTATTGATTCTTTGTTCACTCGCTTTCAAACCATCGGGAACAAGATGAGGGCAAACAACCCTCAGATGCCCTATGACGATCATCAGAGAGCGCTTAAGCTTCTATATGCTCTAGATCGGAGGGTTTGGGAAGTAAAGGTCTCGGCGATCATCGAATCGTCCGGCTATGAGACTCTCACTTTGTGGATGAGCCGTTCGGTAAGCTCAAGTCCACCGAGATTGACCACCGACGCGGCGAGGATCGAAATCCGTCTCGCCCCTACCATGGCTTTGGTCTTAGGTACGGGAGGTTCAAGTTCTTTGACTAACCCTTCACGCAACTTGTCTTTTGCCTTGTCTTCTCGGTCTCGGCTACGGAGGAGCGAGATGGAGGCTCTTGGGGACGACGAGCTCGCCTTGGTGATTAGCCGGTTCTCACGGTTTCACAACAACCGTTTGAATCGCCGGCGTGGCATCACCAAGCAAGGATGCTTCGGGTGTGGAGATCCCGACCACTACGTCGCCAACTGTCCCAAGGCCGACAAGAACCACTACAACAACAAGAACGACTACAGCAAGCGCAAGGACAAGCACGAGTCCTCTGCACCCAAGTACAAGTACAAGTACAAGAGAGGATTCGACAAGGAAGCTGTCAAGAAGAAGTACTTTGAGAAGCAAGAGGCAAGGCAGCGAGCTTTCCTCGCATCCCTCAGCGACCTCGACGACGACTCCGACAGCGGCTCACCTCCAAGTGATGATGAGGCCGAGCAGAAGGTCGAGAACAAGTTCAACGGGCTGTGCTTCTTCGCTGACTCCAAGCTTGGAGGCTACTGCACCATGGCACTCGACGAGTCTACCCCAAGCATTGAGAAGAACGACGACACGGAGCCTGAGGTAGAACAAAATCTCGAGTCCCTTGCTGCTGAGGTTGATAACTTGACTACTACTTTGCTTAGTCAAGATGCTTTGCTTAAGCGTCTTTGCTCGTGAGAGAAAAGATTTCAAGGCTAAGTGGGAGCTTGCTTTGTCAAAGAGCTAGAGTCTCGTTAGGGAGTCTCGTGCACATCTCGATGAGTCCGAGTGTGATGCTTGTGCCATTCATATGGCGAACCTAGGCGATGTGCGGTCCAAGTATGTGGCTTTGGTAGATGAGCTTGATGAGGTTAAGGCTAGGTCTCGTCTCGTGAGTCTTTGCAAATCTTGTGATGAGTGAAGTATGAGATAGGTGAGAAAATGACTAGGATTGCCATGCTAGAGAAAACTAGTCAAGTTTCTAGATGTGCTTGTTGTGAAGCTTTGGAACTAGAACTAGACTCTTGTAGGCATGACAAGAAAAGGGCCGAAGAAGAAATCACAAATCTTCGGTCCATGCTCGGTTGGTTGTCTTGCGGTGAACCTCGGCTTGGCATGATGATGAGTCGGTTCAAGAGGGGAACCGACACAACGGGATTAGGCTTTGCTACATGTGGGAAGGGTGAAAATGTTTTTGGTAAGGTTGGTGAACACAAGTGGTATAAGTGCATCGAGAAATCCACCAAGCCTTCCACTACTCCCAAGTTGATCAAAATCACTCCACCTCGGCCTAACAAGCCCAATGTGAAAGATGGTGTGTTTGAGGAACCTCCCAAAGCTTCACCTCCAAAGCAAGTGTGGACTCCAAAACCAAACCACCTAAGGAACCCACTTGACACACTTCCCGACATCTCTATTAAACCCTCCAAAGAACAAGCAAACCCAAAGAGTGATCCATACCCATGAGAGAGTGAGTCAACCACCACCCAAGAGAGAGGTGTATCACTGTGATTATTGTCACCATGATGGTCACTTGTTTGAGTTTTGCTTTCGGAGGAAGAGAGATGAGCGGCATGAGTATGAGCTTTTCCATAACTCTATTCATGGTGTGTTTGCTCCACATTTCTAGAGGCACAGTGCTAGGCCAAGAGGTGCAACACCTCAAGGACCTAGGCCTCAAGGTGTGAGACCACGAGGTGGTCGTGCCCGGCGGGGTTCAGGTTTTGCTTATGACCTTGGATCTCGTGACCGTGGTTTTCAGTCTTACAGGATGAGCGGACCACGTTTTTCTCGTCGTGGTGATCGCTCTACTCATATGGGACATGGCATGCATGATGGTTTTGCTAACACCTCTCGTGGGCGAATGAGCCAACACCGGTTTTCTCCTCGGTTTACTAACCCCGGTGTTGGATCATTTGCTCATCCCATGTCTCACTATTGATGCGGGATGAAGGGCCGGAGAACACGTGGCTAGTTGATTCCGGTTGCTCTCGACACATGACCGGGAACTCAAAATGGTTCTCAGGCCTTACCCAAATGAAGTGCGTGAATACATTACATTTGGGGATAATAGCAAGGGTAAAGTGCTTTCACGTGGGTCCATCCGTCTAAATGAGAACTTTGTGCTTAAGGATGTGGCCTTGGTTTCAAATTTGCACTTCAATCGCTTTGTTTCTCGGCTTCTTGATGACGGTTTTGAGGTTCGGTTTAAGCCAAGACTTTGTCGTGTTCTTGATGCTCAGGAGAACCTCGTTTGTAAGATTGTGCCTTTTGGGAAAGTGTTTCGTGCTGATTTTTCTCGATCATTTGGTCTTTCCCGTTGTTTGGTGGCTAGTTCCTCCTCAGAGCTCTGGAAGTGGCACCGAAGACTTGGTCACTTGAGTTTCGACTTGCTTGCAAGATTGAGCTCACTTGATCTAATTCGAGGTTTGCCCAAGCTCAAGTTTGAGAAGGATCTTGTTTGTCACCCGTGCCGTCACGGGAAGATGATTGCAGCTTCTCATTCTCCCGTGAACCAAGTGATGACCAAGGGACCCGGCGAGCTTTTACATATGGACACCGTAGGTCCAAATCGGGTTCGGTCGGATGGTGGAAAGTGGTACGTGTTGGTCGTGGTTGATGACTTTTCTCGCTATTCGTGGGTCTTTTTCATGGAGAGTAAAGATGAGGCTTTTACTCATGTTCATGACTTGATCTTGAGGTTGCAAAATGAGTTACCAAAGCATGCCATGCGAGCTATTCGCATGACAATGGCACCGAATTTAAGAACACTCATTTTGAGACCTTTTGCTCATCCATAGGTCTTGAACATCAGTTTTCCTCGCCGTATGTCCCACAACAAAATGGGATTGTTGAGCGTAAGAATCGGACCCTTGTTGAGATGGCCAGGACGATGCTTGATGAGCATAGGACTCCTAGGCGCTATTGGGCCGAAGCAATCAACACGGCTTGTTATGTTTCAAATCGCATCTTCCTTCGAGCTTTTACGAAGAAGACTTCTTATGAGTTGCGGTTTGACCGTTTGCCCAAAGTGAGCCATTTTCGGGTGTTTGGCTGCAAGTGCTTTATCTTGAAGAAGGGAAACTTAGGCAAATTTGAATCGAGATCTTCTGATGGGATTTTTCTTGGTTATGCATCTCATTCGCATGCTTATCGAGTACTTAACCTTGAAACTAACCGTGTCATGGAGACTTGTGAAGTCACCTTCGACGAGACCGCACCTTGTTCTTCTCCCCGTCTTTGAAAGTGCGGGTGATGAGGAGATAAACAACGGCATTTTTGTGGAGGAGGAGCGGGACGATGCCGATTGGGGTGATCCCGAGCCGACTCCACCGGCTGCCCCCCAGATTGACCTGCGACAACTACTTCGGTTGACGGCCCCACCGCCACATCCTCCACCACATGGGGACCGTACGACCGGGCTCCTCGGCTTGTTCCGGTTTGCACTGAGGGAGCTCCGGCTGGCTTGAGGGGAGGCGACTTCATCAAGAGAAGCACCACGACACATTCAAGATCGCCATCCTCCTTCAACCATGATCGGTAACATAAATGAGCGGGTCACTCGCAACGAGATCTTATGAGATTTCGCACTTTGCACATTCGCTTTTGTTGCGAACTTTGAACCCAAAGAAGTGGTTGAGGCATTAACCGATCCAGTTTGGGTAAATGCCATGCATGAGGAGCTTGAGAACTTTGAGAGAAACCAAGTGTGGGTTTTAGTGCCACCTCCACCTCGGTGTCATCCCATAGGAACCAAGTGGGTGTTCAAGAACAAACAGAGTGAGGATGGGGTTGTGGTGAGAAACAAGGCTAGGTTGGTTGCTCGGGGGTACCGTCGAGAAAGAGGGGATAGATTATGAGGAAACTTTTGCACCTTTGTTGCCCGTTTAGAAGCCATTAGAATCTTCCTAGCCTATGCGGCTTCGAAAGGGTTCAAGCTGTATCAAATGGATGTAAAGAGTGCTTTTCGAATGGGTACATAGATGAGGAAGTGTATGTGAGGCAACCCCGGGCTTTGAAAATCCCAAGCATCCCGACCATGTCTTTAAACTCCACAAAGCCCTATATGGTCTCAAACAAGCCCCAAGAGCGTGGTATGAGCGTCGAAGTCCTTTTTGTGGGCAAGGGTTTTATCATGGGGTCGGTTGACAAAACCTTGTTTCTCCTCAAGCATGGCGGTGACACTCTCTTGGTGCAGATTTATGTCGATGACATCATTTTTGGTGGTTCGTCACATGCTCTTGTTGCAAAGTTTTCGGATATGATGAGCGGGGAGTTCGAGATGAGCATGATGGGTGAGCCGACGTTCTTTCTCGGTTTGCAAATCAAGCAAACTCGAGAAGGGACATTTGTACATCAAGGCAAGTACACGAAGGATCTTCTGAAGCGCTTCGACATGGGTGATGCCAAGCCACTTCAAACTCCCATGTCGACCACGACTGCCTTGGATGCTGATCTAGAAGGAGAAGTCGTGGACCAGAAGGAGTACCGCAGCATGATCGGGTCGTTGCTGTACTTGACGGCGACAAGGCCCGACATCCAGTTCGCCGTCTGCCTTTGCGCACGCTTCCAGTCTTCACCGCGCACTTCGCATCGGCAGGCTGTCAAACGCATCTTACGGTACCTTCGCTTCACTCCCGAGCTTGGTGAAAGCTCCGGTTTGGTTTTGGTAATTAATGACACTCAACGTTGCTAATGCTTTGCTCTAAGTGTGGTTAGACACATAGCAACGTGACGGTGGATGATGGAGCATGGTGATCACGGTGATGAACATGAAGGATGTAAAGTGATCGAGCTCCGACGGAGGCCCATGGAGATCAAGGCGAAGGTATACTTGATAGGGCTTTCCGGTTTAGTGGTCAAGACACTTACCGAGTGTGACCACATTTAGGATCGATAACCGACTATCAAGAGGGGTTTCCTCGATTCATTCGCGGTCCTAAGTGCCTCTAGTTGTGACTTTGCATGATGCATGAGAGGCTAACTAGAGAGCTAACCTTGTCGACGTGATCTTGAGAAGATACGCTAACTCCGGTGCTTGAGAAGTGATCTACTCTGTGGAGTTAGCACCTTGGACAAGTGGTTTGGAGATTGGATCGACGACGGCGCGACATCGAAGATCAAACGAGAAAGTTACAAGTCGCAGGGCGCCAGACGCAGGCGCCGGACGCAGGGCCTGGCGGGCCGGACGCGTCCGGCGCGTGCTGGATCGGCGCAGGTGGCCGGCCGGGCGCAGACCGTCGGACGCGGCGGCGGACGCGTCCGGGCGGGCGGCGGACGCCGACCAGCTTTCGGTCGGGCTGTCTCTCGCGCGGTCGGTCGCCGGACACGCGACGGACGCGGGCGCCGGACTCGGGCGGTTCACTGTTCATCGTCCGACGCTCGGTGGATTCGAACGGAGAAGTTCCAACGGTCGGGTGACGTGGCGCGCTGAAGAGCGCGGACGCGTCCGGCGGGCGGCGGCGGACGCGTCCGGCGCGCGTCTGAGCTCCGGCCCGAGGGGCAACGGCTACTTTCGTGGAGGGGTCTATAAATAGACCATTGGCCGGCTTGGGAGTCTCTCTTGGCCATTTTCACATACTTGTGCATCCTTTGAGCTAGAGAGACACTCCCCCACTCATCTCTTTCATTCTTGAGCATCTCTTGTGAGATTTGAGTGGCAAGACAAGTGATTTGCATTGAGAGTTGCATCTAGAGGCACTTGTTCTTCGAGTGGGCTGCGGATTCTTGTTACTCTTCGGTGATTCCCGTCACCGTAGACGGTTTGGAGCGGTGGGTGGTGGTTGAGCTCGACTTGGTGATTGTTCGAGGCCACACCGGGTTCTTGTGAGGGTTCTTGATCCTTCCCCGCGGGAGTTCGCGAAAGGATACTCTAGTGGATTGCTCGTGGCTTGTGGATCCTTGTCTTGTGTGGAGATTGCGGCTCCCCATTGGGGTCTTTGGCACCGAGCCAATTGAGCGGGCAACTCACCAAGCAAGTGTATCGCCACAACGAGGAGTAGCTTGCCGGGAAGCAAGTGAACCTCGGTAAAAAATCATTGTGTTGATTTGTGATTGCCGAGGCTTCGACCTCCTTGTGATTGTGCTTGAGCTCTCTAGGTGATTGGCTTCTACACCGGTGATTGGCTATCTTCTACTCTTCGCGGCGGTATAATCCTTGATCATATCTTTACTTTCCGCAAAGTAGAATTGCTTGTTGTGGTCGGTCGGGAACCACTCATTGTGTAGCTTAAATCCCGTGGGTAGAATTGCTTGGTTGGTTTCGGTGAACCGACATTGTGTAGTTTGATCACCGTTGTTGTGTGTGCAATTGAGTTGAGTAGCCTTGCATGATAGGACGGCTTGCTTAGAGTAGTCGAAGCACTTGCTTTGCACATTTGCCGCCTTGCTATCTAATTGGGTTGTCTAGTTTTATTGCTAGATTTTTATTAGGCTATTCACCCCCCTCTAGCCATTGTGACCTTTCACGTGGTATCGGAGCCGGGCACCGCTTGTTTGTGTTGGATTAACATCCTACGGTGAAGCAATGGCGTTGGTTATGCATATCAACAACACCAAGAAGGCACCATCATTTCGAGGTGATGACTATGCCAAGTGGAAGCTCAAGATGAAGAGTCATCTCAAGTCAATCAACCTTGAGGTGTGGAAAGTGGTGGAGACAAAGTTTGAGCTTGTTGAGGGTGAGGTGCCAACACCGGCCGAAGAGAAGAAGCAACAAGCAAATGACATTGCCGTGAGTGCTTTCCATGAGGCGCTTGATGATAAAGCTTTTGAGCTCATCAAGAACCTTGAGGTGGCTCATGACATTTGGAAGAAGCTAGAAGAAGCTTATGAGGGCACCGAAAGTGTCAAGACCGCAAGAGCCTACATGTTGCAAGAGAAGTTTGCAAGCTTCTCAATGAAGGAGGATGAGAGTGTGCCGGAGATGTTCCATAGGCTCCAAGTCATCGTCAATGAGCTCAAGGGACTTGGGAAGAAATCAAGGACTCTCAATTCTCCACCAAGTTCATGAGATGTCTTCCCAAGAGATTTGACATATTGAAGACCGTCATGGTGAAGACAACCATGAAGGAGAAGCCAACTCCCAACCAAGTTCTTCAAGAGATTATGGCCGATGATGAGTTTAGAGAAGATCATGAGAAGGAAGAGTTGGTGAAGAAGAAGAAGAAGGAGAATGAGAAGAAGGATGATGACAAGAAGAGTGTGGCATTCAAGGCCGCATCATCCAAGAGCAAGGGCAAGAAGAAGAAGGAAGAGTCTTCAAGTGAAGATGAGCCATGCTCTAGCTTAAGTGGGCAAGAAGAAGAAGTGAGTGAACAAATGGCACTCCTTGTGAAGAGAATGGGAAGCTCATGAAGAAGGGGTACCGGTCCAAGGGCAAGAGAAGCTCATCCAAGTCTAGTGACCGTCCCATGAAGTGCTTCCGGTGCAATAGCAAGGATCATCTCATTGCCAAGTGCCCATATGCAAGTGATGATGAAGATGCCATGAGGAAGGAGAGGAAGAAGCAAGAGAAGAAGAAGGAGGAGAAAGACTCCTCCCATCACAAGAAGAAGGGTGAATCTCATGTGGCAACTTGGGAGAGTGATTCATCTTCCTCAAGTGATGATGATGATGATTCCAAGAAGAAGAAGAAGAAGGGGCACGCAAGCATTGCCATTCAAGAGAAGCTTTCTCTATTTGGTGCTCCATCGTCTTGCTTCATGGCCAAGGCCACTAAGGTAAAACCTCCACCCGATAGTGATGATGAGAGTGATGATGATGATGACACCACAAAAGAAGAACTATGGGTCATGCTTGAGGATGGCAAAGGTGCTTTCAATGACTCTAGGAAAGAATGTAGGGGCTTGCGCAAGGATAAACAAAACCTTAAGCAAGAACTTATGGAGTTGAGGGCCTCTTATGAGAGTCTAAAGGTAGACCATAAGAAGCTAGAGATTGCTCACTCTAAGCTTGAAAAAGCTCATTCTTCTCTAGTTGAGAAGCAAGAGAAAGTGCAACCACAAGTGGTGAACATAGAAAAGAAAAATGTGTCCACATCATGTGATTCACTTGATGACTCATTTGTTGTTGCATCACTTGGCCCTTCATGCTCTTATGCCTCTACATCATATAGTAGTGTTGGTCATGCATGTGATTCTACACTAGTAGTTGAGAATGAGTGTCTTAAGAAGGAAGTCAAGGATCTCAATCACACCTTGGCTAAGGCTTATGGTGGTGAGGACCTCTTGCTTATGTGCTTGGGTAGCCAAAGAGCTTCTCTCTACAAAGAGGGATTGGGCTATACCCCCAAGAAAGGCAAGGCCGCTTTTGCTCCTCACAAGACTAGTTTTGTGAAGAACAATGGTAGCTATTGCAAGAGTTGCAAGCAAGTTGGTCATCTAGAGCATGCATGCAAGAACAAGAACACTAGTGTCTCCTCTTACAAGTTGAATGCTTTTTATATGCTTGTTAAGAGTGAGAGTGGTGTGAGTGCTAGATTCATTGGTACACCATGGATGAGCTCAAAGAAGAAAGCTATTTGGGTGCCAAAGACTCTAGTGACTAACCTTCAAGGACCCAAGCAAAAATGGGTACCTAAAGCTTGATGTCTTCTTGTAGATAAATTACAAAGCCGGAGGGAGGCATTGGGTGCTTGATAGTGGTGCATCAAATCATATGACCGGTGAAGATAGTATGTTCAAGTCACTTGACAAGAATGACAATGGTGGATTCAACTCCATCACATTTGGTGACAATAGCAAGGGTGATGTCATGGGGCTTGGAAAGGTTGCAATTTCCAATGACAAGGATCTCTCCAATGTGTTGCTAGTTGATACTTTGAACTTCAATCTTTTGTCGGTGGCACAATTGTGTGATCTTGGCTACAAGTGCATATTTGATGACAAGCATGTTGAAGTAGTGAGCAAGGATCAAGCAAATGTCATCTTCAAGGGGTTTAGGCATGGAAGCTTGTACTTGGTGGATTTCAATGCTAGTGAAGCTCAACTTTCATCATGTTTGATTGGCAAGTCAAGCAAGGGATGGCTATGGCATAGGCGCCTAGGTCATGTTGGCATGAAGCAATTGAACAAGTTGGTGAAGCATGATCTAGTGAGAGGCTTGAATGATGTCACATTTGAGAAGGATAGACCTTGTAGTGCATGTCAAGCCGGCAAGCAACATGGGAACTCACATCCCAAGAAGAATGAGATGTCAACATCAAGAGCATTTGAGTTGTTGCATATGGACTTGTTTGGCCCAACTCACTATACATCAATTGGGGGCAACAAGTATGGTTTTGTGATTGTGGATGATTACACAAGATACACTTGGGTGTTCTTCCTCTATGACAAGAGTGAAGTCTATGATCTATTCAAGTCATTTGTCAAGAGGGTGCAAAATGAGTTTGACACTACCATCAAGAAGATAAGAAGTGACAATGGGAGTGAATTCAAGAACACAAGAGTTGAAGAGTTGTGTGATGAGCTTGGAATTGTACATCAATTCTCACCAACCTACACTCCCCAATCCAATGGTGTAGTTGAGAGGAAGAATAGGACCTTGATTGAGATGGCAAGAACCATGCTACTTGAGTACAATGTGAGTGAGAAGTTTTGGAGTGATGCTATCAACACGGCTTGCTATTATAGCAACCGCCTCTATTGCCATGGGAAGTTAGAGAAGACTCCATATCAAATCTTGAATGGAAGGAAGCCCAACATTGCTTACTTAGGGTCTTTGGTTGCAAGTGCTACATTCTCAAGAAGGGACAAAGACTTGGCAAGTTTGATAAGAGATGTGATGAGGATTTCTTCTAGGATACTCTACTTCTAGCAAGGCCTATAGAGTGTGGAACTTGGCAAGTGGGCTAATGGAAGAGGTTCATGATGTTGAATTTGATGAAACCCAAGGCTCTCAAGTTGGAGATCAAAATCAAGAAGATGTGGGTGGAGATCAATTGAACAATGCAATGAGGCATATGGACATTGGTGAAATTAGGCCGAGGCAAGTGGATGATGGTGATGAGGTGCAAGTGCCAACTCAAGTTGTGATAGAAGATTCCAATGAGGCAAGCACAAGTGGTACTCAACATGAAGATCAAGATCAAGGTCAAGCAAGCAATGCAAATGAGCTAGTTCTTCAACCTTCCAACATTGCAAGAGATCATCCTCTAGATCATATAATTGGTGATATTCAAAGAGGTGTGCAAACAAGATCAAGATTGGCTAGCATATGTGAGCACTACTCCTTTGTATCATTCATTGAGCCAACCAAGATTGATGAGGCATTGAAGGATCCGGATTGGATAAATTCCATGCATGAGGAATTGAACAACTTCACTAGGAATGAAGTTTGGGAGCTTGTTGAGAGGCCAAAGAAGCACAATGTGATTGGAACCAAGTGGGTCTTCAAGAACAAGCAAGATCAAGATGGCTTAGTGGTGAGGAACAAAGCAAGACTAGTGGCACAAGGGTACACACAAGTTGAGGGTCTTGACTTTGGAGAAACATATGCATCGGTGGCAAGATTGGAGGCAATTAGAATCTTACTAGCCTATGCTTGTGCTCATAACATCAAGCTCTATCAAATGGATGTGAAGAGTGCATTTCTCAATGGCTTCATCAATGAGGAAGTGTATGTTGCACAACCTCCCGGTTTTGAGGATGACAAGAAGCCCAACCATGTCTACAAGCTCAAGAAGGCTTTGTATGGTTTGAAGCAAGCTCCAAGGGCATGGTATGAAAGATTGAGAGATTTTCTCATCTCCAAAGGGTTCAAGATGGGCAAGGTGGACACCACTCTCTTCACCAAGAAGATAGAAGATGACTTGTTTGTGTTGCAAATCTATGTGGATGATATCATCTTTGGGTCAACCAACCAATTCTTTTGTGAGGAGTTTGCTAAGATGATGGCTAGTGAGTTTGAAATGTCTATGCTTGGAGAGCTAAGCTACTTCCTTGGTCTTCAAATCAAGCAAATGAAGAATGGCACTTTTGTGAGTCAAGGCAAGTACATCAAGGACATGATCAAGAAGTTTGGGTTGCAAGATGCTAAGGCAATTAGCACACCAATGGGAACCAATGGTGGCTTGGATATTGATGATAGTGGCAAGATGATTGAGCAAAAGCTATATAGATCAATGATTGGAAGCTTGCTATATGTGACCGCTTCAAGGCCGGATGTCATGTTTAGTGTGTGCATGTGTGCAAGGTTTCAAGCTTCTCCAAGAGAGTCACTTGACGGCAACCAAGAGGGTGTTGAGATACTTGAAGGGCACTCAAGATGTTGGTCTATGGTATCCCAAGGGGTCAAGCTTTGAATTGATTGGATACTCGACTCGACTATGCCGGTTGCAAGATTGATAGAAAGAGCACAAGTGGAACATGCCAAGTGCTAGGAAGATCTCTAGTATCATGGTCTTCAAAGAAGCAAAATAGTGTGGCACTTTCCACCGCCGAAGCCGAATATATTAGTGCGGGGAATTGTTGTGCACAATTACTATGGATGAAAGCCACCTTGAAGGACTATGGGATCAAGTTCAAGCATGTGCCTTTGTTTTATGACAATGAAAGTGCAATCAAGATGACAAACAATCCGGTTCAACATTCAAGAACCAAGCACATTGATGTGAGGCACCACTTCATTAGAGATCATCAACAAAAGGGAGATGTGAGCATTGAAAGCATTGGCACCGAAGATCAACTAGCCGACATATTCACCAAGCCTCTTGATGAGAAGAGATATTGCAAGTTGAGGAATGAGTTGAACATACTTAGCTTCTTCAACATGGATTGATGCACCCCCATATATGACATGCCTCTCCTCCAACATAGCAAGGTAAAGTTGGTTGTTGCATTTCATGCATCCTTTGCTAGTTGTGTAGACATGTATACATGTGCATCTTGCTAGGCTCATTCATTGCAAATCAAATGAATTTGAAGGATATATGGCACCACTATTGTTTCTATGTTTGATTTGATCTAGTGGTGGCATATGACTTGTTTGTGAGCTTGTAAACCTAGTGTTGAATCTTTAGCACTTGCTCATGATGTGTATCTCAACATGGTCAAGATAACCCTTATTCTTATGAGGTGTGAAGAAGCTTGCCCTTGGTTCAAACCGAGATACATTTTCTAGGCATGTGGTTTAGATTTGGCCATAGTTGATTGACTTGTTTCTCTCATCTTATGCACCCTTCTTGGTCATTGATGACAAAGGGGGAGAAGAAAGTATACACCTAGGGGGAGAAGTTTACACCTAGGAGGGAGAAATAAGTCACAAAGAGCAATGGAAGGGGATCAATTTTTATGATATGACCCAACCATGAGCACACAAATAGGGGGAGCAAGCTCATAGACTATTTGTTGCATATTGTGTGTGCATACATGATGATATGGAGCATTGCAAGCTAAATTCAATATTCATGCTTGTTTGGTGTATTGCTAGTATAGAACTTGATTGATGAAATGAAGTACTAGCATGCTTAGGTGGTCTCTAGACATAGAGTTTCTCTTGTTCAAGTACCTTGGTTTTAATGTGATCTCATGAGGTATCTTGAGTTTTGATGATGTCTAGATTCCCATGGTGCTAAGGAAGGTTTATTATCGCACTCCGATTGGTATCACGCTTCAAAGGTCAATTCTATAAACCTTAGTACCATTTTGGTTGTGGTAACTCTCACACAAGTTTCATCTATGCATGTGTGCTTGAAAATCGACCAAACATTTGATGCACACATGTAGGGGGAGCTACCACTACCAAAACCGGAATTGAAATGCTTGTTCAATCCAAGGTTCATGATCAAAATGTCTTGGGCAAGCAATTCAATTTCATATTGAATTCTATTTCCATATCTTTGTGAGTTTGTGAAGGGGTTGTCATCAATTACCAAAAAGGGGGAGATTGAAAGCTCCGGTTTGGTTTTGGTAATTAATGACACTCAACGTTGCTAATGCTTTGCTCTAAGTGTCACATAGCAACGTGACGGTGGATGATGGAGCATGGTGATCACGGTGATGAACATGAAGGATGTAAAGTGATCGAGCTCCGACGGAGACCCATGGAGATCAAGGCGAAGGTATACTTGATAGGGCTTTCCGGTTTAGTGGTCAAGACACTTACCGAGTGTGACCACATTTAGGATCGATAACCGACTATCAAGAGGGGTTTCCTCGGTTCATTCGCGGTCCTAAGTGCCTCTAGTTGTGACTTTGCATGATGCATGAGAGGCTAACTAGAGAGCTAACCTTGTCGACGTGATCTTGAGAAGATACGCTACTCCGGTGCTTGAGAAGTGATCTACTCTGTGGAGTTAGCACCTTGGACAAGTGGTTTGGAGATTGGATCGACGACGGCGCGACATCGAAGATCAAACGAGAAAGTTACAAGTCGCAGGGCGCCAGACGCAGCGCGGACGCAGGGCTCTGGCGGGCAGGGACGCGTCCCGGCGCGTGCCGGATCGGCGCAGGTGGCCGGCCGGGCGCAGAGACCGTCGGACGCGGGGACGCGTCCGGACGCCGACGCGCCGACCAAAACTTTCGGGTCGGGCTGTCTCTCGCGCGGTCGGTCGCCGGACACGCGATGGACGCGGGCGCCGGACTCGGGCGGTTCACTGTTCATCGTCCGACGCTCGGTGGATTCGAACGGAGAAGTTCCAACGGTCGGGTGACGTGGCGCGCTGAAGAGCGCTGACGCGTCCGGCGGGCGGCCCGGCGGACGCGTCCGGCGCGCTCGGGAGCTCCACCCCGAGGGCAACGGCTAATTTCGTGGAGGGGTCTATAAATAGACCATTGGCCGGCTTAGGAGTCTCTTTTCGGCCATTTTCACATACTTGTGCATCCTTTGAGCTAGAGAGACACTCCCCCACTCATCTCTTTTATTCTTGAGCATCTCTTGTGAGATTTGAGTGGCAAGACAAGTGATTTGCATTGAGAGTTGCATCTAGAGGCACTTGTTCTTCGAGTGGGCTGCGGATTCTTGTTACTCTTCGGTGACTCCCGTCACCGTAGACGGTTTGGAGCAAAGGGTGGTGGTTGAGCTCGACTTGGTGATTGTTCGAGGCCACACCGGGTTCTTGTGAGGGGTTCTTGATCCTTCCCCGCGGAGTTCGCGAAAGGATACTCTAGTGGATTGCTCGTGGCTTGTGGATCCTTGTCTTGTGTGGAGATTGCGGCTCCCCATTGGGGTCTTTGGCACCGAGCCAATTGAGCGGGCAACTCACCAAGCAAGTGTATCGCCACAACGAGGAGTAGCTTGCCGGGAAGCAAGTGAACCTCGGTAAAAAATCATTGTGTTGATTTATGATTGCCGAGGCTTCGACCTCCTTGTGATTGTGCTTGAGCTCTCTAGGTGATTGGCTTCTACACCGGTGATTGGCTATCTTCTACTCTTCGCGCGGTATAATCCTTGATCATATCTTTACTTTCCGCAAAGTAGAATTGCTTGTTGTGGTCGATCGGGAACCACTCATTGTGTAGCTTAAATCCCGTGGGTAGAATTGCTTGGTTGGTTTCGGTGAACCGACATTGTGTAGTTTGATCACCGTTGTTGTGTGTGCAATTGAGTTGAGTAGCCTTGCATGATAGGACGGCTTGCTTAGAGTAGTCGAAGCACTTGCTTTGCACATTTGCCGCCTTGCTATCTAATTGGGTTGTCTAGTGTTCTTGCTAGAAATTTTATTAGGCTATTCACCCCCCCTCTAGCCATTGTGACCTTTCACTTGGTCTATGGTACTCGACCTCTTCATCTCTTTCTCTTTCGGGTTATTCTGATGCTGATTATGCGGGTGATCGAATTAAGAGAAAGTCCACTTCGGAACTTGTGAGTTTTTGGGTTCATCGTTGATCTCTTGGTCTTCTCGCAAACAGTCTTCTATTTCCCAATCCACTTGTGAGGCCGAGTATGTCGCCGCCGCCGCATGTTGTTCTCGCTTGCTTTGGGTGGTTGCTACCTTGAGAGACTATGGGTTGAACTTTAGGAAAGTGCCTCTTTTCAGTGACAGCACTAGTGCTATTAGCGTTGCTAAGAACCCAGTACTTCACTCAAAAACCAAGCACATTGAGATCCGATATCACTTCTTAAGAGATCACCAAGAGAAAGGAGACATAGACCTTCAGCCTGTGAGAACCCATGAACAGCTTGCTGATATCTTCACAAAGCCCCTCGATCAAACCCAGTTTGCCCACTTGAGAGCGGAGTTGGGCATTTGCTACCCTTTTTAGAGTAGGGTAGCTATATCTTGATGTATAGTATGATCTTTGGCTTTCTTCTTTGCTTCTGTTTCTTTGGTTTTCATGTGTATCATATTGCATATCATCATGTATCATATTACCTTTGTTGAGCTTCATGACTATAGCAGTTTTTTGATTACATTCATGATCTTGCTAGTATGACTTGTATATGTCACTTGGAGCTTGCGGCTTAGGCTTCTTCTGATCACTTGTTACATGTTATGAGCTAAGCCTGTTTTCTAAATGTGAACCTGCTTAAATCTTGATGCAACTCAAAAATTGTTCACCTTTGAGATGGCAACTAGCATGTGTAGGTTTTGTGAGAACCTCGTTGCTTTCATGTGTATGCTTGAGTTGCTATGTCTCATGTTTCTTGAGTCATTCACTTAGCTCGGATCTCTTGATAATCTTGTGCTAAAACTTGATGTCTAAGCTAAGAAATGATAAAAAGTTTTGAGTTGGATCTTTTCTGTCCCACGGCAATGTCACGAGATTGCTTCTCATTCACTCGAGTGAGATGAACTTGGGCATTGTAGTGCTAGTCCACAACCATTCGTGACGAGACAGCTTCCCACTTGCACTAAGGGATGAACTCGGCGTGGTTGAAAAACATGATAAAAACAATCTTTTTGGCGGACGCTTTTGATCCTCTCGTGCACACATGTCTAAATGAAACCTTGTTAACTACCGTTTTAAATCGATCAATGTTGTAGTAACAAGTGTTGTTAAGTGTATCTTTGAGACATGATGTGTGACCGTTATATGGGGTAGTTCACTCTTGTATACATGTGTTAGCACTTGTTTGATCTCCCCGCTTATATGTGCTAGGTGCTATTCTTTTTGGTGAACACCTTTTATAAAATGCCCAACACCTGATCAAAATGCTTATGTTTCATACTCCGTACCACTTGATCAGCTTGAGCATTGGTTTTGTCTTGTGCCATTTGCTATACACTTGCCATACTTGCTAGATCATCCATGTACTCAAATTGCTATACTTGTGAAGCTCTGTCATTTTGCATTTCTTTCATGGCATGATTTGAGGGGGAGTTGCGCTCTTTTAATCCAATCTTGATAAGTGCATGTGCCAACAAGGGAGAAACATCCACAAATCCAGAGCTCATTTGTGAGTATGCATTTGTCAAGGGGAGTTGCACTCCGGTTTGAGCTGTTTTTGCTAGATGTGTTGAGCCGTTGCCTCTTCTTGAGGGTCTAGCTATTCTTCGGGTTTTCTTTGCCTTGCTAGTGGTGTTGAGCCTTTTGCCTCTTCTTGAGGGCTAGCTTTGGTTTTCTTGGTCGCGTCGAGCCGTTGCCCATGTCTTTGGGGACCAAGTTGTGATTTCGCTTTGCTCATTGCAAATGACCTCGTTTTCTCGCTTTTCTTTGGCTCTTGGTTATTTGGATGAGTTGTCTCGGTTTGTGTTGGTGTTGACAATGCACTCATCAAGGGGGAGATTGAGGACACATGGTTTTTCCATAACCATTGTGTGGACTTTTGTGTGATGAGTGATTGTCAACATGCCAACACAAGGCGTGTGTGTGTTCTTACTAACCGATGGCACGCGGATACGTGTCAAACAATGGTGTCTCTTGGCTCATGTTGTCTGCAGGTGTCGAGCTCGGAGACGGTGGTCGACGGTCGGTGAAGATCAAGTAGGCGTGCCGTCTTGTGGACCGGGTGCGGTGAAGGGCGGACGTGAGGCTTGGATCGAGGACCCGAGGACCGGTGGCCAGCCGTGGTGGCCGATTGGGGGGACATCAACGAGCGCAAGTGTACACGGCGGGGGATGCGTATGGGCTACGCTACTCGCGGAGGGTTTGGTGGTTTCGCCTCAAAACCATCGGCGGCGGGTTTCCCGGTTTGCGCCTCAAAACCGGGGCGGAGGTCCCGATGCGGACGGACGGCACGTGGCGGCATCGGGGAGATTGCTTGGAAGCAAGGCTACCGGTGAGGAGGCGCGGTGGCCGTCGGATCAAGTGAAGCTCGAGTTGGACCCTTATGCCCCCGGCTAAGTGGTGTGGCTCTTCATGTATCCAAGGGCAAAGAAGGAATGTAAAATAGACTTGCCCCTATAAATAAAGGATGAGGGTCTCCTTCCCCTCACCTCTTCCATTTCCATTTCCTCCTTTTAGAATTTCCCTTCCTCTAGTTGCTTGTGTGAGAGAGAGGTCTGCAAATCTTTTGATTTGTACTCGAACCGGTGTGTGGCAAAAAAGCGCCTAGTCTCTCGCTTTTCCTCCGGGATTTGACATATTTTGCTGTGATTTTCGTGGGATTTTTATAGCCTTTTTCGTTCTTGGCTACGATCTGATTTTCCCGGTGTTTTGTTTGATCTCAAGCTATGATTTCTCGGGCATAGATCTCGTGGCAAGGTGAAATTAGCCCGTGCAAATTTTGAGCTCGAATCATGGAGCATCCACGAGATCTCGTCGTTTTGTGGTTGGCTTGACCTCTCTCGTTCTTGCGCTCGCTCTTTTTCGGTTCGTGTCTGTCGGTTCTCTATTCTTGCTCGGTGGGAGGGAGATTCCTGCAGCGGCGCTATCAACACCGTGTGCCCGGCAACGTGTGTGCGTAATTGAGCGGTGCTTTGCTCCCGCCCGGAATCTCGCCGCCAACCAAAGTCGCAAGTTCTGTTTCCTCGATTTGTCGGTTCATCATTCTTGCGTGGACAGCGGGAGCCGTGATCCGGCCGATTAAAGCAGTCCTAGGGCCTAGCGCCCCATCCATCTCTCGCCGGAAGCTTTGCCTCCAAGGATCGAGAGCGCTCCGCTATCTTGTTTTTGTCTTAGCCGATTAGTACTTTCCCTATTCTCCTTTTTGATTGGCCAGAAAATTCCTTCTTTCAACCGAGTTTCCATTTGACCGTGAGCAAGAAAAGTAAAATCTTGAAGTGTCCATTTCAAGCTACGGAAGGAATTTTATCCCTTGTTTTTCTCGGAGATTTATTTGGTCACGCTCTTGGACTTGTCACTATCGAGCAATAGTGTTTGGATTTTCTAAAAGTCTCGAGTTTCCTGCTTTGTGTTCACCGTGAGAGTAAAGAAGATTCTGTTCTTGTCTCTTTTAGCCAGGAAGCAAGGATCTTGCCGATGTGATTTACTTAAGCACTCATATATTACATAAAGAAGTATTAACTTACTTCATGCTAGTATTCACAACGCGCAAGATTGCTACTTCACGAGAACTCTGATAATTTTGGTTGAGAAGGATGAACGAATTTTCTAGTAATTTTCTGCAGAGTTTTCACTAGCCCAGATTTCTTGTTTTGTGCACATCTTTGTCGTTTGAGCTCCGATTCGACTTCCGTCAGTTGCGTTGGGTTTGTGGTGTCCCGCTGTGTTCCTAGGGAACATCCACCCACTTGTTTGGGTCGTGGACATCACGGTGTTTCATTTGCTTCTTGGGGTTTGAATTTGGGACAGAGGCCAAATATTTCAAAAGAAATTTGAGGCTCCCATTCACCCCCCCTCTGGTCGCCATATCCGGTCCTTCACTTCGGAATAAGTTCGGATATGACCGAGTGCCCTCCTTTTCAACACAACAGATGGTGACTCCCTTTGATACTGCACTATGCCGTGTCCGTGTGGTATATGAACTCCTTTTTTTTTCCATGAAAGAACAGGAGGGGTTTTTAGCCCCTACTGAATTGCATTAAAATAAAGTAAGAGAATTACAGGATAAACAGAAGGAACAGGTCTGAGAGAATTAAGGAACAAGAAATGAAATAAAAAATAACAAAAGCTGGATCACTATAGGCCTTAGCTTCATGTAATACTGGTTATCCATTCTTGAATTCTTGGGGAAGAGGTACTCTTGGCACGCAAGATCAACGCAATCAGACAGTTAGAAACAGCCTCTTGCATCCTTGGAATGGCACACTGACCTGATTAAAGATCTTGTTGTTTCTGCTCACCCAGCACATTAGTATGATGATCTCCATGAAAACAAGGCTTACTGAGTTGAGCCATCAGCCACTCGAGATTTCTGAAGGGGTCCACGGCTCCAGGCTGGGATCAACATTCAGAAGGATTGATTCCCAGCCAGGCAAAGTTGCAGCCTAGAAAGAGATGCTAACAGTCTCCTCGGATTGGCCATTGCAGAGAACACAAACTGTATGTTTCCAAGTAATCCTATAGTATAATCTATCCTTCATTAGCAACCAGAACAAAACTCTGTGTTTGACTGTTTGTTCTGGCATGCGCTCTTCCACAACCATCTGAAGGCTGGATGTATCCTGCAACGACCACTTAATTGTTTGTAAGCTTTCCTTGAAGAGAAGTTGGATCCCCAAGAAAAGGTCCATTGTCAGCAAGATCAGAAACTTGTACATCTTCAAGAATGCTTTGCAGGTGACTCAGTTGAGAGAGGCTTCCACTGAAAGAGGCAGGTGGAAGAGACTGTGGGGAGCGAGCTGATTTCACCTCAGCAAAGGTGACCTTTTCCTTTTGTGAGGACTAGAGTTCTGGATAGCTAAACTTGGGTACTATTTCACGGATAGGTCATCCCAGAAAAAGGCATGACCCTATTTGTCGAGAAATTTGTTGCATTTGAGTGTAGCTTTCCATTCTGGTGGTACCTTTCCCATAGCAGGTTCACCCAAGGTAAGTCCTCTATGTTAACTTGTGAACGAATTTTAACAAGAGGGCTTCATTTTGTGTTCTCTGATTTAGGACACCCGCCTCCTTCAGCAAGAGGGCTTCATTTTGTGTTCTCAGATTTAGGACACCCGCCTCCTTCATTCTTATCTCTACACAATCTTGGCCAGACAGCCTTTGCTGGAAAATTCTTTTGCCGGATGGTATATATGAACCATTACTGCCTGTGTTGGATCCAGGCGCGCCTCAAGCATCGAACCATGCAAGCTGCGGGTGGCTAGGGTTTGGAGCCGTCCGGGTTGCTCAAGCGGAAGCAATGTGGACGGGAGAGCGACAGTCATGGCTTCACTTGAGAAACAACTGTTTTTAACTTCATCCCGCCTAAATCCCTCATGAGAGTATATTGTAAGGAGCTTCTCACACATAAAGCTGTTTAAAAAATATTGGTTATACAAAGCAACTTCAACCAACTAGTGAAACTATTTTAGAGAAGATGAGTCAATAGAACTTAACTATTAATAAGATGGATCTCTAGTGTGTGTTTGATTAAGTGCCTCCTAGGCAGCCAATGCATTTCACCGCTCCACCGGAAATTCCCTATGCCCCTACCTTACTCCAGCTTGGTAGTTTCCACCGCCCTTTGTCCGGGCAACCACAGGGATTTGACGGCGGACTTGAAAAGCCACCTACGTACGCTTTACGCCCAATCATTCGGATAACGCCCGCATCCTCGTCCTACGGCGGCTGCCGGCACAAAGTTAGCCGATCTTATTCCTCGGATGGCACAACGACGCAATTATCGGGGCGCACTCTACCACCGAGCTAATAGCCTGTCGCGCGGGCCTCCCAAAGGCAGGCCTGCTACGCCAAAAGCGAGAAAAAACTCCATCCCTTTCCTTTTGACATCTCCATGCCGCCACACGGGAACATGGGGATGTCAAAAAGGGGAAAAGGGGATCATATCACTATCAACTAATTTGTTCCGACCTAGGATAATAAGCTCATGAGCTTGGTCTTACTTCACGTTCGCAAGAATGAAACTCAAAGGAACCGATGGGGGCCGCACATGTGGTGGAGCATGTGGTTTAATTCGATGCAAAGCGAAGAACCTTACCAGGGCTTGACATGCCACGAATCCTCTTGAAAAGGAGTGGTGTCCTCGGGAACGCGGACACAGGTGGTGCATGGCTGTCGTCAGCTCGTGCCATAAGGTGTTGGGTTAAGTCTCGCAACGAGCGCAACCCTCGTGTTTAGACAACCAATTGAAGGGTCCGTTTGGCAGCGCTACAGAGAACGCATTCTCAGGGAGAATCACTCCCTGGTTGCTAAACATGTTTTTTTAGCAAAAAGTGATTCACTACTGATTTTGTGGAGCTGAAAAAAGTAGTTTCTCATGGTTGATTCTGCATCCCGATTTTAAAAAATTTATGCTAAAAAATCAAAGAAAAATAATCATCAGGGAGCACAACTGGAGAATTAGGGAGCACACTTCTGCCAAAGGGACCAAAACATGCCCAGCCAGCGTGCTAGCTCTATCGTTGAGGTGGAGGACCGAAGAAGCAAGCACAATATCAGAATCGACACACACTGAGGTTATATCAACTGGAGAAAGAAAGCGACCAAACATTTGGTAGACCAAGAAGGCATCCGCTGCATATCCATTTCTAGTTTCCACGGTACGTTCACCAATGTTCACTTTTATTTGAACATTCTTAACCACATAAAGCACAAAGGGAACAAGGAGAAAATGCCAATTTGTATAGGTAACATATGAGCAGCTAGCACTGCGGCACAGTGCAGGCAGTCACACACAGCACGGACACACCTACCCAACGCCAGCCACGTCGTCGCGTCGTGCATGTCGCGTCAACGGATGTAGTAGTGCACCACCACCGTCTCCCGCGTCCCGGCCCTGCATACCTCGACCACCCTCCTTGCCTTCGCGGGCTCCGCTGCCGCAGCGTCGGCGATAAGCCCCGTCATCATGTCCGCGTAGTAGCTCCTGAGCCGCGCGAGCGCGCGCCGGGACCGCAGCAGCAGCGCCCGCAGCCGGAGCCGCGGGAGGACGATCCTCCCGAGCGCGAACAGCAGCCTGCCGCCGCGCCGCGGGGCGGCGGCGTCAGCCGTGTTGCCGAGGCGCGCCACGGCCATCCTCCTCCTCCTCTGCCGGCCGGCCGGCACAGCGGCCCGGCCGCGGCCGGACACTCGGAACAGCATGCTAGCTCCTGGTGTACGTATGCGTCAAGATGATAGTGGACGACGTCCCTGTGGCCTGCGGGAGAGAAATGGTCAGGGAGGGGACTAGGGGAGCGATCAGTAGGCAGTATGCCGGCTGCCGCGCCTGATTGCCGTAACATATGGGCTTGCTGTGCTGGGCCAAAAAAAAAAAAACCGGGCAGGTTCACCAATCACCAACCGGGATTAGTCCAGGACTACTAGGTTCGTTGGAAAACGATTCTATGCAGGACAGCAGGAGACGACATGTCGACATGCATCACGGCCTGTTTTCCCGGTTGGTTTGGTTGTGCTGTCCGGCGAATGCAACCAGAGTACGCAGCTGATTCAATTAATCGGAGGAAACTAGCACTAATAAAATTCAGACAAACCTAACAATTCCTTACATACGTATATGTCATAGGATCGGAATTAGCAACTGGGAACAACAGGTACGGGAACATGTTTTTTAACTGAGCACAAAACATATGTTTCTTAACATACTGCATTTGTGAGGCTCGATCTAGCTATCAGTTTGTATTCAGAAACCGGGTTCTTTTTTTCGAAAGCAGCGGCAAAGGCTTTGCCACTGTTTTATAGAAACCGGGTTCTCACTCTCTGAACCAATCCAACACTATGTCAGGGACGATTGTTTTTGGTCTGGCTGACACTGGCTGATATCATGAGCATGTCAGCTGTGGCCACACCTACACTCTACAGCGATGCATATAGAGAGAGCGATAGGATTATTGGACATGACAGCACACGCCACAAAATGCGCTGATTGAAGCACTACGAGAAGGTGCAGAAGGCAACTGAAGCATTACCAGCGGCGAGCCGGCGACCAGCTCACGACTCCACCACCTACGTCAATCAGTCGTCTGACGCGTGATGGGTTCATTGCTCACACACAGCAGTTGAGATGCCACTATAACATAGGCATGCGTAATGGAGCAACGGTGATCAACCACTATATATAGGACCTAAGTCGTAAGGGTATACGTGTCTGACTGTGCCACCAAGTCGTTGAAATCAGAAACACTGAGCTCGATGCCTCTGCTTAGAGAACTCGTTTAGCAGAATGGTAGAGAACTACAGGATTGCTGGCGCATCAATGTTTCGTTGTAACACTTGATTTTGGTTCAGCTTTGAATTGAACCCAAATTCTACCTAAGAAATAGTACCCACGCACGTACATTGGTCGATTCAAGCGGCTTTGATCAGAGAGCTGACTGTTAACGTACGCACTTTCGTTCTTCATCGTAATGATTGAAACCATCAGCAACGGTCATACTTGTAAACAGAGTTCGCCAGATTGCCATCACGAGTACTCCAGGCTAACTGTCACTGAGTACAGGTAGCTATAGCGCTGATAAAAACCGAAACGGGGAACAAAGAAATGTGCTCCCCTTTTTATCCCTTTGCCAACGTACGTATTGCGCGAATCCCAGAGCTGATTGTGCGCTCTCTATCACCTGTAAAACGAGATCTGCAGAAAGCCAGAAACTGCACCTGACGAGGCGCAAAAGCTCGTGAAACGCCGCCTTTGCCGTTCTGGGCTTCTTGCTCACTAGTAGAAAACTAGAACTATCGTTAATGCTGTACACATTGCAGCACTGTTCCATCTTTGGCTTGTTTGATAATCTCAATCTCTTTTAAATTGCCCCAAGTGAAACCATTCAACTTTTGATCAAGTTTTTTTTAAGGAAGGAGGTTTCCCGTGCTTCTGCATTACAAAAGCAAACAAGTAATTTTGATCAAGTTTTTAAAAAGAATAATAATACTTATGTTATCAAATGAACTTAATGGATACAATATTTTTTTTAGAAACGGATTTATGGATACAATATGAGATGTATTTTCATTATTTACATTTTTGATCAAGTTTTTTTTTTTTGGTTCATTACCTAATTCTTTGCCAACGAAGAAAAATCACCCGCTCGCCCCGTCGTCTCCCCGGGGAGGCGACCCGGGAGCTCGCGCCGCCGCCCACAGCACCCTCCCTCTCCCGCGCGCCGGCCGGGTCGCGCCGCCGCTCTCCCGCCGGGGCGGCGGCCCGGGGGGAGGAAGCTCAACAAGGCCTTCTCCCCGATCCTCGCGTCCTCCTTCGTCCCTCCCCCCCCTCCCCCTTCTCTCCGTTTCCCGGCGACCAGGCGGCGGCGGCCCGGCCCCGTGGCCGGCAGGGGCGGATCCGGCCCCCACCCCACCGGATCCGGCCCCGCGGCCCGGGCGACGGTCCGGGGGCCCTAGGGTTCCGGCGCCGGCGCCGGCGGCGGCGGGGTCCGCCCGGCCTGCTCGGCTCCCGGCGTGGGCCTAGGGGGCCGGGCGGCGGCGTCGACCGGGCGTTCCCGAGGTGGTGCCCCCTGGGCCGTGCCGGGCCTTGCCCGGGGGGCGGCGCCGGCGACCGGCCGCGGCCGAGTCCCCGCTCCCCACCGGCGGCGCGGCGGGCCCCCACCCCCCCCCTCTCCCTCCACCTCCGTTCGCTGGCACCGGCGTGGCCGGTGGCCGAGGGAGGAGGACGGCCGACGCGGTTGGGCCGATACGCCCGCCCGGCCAGTTCTGCACCACCTCCAGCGGTGGCACTATCAGCGCCCCTACTTTTTCAGCGGCGCCGGTGGCCGGCGGCCGGGGCCGCGACGGGTCCTTGCTGGGGCCTTCCCCTTCCCCCCCTCCGGCCCGACGCCGCGGGGGCCGGCGGTCCGAGGGGGCCGTGGCCCCACCACCGTTGTTTCGCGCGCGGCGGGCCGTGGCGTGCCCCGCTCCCTCCACATTCCTTCTTCGACGCCGGCGGTGGCCGGCGGTCGAAGGGGCGGCGCGCGACACGCCCACTGGCCACCTCCCCTTGCCCCCCGACGCTCTTCTTAGACGGGTTGAGGTGGCCGGGTTTTCGACGTCGCCTCGCTGTTCGGTTGCCGCTTCGCCTCCGCCTCGCCACCTCCACGTCCATCCTTCGACGCCCGCCGGCCGGTGCTAGGTGTTCCTGGCTGCGGCTGCCTATCGTCAGGGTTGAGAGGGGGCGGTGAGTGCCCGGGCCGTCTCCGGTGCCACCTGCCTCACGGCGCCCTTCGCCCGCTGCACCCCAGGCCTTGAGGCAGGGGCCTCGGCCAGGGTCGTTGCGGCGGGGATGCCCCCAATCGCAACTCCGACGCGGTGGGGCAGTTCTTGGCGGCGGGATGGTCCCCGCGTTAGCCGCCCCTCCTCCCTCTGTCGACCGGCGGCGGCTGGGTTTGCCAATGACGCGGTCAGCCTACGCCGTGCGGGTGGCGGCGCGGGCAGGTCTTCGCCGTGCGCCACCCCCAGCCCCGACGTGCTTCTACTCTATTCCGCCGGCGCACCTCTCCGGCCCGGCCTTGAGGTCGGGGACTTCGGCCGGGCGGCGGGTGCTTGCCGCCGATAGGGCCGGGCGGCCGGGCGGGCCGGCGCGCCAACTCCTTCTACGGGACCCGTCCTCCCCACCGGGTGGTGGGCTCATGGTCGGGTTGCCCGCGGAGCGCGGCCCCATCTACCCAACGACCACTACCGCGGCTTCTCTTCGGGCGGCCGGCCGCTTCGACGACGGCTTTGGTGAAAACCCGGTTCTCCTCGGGCTTGCCGGAGCGGCGACGGTGGCGTACTCGTCATCCCCTTCCCCGAAGGCGTCGTCGACCCCACGTCCCGTCTGCGGCGAATGGCGGGCTCGGAACGAAAGTTATGGCGTGGCACCTCCGGGTTGGCGCCCGAGGGCGTCTTTCCTTCTTGAAGGCTCCAATGAGGCCGCCGTGAGCTCCCTTCTCGTTGCCGCCTTGGTGCTTCTTGTTTCGTCGCCGTCGGTTAGCTCGGTCGCTGGGGTTATGTCTTCGCGTGAGCTAGGCTCCGCAGGTTGTGTGTTGGGCCGGAGGTGGCCTTTTCTTTCTTTCCGTTTTGTGTTTTGCTTCACCGGTGGTGGCAGAGCGTGTTTCAAATCCTGTTTCCACCCCGGTGCCGTTGTATTGCATTGCATTTTTGCATTCTCCTTCTTAATGAAAAAGAAGCGCAACTCTTTTGCGTTTTCGAGAAAAAAAATTATTTACATTTTTATGTGGTAGATAACTATTTTATACAAACATGGTGAACTCAGTCCTTCCAAGGTATTCATAGAGGTTGCGTACGTGTGTTCATAGAGGTAAATGAGTACGTGTTGTGCGTCTGCATTGTATTGTGTAACTAAAAAAGATTAAGAACTATGAAAAATAGTAGTTTAATTCTCAAAACGTATTGAGAAGAAAAATACCTAAATGAATAGTGCATATAAATTATAACTAATAACATCCAAATTTAAAATTTAAAAATATATTGTAGAATTTAATGAGTGTGACAACTGGATTTCGTTATGGTGATAAAACAAGAACTATAGGAAACATTTGTGGGAGGACTTACACATATGCACAAGAGTTATCCAAGATGAACATTGATTTTCTTTTTTTTTTCTCAATCACGCAAAAGACTTGCACATATTAATATTAAGAAGAAGAGTTTTACAAGAAGGGTTGATTACATTTGTGTTTGAGCATAGACTCCCACCTTTTGATCGATTGTCCTAAGTGATTACTCGTGACACTAAACTCCCTAGGTGCTTTGCTCCTGCCTGGATCCACTGCTCGGACTGGTATTTGATGAGGTCCTTGATCGCGTTGAGCTGCGTGGATGCTCCGCGAAAGCAGCGGGCGTTTCTCTCTTTCTAGACTTCCCAGGCTATGAGTAACATTGATTTTCTTGATTCTCGTATAAAACCATCGAATCAATTTCGATCTTCACTTTGTTCCTTCTCCCACTATGCTATATGCCTCATTGCTTCTTTCTTTTTTACGAGTATCTCGATATTTTCTTTTAGAATATGGAGTTTTCTATTACTCATGGATGCAACGAGGGCACATTAAAATTAGACCAATATCAAACAGGTAACCTGTACATTTTTTTTAGATAAAGGATGAAACATCCGGCCTCTACATCCGAAGGATGTACACAGCCTATAGGTAACCTGTACATGCAAATAACGGATAGAAGGGCCAGCTAATTTGACTAAACAGTGAATTGAAATGGTAGGAGATCATACCTAAAATATTCCAGGCCATGACTACGATGCCCAGTACTGGCATCATCCGAGTCAGGCTGAGAAAGTGCTTGAGATCTTGCCGGCTTTGGCAACCGAATCCTACGAAACGCCATCGCCAGGCAAGGAATCGTGGCTCCACCTCCACGCGGTGCAGCGCCCAAGAAAGTGGAGGCATCAGGCATGGGCGACGCAATATCGCAACGCGAAAAGGGGTTCACAATGCTCGGACACACAAATGCACGAGCTCAGGCCGCGCGGCTAACCCAGGTGCCTGCGCTGCGCGCATGCTCGCCGCGCCCCATGCGCCATGCCCGCACCGGCGCGCGCTTGGTGGACTGGTGGAGCGGTGGTACCGGCGCGCTCGGTGGACCGGTGCACCGTCGTCATAGCATTCCCACTACGAGCTGCACGATGAATCCAATCCCTCCACCTCGCCCCTAGCACGGCACACCACCGTCCACCGGCCGGCCGGTGCTGATGATACAGCGAGGCATCAAGACGGCGGCAACTACGGCGGTGGCGGAGTATACGTGCGCGGCCCGTGGACTGCGCCGCTTGTAAAGGAGGACGTCTCTGAATCATGGCGCGTGTGTGGAGGCCAGCCGGCGGCGCGGCGGACATGCATGATGGGAGAGGTCCGGTGCGTGGTGCGCTTTCCTCCTCGTTGTCCGGCTCGATCGTGCAGGATGTGTAGCACCGGGGGAAAGTCGACGTTGACACCGAGGGTTCCACGTTTTTGTCAGAGATGAGGAACATTTTCGGTGATGATATGTAGGGCATGGTGCAGTCCTGGCCGGGGGACACATCGGATATATGCTTTGCTTTGCATAGTCGTGCAATATAATTAGGTTCAGAGCTGTCATTGAATATTTGAATTTATGCAAAGAGGAAAGTTCAAAAGGAGCAAGCGTCTACAGTGCTCATGCTGATGCCGTTGGGTTCCTTATTTGAACCGAGCGCCTCTCTGCACGGCCAGACTCACTCGGTGAACTGAAGCCCACTCCCCCAGCCCCCACGCTCCATAGTAGTTTTCATACTCGCCATGCTCCCCGTGCAGCAACCGCTCGTGCTCCTCCTCTTCCTCTTCATCGGCTCCGCCAAGTATGCCGTCGCCGCCGCCGCCGATGCCGGTGCCGGTGCGGCTACCTACATTGTGTATCTGAACCCGGCGCTGAAGCCGTCCCCCTACGCCACGCATCTCCACTGGCACCATGCGCACCTGGACTCCCTCTCTCTGGACCCCGCGCGTCACCTCCTCTACTCGTACACCACCGCCGCGCCGTCCGCGTTCGCGGCGCGCCTCCTCCCGTCCCACGTCGCGGCGCTCCGCGGCCACCCTGCCGTGGCGTCGGTGCACGAGGACGTGCTCCTGCCGCTCCACACCACGCGCACCCCTTCGTTCCTCCACCTCCCGCAGTACAACGGGCCTGAGGCGGACGGCGGTGGGGGTCCCGACGTCATCATCGGAGTGCTCGACACCGGCGTGTGGCCCGAGAGCCCCAGCTTCGGAGATGCCGGTCTGGGTCCCGTGCCTGAACGGTGGCGCGGGAGCTGCGAGACCAATGCTACCGACTTCCCGTCGTCGATGTGCAACCGCAAGCTCATCGGCGCGCGCGCCTTTTTCCGCGGCTACTCGTCGGGCGGCGGCGGCGGCGGCAGTGGTTCTCGAGTCAGCGCCGACCTCATGTCTCCGAGGGACCACGACGGGCACGGCACGCACACTGCAAGCACCGCAGCCGGCGCCGTCGTGCCGAACGCGAGCCTCCTCGGGTACGCGTCGGGCACGGCTCGGGGCATGGCCCCGGGGCGCGCGTCGCGGCGTACAAGGTGTGCTGGAGGCAAGGTGCTTCAGCTCCGACATTCTGGCGGGCATGGAGAAGGCCATTGACGACGGCGTCGACGTGCTCACTGTCGCTGGGCGGCGGCTCGTTCCCGCTCTCGCGCGATCCCATCGCGATCGGCGCGCTCGCGGCCACCCGCCGTGGCATCGTCGTGTCTTGCTCCGCTGGGAACAGCGGGCCGTCGCCGTCGTCTCTAGTGAACACCGCCCCGTGGATAATCACTGTCGGCGCCGGAACGCTCGACCGGAACTTTCCGGCTTACGCCGAGCTCGGCAATGGCGAGACCCACGAGGGCATGTCCTCTACTCCGGCGATGGGCTTGGTGACGACAAGATCCCTCTTGTGTACAATAAGGGCATTCGCGCCGGCAGCAACTCGAGCAAGCTCTGCTTGGAGGGCACGCTGGACGCCGCGGAGGTGAAGGGCAAGGTGGTCCTGTGCGACCGCGGCAGCAACTCGAGGGTGGAGAAGGGGCAGATAGTGAAGCAGGCTGGTGGCGTGGGCATGGTGCTTGCGAACACCGCCCAGAACGGCGAGGAGGTCGTGGCGGACAGCCACCTCCTGCCTGCGGTTGCCGTCGGCGCTAAGAGCGGGGACGCCATAAGGAGGTACGGAGTCGGACGCCAATCCGGAGGTGGCGTTATCCTTTGCCGGCACCGCGCTCGACGTGCGGCCGGCGCCAGTAGTAGCCGCGTTCAGCTCCCGTGGACCGAACAGGGTTGTGCCGCAGCTGCTCAAGCCGGACGTGATCGGCCCGGGCGTGAACATCCTCGCCGGGTGGACGGGGTCCGTCGGCCCGACCGGGCTAGTCGCCGACGAGCGGCGGTCGGCGTTTAACATCTTGTCAGGTGAGCCGCACGCGTTGCTTCTTCCTGTCGGACAGACGGACTCTGTTGCTCGTGCTCGGAATCGATTCTCTACGTATCGATGAACGTTATTATTGTTGTGACTGTCTTTGGTATAGCAGCTTTCCTTTTTTGCCATGATGTCATAAGCTTTTGACTGCCGTTTCGCGTGCATAACAAAATTAGTACTCGACATGCTTTCTGACACGCGTTTCGCCGTGCAGGGACATCCATGTCGTGCCCGCACATCAGCGGCCTGGCGGCGTTCGTGAAGGCGGCGCACCCGGACTGGAGCCCCAGCGCTATCAAGTCCGCGCTCATGACGACCGCCTACACCGTGGACAACGCCGACTCGCCCCTCCTGGACGCGGCGACCAACGCCACGGCCACGCCGTGGGCCTTCGGCGCGGGCCACGTGGACCCCGTCAGGGCGCTCTCCCCGGGGCTCGTCTACGACGCCTCCGTCGACGACTACGTCGCCTTCCTCTGCACCGTCGGCGTCGCGCCGCGGAAGATCCAGGCAATCACGGCGGCGGGGGCGAACGTGACCTGCACGCGGAAGCTGTCCAGCCCGGGGGACCTCAACTACCCGTCCTTCTCCGTCGTGTTTGGCCGGAGGTCGTCACGAAGCACCGTGAAGTACCACCGCGAGCTGACCAACGTTGGCAACGCCGGGGACACGTACACTGTCAAGGTCACCGGCCCCAGCGACATCGGTGTGAGCGTCAAGCCGGCAAGGCTCGAGTTCAGGCGGGCCGGGGACAAGCTCAGTTACACCGTCACGTTCAGGTCCGCGAACGCAAGGGGACCCATGGACCCCGCGGCGTTCGGGTGGCTGACGTGGAGCAGCGATGAGCATGAGGTGCGGAGCCCGATATCGTATACTTGGGGATGTAGCGCTGATCGCTGACTTAACCAAGCATTTTAGCATGCCGCCGGAGTGATCGGAGTTTCAGGGACACCGGAACTATATATCTTCAATAATGACACGAATTCGCTTGTTATTCACTCCATTTCAAAGTATAAATAGTTTTGTTTTATGTGAAACTTTTCTGTTTTGACTATATATAAGTTTATAAACAACTACCATTCTACATAAAAAAATCAATTCAATTTTGTTAAATTCACCATGAAACATGTCTTCATAGTGTTTTTTTTTTTTTTTTTTTTTTTGGGGGGGGTGTTGACGAAGACACTACACCATTATATTGTGTAAAATTATTAATTTCTGTGCGACACACAACATTAATTTTCAGGAGCTGAACAAATCACCTGCTCTGCTCCACACACATGCCAACAGCCCAACACACGTAAAGACCCTCAAGCGCCCATATACAGGCGGGCTGGCAACCTGGGCTCGACCACGGCCATGAGCGGGAACTTACGCGGCATGGCGAGCAGGAAGGTCTCCTCCATGCCCAGCTCCTCCGCCGTCACGCCGTCCGGAAGCCTCCACTCAAAGCCGTGAAGCAGATTGGCAAGGCCCAGAGACACCACCTTTAGCGCGAGGGTAACCCGGGGCACATCCGCCGGCCAGAGCCGAACGGCACCAGCTGGAAGTCCTGGCCCTTCATGTCGATCTTGCTCTCGAGGAACCGCTCCGGCCGGAACTCCTCCGGCGCGTCCCACAGTGCAGGGTCGCGGCCGATCGCCCACACGTTGATGAACACGACTGTGCCGGCGAGCACGTCGTAGCCGTCCACGGACGTGTCCTCGCGGGCCACGTGGGGCGCCAGCATCGGCGCAGGCGGGTGGACGCGCATGGTCTCCTTTGAGGAGAGCCTCAAGGTAGGGGAGGCGAGGAGGTCGCTTTCCGTCACCAGGCGGTTTGGCCCTATGACGTGGTTCAGCTCCTCCATGGCCTTGGCTAAGATTTTGGGGTTCTTGAGGAGCTCCGAGATTGCCCACTCCAGGGTGTTCGCGTATCCGTGGCTCCGACGATTAGGTCCTGCGCCCCAAAAAAATATTTCTTCTTACTAAAGTAGAAATAATCTAGGTATATAGCCGTATAGGAGGATATGCATGTAGCCACCTGTGTGATAGCCTTAACATTGTCCCTGCTGAGCTTGACCTCAAGACTAGTGTCATCGGCCAGCTGCAGCAGCACGTCCACCCAAATCCTTTGGCACGAAGCTCCCTCCCTCGCGTCGCCGCCGCTCGTTGTGAACGTCCAGGACATGTTCCAGGAATCGATCAAACCTCGCGTTCATTCTCTTCATCCTCCAAACGTAGCCCTGCAGGTCTAGCCAATCTAGCCAAGGGAAGAAATCACCGATGTTAAACGCGCCGTGAAGCACGAAGTACTCGTCCACCATCTCCCTGAAGTCGTCAGGCGTTATCACCGGCGCTGAGCCCCCCTCGCCGTCGCCGGCCGCCGCCTCCTGCACGTACTTCTTGCCGAGAACTATGCGCGAGATCACGCCGAGCGTCAGCATCTGCAGGTAGTCCCTGAGCCGCACGGCGCGCCCGGATGCTTGGCGCAGGTGTCGCAGCATCACGCGTACCTCCTCGTCGCGGATGTGCTCGAAGGACTCGAGCCGCTTGGCACTGAAGAGCTCGGTCGCGCAGATCCTGCGTGCCTGGCGCAGGTACGGCCCGAAGGGAGACCACAGGATGTCGGAGCAGTTGTACGCGGTGTACTTGCCGACCGCGAACCTCGGCCGGTCGGAGATCGCCGCGTCGTGGGTCTTGAGGAAGAGCTTTGCGACCTCGGCGGAGGCGCCGACGACGACGGGCAACGACCCGAACCGGAGCTGCATGAGCGGGCCGTAGCGCTTGGAGAGCTCGTTGATGGAGCGGTGGGGCAGCTCGCCTATGAGCTTAAGGTTGCCGATGATCGGCCATGGCTTGGGGCCCGGCGGGGGGTTGTAGGCCCGGCGGCGGCCGCGCAGAAGGAAGGTCCTGAGGAAGAATGCAGTGCAAAGGACGGTGCCGAGGAACGCGGCCATTGCTGGTTCCATCGAGCAGAGTCACTGAGTGACAGGATTGTGGGTTGTGAGCTTTAAAAGGAGTGTCACCTGCTGTCTCATCCGGTGCAATACGAAGAAAACCTGCGTTTCTATTTCTACCGAGCCTGGTCGGTGTTGTGCAGCTAGTAGGTAGGCTGTGCCACCGCGGACTGAGATAGGAGGCGTGTATACATCTGCCCGACCAATCACCATTCTTCCTTGTCCTAGGCTGCAAGTAGGTTCTTAATCTTTTCTAATTTATTACTTGTCGTAAAAAGAGTTGCTATATACGGCTATATACCTAGATTATTTCTACTTTAGTAAGAAGAAATATTTTTGGGGCGCAGGACCTAATCGTCGGAGCCACGGATACGCGAACACCCTGGAGTGGGCAATCTCGGAGCTCCTCAAGAACCCCAAAATCTTAGCCAAGGCCATGGGGAAGCTGAACCACGTCATGGGCCAAACCGCCTGGTGACGGAAAGCGACCTCCCTCGCCTCCCCTACCTTGAGGCTCTCCTCAAGGAGACCATGCTGCCGATCCCCGCCTGCTGTGCTGGCGCCCCACGTGGCCCGCGAGGACACGTCCGTGGACAACTACAACGTGCTCGCCAGCACAGTCGTGTTCATCAACGTGTGGGCAGCCGCGACCCTGCACTGTGGGACGCCGGAGGAGTTCCAGCCGGAGCGGTTCCTCGAGAGCAAGATCGACCAGGACTTCCAGCTGGTGCCGTTCGGCTCTGGCCGGCGGATGTGCCGGGTTACCCCTCGCGCTAAAGGTGGTGTCTCTGGGCCTTGCCAATCTGCTTCACGGCTTTGAGTGGAGGCTTCCGGACGGCGTGACGGCGGAGGAGCTGGGCATGGAGGAGACCTTCCTGCTCGCCATGCCGCGTAAGTTCCCGCTCATGGCCGTGGTCGAGCTCAGGTTGCCAGCCCGCCTGTATATGGGCGCTTGAGGGTCTTTACGTGTGTTGGGCTGTTGGCATGTGTGTGGAGCAGAGCAGGTGATTTGTTCAGCTCCTGAAAATTAATGTTGTGTGTCGCACAGAAATTAATAATTTTACACAATATAATGGTGTAGTGTCTTCGTCAACACCCCCCCAAAAAAAAAAAAAAAAAAAAGAAACACTATGAAGACATGTTTCATGGTGAATTTAACAAAATTGAATTGATTTTTTTATGTAGAATGGTAGTTGTTTATAAACTTATATATAGTCAAAACAGAAAAGTTTCACATAAAACAAAACTATTTATACTTTGAAATGGAGTGAATAACAAGCGAATTCATGTCATTATTGAAGATATATAGTTCCGGTGTCCCTGAAACTCCGATCACTCCGGCGGCATGCTAAAATGCTTGGTTAAGTCAGCGATCAGCTACATCCCCCAAGTATACGATATCGGGCTCCGCACCTCCCATGCTCATCGCTGCTCCACGTCAGCCACCCGAACGCCGCGGGGTCCATGGGTCCCCTTGCGTTCGCGGACCTGAACGTGACGGTGTAACTGAGCTTGTCCCCGGCCCGCCTGAACTCGGTAGCGCACGCCGGCTGACGCTCACACCGATGTCGCTGGGGCCGGTGACCTTGACAGTGTACGTGTCCCCGGCGTTGCCAACGTTGGTCAGCTCGCGGTGGTACTACGGTGCTTCGTGACGACCTCCGGCCAAACACGACGGAGAAGGACGGGTAGTTGAGGTCCCCGGGCTGGACAGCTTCCGCGTGCAGGTCACGTTCGCCCCCGCCGCCGTGATTGCCTGGATCTTCCGCGGCGCGACGCCGACGGTGCAGAGGAAGGCGACGTAGTCGTCGACGGGGCGTCGTAGACGAGCCCCGGGGAGAGCGCCCTGACAGGGTCCACGTGGCCCGCGCCGAAGGCCGGCGTGGCCGTGGCGTTGGTCGCCGCGTCCAGGAGGGGCGAGTCGGCGTTGTCCACGGTGTAGGCGGTCGTCATGAGCGCGGACTTGATAGCGCTGGGGCTCCAGTCCGGGTGCGCCGCCTTCACGAACGCCGCCAGGCCGCTGATGTGCGGGCGACATGGATGTCCCTGCACGGCGAAACGCGTGTCAGAAAGCATGTCGAGTACTAATTTTGTTATGCACGCGAAACGGCAGTCAAAAGCTTATGACATCATGGCAAAAAGGAAAGCTGCTATACCAAAGACAGTCACAACAATAATAACGTTCATCGATACGTAGAGAATCGATTCCGAGCACGAGCAACAGAGTCCGTCTGTCCGACAGGAAGAAGCAACGCGTGCGGCTCACCTGACAAGATGTTAAACGCCGACCGCCGCTCGTCGGCGGCCATGATCGGGCCGACGGACCCCGTCCACCCGGCGAGGATGTTCACGCCCGGGCCGATCACGTCCGGCAGAGCAGCTGCGGCACAGCCCTGTTCGGTCCACGGGAGCTGAACGCGGCTACTACTGGCGCCGGCCGCACGTCGAGCGCGGTGCCGGCAAGGATAACGCCACCTCCGGATTGGCGTCCGACTCCCACGTACCTCCTTATGGCGTCCCCGCTCTTAGCGCCGACGGCAACCGCGGGCAGGAGGTGGCTGTCCGCCACGACCTCCTCGCCGTTCTGGGCGGTGTTCGCAAGCACCATGCCCACGCCACCAGCCTGCTTCACTATCTGCCCCTTCTCCACCCTCGAGTTGCTGCCGCGGTCGCACAGGACCACCTTGCCCTTCACCTCCGCGGCGTCCAGCGTGCCCTCCAAGCAGAGCTTGCTCGAGTTGCTGCCGGCGCGAATGCCCTTATTGTACACAAGAGGGATCTTGTCGTCACCAAGCCCATCGCCGGAGTAGAGGACATGCCCTCGTGGGTCTCGCCATTGCCGAGCTCGGCGTAAGCCGAGAAAGTTCCGGTCGAGCGTTCCGGCGCCGACGGTGATTATCCACGGGGCGGTGTTCACTAGAGACGACGGCGACGGCCCGCTGTTCCCAGCGGAGCAAGACACGACGATGCCACGGCGGGTGGCCGCGAGCGCGCCGATCGCGATGGGATCGCGCGAGAGCGGGAACGAGCCGCCGCCCAGCGACAGTGAGAGCACGTCGACGCCGTCGTCAATGGCCTTCTCCATGCCCGCCAGAATGTCGGAGCTGAAGCACCCTTGCCTCCAGCACACCTTGTACGCCGCGACGCGCGCCCGGGGCCATGCCCCGAGCCGTGCCCGACGCGTACCCGAGGAGGCTCGCGTTCGGCACGACGGCGCCGGCTGCGGTGCTTGCAGTGTGCGTGCCGTGCCCGTCGTGGTCCCTCGGAGACATGAGGTCGGCGCTGACTCGAGAACCGCCGCCGCCGCCGCCCGACGAGTAGCCGCGGAAAAAGGCGCGCGCGCCGATGAGCTTGCGGTTGCACATCGACGACGGGAAGTCGGTAGCATTGGTCTCGCAGCTCCCGCGCCACCGTTCAGGCACGGGACCCAGACCGGCATCTCCGAAGCTGGGGCTCTCGGGCCGCACGCCGGTGTCGAGCACTCCGATGATGACGTCGGGACCCCCACCGCCGTCCGCCTCCAGGCCCGTTGTACTGCGGGAGGTGGAGGAACGAAGGGTGCGCGTGGTGTGGCGGCAGGAGCACGTCCTCGTGCACCGACGCCACGGCAGGGTGGCCGCGGAGGGCCGCGACGTGGGACGGGAGGAGGCGCGCCGCGAACGCGGACGGCGCGGCGGTGACGTAGAGGAGGTGACGCGCGGGGTCCCGGAGAGAAGTCCAGGTGCGCATGGTGCCAGTGGAGATGCGTGGCGTAGGGGGACGGCTTCAGCGCCGGGTTCAGATACACAATGTAGGTAGCCGCGCCGGCACCGGCATCGGCGGCGGCGGCGACCGGCATACTTGGCGGAGCCGATGAAGAGAAGAGGAGGAGCACGAGCGGTTGCTGCACGGGGAGCATGGCGAGTATGAAAACTACTATGGAGCGTGGGGGCTGGGGGAGTGGGCTTCAGTTCACCGAGTGAGTCTGGCCGTGCAGAGAGGCGCTCGGTTCAAATAAGATTAACGGCATCAGCATGAGCACTGTAGACGCTTGCTCCTTTTGAACTTTCCTCTTTGCATAAATTCAAATATTCAATGACAGCTCTGAACCTAATTATATTGCACGACTATGCAAGCAAAGCATATATCCGATGTGTCCCCCGGCCAGGACTGCACCATGCCCTACATATCATCACCGAAAATGTTCCTCATCTCTGACAAAAACGTGGAACCCTCGGTGTCAACGTCGACTTTCCCCCCGGTGCTACACATCCTGCACGATCGAGCCGGACAACGAGGAGGAAAGCGCACCACGCACCGGACCTCTCCCATCATGCATGTCCGCCGCGCCGCCGGCTGGCCTCCACACACGCGCCATGATTCAGAGACGTCCTCCTTTACAAGCGGCGCAGTCCACGGGCCGCGCACGTATACTCCGCCACCGCCGTAGTTGCCGCCGTCTTGATGCCTCGCTGTATCATCAGCACCGGCCGGCCGGTGGACGGTGGTGTGCCGTGCTAGGGGCGAGGTGGAGGGATTGGATTCATCGTGCAGCTCGTAGTGGGAATGCTATGACGACGGTGCACCGGTCCACCGAGCGCGCCGGTACCACCGCTCCACCAGTCCACCAAGCGCGCGCCGGTGCGGGCATGGCGCATGGGGCGCGGCGAGCATGCGCGCAGCGCAGGCACCTGGGTTAGCCGCGCGGCCTGAGCTCGTGCATTTGTGTGTCCGAGCATTGTGAACCCCTTTTCGCGTTGCGATATTGCGTCGCCCATGCCTGATGCCTCCACTTTCTTGGGCGCTGCACCGCGTGGAGGTGGAGCCACGATTCCTTGCCTGGCGATGGCGTTTCGTAGGATTCGGTTGCCAAAGCCGGCAAGATCTCAAGCACTTTCTCAGCCTGACTCGGATGATGCCAGTACTGGGCATCGTAGTCATGGCCTGGAATATTTAGGTATGATCTCCTACCATTTCAATTCACTGTTTAGTCAAATTAGCTGGCCCTTCTATCCGTTATTTGCATGTACAGGTTACCTATAGGCTGTGTACATCCTTACGGATGTAGAGGCGTGTTTCATCCTTTATCTAAAAAAAAAAACGCAGATTACTGTTTGATATTGGTCTAATTTTAATGTGCCCTCGTTGCATCCATGAGTAATAGAAAACTCCATATTCTAAAAGAAAATATCGAGATACTCGTAAAAAAAAGAAGCAATGAGGCATATAGCATAGTGGGAGAAGGAACAAAGTGAAGATCGAAATTGATTCGATGGTTTTATACGAGAATCCAAGAAAATCAATGTTACTCATAGCCTGGGAAGTCTAGAAAGAGAGAAACGCCCGCTGCTTTCGCGGAGCATCCACGCAGCTCAACGCGATCAAGGACCTCATCAAATACCGGTCCGAGCAGTGGATCCAGGCGGGAGCAAAGCACCTAGGGAGTTTAGTGTCACGAGTAATCACTTAGGACAATCGATCAAAAGGTGGGAGTCTATGCTCAAACACAAATGTAATCAACCCTTCTTGTAAAACTCTTCTTCTTAATATTAATATGTGCAAGTCTTTTGCGTGATTGAGAAAAAAAAAAAGAAAATCAATGTTCATCTTGGATAACTCTTGTGCATATGTGTAAGTCCTCCCACAAATGTTTCCTATAGTTCTTGTTTTATCACCATAACGAAATCCAGTTGTCACACTCATTAAATTCTACAATATATTTTTAAATTTTAAATTTGGATGTTATTAGTTATAATTTATATGCACTATTCATTTAGGTATTTTTCTTCTCAATACGTTTTGAGAATTAAACTACTATTTTTCATAGTTCTTAATCTTTTTTAGTTACACAATACAATGCGAGGACGCACAACACGTACTCATTTACCTCTATGAACACACGTACGCAACCTCTATGAATACCTTGGAAGGACCGAGTTCACCATGTTTGTATAAAATAGTTATCTACCACATAAAAATGTAAATAATTTTTTTCTCGAAAACGCAAAGAGTTGCGCTTCTTTTTCATTAAGAAGGAGAATGCAAAAATGCAATGCAATACAACGGCACCGGGGTGGAAACAGGATTTGAAACACGCTCTGCCACCACCGGTGAAGCAAAACACAAAACGGAAAGAAAGAAAAGGCCACCTCCGGCCCAACACACAACCTCGCGGAGCCTAGCTCACGCGAAGACATAACCCCAAAGCGGCCGAGCTAACCGACGGCGACGCAAGAAGCACCAAGGCGGCAACGAGAAGGGAGCTCACGGCGGCCTCATTGGAGCCTTCAAGAAGGGAAAGACGCCCTCGGGCGCCAACTCCCGGAGGTGCCACGCCATAACTTTCGTTCACGAGCCCGCCATTCGCCGCGAGACGGACGTGGGGTCGACGACGCCCGGGGAAGGGATGACGAGTACGCCACCGTCGCCGCTCCGGCAAGCCCGAGGAGAACCGGTTTCACCAAAGCCGTCGTCGAGCGGCCGGCCGCCCGAAGAGAAGCCGCGGTAGTGGTCGTTGGGTAGATGGGGCCGCGCTCCGCGGGGCAACCCGACCATGAGCCCACCACCCGGTGGGGAGGACGGGTCCCGTAGAAGGAGTTGGCGCGCGCCCTGGCCCGCCCAGCCGCCCGGCCCCTATCAGCGGCAAGCACCCGCCGCCCCGGCCGAAGTCCCCTGACCTCAAGGCCGAAGGGAGAGGTGCGCCGGCGGAATAGAGTAGAAGCACGTCGGGGGGCAGGGGTGGCGCACGGCGAAGACTGCCCGCGCCGCCACCCGCACGGCGTAGGGCGACCGCGTCATTGGCAAACCCAGCCGCCGCCGGTCCGACGGAGGGAGGAGGGCGGCTAACGGGACCATCCCGCCGCCAAGAACCGCCCCACCGCGTCGGAGTTGCGATTGGGGGCATCCCGCCGCAACGACCACGGCCGAGGCCCCCGCCTCAAGGCTGGGGTGCGCGGCGAAGGGCGCCGTGGCGGTGTGGCACCCGGAGACGGCCGGGCACTCACCGCCCTCTCAACCCGACGATAGCGGCCGCGGCCGGGAACACCTAGCACCGGCCGGCGGGCGTCGAAGGATGGACGTGGAGGTGGCGAGGCGGAGGGCGGCAACCGAACCGACGGGCGACGTCGAAAACCCGGCCACCTCAACCCGTCTAAGAAGAGCGTCGGGGGCAAGGGGGAGGTGGCCGGTGGGCGTGTCGCGCGCCGCCCCTCGACCGCCCGGCCACCGCCGGCGTCCCGAAGGAATGTGGAGGGAGCGGGGCACGCCACGGCCGGCCGCGCGCGAAACAACGGTGGTGGGGCCTTACCCCTCGGACCGCCCGGCCCCTGCCCGGCGTCGGCCCGGCTGAGGGAAGGGGAAGGCCCCGGCAAGGACCCGTGCGGCCCCCCGCCGCCGGCCACCGGCGCCGGCGAAAAAGGAGGGGGCGCTGATAGTGCCACCGGCGGAGGTGGTGCGAGAAGCCGGCGGGCGGGCGTATCGGCCCAACCGCGTGGCCGTCCTCCTCCTCGGCCACCGGCCACGCCGGTGCCAGCGAACGGAGGTGGAGGGAGAGGGTGGGGGTGGGGCCCGCCGCGCCGCGGGGGGAGCGAGGGACTCGGCCGCTGGCGGTCGCCGGCGCCGCCCCCAGCTGAGGCAAGGCCCGGCACGGCCAGGGGGCACCACCTCGGGAACGCCGGTCGGCCGCCGCCCGGCCCTAGGCCACGGCCCAAGGGGAGCGGGCGGGCCAGGGCGAGACCCGCGCCGCCGGCCGCCGCCGGAACCTAGGGGCCGGACCGTCGCCACTGGGCCGCGGGGGGCCGAGATCCGGTGGGGTGGGGGCGGATCCGCCCCTGCCGGCCAACCGGGGCAGGCCCGCCGCCGCTGGTCGCCGGGAAGCGGAGAGAAGGGGGGAGGGGTGGGGAGGGGACCGAAGGAGGACGCGGATCGGGAAGGCCTTGAAACCCGCCACGCCGGGCCCGCCGCCGCCGCGGCGGGGGCGGCGACCCGGCGGCGCGGGAGAGGGAGGGTGCGCGTGGGCGGCGGCGCGAGCTCCCGGGTCGCCTCCCCGGGGGAGACGACGGGCGAGCGGGTGATTTTCTTCGTTGGCAAAGAATTAGGTAATGAACCAAAAAAAAAACTTGATCAAAAATGTAAATAATGAGAAATACATCTCCACTATTGTATCCATAAATCCGTTTCTAAAAAAATATTGTATCCATTAAGTTCATTTGATAACATAAGTATTATTATTCTTTTTAAAAAACTTGATCAAAATTACTTGTTTGCTTTTGTAATGCAGAAGCAGGAAACCTCCTTCCTTAAAAAAACTTGATCAAAAGTTGAATGGTTTCACTTGGGGCAATTTAAAAGAGATTGAGATTATCAAACAAGCCAAAGATGGAACAGTGCTGCAATGTGTACAGCATTAACGATAGTTCAAGTTTTCTACTAGTGAGCAAGAAGCCCAGAACGGCAAAGGCGGCGTTTCACGAGCTTTTGCGCCTCGTCAGGTGCAGTTTCTGGCTTTCTGCAGATCTCGTTTTACAGGTGATAGAGAGCGCACAATCAGCTCTGGGATTCGCGCAATACGTACGTTGGCAAAGGATAAAAAAGGGGAGCACATTTCTTTGTTCCCCGTTTCGGTTTTTATCAGCGCTATAGCTACCTGTACCAGTGACAGTTAGCCTGGAGTACTCGTGATGGCAATCTGGCGAACTCTGTTTACAAGTATGACCGTTGCTGATGGTTTCAATCATTACGATGAAGAACGAAAGTGCGTACGTTAACAGTCAGCTCTCTGATCAAAGCCGCTTGAATCGACCAATGTACGTGCGTGGGTACTATTTCTTAGGTAGAATTTGGGTTCAATTCAAGCTGAACCAAAATCAAGTGTTACAACGAAACATTGATGCGCCAGCAATCCTGTAGTTCTCTACCATTCTGCTAAACGAGTTCTCTAAGCAGAGGCATCGAGCTCAGTGTTTCTGATTTCAACGACTTGGTGGCACAGTCAGACACGTATACCCTTACGACTTAGGTCCTATATATAGTGGTTGATCACCGTTGCTCCATTACGCATGCCTATGTTATAGTGGCATCTCAACTGCTGTGTGTGAGCAATGAACCCATCACGCGTCAGACGACTGATTGACGTAGGTGGTGGAGTCGAGCTGGTCGCCGGCTCGCCGCTGGTAATGCTTCAGTTGCCTTCTGCACCTTCTCGTAGTGCTTCAATCAGCGCATTTTGTGGCGTGTGCTGTCATGTCCAATAATCCTATCGCTCTCTCTATATGCATCGCTGTAGAGTGTAGGTGTGGCCACAGCTGACATGCTCATGATATCAGCCAGTGTCAGCCAGACCAAAAACAATCGTCCCTGACATAGTGTTGGATTGGTTCAGAGAGTGAGAACCCGGTTTCTATAAAACAGTGGCAAAGCCTTTGCCGCTGCTTTCGAAAAAAAGAACCCGGTTTCTGAATACAAACTGATAGCTAGATCGAGCCTCACAAATGCAGTATGTTAAGAAACATATGTTTTGTGCTCAGTTAAAAAACATGTTCCCGTACCTGTTGTTCCCAGTTGCTAATTCCGATCCTATGACATATACGTATGTAAGAATTGTTAGGTTTGTCTGAATTTTATTAGTGCTAGTTTCCTCCGATTAATTGAATCAGCTGCGTACTCTGGTTGCATTCGCCGGACAGCACAACAAACCAGCCGGGAAAACAGGCCGTGATGCATGTCGACATGTCGTCTCCTGCTGTCCTGCATAGAATCGTTTTCCAACGAACCTAGTAGTCCTGGACTAATCCCGGTTGGTGATTGGTGAACCTGCCCGGTTTTTTTTGGCCCAGCACAGCAAGCCCATATGTTACGGCAATCAGGCGCGGCAGCCGGCATACTGCCTACTGATCGCTCCCCCTAGTCCCCTCCCTGACCATTTCTCTCCCGCAGGCCACAGGGACGTCGTCCACTATCATCTTGACGCATACGTACACCAGGAGCTAGCATGCTGTTCCGAGTGTCCGGCCGCGGCCGGGCCGCTGTGCCGGCCGGCCGGCAGAGGAGGAGGAGGATGGCCGTGGCGCGCCTCGGCAACACGGCTGACGCCGCCGCCCCGCGGCGCGGCGGCAGGCTGCTGTTCGCGCTCGGGAGGATCGTCCTCGCGGCTCCGGCTGCGGGCGCTGCTGCTGCGGTCCCGGCGCGCGCTCGCGCGGCTCAGGAGCTACTACGCGGACATGATGACGGGGCTTATCGCCGACGCTGCGGCAGCGGAGCCCGCGAAGGCAAGGAGGGTGGTCGAGGTATGCAGGGCCGGGACGCGGGAGACGGTGGTGGTGCACTACTACATCCGTTGACGCGACATGCACGACGCGACGACGTGGCTGGCGTTGGGTAGGTGTGTCCGTGCTGTGTGTGACTGCCTGCACTGTGCCGCAGTGCTAGCTGCTCATATGTTACCTATACAAATTGGCATTTTCTCCTTGTTCCCTTTGTGCTTTATGTGGTTAAGAATGTTCAAATAAGTGAACATTGGTGAACGTACCGTGGAAACTAGAAATGGATATGCAGCGGATGCCTTCTTGGTCTACCAAATGTTTGGTCGCTTTCTTTCTCCAGTTGATATAACCTCAGTGTGTGTCGATTCTGATATTGTGCTTGCTTCTTCGGTCCTCCACCTCAACATTAGAGCTAGCACGCTGGCTGGGCATGTTTTGGTCCCTTTGGCAGAAGTGTGCTCCCTAATTCTCCAGTTGTGCTCCCTGATGATTATTTTTCTTTGATTTTTTAGCATAAATTTTTTAAAATCGGGATGCAGAATCAACCATGAGAAACTACTTTTTTCAGCTCCACAAAATCAGTAGTGAATCACTTTTTGCTAAAAAAACATGTTTAGCAACCGGGGAGTGATTCTCCACGAGAATGCGTTCTCTGTAGCGCGCAAAACGGACCCTTCAATTGGTTGTCTAAACACGAGGGTTGCGCTCGTTGCGAGACTTAACCCAACACCTTATGGCACGAGCTGACGACAGCCATGCACCACCTGTGTCCGCGTTCCCGAGGACACCACTCCTTTCAAGAGGATTCGTGGCATGTCAAGCCCTGGTAAGGTTCTTCGCTTTGCATCGAATTAAACCATGCTCCACCACATGTGCGGCCCCCATCGATTCCTTTGAGTTTCATTCTTGCGAACGTGAAGTAAGACCAAGCTCATGAGCTTATTATCCTAAGTCGGAACAAATTAGTTGATAGTGATATGATCCCCTTTTCCCCCTTTTTGACATCCCCATGTTCCCGTGTGGCGGCATGGAGATGTCAAAAGGAAAAGGGATGGGTTTTCTCGCTTTTGGCGTAAGACGAGGAGCTTTGCCTTTGGGAGGCCCGCGCGGCCAGGCTGTGGCTTCAGTGGTAGAGTGCGCCCCACGATAATGCGTCGTTGTGCCATCCGAGGAATAAGATCGGCTAACTTTGTGCCAGCAGCCGCTAGGGCAGAGAGGATGCGAGGGCGTTATCGAGAATGATTGGGGCGTAAAGCGTACGCAGGTGGCTTTCAAGTCAGTAGTCAAATCCCCGGTTGCCACTGACGGCGGTGGAAACTACCAAGCTGGGTAAGGTAGGGGCATAGGAATTTCCGGTGGAGCGGTGAAAATGCATTGGCTGCCTAGGAGGCACAATCAAACACACACTAGAGATCCATCTTATTAATAGTTAAGTTCTATTGACTCATCTTCTCTAAAATAGTTTCACTAGTTGGTTGAAGTTGCTTTGTATAACCAATATTTTTTAAAACGACTTTATGTCTGAGAAGCTCCTTACAATATACTCTCATGAGGGATTTAGGCGGGATGAAGTTAAAAACGGTTGTTTCTCAAGTGAAGCCATGGTGTCGCTCTCCGTCCACATTGCTTCCGCTTGAGCAACGGACGGCTCCAAACCCTAGCCACCCGCAGCTTGCATGGTTCGATGCTTGAGGCGCGCCTGGATCCAACACAGGCAGTAATGGTTCATATATACCATCCGGCAAAAAGAATTTTCCAGCAAAGGCTGTCTGGCCAAGATTGTGTAGAGATAAGAATGAAGGAGGCGGAGTTGTCCTAAATGCGAGAACACAAAATGAAGCCCTCTTGCTGAAGGAGGCGGGTGTCCTAAATCAGAGAACACAAAATGAAGCCCTCTTGTTAAAATTCGTTCACAAGTTAACATAGAGGACTTACCTTGGGTGAACCTGCTATGGGAAAGGTACCACCAGAATGGAAAGCTACACTCAAATGCAACAAATTTCTCGACAAATAGGGTCATGCCTTTTTCTGGGATGACCTATCAGTGAAATAGTACCCAAGTTTAGCTATCCGAACTCTAGTCCTCACAAAAGGAAAAGGTCACCTTTCTTTGAGGTGAAATCCAGCTTCGCTCCCCACAGTCTCTTCCACCTGCCTCTTTCAGTGGAAGCCTCTCTCAACTGAGTCACCTGCAAAGCATTCTTGAAGATGTACAAGTTTCTGATCTTGCTGACAATGGACCTTTTCTTGGGGATCCAACTTCTCTTCAAGGAAAGCTTACAAACAATTAAGTGGTCGTTGCAGGATACATCCAGCCTTCGGATGGTTGTGGAAGAGCGCATGCTTGAGAACAAACAGTCAAACACAGAGTTTTGTTACGAGTTTGCTAATGAAGGATAGATTATACTATAGGATTACTTGGAAACATACAGTTTGTGTTCTCTGCAATGGCCAATCCGGGAGACTGTTAGCATCTCTTTCTAGGCTGCTTTGCCTGGCTGGGAATCAATCCTTCTGAATGTTGATCCCAGCCTGGGCCGTGGACCCCTTCAGAAATCTCGAGTGGCTGATGGCTCAACTCAGTAAGCCTTGTTTTCATGGAGATCATCATACTAATGTGCTGGGTGAGCAGAAACAACAAGATCTTTAATCAGGTCAGTGTGCCATTCCAGGATGCAGAGGCTGTTTCTAACTGTCTGATTGCGTTGATCTTGCGTGCCAAGAGTACCTCTTCCCCAGAATTCAAGAATGGATAACCAGTATTACATGAAGCTAAGGCCTATAGTGATCCAGCTTTTGTTATTTTTTATTTCATTTCTTGTTCCTTAATTCTCTCAGACCTGTTCCTTGTTTATCCTGTAATTCTCTTACTTTATTTTAATGCAATTCGAGTAGGGGCTAAAAACCCCTCCTGTTCTTTCATGGAAAAAAAAAAGGAGTTCATATACCACACGGACACGGCATAGTGCGGTATCAAAGGGAGTCACCATCTGTTGTGTTGAAAAGGAGGCACTCGGTCATATCCGAACTTATTCGAAGTGAAGGACCGGATATAGCGACAAGTGAATGGGAGCCTCAAATTTCTTTTGAAATATTTGGCCTGTCCCAAATTCAAACCCCAAGAAGCAAATGAAACACCGTGATGTCCCACATTAAACAAGTGGGTGAGATGTTCCCTAAAAACACGGCGGGACACCACAAACCCAACGCAAGCGCGGAGTCGAATCGGAGCTCAAAGCATTAAAGATGTGCACAAAACAAGAAATCAGGGCTAGTGAAAACTCTGCAGAAAATTACTAGAAAATTCGTTCATCCTTCTCAACCAAAATTATCGAGTTCTCGTGAAGTAGCAATCTTACTTGGCGTTGTGAATACTAGCATGAAGTAAGTTAATACTTCTTTATGTAATATATGAGTGCTTAAGTAAATCCCACATCGGCAAGATCCTTGCTTCCCAGCCAAAAGAGACAAACGAGAATCTTCTTTACTCTCACGGTGAACACGACAGGAAACTCGAGACTTTTAGAAAATCCAAACACTATTGCTCGATAGTGACAAGTCCAAGAGCGTGACCAAATAAATCTCGGAAAAACAAGGGATAAAATTCCTTCACATGGCTTGAAATGGACACTTCAAGATTTTACTTTTCTTGCTCTGCGGTCAAATGGAAACTTCGGTTGAAAGAAGGAATTTTGCTGGCCAATCAAAAGGAGAATAGGGAAAGTACTAATCGGCTAAACAAAAACAAGATAGGGAGCGCTCTCGATCCCCAGGGCAAAGCTTCTGGCGAGAGATGGATGGGCGCTAGGCCCTAGGACTGCTTTAATCGGCGGATCACGGCTGCTGCTGTCCACGCAAGAATGATGGTGACAAATCGGAGGAAACAGAACTTGCGACTTTGGTTGGCGAGATTCAGGGCGGGGAGCAAAGCAACTGCTCAGAATTACGCACACACGTTGCACAGGCACACGGTGTTGATAAGCGTACTGCGAATCTCCATCCCCGCGAGCAAGAATAGAAACAGCAGACACGAACTGAAAAGAGCGAGCGCAAGAACGAGAAGACGTCCAGCCAAAAACCGAGATCTCGTGGATGCTCCATGATTCGAGCTCAAAATTTGCACAGGCTAATTTCACCTTGCCACGACCTATGCCCCGAGAAATCATAGCTTGAGATCAAACAAAACACCGGGAAAATCAGATCGTAGCCAAGAACGAAAAAGGCTATAAAAATCCCACGAAAATCACAGCAAAATATGTCAAATCCCGGAGGAAACAGCGGGAGACTAGGCGCTTTGCATGGCCACACCACGGTTCGAGTACAAATCAAAGATTTGCGAGACCTCTCTCTCACACGGCAACTAGAGGAAGGGAAATTCTAAAAGGAGGAAATGGAAATGGAAGAGGTGAGGGGGAAGGAGACCCTCATCCTTTATTTATAGGGGCAAGTCTATTTTACATTCCTTCTTTGCCCTTGGATACATGAAGAGCCACACCGCTTAGCCGGGGCATAAGGGTCCAACTCGAGGCTTAACTTGATCCGACGGCCACCGCGCCTCCTCACCCAGCCCCTTGCTTCCAAGCAATCTCCCCGATGCCGCGTGCCGTCCGTCCGCATCGGGACCTCCGCCCCCGGTTTTGAGCGCAAACCGGGGAAACCCGCCGCCGATGGTTTGGCGAAACCACCAAACCCTCCGCGAGTAAAATGTAGCCCATCGCATCCCCACCCGTGTACACTTGCGCCTCGTTGATGTCCCGTGTCCAGCCACCACGGCTGGCCACCCGGTCCTCGAGGTCCCTGGATCCAAGCCTCACGTCCATGCTTCACCGCACCGGTCCGTCGGCACGGCACGCCCTACTTGATCTTCACCGACCGTCGACCACCGTCTCCAGGAGCTCGACACTGCCCAGACAACATGAGCCAAGAGACACCATTGTTTGACACGTATCCGCGTGCCATCGGTTAGTAAGAACACACACACGCCTTGTGTTGGCATGTTGACAATCACTCATCACACAAAAGTCCACACAATGGTTATGGAAAAACCATGTGTCCTCAATCTCCCCTTGATGAGTGCATTGTCAACACCAACACAAACCAAGACAACTCATCCAAATAACCAAGAGCCAAAGAAAAGCGAGAAAACGGTCATTTGCAATGAGCAAAGCGAAATCACAACTTGGTCCCCGAAAGACATGAGCATGCTCTGACGCGACCAAGAAAACCAAAGCTAGCCCTCAAGAAGAGGCAAAAGGCTCAGCACCACTAGCAAGGCAAAGAAAACCTGAAGAATAGCTAGACCCTCAAGAAGAGGCAACGGCTCAACACACATCTAGCAAAAACAGCTCAAGCCTTGGGTGCAACTCCCCCTTGACAAATGCATACTCACAAATGAGCTCTGGATTTGTGGATGTTTCTCCTACTTGTTGGCACATGCACTTATCAAGATTGGATTAAAAAGTTTGCAACTCCCCCTCAAATCATGCCATGAAAGAAATGCAAAATAGAGCTTCACAAGTATAGCAATTTGAGTACATGGATGATCTAGCAAGTATGGCAAGTGTATAGCAAATGGCACAAGACAAAACCAATGCTCAAGGCGATCAAGTGGTACGGAGTATGAAACAAGCATTTGATCGAATTGTTGGGCATTTTATAAAAGGTGTTCACCAAAAAGAATAGCACCTAGCACATATAAAGCGGGAGATCAAACAAGTGCTAACACATGTATACAAGAGTGAACTACCCCATATAACGGTCACACATCATGTCTCAAAGATACACTTAACAACACTTGTTACTACAACATTGATCGGATTTAAAACTGATAGTTAACAAGGTTTCATTTAGACATGTGTGCACGAGAGGATCAAAGCGAAATAGCCAAAAGATTGTTTTTATCATGTTTTTCAACCACGCCAGTTCATCCCTTGAGTGCAAGTGGGAAGAGTTGTCTCCGTCCACCCGAGTGGTTGTGGACTAGCACTACAATGCCCAAGTTCATCTCACTCGAGTGAATGATGAAAGCGATCTCGTGACATTGCCGTGGGACGAGAAAAGATCAACTCAAAACTTTTTATCATTTCTTAATAGCATCAAGTTTAGCACAAGATTATCAGAAGATCAAGCTAAGTGAATGACTCCGAGAAACATGAGACATAGCAACTCAAGCATACACATGAAAGCAACGAGTTCTCCACAAAACCTACACATGCTAGTTGCCATCTCAAGGTGAACAATTTTTGAGTTGCATCAAGATTTAAGCGGGTTCACATTTAGAAAACGAGGCTTAGCTCATAACATGTAACAAGTGATCGAGAAGAAGCCTAGCGCCCTAGCTCCAAGTGACATATACAAGTCATACTAGCAAGATCATGAATGTAATCAAAAAGCTTGCTATAGTCATGAAGCTCAACAAAGGGCAATATGATACATGATGATATGCAATATGATACACATGAAAACCAAAAAGCGAAAGCAAAAGAAAGCCAAAGATCATACTATACATCAAGATATAGCTACCTACTCTAAAAAGGGTAGCATGAAAGGTCACAATGGCTAGAGGGGGAGGGTGAATAGCCTAATAAAATTTCTAGCAATAAAACTAGACAACCCAATTAGATAGCAAGGCGGCAAATGTGCAAAGCAAGTGCTTCGACTAATCTATGCAAGCCGTTCTATCATGCAAGACTACTCAATTCAAATGCGCACACAACAACGGTGATCAAGCTACACACTGTCGGTTCACCGAAACCAACCAAGCAATTCTACCCACGGGATTTAAGCTACACAAAGAGTGGTTCCCGACCGACCACAACAAGCAATTCTACTTTGCGGGAAGTAAAGAGATGATCGAAGATTATACCGCCGCGAAGAGTAGAAGATAGCCAAACACCTAGGGAGCTCAAGCACAAGCACAAGGAGGTCGAAGCCTCGGCAAACACAAATCAACACAATGATTTTTACCGAGGTTCACTTGCTTCCCGGCAAGCTACTCCTCGTTGTGGCGATGCACTTGCTTGGTGAGTTGCCCGCTCAATTGGCTCGGTGCCAAAGACCCCAATGGGGAGCCGCAATCTCCACACAAGACAAGGATCCACAAGCCACGAGCAATCCACTAGACTATCCTTTCGCGAACTCCCGTGAAGGATCAAGAACCCTCACAAGAACCCGGTGTGGCCTCGAACAATCACCAAGTCGAGCTCAACCACCACCCGCCGCTCCAAACCGGGCTCACGGTGACGGGAATCACCGAAGAGTAACAAGAATCCGCAGCTCACTCGAAGAACAAGTGCCTCTAGATGCAACTCTCAATGCAAATCACTTGTCTTGCCACTCAAATCCCACAAGAGATGCTCAAGAATGAAAGAGATGAGTGGGGGAGTGTCTCTAGCTCAAAGGATGCACAAGTATGTGAAAATGGCCAAGAGAAGCTCCCTAAGCCGCCAATGGTCTATTTATAGACCCCTCCACGAAAGTAGCCGTTACCTCGGGCCGGAGCTCCCGAACGCGCGGACGCTGGCCCGCGCCGCCCGCCGGACGCGTCCGGGCGCTCTTCGCCGCGCCACGTCACTCGACCGTTGGAACTTCTCCGTTCAAACCTTCACGCGCCGGACGCTCATCCGCCCGCCGTCGTCCGGCGGCTCAAGGCTCGCCGCGTGTCCGGCGACCGACCGCGAGAGACAGCCCGACCAGAAAGTTTCTGGTCGGCGTCCGGCCGCCGCCGGACGCGTCTCGCCGCCGCGTCCGGGCCGGTCTTCGCGCCCAGCCAGCCAGCTGCGCCGATCCCGATCTTTGAAGATGCCGGACGTCCGGCCCTTCCTTCTCGGCCCGGCGTCCAGACGCTCATAGTCCGGGCGCCCACCGTAGATGTCCACCTCTTGTATGATCTTCGATGTCGCACCGTCAAGTCGATCCAATCTCCAAACCACTTGTCCAAGGTGCTAACTCCACGAGTAGATCACTTCTCAAGCACCGGAGTTAGCGTATCTTCTCAAGATCACGTCGACAAGTGTTAGCTCTCTAGTTAGCCTCTCATGCATCATGCAAAGTCACAACTAGAGGCACTTAGGACCGCGAATGAACCGAGGAAACTCCTCTTGATAGTCGGTTATCGATCCTAAATGTGGTCACACTCGCTAAGTGTCTCGACCACTAAACCGGAAAGCCCTATCAAGTATACCTTCGCCTTGATCTTCATGGGCGTTTCCATTCATCACCGGAGCTTGATCACTTCACATGTCCACCATGTTCGTGCCGTGATCACCATACTCCATCATCCATCGTCACGTTGCTATGTGTCTAACCACACTTAGAGCAAAGCATTAGCAACGTTGAGTGTCATTAATTACCAAAACCAAACCGGAGCTTTCAATCTCCCCCTTTTGGTAATTGATGACAACCCCTCGATAAACTCACAAAGATATGGAAATTGAATTCAATATGAAATTGAATTGCTTGCCCAAGACATTTTGAACATGAATCTTGGATAGAACAAGCATTTCAATTCCGGTTTTGGTAGTGGTAGCTCCCCCTACATGTGTGCATCAAATGTTTGGTCGATTTTCAAGCACACATGCATAGATGAAACTTTTGTGAGAGTTACCATAACCAAAATGGTACTAAGGTTTATAGAATTGACCTTTGAAGCGTGATACCAATCGGAGTGCGATAATAAACCTTCCTTAGCACCATGGGAATCTAGACATCCATCAAAACTCAAGATACCTCATGAGATCACATTATAAGCAAGGTACTTGAACAAGAGAAACTCTATGTCTAGAGACCACCTAAGCATGCTAGTACTTCATTTCATCAATCAAGTTCTATACTAGCAATACACCAAACAAGCATGAATATTGAATATAGCTTGCAATGTTCCATATCAACATGAATGCACACACAATATGCAACAAATAGTCTATGAGCTTGCTCCCCTATTTGTGTGCTCATGGTTGGGTCATATCATAAAAATTGATCCCCTTCCATTGCTCTTTGTGACTTATTTCTCCCCCTAGATGTAAACTTCTCCCCTAGGTGTATACTTTCTTCTCCCCCTTTGTCATCAATGACCAAGAAGGGTGCATAAGATGAGAGAAACAAGTCAATCAACTATGGCCAAATCTAAACCACATGCCTAGAAAATGTATCTCGGTTTGAACCAAGGGCAAGCTTCTTCACACCTCATAAGAATAAGGGTTATCTTGACCATGTTGAGATACACATCATGAGCAAGTGCTAAAGATTCAACACTAGGTTTACAAGCTCACAAACAAGTCATATGCCACCACTAGATCAAGTCAAGCATAGAAACAATAGTGGTGCCATATATCCTTCAAATTCATTTGATTTGCAATGAATGAGCCTAGCAAGATGCACATGTATACATGTCTACATAACTAGCAAAGGATGCATGAAATGCAACAATCAACTTTACCTTGCTATGTTGGAGGAGAGGCATGTCATATATGGGGTGCATCAATCCATGTTGGAGAAGCTAAGTATGTTCAACTCATTCCTCAACTTGCAAAACCTTTTCTCATCAAGAGGCTTGGTGAATATGTCGGCTAGTTGATCTTCGGTGCCAATGCTTTCAATGCTAATATCACCCTTTGTTGATGATCTCTAATGAAGTGGTGCCTCACATCAATGTGCTTGGTTCTTGAATGTTGAACCGGATTGTTTGTCATCTTGATTGCACTTTCATTGTCACAAAACAAAGGCACTTGCTTGAACTTGATCCCATAGTCCTTCAAGGTGGCTTTCATCCATAGCAATTGTGCACAACAATTCCCCGCACTAATATATTCGGCTTCGGCGGTGGAAAGTGCTACACTATTTTGCTTCTTTGAAGACCATGACACAAGAGATCTTCCTAGCACTTGGCATGTTCCACTTGTGCTCTTCCTATCAATCTTGCAACCGGCATAGTCGGAGTCGGAGTATCCAATCAACTCAAAGCTTGACCCCTTGGGATACCAAAGACCAACATCTTGAGTACCCTTCAAGTATCTCAACACCCTCTTGGTTGCCGTCAAGTGACTCTCTCTGGAGAAGCTTGAAATCTTGCACACATGCATACACTAAACATGACATCCGGCCTTGAAGCGGTCACATATAGTAAGCTTCCAATCATTGATCTATATAGCTTTTGCTCAATCATCTTGCCACTATCATCAATGTCCAAGCCACCATTGGTTCCCATAGGTGTACTAATGGCCTTAGCATCTTGCAACCCAAACTTCTTGATCATGTCCTTGATGTACTTGCCTTGACTCACAAAGGTGCCATTCTTCATTTGCTTGATTTGAAGACCAAGGAAGTAGCTCAACTCTCCAAGCATTGACATCTCATACTCACTAGCCATCATCTTAGCAAATTCTTCACAAAAGAATTGATTTGTTGATCCAAAGATGATATCATCCACATAGATTTGCAACACAAACAAGTCATCTTCTATCTTCTTGGTGAAGAGAGTGGTGTCCACCTTGCCCATCTTGAACCCTTTGGAGATGAGAAAATCTCTCAATCTTTCATACCATGCCCTTGGAGCTTGCTTCAAACCATACAAAGCCTTCTTGAGCTTGTAGACATGGTTGGGCTTCTTGTCATCCTCAAAACCGGAGGTTGTGCAACATACACTTCCTCATTGATGAAGCCATTGAGAAATGCACTCTTCACATCCATTTGATAGAGCTTGATGTTATGAGCACAAGCATAGGCTAGTAAGATTCTAATTGCCTCCAATCTTGCCACCGGTGCATATGTTTCTCCAAAGTCAAGACCCTCAACTTGTGTGTACCCTTGTGCCACTAGTCTTGCTTTGTTCCTCACCACTAAGCCATCTTGATCTTGCTTGTTCTTGAAGACCCACTTGGTTCCAATCACATTGTGCTTCTTTGGCCTCTCAACAAGCTCCCATACATCATTCCTTGTGAAGTTGTTCAATTCCTCATGCATGGCATTTATCCAATCCGATCCTTCAATGCCTCATCAATCTTAGTTGGCTCAATGAATGACACAAAAGAGTAGTGCTCACATATGCTAGCCAATCTTGATCTTGTTTGTACACCTCTTTGAATATCACCAATGATATGATCTAGAGGATGATCTCTTGCAATGTTGGAAGGTTGAAGAACTAGCTCATTAGCATTGCTTGCTTGACCTTGATCTTGATCTTGATGTTGAGTACCACTTGTGCTTGCCTCATTGGAATCATCGATCACAACTTGAGTTGGCACTTGCACCTCATCACCATCATCCACTTGCCTTGGCCTAATGTCACCAATGTCCATGTGTCTCATTGCATTGCTCAATTGATCTCCACCCACATCTTCTTGATTTTGATCTCCAATTTGAGAGCCTTGGGTTTCATCAAATTCAACATCATGAACCTCTTCAACTAGCCCACTAGCCAAGTTCCACACTCTATAAGCCTTGCTAGAAGTAGAGTAGCCAAGAAGAAATCCCTCATCACACCTCTTGTCAAACTTTCCAAGTCTTTGCCCCTTCTTGAGAATGTAGCACTTGCAACCAAAGACCCGGAAGTAAGCAATGTTGGGCTTCCTTCCATTCAAGATTTCATATGGAGTCTTCTCTAACTTCCCATGGCAATAGAGGCGGTTGCTATAGTAGCAAGCCGTGTTGATGGCATCACTCCAAAACTTCTCACTCACATTGTACTCAATTAGCATAGTTCTTGCCATCTCAATCAAGGTCCTATTCTTCCTCTCAACTACACCATTGGATTGGGGAGTGTAGGTTGGTGAGAATTGATGCACAATTCCAAGCTCATCACACAACTCTTCAACTCTTGTGTTCTTGAATTCACTCCCATTGTCACTTCTTATCTTCTTGATGGTAGTGTCAAACTCATTTTGCACCTTCTTGACAAATGACTTGAATAGATCATAGACTTCACTTTTGTCATAGAGGAAGAACACCCAAGTGTATCTTGTGTAATCATCCACAATCACAAAACCATACTTGTTGCCCCCAATTGATGTATAGTGAGTTGGGCCAAACAAGTCCATATGCAACAACTCAAATGCTCTTGATGTTGACATCTCATTTTTCTTGGGATGTGAGTTCCCATGTTGCTTGCCGGCTTGACATGCACTACAAGGTCTATCCTTCTCAAATGTGACATCATTCAAGCCTCTCACCAGATCATGCTTCACCAACTTGTTCAATTGCTTCATGCCAACATGACCTAGGCGCCTATGCCATAGCCATCCCTTGCTTGACTTGCCAATCAAACATGATGAAAGTTGAGCTTCACTAGCATTGAAATCAACCAAGTACAAGCTTCCATGCCTAAACCCCTTGAAGATGATATTTGCTTGATCCTTGCTCACTACCTCAACATGCTTGTCATCAAATATGCACTTGTAGCCAAGATCACACAATTGTGCCACCGACAAAAGATTGAAGTTCAAAGTATCAACTAGCAACACATTGGAGAGATCCTTGTCATTGGAAATTGCAACTTTTCCAAGCCCCATGACATCACCCTTGCTATTGTCACCAAAAGTGATGGAGTTGAATCCACCATTGTCATTCTTGTCAAGTGACTTGAACATACTATCTTCACCGGTCATATGATTTGATGCACCACTATCAAGCACCCAATGCCTCCTCCGGCTTTATAATTTACCTACAAGAAGACATCAAGCTTTAGGTACCCATTTTTGCTTGGGTCCTTGAAGGTTAGTCACTAGAGTCTTTGGCACCCAAATAGCTTTCTTCTTTTGAGCTCATCCATGGTGTACCAATGAATCTAGCACTCACACCACTCTCACTCTTAACAAGCATATAAGAAGCATTCAACTTGTAAGAGGAGGCACTAGTGTTCTTGTTCTTGCATGCATGCTCTAGATGACCAACTTGCTTGCAACTCTTGCAATAGCTACCATTGTTCTTCACAAAACTAGTCTTGTGAGGGAGCAAAAGCGGCCTTGCCTTTCTTGGGGTATAGCCCAATCCCTTTTGTAGAGAGAAGCTCTTTGGCTACCCAAGCACATAAGCAAGCGGTCCTCACCACCATAAGCCTTAGCCAAGGTGTGATTGAGCTCCTTGACTTCCTTCTTAAGAGACTCATTCTCAACTACTAGTGTAGAATCACATGCATGATCAACACTACTAGATGAAGTAGAGGCATATGAGCATGAAGGGCCTAGTGATGCAACAACAATTGAGTCATCAAGTGAATCACATGATGTGGACACATTTTTCTTTTCTATGTTCACCACTTGTGGTTGCACTTTCTCTTGCTTCTCAACTAGAGAAGAATGAGCTTTTTCAAGCTTAGAGTGAGCAATCTCTAGCTTCTTATGGTCTACCTTTAGACTCTCATAAGAAGCCCTCAACTCCATAAGTTCTTGCTCAAGGTTTTGTTTATCCTTGCGCAAGCCCCTACATTCTTTCCTAGATTCATTGAAAGCACCTTTGCAATCCTCAAGAATGACCCATAGTTCTTCTTTTGTGGTGTCATCATCATCATCACTCTCATCATCACTATCGGGTGGAGGTTTTACCTTAGTGGCCTTGGCCATGAAGCAAGACGATGGAGCACCAAATAGAGAAAGCTTCTCTTGAATGGCAATGCTTGCGTGCCCCTTCTTCTTCTTCTTCTTGGAATCTTCATCATCATCATCACTTGAGGAAGATGAATCACTCTCCCAAGTTGCCACATGAGATTCACCCTTCTTCTTGTGATGGGAGGAGTCTTTCTCCTCTTTCTTCTTCTCTTGCTTCTTCCTTTCCTTCCTCATGGCATCTTCATCATCACTCGCATATGGGCACTTGGCAATGAGATGATCCTTGCTATTGCACCGGAAGCACTTCATGGGACGGTCACTAGACTTGGATGAGCTTCTCTTGCCCTTGGACCGGTACCCCTTCTTCATGAGCTTCCCCATTCTCTTCACAAGGAGTGCCATTTGTTCACTCACTTCTTCTTCTTGCCCACTTGAGCTAGAGCATGGCTCATCTTCACTTGAAGACTCTTCCTTTTTCTTCTTGCCCTTGCTCTTGGATGATGTGGCCTTGAATGCCACACTCTTCTTGTCATCATCCTTCTTCTCATTTTCCTTCTTCTTCTTCTTCACCAACTCTTCCTTCTCATGATCTTCTCTAAACTCATCATCGGCCATAATCTCTTGAAGGACTTGGTTGGGAGTTGGCTTTTCCTTCATGGTTGTCTTCACCATGACGGTCTTCAACATGTCAAATCTCTTGGGAAGACATCTCATGAACTTGGTGGAGAATTGAGAGTCCTGATTTCTTCCCAAAGTCCTTGAGCTCATTGACAATGACTTGGAGCCTATGGAACATCTCCGGCACACTCTCATCCTCCTTCATTGAGAAGCTTGCAAACTTCTCTTGCAACATGTAGGCTCTTGCGGTCTTGACACTTTCGTGCCCTCATAAGCTTCTTCAAAGCTTCTTCCAAATGTCATGGGCCACCTCAAGGTTCTTGATGAGCTCAAAAGCTTTATCATCAAGTGCCTCATGGAAAGCACTCACGGCAATATCATTTGCTTGTTGCTTCTTCTCTTCGGTCGGTGTTGGCACCGCACCCTCAACAAGCTCAAACTTTGTCTCCACCACTTTCCACACCTCAAGGTTGATTGACTTGAGATGACTCTTCATCTTGAGCTTCCATTTGGCATAGTCATCGCCACGAAACGATGGTGCCTTCTTGGTATTGTTGATGTGCATAACCAATGCCATTGCTTCACCGTAGATGTTAATCCAACTCAAAACAAACGGTGCCCGGCTCCGATACCACGTGAAAGGTCACAATGGCTAGAGGGGGGGGGTGAATAGCCTAATAAAATTTCTAGCAATAAAACTAGACAACCCAATTAGATAGCACATTACAAATGTGCAAAGTGTTAAGCCGACTAATCTATGCAAGCCGTTCTATCATGCAAAGACTAACTAATTCAAATGCGCACACAACAACGGTGATCAAGCTACACACCTGTCGGTTCACCGAAACCAACCAAGCAATTCTACCCACGGGATTTGCTACACAAAAGAAATGTTCCCTAATCGACCACAACAAGCAATTCTACTTTATGGAAGTAAAGAGATGATCAAGATTATGGGCCAAGAGTAGAAGATAGCCAAACACCTAGGAGCTCAAGCACAAGCACAAGGAGGTCGAAGCCTCGGCAAACACAAATCAACACAATGATTTTTACCGAGGTTCACTTGCTTCCCAGTTACTCCGTTGTGGCGATGCACTTGCTTGTGAGTTGCGCTCACTGGTTGGCAAGCCAAAGACCCCAATGGGGAGCCGCAATCTCCACACAAGACAAGGATCCACAAGCCACGAGCAATCCACTAGAGTATCCTTTCGGCGAACTCCCGGGGAAGGATCAAGAACCCTCACAAGAACCCTAAGAAGTGGCCTCGAACAATCACCAAGTCGAGCTCAACCACCACCCGCCGCTCCAAACCATCTACGGTGACGGGAATCACCGAAGAGTAACAAGAATCCATGTTCTCACTCGAAGAACAAGTGCCTCTAGATGCAACTCAATGCAAATCACTTGTCTTGCCACTCAAATCCCACAAGAGATGCTCAAGAATGAAAGAGATGAGTGGGGGAGCGTCTCTCTAGCTCAAAGGATGCACAAGTATGTGAAAATGGCCAAGAGAAGGTCCCCAAGCCGGCCAATGGTCTATTTATAGACCCCTCCACGAAAGTAGCCGCTGCTCCCCGGCCGAGTCGAACGCCGGGACGCGTCCGGCCCGCTGCGCCCGCCGGACGCGGGTCCGGCGCTCTTCGCGCCACGTCACTCGACTGCTTGGAACTTCTCCGTTCGGGAACCTTTCACGCGTCTGACGCCAAGAATCCGCTGGGCTGTCCGGCGGCCATGGCCCGCGTGTCCGGCGACCGACCGCATGAGGACAGCCCGACTGTAGTTGAGTTCTCGGCCGTCGCCGGATGCTGGGCTCGCGGTCCGTCTGCCTGGTTTGGCCTCGCGCCAGCACCAACAAATGCTGACTGAAGATGCTGACGCTGTCTGCCCTCTCGTCTGACGCTTGTGACCCAAGCGCCCGCACCGGGTGATGTCCACCTCTTGTATGATCTTCGATGTCGCACCGTCGCCGATCCAATCTCCAAACCACTTGTCCAAGGTGCTAACTCCACAGAGTAGATCACTTCTCAAGCACCGGAGTTAGCGCATCTTCAAGATCACGTCGACATAGCGTTAGCCTCTAGTTAGCCTCTCATGCATCATGCAAAGTCACAACTAGAGGCACTTAGGACCGCGAATGAACCGAGGAAACTCCTTGATAGTCGGTTATCGATCCTAAATGTGGTCACACTCGCTAAGTGTCTCGACCACTAAACCGGAAAGCCCTATCAAGTATACCTTCGCCTTGATCTTCATGGGCGTTTCCATTCATCACCGGAGCTTGATCACTTCACATGTCCACCATGTTCGTCACCGTGATCACCATGCTCCATCATCCATCGTCACGCTGCTATGTGTCTAACCACACTTAGAGCAAAGCATTAGCAACGTTGAGTGTCATTAATTACCAAAACCAAACCGGAGCTTTCACCAAGCTCGGGAGTGAAGCGAAGGTACCGTAAGATGCGTTTGATGGCTGCCGATGCGAGTGCGCGGTGAAGACCGGAACGTGCGCGCGAGCTGCGACGGCGAACCGGATGTCGGGCCTTTGTCGCCGTCAAGTACAAAGAACGACCCGATCATGCCGGTACTCCTTCTGGTCCACGACTTCTCCTTCTAGATCGGCATCCAAGGCTGTCGTGGTCGACATGGGAGTTTGAAGTGGCTTGGCATCACCCATGTCGAAGCGCTTCGAAGATCCTTCGTGTACTTGCCTTGATGTACAAATGTCCCTTCTCGAGTTTGCTTGATTTGCAAACCGAGAAAGAACGTCACTCACCCATCATGCTCATCTCGAACTCCCCGCTCATCATATCTGAAAACTTTGCAACAAGAGCATGTGACGAACCACCAAAAATGATGTCATCGACATAAATCTGCACCAAGAGAGTGTCACTTTGCCATGCTTGAGGAGAAACAAGGTTTTGTCAACCGACCCCATGATAAAACCCTTGCCCAAGAAAAAGGACTTCAGAATGACGCTCATACCACGCTCTTGGGGCTTGTTTGAGACCATATAGGGCTTTGTGGAGTTTAAAGACATGGTCGGGATGCTTGGGATTTTCAAAGCCTGGGGTTGCCTCACATACACTTCCTCATCTATGTACCCATTCAGAAAAGCACTCTTTACATCCATTTGATACAGCTTGAACCCTTTCGAAGCTGCATAGGCTAGGAAGATTCTAATGGCTTCTAAACGGGCAACAGGTGCAAAAGTTTCCTCATAATCTATCCCCTCTTCTCGACACAGATACCCCGAGCAACCAACCTAGCCTTGTTTCTCACCACAACCCCATCCTCACTCTGTTTGTTCTTGAACACCCACTTGGTTCCTATGGGATGACACTCGAGGTGGAGGTGGCACTAAAACCCACACTTGGTTTCTCTCAAAGTTCTCAAGCTCCTCATGCATGGCATTTACCCAACTGATCGTTAATGCCTCAACCACTTCTTTGGGTTCAAAGTTCGCAACAAAAAGCGTAATGTGCAAAGTGCGAAATCTCATAAGATCTCGTTGCGAGTGACCCGCTCATTTATGTTACCGATCATGGTTGAAGGAGGATGGCGATGCCGAATGTGTCGTGGTGCTTCTCTTGATGAAGTCGCTCTCCTCAACAGCCAGAAACTCGGAGCTCCTCATGTGCAACGGAACAAGCCGAGGAGCCCGGTCGTCGCGGTCCCCATGTGGTGGAGGATGTGGCGGTGGGGCCGTCAACCGAAGTAGTTGTCGCAGGGTCAACCGGGCGGCGGTGGAGCCGGCTCGGGATCACCCCACCGGCATCGTCCCCGCTCCTCCTCCACAAAAATGCTTTTGTTTATCTCCTCATCACCTCGCACTTTCAAAGACAGGAGAAGAACAAGGTGCGGTCTCGTCGAAGGTGACTTCACAAGTCTCCATGACACGGTTAGTTTCCAAGGTTAAGTACTCGATAAGCATGCGAATGAGATGCATAACCAAGAAAAATCCCATCGTAAGATCTCGATTCAAATTTGCCTAAGTTTCCTTCTTCAAGATAAAGCACTTGGGCCAAACACCCGAAAATGGCTCACTTTGGGCAAACGGTCAAACCGCAACTCATAAGAAGTCTTCTTCGTAAAAGCTCGAAGGAAGATGCGATTTGAAACATAACAAGCCGTGTTGATTGCTTCGGCCCAATAGCGCTGGGAGTCCTATGCTCATCAAGCATCGTCCCGGCCATCTCAACAAGGGTCCGATTCTTACGCTCAACAATCCCATTTTGTTGTGGGACATACGGCGAGGAAAACGATGTTCAAGACCTATGGATGAGCAAAAGGTCTCAAAATGAGTGTTCTTAAATTCGTGCCATTGTCACTGCGAATAGCTCGCATGGCATGCTTTGGTAACTCATTTTGCAACCTCAAGATCAAGTCATGAACATGAGTAAAAGCCTCATCTTTACTCTCCATGAAAAAGACCCACGAATAGCGAGAAAAGTCATCAACCACGACCAACACGTACCACTTTCCACCATCTCGATCGAACCCGAAATGGACCTACGGTGTCCATATGTAAAAGCTCGCCGGTCCCTTGGTCATCTCTTGGTTCACGGAGAATGAGAAGTTTGCAATCATCTTCCCGTGACGGCACGGGTGACAAACAAGATCCTTCAAACTTGAGCTTGGGCAAACCTCGAATTAGATCAAGTGAGCTCAATCTTGCAAGCAAGTCGAAACTCAAGTGACCAAGTCTTCGGTGCCACTTCCGAGCTCGAGGAGGAACTAGCCACCAAACAACGGAAAGACCAAATGATCGAGAAAAATCAGCACGAAACACTTTCCCAAAAGGCACAATCTTACAAACGAGGTTCTCCAGCATCAAGAACACGACAAAGTCTTGGCTTAAACCGAACCTCAAAAACCGTCATCAAGAAGCCGAGAAACAAAAGCGATTGAAGTGCAAATTTGAAACCAAGGCCACATCCTTAAGCACAAAGTTCTCATTTAGACGGATGGACCCACGTGAAAGCACTTTACCCTTGCTATTATCCCCAAATGTAATGTATTCACTACACTTCATTTGGGTAAGGCCGAGAACCATTTTGAGTTCCCGGTCATGTGTCGAGCAACCGGAATCAACTAGCCACGTGTTCTCCAAATTCTTCATCCCGCATCAATAGTGAGACATGGGATGAGCAAATGATCCAACACCGGGTTAGTAAGCGAGGAGAAAACCAGTGTTGGCTCATTCGCCCACGAGAGGTGTTAGCAAAAGCATCATGCATGCCATGTCCCATATGAGTAGAGCGATCACCACGACGAAAAACGTGGTCCGCTCATCTTGTAAGACTGAAACCACGGTCACGAGATCCAAGGTCATAAGCAAAACCTGAACCCGGGCCGGCACGACCACCTCGTGGTCTCACACCTTGAGGCCTAGGTCCTTGAGGTGTTGCACCTCTTGGCCTAGCACCGTGCCTCGGAAATGTGGAGCAAACACACCATGAGTAGAGTTATGGAAAAGCTCATACTCATGCCGCTCATCTCTCTTCCTCCGAAAGCAAAACTCAAACAAGTGACCATCATGGTGACAATAATCACAGTGATACACCTCTCTCTTGGGTGGTGGTTGACTCACTCTCATGGGTATGGATCACTCTTTGGGTTTGCTTGTTCTTTGGAGGGGGTTTAATAGAGATGTCGGGAAGTGTGTCAAGTGGGTTCCTTAGGTGGTTTGGTTTTGGAGTCCACACTTGCTTTGGAGGTGAAGCTTTGGGAGGTTCCTCAAACACACCATCTTTCACATTGGGCTTGTTAGGCTGAGGTGGAGTGATTTTGATCAACTTGGGAGTAGTGGAAGGCTTGGTGGATTTCTCAGATGCACTTATACCACTGTGTTCACCAACCTTACCAAAAACATTTTCACCCTTCCCACCTGTAGCAAAGCCTAATCCCGTTGTGTCAGTTCCCCTCTTGAACTGACTCATCATCATGCCAAGCTGAGGTTCACTGCAAGACAACCAACTGAGCATGGACCGAAGATTTGTGATTTCTTCTTCGGCCCTTTTCTTGTCATGCCTACAAGAGTCTAGTTCTAGTTCCAAAGCTTCACAACAAGCACATCTAGAAACTTGACTAGTTTTCTCTAGCATGGCAATCCTAGTCATTTTCTCACCTAGCTCATACTTGACTCATCACAAGATTTGCAAAGACTCCACCAGACAGACCTAGCCTTAACCTCATCAAGCTCATCTACCAAAGCCACATACTTGACCGCACATCGCCTAGGTTCGCCATATGAATGCACAAGCATCACACTCGGACTCATCGAGATGTGCACAGACTCCCTACCGTACTCACAGCTCTTTGACAACAAGCTCCCACTTAGCCTTGAAATCTTTTCTCTCACGGCGGCACGCTAACCAAAGCATCTTGACTAAGCAAAGTAGTAGTCAAGTTATCAACCCCAGCCGGCAAAAAGGGACTCGAGATTTTGTTCTCTGCTCCAGACTCGGTGTCGTCGTTCTTCTCAATGCTTGGGGTAGACTCGTCGAGTGCCATGGTGCGATGGCCTCCAAGCTTGGAGTCGGCGAAGAAGCACGGCCTCGTTGAACTTGTTCTCGACCTTCGCTCGGCTCATCATCACTTGGAGGTGAGCCGCCGTCGGAGTCGTCGTCGAGGTCGCTGGGATGCGAGAAAGCTTCGCTGCCTTGCCTCTTGCTTCTCAAAGTAATTCTTCTTGATGCCTTCCTTGTCGAATCCTCTCTTGTACTTGTACTTGTACTTGGGTGCGAGGGACTCGTGCTTGTCCTTGCGCTTTGCCGTAGTCGTTCTTGTTGTTGTAGTGGTTCTTGTCGGCCTTGGGACGGTTGGCGACGTAGTGGTCGGGATCTCCACACCCGAAGCATCCTTGCTTGGTGATGCTTACGCCGGCGATTCAAACGGTTGTTGTGAAACCGCGAGAACCGGCTAATCACCAAGGCGAGCTCGGCCGTCCCCAAGAGCCTCCATCCTGCCTCCTCTCGCGAGACCGAGACCAGAAAGACAAGGCAAAAGACAAACAGGAAGGGTTAGTCAAAGAACTTGAACCTCCCCCTGTACCGAGACCAAAGCCATGGTAGGGGCAACACGGATTTCGATCCTCGCCGCGTCCGGTGGTCAATCTCGGTGGACTTGAGCTTGCGAACGGCTCATCCACGGTGAGAGTCTCATGGCCCAGGGTGGTCGATGATCGCGAGACCTTTGCTTCCCAGGCCACTCCCGATCTAGAGCATATAGAAGCTTAAGCGCTCTACGATCGTCATAGGGCATACGAGGGTTGTTTGCCCTCATCTTGTTCCGATGGTTTGAAAGCGAGTGAACAAAGAATCAATAGATTCACCATCGGTTTGAACAAAGTTCTCATACTCTCTCTTGTGTGTCTCATATAGTCTGGTCTTGACATGGCGGTACCCTCATGGTATTTACGCAGTCTAGACCAGATCTCTCGAGCAGTGGTACAATCGTAAACACGCTCAAATTCCTCCATAGAAAGAGCAGAAAACAAGACAGTTACGCGGTGTTGTTCGCCTTGTGTTGGTCGATCTCGTGCTTGGTCAACACGGGCGACAGTACCACGTAGTCCGCATTCTCACAGATCTCCCAAACACGCGAATCAATCCCTTGGAGATGCGCGACATGCGTATCTTCCAATAGGATAGTTCTTGCCATCGAAGTGCGGTGGCTTGGCTGCTTCACGGTTCTCCATGATGTCGCGCCCGGGATCACGGACTACATGGGTGAGGTGATCCTTAACCGGCTCCGATACCAATTGAAGGACCGGATATGGCGAGCAGGGTGAATGGGAGCCTCAAATTTCTTTTGAAATATTTGAACGTCCCAAATTCAAACCCCCAAGAAGCAAATGAAACACCGTGATGTCCACGACCCAAACAAGTGGGTGGATGTTCCCTAAGGAACACAAATGGGACACCACAAACCCAACGCAACTGACGGAAGTCGAATCGGAGCTCAAACGACAAAGATGTGCACAAAACAAGAAATCTGGGCTAGTGAAAATTCTGCGAGAAAATTACCGAAAAATTCGTTCATCCTTCTCAACCAAAATTATCGAGTTCTCGTGAAGTAGCAATCTTGCGCGTTGTGAATACTAGCATGAAGTAAGTTAATACTTTATGTAATATATGAGTGCTTAAGTAAATCACATCGGCAAGATCCTTGCTTCCCGGCTAAAAGAGACAAGAACGAGAATCTTCTTTACTCTCACGGTGAACACGGCGGGAAACTCGAGACTTTTAGAAAATCCAAACACTATTGCTCGATAGTGACAAGTCCAAGAGCGTGACCAAATAAATCTCCCGGAAAACAAGGGATAAAATTCCTTCCCCGTAGCTTGAAAGGGACACTTCAAGATTTTACTTTTCTTGCTCACGGTCAAATGGAAACTCGGTTGAAAGAAGGAATTTTGCTTGGCCAATCAAAAAGGAGAATAGGGAAAGTACTAATCGGCTAAGACAAAAACAAGATAAGGTGAGCCGCTCTCGATCCTTGGAGGCAAAGCTTCTGGCGAGAGATGGATGGGCGCTAGGCCCTAGGACTGCTGTCCGGCCCGGATCACGGACTCCTGCGTCCACGCAAGAACGATGAACCGACAAATCGGAGGAAAACGAACTTGCGACTTTGGTTGGCGCGAGATTCCGGGCGGGAGCAAAGCGCTCAATTACGCACACGTTGCACAGGCACACGGTGTTGATAGCCGGCTAACTGCGGAATCTCCCTCCCACCAGGAGCAAGAATAGAGAGCCGAGGAGACACGGGGCCCCGAAAAGAGCGAGCGCAAGAACGCAGAAGACAAGATCAACCACAAAAACGACGAGATCTCGAGTGGATGCTCCATGATTCGAGCTCAAAATTTGCACGAGGCTAATTTCACCTTGCCACGATCTATGCCCGAAATCATAGCTTGAGATCAAACAAAACACCGGGGAAAATCAGGTCGTAGCCAAGAACGAAAAGGCTATAAAAATCCCACGAAAATCACGGCAAAATATGTCAAATCCCGGAGAAACGGCGAGACTAGGCGCAGCACCACACAGTTGATACAAATCAAAGATTTGCGAGACCTCTCTCACTTGTGCAAAGAATCTCGAGAAGGAAATCCTAAAAGGAGGAAATGGAAATGGAAGAGGTGAGGGGAAGGAGACCCCTCATCCTTTATTTATAGGGGCAAGTCTATTTTACATTCCTTATTTGCCCTTGGATACGAAGAGCCACACCACCAGCGAGGGCATAAGGGTCCAACTCGGGCTTCGCTTGATCCGACGGCCACCGCGCCCTCACGGTAGCCTTGCTTCCAAGCAATCTCCCCGATGCCGCCACGTGCCGTCCGTCCGCACGGGACCTCCGCCCCCGGCTTTGAGGCGCAAACCCGGGAAACCCGCCGCCGATGGTTTTGAGCGAAACCACCAAACCCTCCGCGAGTAGCGTAGCCCATACGCGTCCCCCCCGCCGTGTACACTTGCGCTCGTTGATGTCCTGCCTGTCGACCACCACGGTGGCCACCCGGTCCTCGGGTCCCTCGATCCAAGCCTCACGCTCCGCGCGTCTTCACCGCACCCGGTCCGTCGGCCACGGCCGCCCTACTTGATCTTCATCGACCGTCGACCACCGTCTCCGAGCTTCGACACCTGCGAGACAACATGAGCCAAGAGACACCATTGTTTGACACGTATCCGCGTGCCATCGGTTAAATAAGAACACACACACGCCTTGTGTTGGCATGTTGACAATCACTCATCACACAGCCCACATGGTTATGGAAAAACCATGTGTCCTCACGAAGTCATGGACGCGGTGGCGTATGCCTATCGGCGGCAATGGCCTACCTTCGTCAGTAGTCAACGCCCACTGCTAGTCCAAGGATCAATGATCTCATACATTTCACAATTCATTCAGGCAAGCTAAACTACATTAGCTTAACATAAAGATAACAAAGCATGAACGAACAAGAATCATGATATAACCTGAATTCTTTACTGCGATTTTGAACAAGTTTGTTTCAGATTAATCTGCTCTTTTTAAGAACTGGATATTACACTTTTACAACAAATGGTGACAATGGTTTCCCCACCCATTACCCTTTTTTCTGTACTTGTACTCACAGTCGTAGGGACAGGTAGCTACGGAGTACAATTCATAGAGAGGCAATAGAGGACAAGCCTTCTCTTTCCAGTGATCAAATCTAAGCTAGCTAGCTTCGGAATTCTTCCAACAGGAATGGCTATGCTTCAGGCAGTTGGTCTGTCCGTTTCTTGGATCAGTAGCACCATAAACAAAGTAAAAATATGTTCAATCTAGAGGTTGTCAAATTTGATCTCAAATCAAGACAAACAGTTAACTGCAAAAGATCATCTCCTCGATTCACTAATTAATATTACTGCTTACTGATTCTTTACCCTACAACTACAATGCCCCCCCCCCCCAAACAACACTTGAACACTGCTCCAAACACACAATTGGATCTGTAGTTCTGTACATGATTTCTTATTATGACACTGTGTTATACAACAACATCAACAAGGAAGGCAGACCTGGGGACAAGAAGGCAATCCGGGGACCCCATTACCATCAGGCGCAGGCGCAGGAGACGTCTTCGTCCTTGTCGACGACGACGATATCCTCGCCGTCCGTGGTGCGGAACGCGAGGTACCCGAGCGCGAGGCCCACGACGACGGCGACGAACACGCCGCCGTTGAAGGACATGACGGCGAGCATGAGGAGGTAGCCGAGGGCGGAGTTGACCCCGAACATGGCGGCCACGGCCACGCGCGCCGGCCGGCGCCCGGCGGCCGCGAGGAGCGGCGTCCGCGGGCCGGAGTCGGAGCCGGAGCCGGGTGAGGCCGCCGGCTTGACGCTCCCTTCCGCGATGAGCTTCATGCGGACCCGCAGGGCCTCGAGGTACTGGTAGAAGGCGGCGGCGAGCAGCAGCGCCGCGAGGAGAGAGAAGGTAGTCGGGCCACGTGGAGGTGCGCCAGCCGTCGAAGAGGATCGTGGCCGACGTGCCCCAGTAGAAGGTCATGTGCATCATCTTCGCCGGCGGCGAGGGTGGAGAAGGAACGATAGGAGCGGCGATGTGGAGGAAGCAGGAGGATGGATTTGCCGGCGACGGCGAGGAAACAGACCGGTGAGATTTTAATATAGGGATTAGTGGTGGGCCACTGGGCCGTGGCATGCCAACCTGAGACATGCCAGTTGGGTGAATTTACATCCGAGCCACTGGAATCGGGTCGGTTTCAGCAAGGAGGCGACGGTAGACGAGGGACAGCGCAGTAGTTGCCGTGTCCGGTAACAACAAGGCCACGGCAACATTCCACCATCCGCCACTATGTTATGCTAGTAACTCACCAGAAAGAATACGATTATATATAGTTCTATAAAATATGATTAGCTTAGGTGTGGTTATGCTATGTATCAGGTTATGTTCACTTTTGGAATACAATGGTTGTGTACAAATCTAGGCTACCTTTCCAAAGCACGGAGCATGATGATAAGAACAAAGGTGCTTGTAGTTGTTGATTTTGATTCTCTAAGAAATTGATTCTACGAGAGAAGTGATTCTATGGCTTAAATGGTTTTCTGTTTTTTTTAACATAAATCTTTAAAATCACGGTATCGAAGAATCAAATCGGGATAGCCTACTTTTTCGGCTCTTATGTCCTCTTAGAGTCCATTTCAGAGAACCACTTTACGGGATCGAAGAGAATCTCCTCTCCGAAGAACCTGGTGACAGATATTTTGCTAGTTTAAATGACGATCGCTTTGGAAGCTCTAACAAATAGGGTATTAGACCTTAAAGCTTCGAGACAACTTACTAGCTTGGATGGAGGAAATAAAATGTAAAAAACTACTCCCTAAACTCTAAACCTTAAACCCTAAACCCTAATATTACGTCATTTTAGCATTGTATCGAAACTTCTAGGTTTAGAGATTCACTTGCGTCCGGGATGCATCTACCATCCTAGTTCGGAGAATTTTACCGCACCCGTTGAAAGCTAAAACAACTATTAAACAATATACTCCTTCCGTCCCCAATTGTAGACGTTTTGGTGTTGCTTTGAATTGTCCAAATTCACACGGGGATTGAATGCATCTGTGTATACACTGACGTCCAGGTTCAATCAATGTTGGCCGCATCTCATTGAAGGCTAAAACGTCAAGCAATTGGGAACAGAGAGAGTAGAGGGAGTACTTGCTGTCCATTCACTTGTCGCTAGCTCGAAGGAGAGTGTGCGAGTGGTCAGAAGTCCCCGCCCTTTCTATTTCTATATACAGCCAATGCAGAGAGAAGCAATGAAAACAATGAGTGCATGAATTTACCCGGTGAACACAATTAGCCGGCGACGTCAATATCAACCGTTGCTAACTTATTTAGGATGTTTGCAACAGCGTTGAAGTCGCTAGCTTGGAATCATACTTACCCATCGAGAAAATAGGGAGGGCAACAAAGTTACCCTGCAAGAGCCTAGTACTGAGTAGCTCATATATGTCTCCCGGAAATCTTGTGAATCCGACCATCTAGCTTTTTCCTTCTTTTAACTGTTTCTAGCTTTTTTCCTTCTCTTTTAACTTGTTTAGCCTCCATATACAGCGAACGAGTCCTACACGAGTACACGTTGTTATGAGACGCCCCTCGGAAACGTACCCGTGCTTCACACTATTTGTCGTGCGCGTCGTCGATTAGGGACTGCGGGAGTGGCGTGTTATTGATCGACTACTAACCCGTGGGGACGGACTCACTCCGTGAGACACTGGCATTGGCATGAGAGTGGGCGTGGGCGTGGCAGACGACAAGAGCTAGGGGCTCTAACGTAAATTAGGCCTGCCTGGAGTCGTACTAGTAGTGCCCTAGCGAACGGGTGTGTTCTTGCGTTTGCGTACTGCTCGCGTGTAGCCGCAGTACAGGCGCACGAGGTGTACTGCAGTCTGCACTTGTACTTCTGCTTTGCTTGGAGCCATGCGCGTCAGCGCGTGCACGGACGAATTCGCTCGATCTCGGCTTCCGGTCGCGTGCCGCTAGCTCCTATCCGTCGGGGAAGATAGGGTGTGTTTGATTGGGTGTATATTCGTGACTGCGCCCATGGTATGAAATCGTTTGTTTGGTTGGGCGTACGCTAGCGTCTCTATCTTTTGCATAAGTATATGCGGCCCGTACGCCCTTAGCCGACATGAGGTGGAACGCCGATTCTCGCGGAAGCGAGGCGGGGCTAGCGACGACGCGGTTTCACACGCTCCGCACTCCAATCACCTCCTCGCGCGCCTCCCCGCAACGACGCTCTCCCCGCGGCCACGCTTGCACACCTTCTCCCTTGCGCGCTCGCAAGAATCGGTGCCCTCCACTCTGCGGCCGCCATGCCCGAGCCCACCTCTCCTCGGCGGATTTGGGGAAGATGAGGTGCGAGCGAGCCAGCGCAACCTTCCCTCCACGGAGCGCGGCAAGGTGCGTCCGTGTGCGCGAGAACACGAACGCTAGCGGGGCGTCACAGCAGCTGGGCGGCGAAGTAGTGGCGTCGGTGCGAGCCACGAGCGGGCTACTGTGTCGCAGTCGAGTTCGAAGACGACACATCCGCGTGTGGCGGAAATAGCGTGGACTCTTCTTCGCGTCTCGCGGCAAATCGAACGAGAATGCGGCTTGAGCGCTGTTCCTCTCGGTGTTACTCAGGCGTTTCCGTGTTTCCCGTCGGTTCGCAGATGCGACTCGATTTGCTTGTGTCGTTGATTCGCGTACGCGACACATTCGTTTTGCCTCGATTTCTCTATTTGTTCTCGGCACATCCAAGAATCAACAACTTGATCGGTGTTTTGGAGAATCAACAACCGGGGATTCAGCAAAATCGAAATTTGGTGGCCTTCACGCAAGCACGAGCAAACAAGCACCTGGTGGTCTAGCTTGCCTTGCCCATAACCCGTTTCCGATCAAGTCCTAGAAGGGAGTAAACTTACCGGGAGAAGGAAGAGGTGATTCATCGCGGACGAAACCCGAACCAAACACAATCGATTCGTAGCCGTGGCTTAGTTAGTACAGCAACCAAACAAGTACATCTTGTACTGCATAAGCCAGGCTAAAGCTGCCTAGGCTTAGTTTTGCTAGCCAGGCTTGGCGGAGAAACGAACCAAACACACCCATAGGTGCTTCCAAGGAGATAGGAGGTGGTGGCGTGGCCGCGACGGTGCAAGCCGTCGAGGCCATGACGTGCTCGTATTCTCGGCGAGGACTACAAGGAGATGGTGACCGGGCGGTGCCCATCGAATCCGATCCAAAGAAATCGCCGGTTCGTCGACGACGTCCGATCCAACCAAAAAATAAAATCGTTGCCGCAACAAATGAGCGCACCGCACGTCCGGCGCCATGCTCCACAAAATAATAAAAAAAGGTGAAAAACCCCGACTCGCTCCTCATCTCCCCTTTCCCCGCCTACGGTGGGCGGGCGAGGCGACGACGATTCCGCGGCGATTCCGGCGGCTTCGTCTCCTCCTCCGCGACCGATTAGGAGCCGGGAAAAGGGAGGATGGCCGCGGACCGCGTGCGGATGCTTGGCAGAGTAGGATCGAGTCGTCTTAGGTCTAGGTCTTGCTCACCGCCATGGCCGTCGGTGGAGCCCGTTCGGACCCGGCCGTTCTTTGGTTCGCTGATCCTGCTCCGGCAAATAAACGGTAGATCTTTAGGTGTTTGCTTGTCGTCGAAGTAGGCGGCGGAGAGCTAGGTGTTACCGGGGAACTTTGCTTCCCCGCGGCTTGTGTGTCGCGGCGGCGCGCCCGGCGGGAGGTGACGATGGACGCTCGGCGAATATTTTGTCCCGTCTTGCTCTTCGCCGGTGGTGTTTTCCCAGCATCACCGGAGAGGCAGCGAGACCTCGCTCGGAGCTCGGGAAGCCGGGTGTCCGGTGCCTTGTTGCGGCCGCGAGCGCGATGTCCGCAAGAACGCCGCCGATCTTTTGCTCGGTTGCGCAGGACAGCTTGGATTCCCGTGAAGCTTGGAGAGTGGAGCGAACTCATTTTCCCGCGCGGGTTACCGCCACCGTCGGCGAGTTGGGCCGGGATCGACGGAGTCTCCGGGGCGCCGCCCCCGACCGGTGGTGCTTCGGGCGTTCGCCTTCGTCTCGTCCATGCCGACGAGTGTCTGCTGCGGTTTCTCTCAAAGCCTTGCGGCGATGGAGCTTCGTCCGATCCAGGGTTGGCGGCGGCCATCGGTGGCCGTGGCGCGCCGGGAAGACTGCGGAAGAACCGATGCTCGGTGGCCTTAGGGACTCGTTTGTAATTTCTTTCTTTGTTAAGGGCTTCCGTGCAAAATGGTGGCAGCTGTATTCTTGTATCCTACTTTGTTGTATCTGTATTTGTATCACTCTTTGTCTTGTATCCTTAACATGAATACGAGATATGGTTGAATCAAAAAAAAAATAATAAAGGTGCAGT